>CM077093.1:37815053-39050739 GCA_039513925.1 Platanthera zijinensis
TTCATGAACGCCCGATCACCTAATAAAAGTCATGCATTTTATACTCAAAACTAGTTTATTTTCTTAGTAGCGGTAATAATCTTTGTCTTGTCAAACATGCATTCTAAGATAATGGCATTTTTGATCAAACTCGTTGGCAGGGGCGGATCTAGAGGGTGAGAGGGGGCCTGCGATACTGGTCCCCCATTTATTTTTCAAAATAATTAGTGGATTTGAATTCCTTTCGTCGAAGCAATGAATTTTGACTATTTATACGTCAAAAACAGTGGCCGGGTGAAAGAGAAACAACTCCGATAAGATGGAAGTGTTCAAATTTTTATTGTTAGAGAAAGTTAATGTCTGACCCCCCTTGTTAAAATTTCTAGAACCCAACGACATATTCCTATGGTGAGGGACGGATATCGGGAAAAAATATCGTGCACTCGACACACATGAGTTGAGTGCATCAAGCGTAATCTACTACATTGATAGATCTAAATCACTACATTGCTATTTCATATTAAAAAAAATTATGCACCCTCATTACAATTTTCTGGATCCGTCACTGCTCGTTAGAGCAAATAAATTGTGCCAAACGAAGGCTATTAGTGGAGGCATTTTTTTTGGCTTGTGTTCGCACCTATTAATAGGTACGATACATGAAGATCCGGCCGTAGGATATGATTCTTAAATGGATTTCAATGACTGAGATATTACCGAATCTAATTCGCTGGTACATCTGATTGTATGATACGACCAATTTCGACCGTTGAAATCAAGATCTTACAGCCGAATCTGCTCCCACACCTCCCGTAGATGTGCATACGTACCCAACAATTTTTCTTATGGAGGAACTTGGTAGTAATTATTTTTTAAATTTTAGAATAATAATTTCGAATAGCAAAAATATAGATTATATATTAATTATTACATAAATCATTCCAATTTCTGCACCTGAACTCGATGAAGATGTTTTTTTAATATTTTCCAACTTCTCATTGGATTGGAGAATAAAAATATTTTTTAAAAATTGAGGTGTATTGAGTGCTTCAAGATTAGTGTTAGATGGTGGTTGAAGGACGGATCTGTTGCCACCTGTCAATTTGGAAGCTGTGCCCTAGTGGGAGACAGCCGGGCAAAACAGAGCATCCTGGACATGAAATGCTTACCCATAATTTCCTGGAGCTTTAAATTATCTCACATGAGGCCACTAGGGGGTTGGTAAGGCAGATGACAACACCCACCCTCCATTATTGAGTCCATGTCAGAGGCCCGGACATTACAGATTGTGAGGAAGATGACTCTACTTCTTGGAGCAACATCATGCAGGTAGCGCGAGGAAGATAACTCTTCTTTTTGGAGCAATAATGACGAGGAAGACAACAGGAAAATAGATAAACAGAGACAGAGAGAGAGAGAAATTGAAATAATATATGCTCTAACTATTTACACGTGTAGCTAGCACTTGCAAGTCTCCGTTAAATGATGGATTTTTCGCTCTACAACTTCGTTCTGTTGTGGAGTATGTGCACAAGTAAGTTCCCATTGGATGCCAAACTTTCTTCTGAAGTTAGAAAACTCATCTGAAGTGAACTATTCGTCATTATCAATTTTCAACTTCTTGATCCGCTGATCGAGTCGACCCTCCACGAGCTCCTTGAACTCCACGAACATCCTGAATGCCTCTGACTTCTCTTTCAAGAAATATACCCAAATATACCTGGAAAATTCATCAACAAGTAACAACATGTACTTGCTACCGCCGAGACTCGAAGTGACGGTAGGTCCCGTTAGATCACCGTGGATATATTCCAGCGGTGCTATACACATAGTTTATGACATGTTAACTGGAAGGCGATGAGCCTTACCATACTGACATCCCGCACAGATGTGACCGTCACCAAAAGATGAAAGGCTAGGTAGGTCATGAACCAGGCCTCGAACCAACATAGCCTTCAACTTATCCATTCTAACATGCCCCAGCCTCCCATGCTAGATAACAACACTGTCATTCGTCATCATCTTATCAACATAGGATCTTGTCGTCAATACGAACAAGTCATTCACTCTCCTTCCGACATGAGTGACATCAGCTTTAACAACTGACACATTCCTGAGAAACTTCACTTCTATTGGGTCAAACATAACGTGATACCTAGCCTCAACAATGTTAGTCACGGAGAAAAAGTTTTTCTTTATTTCCGACACGTGATACACACTC
This sequence comes from Platanthera zijinensis, assembly GCA_039513925.1. Lineage (NCBI taxonomy): Eukaryota > Viridiplantae > Streptophyta > Magnoliopsida > Asparagales > Orchidaceae > Platanthera > Platanthera zijinensis. The sequence continues at coordinate 37,817,254 of CM077093.1, forward strand.
CTCAAAGTGAGTGGCCCTCGATCACTGCCTAAAGAAACCATCCCTTCCTTCTCAAGTGCATGCATAATATCATTAATGACATATTACCTTTGCAGTCTTGTAAAGAAGAGAATTTATACTCATCCCTTGTGAGGTGATGACCATACCTCGAGTTCACGATCCAGTCCTCTTGATAGTTGATGTAGGAAAGTGCACGAACACAAGTGCCCATCATGAAGGCACTCCCCTATCCTCCTTCTTCATCTTTGGACTCAACCTCCTTCATCCCTACAACATACCCTGACTGAAGATTCACTCTACAGTCCTTGCGGATGTGACCAAGCTTTTTTACACATATATCACTAAGGTACGCCCCGCTTCTACCCGTCATCATGCTTAGGAGCCTTGATATTTTCCTGTTGTGATGAAGAAGACAGACTATCTCTAGTAGGTGTCTTCTTCTTCCTATCCCATCTCTTCTTCTTTGCCGAGAAGAGAACCCCATCTTCTCCTCCTAAGATTGACACCCCAGCCATCTTCCTTGGCAAGCTCTCCTGCGAAACCAATATATTTTTTAGCTCGAGCAAGGATGATTGAGTGACCCAGCCCAGTACTGAAGTAACAAAGGCCACATACTCCATCTACAGACTGCGGATGATGTGCCTTTTCAGCTTTGCCTCTGAGATAGGCTCCTCCGGATCTAATGCCGAAATCTCAGCGCAAATGTTCTTCATCTTCAAGAAGAATGATGACACCGACAGGTCTCCCTGAGTGGCATTAGCCAACTCATTCTCCAAGAACTGTAGCCGAGCTACGTTCTTCCTGTTGAACATGTCTTCCAAGGCTATCCAGATTTCAGCTGTTGATCTACACCCGATGATTTGATTGAACATCTCTGTTAAGATTGCTCGCTTGAGAGTGAACTCTGCCTTAGCATTCACCTTCCTCCAAGCTCTCACCGCCTCAGCATTCCCGGCTGCAGTAACAAATTCTTGTCTATCGTCTCCACCGACGACTTCCCAAAGGTGATCACCAATCAAATGACTCTCTGCTTCTTAAAGTTGGTATGCGTCAAGAGTTCGATTCCAAGACCTCTTGCATAAACGGCCTCCATTGCTCTCTCCTGATTAACTTAAACTTCAACGAAGAAAACACACCTACAAGGTTGAATCACTGCTTGCTCCTCAAGACCCCTCTTATACCATGTAAAAATTTAAGAGTGGAAGCTGAAGGAGGTCGGAGGAACACTCAACCACACAAGAAGTCAAGTAGTAATCAACACAACAGAAGCAAAAGAGTCATAAAATGGAATTTAATCTGATTTATAAAGCGAGACATACATTGCGAAACATGATTTCACCAATGCACCCAAAGAAAACAAAAAAATATAACTGTAGACAAAGAAGAAACCGCGCAGACAGAAACTGTGACCGCACAAACTGCTCAAGCTACAAGCTCTGTCCGCCAAGATTGGCCAAGTCTCTTGTCCGCAACTAGTTGTGCGGGCTGCCTATTATCAAATGCAAGCGAACAAGAAAGAGAACCCGCTGATAAGCCGGGCGGACTCTAAACCTTATCTGCAACCCCGAGTAAGGTGACTTCAAGTCGCAGAATCGCGACCTGCTATTATTCGCTGACTATTAACCGAGAACTGTTCCACACCAAGCTTCCACTAGTTGTCTAGCCGCTAGATGTTAGCTGCACAACCTGCACAAATAGCCAATCTCACTTAGTCGCGCCAGTTAGAAAAACTTAACCTCAAGTTTTAAGCGCGAGCTGAGTTCTCACTATTCTCTGCTATATATGACTAGCAGGAGACTCCTATTTATAGACCTGAGGAGAAGTGTCGTCACCGTGTAACACCTCCCCTGTAAAGACCATATAATATGGGTCCGGCCGGGGCCCCACAACATACGGACGCCACAGCTTTAGTATTAAAAGATGATATGAAAACTACCCAATCTCAAAACTCCAAACAAACACAGCGGAAACAGAAAACTAACCGACAGAAGTTATCCACTAACAGTAGAGTATCAAATGGCCTTAAGGCCATACACAATAAAAGTCCAAAATACAAAAGTGCCAAGCACCCCTAGGCTACCTCGGCATGCAAGCCGGACATAAACATAACAAGGGTAGCAAACACGAAAGGAAAATCCAAGCACAGCAACACTTCATGAGGCTTAGGGCTTTTCGCCCGGCGCGCTAGCTCCTGCATGCGACCCTTGCCCTGTAAGGATTTAAAGTAACGTGGGTCAGCAAAGGCTGACCTCTACTGTGTAACAAACACATCTCCTCTCGGCCGTCCCTAACGGACCCCGGGGTACCACTCCACCTGCAAGTTAGCACTTCGTATACCAAAAGAGTATATATAATAAAGCGGTAAAACAGGCTGGATGTCTCATACAGCATACATGTTCTCTATGTTTTGTACAAAGTGAAAGGGGCCTACTATGCAATATGAATGCAACCCGGGTTTCACCCAAGGCACCCTAGCTTGTATGCATCTAGCACAACATCAAACACTGGGTACTTCTGTTTCCCCATTGGCTTAAAGCCGCAAACAAAAGGGAACCACCATGTCCCTAACGGCACACACGCCATCACACGGAACCTTGCAAAGGCCCCACCCGCACAAGGGTCATAACCCCAGGGCTTGCCCGCACAATCTGACTTCGCTCGTTAGGGTTCCGCCTCACACTGACCGATTCTAAGAAGCCTTGCTGGACCCCACCCGCTCATGGATACATTGCCCGGGCTTGCCCTCCGCTCGGCATTCTCGTCAGTCTCACACAAGGGGCTAGTCTCGCCGGGACACTTTCCCCACATGACTTGCGCGTCACGGAAAAGCCAGCCGACCGCGGAGATATAGCCGCGCCTTAGCACAGCACAAACAAAGGTTTCCCCACCCCAATTGCCACTCGCACCGTGTCTTCCCCGTGCTCCAAGGAAACCATCTACCGCACAAAGCGGAGCTAACCTCGTCCGGTTCCGACTACGAGTACTCACTCAAATATAAGGGGGAAAACGCATACACACAACGGCATATTGCTGATACGGATTTCCACCGAATCCCCGAAGCTCGCTATGCAACATCACCGGGTCGGACTAACGGTCGCGACCACGGCTTCACCCACAATGCCTAATCCGCTAACGGAGCGGATCTCTAATGCAAAGCATGCCGGGATGAACATACTCAACCCGGAGGTTTCTCTTGAACCTAGGCTACACGAATCCCTCTCATTTGAGAGATTCGGTGCTAAAAATACGAAAGGAAGGGGATGCTATTCATGCATCTTAAATCCTAAAAACCGAGAGGAGAAGTGTCGTTACCTTTCGTCCCCTCTTCCTAGCCATGGAGAAGATTTGCTCGGTTGAACACCACCGCAACGCTCCCACCTTCGCGGATCTGAACTCCGCTCGCGAAATGGACCTCCGAAGCTTCGCCGGCGGCCGGATCTTGGCCTTCTTCCTCCTCCTTGCTCTCCCTTCTCTCTAGAATCAAGAGAGATAAAGCCAAATGGAAAATGAGGGTTTGAAACCCTATTCCCGGCCTTAAACTGCCCAGGGAGGCTCCCCACCGTTGGATCTTCCAAATAAAAGAACGAACGGCCACGATCGGAACCCAAAATAGAAAATCTGGGCCGAACACGGGTTGCAACACGGCCGTGTGCATGGCCGTGTTAGCCATTCGCCGTCTCGACCGATTCGAAAACCAGCACACGTCCATCGAAACGGCCTTTGACACGGCCTCCGACACGGCCGTGTCGCCATTGACACGCCCGTGTCGAGACCCGTGTCACGCCCCCTACCGACCAATTTTCCCAGTCAGAGAAAGACACGGCCAAAAACACGGCCATGGACACGGCCTTCGACACGCCCGTGTCATCCCCGACACGGCCGTGTCGTGACCCGTGTCACGCCTAGCAGAATAAATCCCGCTAACAGCCCGAGAAGGACACGGCCAGGGACACGCCCGTGTCCAAGGCCGTGTGCCTTCTCGCCGATCATCGATCAACACGGTTCGATGACCCAGGCGCAACACGGCTTGTGACACGGCCGTGTCACAGGCCGTGTGCCTACCCCCAAAACCCAAATTTGGCTGAAACGACGCGGTCGTTTCCCCTTCCAAGTTTGGGGTGTTACAAATCTCCCCCCTTCAAAGAATTTCGTCCCGAAATTTAAAACATGGAAAGTACACAAATTTTAAACGGTACCTGAGGAGAAAAGCTCGGGGTACTCCTCCAGCATGGCCTGCTCTCGCTCCCATGAGAGTTCCTTGCAGCCACAGTTGTCCCAACGGACCTTTACGAGTCTGACTTCCTTGTTCCGCAATTTCCGAACCTCTGAATTTTCTATCCCGATTGGACGAACTCTCGTCCTCAAGTCTTCCTCTATCGGCACCGCCGTCGGCTCAATCACCACGCTGGCTTCTAACAACGCTTTCCTCAGGACGGAGACGTGAAAAACGTCATGCAAACCACTTAGCTCTGTGGACAACGCCAACCGGTACGCTGCCTCTCCCACTCGCTCGATGACCTTGAATGGTCCCAAAAATCTCGGACTTAGCTTCTTGAGTCGGCGAATTCGCGAAACGCCTTTGAACGGCTTGATCTTAAGATACACCCAGTCGCCCACAGCGAATTCCACATGCCTGTGGCGAGCATTGAAATGCTTCGACTGCCGATCTTGAGCTACCTTCATGCGCTCTTGGATGGTCCGCACTAGCTCACTAGCGTCGGCTACCACTTCTTTCCCCAAAAGCTTGGTGTCTCCCGCCTCTGTCCAAGACATCGGTGTTCGACACCGCCTCCCATACAGAGCTTCGTATGGCGCCATCTTGATACTAGCTTGGTAACTATTGTTATACGCAAACTCCACCATGAAGAGGTGATCCTCCCACTTCTTGCTGAAGTCGAGAGTACACATCCTTAGCATATCTTCCAAAGTACGGTTCGTTCTCTCAGTTTGCCCATCGGTTTGAGGATGAAAAGCCGTACTGAACTTGAGTTTTGTGCCCAAGCTCTTCTACACCAACCGCCAATCCTTAGACGTGAAACGTCCATCCCGGTCGCTGACTATACTCTTCGGAATCCCATGGAGTCGTACAATATTGCGGACGTACAACTCCACCAACTTTTCCACACCGTCCTCCTTCCGGTTTGGGATGAAATGTGCCACTTTGGTCAAGCGTTCCACAATCACCCAAATGGCATCATTACCCTGCTGCGATCTAGGCAACCCATGCACAAAATCCATGGAGATGTCATCAAATTTCCATTCGGGGATTGGAAGAGGCTTCAAGAACCCGCCCGACTTCTGACACTCGGCCTTCACCAAGGCACAAGTTTGGCACCGACTCACACACAAAGCTACGTCCCGCTTCATCCCAGGCCACCAATAGGACTTCTTCAAGTCCAAGTACATCTTTGTACTACCCGGGTGAATGGAGTACTTAGTGAAGTGGGCCTCAAACATCAACTCCTCGCGGAGCTTGCCGAACTGCGGTACACAAATCCTTCCGCCCTTCCTCAGAATCCCATCACCCATCTCCCAGGCGCTACCCTCGCCCTTTAGAGCTTCCTCCACGAAAGGTTGGAACTCCGCATCTACACGGGTCGCTTCCCGAATACGATCGCATAAGTCACTCTACATCTCAATCCAATTTAGTCGAGCCACGCTAGACTCGCCTCTTGCCACACATTCCAAACCAAGGGACTCCCAGTCCCGCCTTAACCGCTCATCGTGAGCTTCAATCCAATTTCCTTGCCCCGAGTATTTCCTACTCAAAGCATCTGCCACCATATTGGCTTTCCCTGGCGTGTACTGAATCGCCACCTCGTAGTCCCCAAGGAACTCGACCCACCTACGCTGTCGCATATTTAGGTCCTTCTGATCTAGGAGATACTTCAGACTCTTGTGGTCCGTGAAGATCCCCACCTTTGCACCATAAACGTAGTGCCTCCACAACTTCAAAGCAAAAATTACCGCCGCCAACTCCAAATCATGGACGGGGTAATTTCTCTCATGAGGCTTCAGCTGCCTCGACCCAAAAGCTATCACACTACCATACTGCACCAACACGCACCCTAAACCGCATCCGGATGCATCGCTGAAAATCTGGAACCCTTCGGTCCCCTTTGGTAGACTTAGGATCGGTGCCGTCATTAGCCTTTCCTTCAGGGTTTCAAATGCCTCGTTGTACTCTTGAGTCCATACAAATTTCTGATCCTTGCGAGTTAGTGAAGTGAGGGGTAGATCTATCCGCGAAAAGTTTTCCACAAACCTTCGGTAGTACCCGGCTAGTCCAAGAAAACTTCGGACTTCCTCCACGGTCCTCAAAACTGGCCACTCTCTGATGGCTTCTACTTTCGTTGGATCCACCGCCACCCCATCCCCACTAATCACATGGCCTAGAAATGCCACTTTCTCCAACCAGAACTCGCACTTGGAGAACTTCGCATAAAGCTGGTTCTCTCTCAATACTTGCAACACTGTCCGCAAGTGCGACTCGTGCTCCGCTTCCGACTTGGAATACACCAAAATGTCATCAATAAAGACGACTACGAACCAGTCCAAATATTCGCGAAACACTCGGTTCATCAAGTCCATGAACACGGACGGCGCGTTCGTCAGCCCGAACAGCATCACCGAGAACTCAAAATGACCATACCTCGTACCAAACGCGGTCTTGGGTATGTCTTCGTCACGAATCCGCAACTGATAATACCCGGACTTCAAGTCCAACTTGGAGTACACCACCGATCCCACCAACTGGTCGAAGAGATCGTCTATCCGAGGAATCAGATACTTATTCTTGACAGTCAATTTGTTCAACTCTCGGTAGTCTATGCACAGGCGCATACTACTGTCCTTCTTCTTTACAAACAACACCGGCACACTCCATGGTGAAGAGCTGGGCCTGATATACCCTTCCTCCAAAAGCTCCTGCAACTGAACCTTGAGCTCGGCCAACTCCTTTGGTGCCATCCTGAAGGGTGGACGGGACACTGGTCTAGCCTCGGGCACCAACTCGATGGAGAAATCAATCTCCTGCCGAGGAGGTGCTCCCGGTAACTCCTCGGGAAATACATCTCCAAACTCCGACACCACGGGCACTTCTCCAAGGGACAGCCTGGAGAGGCTAACCTCCAACAACGCTACTAGAGCCACACCTCCCTGGTTAATAGCTCGCACTAACTGAAGTGCCGAAACTAGGGAACAGGCCACTCCATGCAGGCCTTCAAACTTGACTTCCGCTTGCCCCACGCCCCTTAGGGTTACCACCTTGGACAAATAGTCGATACTGGCACGCTACTCCGCTAGCCAATCCATCCCCAAGATCACGTCGAACTCGGACAATGGCAAGATCGCCGCTTCCAATATGAAGTCGACTCCCTCGAGCCTCCAACAAAACCGGCCTCTAGCCCTGGTAGTCATAGATGACCCATTGGGCATGCGCACTTTCAACTCGGAGTCCGTCGAGAAAGACTCCACTCCGATCCTCCGGATAAAGCCTTCCGCAAGGAAGGAGTGCGACGCTCCCGTATCAAAGAGTACCCTAGCGGGGTACCCAGATACCATTACAAAGCCTACACACATGCAACAAACATAAAGGCTTGAAAGACAGGAATCTAAGGTGCAGGTTGAACTCTCGTACCTGTCACCACATCTGGTTGACGGATTGCTTCTTGTTGCCCAAGGTTGTAGGCCCTTGGCTGCACTGGTTGAAACCAAGAAGCACTCGACTCCGCCATCTTCCCTTTCTCCGCGGCACTGGGGCCGGAGCGCACAGTTTGCTCCTGCCTTGGCTCTTGCTCAGTGCCCCCTTGGGTACAAAATATTGCTATGTGGCCTGGCTTGCCACAATTATAGCACGTCTGAGGGCCCTTAGAACGTGACCCTCCGGACGTCCAATTGCTTTTCTCGCCCAACTTATATGTGGAAGGCTTCTTCTTCCATCGGCTCCCTTCCGCCTTTCCATGGGACTGAGCATGCTTCTTCTCCTCCCCCTGCTTGGGTGTGAAGCCCTTGCGACGCTGGGATTGCTCCATGTCACTCTCCAAAATTCGGGCCGCCTCCACCAGTTCGTTGAAACCCGCACGTTTCATCGATATGAGGGGTTGTCTTAGATTCTCCCTCAATCCATGATAGAAGAGATTGTCCCTCTCTTCATCGTCTGCCATGGTCGTCCCTGCATAACGACCCAAGCGAGTAAATTCCTGAACATACTCATCCACTGACTTGTCTCGCTGCACCAGATGTAGAAATTGCCTCTGGAGGGCCAACCTTGTTGAGGCGGGAATGTACTTCTTCAGGAAGGCATTCCCAAACTCCTCGATGGACGGTGTGCGTCCTGGAAACTGCCGACCACTGTGGCTTACCCACCATAACTTGGCATCTCCCTCCAACATAAAGGCTGCGAACTCTGCCTTTTTCTCATCTGGCGCCTCTGCCGCCCTCAGAAGCTCCTGAATCCTAGCCCACCAATCCTCTGCATCTGTGGGCATGCCGATTCCCTTGAAAGTTAGAGGGTGGAAACTCAGAAAGTACTTCATTTGCCGGTCCCCATGCCCGACAACCACTCTCTCGGCCTGCGGCTCCGCCCGCCTGGCCTCCTCAACCTGCACGGTCGCTGCCGTGACCGGGGTAGCAGGAGTTGCTACCTGAGCAACGGGAGCTGCTACCTGTGCTGTCGCTGCAGCTTGGGCCGCCACCATCGCTTCTGCAAGCATGCGACAGAAGTCGGCCGGTGTGACCCCCATCCCTAGCGGACCTTGCACAGTCGCACTACTTGCCGAGAGCTCTTCTCTTGGCCTCGAGATCCCAGCCTCGTTGCTTGCACTCTAAACACAAGCAAGAAAACGCAAATCAGTCTCTAATTGCAAGACTCGAACACAAGGACACTCATGGTCCCGCGATACTTCTATGTGGATAACTTCTTATACGCGACTCGACTTATACTTTCGACCACGAAACTTCTCATTGGAATGCGAACCTCCCTCTGATACCAAATTGTAACACCTCCCCTGTAAAGACCATATAATATGGGTCCGACCGGGGCCCCACAACATACGGACGCCACAGCTTTAGTATTAAAAGATGATATGAAAACTACCCAATCTCAAAAATCCAGACAAACACAGCGGAAACAGAAAACTAACCGACAGAAGTTATCCACTAACAGTAGAGTATCAAATGGCCGTAAGGCCTTACACAATAAAAGTCCAAAATACAAAAGTGCAAAGCACCCCTAGGCTACCTCGGCATGCAAGCCGGACATAAACATAACAAGGGTAGCAAACACGAAAGGAAAATCCAAGCACAGCAACACTTCATGAGGCTTAGGGCTTTTTGCCCGACGCGCTAGCTCCTGCATGCGACCCTTGCCCTGTAAGGATTTAAAGTAACGTGGGTCAGCAAAGGCTGACCTCTACTGTGTAACAAACACATCTCCTCCCGGCTGTCCCTAACGGACCCCGGGGTACCACTCCACCTGCAAGTTAGCACTTCGTATACCAAAAGAGTATATATAATAAAGCGGTAAAACAGGCTTGGATGTCTCATACAGCATACATGTTCTCTATGTTTTGTACAAAGTGAAAGGGGCATACTATGCAACATGAATGCAACCCGGGTTTCACCCAAGGCACCCTAGCTCGTATGCATCTAGCACAACATCAAACACTGGGTACTTCCATTTCCCCATTGGCTTAAAGACGCAAACAAAAGGGAACCACCATATCCCTAACGGCACACACGTTGTCACACGGAACCTTGCAAAGGCCCCACCCGCACAAGGGTCATAACCCCAGGGCTTGCCCGCACAATCTGACTTCGCTTGTCAGGGTTCCGCCTCACACTGACCGATTCTAAGAAGCCTTGCTGGACCCCACCCGCTCATGGCTACATTGCCCGGGCTTGCCCTCCGCTCGGCATTCTCGTCAGTCTCACACAAGGGGCTAGTCTCGCCGGGACACTTTCCCCACATGACTTGCGCGTCACGGAAAATCCAGCCGACCGCGGAGACATAGCCGCGCCTTAGCACAGCACAAACAAAGGTTTCCCCACCCCAATTGCCACTCGCACCGTATCTTCCCCGTGCTCCAAGGAAACCATCTACCGCACAAAGCGGAGCTAACCTCGTCCGGTTCCGACTACGAGTACTCACTCAAATATAAGGGGGAAAACGCATACACACAACAGCGTATTGCCGCTACGGATTTCCACCGAATACCCGAAGCTCGCTATGCAACATCACCGGGTCGGACTAACGGTCGCGACCACGGCTTCACCCACAATGCCTAATCCGCTAACGGAGCGGATCTCTAATGCAAAGCATGCCGGGATGAACATACTCAATTCGGAGGTTTCTGAAAGTGAAGGGATAGATACTACTCTAGAGGGGGGGGGGTGAATAGAGTTGTCAAATTTTGCACTAGACAAAACTTAATCGTCTACCCAACTCCCTTGGAGTGAAATGCGGAATGAAAAGATTATAGATACGGAGATAACCCTAAAGCCTAACACAAGTGTTGTGCACAAACTCAAGCTAACTGTAATTACAGTTGAGGCTTGGAAATCCTAATCAGTAACTAGCAAACCTAGTTATATCTAATCACAGCCACAATGCAAGTAATTAAATTAAGCAAGCCAGACGACACAAGGAATTTATAGTGGTTCCCCAAATAACTTGGGTACGTCCACTCTTCTACCAACAAGGTAGGAATCCACTACAGGTTTTTGATCAGGTGCCCTGCCACCACAAGATCTGCTTCAGGTAGATCTAGAAACCCTTTAGACTTTTGATCAGGTGTCTAAAAACCAAACACAGGTTTTTGATCAGGTGCCCTGCCACCAAGGGATACTTTTGAAGGGAGTAATAACCCTGTACAGGAGGGGGAAAGAAGGTTAAAAAGTCTTCTCTATTTTACAATAGATTAGAGAAGCATAAAGACTTGCACTGAGCTAGAAAGCTCAAGAGAATCAAGGCTCCCCCTAGCTCAAAGAATGTCCAGGTGAAGTCTTGCTTCAATGCAAAAAACACTTCAGAAAGATCTGAAGGAAAAACTACAGGAAGATATAAAATATAAAATAGAAATCTTCTAGCAGCTATCTTCTTCTTCTTCTTCTTCTTCAAAAGAACTCTGAGTTTGAACTTCCTGAAAGCAGGAGAACTCAGGTTGAAGAAGAGCAGAAGAGCTTAACACTTCTCAATTGAATGAAGATTGCTGAGAGCAGTGAACTTGGTCTTGATGAAAGCTTGAATGCTAATTGAATAACTCTTAGAATAACTGGTTAGCTAGCTGAAATCCTTCTCCAAAGGATTCCTTTTATAGCAGCAGCAAGCAACGGCTCTTTTCAATTTGAACTGTTTGTCTTCTTCTGAAACTTGAAACCTGGGCTGCAAATATCACAAAGACAAACAAACTCTGCAGCAAAATATTCTATAAAAGAGATAAACCTTTTTCAAGGAAGCTGCAAGAAGCAATATGATAATAAAGTTACTAAATAAAATCACATCAGAGACAAACTCTTTATAGCAAAAGGAAGACTTTTCAGTCTAACGGCTATAAAGGACTGACAGCAGATAAAGTAAAATACAATGACAACTAATAAGACAAACAAATTTATCTGAAAAGATTTGACTCAGGCAAAAGGGATGGAGCAGATATTGCCTGGAAATATTATCATAAAACAACTGAAATAAAATGCCAGATAATGTATTAATTAATTAAATAGAATAAATAAATACAAAATAAAAGGCAAACAGAAAATGTCGAACGACCCTCGGAGATCGTCAACCGAAGAACGAATATCGTCGAACTATCGGACAGATAGTCGAACGATCCAGATAGTCGAACTATCAAAGGAGATAGTCGAACTATCACAACAGATAGTCGAACTATCAGAAGATAGTCGAGCTATCAGATAGTCGACCTATCAACAGATAGTCGAACTATCAAAGCAAAACCGATAGTCGACCTATCAACAGATAGTCGAACTATCAGAAGGGAAACAGATAGTCGATCTATCAACAGATAGTCGAACTATCAAAGAACGACAGATAGTCGAACTATCAACAGATAGTCAAGCTATCAAATAGTTGAACTATCAAAACAGATAGTCGAACTACCAAGGGAAAACAGATAGTCGACCTATCAACAGATAGTCGAACTATCAGAAGAAAGCAGATAGTCGACCTATCAACAGATAGTCGAGCTATCAAACAACGCAGATAGTCGACCTATCAAACAGATAGTCGAGCTATCAGATAGTTGAACTATCCAAGCAGATAGTCGAACTATCAAACAAACAGATAGTCGAACTATCAACAGATAGTCGAATTATCACAGCACACAGATAGTCGAACTATCAACAGATAGTCGAACTATCCACGCAGACAGAACGTCGAGCAACTGATAGACGATCGTCGAACAGTTAGTCGACGATAGTCGAGCGGCGTTCGACCATAGTCGAACGAACAAACTACTTAACCAAATTCTTATCTGGATAAGCTGGGAACTCTACAGCTAGACAACTAACCTTGACCATAGATGATTCATGGGTCAAGAGACTAAGAAGACAAGACTAAACTCAAATCAAACTAGGGTACCAACAATCTCCCCCTATTTGAGTTAAGTCTCTCAAAAACTAAAACACAGAGCTAGCTATAGAACAATAAAATCAATACAGGAAATAGTTAAACAACTAACTAGCAATCAACAATCAGTCAGATATATAACAGTCAATCAAAATTAAGGATCTACAGAATCAGGTTTGGGATCAGAAGAGCTAGGAACAAAAGATACTTTCCTCAGGGGATCTATGGCTTCTTTCTTTGACATCTTCAGATCTTGTACACCAATAATCTTTAGTTCTGATGCCCTTGGGACGACTGCTTCTGGATGCTTTTCCATGTATTTAGAAGGGTCAAAAACTTCAGGACTAACCTGGATTTTATCAAGTTCCTTCATTCTGAATTTTGACATTGTAGTAAATCCTGCAGAATCTTTTCCTTCAGCCTTAGCTTTCTTTATCTGGGCTGAGCCAACAAGCTCTAGAAAACGAGCCATCCTGAAATCAGGATCTAACTCTTGACTTTCATACTTATTTTCAGATGTAGTATCTATTGGCTTCACAGCTTTAAACTTGGTAGACAGATCTAATAGATTTTCAGCTGGATCTTTAACTTCTTGAATAACAAGAGATGAAGGAGGAGAAAATTCAGCAAATTTCTTACAGGACTTTTCTGAGAAAACAGTTCTTTTACTCTTTGAAGTGTCTTTAACAGCAGGTGAAACTTTTCTCTTGGGAGAGGGAGGAGGTGAAAAGGTTGGCTTTTGATATACTACCTCCTTTACTTGCTCTTTTGCCTCAGCATCATGTCTTTGATATCCAGAATATGATTTACCTTGATGGCTTTGAGAACTTCTCCTTGAAGGAGGCTGAGAAGGTACAGATTTGTCAGAAGGGGCAGATGGATTTGCTAAAATATTGCCAGAGGCTCCTGCACCGGGAGGTGGAGGAGGAGGACCTCGGGGAGTCCATCTGGGAGTAGGACTATCATACCTCTTTGATTTCTTCCTCTCCTTTTGCTGGTTCTTAGAGAACCACATACAGTGCTGGAACTCTTTGGATTTAGGATCAATCCCTTTCAGAATGTAGTAAGGAGTGTCATGATCGGGATTGGGAGGAGGAGGAGCTACAGATTTTCTTTTCCTCTTTGCAGCTTTCTTTTTCTTAGAATTCTCAGACAGATCTGAATCATCTTCATCCTCAGAATGAGATGAGGGAGGATGATCATATGGATCATAGGCTTCTAATACAGCCTTCTCCTTTTCTTTCAGAGCAGCTTTCTCTTTCTCTTCTTCCATGGCATCCTGTGCTAGAAGGGAGTCTAGATTTGGTCCTGGAGAATCATCCCAAACAGTAGACTTTTCAGCTTGCCAAGCTTTTTCTTTCTCTTCTAAATCAACCTTTACTCTTTGTTGCCAAGCAGCTTTTGCTTTCTCTTCTTCCAAACTCAGTTTTGGGGTGTCATCTTTATTTTCAACTTGGCTTTCAGAATCCATTTCTTGACGTTCAGGAACTGTCAAGGGGACCAGTTCAGATAGCACTGCTTGCTGAGCAGGTTCAGCAGCCTCAGAAACTAGAACAGGCTCTACAACCTCAGATAGCACTGCTTGCTCTACAACCATTTGGACATCAGGAGCTGAGACAGATTCAGGCTCTTTGACAACAACTTCTTCTTCCATTATATCTGAAGGATTAGGAATAAAATCTTGCTAAATGACATCTAGTCATCCTTCCAGATATTCCCATACTAACATATCAATTAAGTAATCTACAAGTTGGGAAATAGACATACCTTCAGGATTTTCTTCAGAGTGACCTAACTCCCATAAATCATCTAGAAAGGATGTGATTATTCCTTCTAGATACTTGGCAACCAGGGGAGTTGATGATTCTTCTAAGAAAATTTTTACAACAAATTCAGACAACATAATTGCATCAGATATTTCTTTTTCAGCTGGTAGAGGAGCTACTTCTTCTTGAACTGGAACTATCTCTTCTGGAACTTTTATCACTGGAGCTATAACTGCTAATACTGATTCTGGAGGAACTGCTAGAGGGTAGGCTGGGAGCTGCTCAGAGACATCTTCATTGAACATCTCCCCCTGCCTGATTTCAGTGGGAACTGAAACCAGGCCCCTGGATGAAGAGGGCTCAGCAGAGTTAGAGAGAATTTTGATGGCATCAGTCAAAGAAGTAATGGAGGAAGCAAGTGGAGCAATTGCCTCTTCAATCATGATTTTGATTGAGGGGGTAATTAACTCCACAATGCTGGAAATAAAAGCTGGAGATATTTCAAAATATGGTGGAGGAATTGCAGTTGATGGAAGATCAGCAGGAGGAATGTATTCCTGATGAACTGGAGAACGAATTGGAGAGTTAACTGGAGAGTTAACTGGAGATAGATGGGTGGAAGCAGGAAGATCAATATGATCTGAAGATTGAAGAGGAGAATGAATGTGAGTAGAAGGTATAGAAACTAATAAATCTACACTAGGATGAGATATCCTAGTAAGATGATGAGGGATAGGAGATGCTGGAGGAGGAGATGGAATTTCAACTGTTGTTAAATCATGAACAGGGGAGGCAGAATGTCGTACTTCAACTGAAGTTGATGGAACTTCAACCGAAGTAGACAGCAGAGCAGAAGAAGATGAAGGAATTGAGCCAACTTCTTGAGGGTGGGGAGCGACAGAGTCAGTCCTTGTGCTCTCAGATGCAGCTGGAGCAGCCCCTGCAGGAGCGGGCTTCACGAATGTCCTCTTCCACTTTGAGAACAAGTTAGGATCCATCTTCTTGCTGGCATTAATGGTGGTAGCAGCTGAAACTAGCAGAAGAGAATACTTTTCTTTCAGAAAAATCCCAATAACCCTGCTTAGGGTAACCTCTTTCTTGCTATTCTTCTTCCTTATCAAGTCAAACAGAACACCTGCCCAATTGATCCTTTTCTTGTTGACAATTGCACACATTAGTGCGAATTGTTGTCTTGTGATGTTATCGTGGGCAGAGTGTTTGCCTAGCAGCACTTTTCCGACAATCTCAGCAAGAAATTTAATCTTAAAAGGAAAATTTATCTTGAGCAGCTTCGAGGGAATGCCTTCTGCATGTCCCAGCTCAATCAACATTCTTCCAAATTCTGGAGCATCTTGCTCATAATCTTCTTCGCCATTAGTCAATCCAAATAAATCAGTCAAGACGGCGGGAGTCAAAATTACCTCTACTCCGCCAATAGATCCTGTCATTGAATCTTCAGTAGAAGATGAAGTAAATGCCCATTCCTTTATCTCTGGGATATTTAACTTGATCCTTGTAGACATTAACCTTTCCAATCCTTGATCTTTGCATAGCTGGAGAATTTCCACGATATCTGGATCATAGCAGCTGAATGCATCAAAATCCACGCTGAAACCTGCGTCAAACTTGACTACTGCGAGGAGCGCAGGAGAAATCGCCATCGATTTGCTGGAGAAGGCGCGAGAGGAACGGAGAAGACGAATCGGCAGAGAAAAGAGACAGAGCAAGCACGACGACGGAATACGAAAAGACGCTCTCCGTCGACGATAAAAGTAAAGATCTTTTAACCTAGGTCGACTATCGGCTTTATATTAGACCGGAGATAGTCGATCTATTCAAAAGATACTGGAGACGATGGTCGAACAGTCGTTCGACGATCGGTCCAGAAGCAGAGTAGTCGAGCAATCGCTCGACTATTTCTGGCTTCTCAAACAACAAGCTGTCATCATCCAGTGATCGACGATGAGCTCGACTTGTTCGACGATGGTCGAACGCCGGTCGACGATCTTCAAACAGACAAGCTTTCATCAACCATAGGTCGACGATGGGCTTGACCCGATCGACTATCTTCGAACATCGTTCGACTATCTTCAAACAAGTTTCAACAAGGCAGAAGTCACACTTAGTCTCTTCCATTGATCATGCCTAGTTGAACCAAAAAGAACAGATGCTTCTGTTCATCTAAGGGCTTGGTGAATATATCACCTCTCTGAAACTCAGTGGATATGAACTCAAGACAAATCTTGTTCTTTTCCACACAATCTCTCAGGAAATGGTGTCTGATCTCAATGTGCTTCGTTCTAGAGTGGTGCACAGGATTTTGTGCAATTGAGATAGCACTGGTACTATCATACATGATTTTGGTGTTCTTGTGTGAGTAACCATAATCCACAAGCTGGTTTTGAATCCACAGGATCTGTGAACAACAACTGTCAGCTGCTATATATTCAGCCTCTGCAGTTGAAGTTGAGACAGAAGCCTGCTTCTTACAGAACCAAGAGACCAATCTCTCTCCCAAGAACTGACAAGTTCCTGAGGTGCTCTTCCTGTCAACTCTGCAACCAGCATAGTCAGAGTCAGAGTATCCAATTAACTCAAATTCTGATTCTACTGGGTACCAAAGTCCTAAATTTGGACATCCCTTCAGGTATCTCAGGATTCTCTTGAGAAGAATCAGATGAGATTCCTTGGGGTTGACCTGGAATCTAGCACAAAGGCATGTAGCAAACATTATATTAGGCCTACTTGCAGTTAAATATAATAGGGAACCAATAATGGCCCTATAATTCTTTTGATCAACTGGCTTGCCGTGATCATCAGAATCAATAACAACATTAGTAGCCATAGGTGTAGGCATTGCTGAAGCATCAGCCATCCCAAATTTCTTTACCAATTCCTTGGCATATTTGGATTGGGAGATGAAGATACCATCAGCATCTTGCTTAACTTGGAGACCAAGAAAGTAAGACAGCACACCCATACTACTCATCTCAAACTTAGAGTGCATCAGGTCAGAAAACCTTTTGCAAAGTTTGGGATCAGTGGAACCAAATATAATATCATTCACATACACTTGAACTAACAGGATTGTGTCCTTGTGGTGCTTGACGAAAAGGGTTCTATCTACTACTCCCCTAGTAAAGTTGTGCTATAACAGGAAACTAGCTAGAGTCTCATACCAGGCTCTTGGTGCTTGCTTTAGTCCATAAAGAGCTTTCTGCAACTTGAACACATGTGAGGGCTGAGTTGAAGAAACAAACCCTGGTGGTTGTTCAACAAACACCTCTTCCTTAAGCTCACCATTCAGGAATGCACTTTTGACATCCATCTGAAAGACCTTAAACTTCATGTAGGCTGCATAGGCCAAGAAGATCCTTATTGCTTCTAGCCTTACAACAGGAGCAAAGGTTTGGTCATAATCTATACCTTCCTCCTGTCTGTAGCCCTGAGCTACAAGCCTAGCTTTATTCCTTACAATAATTCAATTTGCATCCAACTTGTTTCTATACACCCACTTGGTGCCTATGATCAGTTGGCCTTTAGGTCTTGGAACCAAAGTCCAAACTTTACATCTCTCAAACTGATTGAGTTCCTCTTGTATAGCAATGATCTAGTGGGGATCTAGCTCAGCATCTTTAAAGGTGAGGGGCTCAACCTGTGAGAGGAAACAAGCGTGCATCACATCCTGTCTTAACTGATGTCTTGTTTGAACACCAGCTGATATGTCTCCTATCACTTGAGATGTGGGGTGATCTCTAAGTGTGACAATATCAGCAGGTGGGATGTGATCTTCAGCAACAGTTGGGATTAATTCCTCAGGAGGAATTTGATCTACTGTTGGTGGAACAACAACAGCTTCTGCAATGTCTTCATCACTGTCTGATTCAGTGATCTGAAGAGTTGATAGTTGAAGAATCTCTTGAGTAGCATCAGGTACCTGCAATGAACTGGAGGAAGGAGAATTTTCCTTCTCCTTGTAAAACATCTGAGACTCATCAAAAGATACATGCACAGATTCTTCAATTTTACAGGTTGATTTGTTATAAACCCTATAAGCTTTGCTTACTTGGGAATATCCAAGCATAATTCCCATTGAAGCTTTTGCTTCAAACTTTCTAAGGTATTCTTTATTGTTATTATGAATGTACACTACACAACCAAATATTCTAAAATAATTAATTTTAGGTTTCTTTCCTTTAAGCAACTCATAAGGAGTTTTACACTTAAGTTTGTGTATCAGACTTCTATTCAAGACATAATTGGCTGTACTAACAGCTTCTGCCCAATAAGAAAGAGGCATATTAGCATCTGCCAACAATGTGCTAGCAGCTTCAATGAGTGTTCGATTTTTCCTTTCAACTACCCCATTTTGTTGGGGAGTTCTAGGAGCTGAGAAGCTATGTTTGATACCTTCTCTCTCACAGAATTCTTGCATGAGAAGAGAGTCAAACTCAGTACCATGATCACTTCTGATCAAGGCCACATGAGTAGAGTACTCAGTCTGCACACATAATAGAAAGTCTGTAAGGGCTTTGAAGTTATCAGCCTTAGTTCTCAAAAAGAAAACCCAACTGAACCTAGAGAAGTCATCTACAATGACTAAGGTGTAATACTTCCCTCCTAAACTCTGTACATTTATTGGGCCAAAAAGGTCCAGATGTAATAAATACAAGATTCTAGGAGAATCACTTTTATTTACAGATTTAAAAGAGTTTTTGGTTTGCTTGCCTAGCTGACAAGCCTTGCATAAGCTCTCCTTCTTGTAGGGGAAAGAAGGTAAACCTCTAACAAGGTTGTGTTTATAACCTAGATATATTTTTAAGGTTAACATGACTAAGCCTCTTATAGCACAAAGAATTATTATTGATTGTTACTTCATTAAATAAACAGATTTCAGAAAGAGTTGAATTGAAATCTACTAAATAAATATTACCTAATCTAATGCCTACTAAAACAACATTATTATTTAAAGTAATATTACAAGAAAAGTTAGAAAATGAAACCTGGTAGCCAGCATCACATAACTGGCTGACTGAGATCAAATTGTGCTTCAGTCCAGTCACATATGCAACTCTCTTGAAAGTAACAGCTCCAATTGTGATCCTGCCATAGCCCTCTGTCTGACCACAGCTTGAATCTCCAAAGATAACCTTTGGGCCGAGCTTAGCTTTGAACTTTGACAGATGATTTTTATTTCCTGTCATATGCTTGGAGCATCCACTATCCAAATACCACTTATTTTGAGTGATAGGATAGGCCTTCACCTGCAATAAATTTATTTAGACATTGTGGACCCAGGTAACCTTGGGTCCCTTGTTTTTCACATAAGAAAAGCTAGAAATAAATGAAAATGCAGGCTGAGGGTGATAACCTAATGGGTGAGATCTCTTAGGTGGGATTCTCCATGCAGATGATGGGTCAACAAACCTAGGGTTTCTATTTTCATTTAGGTTTCTACGGGTTTGATGATGATTTTGAAAATCAGATTGAAAACGTCGATCGACGTTCGACGATGGACGCTCAGATCGTCGAGCTTCGTTCGACCATTGAGCTTCCGATCGTCGAGCAGCGTTCGACGCTCTTTGTATTTCCTTAAAAAATTGTTTTCTTTTCTCTCTTAGCTTTATTTAAAGTTTTATTAACTTGGTTTACTTGCTCAGTGTTCTTTATCCCATCAGCTGAGATAAAATTCACTGGAGTTGAAAGATTATTTTTAAGAATGACTGGGGGTTCACTGGGAGAAGCTCCTAAGCCTAGTTTGTTATTGCCTGACCTAGTGTTAGTCATGCTGGTTATTTCTAATAACTTAAGGCTTCTACCATTTAAAGATTCTTCTAACCTCTTAGATTTAGCTAACTCAATTTTAAGAAACTTTATTTCTTCACTATACTTAGTGAGATCTTCCTTTAACTTAATATTTTCAATAGATATGATTTCTGATTCAGCTAGCCTATGTCTAAGATCTTTAATCTCTTTTTCAGAACTAATTAAATCTAAGCATAAAGATTTAAAATCTAATTTGAATTCTACAGAAGTGAAATCATAAGAAGATAGTACCTCATCTTCTGTTGGCATTTCTTCCTCTGAATCTGAACTCTCTGCAGCTGAGTGATTGCTGCAGGCATCTATTGCCATCAGGCAAACTTCCTTTGCCTTCTTCTCTTCCTCATCCTCACTGGAGCTTGAGGAGGAAGATTCCTCATCTGTATCACTCCAGGTTTCAGCAATGAAACCTCTCTCCTTCTTCTTGTTCTTGTAGGAGGATGGCTTGGAGTGCTTCCTGTGCTGTTCCTTTTCTTTCCTCTTATCTTTGTTCTTCTCCTCTGAACAATCTGGTAAGATATGTCCAGGTTTCCTGCAACCATAACAGATAATTTCTTTAGCAGGTGAACGGTCATACCTTGGTTTGTCTTCATAGCGTGAAGACTTCTTTCTGAATTCCTTTCTCCCCATCTTGAGAAACCTCTTGGTAAATAATGCCATTAGTTCCTCATTTGATTGGCTGCCTTCAGAAGCATCAGCAGCCTTAAGAGCTAGAGATTGCTCTTTTCTTGTTGGAGTAGGGGTCTTTGCTTCAGCTTCTGCTTCCCTTGTCTTCAGCACTTGCTCAAAGGATTTGAGCTTGCCGAGAAGAGCTTCTGTTGAGATCTCTGTTGTACTTCTGGCTTCCTTGATGGGCCAGATCCTCAGATCCCATATGCTAGGGAAGCACATAAGAATCTTATCATTGACCTCTGTCAATGAGATATCCTTGTCAAGGGTCCTCGGCTCATTGATGATTGAGCTGAGCCTTGTATACATGGCTTCAACTGATTCAGCATCAGTTTTCTTGAAGTTCTCATATTGTGAGATAAGGTTGGACCTTCTGTCCTTCCTTTCATCAGCTGAACCAGCTACAATCTGGTTCAGTGTATCCCACATTGCTTTTGCTGAAGAGCAGTCAGCAACCTTCTGGAATACTTCATCAGACATTGTCTGAGCCAGTATATTCATTGCCTTGGCATATGCTATCTTTGCCTTTTTGTACTCATCATTGTAGTCTGGAGGAGGTACTGCACTCATATCAGATGATGAGGCAGAAGCAGCAGCAGGTGCTCTTGGGGGTCCTGACAAAATAGAAGCAAAAATACTTTCATCAATAGAATTCATATATAATTTGATCCTTGCCTTCCAGATGCCAAACTTAGCTAAGTTGCATGCTGGAGGTCTGGTGCTAGAATAATCCTTGGACTGGGCCATGATAGTGACAGTGAATATCTATTAACTTTGGTATCTATCAGGATCTTGTGACTTAGGTGTTAGCCTATTCAGTCAGTCAACCTCCCTCTGATACCAATTGAAAGTCAAGGGATAGATACTACTCTAGAGGGGGGGTGAATAGAGTTGTCAAATTTTGCACTAGACAAAACTTAATCGTCTACCCAACTCCCTTGGAGTGAAATGCGGAATGAAAAGATTATAGATACGGAGATAACCCTAAAGCCTAACACAAGTGTTGTGCACAAACTCAAGCTAACTGTAATTACAGTTGAGGCTTGGAAATCCTAATCAACAACTAGCAAACCTAGTTATATCTAATCACAGCCACAATGCAAGTAATTAAATTAAGCAAGCCAGACGACACAAGGAATTTATAGTGGTTCCCCAAACAACTTGGGTACGTCCACTCTTCTACCAACAAGGTAGGAATCCACTACAGGTTTTTGATCAGGTGCCCTGCCACCACAAGATCTGCTTCAGGTAGATCTAGAAACCCTTTAGACTTTTGATCAGGTGTCTAAAAACCAAACACAGGTTTTTGATCAGGTGCCCTGCCACCAAGGGATACTTTTGAAGGGAGTAATAACCCTGTACAGGAGGGGGAAAGAAGGTTAAAAAGTCTTCTCTATTTTACAATAGATTAGAGAAGCACAAAGACTTGCACTGAGCTAGAAAGCTCAAGAGAATCAAGGCTCCCCCTGGCTCAAAGAATGTCCAGGTGAAGTCTTGCTTCAGTGTAAAAAACACTTCAGAAAGATCTGAAGGAAAAACTACAAGAAGATATAAAATATAAAATAAAAATCTTCTAGCAGCTATCTTCTTCTTCTTCTTCAAAAGAACTCTGAGTTTGAACTTCCTGGAAGCAGGAGAACTCAGGTTGAAGAAGAGCAGAAGAGTTTAACACTTCTCAGTTGAATGAAGATTGCTGAGAGCAGTGAACTTGGTCTTGATGAAAGCTTGAATGCTAATTGAATAACTCTTAGAATAACTGGTTAGCTAGCTGAAATCCTTCTCCAAAGGATTCCTTTTATAGCAGCAACAAGCAACGGCTCTTTTCAATTTGAACTGTTTGTCTTCTTCTGAAACTTGAAACCTGGGCTGCAAATATCACAAAGACAAACAAACTCTGCAGCAAAATATTCTATAAAAGGGATAAACCTTTTTCAAGGAAGCTGCAGGAAGCAATCTGATAATAAAAGTTACTAAATAAAATCACATCAGAGACAAACTCTTTATAACAAAAGGAAGACTTTTCAGTCTAACGGCTATAAAGGACTGACAACAGATAAAGTAAAATACAATGACAACTAATAAGACAAACAACTTTATCTGAAAAGATTTGACTCAGGTAAAAGGGATGGAGCAGATATTGCCTGGAAATATTATCATAAAACAACTGAAATAAAATGCCAGATAATGTATTAATTAATTAAATAGAATAAATAAATACAAAATAAAAGGCAAACAGAAAACGTCGAATGACCCTCGGAGATCGTCAACCGAAGAACGAAGATCGTCGAACTATCGGACAGATAGTCGAACGATCCAGATAGTCGAACTATCAAAGGAGATAGTTGAACTATCACAATAGATAGTCGAACTATCAGAAGATAGTCGAGCTATCAGATAGTCGACCTATCAACAGATAGTCGAACTATCAAAGCAAAACCGATAGTCGACCTATCAACAGATAGTCGAACTATCAGAAGGGAAACAGATAGTCGATCTATCAACAGATAGTCGAACTATCAAAGAACGACAGATAGTCGAACTATCAACAGATAGTCGAGCTATCAGATAGTTGAACTATCAAAGCAGATAGTCGAACTACCAAGGGAAAACAGATAGTCGACCTATCAACAGATAGTCGAACTATCAGAAGAAAGCAGATAGTCGACCTATCAACAGATAGTCGAGCTATCAAACAACGCAGATAGTCGACCTATCAAACAGATAGTCGAGTTATCAGATAGTTGAACTATCCAAGCAGATAGTCGAACTATCAAACAAACAGATAGTCGAACTATCAACAGATAGTCGAACTATCACAGCACACAGATAGTCGAACTATCAACAGATAGTCGAACTATCCACGCAGACAGAACGTCGAGCAACTGATAGACGATCGTCGAACAGTTAGTCGACGATAGTCGAGCGGCGTTCGACCATAGTCGAACGAACAAACTACTTAACCAAATTCTTATCTGGATAAGCTGGGAACTCTACAGCTAGACAACTAACCTTGACCATAGATGATTCATGGGTCAAGAGACTAAGAAGACAAGACTAAACTCAAATCAAACTAGGGTACCAACAGTTTCTCTTGAACCTAGGCTACACGAATCCCTCTCATTTGAGAGATTCAGTGCTAAAAATACGAAAGGAAGGGGATGCTATTCATGCATCCTAAATCCTAAAAACCGAGAGGAGAAGTGTCGTTACCTTTTGTCCCCTCTTCCTAGCCATGGAGAAGATTTGCTCGGTTGAACACCACCGCAACGCTCCCACCTTCGCGGATCTGAACTCCGCTCGCGAAACGGACCTCTGAAGCTTCGCCGGCGGCCGGATCTTGGCCTTTCTTCCTCCTCCTTGCTCTCCCTTCTCTCTAGAATCAAGAGAGATAAAGCCAAATGGAAAATGAGGGTTTGAAACCTTATTCCCGGCCTTAAACCACCCAGGGAGGTTCCCCACCGTTGGATCTTCTAAAGAAAAGAACGAACGGCCACGATCGGAACCCAAAATAGAAAATCTGGGCCGAACACGGGTTGCAACACGGCCGTGTGCATGGCCGTGTTAGCCATTCGCCGTCTCGACCGATTCGAAAACTAGCACACGGCCTTCGACACGGCCTTTGACACGGCCTCCGACACGGCCGTGTCGCCATTGACACGCCCATGTCAAGACCCGTGTCACGCCCCCTACCGACCAATTTTCCCAGTCAGAGAAAGACACGGCCAAAAACACGGCCATGGACACGGCCTTCGACACGCCCGTGTCATCCCCGACACGGCCGTGTCGTGACCCGTGTCACGCCTAGCAGAATAAATCCCGCTAACAGCACGAGAAGGACACGGCCAGGGACACGCCCTTGTCCAAGGCCGTGTGCCTTCTCGCCGATCGTCGATCAACACGGTTCGATGACCCAGGCGCAACACGGCTTGTGACACGGCTGTGTCACAGGCCGTGTGCCTACCCCCAAAACCCAAATTTGGCTGAAACGACGCCGTCGTTTCCCCTTCCAAGTTTGGGGTGTTACACACCGCTCATAGCGATAGGAAAACTGCCCGTGTAACGCTCCAAGTTTTTCTGTGATTGTTTAATCTTTGTTTGGCGTTACGTTGACGCGTTTTCGGCCTTTGCTGTTGTTATAGCGTGGTCTTAGCTCTTTAGGTTCTCTGAGTGGCTTGTTTTGTAGCCTGTTGCAAGATTCCCTAGCGAGCCAGAGTCTGTTTTGGTGACTTGGTGGAGCCTCTTCGTGAATGCTTGTGTTTTGTCTTCGGGAGGTGTTCGCCCGAGTTTTGCTCGTCGGATGTTGATTTCGACTTCGCCGTTGTTTTCGTAGCATGAGTATTTAGCTACGATGCGAATTTCGTCGAATTTCGAGATCGTTTGTTTTTCGCGTCGTTTTGGCGTTTTATTTAAATGACTGATATAATGATATAAGTGGCCGGTTTTGTTTGGCTTGTTTGTGGCAAAGTGTTGTTAGCTTGATTTTTATATATGTATAGATGTATATATACAATGGCTGATTATTTAAGGTTAGTGGCAGACTAGTTAAGTAGCTGAGTATAAAATATTTTATATTATATCTAACTGAGTGGAGAGATAATTTATATGGTCATTCTTTAGTCTTTCCCTCATTTCCTCTTCCCCAAGCTTTCAGCCAGCTAGCTTCCAGCGGCAGGAACTAAGGCGACGAGAGTAGCTGGAGATCCGGTCGTCGATTTCCTGCTAGATAGAGCCCAGATTTCTCATGTGAAGGCAGATCTGGACTGCTCTCGCCCGGATCTACCTCCCTAGGGTAAGTATTTCAAGTTCTAAGTTTTTCCTTGTAGCTAGGGTTTGTGGGTTAGCTTGTCTTCCCTCTAAAAAGCTCCAGATCTTCTCTTAGGTGGCTGATCTTGCTGCCGGTGCTGAGTGAGGAGAGTAGCTGCCGATTCCTGGAAAGTAGAGGCAAGTGGTGATCTTTGCCCTTGCCAAGTTGAATTGTTATTCATCTGATTTCTGATTCCTGGATTTTATTCATCTGATTCCTTGTTCATCTGATTTTATTCATTTGATTCCTTTTGGTAGCTATTTTGTTTTGTTCTCTTCTTAGAACTTAGGGCTGCTGTTAATCTTGTCCAGAGTTGGGCTGTTGTATAGCTTGTCCAGGCTTAGTCTTAGTAGGTTGTAGGTTTTGGCTTCGGTTAACCTGCTGTTAGGGTAGAATATGTCCAGTTAGTCCATGTTATAAGAGGAAATAGGTTGGTTTATGGGAAGTTGTAGCCTAGCAGGGTATTTTGTGTAGGAAATTATATTTGCTAACTCTCTGTGAGCAGACGTTGAGTGTTAGTTATCCTAGGGCCAAGGTTTAGTTTTAGGGCTAAGTGTAAAAGCGTTGAGTGTGTTGTGCACACTCAACGCCTAGTTTTTCGGTCTGGAGACTAAGTAAAAAATTGTTGAAAGCGTTGAGAGTGATGTGCACACATAATGCCTAGCTTTTCGGTCTGGAGACTAAGTAAAAAGCGTTGAAAGCATTGAGTGTGCTGTGCACACTCAACGCCTAGCTTTTTGGTCTGGAGTTTAAGTAAAAAGCGTTGACAGCGTTGAGTGAGGTGAGCTCACACAACGCCGTCTACCTAGTTAGATTTGTCTAAGTCTTTTGGCATTGAGTGAGTTGAGCTAACTCAACGCCGTCTAGCCAGTTAGGTTTTTTTTAAGTCTTTTGGCATTGAGTGAGTTGAGCTCACCCAACGCCGTCTAGTCAGGCAGATTTTTCTAAGTTAAAAGCGTTGAGTGTTGTGAACTCACTCAATGTCGTTGGTTGTTTAGCGTTGACAGCGTTGAGTGACCTGGACTCACTCAACGTCGTCAGCCTTATTTAGTTCTAAGTCAAAAGCGTTGAGTGTGGTGAATTTACTCAACGTCGTTGGCTGTTTAGTGTTTAGCATTGAGTGTAGTGAACTCACTCAACGCCATTGGCTGTTTAGCGTTGACAGTATTGAGTGAGCTGAACTCACTCAACGTCGTCGTCCAGTGAGAGATTTTGCGGCTAAGTCTTTTGGCATTGAGTGAGTGGAGCTCACTCAACGCGACGTTGAGTAAACTCGACGCCTTCCCTGCTTAGTGTTTGGCGTTGAGTGAGTGGTACTCACTCAACACGGCGTCGAGTGGACTCGACGTTTTTTCCTTAGGCTGGTGTTTTCTCCCGAGATTGTTAGTGTGGGTTTTATTTCGGTTTGGTGCTATTTTCAACTAGTTTTGAAGACCGAATCGTGAATCATGGCAGGTGGTTACTTTTGTTTTTCTTGACAGGGATGTTTGGGTGTAGAGCTGTGGCCACCACTATTTTAGCCCCGATTTGGGTTGGTGTGTTGGACCCCAAGGTTGCACTGGTAGCCCCTGAGTTGTTTGGATCTGGTTGTTTGGATGAGGGCTGTTTTTGGTTACTAACCCAGATCAATGGTTTTATCACTGCTAATGATTCATAAGTTAGGATTGTTAGTTCATTTCCCTTTCAAAATTGTTATTTTAGCGTATGTTTGCCTTGTTGCTGTTGTAGGTTTTTAGCAGGGCATGTTGCTACTTTCTCACACTTGCTGCGTTTTGATCATTCCTTGGACAGTGTCTTACTGTTGTTATCTCGTTTATTTCCTTTTACTGAGTTTGACAACATTCTATTATAGGGTTTGGTAAACCATTTTTTTCATTGCTTATGATCTAATGCTCCATTTCTATTTGATTATATCCTTGCTGAGGTGTTCTTTCTTTGAATGCCCCAGGTTCAGAGCAGTAGCCAGCTGAGCGGCTAGTTTTCTTTTGGGCTTGCTAGTGATCTCCTAGGTTGTTGAGATTCCTCTTCCTCAGCCTGTGAGGTAGATCTTTTCTTGTTTCCTTCCATTTAGACATGCATACTCACCAGTGGGTTCGTGTCAGGTTGTTGACGAACACTGGTGGTTTTCTTTGGTGATGCTAAGTATGTGACTTAAACTGTTGTTCTTGCTTTTATGAAGGTTGTTTACTTGCTCTCTGGGAATGCTTTATGCTAAGATGCATGTTAGGTATTTTAACACATAAAAGCATTACTATATGTACTTCATACATGTCATATTTCTAAACCTAAAGTACTATTTTCAAAAGTAACGTAAAGACTATTTTCATATTATACTAAATTTAGAGTCCTGCATTTCATGGGCTGTCCTTCGAGAACGTTTACGCTCATGTAGGATGTCAAATCACCTTAACCAAGGTATTTTCCGCATCGTATAAATATATTTTACTTGTGGACTAGTTGATCCACTGTACCGAGTGATATGACCATCCAACTTAATTGGATTTCTTTCATAATAAACTATGATTTTTGGTTAAACCTTAGAGTCTGGAGTTTTTCCTGAACGTCTGCAGTTATCCTCTGCACGGCGTGACATCACGACGCGTGTTTTCCCCAGCTCTGATATAATTTTATTGATGAGGAAAATGCGGGTCGTGACAGCCCGTCAATCCTGTAGCTAGCATCACGTATTCGCACAAGTGCGGATATAAGCTTTAGTCCTCCACTTAAGGAGCTATTCCCAAGAAGTGCGGACACACCACTCGATCCGCATAACTAACCCGCAAGACAATACGGACAATTCTGATAGTCTCATAGCTGAGCGGATAAAGCCATCAGTCTACGTGGAAATGGACATCCAACCACGCATCTGAATCTACCTCGCGCTAATAACTAACTACCGAACTCCACATCAAATCTGCGCAGTTCGGCAGACTCTACAACCAGGCTGCGCACCACGCGATCTCTGCGGACTAGGCAACAACCAGACTTGTCATACGCCCGTGACCAAGTCCACAATAATTAAGCTCTACGGTCTCTAAACAAACTGCAACACCTGAGAACAAGACCGTGCCTTTGCCGAATAACAACACCAGTTAACACAATTGCGGACTGCCCTCATCCAAACAAGGTGGTCTTCATGTGATCAACAAAACAAACAACTGTGTCAATCTCCACGATCTCAAAACCAGACCGCAAGAATAGATGACAGCCGGACTCGGCGAGCTCCAGATGAGTCCGCAAGAACAAACATGCCGGACTTGGCAAACTCCAGATGAGTCCGTCACAACCGCGGTTAGACAACCCTAACCACACGGTTACTTCACCAATGGTGCTTGCTGATCCAGACCGCCAGAGAAAAGAAGAGGTCACCCGACTATCCACCGACTTCAATCTGCCAGGCCGCGGCAGTCTCGACGAACTGTGCGGTCTGCCACTTCACGCACTACTACAAAACAGACTTTTGGCCAGGGCAAATTTCCCTGGCAAAAAGTCCAAAATCGTGGCTAAAAAGTTTTAGCCACGGTCTAGCCACGGGAAAACTCCATGGCTAAAGTCTGCGTGGCTAAAACTTTTAATCCAGGAATTTGCCGTAGCAAATAGTATTAGCCATGGTAAAAAATATCATGGCAAATAAGTCAACTATTAGCCACGGTATGAAACCCTGGCTAAAAGTGAGTTCATCATTTAAAAAAAAAACTATTTTCCACAGTTAAAGGCCGTGGCAAATACTAATTTATGTTTTTTTTAAAAAAACATTCAAAATACTGTAATACAATTGCAAATTGTTACAACTGTAAATTAACGAGATACACGCTCAATCGTGTAAGACCCAAATTGAATGAATCAGATTCGATACACGCTCAACTCTATGCTAAGATGAGTGGCTAAACTCTAAATAGAAATGGACTCTCCAATGAGCTATTGGATGGGCCCTCATACAACTTATTTCAACAGTATTCTTAAATCCATGGTAATATAAAATTGGTTGATTTACTGATAATAATAAAGGATAAAATTGGTATGTGACAATAATAAAAAAAAAACAGAAAATCAAATAAGAAAACTTTTACTGTGGATATTTTATGGCTCCAGTTTTGCACCCAAAACAACATAAAATCATAAAACATTGGGGAGTAATAAATATTGAAGTTCTAAAGTGACTCAGTGAATTGATGGGCGTCCAGGTCAATTTCCTGTGCCATGACGCAGTTCATAAGCCAGTCACTGGTAAATGTTCGCACACCCATCTTTGCCGCGAGCAGAGCCTCCTCCATGTCTTCCTCGCAAGCTATAAATATAGTCTTTGTTGGCTCAACCATGCTCCGGAGGTCACGGGTCGCCTGCAAGCGCATATTTTTAACATATTAGTATTATCATACAGCTTCTCATCAGCTCATAAGAAATACATTTATTAGAATAACGAGCTACTTTACTCTTCCCTTGAAAGGGTTTACATACTATGAGAGGTACATACAAGAGTAATACTCTACATATTGGCCACTGTTAATTTATTATTCTAAAAGATAATTTATGATTATTACCTTCCCCTGAATCTGATATTTTATTGGACCATCCATCTCTGCTCCTAATGCTACTAATCTTGTCACAGTGCTTTGTATATCAGTTACAGTAAAAGATAGTATAGAGGAGAAATCTTTCTCAGTGGAAATCTTTCTGTACATCAGAGACAACTATGAACTGGTTAAAACTTTAACCATTGGAAACCTAAAGCTCAATGAATAAACAACAGACTACTAGAGGTGGATCATGATCGATAATGAATAAACATAATTCAAAACCGACTGCAGAATCATGAATGACTAATTTATAGACAATTAAGAAAACGAAAAAAAACTCAGTACTTAAATGCAGAAAATGGTGACCATGCTGAAAGAAGAAGGAAAACAACTACCACAGAAAAATCATGGATCAAGTGCCCCAAAATTGAAAGTTGCAACTAGTTAGAGCCAATATTTATAAATACTTAATATTTTAGCAGACTACTAGCTCAGATTCTTGCAAACTAAACAAGCTCCTATTCTTGCAAACTACGGATTATAAGAAATTAAAACGAACACCAAAAGATATAAGTAAACATTTGATAATGCTTCAAGTGTTTGTCATTGTTCGGGATATAGAAGGAAAGTACCACTAAACATGGCAAACTAAACATGTAAAAGACATTTATGGCTATTTGAATGACATAATGAACCTGCACTTTTGTAATTGAATTTAGATGCTTGTAAATGAAGATGGTAAAATGCAAGGGCAGATGCTAAGGTCTACATTTAAGGAAATACATGAGTGATGGCAATCTCAATTTACAGCATGCTTCTTTTGCAGATGCCAATGATAGAAAATAATCTTCCAGGAAAGTTGAACTAAAACAGAGATTAATCTAGTTATCGGAACTTTTGGTATCTTCAAAAAAAATTGCATACCAATATAAGCATCTACTATGCACATGTAGGATAGTGGATTGTGAGGCTTGATCTCCAGATACTTGTCTTCCATTCAAATAATGAAGCATTTCTCCAGATGTCTGAAAAATTAAATTATATAAACGTGATTTTTCTTATATTCTAAATTTCCTATAAACCATGATAGTTTATAAGCTGATCAGTAAATGTATCAGTAAACTACACTGCTGACCAAGATGTAACAATCAACTAAAAAAGTGAAGTACTTCAATAATAATGAGAAAGCAAGAGTGGCATGATCACCACAGTAGTTCTGAAAGAATGACATAATACACATGTTTTAATGATACTTACATCCAAATCAACTGAAACATGAAATATATGCAAGTCAGAACAGTTCTCAAAAAAAATTTTAAACAGAAGTTGGGTATACAAAATTTAAATGTTTTGTTGACACCTTTGGTTTGCCCTTCCATCACGACATTTTTCAAATGATCTTTCTTTGATTCTTTAGCATAATTAAACTTTGGGTGCTTCGTGTCACCAGGGAGCCCTTCCCTTAATATTATATCTGCAGACTTCCTTTTTGCTACCTAAGAATAGGATACTTTGCCTCAGATAGAATACTGCTTTCTAGATTTATTAAAGAATACTTAGAATCGTTTATGTTCAATGGTAAATGCAATCAGAGAGGACTGCAATCAATCATATACAACACTCAAGCCTTTATCCCACCATAGTGGGGTCGGCTATATGGATCATTTGTCGCCATTGCGCTCTATCTTTAGTCATAATCTCACTAAAGTCTAAGTACAACATAAATCAGCTGCAAAACAATGAGTTGAGCCATAAATATTATGAGTGAGATTAGCAGACCCCCTAAATAGCCTAGTAAAGAGGTTGTAAATTTGACCGATTCTTGATTTTAAAGTGTGCGGTAATCTCTTTTGCTCAACTCCTAATTGTTGATCTTTTGCTCAAAAGTGTTTCTCATGCATATTACAAACCAAATGATTTTTTAAAATACTATCTTGCAAGTAGCAGGAGGCAATGAATGCAATGGCATTTGAAAGGTTGGGAAAATACAGAAGTTCAAAAATATAGGGCTCGGGGCAGCATATGCCTAATAATTAATACCTAAGTATGTTTCAAAAATTTGAGGCTCGGAGAAACATATACCTAAATACATGAGTTCAGAAATCTGGGGCTTGGAGCAATACTTCTACAAGCCTGCGGGATTGAAACATATACCAAATACCTAAGTTCAGAAAATCTGGGATCAAAGCATTTCAGAAAAATATAATACCTAATACCTAAGTTCCCAAAAAACTGAAATACTAGGCGAAAAATGCAAAAAAGGAGAAAATATCATCGGCATTTGCAGAGACGGAGAAGTCCTCGTCGGAAAATACAAAAATGGCAAGAGAAAGCTAGATCTGGGGGTATTTACCTCGACAAAGATTCACCGGCTGTAGGGGAAGGTTCACCGTTGGCCGAGCACGCAAGAACGACAGTTGGGGAGCCATTCACAGGAGGAAAAAGAGTAATGGGTGGCTGGCGCAAGCGAGGATGTCGGGAGGGTTTCAAGAGCGGGTATCATGTACAACGATAGGAGTATCGCTGTCAATACGCACCGAAGAGTGAAAAATAAGGGTGGGCTGCACAATTCATTTTAAGGTTTAGGGAATTAAACTATATAATAGTACTTGTTTAGCCACTATTTTGTCAAGTTCGTGGCTAATGGTGTAGTTTTTTATCACGAATTTGTTATCCATGGCTAATACTTAATTATTAGTGTTGAAGCCAAATTTGACCTCAACGAAAGTTCAAAACAGGGGTGCAGCCAGCACCTACTTCTCTCAAGCCCTGCCCCTCGACCGGTAGCTAACGACCTAGGACTGACCCAAAGCCTCAGCAGGGAGGTCCTACCTTACACCCGGAAGATCTCTGAGAGCTTCCCCTCCAAAGCCAAAAGCTGGGCTATGAGCTCCTCAGAAAGCCATGGAGATCTAGAGAAAAAATGAGAGTCTGCTTTCCAAGGAGCCCTTATGGGTCTATTTATAGCCTGTTGCTGATCTGAAGTTACTGAAGTACCCCTGGCTGGTCTGCCAATAGCCAAATCCCGCTGTCTGAAAAGTGTTAAATGCATCCCCTGAGGGTATAAGGGTAATTTTACCCGGGGGCAATTAAGACATTTTACCCTGACCCCGGGCCCCACTCGGCGAGAGCTCTGTGCCGAGAACCCTCTCGCCTCCCTTTGGCGGGAGCTAAAATGAAGTGTCAACAGTCTCACGTTGGGCCTGCCCCCGCCTTCTCGACAGCTTCATCCTTCTCGCCGACTCTGCCGAGAGCGGATCCTGGCTGACTGAGAGTGAATGTTCTCGCCCTTCTCCAGGTGAGAAATCTTCTAACCTCGATGCTGTCTCTGGACGGCGTTGGGTGAATGGAGCCCACTCAACGCCCTTGCTGCTGACCGCGGCGTTGAGTGAGTGGAGCTCACTCAACGCCCTTTCCGCTGGATGCGGCATTGAGTGAGTGAAGCTCACTCAACGCCCTTGCTGCTGACCGCAGCGTTGAGTGAGTGAAGCTCACTCAACGCCCTTTCTGCTGACCGCGGCGTTGAGTGAGTGGAGCTCACTCAACGCCCTTTCTGCTAGTTGCGGCGTTGAGTGAGTGGAGCTCACTCAATGCCCTTGCTGCTGACCGCGACGTTGAGTGAGTGGAGCTCACTCAACGCCCTGCCTTCACGCCTGCTCCTAAGCGGGAACTTCTCCAGCGCGAGAGCTCTTATGGCCTTCAGGCCCGAGCTAACTTATGGCTGGTCCAACCCCAACCGTTAATGCCTCTGGGTCCCACCCAGCGAATTTGGGGTTGTATACAATCCCCGCTCTTTTTGAGCTAGCTCTGCGCTCGAAAAGACATGTCAAACCCAGCAATATTTGCTAGGCACG
Organism: Platanthera zijinensis; assembly: GCA_039513925.1. Taxonomy (NCBI): domain Eukaryota; kingdom Viridiplantae; phylum Streptophyta; class Magnoliopsida; order Asparagales; family Orchidaceae; genus Platanthera; species Platanthera zijinensis. The sequence goes on from CM077093.1 coordinate 37,851,270, forward strand.
TGTCACTTCAAAAGAGAATTTTTTGGTGGGCCATGCCACGACTATATATATGCGCTGATAGACGGCCAAAAATCTGCCCCTGACCTTTATCGCTCCTCTGAGATCCCGCGCGACCTCACGATGCACCCAAAACAGGTTGGTAAGCCTCTCTCGCAGAGTCTTCAGGAACGCATTAAGGCGGACCAAGCGCAGGCCCTTGCTAGCAGCGCCCTAGTGGCTCCTTGGCTGGCGAGAGGAGCACCCATCGTGGAGCCTCCGCCGCCACCGCAAGAGAAGAAGACGAAGAAGAAGACCCCTCGGGACCCCGCGCGAGAGCACCGGGCCTCTCCAACTCAATCCCCAAGCCGCGCGGCCAATCTCCTTCTGCCGCCGAGGGTATGTCTTGCCGACTAGCGGATTACTGTTCTTAAGAATCGGTCACTGAACCCTTCTTGGCAGGTGGTCCCGGAGGGTGGTGCTGGGCTTCCGCTGGTGCCCCCGGACCCATTGACGTCTCGCCCGCCTGAGGACCGGCCGCAGTCTCCGAAAAGAGCTCCCGCCGATGGTTTGGGACCTCCAGGTAGCCCCTCCTTTTTCTTCTGCTTTTCCTTTGGTTATTCTAACCCCTTGGGCAGGACTCTCGCAGCGCCTACTTCCGCTTGCCCGGATCTTACCTTGCAGGAGACTGTCGTAGAGATTGCCCCCTGTGACAATCCCGCAATCAATCCTCACCCAGCAATCAATCCTCACCCTTCCGTGGGTGATGCGCCTGCCGACCCGTCTGTGACACCGGAGGTGGACCGTTCCGAGAAGGAGCGCGACCCTCCCCCTACTTCGGGCCATACGGAGGTCACGGTGCGCGAGACCTTCCATCCGGGCCGTGGAAAGCCCCTCCATCTTCTGTTTGGGAGGGATGTCGAGGGAGAACCCGAGCCTTCTCGCCTTCCCCCGGTCGACGGCTCTCGCCATGGTTCTGGTATGCCACACACTACTGTTGCCCCTACCTTGTTCTCGCACTGACCGCCCGATTGCCTTCTCAGGAGATCCGGACCTGCGATCGGGGGCTGAAGAGGACGAGGACGATGACGAGGATCAAGAGGAGGATGGCGACAGCTCTCCCTTCCCCTCCCTTGACGAGATGGAAGAGATGCTGGTTGGCGCGGGAAGCGCGAGAAGGAGCGGGAAAAGGGTCGCAGCCATCCTCTCTAAACTTGCGCGGCGGGAGCGGGCTCAGGCCTATGCGGCGAGAGAGTTCCGTAGATCGGTGGAGCAAAGGCTGGAGGCCCTGGAGCGAGACTACTTTCTAAGAGAGGCGGAGCGACCGGGCTGCCCTACTGCGGGATCTTCCCCCGGGAGGTGCCTTGCGCGGATCCGAGACCAAGCTCGCCGGATCAATCTAGGGTGCACCGTGCTCTCCTCCTACTTCAACCCGCTGGCGCCCCCGAGGACCCGACAGCGAGAGCAAGGACGCTGGCGCTGGGAGCCTTATTGATTCCTACTATCTCGCCTCTCCTTACCTCTAGCCTTCCCTTCTCGCCATGTACCATGTTTTTAAACTATGTTTTTCTTAATTGTTTTGGATTATGGACTGCTTGCGATATTGTGGGCTGCTTTTACTGGTTAACCGTTGTTGTCGTTGTTATCTTAAGTCTCGCCTAGCTAGAACCTTCCTTGCTTTCGCTTTCGCCGTACTGTCCAACCCTTGCACGGACTAGGGCTGTCGATCAGTCACTGTCAATTCGGGCGGGGAACCGAGGCGCCGTTGACTTAGGGAGTGACAGCTGTACCTCCGCCGCCCATTTCCGGAAAAATCATCATTTATCCCAAAGCTCTAAAAATAGGTGGATTCACCCACCACATTTATTTCTATGATCCGGAACCCCTCTCTCTCTCTCTTTCGCTTTCGCGTTCTGCCGAACACGTCTTGCTCTCGCCCCTTCTCCTTGGTATCTCGCCTTCGAACACCTCAGTCACGATGCCTGGCAAGAACGAGGGACGTTCTTATTGTGCGGAAGCTTTCCGGAGGCACCGATTCCCGTCGTGTCGTCTGACCTTGGACAAGTACCAGCTGATCACGTCCCGATACGTTCCCGCCAAATTCTCCCCGAGAAACCCAGACAACAACGATAGGGTGAACACTGTGCGAGAGGGAGAGCTCGCGATCCCCCTCGAACACTTCGAGGTGGGCTTTCGCCTCCCTCTTTGGCCAGAGATGTGCCTCGCCCTCCGCTACTATAGAGTCATTCCCGCGCAGCTTAATCCGAATTCAGTCGCCATCCTTGTAGCGTTCATATGCTACATGCGATCCGAAAGGATAGAGTTCAACCTCTCGATCTTCCGGAAGCTGTTTACCTTCCGCGCGAAGGGGGGAGTTGTTTTCTTCTCCGGGCAGCTTCTCAAAACGACCGGTCTCGCCAACAAGCACCATCATTGGGTCGAGAAATTGGTTTTCTTCTCCGGCGACTTCGGGAACGTCCCGCTCGCATCGGTTCAATACGAGGATGCCGCTTACAAACCACCCTCCTTAGGGTCCCGCGAGAGTGCGCTCCTCGAGTTCTTTGGGACTAAGGAGTTTGACGTCCCCTTCCTTAGGAGGGACGTCGACTCCCTTCCCCCCATTCCCCCCGGCGAAGGTGAGATCTCGCTTATTTTTTCTTTAACTCAGTGTTTGTGCGTCCCTCGATGCTGAGTGTCTTTTGTTACCTTCGTAGGAGAGCGGGAGATCCCCTTGCGCCAACCCTTCCCCGAGACGCCAACGGCCAAAGGCCAGACTGCGGGAGATCCATTGGATCTCGCGAAGTCTGCGGCCCGCGCTTGCCGAGAAGAGCCAGCTCCGCCTCCGCCACCTGGTGCCGCGAAGCGGAAACCCAGTGGCTTCTCGTCTCAACGGGTGAAGAGGCCGAAGCCATCCGCCGTCGAGAAGGGGAATTCCCAGATACCTTCGCCCGCCCGACCCCCTCCGTCTGGAATGTCTTTCGCTGAGATCCTAGCGGCGGTCAGCGAGTTGAGGGACATCCCTAGGAGTAGTGGTGGGGTCCCTGCCGAGAACCTTCCTGCCTCGGCCGAGGCGGGTGGCGAGGTGGGCACCGAGATAGTGGCTGCCACAAGCTCTGCCCAGCCTCCGCTCGGGCCTGTACCAAAGGGGCACAGGAACTTTGGCATGGGCGTGAAGAGCCTAGACGCCGAAGGGAAGCCTTTGCTGCAATGGGACCCGGAGGCCAACAAAGTTTCGCTCTCGACGTTGCACCCAAGCTGGGCGGAGGGCGACGAGGTCACCGACGAAGCCTTCGCGCTGGGCTACAGCCTTTATAGCCGGGAGCATGCGGGCCTATACGACCAAATTTCCATTCGCCTCCTCGCTTTCGATTCCGTCCGGGCCCTGATGCGTGGGTTCGAGCTTGCGCACATGTGCGCTCCGAAGCATCACCATCGATCGGAATTTTCTTGACATGTATAAGGCGAGAGAGGAGGAAGTGGCTCAGGTGGCAGCCCTGAAGACCGAACTGGAGGACGCTCAGTGCCAGCTGTCCATGCGCCCGCCAGAGGAGGTAAGCGAGACCATTTCCAACCTTAGTTTTCGCCTATGAAATTCATACCACCATTTTCTCTGCTGATAGAACGCTTTTACGCAGGACTCTCCGCAAGTCGTGGTGCTTCGCGCGCGATTGGCCGGGGTGGAGTGCGAGAATGAAATGCTAAAGGGCCAAGTCGAGCGCCTGGAAACGGCGATAGCTGCGATCCCGCACCTCCCACGCTCGATGAAAGGCTAAAGCGCCGAGATTATTCTGAGTATGACATCGATAAGCTTTTGCAGGTCAACGCTCAGGCGACTGCCAAGTTGATGATCGAGACCTTGCGGAATGTGGGATGCTTGGACGAGGGTGGCGAGACCCTGACCGCTCCCCAGCTCGTCCCCTGGCTCTTCGAGCCCATCCCGAAACCCCCAGGCGCGCCCGACTCTCCGCCCTTGGAGGTTCCGAAGTTTACTGCGGCTGCTGGCGAGGCTGTTGGTGAGACGTCCGGGGAGGATTCGGGCGAGAGCTCCTGCGATGGCTCGAGCTGGAGCTCGAGCGGTTACAACGCATCTTCTTGAAGTCCTCTCCCCTTCTCTTTTCTTCTCTGGCATGTAATGGGCGAGTGGCTCCCCCTTTTTGTAACACTACTTAGTTTATAATGTAAATGTAACCGTTGGTACTTTGTGCTTCTCTTTTTTCTCCCTTTTTTTTCTTTTTCTAACTGCTAAAAACGAGTGCTGCTCAAGAACGCTTTCGCCCGGGGCCCCTGGTCCCCCTCTAGGATAGTTTCTCTTAGCGGCCGCGAGGTGAGGATCTATTGAGAGTTTAAGGTTCAGACACGTCGTTTTCGCGCTCTGCCGAGAGCCGTTTGCCGAAAGGTGTCCCTCATGGGCCAAGAGAAGACCGCCCTCCTTTCCTTGCGCGAACGGTCAGTCCCCCTGCCTAGGCCCACCGGGAACTTTGTTTGGAGAGAACTCTCAGCAAGGGGCTCCTGGCCGGGACCGCTCCTGGCCGAGACCTCTCCTGGCCGAGACCATTTTGAGGTCTGCCCTTAGGATGCCTTTTTCCTAGCCTAGAATATCTGTGCCAAGATATTTCTAAACGCTAAACTTCTCCCCTACTGGCGAGCCCTCGGGCCTGCCAGCTAGGTTAGAGCCTGCGTAGCGAGTCCACCTGGGGTCGAGCCGAGCTCGGGGTGTTGATGAAGATTTCATATCCAACCCCTCCCCCACAAGCGAGCCTTCAGACCTGCCAGTTAGATGAGAGCCTGCGCAGCGGGTCTACCTGAGGCCGAGCCGAGCTCGGGGTGTTGATGAAGATTTCATATCCAACTTCTCCCCCACAGGCGAGCCTTCGGACCTGCCAGCTAGATGAGAGCCTGCGCAGCGGGTCTACCTGGGGCCGAGCTGAGCTCGGGGTGTTGATGAAGATTTCATATCCAACCTCTCCCCCACAGGCAAGCCTTCAGACCTGCCAGCTAGATGAGAGCCTGTGCAGCGGGTCTACCTAGGGCCGAGCTGAGCTCGAGGTGTTGATGAAGATTTCATATCCAACCTCTCCCATACAGGCGAGCCTTTAGACCTGTCAGCTAGATGAGAGCCTGCGCAACGGGTCTACCTGGGGCCGAACCGAGCTCGGGGGTTGATGAAGATTTCATATCCAACCTCTCCCCCACAGGCGAGCCTTCGTACCTGCCAGCTAGATGAGAGCCTGCGCAACGGGTCTACCTGGGGCCGAGCCGTGCTTGGGGTGTTGATGAAGATTTCATATTCAACCTCTCCCCCACAGGCGAGCCTTCAGACCTGCCAACTAGATGAGAGCCTGTGCAGCGGGTCTACCTGGGGCCGAGCCGAGCTCGGGGTGTTGATGAAGATTTCATATCCAACCTCTCCGCCATAGGCGAGCCTTCGGACCTGCCAGCTAGATGAGAGCCTGCTGTTGGGGTTTGTCTCCACAATGCCTCAGATTTGTAGGAGGTCAGACCTTGAATTAAGATGAATTAAGGTGTATTTGATGCTGTGTTTAAGTTGTATGTGTGCAGGTCCTTAATGCCAAGTGTAGACCAATGTCAGTCTATAATGGGTCACCAAACACAGGACCATACAATGTAATCCCTCATTGTGTGATCCAAAGTGTTGGCCCATGTATAGCCTCTCTATTGGGATACACTTCCTTCATGCACTTGGATTGATGGACAGAAGCATTGGAGCAAATTTCCTCATAGAATTTTTCTAAGTCCCTAATACTCGAGTAACCCCTTATGATACTCGAGTATCAGGCTTAATACTCGAGTAGTTAGTAAGACATACTCGAGTAGTTAGAGATACTCGAGTAGTCAGTTAGACTTACTCGAGTAAGGTCTTAATACTCGAGTAGTCTGTGTCTCATACTCGAGTAGTTAGTGAGATACTCGAGTAATCAGTTTGGCTTACTCGAGTAGGGTCTGAATACTCGTGTAGATATATCTATACTCGAGTAGTTAAGTTAGTCACTCGAGTAAGTTCTTTTCATACTCGAGTAAGTAACTTGATACTCGAGTAAATCATGTTTGATACTCGAGTAGATCCTTTTCTTCTCTTCTCTGCAAGTTCAAAGTACTGATACTCGAGTAAATACCCTGATACTCGAGTATGTGTTTTCTGATACTCGAGTAAATACCCTGATACTCGAGTAAGTGTTTTCTGATACTCGAGTATAACTTCTGATACTCGAGTAAGTTTTCTCTATACTCGAGTATATCTTCTGATACTCGAGTAAGTATGTTCATACTCGAGTAATTGATCTTTGATACTCGAGTAAATTCTTCCATACTCGAGTAATTGACTCTGATACTCGTGTATGTAAACGTTTCTCAGGTATATTTTCTGATACTCGAGTTTAGCCTTTTTATACTCGAGTATATCGTCTTAATACTCGAGCATACTTTTCTATTACTCGAGTATACAATTCTGATACTCGAGTATACCATTTTTGATACTCGAGTAATTCATTCTTCTCTCCTGTATTTCTCTCTTTCTATACTCGAGTATACTGCTTCTTGCTACTCGAGTAATCCATCTCTCCATACTCGTGTATATCCTCCATTACTCGAGTATCGCGGTCAACTTCTCCAGAATTTTTCTAAGTCCATTTTCATCATAAGTATTTTGAATCTGTCAATTCTGATTGGTCCACGTGTCATCATTAATCAATATTATGACCGTTGGAACCCACCTATAAATAGGTCTTTTCAGAAATGACTTTTAAGCGTTATTACAGAAATATTCTTTTTAAGAAAGAGAAATTCCGTGAACCCTAATTTCACGCCGCCGCCATTGCCGTTCACGGAAGAAGAAGAAAAGTTTGGATCGCGACCTTCGTTTTCATCGATCTTTTCTCCAGCGGTCCAGAAGAAAGAGAATCACTCGATCTTGCCGAGCCTTGAAGATTCCAGATCTACTTTCTCGATCGAGGTGGTTCTAGATCTCAGATTCGTGGATCTTTCTCTAGTCGTCTTCTACATTTTCTGATCAAGCCAAAGTTCCTAAAGAAGAAGACGGATACAGATCCAGATCTGATAGTGTGTTTGTTTGTAATCACAACCAATATTTTTGTAGGAGTTTTAATTCTCCGAGATTTGTAGGAAGTTTTGTCTTCCGAGTTTTTGTAGATCCGTTTTGGGATCGAGATTTGTAGGAACGTGGTTCCGAGGTGTAAGATTGTTTTCAATCCGAGATAGTGGAGTAGCCGAGTCTAGTAATTTGCTAGATCGGTGAGGAAAGTGGACGTACCCAAGATTGGGGAACCACTATAAATCTCTTGTCTTCTGTGATTGCTTGATATTTGCTGTGTTAGTTTTTAATTCCGCATTTGACACGCAATTCACCTATTCACCCCCCTCTAGGTGATTTAGGCTAACAACTTAGACCTCTCAATTGGTATCAGAGGGAGGTTGATCGTTAAAAGGTTAACACCTTGATCTTATCCTTCTAAGTTGTTTCTTGAAAAGTATCAAGCATGAGTAAGACCAAGGATTTTGCTAAACTCCCTATCTGCACCAAGAACAACTTTCCTATGTGGAAGGAAAGAGTAAAGTTCTTCATGGAAGCAGTAGATCCCCGGATCTTCATGATTGTTGAAGAAGGTCCCCACATTCCTATGACTGCATCCACCATAGATCCCACCAAGCAAGTTCCCAAGAAGCTGATGGATCTAGATAAGGATGAGATTGCACTTGTCTCTCTGGACAAGAAAGCCAAAAATATTATAGCAAGTGCAGTGGATGACTCAATGCTGCAAAATCTGATTCATTGCCAGTCTGCCAAGGAGATGTGGCAATCCCTTGTGACTCTAATGGAAGGTACAGAAGAAGTGAGGGATGATCGTAGATCCCTACTGAACCAAAAATATGAAGCCTTCAGGCAGGGTCATAAGGAAGCCATAGCTGACACTTTTGAGAACTTCTTCAAGATAGTAAATGGCCTAAGAGTTTATGGACGTGTCTTCACCAACGGGGAACTCAATGACAAATTCTTAAGATCCCTAACCAAGGAATGGGACAATAAGGTATGTGCCATTCGGGAGTTTGGAAGGTTAGCTGAGACGGACCCGCAGAATCTGTTCGGAAAGCTTATGTCTTACGAGCTGCAAATCAACTCAAGAAAAGCTGAAGAAGAGACAAGCAGGTCTGCATCCAAGGAGAAATCTGTCGCTCTAAAGGCAGATAGCTCAAGGAAGATAAAGGCTAGCTCTCCTGCCCCAGTTCCTGAGGCTGATGAAGAAGAATCATCTGAGCCTAGCTCATCTGGCTCAGAACTATCTGATGGAGAGTTCTCCCTACTCTCAAGGCAGTTCAAGAAATTCTTGAACAAGAAGAAGCAATGGAGAGGCAAGGATGCCTCATATAGAAGATCACGACATGACGGTGATCATCGGAAGAAAGGCTCAAGCAGCCATGACAGGTACAATTCTAAACAGAACAAACATATTTCAACTGACATCATTTGCTATTGTTGCAATAAGCCAGGTCACGTCATCGCCGATTGCCCTCACAAAAAGAAAGAGGGTGGAAGAAGAGAGGAAAAGAAATCCTCATACCATAAGAAGAGGACAGAGAAAAGCCTAGTAGCCAAGAAGAGCAAAACTCTCAGCGACTCTGACTCATCTAAGTCAAGTGAAGAAGAGGAAGCTTACTTTGGGCTCATGGCTCATTCAGATGATGAACAAGTCCCCCAGTTCACTGGGGAGGTAAAATCTCACACTCCTCTCTCTGACTCTGATGATGATAATGAGCAAGAGGGCTATTCCTCTGAAGATGAATCTGAGCTCATGAGTCAGTATAAGGAGTTACTCACCGCCTATGAAAAATGTCGTAGAGTAGTGAAAACTCAAGCCAAAGAGATAAAATCTCTACAGGCTAGTGAGAGCAGCTTGAGAGAAGAAGTCAATAAGACTAACTCTCTTCAAGAGAACTTCAATGCTGCTATGGAGGAATAAAATAAAGCTCTCAAGCACCTTGACCTTAAAGAGACAATCATCAAGGAATTGGAACAACAACTCGAGGCTGAAAAGAAGCTTGTTGAGAGCTTCTCTAAGCCTAAGACAGTTCTTCCAATCGTTGCTGAATTCTCTGCTAAGGCCAAGGGTGCTGGTTTAGGCCACATTGGCTCCTCTAGTAAATCCTCTAGAAGAAACAAGGCCAAGAGAAAGAATAAGGCTGCCCGAAAGACTCTAGCTGAAGAAAAAGGGAAAGCTCCCTTGGAACCTGTTGTGTTCAAGAAAGTTATCTTTCCCACGAACGAACTCGATTATGAGTCCACCTACGGACACTTTTCTAGGCCAATCCCTGAGAAGCCTAAGTCAAGATACCAAGGTTGGACTCGTCCTCGTAACTTTGGCGAGAGTGTCTTCAAGGCACCTTATGAGGAGATTCAGCTTCAAAGCTATGGACCTTATGCTCATGGACATAACTTTAAGAAGACACCAAAAGTAAAACCCATTGTAGAAAAGCCTATGAAGGAGAAGACTTCATGTAACTGCAATCATCATGAAGCCTCTTCCTCCAAAAGTAAGGCTCCTGCTAGACCTTCATTCCAGAAAGTCAGGCAGGACTACCCAAGGCAAAGATACAACAGGTTCAACTGTTGGTGTTGTGGCAAAATTGGTCATTTTGCCAGTGATTGTTGGTTCAATCCTAATAATGCTGCTACCCCTAAAGTTAGCAACGTGAGAATGACCACTCATGAGGCTAATACTCGTAGGGGGAGTATTCTAACTCGAGACCAAGGACCCAAACTTGTTTGGGTTCCTAAGGCTAAATGATTGTAATTGCAGGTATGTCCAAAGGCCACCAAAATGCCAATCTGGTACTTGGACAGTGGATGTTCTCGGCATATGACCGGGACAAGGAGCCTACTACTGAACTACACCTCAGTCTGCAACGGACCAAAGGTCATCTTTGGAGGTTCAGATCGAGGAATCACTAAAGGCTATGGTATGATTTCTAACGGTAGCGTATCCTTCTCGGATGTAGCCTATGTTGAAGGATTGGAACACAATCTCATCAGCATAAGCCAACTATGCGACAAAGGATACGTAGTTGAATTTCATGCTGACAAGTGTTTGATAAAATCGGTTAACAATATGGAAACTATTTTATCAGGCACTCGAAGCAGAAATATTTTCTGTTTGAATTTTATTTGTATAGACTCTTCGACACCAGTGTGTCTTTTGGCAAAAAGTAGTGCATCTCTTGCTGACCAATGGCACAAGAGACTAGCACATATTAATTTCAAAACTATTAATAAATTATTCTCTCAAAACTTAGTGCGTGATGCACCCAAGGTCAAGTGCGTTACGGACAGTCCTTGTCACGCTTGTATCAAAGGCAAGCAAACAAGAAGTTCGTTTAAAAGCATAATAGGCAAGGATTCCAATAGAAGTTTACAGCTTCTTCATATGGACTTGTTTGGTCCACTGCAGGTTAGAAGTTTGGGAGGTAAGGAATATACGTTGGTTATTGTGGATGATTACTCGCGCTTTGCGTGGGTGTTCTTTCTGAAACACAAGTCAGATACCTTCGGTACTTTCACTAATTTTGTCAGGCAAATCCAGAATGAATACAACCGTTCCGTAGTCAAAATCAGAAGTGACAATGGAACGGAATTCAAGTCTGGAGCCATGACAGAATTTTGTGAAAGTCAAGGTATCTTTCATGAGTTTTCCTCTCCCCGCACACCACAGCAAAATGGAGTGGCTGAGAGAAGGAACAGAACACTCATAGAGGCTTGTCGGACCATGTTGAGTGATGCCTCACTTCCGGAGTATTTCTGGGCTGAAGCCGTCAACACCGCTTGTCACGTGCAAAATCGAGCACTCATCAACAAAGACCATGATAAGACTCCTTACGAACTTCTAAAAGGCAGGCAACCAACCATTTCATACTTTAGAATCTTTGGTTGTAAGTGCTTCGTACTTAACAATGGCAAGTATCACACTACAAAGTTTAGCGAGAAAAGCTTTGAAGGTATTTTTGTAGGTTATAGTAGCCATAGTAAGGCCTATAGAGTTTTCAATAGAAAAACTCTGGTTGTGGAAGAGTCGATACATCTTGTATTTGATGAGACGAGTCTGTTGCAAAGCAACTCGTCTAGTGTGCCTATTGTAGATGCAGGTACAAAGTTGAAAGAACTCAGCTTGGATGAACCTATTAAAGATAAAGATGAGACGTTCATCAAGATCCCCTCTACAACCACCTTTGGAGAGGGAGATGATCAAGATGAAGAAGACATCCCAGCTGAAGATATAACTCCAGTGGCTGAAGAGATCCCAGATGCAAGGACTTTAGAGTTCAGACACTTGAAGGATCATCCTGTTGACCAAATCATAGGAGATCCTCGGGATGGTGTCAGAACTCGTCGAGGTACAACTAACGAGAATTTACACTTAAGCTTTCTCTCACAGGTTGAACCAAAGAAATTTGAGGAAGCCAACTCCGACGCATCCTGGATTCTAGCCATGGAAGAAGAATTAAATCAGTTCAAAAGATGCAAAGTCTGGACACTTGTTCCTAGACCCAAGCATAAGAACGTCATCGGGACAAAATGGGTCTACCGGAACAAGATGGATGAAGACGGAACAATTATAAAGAATAAAGCCAGACTTGTCGCCAAGGGATATCGTCAAGAGGAAGGGATCGACTTCGACCAAACTTATGCTCCAGTAGCAAGACTGGAGGCAATCAGGTTATTTCTTGCCTACGCTGCACTTAAGGGCTTTACCGTCTATCAAATGGACGTGAAGTCCGCCTTCCTAAATGGTAACATTAAGGAAGAAGTGTACGTAGAGCAACCCCCAGGTTTTGTTGATCCAACCCTTCCTAACTATGTGTATTTATTACAAAAAGCACTATATGGTCTCAAGCAAGCCCCTCGGGCTTGGTATGAGACGCTGTCTACCTTTCTTCTTGAGAACAAGTTCACAAGAGGAAAGATAGACAAGACATTATTTCTTAGGGAAATAAAAGGCAAGATTTTGCTAGTGCAAATCTATGTCGACGACATCATTTTTGGCTCTACAGATAACAACCTCTGCAAAAAGTTCTCTAAACTTATGCAAGGGAAGTTTGAAATGAGCAGTATGGGAGAGCTGAAGTATTTCTTAGGGCTACAAGTGAAACAATCTGTGGATGGAATTTTCATCTCTCAGACCAAGTTCACTAAAGAGCTGCTTAAGAAATTCGGAATGGAGAATGCAACCTCTATGAGGACTCCAATGGCCTCAGCTATGTCTCTGGACAAGGATGAGAAAGGGAAACCTTTTGATGAAACCAAGTACAGAAGCATAATTGGGTCCTTGCTCTACCTTACTGCAAGTAGGCCAGATATAATGTTCTCGACATGTGTATGTGCTAGATTCCAGGTGAACTCTAAGGAATCTCACTACATTGCTGCAAAGCGAATTTTGAGATACCTCAAAGGAACACCAAATCTTGGCTTATGGTACCCAAGAAGTAATGATAGTGAACTAATTGGATTCTCAGATGCAGATTTTGCAGGAAGCAAAGACGACAGGAAAAGCACCTCCGGGACTTGCCAATTCCTCGGAAGGAGACTCATTTCCTGGAGCAGTAAGAAGCAAAACTGTGTAGCCATCTCAACGGCTGAATCAGAGTACATCTCTGCAGGCAGCTGTTGTGCACAGCTGTTATGGATCAAGAATCAGTTTGAAGACTACAACATGAAGTTCCAGAACATTCCCCTGTTCTGTGACTCTTCCAGCGCCATAGCAATAGCCAACAACCCAGTCTCCCACAGCAGGACTAAGCACATAGAGCTTCGCTATCATTTCATCTGGGAGCATGTGGAAAATGGAGATATAGATCTACAGTATGTCTCCACAGACAGGCAAGTTGCAGATATCTTCACCAAGCCGCTGGATGAGTCCAAGTTTTCATTCTTCAAAACTGAGCTTGGACTGCTTAACAAAGAAGACCAATGATGGACTCAGAAATTTAGAAGAGGTCAGAAATGTTGGATACTCTGAGGTACATTTTTTTTTTGTGAAAATTCCTTCAAGAAATTTGAGACTCGAGAATAGTTACATTTACACGAGTGAAATAGTGAATACTCGAGTAACAAGTCAAATATACTCGAGTAATCAAATCAATACTCGTGTATGCACTCTTTATACTCGAGTATGGAAAAATCCGTCTAGACTTAATACTCGTGTATACTCAGTACATACTCGAGTATATGTTAAGGATTACTCGTGTATGCCGTAAACTTCTCTCGTGTAATCGGATTTCTCTGGAATTTTTCAAACTCTCTATTCGCACAACGAATTTGCCGCCTCATTCGGGTATGTTTTTATGTTTAATCATTTTTAGACCTAATTAGGATTAATTATATATATATATAAAACGAAAACGTCCATTCCACTTCTCATTCACTCGTGTATCCGCCGACCTATCGTCTTCCCGACTCTGTCTCGTCGCTCTTCCGTCGCCGCCGATTTCTCAGTTTCAGATGGCTCCTCCGTCGTCCAAAATCGGAATCGGCTCCGAACTAGTTCCAGATGGTATTGCAGACCTCTCAGATGACTTTCGCAACCTTCTCATTCTGTTCGACACCGCTGGATTGACCTACCTCCTCCAGACGCCGTGCAAGGCTATTATTCCCGCAGTGGAAGAGTTCTACAAAAACCTAAAGGTTAAACGAAATGGAAAAGTTCTAAAGACCAAGGTCAGAGGACTCAAAATCCGACTGGACAAAACCTCAATCTCTATTTTACTCCGGCTGCCCGTCGTTGAGGAAGAGGATGAACTCACAACCGAAGATTCTGACAGAACAGCCCTATACTGTGGGGTTGATCCCGAGTGTGATACTTTCAGCAGAGCAGATTGCAATAGAGAGGGAAAATTTCTGATTGATGTTATCTCCAAGGTCATACTCTGCAAGACCTACTCCATCCGAGAAATCTCTCACAACATGTTTGAGATCATGCAAGCCATCGTCTGCAGAAAGAAGTTCCAGTTTGGCATGATGCTACTGGACAAGATTCAGGGGAGCATCAAGCAACCCAGTTTTGCAAGGATTATCTCACTCATCCTCCATGAGATAGATCCTCAGGTTTTTGACCTTTCTAAAGGTATTCCTCTCCACCATATGAAGAAAGTCACCCTCGCCTCCATACATAGATATGAAATCAAGCTTCAAAATACTTCCCAAACCTCCAGACAGCAAGCTGTCATCAGGACCCCATCTCCTCCTCAACATCAAGTTGCTGACACTCTGGGTGCAGCAATTGAGGGGGAGCCTGCTTCTTCTCTTCCTCAGAATCAGGTTTCTTCACAATCAGTAATTCCAGAACAAGAAGAAGTAAGAATTCCTACTCCTCCAATCTCTCCTCCTCCAGCAGATATTCAATCAGCAAATCCAGACTCAGAGATTCCAGACTCAGCAGCCCTTCTGTCTACAGCTGAAGATATCAACAAATTCATTGATGAGCTCAGCTCAGATGCCCCACTCTTCCAGAATGACTCAGCTGCAAAGTCTCCAGTTCAGTCTGAAGTCCATACTCCAGATCAGTCTCAAGCTCCTTCTCCTGCTAAGTCTCCAGTCCAATCGCCTGCCAGATCTCCTGAGAGTGAGCCAAGCAAATCAGCTCATATTCTCCTGTCTGATGATGAGGACATGTCTCCAGATCCTGTGGAGGCACCTCTGAAGAATTTGGATTTCTCCATGCCCTCCTTCCTACCTTCAGAAGAAAATGTTGACACAGTTCCATTCAAGAGAGCTGTCAGCTCAGTGGTGATCACAGAAATCCTTCCTTGGACTGCCCCTGCTCCTGCTCCTGCTGCTTCAGCTCCTGAACCAACCTCAGCTCCCTCCTCTTCAGATATAATAAGCAAGATTGAGCTTATGCTCAAAGAATAGAGAGATTACTTTGATGCCTCTCTGCAATCAGTAACATCCAAGGTCTCTGCTCTTGAAACAGAGATGAGCAGAGGCTTTGCTGAGATTCAAGCAAATACTGATGAGTTAAAAAGGTTGTTCCAAATTGGAGGCAAAGCCATAGACCACACCATTACAAGCATAGGTGAGCTAAGAAACCAGGCCGAGACAGTAGCTCACAATCAGATCAAGCTAGATGAGAGAGCTGAAATGAATGTTGTGAAAGTATGTAATGAAGTGGGCACCTTCAAAGATGAAGCCATTGCAAAGCTAAACATAGATATCAGCAAGGGGGAGAAAGTTGTAAAAGAACAAGTGGACAAACTACATGAGCAAGCTCAAATAGTTTGTCCAAGAACAAGTTGAAACTCTCTTTAAACAGGCTCAAACTACAGTGGATGGAATTGTAAAGGAAATGAAAGCAGACATTCTCTCTCAACTTCAATCTGTAAAGTTTTATACCTATGACACTGCTGTGTGGCTGCATAACATGAACTTCCCTAATGCCCAGCTCAACCCAACCATTATACCTCAGCACCTAAATCCTCTTGAAGAGCAACCCTCTGTAGATGCCCCTGTCCAAGCTACCATTCCAGAAAGTGGTGTGCCAGCCTTCTCTCCTAGACCTGAGGGTGATGTGACTGAGCCTCCTCTTAACTACTCTGACATGTGGCAAGATGATTTTCTTTCCAGTTCTCAAGGTCCATCTAAGAAGAAAAGAAAGTATGGTGAAGGTGCTTCTGCAAGTCGTTCTGAACCCAGAAGAGATCCAGCAATGGTTCACTCAGAGGTTTGGAGTCCAACCTCCAAATCCCTTATTCTTGATACCCTGAAATTAGTGACAGATCTTGGAGAAAACAGAGATCAGTTCTACAGTTATTCAGAATGGAAGGCCTATGAAGTGTCCCAGATTAAGATCAGGCTACATGACAAAAACTGGGGACACAACAACCCTGCTGCTCCTCCCAGGCCCAGGACTTATTTCCCAAAGCCTTACAGCTACCTGGAGAGGCAAGAGCTCAAAAGGGAAAGGATGCACAAGGATGCTCCATCATGAGTGGATCTGAGAAAGTGGAATTGGACTATTTTGTTTATGTGCTTTAAAAACATTTCCTCATATATATATATTTAATTCTGATTATGGCCATATTTTGTCTATCCTGTTTTAATTAGGTTTATTCTCCTTGATATGCTTTTTGTTCTTTTACTCCTAAGTAATTCACCTTAGTATAGAGAGTGCTGACATCTACAAATAGGGGGAGATTGTTGGGGTTTGTCTCCACAATGCCTCAGATTTGTAGGAGGTCAGACCTTGAATTAAGATGAATTAAGGTATATTTGATGCTGTGTTTAAGTTGTATGTGTGCAGGTCCTTAATGCCAAGTGTAGACCAATGTCAGTCTATAATGGGTCACCAAACACAGGACCATACAATGTAATCCCTCATTGTGTGATCCAAAGTGTTGGCCCATGTATAGCCTCTCTATTGGGATACACTTCCTTCATGCACTTGGATTGATGGACAGAAGCATTGGAGCAAATTTCCTCATAGAATTTTTCTAAGTCCCTAATACTCGAGTAACCCCTTATGATACTCGAGTATCAGGCTTAATACTCGAGTAGTTAGTAAGACATACTCGAGTAGTTAGAGATACTCGAGTAGTCAGTTAGACTTACTCGAGTAAGGTCTTAATACTCGAGTAGTCTGTGTCTCATACTCGAGTAGTTAGTGAGATACTCGAGTAATCAGTTTGGCTTACTCGAGTAGGGTCTGAATACTCGTGTAGATATATCTATACTCGAGTAGTTAAGTTAGTCACTCGAGTAAGTTCTTTTCATACTCGAGTAAGTAACTTGATACTCGAGTAAATCATGTTTGATACTCGAGTAGATCCTTTTCTTCTCTTCTCTGCAAGTTCAAAGTACTGAT
Source organism: Platanthera zijinensis (assembly GCA_039513925.1). Taxonomy (NCBI): domain Eukaryota; kingdom Viridiplantae; phylum Streptophyta; class Magnoliopsida; order Asparagales; family Orchidaceae; genus Platanthera; species Platanthera zijinensis. The sequence continues at coordinate 37,868,126 of CM077093.1, forward strand.
ACTCGAGTAAATACCCTGATACTCGAGTATGTGTTTTCTGATACTCGAGTAAATACCCTGATACTCGAGTAAGTGTTTTCTGATACTCGAGTATAACTTCTGATACTCGAGTAAGTTTTCTCTATACTCGAGTATATCTTCTGATACTCGAGTAAGTATGTTCATACTCGAGTAATTGATCTTTGATACTCGAGTAAATTCTTCCATACTCGAGTAATTGACTCTGATACTCGTGTATGTAAACGTTTCTCAGGTATATTTTCTGATACTCGAGTTTAGCCTTTTTATACTCGAGTATATCGTCTTAATACTCGAGCATACTTTTCTATTACTCGAGTATACAATTCTGATACTCGAGTATACCATTTTTGATACTCGAGTAATTCATTCTTCTCTCCTGTATTTCTCTCTTTCTATACTCGAGTATACTGCTTCTTGCTACTCGAGTAATCCATCTCTCCATACTCGTGTATATCCTCCATTACTCGAGTATCGCGGTCAACTTCTCCAGAATTTTTCTAAGTCCATTTTCATCATAAGTATTTTGAATCTGTCAATTCTGATTGGTCCACGTGTCATCATTAATCAATATTATGACCGTTGGAACCCACCTATAAATAGGTCTTTTCAGAAATGACTTTTAAGCGTTATTACAGAAATATTCTTTTTAAGAAAGAGAAATTCCGTGAACCCTAATTTCACGCCGCCGCCATTGCCGTTCACGGAAGAAGAAGAAAAGTTTGGATCGCGACCTTCGTTTTCATCGATCTTTTCTCCAGCGGTCCAGAAGAAAGAGAATCACTCGATCTTGCCGAGCCTTGAAGATTCCAGATCTACTTTCTCGATCGAGGTGGTTCTAGATCTCAGATTCGTGGATCTTTCTCTAGTCGTCTTCTACATTTTCTGATCAAGCCAAAGTTCCTAAAGAAGAAGACGGATACAGATCCAGATCTGATAGTGTGTTTGTTTGTAATCACAACCAATATTTTTGTAGGAGTTTTAATTCTCCGAGATTTGTAGGAAGTTTTGTCTTCCGAGTTTTTGTAGATCCGTTTTGGGATCGAGATTTGTAGGAACGTGGTTCCGAGGTGTAGGATTGTTTTCAATCCGAGATAGTGGAGTAGCCGAGTCTAGTAATTTGCTAGATCGGTGAGGAAAGTGGACGTACCCAAGATTGGGGAACCACTATAAATCTCTTGTCTTCTGTGATTGCTTGATATTTGCTGTGTTAGTTTTTAATTCCGCATTTGACACGCAATTCACCTATTCACCCCCCTCTAGGTGATTTAGGCTAACAACTTAGACCTCTCACCTGCGCAGCGGGTCTACCTGGGGCCGAGCCAAGCTCGGGGTGTTGATGACGATTTCATATCCAACCTCTCCTCCACAGGCGAGCCTTCGGACCTGCCAGCTAGATGAGAGCCTGCGCAGCGGGTCTACCTTGGGCCGAGCCGAGCTCGGGGTGTTGATGAAGATTTCATATCCAACCTCTCCCCCACAGGCGATCCTTCGGACCTGCCAGCTAGATGAGAGCATGCGCAACGGGTATACCTGGGGCCGAGCCGAGCTCAGAGTGTTGATGAAGATTTCATAAACCAAACCTATTATATCATCAAGATGAGAAAGCAGGTAACCGATCAAAGCAAGAGACATATCATGATAGCATTTGGGAAATAACAATATTTTCACATGGTAATGTTTGATTACAACAGTATAATCCGCCTCTCCCCTTACGGGTAGAAGCGCTTTAGATCGTCACCGCTCCAGGTGTGGCTCAAGGTCCTCCCCTCCACATCCTGGAGGTAGTAACCTCCTTTTGCCAGAACCTCCTTCACTATGTAAGGCCACCAAGGTTTACTTTTAAAGGGAGTAATAACCCTTTATACAGGAGGTTGAGAGAGTTAAAGTTTCTTCTCTATTGTTAACGAAAAGGGTTCTATCAACTACTCCCCTAACAAAGTTGTGCTCTAACAGGAAACTAGCTAGAGTCTCATACCAGGCTCTGGGTGCTTGTTTAAGTCCATAAAGAGCTTTTTGCAACTTGTACACAAATGAGGGCTGAGTTGAAAAAACAAACCCAGGAGGTTGTTCAACAAATACCTCTTCCTTTAGCTCACCATTGAGGAAGGCACTCTTGACATCCATCTGAAAGACCTTAAACTTCATATAGGCTGCATAGGCTAGAAAGATCCTTATTGCCTCTAGCCTTGCAACAGGAGCAAAGGTTTGGTCATAATCTATACCTTCCTTCTGTCTGTAGCCCTGAGCTACAAGCCTAGCTTTGTTCCTTACAATAATTCCATTTGCATCCAACTTGTTTCTAAACACCCACTTGGTGCCTATGATCAGTTGGCCTTTAGGTCTTGGAACCAAAGTCCATACTTTACATCTTTCAAACTGATTGAACTCCTCTTGCATAGCAATGATCCAGTGAGGATCTAGCTCAACATCTTTTATGGTGAGGGGCTCAACCTGTGAAAGGAAACAAGCATGCATCACATCCTGTCTTAATTGATGTCTTGTTTGCACACCTACTGATATGTCACCAATCACTACTAAAAAATAGACTTTTAGCCACGACAGATTTCCGTGGCTAAAAATCCAAAATCGTGGCTAATAACTATTAGCCACGGCCTACCCACGGCAAATTGGCATGGGCAATACGAGTGTGGCTAATAGTATTAGCCACGCCGAATCCGTGGCTAATAAGTTATTAGCCACGGTTCAATTGCCGTGGCTAAAAGTTCCTCATTTGCCACGGTTCAATTGCCGTGGCTAAAGGACCTGTAATAAACCTAACATAAAAAATATTTGGCCGCCCTCCACCGCCGCCGCCGCCGCCGGCCTCCCGGACGCCGCCGCCGCCGCCCGGCCGTCGCCGCCGCCCGTCCGCCGCCGCCGCCCGGCAGCCGCCGCCGCCGCCGCCCGGCCGCCGCCGCCGCCGCCCGGCCGCCGCCGCCGCCGCCCGGCCGCCGCCGCCGCCGCCCGGCCGCCGCCGCCGCCGCCCGGCCGCCGCCGCCGCCGCCCGGCCTCCGCCGCCGCCACCCCAATTTCATTTCAAATAATAATTTTGAATGGCCTATATAAACCCCAAATCCAACTTTTTATTGGCGGTGTGGGACTAAAAAAACCCAGACTTTTTGCCACGGATTAGGCTTCCGTGGCTAATACTAGATTATTAGCCACGAAACAGACAAACCGTGGCAAAAAGTCGGGTTATTTGCCACGGATTAGTCATCCGTGGCTAATACTAGCTTATTAGCCACGGAATAAAAACTGTGGCTAATACTTCAGTATTAGCCACGGTTTTTCCCCGTGGCAAAAAAAACCGTGGCTAAAAGCCATTTTTCTAGTAGTGAATCACTTAAGATGTAGGATGATCTCGAAGTGTGATAAGATCAGCAGGTGGGATGCGATCTTCAGCAATAGTTGGGATTAATTCCTCAGGTGGAATTGGATCAATTGTTGGTGGTACAGCAACTGCTTCCACAGTGTCTTCATCACTGTCTGAATCAGTGATATGAAGAGTTGATAGATGGAGAATCTCTTGAGTGACATCTTTACTAGATTCTGGTACCTGCAATGAACTTGAGGAAGGGGAAGTTTCCTTCTCCTTGTAAAACATCTGAGATTCATCAAAAGAAACATGTACAGATTCCTCAATTTTAGAAGTTGATTTATTAAATACTCTATAAGCTTTGCTTACCTGGGAATATCCAAGAAAAATTCCCATTGAAGCTTTTGCTTCAAACTTTCTAAGGTATTCTTTGTTATTGTTATGAATGTATACTACACAACCAAATACTCTAAAATAATTAATTTTAGGTTTCTTTCCTTTAAGCAACTCATAAGGAGTTTTACTCTTAAGCTTGTGTATAAGACATCTGTTCAAGACATAATTAGCTGTGCTAACAGCTTTTGCCCAAAAAAAAGAGGCATATTAGCATCTGCCAATAATGTACCAGCAGCTTCAATCAGGGTTCTATTCTTCCTTTCCACTACCCCATTTTTTTGGGGAGTTCTAGGAGCAGAGAAGCTATGTTTGATACCTTCTTTCTCACAGAATTCTTGCATGAGAAGAGAATCAAACTCAGTACCATGATCACTTCTGATCAAGGCAACATGAGTAGAATACTCAGTCTGCACACACAGTAGAAAGTCTGTAAGAACTTTGAAGTTATCAGCCTTAGTTCTCAAGAAGAACACCCAAGTGAACCTAGAGAAGTCGTCTACAATTACTAAAGTGTAATACTTCCCTCCTAAACTCTGTACATTTATTGGGCCAAAAAGGTCCAAATGTAATAAATACAGGATTCTAGGTGAATCACTTTTATTTACAGATTTAAAGGAATTTTTGGTTTGCTTGCCTAATTGACTAGCCTTGCATATGCTCTCCTTCTTGTAGGGGCAAGAAGGTAAACCTCTAACAAGGTTGTATTTAGATAACCTAGATATGTTCTTGAGGTTAACATGGCTAAGCCTCCTATGCCATAATGTATTATTATTTGTTACTTCATTAAATAAGCAGATTTCAGAATGGGTTGAATTAAAATCTACTAAATAAATATTACCTTGTCTAATACCTACTAACACAACATTACTATTTAAAATAATATTACAGAGAGTGTTAGTGAAAGATACCTGATATCCTGCATCACATAACTGACTTACTAAGATAAGGTTGTGCTTTAGTCCAGTTACATTTGCAACCCTCTTGAAGGTTACTGCTCCAATGGTAGTCCTACCATATCCTTCAGTTTGACCACAACTAGAATCCCCAAAGATCACCTTTGGTCCAAGCTTGGCCTTGAATCTTGACAGATTTTTTTAATTTCTTGTCATGTGTTTGGAATAGCCACTATCCAAGTACCATTTATCTTTAGTAATTTGATAGGTCTTCACCTGCAAATCAAACAGTTAGACATTGTGGACCCAGACAACCTTGAGTCCATTATTCTTCACATAATGAAAACTTGAAATAAAAGAATAAGCAGGTTGGAGTTTATATCCTAAAGGGTAAGATCTCCTAGGTGGGATGCTCCATGCAGTTAATGGGTCCACAAACCTAGGGTTTCTATTTATATTAGGGTTTCTAAGGTTCTGGTTGTAATTTTGAAAATCAAATTGTAAATCGTCGATCAGCGTTCGACGATGAATGCTCAGATCGTCGAGCTTCGTTTGACCATGAGACTTCGATCGTCGAGCAGCGTTCGACGCTTTTTGTAGCTCCTTAAATTTTTGCTTTCTCTTTTCTCTCTTAGCTTTATTTAAGGCTTGATTAACTTGTTTTACTTGCTCAGTGTTCTTTATTCTATCAGCTGAAATAAAGTTCACTGGAGTTGAAAGATGATTTTTAAGAACCAATGAGGGTTCACTTGATGAGGCTCCTAAGCCTAGCTTATTATTGCCTGACTTAATATTTGTCATGATAGTGATTTCTAGCAGCTTAAGGCTTCTACCATTTAAAGATTCTTCTAATCTCTTGGACTTTGCTAGTTCATTTTTAAGAAACTTTATTTCTTCACTACACTTAGTGAGTTCTGCTTCTAACCTAGCATTTTCAATGGAAATAGATTCTGATTCAGCTAACTTATTTCTAAGTTCCTTAATTTCCTTTTCTGAACTAATTAAATCTAAACACAGAGATTTAAATTCAGATTTAAATTCAGCAGAAGAAAAATCATATGAAGATAATACCTAATCTTCTGTAGGCATTTCTTCATCATCATCAGAACTCTCTGCAGCTGAGTGGTTGCTGCAGGCATCAATTGCCATAAGGCAGATTTCCTTTGCCTTCTTTTCTTCCTCATCTTCACTTGAGCTTGAGGAGGAAGATTCCTCATCAGAATCACTCCAGGTTTCAGCAACAAATCCTTTCTCCTTCTTCTTATTTGTGTAGGAGGAGGACTTGGAGTGCTTCTTGTGATTTTCCTTTTCTTTTCTCTTTTCTTTGCTCTTTTCGTCTGGACACTCTGGTAGAATGTGTCCAGGTTTCCTACAACCATAACAAATAATTTCTTTAGCAGGAGATCTGTCATACCTTGGTTTATCTTCATATCTTGAAGATTTTTTTTTCTGAAGTCTTTTCTTTCCATCTTGAGAAACCTTTTGGCAAAGAGTGCCATCAGCTCCTCATTGGATTGGCTTCTTTCAGAAGCATCAGCAGCTTTGAGAGCAAGAGTTTGCTCTTTTCTTGCTGGAGTTGGAGTCTTTGCTTCAGCCTCAGCTTCCCTGGTCTTTAGAACTTGCTCAAAATATTTGAGCTTTCCAATGAGGGCTTCAGTTGAGATCTCAGTAGTACTTCTGGCCTCCTTGATAGGCCAGATCCTAAGATCCCATATGCTGGGGAAGCACATCAGTATCTTATCATTGACCTCTGTCAATGTAATCTCCTTATCAAGGGTTCTCAGCTCATTGATGATTGAGCTGAGCCTTGTGTACATGGCTTCAACTAATTCAGCTTCAGTCTTCTTGAAGTTTTCATACTGGGATATAAGGTTGGACCTTCTGTCCTTCCTTTCATCAGCTGAACCAGCTACAATCTGGTTCAGTGAGTCCCACATGGCTTTTGTAGAGGTGCAATCAACCACTTTATGGAAGATTTCATCAGACATAGTCTGAGCCAGAATGTTCATAGCTTTGGCATCAGCTATCTTTGCCTTCTTGTAGGCATCATTGTAGTCTGGAGGAGGCAATGCACTGAGATTTGTAGATGTTGTAGCAGTGGCTGTAGCAGGAGGTGTTGGAGGTCCTGTCAGATTAGAAGAAAAAATTTCTTCATCAATAGAGTTCATATATAATTTTATTCTTGCCTTTCAGATGCTAAACTTAGCTAAGTTGCAAGCTGGAGGTTTGGTGCTAGAGTAATCCTTGGACTGGGCCATGAAGTGAATATCTATAAGCTTGGTATCTATTAGGATCTTGTGACTCAGGTGTTAGCCTGTACAGTCAGTCAACCTCCCTCTGATACCAATTGAAAGTGAGGATAATACAACTCTAGAGGGGGGGGGGGTGAATAGAGTATTCAAAAATTATGACACCATACTCAACTCCCTTAGAGTTAATTTGCGGAATGAGTTTATAGATATTTGAAACCCTAGAGCCTAACACAAAGTGAAGTGCACTAGAGAAAGCTAACTGTAATTATAGTTGAGCTTTGGTCCTATCACAGCAACTAGAAATCCTAGTTATTTCTACTCACAGCCACAGTGCAATAAATTAATTAAGCAACACAGACGACACAAAAAGTTTATAGTGGTTCCCTCTAAATAGGTACGTCCACTCTTCTACCACCCTGGTAGGAATCCACTACAGGTTTTTGTTCAGGTGCCCTGCCACCAACTGATCTGCTTCAGGTAGATCAAGTAGACCCTTTGAGCTTTTGATCAGGAGCTCAAAATCCAACACAGGTTTTTGATCAGGTGCCCTGCCACCAAGGTTTACTTTTGAAGGGAGTAATAACCCTTTATACAGGAGGTTGAGAGAGTTAAAGTTTCTTCTCTATTGTTAAAACAGATTAGAGAAGCTAGTGGATTGCACAGAGCTAGAAAGCTCTAAAGAATCAAGGCTCCCCCTAGCTTAGAGAATATCCAGGAAGAAGTCATGCTTCAGGGTGCAGGAACTCTTCTGAACTTGAGAAAAAGAACTGTCTTGAAGTTCTGAAGGAGAAGCTTGAAGAAGACTCTTGATTTGAGAATGATTGTTCTTCTTCAATAGCTTTTCTTTCTTTCTTCTTCTTCTTCTTCTTGAGGCTCTGAGTGAATGTTCCTTGTAGCAGGATGAACTCAGGATTGAAGAAGAGAGAGTTGAGGAAGGATGATCTTCTTAGTTAAATGTATCAATGACTGAGAGCTGTATCTCTTCTTGCTTTGAATCTGTATATGAATCTCTGTATTATTCTCTTGTTGAATAGTTGTTATTATCTGCTGCCTTTTGAAAGCACTTTATATATTGGACTTTGCAACGGTTCTAAACTTTGTTTGAAATTTGTCTTCTTCTGAGATCTGCAATTTGGGCTGCAAAAAGCATAAAACAAAAATATATCCTGCAGGCAGACATGCTATAAGGGGATAAAGCTTTCTAAGAAGATGCATATCCAATCTGATAACAAGAGTACTAAAGAAAGTCACATCAGACTAAACTCTTTACGGCCAAAGAAGACTTTTTGAGTCTAACTGTAAGACCCCATTTTTTTTTTTTTGAAAACCCGGGGTCTTATGCCCAGAACCGCCGCTTTGCAGTGACACCTTCGCACCCGGGAAGGTCGTCACTACAACACGCCGATTCTGCCGGCCTTTTCGATCACAATCAGTAGCAAGAAAGAGAGAAGCAAGTCCACCAAAAGAGAATATCACATAAAATAAAACTCCACGAAGGGAGTGTCCACAGAAAATCATCAGAGTATAAATAGTCTGGAAATAAAAGGGCTCATGCCCGGTACATCAAGTCCTCACTACAAAATCACTCAATGCGGAAGCAAAACTAAATCTCTACTAAAGGGCCGGGACTCACAGTCCCCGTAGTCTGGACTCCAGTGCTAGACTGTCCCATCTCCAAGCGTACCGGCCTCCTGGGCTGCTCCTCCATGCTGGGCTCCGCGATCCCCTAAAATGATATGGTTCGAAAACTGTTAGTCTAAAAGACTAAGTCCTATCATCCCCCACCCCTTCCCCCATGCTCTAAGGCACCGGGCAGAGAGGAAGAAAGGGGAGGACATGAAAGTGGAGAGTAGTCAAAAGCAGATGACGGTGGACCTAACTAGCAGTTGTGCATTCGGGGAACAATTCAAATGTTGTAATAGGTATAACAGAAAGGAAGTAAGTAAGAAATTAAACCTTCGCTTATGTGAGTATGCATAAGCCAAGGGGTCTTTTGCAAGGCTCCCATCGTATAACGCGTCCCATACCGCTTATACGTTGGGGTGTCGGTTATCAAGCAGCAGATATACATATATCAAATTGACCTTAATTTATAAACTTGCCCACACAAGCTTATAGACCAAGGGGTCGTTTTGCAAGTCCTAAAGTATAAGCGTCCCATTCCACTTATACTTTAGGTGTCAAGGTTGTTATGAATGATTATGATATGCAGCTATATGGTGGGTATGTTATGTCATGCAGTGCAACTCACCCACCCAACTTTGTGTACACAAACCTTTAGTTCCCCCTTTCTGGAGATAACTCCCAGGATACTCCCGTAGTGGCAGACGGAAGCGGTGGGTTGGGCCTCGCCCACCTCAAAACCAGTAAAAGCACTACTGGTCTGACCTATCGTACGCCCTCAACGCCTGGTGCACGAGGCGGACTCCTGCGTACTCTTGCCGACTGGTCCGCCGGACTTAACCTTGGCTAAGTGCTAGTCACCTTGCCGAGTCAACGATATCGGTGTCGGTGCAATCGAACTCCCCGATATCGAGAACCCACCACCTTAATCCTTCCTATTTTTATGCACATGCAACAGTTTAATATATAATAATTTAAAGTGTCAAACTCCCGGACTAAACCGTCCGTATTAACCACATCCAAGATCAAATTCCCCGGACTAAACCGTCCGGCTCATCTCCAGACTTCATCCCTTAGAACACCCCGGGACGGCGCCCCCTTGAACACCTCGGGACGACTTAACCACTACCAACCCTCACTAATGAGTGTGTGCAATGTGAATCCCTATTAGTCTAATTACTCTTTCGTTTGTTTTAAGATTTACGTTAGCCCAGGACTGCCCCCGGCATACCCCGTGAAGGGCTCTCAAAGGGCACTAGGAACCAAGACGGCAGCATTATGGCCCGAAGTTCCCTTTCGCAAGGCACTTATTGTTATTGGTTGTTTACCCTTTACCCAATCCCTTTTTAATATTATAATGAATCTAACCCTAGTGTACTTGACTCTTCCACTCCTAGGGCAAGACGATCTTTCGTCTACCCCGAGCACCTCCTATGCTAGCCAAACACATCTTTACTCATCATAATCTCCAATGATGAATTCCATGCTCATTTTCCCAAGCCTATAAGGTACAAAACTCCACCCTTATATCCAAGTCCCATACTAACACTGTTCATGCCTTTTTCACACCAGACATACCCTTCTACCCTATACGTTGCCCATGATAGAACGTCCATTAAATTCTCTTCCAAAACCCTTGTAATAATTACTGGGAATCTACCATGTCATAATATGCCTAAATCCAGAAAATTATAATTTTTCCTAATTAAATTGATAATTAATTAATTTTCCAAATAATTGACCATGGGTGATAATGAACATGAACTACATGATCTACTCAAGTATTGGTCATTCAAAAATTATAGTTACTGTATAACAGTGAATTATTACTAAATATTAACTCCCATGATTTTACAAATAGTGTTTATCCTCTAATTAAATTATTCATCAAAATTCCACAATTCATATTTAATGAAGGAAGTACAACAATTAATCATCATAAAATTATGTAAAAAATACAGAGCCTTGATAATCATCAGAAAAGTCCTCTGACCAAAAATAATAATTTTATTTGCATTTAATATACCAAATTGAATTTATCTAAATTTTTATGGGCAATAACATTTAATGAAGCAACCCCTAAATTTATAATTCAAATAATTCCATAAAAATTCACTGAGATGTAATATGATATTAAAACTCCTCTGACTAAATTTCACAAACTTTAAATGACTAGTTACTTCATAAATAATTCCTAAGTAAAAATCTCTATTTGCTAAGTTGTGAAGGAAGTACTCTAATTATTATCCCATAAATCATGATAAAATTTCCAGAGGTTTAATATATCCTAAAAACATGATGTACACAATTTCATTAAAATCTAAATCATACTACCACATAAATTATTTCTCCCAAGATTCTACGATTATGTACTTTTGTTAAGATACCCATATGAAAACTTATTTAAATTTCATAAAACAACAACTACTGTTCAATATATCAAAATTAACATCCTCTATCATAATTTTACATGAACTTAAAATCCTTTGACTCATCATCCATTCCATAAGATATAAAGACCTAATTTTGTATAATTAGAATTAAGTGATGTGACTAAGTACCCATACCATGCAACTCCTTCCTAGGGCATAATTCCACCCCTAGAACATCATGGACTAAACTCTAGATCCATACAAAGTCATAAAACCCTATATCCTTCACAAATCCCATAGATCAACCCTTAAGGTTTGAACTTGGATCCTAGGGCAAACCCACCCCAAACCATCTCAAATTCCATGAGGGGGTGTTTTCTCTGTCCATGGGGCTCTGGCCAAAATCCCAACCCATTTGGGTGAGAATTGGACCCACCATGCCCCAACAACCCCTTGCCCTAATTTTCCCCTTTAAGGACCAATCTTTGATCACATCAAAACCCAATCATTTCAAACCCAATTGGGCTGAAATTTTTATCAGAGCTAAATGATAACCATAAAAACATGCCTCCAAAATTTTGGAGACTTTTGAGGTGATTTGACCCTTCTACTACCTTACCCTACCTTCTCTAGGTTTAGGGCAAAACCCTAGGTTAAACTTCTTTAAATGGGTTCAAATTTTTACAGGAGCTAGGTCTAGGTGAGATTAAGCCCCTGTCCAAAATTCAAAGCATTTGGACCAAGGGTTAGGTGTGGGGAATTTTTCAAATGGCCCTACAGGTCTAGGTACTCTACCAAATTTTCACCACAGCATATCAAATTGTAGGTATTGAAAGGGCCTACAACTTTCATGCTAAAAACTTTTTCATCAGGTGCCCCTAAGAGGCCTAAAATCCATTTACAGTGAAAACAGTTTCAGAAAATCAGAAAAAGGATTTAAAAGTATTAAAACTGATCCTGCACGAATCTTGAAGCGCCATCAGGTGGCTCCTGTTCATCTTCTCCGATGGGCCGAAAATAGACCCGCGCAGGTGGTTTTTGCGGCCCATTTCCCGGCGGCCTGAGGCGGCGCCACCACCGGGAAACATCACCCATTTGTTCCCGGTGGTGGGGGCTATCCATGGCCGGAGCTAGGGTGGCCGGAGGTGGCGGCGCCGCCCTACCCGAGAGCTCCAAAAGTCCATGAAAAATGGCAAATTTCTGAAATTTTGAAGCTTGGCTCCGGTTCGTTTGGGCATGAAATCAACTTTTAAACATTCCTAGGATCTAAGCATGAGAGAAGGAGAGGAGGAGGACCTGAGTTCGGGCTCGGATGCGGGTGGAGCGACGGGAATGCATGGCGGCGGCGGTGGCGGCGTTTCCTCCCTTAGTGGCGACGGCAGCGGCTCTCCCTTCTATCTAGGGTTTCGAAATCCCTCACCCAAGCTTGTTGATGGGGTATAAATGGCCAGGAGGGGAGGGGGAAGGGTGGTTTTGAAAATGGCCATCAAAGCCATTAATGGCTAGGTTTGACCATGGAGGAGGGGGCTGAACCAAGGCCTAGGTGGCCGGGAATGGGTTGAAAACTTCTCCCCTTCCCCTGGGGAGTTGAATTCAGCCATTAAGGGTGGCCTTTGGCCTCCCCTTGGCTGAATTCCTCCTTCCCTCTCTCTTGAATTTTTCTCTCTCCTCCATTATCATGAAAATGGAGCTCTCCTTCTCTCTCCTAGTCACCCATGTTGACTTGGTCAACTCCCTAGGATATAGGCAGCCAAATATCATGCAAAAATAATTATGCAAGAGTTAGCCTAAGTGAGAGGGTGGTTTGAGGGTGGGTTAGCCCATATAGGCTAGGTTTGACTTGATTTGGGCTTGGGGTTGACTTGGTCAAATTGACCACTATGGTTGACCCAAGTGGGTCTTTGGTGACTCATTGGGCCCACATTAGGTCTAAGGGAATTTTTTTGAGTCACAATGAACCTACTAGGCCACCCAAAATCAGAGTTTTGAAAATTACTATTTGCAGACCAAGTGAGTCTCAACTTGGTTTTTAGGTCACTTGGTCTCCTTGGCTCACCTAGGTTAACTCATATGACCTTGTTATGCACAAGTCACTCCTAAGGGGTGGTCTAATTGGAAAATGGGATGTTACAAATCCCAATAAACAAAACAAAAATTTCGTCCTCGAAATTAAGGTTAAGGCTACGGGGATTTCCACCAGGTTAGCCTAAGCTTGTAACATCCCATGGAGGGTGGAAGCGCCTACTAAGTTAAACAAAGCAAGGCCTAGCCCCAATAAACAAATGATTAGCCTCTACCTTTTTAAATAATTCTACTAGTACAAGAGAATAAGGAAAAACACTAATACACCGGAGGAGTTGCGAGGTATACCTGGCTAAAAAGCTCCGGGTATTTTTCCTGCATCAGGTCCTGAGGATCCCAGGTATGTTCCTCCTATCCATGTTTTCTCCACAGGACCTTGACTAGCGGGATCTTCTCGCACCACAAAACTGCACTACTAAGTCAGGGTTTCCCCAACTATCTCGCTCAATCTATCCTCGAACTTCCACTCTAACTCTGGAAGTGACTATAATAGTTTTTCAAAACCCTTATACTTGCCTATACCATTCGGCAAACCTCACCGTGCGTAGCCAAATCCATGACGTCTTCCTCATTCCGGGGAAAGACAAGTTCTAATACACACAATCTTCTTCTAGTAAATTGAGTTTTTGTTTGTAACGGTAGACAACGACTCTATAAACCACCTCCACGCGATCATGTTCCTATTCCTTCATATACGCCCGAGTAATCCATCAATTTGACCCTATGATTTATCCAACTCTGGTCGTTAATGGGAAAGATTACTTCGTCAAATGACCCGTCATCCGCAAGATTTAAGGGGGTGTACTCGTGCATTTTTTGGAGGTTGTCATTTATACCTTTTTAATTTGTTGTGCCATTCTGCCGTAGTTACACTTGATTTTCCAAACATTTATTTATCATAGCCGCGACCCTTGCTAACCATGTTTGTGTCATCAAATGTATCTAATCTTGTCTGATGCTATCTGAATCGAGTCTGCAAGGTCATACCTAAGATATATGTTTTCGATATATCGTCTGCTAATTTCTTTCAAACTCTTAGTGTTATCATACTCATGATGTTACATCATAGTGTCTCAGTCTTATCTTCCCAAATCTACTTAGTCTTACAACCCGTCATCAAATTCACATGGTATCTTCTAGTAGTTATGTCTCGTAGTTACTCCTAATTATTACCATGACATCGTTCGAGTGGCGTCGAATAAGACCAACCTCAACATTACTGTGTTTGGGGCAACACACTTTCTAAATTAGGTCTAGGAGACCTAAGTCATTAACTCACTTGCCTAATAAACAAAAGATAAGCCCCCAATAAACAAACGATAAGCCCATATCTTCTTTGGGCTAATTTTCTTTTATCTTACCATGTTATATCTGTCCTAGCTGAGTGTACAATCCCTAGGGCATCAATCAATGACTTGGGGTTCCAAACTGACACTTGTAGATATACTCCATACTTTAAACCCTCCGAGTCAAATTTACGACACGCTTATCAGGGTTGTTCCTACTCCCAATTGGGTCTCTTTCGAACTTGAATTCCTACTCGACCTTCAGTGTTTATCTTGTAATTGTCCCTGAGTAATCTTGTTACTGGTACGGGGGTTAATACTACGTGTCTTCTACCATTCTGATAATGGATTATTGGTCAGTCCCAATAAATTGAGTAATCCTTGTTAGGGACCATAGGGACACCAGAGTTTATGTCTTAGGTATCCATTCACCTATTAAACTCCTCCTTTAATCTCTTTAGGTATTTCCTTACCTAACCAAATTCATACTTAAGGTCTGTTTCGGACTAGGGCACAATATAAGTTGTCTGGTTAGTCACGTATCCTAGCGGTTGAGTCTAACCTATTGACTAGAGAATTACAAGAAGAGGTCTTTGCAACCAGAGGTGTTCCCTACTAGGGACAGGGTTTGCGGCAGGCTACAAAGAAGAATTCCAATTGTTAGCTAATGTACAAATGGAATGGATGGAAAGTGGACAATTTACATGTGATTCCCCATATGGGCACACCACTGCTTCCGCTGCTTAGTTTGTCCGCAAAATAATCTCGCGCGGAGGTGACCCAAGGATTTGTGGACTGCTACTAATCCGATCGATGTTTGCTCTGATACCACTTTGTAAGTCCCCTTTTTTTTTTGAAATACCCGGGGTCTTATGCCCAGAACCGCCACTTTGCGGTGACACCTTCGCACCCGGGAAGGTCGTCACTAGAACGCGCCGATTCTGCCGGCCTTTTCGATCACAATAAGTAGCAAGCAAGAGAGAAGTAAGTCCACCAAAAGAGAATATCACATAAAATAAAACTCCACGAAGGGAGTGTCCACAGAAAACATCAGAGTACGATGATACTAGAAATAAAAGGGCTCATGCCCGGTACATCAAGTCCTCACTACAAAATCACTCAATGCGGAAGCAAAACTAAATCTCTACTAAAGGGTCGGGACTCACAGTCCCCGTAGTCTGGACTCCCGTGCTAGACTGTCCCATCTCTAAGCGCACCGGCCTCCTGGGCTGCTCCTCCATGCTGGGCTCCGTGATCCCCTAAAATGATATGGTTCGAAAACCGTTAGTCTAAAAGACTAAGTCCTATCATCCCCCACCCCTTCCCCCACGCTCTAAGGCACCGGGCGGAGAGGAAGAAAAGGGAGGACATGAAAGTGGAGAGTAGTCAAAAGCAGATGACGGTGGACCTAACTAGCAGTTGTGCATTCGGGGAGCAATTCAAATGTTATAATAGGTATAACAGAAAGGAAGTAAGTAAGAAATTAAACCTTCGCTTATGTGAGTACGCATAAGCCAAGGGGTCTTTTGCAAGGCTCCCATCGTATAAAGTGTCCCATACCACTTATACGTTGGGGTGTCGGTTATCAAACAGCAGCATATATATATATTGAAATTAACCTTTGATTTATAAACTTGCCCACACAAGCTTATAGACAAAGGGGTCGTTTTGCAAGTCCTAAAGTATAAGCGTCCCATTCCACTTATACTTTAGGTGTCAAGGTTGTTATGAATGATTATGATATGCAGCTATATGGTGGGTATGTTATGTCATGCAGTGCAACTCACCCACCCAACTTTGTGTACACAAACCTTTAGTTCCCCCTTTCTGGAGATAACTCCCAGGATACTCCTGTAGTGGCAGACGGAAGCGGTGGGTTGGGCCTCGCCCACCTCAAAACCAGTAAAAGCACTACTGGTCTGACCTATCGTACGCCCTCAACGCCTAGTGCACGAGGCGGACTCCTGCGTACTCTTGCCGACTGGTCCGCCAGACTTAACCTTGGCTAAGTGCTAGTCACCTTGCCGAGTCAACGATATCGGTGTCGGTGCAATCGAACTCCCCGATATCGAGAACCCACCACCTTAATCCTTCCTATTTTTATGCACATGCAGCAGTTTAATATATAATAATTTAAAGTGTCAAACTCCCGGACTAAACTTTCCGTATTAACCACATCCAAGATCAAATTCCCCGGACTAAACCGTCCGGCTCATCTCCAGACTTCATCCCTTAGAACACCCCGGGACGGCGCCCCCTTGAACACCTCGGGACGACTTAACCACTACCAACCCTCACTAATGAGTGTGTGCAATGTGAATCCCTATTAGGCTAATTACTCTTTCGTTTGTTTTAAAATTTACGTTAGCCCAGGACTGCCCCCGGCATACCCCGTGAAGGGCTCTCAAAGGGCACTAGGAACCAAGACGGCGACATTATGGCCCGAAGTTCCCTTTCGCAAGGCACTTATTGTTATTGGTTGTTTACCCTTTACCCAATCCCTTTTTAATATTATAATGAATCTAACCATAGTGTACTTGACTCTTCCGCTCCTAGGGCAAGAGGATCTTTCGTCTACCCCGAGCACCTCCTATGCTAGCCAAACACATCTTTACTCATCATAATCTCCAATGATGAATTCCATGCTCATTTTCCCAAGCCTATAAGGTACAAAACTCCACCCTTATATCCAAGTCCCATACTAACACTGTTCATGCCTTTTTCACACCAGACAATACCCTTCTACCCTATACGTTGCCCATGATAGAACGTCCATTAAATTCTCTTCCAAAACCCTTGTAATAATTACTGGGAATCTACCATGTCATAATATGCCTAAATCCAGAAAATTATAATTTTTCCTAATTAAATTGATAATTAATTAATTTTCCAAATAATTGACCATGGGTGATAATGAACATGAACTACATGATCTACTCAAGTATTGGTCATCCAAAAATTATAGTTAGTGTATAACAGTGAATTATTACTAAATATTAACTCCCATGATTTTACAAATAGTGTTTATCCTCTAATTAAATTATTCATCAAAATTCCACAATTCATATTTAATGAAGGAAGAACAACAATTAATCATCATAAAATTATGTAAAAATTACAGAGCCTTGATAATCATCAGAAAAGTCCTCTGACCAAAAATAATAATTTTATTTGCATTTAATATACCAAATTGAATTTATCTAAATTTTTATGGGCAATAACATTTAATGAAGCAACCCCTAAATTTATAATTCAAATAATTCCATAAAAATTCACTGAGATGTAATATGATATTAAAACTCCTCTGACTAAATTTCACAAACTTTAAATGACTGGTTACTTCATAAATAATTCCTAAGTAAAAATCTCTATTTGCTAAGTTGTGAAGGAAGTACTCTAATTATTATCCCATAAATCATGATAAAATTTCCAGAGGTTTAATATATCCTAAAAACATGATGTAGACAATTTCATTAAAATCTAAATCATACTACCACATAAATTATTTCTCCCAAGATTCTACGATTATGTACTTTTGTTAAGATACACACATGAAAACTTATTTAAATTTCATGAAACAACAACTACTATTCAATATATCAAAATTAACATCCTCTATCATAATTTTACATGAACTTAAAATCCTTTGACTCATCATCCATTCCATAAGATATAAAGACCTAATTTTGTATAATTAGAATTAAGTGATGTGACTAAGTACCCATACCATGCAACTCCTTCCTAGGGCATAATTCCACCCCTAGAACATCATGGACTAAACTCTAGATCCATACAAAGTCATAAAACCCTATGTCCTTCACAAACCCCATAGATCAACCCTTAAGGTTTGAACTTGGATCCTAGGGCAAACCCACCCCAAACCATCTCAAATTCCATGAGGGGGTGTTTTCTCTATCCATGGGGCTCTGGCCAAAATCCCAACCCATTTGGGTGAGAATTGGACCCACCATGCCCCAACAACCCCTTGCCCTAATTTTCCCCTTTAAGGACCAATCTTTGATCACATCAAAACCCAATCATTTCAAACCGAATTGGGCTGAAATTTTTATCAGAGCTAAATGATAACCATAAAAACATGCCTCCAAAATTTTGGAGACTTTTAAGGTGATTTGACCCTTCAACTACCTTACCCTAGCTTCTCTAGGTTTAGGGCAAAACCCTAAGTTAAACTTCTTTAAATGAGTTCAAATTTTTACAGGAGCTAGGTCTAGGTAAGATTAAGCCCCTATCCAAAATTCAAAGCATTTGGACCAAGGGTTAGGTGTGGGGAATTTTTCAAAGATTTGCCCTATTTGTAGGACCTACCCTAGAAAAATGACCCTACAGGTCAGAATACTTGTCCTAATATTTTCCATAACATATCAAACTGTAGATAATTAAAAAGCCTACAATATTCATGTTGATCAAATTTGATGGACAAGCCTCTAAAGGGCCTAAATAATTTTTATAGGAATTCTGCCCTAATCCTAGGACATACCCATAATCAAATGGCCCTACAGGTCTAGGTACTCTACCAAATTTTCACCACAGCATATCAAATTGTAGGTATTGAAAGGGCCTACAACTTTTATGCTAAAAACTTTTTCATCAGGTGCCCCTAAGAGGCCTAAAATCCATTTACAGTGAAAACAGTTTCAGAAAATCAGAAAAAGGATTTAAAAGTATTAAAACTGATCCTGCACGAATCTTGAAGCGCCATCAGGTGGCTCCTGTTCATCTTCTCTGATGGGCCGAAAATAGACCCGCGCAGGTGGTTTTTGCGGCCCATTTCCCGACGGCCTGAGGCGGCGCCACCACCGGGAAACATCACCCATTTGTTCCCGGTGGTGGGGGCTATCCATGGCCGGAGCTAGGGTGGCCGGAGGTGGCGGCGCCGCCCTACCCGAGAGCTCCAAAAGTCCATGAAAAATGGCAAATTTCTGAAATTTTGAAGTTTGGCTCCGGTTCGTTTGGGCATGAAATCAACTTTTAAACATTCCTAGGATCTAAGCATGAGAGAAGGAGAGGAGGAGGACCTGAGTTCGGGCTCGGATGCGGGTGGAGCGACGGGAATGCATGGCGGTGGCGGTGGCGGCGTTTCCTCCCTTGGTGGCGATGACAGCGGCTCTCCCTCCTATCTAGGGTTTCGAAATCCCTCACCCAAGCTTGCTGATGGGGTATAAATGGCCAGGAGGGGAGGGGGAAGGGTGGTTTTGAAAATGGCCATCAAAGCCATTAATGGCTAGGTTTGACCATGGAGGAGGGGGCTGAACCAAGGCCTAGGTGGCCGGGAATGGTTTGAAAACTTCTCCCCTTCCCCTGGGGAGTTGAATTCAGCCATTAAGGGTGGCCTTTGGCCTCCCCTTGGCTGAATTCCTCCTTCCTTCTCTCTTGAATTTTTCTCTCTCTTCCATTATCATGAAAATGGAGCTCTCCTTCTCTCTCCTAGTCACCCATGTTGACTTGGTCAACTCCCTAGGATATAGGCAGCCAAATATCATGCAAAAATAATTATGCAAGAGTTAGCCTAAGTGAGAGGGTGGTTTGAGGGTGGGTTAGCCCATATAGGCTAGGTTTGACTTGATTTGGGCTTGGGGTTGACTTGGTCAAATTGACCACTATGGTTGACCCAAGTGGGTCTTTGGTGACTCATTGGGCCCACATTAGGTCTAAGGGAATTTTTTTGAGTCACAATGAACCTACTAGGCCACCCAAAATCAGAGTTTTGAAAATTACTATTTGCAGACCAAGTGAGTCTCAACTTGGTTTTTAGGTCACTTGGTCTCCTTGGCTCACCTAGGTTAACTCATATGACCTTGTTATGCACAAGTCACTCCTAAGGGGTGGTCTAATTGGAAAATGGGATGTTACAAATCCCAATAAACAAAACAAAAATTTCGTCCTCGAAATTAAGGTTAAGGCTACGGGGATTTCCACCAGGTTAGCCTAAGCTTGTAACATCCCATGGAGGGTGGAAGCGCCTACTAAGTTAAACAAAGCAAGGGCTAGCCCCAATAAACAAAGGATTAGCCTCTACCTTTTTAAATAATTCTACTAGTACAAGAGAATAAGGAAAAACACTAATACACCGGAGGAGTTGCGAGGTATACCTGGCTAAAAAGCTCCGGGTATTTTTCCTGCATCAGGTCCTGAGGATCCCAGGTATGTTCCTCCTATCCATGTTTTCTCCACAGGACCTTGACTAGCGGGATCTTCTCGCACCACAAAACTGCACTACTAAGTCAGGGTTTCCCCAACTATCTCGCTCAATCTATCCTCGAACTTCCACTCTAACTCTGGAAGTGACTATAATAGTTTTTCAAAACCCTTATACTTGCCTATACCATTCGGCAAACCTCACCGTGCGTAGCCAAATCCATGACGTCTTCCTCATTCCGGGGAAAGACAAGTTCTAATACACACAATCTTCTTCTAGTAAATTGAGTTTTTGTTTGTAACGGTAGACAACGACTCTATAAACCTCCTCCACGCGATCATGTTCCTATTCCTTCATATACGCCCGAGTAATCAATCAATTTGACCCTATGATTTATCCAACTCTGGTCGTTAATAGGAAAGATTACTTCGTCAAATGACCCGTCGTCCGCAAGATTTAAGGGGGTGTACTCGTGCATTTTTTGGAGGTTGTCATTTATACCTTTTTAATTTGTTGTGCCATTGTGCCGTAGTTACACTTGATTTTCCAAACATTTATTTATCATAGTCGCGACCCTTGCTAACCATGTTTGTGTCATCAAATGTATCTAATCTTGTCTGATGCTATCTGAATCGAGTCTGCAAGGTCATACCTAAGATATATGTTTTCGATATATCGTCTGCTAATTTCTTTCAAACTCTTAGTGTTATCATACTCATGATGTTACATCATAGTGTCTCAGTCTTATCTTCCCAAATCTACTTAGTCTTACTACCCGTCATCAAATTCACATGGTATCTTCTAGTAGTTATGTCTCGTAGTTACTCCTAATTATTACCATGACATCGTTCGAGTGGCGTCGAATAAGACCAACCTCAACATTACTGTGTTTGGGGCAACACACTTTCTAAATTAGGTCTAGGAGACCTAAGTCATTAACTCACTTGCCCAATAAACAAAAGATAAGCCCCCAATAAACAAACGATAAGCCCATATCTTCCTTGGGCTAATTTTCTTTTATCTTACCATGTTATATCTGTCCTAGCTGAGTGTACAATCCCTAGGGCATCAATCTATGACTTGGGGTTCCAAACTGACACTTGTAGATATACTCCATACTTTAAACCCTCCGAGTCAAATTTACGACACGCTTATCAGGGTTGTTCCTACTCCCAATTGGGTCTCTTTCGAACTTGAATTCCTACCCGACCTTCAGTGTTTATCTTGTAATTGTCCCTGAGTAATCTTGTTACTGGTACGGGGGTTAATACTACGTGTCTTCTACCATTCTGATAATGGATTATTGGTCAGTCCCAATAGATTGAGTAATCCTTGTTAGGGACCATAGGGACACCAGAGTTTATATCTTAGGTATCCATTCACCTATTAAACTCCTCCTTTAATCTCTTTAGGTATTTCCTTACCTAACCAAATTCATACTTAAGGTCTGTTTCGGACTAGGGCACAATATAAGTTGTCGGGTTAGTCACGTATCCTAGCGGTTGAGTCTAACCTATTGACTAGAGAATTACAAGAAGAGGTCTTTGCAACCAGAGGTGTTCCCTGCTGGGGACAGGGTTTGCCGCAGGCTACAAAGAAGAATTCCAATTGTTAGCTAATGTATAAATGGAATGGATGGAAAGTGGACAATTTACATGTGATTCCCCATATGGGCACACCACTGCTTCCGCTGCTTAGTTTGTCCGCAAACTAATCTCGCGCGGAGGTGACCCAAGGATTTGTGGACTGCTACTAATCCGATCGATGTTTTCTCTAATACCACTTGTAAGACCCCATTTTTTTTTGAAAACCCGGGGTCTTATGCCCAGAACCGCCGCTTTGCGGTGACACCTTCGCACCCGGGAAGGTCGTCACTACAACACGCCGATTCTGCCGGCCTTTTCGATCACAATAAGTAGCAAACAAGAGAGAAGCAAGTCCACCAAAAGAGAATATCACATAAAATAAAACTCCACGAAGGGAGTGTCCACAGAAAATCATCAGAGTATAAATAGTTTGGAAATAAAAGGGCTCATGCCCGGTACATCAAATCCTCACTACAAGATCACTCAAAAGCGGAAACAAAACTAAAACTCTACGAAGGGTCGGGACTCACAGTCCCCGTAGTCTGGACTCCAGTGCTAGACTGTCCCATCTCCAAGCGTACCGGCCTCCTGGGCTGCTCCTCCATGCTGGGCTCCGCGATTCCCTAAAATGATATGGTTCGAAAACCGTTAGTCTAAAGACTAAGTCCTATCATCCCCCACCCCTTCCCCCACGCTCTAAGGCACCGGGCGGAGAGGAAGAAACGGGAGGACATGAAAGTGGAGAGTAGTCAAAAGCAGATGACGGTGGACCTAACTAGCAGTTGTGCATTCGGGGAGCAATTCAAATGTTGTAATAGGTATAACAGAAAGGAAGTAAGTAAGAAATTAAACCTTCGCTTATGTGAGTACGCATAAGCCAAGGGGTCTTTTGCAAGGCTCCCATCGTATAAAGTGTCCCATACCACTTATACGTTGGGGTGGCGGTTATCAAACAGCAGCATATAAATATATATTGAAATTAACCTTTGATTTATAAACTTGCCCACACAAGCTTATAGACCAAGGAGTCGTTTTGCAAGTCCTAAAGTATAAGCGTCCCATTCCACTTACTTTAGGTGTCAAGGTTGTTATGAATGATTATGATATGCAGCTATATGGTGGGTATGTTATGTCATGCAGTGCAACTCACCCACCCAACTTTGTGTACACAAACCTTTAGTTCCCCCTTTCTGGAGATAACTCCCAGGATACACCCGTAGTGGCAGACGGAAGCGGTGGGTTGGGCCTCGCCCACCTCAAAACCAGTAAAAACACTACTGGTCTGACCTATCGTACGCCCTCAACGCCTAGTGCACGAGGCGGACTCCTGCGTACTCTTGCCGACTGGTCCGCCAGACTTAACCTTGGCTAAGTGCTAGTCACCTTGCCGAGTCAATGATATCGGTGTCGGTGCAATCGAACTCCCCGATATCGAGAACCCACCACCTTAATCCTTCCTATTTTTATGCACATGCAGCAGTTTAATATATAATAATTTAAAGTGTCAAACTCCCGGACTAAACCGTCCGTATTAACCACATCCAAGATCAAATTCCCCGGACTAAACCGTCCGGCTCATCTCCAGACTTCATCCCTTAGAACACCCCGGGACGGCGCCCCCTTGAACACCTCGGGACGACTTAACCACTACCAACCCTCACTAATGAGTGTGTGCAATGTGAATTCCTATTAGGCTAATTACTCTTTCGTTTGTTTTAAGATTTACGTTAGCCCAGGACTGCCCCCGGCATACCCCGTGAAGGGCTCTCAAAGGGCACTAGGAACCAAGACGGCGGCATTACGGCCCGAAGTTCCCTTTCGCAAGGCACTTATTGTTATTGGTTGTTTACCCTTTACCCAATCCCTTTTTAATGTTATAATGAATCTAACCCTAGTGTACTTGACTCTTCCACTCCTAGGGCAAGACGATCTTTCGTCTACCCCGAGCACCTCCTATGCTAGCCAAACACATCTTTACTCATCATAATCTCCAATGATGAATTCCATGCTCATTTTCCCAAGCCTATAAGGTACAAAACTCCACCCTTATATCCAAGTCCCATACTAACACGGTTCATGCTTTTTTCACACCAGACTTACCCTTCTACCCTATACGTTGCCCATGATAGAACGTCCATTAAATTCTCTTCCAAAACCCTTATAATAATTACTGGGAATCTAACATGTCATAATATGCCTAAATCCAGAAAATTATAATTTTTCCTAATTAAATTGATAATTAACTAATTTTCCAAATAATTGACCATGGGTGATAATGAACATGAACTACATGATCTACTCAAGTATTGGTCATCCAAAAATTATAGTTACTGTATAACAGTGAATTATTACTAAATATTAACTCCCATGATTTTACAAATAGTATTTATCCTCTAATTAAATTATTCATCAAAATTCCACAATTCATATTTAATGAAGGAAGTACAACAATTAATCATCATAAATTATGTAAAAATTACAGAGCCTTGGTAATCATCAGAAAAGTCCTCTGACCAAAAATAATAATTTTATTTGCATTTAATATACCAAATTGAATTTATCTTAATTTTTAAGGGCAATAACATTTAATGAAGCAACCCCTAAATTTATAATTCAAATAATTCTATAAAAATTCACTGAGATGTAATATGATATTAAAACTCCTCTGACTAAATTTCACAAACTTTAAATGACTGGTTACTTCATAAATAATTCCTAAGTAAAAATCTCTATTTGCTAAGTTGTGAAGGAAGTACTCTAATTATTATCCCATAAATCATGATAAAATTTCCAGAGATTTAATATATCCTAAAAACATGATTTTCACAATTTCATTAAAATCTAAATCATACTACCACATAAATTGTTTCTCCCAAGATTCTACGATTATGTACTTTTGTTAAGATACCCATATGAAAACTTATTTAAATTTCATGAAACAACAACTACTGTTCAATATATCAAAATTAACATCCTCTATCATAATTTTACATGAACTTAAAATCCTTTGACTCATCATCCATTCCATAAGATATAAAGACCTAATTTTGTATAATTAGAATTAAGTGATGTGACTAAGTACCCATACCATGCAACTCCTTCCTAGGGCATAATTCCACCCCTAGAACATCATGGACTAAACTCTAGATCCATACAAAGTCATAAAACCCTATGTCCTTCACAAACCCCATAGATCAACCCTTAAGGTTTGAACTTGGATCCTAGGGCAAACCCACCCCAAACCATCTCAAATTCCATGAGGGGGTGTTTTCTCTGTCCATGGGGCTCTGGCCAAAATCCCAACCCATTTGGGTGAGAATTGGACCCACCATGCCCCAACAACCCCTTGCCCTAATTTTCCCCTTTAAGGACCAATCTTTGATCACATCAAAACCCAATCATTTCAAACCCAATTGGGCTGAAATTTTTATCAGAGCTAAATGATAACCCTAAAAACAGGCCTCCAAAATTTTGGAGACTTTTGAGGTGATTTGACCCTTCAACTACCTTACCCTAGCTTCTCTAGGTTTAGGGCAAAACCCTAGGTTAAACTTCTTTAAATGGGTTCCAATTTTTACAGGAGCTAGGTCTAGGTGAGATTAAGCCCCTGTCCAAAATTCAAAGCATTTGGACCAAGGGTTAGGTGTGGGGAATTTTTCAAAATTTGCCCTATTTGTAGGACCTACCCTAGAAAAATGACCCTACAGGTCAGAATACTTGTCCTAATATTTTCCATAACATATCAAACTGTAGATAATTAAAAAGCCTACAACATTCATGTTGATCAAATTTGATGGACAAGCCTCTAAAGGGCCTAAATAATTTTTATAGGAAATCTGCCCTAATCCTAGGACATACCCATAATCAAATGGCCCTACAGGTCTAGGTACTCTACCAAATTTTCACCACAGCATATCAAATTGTAGGTATTGAAAGTGCCTACAACTTTCATGCTAAAAACTTTTTCATCAGGTGCCCCTAAGAGGCCTAAAATCCATTTACAGTGAAAACAGTTTCAGAAAATCAGAAAAAGAATTTAAAAGTATTAAAACTGATCCTGCACGAATCTTGAAGCGCCATCAGGTGGCTCCTGTTCATCTTCTCCGATGGGCCGAAAATAGACCCGCGCAGGTGGTTTTTGCGGCCCATTTCCCGGCGGCCTGAGGCGGCGCCACCACCGGGAAACATCACCCATTTGTTCCCGGTGGTGGGGGCTATCCATGGCCGGAGCTAGGGTGGCCGGAGGTGGCGGCGCCGCCCTACCCGAGAGCTCCAAAAGTCCACGAAAAATGGCAAATTTCTGAAATTTTGAAGCTTGGCTCCGGTTCGTTTGGGCATGAAATCAACTTTTAAACATTCCTAGGATCTAAGCATGAGAGAAGGAGAGGAGGAGGACCTGAGTTCGGGCTCGGATGCGGGTGGAGCGACGGGAATGCATGGCGGCGTTTCCTCCCTTGGTGGCGACGGCAGCGGCTCTCCCTCCTATCTAGGGTTTCGAAATCCCTCACCCAAGCTTGCCGATGGGGTATAAATGGCCAGGAGGGGAGGGGGAAGGGTGGTTTTGAAAATGGCCATCAAAGCCATTAATGGCTAGGTTTGACCATGGAGGAGGGGGGCTGAACCAAGGCCTAGGTGGCCGGGAATGGGTTGAAAACTTCTCCCCTTCCCCTGGGGAGTTGAATTCAGCCATTAAGGGTGGCCTTTGGCCTCCCCTTGGCTGAATTCCTCCTTCCCTCTCTCTTGAATTTTTCTCTCTCCTCCATTATCATGAAAATGGAGCTCTCCTTCTCTCTCCTAGTCACCCATTTTGACTTGGTCAACTCCCTAGGATATAGGCAGCCAAATATCATGCAAAAATAATTATGCAAGAGTTAGCCTAAGTGAGAGGGTGGTTTGAGGGTGGGTTAGCCCATATAGGCTAGGTTTGACTTGATTTGGGCTTGGGGTTGACTTGGTCAAATTGACCACTATGGTTGACCCAAGTGGGTCTTTGGCGACTCATTGGGCCCACATTAGGTCTAAGGGAATTTTTAGAGTCATAATGAACCTACTAGGCCACCCAAAATCAAAGTTTTGAAAATTACTATTTGCAGACCAAGTGGGTCTCAACTAGGTTTTTAGGTCACTTGTTCTCCTAGGCTAACCTAGGTTAACTCATATGACCTAGTTATGCTCAAGTCACACCTAGGGGGGGTCCAATTTGAAAATGGGATGTTACAAATCCCAATAAACAAAACAAAAATTTCGTCCCCGAAATTGGGGTTAAGTCTACGGGGATTTCCACCGGGATAACTTAAGCTTGTAACATCCCATGAAGCGTGGAAGCGCCTACTAGGTTAACAAGATAAGGGCTAGCCCCAATAAACAAAAGGATTAGCCTCTACCTTTTTAAATAATTCTATTAGTACATTAAAAATAAGGAAAAACGCTTAACACACCGGAGGAGTTGCGAGGTATACCTGACTAAATAGCTCAAGATATTTTTCCTGCATCAGGTCCTGAGGCTCCCAAGTATGCTCCTCTCGCCCGTGGTTCCTCCACAAGACCTTGACTAGCGGGATCTTCTCGCACCACAAAACTGCACTACTAAATCATGGTTTCCCCAGCTACCTCGCTCAATCTATCCTCGAACTTCCACTCTAACTCTGGAAGTGACTATAATAGTTCTTCAAAACCCTTATACTTGCCTATACCATTCGGCAAACCTCACCGTGCGTAGCCAAATCCATGACGTCTTTCTCATTCCGGGGAAAGACAAGTTCTAATACACACAATCTTCTTCTAGTAAATTGAGTTTTTGTTTGTAACGGTAGACAGCGACTCTATAAACCTCCTCCACGCGATCTTGTTCCTATTCCTTCATATACGCCCGAGTAATCAATCAATTTGCCCCTATGATTTATCCAACTCTGGTCGTTAACAGGAAAGATTACTTTGTCAAATGACCCGTCGTCCGCAAGATTTAAGGGGGTGTACTCGTGCATTTTTGGAGGTTGTCATTTATACTTTTTAATTTGTTGTGCCATTCTGCCGTAGTTACACTTGATTTTCCAAACATTTATTTATCATAGCCGCGACCCTTGCTAACCATGTTTGTGTCATCAAATGTATCTAATCTTGTCTTGATGCTATTTGAATCGAGTCTGCAAGGTCATACCTAAGATATATGTTTTCGATATATCGTCTGCTAATTTCTTTAAAACTCTTAGTGTTATCATACTCATGATGTTACATCATAGTGTCTCAGTCTTATCTTCCCAAATCTACTTAGTCTTACTACCCGTCATCAAATTCACATAGTATCTTCTAGTAGTTATGTCTCGTAGTTACTCCTCATTATTACCATGACATCGTTCGAGTGGCGTCGAATAAGACCAACCTCAACATTACTGTGTTTGGGGCAACACACTTTCTAAATTAGATCTAGGAGACCTAAGTCATTAACTCACTTGCCCAATAAACAAAAGATAAGCCCCCAATAAACAAACGATAAGCCCATATCTTCCTTGGGCTAATTTTTTTTTATCTTACCATGTTATATCTGTCCTAGCTGAGTGTACAATCCCTAGGGCATCAATCTATGACTTGGGGTTCCAAACTGACACTTGTAGATATACTCCATACTTTAAACCCTCCGAGTTAAATTTACGACACGCTTATCAGGGTTGTTCCTACTCCCAATTGGGTCTCTTTCGAACTTGAATTCCTACCCGACCTTCAGTGTTTATCTTGTAGTTGTCCCTGAGTAATCTTGTTACTGGTACGGGGGTTAATACTACGTGTCTTCTACCATTCTGATAATGGATTATTGTTCAGTCCCAATAGATTGAGTAATCCTTGTTAGGGACCATAGGGACACCAGAGTTTATGTCTTAGGTATCCATTCACCTATTAAACTCCTCCTTTAATCTCTTTAGGTATTTCCTTACCTAACCAAATTCATACTTAAGGTCTGTTTCGGACTAGGGCACAATATAAGTTGTCGGGTTAGTCACGTATCCTAGCGGTTGAGTCTAACCTATTGACTAGAGAATTACAAGAAGAGGTCTTTGCAACAAGAGGTGCTCCCTGCTGGGGACAGGGTTTGCCGCAGGCTACAAAGAAGAATTCCAATTGTTAGCTAATGTACAAATGGAATGGATGGAAAGTGGATAATTTACATGTTATTCCCCATATGGGCACACCACTGCTTCCGCTGCTTAGTTTGTCCGCAAACTAATCTCGCGCGGAGGTGACCCAAGGATTTGTGGACTGCTACTAATCCGATCGATGTTGCCTCTGATACCACTTTGTAAGACCCTTTTTTTTTTGAAAACCCGGGGTCTTATGCCCAGAACCGCCGCTTTGCGGTGACACCTTCGCACCCGGGAAGGTCGTCACTACAACACGCCGATTCTGCCGGCCTTTTCGATCACAATAAGTAGCAAGCAAGAGAGAAGCAAGTCCACCAAAAGAGAATATCACATAAAATAAAACTCCACGAAGGGAGTGTCCACAGAAAATCATCAGAGTATAAATAGGCTGGAAATAAAAGGGCTCATGCCCGGTACATCAAATCCTCACTACAAGATCACTCAAAAGCGGAAACAAAACTAAAACTCTACGAAGGGTCGGGACTCACAGTCCCCGTAGTCTAGACTCCAGTGCTAGACTGTCCCATCTCCAAGCGTACCGGCCTCCTGGACTGCTCCTCCATGCTGGGCTCCGCGATCCCCTAAAATGATATGGTTCGAAAACCGTTAGTCTAAAGACTAAGTCCTATCATCCCCCACCCCTTCCCCCACGCTCTAAGGCACCGGGCAGAGAGGAAGAAAGGGGAGGACATGAAAGTGGAGAGTAGTCAAAAGCAGATGACGGTGGACCTAACTAGCAGTTGTGCATTCGGGGAGCAATTCAAATGTTGTAATAGGTATAACAGAAAGGAAGTAAGTAAGAAATTAAACCTTCGCTTATGTGAGTACGCATAAGCCAAGGGGTCTTTTGCAAGGCTCCCATCGTATAAAGTGTCCCATACCACTTATACGTTGGGGTGTCGGTTATCAAACAGCAGCATATATATATATTGAAATTAACCTTTGATTTATAAACTTGCCCACACAAGCTTATAAACCAAGGGGTCGTTTTGCAAGTCCTAAAGTATAAGCGTCCCATTCCACTTATACTTTAGGTGTCAAGGTTGTTATGAATGATTATGATATGCAGCTATATGGTGGGTATGTTATGTCATGCAGTGCAACTCACCCACCCAACTTTGTGTACACAAACCTTTAGTTCCCCCTTTCTGGAGATAACTCCCAGGATACTCCCGTAGTGGCAGACGGAAGCGGTGGGTTGGGCCTCGCCCACCTCAAAACCAGTAAAAGCACTACTGGTCTGACCTATCGTACGCCCTCAACGCCTAGTGCACGAGGCGGACTCCTGCGTACTCTTGCCGACTGGTCCGCCGGACTTAACCTTGGCTAAGTGCTAGTCACCTTGCCGAGTCAACGATATCGGCGTCGGTGCAATCGAACTCCCCGATATCGAGAACCCACTACCTTAATCCTTCCTATTTTTATGCACATGCAGCAGTTTAATATATAATAATTTAAAGTGTCAAACTCCCGGACTAAACCGTCCGTATTAACCACATCCAAGATCAAATTCCCCGGACTAAACCGTCCGGCTCATCTCCAAACTTCATCCCTTAGAACACCCCGGGACGGCGCCCCCTTGAACACCTCGGGACGACTTAACCACTACCAACCCTCACTAATGAGTGTGTGCAATGTGAATTCCTATTAGGCTAATTACTCTTTCGTTTGTTTTAAAATTTATGTTAGCCCAGGACTGCCCCCGGCATACCCCGTGAAGGGCTCTCAAAGGGCACTAGGAACCAAGACGGCGGCATTACGGCCCGAAGTTCCCTTTCGCAAGGCACTTATTATTATTGGTTGTTTACCCTTTACCCAATCCCTTTTTAATGTTATAATGAATCTAACCCTAGTGTACTTGACTCTTCCACTCCTAGGGCAAGACGATCTTTCGTCTACCCCGAGCACCTCCTATGCTAGCCAAACACATCTTTACTCATCATAATCTCCAATGATGAATTCCATGCTCATTTTCCCAAGCCTATAAGGTACAAAACTCCACCCTTATATCCAAGTCTCATACTAACACTGTTCATGCCTTTTTCACACCAGACTTACCCTTCTACCCTATACGTTGCCCATGATGGAACGTCCATTAAATTCTCTTCCAAAACCCTTATAATAATTACTGGGAATCTATCATGTCATAATATGCCTAAATCCAGAAAATTATAATTTTTCCTAATTAAATTGATAATTAACTAATTTTCCAAATAATTGACCATGGGTGATAATGAACATGAACTACATGATCTACTTAAGTATTGGTCATCCAAAAATTATAGTTACTGTATAACAGTGAATTATTACTAAATATTAACTCCTATGATTTTACAAATAGTATTTATCCTCTAATTAAATTATTCATCAAAATTCCACAATTCATATTTAATGAAGGAAGTACAACAATTAATCATCATAAAATTATGTAAAAATTACAGAGCCTTGGTAATCATCAGAAAAGTCCTCTGACCAAAAATAATAATTTTATTTGCATTTAATATACCAAATTGAATTTATCTTAATTTTTATGGGCAATAATATTTAATGAAGCAACCCCTAAATTTATAATTCAAATAATTCCATAAAAATTCACTGAGATGTAATATGATATTAAAACTCCTCTGACTAAATTTCACAAACTTTAAATGAGTGGTTACTTCATAAATAATTCCTAAGTAAAAATCTCTATTTGCTAAGTTGTGAAGGAAGTACTCTAATTATTATCCCATAAATCATGATAAATTTCCAGAGGTTTAATATATCCTAAAAACATGATGTACAAAATTTCATTAAAATCTAAATCATACTACCACATAAATTG
This sequence comes from Platanthera zijinensis, assembly GCA_039513925.1. Taxonomy (NCBI): domain Eukaryota; kingdom Viridiplantae; phylum Streptophyta; class Magnoliopsida; order Asparagales; family Orchidaceae; genus Platanthera; species Platanthera zijinensis. Next base: position 37,900,067 of record CM077093.1, read on the forward strand.
TTTCTCCCAAGATTCTACGATTATGTACTTTTGTTAAGATACCCATATGAAAACTTATTTAAATTTCATGAAACAGCAACTACTGTTCAATATATCAAAATTAACATCCTCTATCATAATTTTACATGAACTTAAAATCCTTTGACTCATCATCCATTCCATAAGATATAAAGACCTAATTTTGTATAATTAGAATTAAGTGATGTGACTAAGTACCCATACCATGCAACTCCTTCCTAGGGCATAATTCCACCCCTAGAACATCATGGACTAAACTCTAGATCCATACAAAGTCATAAAACCCTATGTCCTTCACAAACCCCATAGATCAACCCTTAAGGTTTGAACTTGGATCCTAGGGCAAACCCACCCCAAACCATCTCAAATTCCATGAGGGGGTGTTTTCTCTGTCCATGGGGCTCTGGCCAAAATCCCAACCCATTTGGGTGAGAATTGGACCCACCATGCCCCAACAACCCCTTGCCCTAATTTTCCCCTTTAAGGACCAATCTTTGATCACATCAAAACCCAATCATTTCAAACCCAACTAGGCTGAAATTTTTATCAGAGCTAAATGATAACCCTAAAAACATGCCTTCAAAAGTTTGGAGACTTTTGAGGTGATTTGACCCTTCAACTACCTTACCCTAGCTTCTCTAGGTTTAGGGAAAACCCTAGGTTAAACTTCTTTAAATGGGTTCCAATTTTTACAGGAGCTAGGTCTAGGTGAGATTAAGCCCCTGTCCAAAATTCAAAGCATTTGGACCAAGGGTTAGGTGTGGGGAATTTTTCAAAATTTGCCCTATTTGTAGGACCTACCCTAGAAAAATGACCCTACAGGTCAGAATACTTGTCCTAATATTTTCCATAACATATCAAACTGTAGATAATTAAAAAGCCTACAACATTCATGTTGATCAAATTTGATGGACAAGCCTCTAAAGGGCCTAAATAATTTTTATAGGAATTCTGCCCTAATCCTAGGACATACCCATAATCAAATGGCCCTACAGGTCTAGGTACTCTACCAAATTTTCACCACAGCATATCAAATTGTAGGTATTGAAAGGGCCTACAACTTTCATGCTAAAAACTTTTTCATCAGGTGCCCCTAAGAGGCCTAAAATCCATTTACAGTGAAAACAGTTTCAGAAAATTAGAAAAAGGATTTAAAAGTATTAAAACTGATCCTGCACGAATCTTGAAGCGCCATCAGGTGGCTCCTGTTCATCTTCTCCGATGGGCCGAAAATAGACCCGCGCAGGTGGTTTTTGCGGCCCATTTCCCGGCGGCCTGAGGCGGCGCCACCACCGGGAAACATCACCCATTTGTTCCCGGTGGTGGGGGCTATCCATGGCCGGAGCTAGGGTGGCCGGAGGTGGCGGCGCCGCCCTACCCGAGAGCTCCAAAAGTCCATGAAAAATGGCAAATTTCTGAAATTTTGAAGCTTGGCTCCGGTTCGTTTGGGCATGAAATTAACTTTTAAACATTCCTAGGATCTAAGCATGAGAGAAGGAGAGGAGGAGGACCTGAGTTCGGGCTCGGATGCGGGTGGAGCGACGTGAATGCATGGCGGCGGCGGTGGCGGCGTTTCCTCCCTTGGTGGCGATGGCAGCGGCTCTCCCTCCTATCTAGGGTTTCGAAATCCCTCACCCAAGCTTGCTGATGGGGTATAAATGGCCAGGATGGGAGGGGGAAGGGTGGTTTTGAAAATGGCCATCAAAGCCATTAATGGCTAGGTTTGACCATGGAGGAGGGGGGCTGAACCAAGGCCTAGGTGGCCGGGAATGGGTTGAAAACTTCTCCCCTTCCCCTGGGGAGTTGAATTCAGCCATTAAGGGTGGCCTTTGGCCTCCCCTTGGCTGAATTCCTCCTTCCCTCTCTCTTGAATTTTTCTCTCTCCTCCATTATCATGAAAATGGAGCTCTCCTTCTCTCTCCTAGTCACCCATGTTGACTTGGTCAACTCCCTAGGATATAGGCAGCCAAATATCATGCAAAAATAATTATGCAAGAGTTAGCCTAAGTGAGAGGGTGGTTTGAGGGTGGGTTAGCCCATATAGGCTAGGTTTGACTTGATTTGGGCTTGGGGTTGACTTGGTCAAATTGACCACTATGGTTGACCCAAGTGGGTCCTTGGCGACTCATTGGGCCCACATTAGGTCTAAGGGAATTTTTAGAGTCATAATGAACCTACTAGGCCACCCAAAATCAAAGTTTTGAAAATTACTATTTGCAGACCAAGTGGGTCTCAACTAGGTTTTTAGGTCACTTGGTCTCCTGGGCTCACCTAGGTTAACTCATATGACCTAGTTATGCTCAAGTCACACCTAGGGGGGTCCAATTTGAAAATGGGATGTTACACTAACGGCTATAAAGGACAGCATGGTAGAATAAAGCAAACAGATATTTCAACTAATAAGACAAAAAACTTTGTCAGATAAAGCATGACTTATGCATAAAGGATGAGGCAAAGATTGCCTTGAGATGTATGCACAAAATCAATGAAATAATTTTTAATAAAATATGCTAAATAAATAGGAATTAAATCATAGAACAGAAGGAGTACAAAATTAGTAAAGACAGACAGAAGAACGTCGAACGACCCTCGAAGATCGTCGACCGAAGCACAGAGATCGTCGACCTATCAGAACAGATAGTCGAACGACACAGATAGTCGAACTATCAAAGAGGATAGTCGAACTACCACAGCAGATAGTCGACCTATCAGAATAGATAGTCGAGCTATCAGATAGTCGACCTATCAAGACAGATAGTCGAGCTATCAAGCAAAACATATAGTCGACCTATCAAATAGATAGTCGAGCTATCAAATAGTTGAACTATCCAAGCAGATAGTAGAACTATCAAACAGAATAGATAGTCGACCTATCAAGACAGATAGTCGAACTATCAAGCAACACAGATAGTCGACCTATCAAACAGATAGTCGAACTATCAAGCAAGATAAGATAGTCAACCTATCAAACAGATAGTCGAACTATCAAGCAAGACAGATAGTCGACCTATCAAACAGATAGTCGAACTATCAGATAGTTGAACTATCCAAGCAGATAGTTGAACTATCAAGAAATCTGTCTGGTCAAAAGAAGTCTAGCGGGGTTCGACGATCGACGAGGCAGATACCACAGAACGTCGAGCTAACAAGAGTTAAACTAACTCAGAGATAGACGATCTGCTGACTAACGATAGTCGACTAACTGATAGACGATCGTCGAACAGTTGATCGACGATAGTCGAGCGGCGTTCGACCATAGTCGAACCAAAAATAACTTAACCAAATCTTCATCTGGATAAGTGACAACTCTACAACTAGAGCAATCTAACTAAAAACCTAACCTTTGACCTTAGATAAATCTTGGGTCAAGAGAATAAAAGAGAAGACTAAACTCAAATCCAATCTAGGGTACCAACACTGCTGCACTTCCTCAATCCTTACCGGCGGGTCCTATCCCCCCATTCTTCTGGCTTCCCGCATCTCCAAGAACTCCGGGCAGGTGGCCGTCTTGTGACCATCCTCCTGATGGAAGTTACAAAAGGGTAACGCCACCCTGCCCCCCTTCCTTCTCCTCCTCCTCTTCTCCCAGCTCCCCAGATTCTTCTTCCTCCTCTTCTTCCTCTACCGACCTCCATCGCTTCTTGCGGTGGTGGGAAGTGACCTCTCGGCCCCTGTCTCCACGCTTGCTGGTCAAACCTTCTCGGTTCCCGAAGATTATCTCTTCCCTGTACACCTCCTCCTTGGCCCTGGGGGCGACCCTCCTAAGGCATCCAACCAAAACGATTGTTCGGCTCCCGGGCTCCCCATCCCTGCTGCTGCCCCTGCCCTCGGGGCTATGCTCTCCTTCTTTCTTCCCTTTGCTTTCTTTGCTTTCCTGCTGCTGGTTCTTTATCATCCTCTGCCAACCTGGCCAGCTTCCTGGCGAACGCCGGGTTCGCCCTTTCAAAATCTATCTCTTTTGCCGCCCTCTCCATGAGCTCCTCAAAAGAGAGGGGGGGGCACTCTCTTTAACTCCATGCTAAAAAACCTGGCCTCAGCCCCAGGGTAAAGGCAAGCATCAATGCGTACCCCGGGACCTCTTGGACTAGGAGAATCTTCTCTTGGAACCGGTCTACATAATGACCCAACGTCTCGTCTTGCTTCTGCCTCACCGCGAACAGGCACTCCGCCTCCTTCTTCCTCTTCTTCGACGTCGATAACCTCAACAAGAAACCCCGACGCAGATCCTCGAAGCTGTAGATTGAGCTTGTTGGTAACTGGTGGAACCAGTCCCTAGCCTTCTCCTTCAGTGTGATGGCAAACAACCGACACTTGAAGGCATCAGACATCTATCTAATCGACACCACATCCTCGAACCATTGTACGTGCTGCACTAGGTCATCCTTTCCCGAGTAGTAGGACAAGGCCGTATCCCGGAACCCCTCTGGTACCGGGGCTGAGATGATGAACTCGCTAAAGGGGGTCTTGCCCTCTGCTTGGCGAGAAGGCACGTCTCGCGACCTCGTATGGATGGAACGATCCGCGATACCGGGCCCAGGGAACAGCTCCTGCACAGCAGCTTCCCTCTCGCCAACTTCTGCCGGAACCTCCCTTCCGGGGCGCTGGCCTGGGAAGAGTTCCCGCGCGGCCACGTCTCTCTCGCCAACTTATGCCGGAACCTCCTTTCTGGGGCGCTGCTCAGGGGCGTCCTCGCCAAGAAGCGGGACCGCCTCCACCGGAACCTGAGGCGTCTCCCACTCACTCCTTGCCGAGAAGGCTAGGATGATGGTCTGCAGGACTTCTCGCCTAAAGTCTTCCAACATCTTCCTCATCGCTTCCTCCCCCGGGGTGGGGATACCCCCCGAGCCAGATCCTTCACCTTCACCTCCAGTCATGGGACCAAACTCAAGGCTTTCTTGCACCGGCTGCCTTCCACGCTCACCACACCAGAGCTGTTGAGGCCAAATTTGACCTCAACGAAAGTTCAAAATAGGGGTGCAGCCAACACCTACTTCTCTCAAGCCCTGCCCCTCGACCGGTAGCTAACGACCTAGGACTGACCCAAAGCCTTAGCAGGGAGGTCCCACCTCACACCCGGAATATCTCTGAGAGCTTCCCCTCCAAAGCCAAAAGCTGGGCTAGGAGCTCCTCAGAAAGCCCTGGAGATCTAGAGAAAAAATGAGAGTCTGCTTTCCAAGGAGCCCTTATGCGTCTATTTATAGCCTGTTGCTGATCTGAAGTTACTGAAGTACCCCTGGCTGGTCTGCTAATAGCCAAATCCCGCTGTCTAAAAAGTGTTAAATACAGCCCCTGAGGGTATAAGGGTAATTTTACCCGGGGGCAATTAAGACATTTTACCCTGACCCCGGGCCCCACTCGGCGAGAGCTCTGTGCCAAGAACCCTCTCGCCTCCCTTTGGCTGGAGCTAAAATGAAGTGTCAACAGTCTCACGCTGGGCCTGCCCCCGCCTTCTCGACAGCTTCATCCTTCTCGCCGACTCTGCCGAGAGCGGATCCTGGCTGACTGAGAGTGAATGTTCTCGCCCTTCTCCAGGTGAGAAATATTCTAACCTCGATGCTGTCGCTGGACGGCGTTGGGTGAATGGAGCCCACTCAATGCCCTTGCTGCTGACTGCGACATTGAGTGAGTGGAGCTCACTCAATGCCCTTTTCGCTGGATGCGGTGTTGAGTGAGTGAAGCTCACTCAACGCCCTTGCTGCTGACCGCGGCGTTGAGTGAGTGGAGCTCACTTAACGCCATTTCCGCTGGATGCAGCGTTGAGTGAGTGGAGCTCACTCAACTCCCTTGCTGCTGACCGCGGCGTTGAGTTAGTGGAGCTCACTCAACGCCCTGCCTTCTCGCCTGTTCCTAAGAGGGAACTCCTCCGGCGCGAGAGCTCTTATGGCCTTAAGGCCCGAGCTAACTTATGGCTGGTCCAACCCCAACCGTTAATGCCTCTAGGTCCCACCCAGCGAATTTGGGGTTGTACAATTAGCCACGAAATATGATCCGTTGATAATACTTACCTATTAGCCACAAATTTTGACCCTGGCAAAAAAACGTGTAGTTAATACTCATTTTTCTAGTAGTGACGTTGCAAACCTCCACATTGCAACTTCAACGATTCCAAAGAGATTAGCCTTCCGCTCCCTCTGTGCTAGGGATTTGTAACTCTTATTTTACCCCTTTCCTTTGAGTTGGTTGCAAGCATATTTTTGGTATACTCTAAAGTATCTAAACACCAAGATCATTGGGTGTAGATGTTCGAAGATATGATTTCATTTGTCGATGGCTTGGAGTAGATATTGCTTTAGTGATTTTCATCATGCTTATTTTATGATATTACTTGTGATGAGTTCCACCATCATTTATAGGAGAGAAAGCCCCCCCCCATGATCTCCACCCAAAGAGGATCATGGGTGGGCCATTCCCCCATGATCTCTCATGATGAGAATTATGGGGGGGGGGGGGGGGGCGGGACCCGCTCCCTCTCCTCGGGGAGGAGGGCCGCCGCCAACAAGAAGATCGCTGCCGTCGGACGGTCTGACCGCCGGTGGCAGCCAGCTCTCCCGGGCTTGGCCGCGGCCGGACCACCAACCTCGTCGTTAGGGAGGCCGAGGCAGGCCGCCGGCTTGGCCGCGGCCGGCCTAGCAGCGGTCGGCCAAGCCGCGACCAAGCTCGGTCACGATAGGTCGTCGGCTTGGCCGTAGCCAGCCGAGCCACGGCCACCTTACGGCGGCCCGGGCACTGCCGGTCCGTGGACGGCCTTGCTTCGGCCAGCCACGGCCTCCCTAGCCGCGACCAGCCGCGACCAGCCGCGACCAGCCGCGACCAGCCGCGACCAGCCGCGACCAGCCGCGACCAGCCGCGACCAGCCGCGACCAGCCGCGACCAGCTGCGGCCGGCCTAGCCGCCGATGGACCGGCCCCGACAGGCCGCTGGCCCAGTCGCGGCAGGCCGCTGGCCCAGTCGCGGCAGGCCGCCGACCTAGCCACGACGGGCCTCCGCCCTAGCCGCGACCACCCGCGGCTGGCCGCCTAGCCGCCGGCGGACCGGCCGCCTAGTCGCCGGCGGACCGGCCGCCTAGCCGCCGGCCGAGCCGCGGCAGGCCGCCGGCCGAGCCGCGGCAGGCCGCCGGCCGAGCCGCGGCAGGCCGCCGGCCGAGCCGCGGCAGGCCGCCGGCCGAGCCGCGGCAGGCCGCCGGCCGAGCCGTCCGCCGGCCTTGCCGTCGGCCGGCCCCCGGCCGGCCACTACCGTCGGCCGCCAGGCTGGCCTCCCCCACCACCGGCCGGCCGGCCACCACCGCCGTCGTGGTGGCCCTTCACCGTGGGTAGCCTCCCCACCGTTCGATCAAGGGGAGGCTCTCCTCGCCATTCGATCAAGAGGGTAACCACCCACTAACCCACCACTTTAGTGGTGGGGCACGCCATGATCCTCCCCTGGAGGCTATAAAAGGGACCCTAGGGCCTCTTTATTCTAGACCTTTTCTCTCCTCCGGGTTGTCTTCTTCTGCCTCAGGTGAGAGCTCTCCTGCCTCCTCCACCAAGTTGTCCACCGCTCGCCGTGAACCACCAACAGCCACCATCTGCCACCAGTGACCACCAGCTGCAACCAGTGGCAATAAGCACCCCACCAGCGCGCTGAGAGCAAAAGGACGCCCAAGACCTCGAGGAAGCCGAAGGAAGAAGCCATCCAAAGCCAACAAGCGCGCGCCGCCCTGAGCGCAAGTGTCTGAAGAATCCCGCGCATTTCCACGTCTAAGTCACTTCTGCGGTGCAGCCTATTGCCCGCGGGAAGCTATAGTCTCTCTCTCTCCCAAGTTGTAACAGGAGTGGCCTGTCGCCCTGATTCTCCAACACACAGTAATCACCGGAATCTAGTGGAATTTGATCGGCGCAGACCCGGTCACATGCTTTTTTACCTATTTAAGGGGTTTTTCCACGTCATCACGTATTGTGTCAACTTTCTACTTTCATTGACTGTGCGTGCGCTCGATTGTCTTGTGAGCTAAGACGGTCCATACAAATCCGGTCCGATCGGGGCATCGAGTTAGGCCGCAACAGTTTGGCGTCGTCTGTGGGAAATAATCCCAACATCCTTCCGGAGACAAGTACCTCATCTTCACCGCTTCAGACCCCCATATTCGATGGCAAAGAGAAGTATCAGCACCGCCGAAGGCCCCGCCCTTGGCGGACACCCCGATTCTGCACGTTCATACTCTCTAATAGACGTCTTGCTGACTGGTGAGGCCGCATTAGCTCCCGACACCACCCTGGAAGGACGCATCCGCCAGATGGAAGAACAACAAGTCAAATTATTCACCCTGCTCCAAAACTTGAAAGCACTAGTCATTCCCCAACCTCCGTCAACTCACGTCCCAACGCAAGAATTTTAGCAGAAAGAAGGACAAACCCTCAGGGGACAGGAAGAATCGCATCAAGATATGCCCCGCCAGCATAACCCTTCAACAACAGGGGGGCAACACCAGCTCCAAGAATACTTCCCCCTGAGTATCACACACGCTAACGCAATGCATGCAATGCGAAGCAACCCAAAATCCCTCCGGCCAAGGAATCCTCAGCCCTTCGAGCAAGTTGATCTGTTGCCACCAGAAAAACTTTTTCCTCCAATGACACATTACACGCACAAGGAATACGACATAGAGAATTAATTCTCGAGCACAAGCAGCTCCCCCACACCCGCCGCATCACTCCGAGAAGTGTTCGATCATCACCTTGCTTGTCCACATTATGAGGAGAGGGCTGGAAACATGGCAAGCCCTGATCGCTCGGCCATAGAGCAAAGACTAAATGAAGATCAACCCAAAGACAACTCACCAAACTCCTGGGCAGCCCCAGGCTCGGAGGACGGCTTTGAAATCCGTAGCTTCAGCGGAACAGGCAACCCACTAGCACACCTAGAATATTTCTAAACTATCATGCATGCCCGCAACGCTTCAGATCAACTCATGGTCCAGGCATTTCCAGCAACATTAAAAGGGAGAGCTCGAGCCTGTCTTCATTCCCTATAAGGAGAGAGGACTGACAGCTACCTTGAACTCGCCACCCTCTTCATCAGAAGATTCATGACAGTCAGAAAGCCCTCACCGGAAAATCAAGAACCAAGTAGAAGCCAGAAAAGGAAGATAGAGAACAGTGTATGTCCTAAGCACAAGAGAAACTGTGATCAACGCGCGAGCACTCACAAGGGGCAAGAGTTACGTCTGTCCGCAGCACTCAACGCCCCACCAGGCAGGATCTTTGAAGCAATTCAGGACCATCTGGCCTTAAGCAGGCCCAGATCGCTCGCCCCCGGTCAGGGAGATCTATCAAAATACTGTGAGTATCACTGGGGTCATGGCCACAACACTAACGAATGCAATCGACTAAAGGAAGAAATCCAACGACTTGCCAGCCTAGGAGCAGTTGATCAATTCCTATCAAGAAAAAGATCGCCCACAAGTCAGAGTATAAGATGTACAACAGTCAAAATCGGCGAACCGCCTACTGAATTGAGCCAAGTCATAGTCGACAAAGAAATTAATGTCAATATACTATTTTTATCAACACTGCTTCAAATAAAGATAACCACCGTCCACCTCAAGCTAATGTCTGCTAGCGCACGCGTTTCGGGGAACAACCTAGTTCTAATCATCGACACCATCACTCTCCCAGTCACTCTCAAAGAAGCACACAGGCAGGCATCCTATGACGTGCAGTTCGTCATCCTCCAAGCTGATTATGACTACCCAGCAATACTCCAACAATCACTCTTGGATGTCTTCCAATTCTGCTCTCGCCACCTCCATCCTTAAGCTGTTTCCTTTATTAGTTCATTTTGTTTATTGAATATTGTAAAAATCACAAGCACAAGCTTGTAAACACTATCTTTTCATCGTTTACCTTGGCAGCATGTAAATCAAGAAATGGCTTTTCCAGACTAGGTCGCGCAACCAGATCAAACACATGGCGTTAATCAAGCCGCGAGCAAACCTCACACAACACCGTGTGGGATTGCCCCCCTCACGAAGAATCCGCGAGCATCCCTCGTGTGAAGTAAGCTGCGAGCAACCCTCGCGCAACACCGTGTGGGCTTACTCCCTCACGAAGAAGCTGCGAGCATCCCTCGAGCGAAGTAAGCCACGAGCAACTCTCGCGCAACACCGTGTGGGCCTGCCCCCCTCACGAAGAAGCCGCGGGCATCCCTCGTACGAAGTAAGCTGCGAGCAACCCTCGCGCAACACCGTGTCAGCCTGCCTCCCTCACGAAGAAGCCGCGAGCATCCCTCGTGCAAAGTAAGCCGCGAGCAACCCTCGCGCAACACCGTATGGGCATGCCCCCTCACGAAGAAGCCGCGAGCATCCCTTGTGCAAAGTAAGCCGCGAGCATCCCTCGCGCAACAACGTGTGGGCCTGCCCCCCTCACAAAGAAGCCGCGAGCATCCCTCGTACAAAGTAAGCCGTGAGCAACCCTCGCGCAATACCGTGTGGGCCTGCCCCCCTCACGAAGAAGCCGTGAGCATCCCTCGTGCAAAGAAAGCCGCGAGCATCCCTCGGGCAACACTGTGTGGGCATGCCCCCTCACGAAGAAGCCGCGAGCATCCCTTGTACAAAATAAGCCGCGAGCAACCCTCGTGCAACACTGTGGGGGCCTTCCCCCCTCACGAAGAAACCACGAGCATCCCTCAAGCAAAGTAAGCCGCGAGCAACCCTCGTGCAACACCGTGGGGGCCTGCCCCCCCCCCCCACACACACACACAAAGAAGCCGCGAGCATCCCTCGCGCAAAGTAAGCTGCGAGCAACCCTCGCGCAACTCCGTGTGGGCTTGCCCCCTCACGAAGAAGCCGCCACCATCCCTCGTGCAAAGTAAGTCGCGAGCAACCCTCGCGCAACACCGTGTGGGCCTGCCCCCCTCACGAAGAAGCCGCGAGCATCCCTCGTGCAAAGTAAGCCGCGAGCAACCCTCGCGCAACACCGTGTGGGCATGCCCCCCTCACGAAGAAGCTGCGAGCATCCCTCGTGTAAAGTAAGTCGCGAGCATCCCTCGCGCAACACCGTATGGGCCTGCCCCCCTCATGAAGAAGCCGTGAGCATCTCTCGTGCAAAATAAGCCGCGAGCAACCCTCGTGCAACACCGTGGGGGCCTTCCCCCCTCACGAAGAAGCCACGAGCATCCCTCGTGCAAAGTAAGCCGCGAGCAACCCTTGTGCAACACCGTGGGGGCCTGCCCCCTCACGAAGAAGCCGCGAGCATCCCTCGCGCAAACTAAGCCGCGAGCATCACTCACGCAACCTAAGTCGCTAGCAGCCCTCGCGCAGACTAAGCCACGAGCATCCCTCGCGCAAACTAAGCCGCAAGCATCCCACACTCACTATGAGTCACGGACCTAAGCTGGACAAGGTAAGCAGCAAGCCAATACAAACAAGCGGCCAAGATGACATAAAAACAAAAACAATGTCATCACAAAACAAATCTGAAATAATACAAGTACAATCAACGTCTAAAGACGACAACAACCAAGCCCAAACAAGGGATAAAATAAAGTACAACAAAATGTAAGCATACGATGATAAAAATACCACTACTCACCTTCAGTATCAGAACGCTCATCCTCAGAAACATCCGCAAAACGAAAACTGGATGTGTTACATCCTAGGCTCTTGCTAACAAAGTGAAAAGCCTTCGAAACACCACGTCGGAGCGCCAACTCGCGTATGCCATCCTTCTGAGACTACACCTCCTTGGAGCAGATATCATCACGAACCTCCTCCGCGATCAGGCTACGATCTCGCATGTAGTCCAGTGAATCCAAGTACTCTGCAAGCCCTGCAGCCTTCAGCTCTGACACATGGTCATTAGAGGAGAACATCTTCACCTGCGCCTTCGCCGCTCGAAGCTGAGTCTCAAGGCCTGAGACCTCCTCCCGCGCCGCCTGTAACTGGGTTCCCAAGCCTAAAGTATCCTCCTTCGAGTGCTTCAACATCTGAGTGGTCCTCTCCACCAAAGTCTTCTCCACCTCCAAAGTCGCGCGTGCATCCACTTGCTCGGACTTCAGCTCCGAACCAACCCGGTGGAACCGCGCGATGTCCTGGTCATGTTCCTCCCTCAAGGAGGCAAGCGAACTCATCATCAACCGAAGCTTCTCCTGAAGAGCAAGATACCCATCCTTTAGGCTCATATAATGATCATTCCAGGTCACCGCAATCTTTGCCTGGGTCTCTATCTGCAAAAGGAAAAGACAGAATCGGCCTCTATCAGCAAGAAAAAGCAAGAGAAAAAGAAAAAATTGAACCCTTAACGTATCACTCATCGCCCTCAAGGAAGAGGACATCCGCAGAGCCGCTGTACCAACAGACACCTGAGGAACTGGGGAAGCAGGTATCTGTACCTCTGGAATCGAATCATCAGAAGCTACCACCACCACATCAAGGTGGCCAGGAGGGGCCGTCACCGCTTTCCTGTTACGACACCCTCCTTGAGAAGTCTCCACCGCCCGAACTATGTCCGCTGAGATACCACATCGCAGCAGCCATTTTTTCTCCACGTAGACATAAATATTGAAGAGACGGTTGGCCAGCTCACGAGGCTCAGAAAATCCAAGCACCGGGGAAAAATCCCGCTCCTTCCCTCTCACACGGCGGCAACAGTCGGGAAGTGTATCCCATATCTCAGGAAGACCCCAAGAATTCTTGACATATCCAAACAAAGTGTTGTCATGACGACGATCTTTACGAGCTTCAAACTAAAACCAAACATTATTGCTGCGCACCTCCAATCGCTCACCACCATCAGAGCGTACATCGCACCAATCTTGGGACTGGTCTAAAGAAAACCGGCCCCTATGCTCGCGGAAGAAGACGACTAAGCCCATAATTTGGGCAATCCCAGCCGGAACAAACTGAGAGATAGGCACTCTGCAAAATTTCAAGATCTCAATCACCTCCTCGCAGGGCGGAAAGCGAAAGCCGGATCTCAGGGAGACTTCGCAGATCGTCAACCAACCACGAGGAGGATTTTGAACCTGCTCCTCGGGATGCGGGATCCTCACATCCAAATTAGCAGGAAGCTCGTACTTTGCCCTCTAGATATCAACACCATCATCAGGCAAAGAAGAGAGCAGGCGCATCGGGCCAGAAGAGCGCTTCAAAACCTATGCACAGCAAAAAAATAAAAAGTCAGCCCAAAAATAAGGAGCCACATGTCCAAACACCCAGAGCACAAGTGACACACAAAAGAGGACGTCCGCGCAAGCATGCGCATAGTAGGGGGATGCGCGACCGTGTAGCACGAAAAGCACCCGTGGACGACCTACGTTCCCGAGCGGTTTGCTCGCTCGCGAACAAATCCTGTGCGCGCGCGTACCGCCTGCGAGCGCGACCTACTCACGCGTGCAGCCTGCGTGCAGAAAGCCCATGTGCACGCACGGCCTGCGCGCGTACGCGGCCTGCGCACGCACGTGGAATGGTCATGCGTGCTTGGCCTGCTCGCGCACGCGCGCGCGCGGGCGGCCAGCGCGCCTGACCGCGCGCAGCACGCACATCTTGCGCGCAAGCCAGCTAATGCGCCCCTGACCGGCCTACACGCGCGAACGACATGAGCGCGCCCAGCCTCCATGTGTCATCGTCATTTGTCAAGCCTCCCGCCAGATACCTTGGAAGCACTGGTCGCCCTCGCCGCCTTAGCCTTCTCACCGGAAACCGCCATGACAACAGGAAGTAAGGAAAATCTCTCCTCTCACGCTCACTTCGCTCTTGGACAGCAGAGATTTGGGGGGCAATTGATGGGTTCCACCATCATTTATAGGAGAGAACCCCCCCCCCCCCCAATGATCTCCACCCAAAGAGGATCATGGGTAGGCCATTCCCCCATGATCTCTCATGATGAGAATTATGGGGGGCGGGACCCGCTCCCTCTCCTCGGGGAGGAGGGCCGCCGCCGCCAGGAAGACCGCTGCCGTCGGACGGTCTGACTATCGGCGGCGGTCGGCTCTCCCGGTCTTCGCTGCGACCGGACCATCGACCTCGCCGTCAGGGAGGCCGAGGCAGGCCGCCGGCGTGGCTGCGGCCGACCATGGCTGGCCAAGCCCTACCGCGGCAGGTCGTCGGCTTGGCCGCAGCTGGCCTAGCCCCGACCGGCCTTGTCGCGGCCGCCTTACAGCGGCCCGGCCACGGTCAGCCTAACTTTGGCCGGTCCGTGGCCGGCCACGGCCGCCCTAGCCGCGGCTGGCTTCCTAGCCGCCGGCGGACTGGCCACGGCAGGCCGCTGGCCTAGCCACGGCGGGCCGCCACGCTAGCTGCGGCCGGCCTAGCCGCAGCTGGCCGCCTAGCCAGCGGCGGATCGGCCGCGGCGGGCCGCCGGCCGAGCCGCGACCGGCCCCCGACCGGCCTCCCCCGCCGTCGGTCGTCCGGATGGCCACCACCACCGCTGTGGCGGCCCGTCACCGTGGGTAGCCTCCCCACCGTTCGATCAAGGGTAGTCTCTCCTCGCCGTTCGATCAAGAGGGTAACCACCCACTAACCCACCACTTTAGTGGTGGGGCCCACCATGATCCTCCCCTGGAGGCTATAAAAGGGACCACAGGGCCTCTTCATTCTGGACCTTTTCTCTTCTCCGGGTTGTCTTCTTCTTCCTCAGGCGAGAGCTCTCCTGCCTCCTCCACCAAGTCGGTCACCGCTCGTCGTGAACCACCAGCAGCCACCATCGGCCACCAGCGGCCAGCAGTGACCACCAGCTGCTACCAGTGGCTATAAGCACCCCACCAGCGCGCTGAGAGCAAAAGGACGCCCAAGAACTCGATGAAGCCGAAGGAAGAAGCCAGCAAGCGCTCGCAGCCCTGAGCGCAAGCGCCAGAAACATCCCACGCATTTCCACGTCTAAGTCACTTTCGCGGTGCACCCTGTTACCCGCAGGAAGCTATAGTCTCTCTCTCTCTCTTCCAAATTGTAACGGGAGAGGCATGTCGCCCCGATTCTCCAACACACTGTATTCACCAGAATCTAGTGGAATTTGATCGGCGCAAACCCGGTCTCGTGGTTTTCCAAACAACTTTCTACTTTCATTGACTGTGTGCGTACTCGACCGCCTCATGAGCTAAGACGATCCAAACAAATCTGGTCCGACCAGGGCATCGAGTTAGTCCGCAACAGCTTGGATGTGAATGTGTTTGTATTTGCTTTATGATTGTGGTTGCATGATTGTGAGATGGGTTGCACTGTCGTTGAGCTAGACGTAAGCCACCAAAGTTGTTTGATTGGCCTTTGCATTTACAAGGCGCAACGTGTGCGAAGCGGAGGCCGGCGATCTGCGGAGGTGCGAAGCTGTCGTGATGCAATAAAAACAATCTGATGCTCTCTCCCCTCATTTGTTTGAAAACAAAAAATTTGCGCCAAATGGACCATTCTCCCATGCATACATAAATAAGAATTATTTTCAGCGGGCCTGCCTCGCCATTTTCGAAAACAAAAACTCCCCCTCCGCCTCATCTCGCTCGCGGAATTCCCTCGCTCAGTAGAGTTTAGCTCATCCAGTTCAAGTTTGCCATTAACCATTCCTCATGTTCTTTTTCCGAGGAATAATTAGATACAAGCTTGCACCATCCTTTACGTACAAGTGGAGTTTTGTAAACTTAATCGTATTTTTTCGTAACAAAAAATTGATTGTAACAAAAAAAAATTACGGAATGTTAATTATGACATTTATGCAATCAATTTAAGTGCTTATTTGTCTCTATTCTATACAGTTCTCAAAAAATTCCAATTGTATTTTACGGGATTGTAGCAAAAATTTCAACTGGAAAACATGTCAACATTCTAGTTGGAATTTTCCAATCAAAATAAAAATACAACTTTAATTTTTTGAGAACTGTATAGAATATGGACAAATAAGTACTTAAATTGATTGTAAAAATATCATAATTAATATTCCGTAATTTATTTTTGTTACAATCAATTTTTTGTTACGAAAAAAATAAGATTTAAGCTTACAAAATTCCACGTGTACGTAGAGGATGGTGCAAGCTTGTACCTAATTATTCTCTCTAAAACGACAAAAACCTTGCTAAATCATGCAACAGGTGTACGAGAAAACAAGAGTTGATAATTTTGACAATGTGAGTCTTTAATATTTATCCTCCTTTGTTGTTCTAGTTTCTTTCCCGTTAAGGGTGACGGATATCTCTGTTTGATTTCCGGCTAGAAATACTCCAACTTCTTGTTTCTTTTCGAGTTCTATTTTCCGATTACAATTGAAACTTTAACATCCAGAACTATTAATTAAAACTGTTATTATAAAATAAAAATTGGAAGTTTTACTAAAAGTATATTTATCTCATGAACAAAAAGGAACTGTTGCATTCTCAATTCTGCTAAGTGAGGAAAATGCATACGCTCTGTATTGTGATCACTCTCACAAAACTGAATTTTGTGTTCAGAAGGAGCTCATTATTTATTTGATACATACGGGATTATTAGGGGGAAAGAGTATAATTGCTTCAAAGTTGGTCTAAAGATTTCAAAGTCGATGATCAATGAACAAAAAAGTACTGTAAGTTGGATACCCGCACAGGTTACTTGACCACAATATACTTCAATGTTGATTAAGAAGGTAAGAATTGTGAGGTAACAATGTACGTAGAGGAACATAATCATCCACTTGAATTAGAAAATGATACACATTTGTGGAGGTTTCATTGTACCATATCTGATGTCCAAGCTAACTTTCAGAAGAATATGACCGACGTGGATATTAAAATAGTCGATGAATACATTTTCCTCATAGATGAAGTAGGGGGTGTTGAAATTTGAGAATTTTGAGACTAATGCATATAATTTTTCTTCAAAAAAAAGAAGAAAAGCTTTAATAGAGAGTGAGGACACAATAAGCTTGTTGAAAAAATTTGTTGAAACAACAATCAAAGGACAATATGTTCTCATGTGATGTTCAAATCGATGAAAATAATGAACATGCTTACTAGTTTTTTTTTGGATCGACATACATTATAAAATCGATTATGATCATTTCTTTGAAGTTATCTTATTTGATACAACATATTGATTAAACAAGTACAATATGACTTGCGAGCCATTTAATGTTGTTAACTATCATTGGCAAAATAATTTTTTAAGTGAGACATCCATAACAGATCTTTGATTAATTTTGTTAGTTATTCGAGACTTTATTGAGATTTGTTTGCAGCAAACAACCTACCACACGATATTTACATATCAAAATCAGATGATGCTCATTGTCATTGAGAGATCTTTTACCAGAAGTTATCATTGTTTGTCTCAATGACACGTCTAAAAAAAGTACATTTGAAAGGTACTTGCCTTCAATTATGATAAACGTATTAGATCTTTATTCTACCAATGCATTAGAACTGTGCTCTCCACGAACTCCACAACCAGACCGTGCAACCAGCGATCTCTACGACTAGGTAACACCATGGACTTGGCACATCACCATGACCAAGTCAACATACTTCAGCGAACTCTGGCTTCAGACCGCGCGAGCATATCCCATCGAACTGTGTTGTTAGCCTCTGTTATCCACGCTAACTATCTGCCTCTGCACAAGCCAGAGAACCTGCTAGCTCCAAGCGAACTCCGCAGTCTCTCAACCCAGACCACGACAGTTGCGGTTAGCCAACGCTAACCGCCCGAATACCTCCAAGGGTGCCTGCTGAACCAGACCGCAGAATAGAGAACAAAAGCCGGAACCCAATTATCCGCCACACTTAGCCGCCTAACTGACAACGAACTCTGCTTTCTGCCCAATCAAATTGCTCACTTCCACTTCAACAAATTCAACACTCTCCCTTGAAGTGGGGAGTGGAAACAAGCCCGAGCAAACCTCATAACCGTGTAAATGGTTCCTTCAACAGTGGCTTTGTAAGGATATCCGCGACGTTGTCTTGGCTCTGCACATACTCAGCCATCAGAGACCCCTCTAATACCTTCTCGCAAACGAAGTAATGCTCGATCTCGATGTGTGCTTTGTCCGTACGTGACAAACTGGGTTATTAACAATTTTGAGGGCACTCTCATTGTCATCACGTAGCATAGTAGGACCCCGCACCTCCTCATGGATGTGCTCCACTAACCTCCTAAGCCAGATGACTTCTTGAGTTGTTAAGGCCGAAGCTTTGTACTCCACTTCCATAGTGGAGTCATACACTGAATTCTGCTTCTTACTGCACCACGAGATAGTTGCTGATCCGCACATGAAGACATAACCAGACGTCGACTTCTGATCGTCTGAATCTCTCCCATAATCGGTATCCGTGTAACCATGTAGATTAAAGCATGTGTACCTCTCATAAAAGAGACCCATATCTGAGGCGGACTTCACGTACTTTAAGATTTTCTTAGCCACCACCAGATGAGATTTTCGCAGCTCCATCATATGCCGACTTACTCGACCCGTAGCATAAGCAATATCCGGCCTTGTAATCGTCAGATATATGAGACTCCCAACGATAGCTCAAAACACTAAGGCATATGGAAGAACCCTTCCCTCATCACCCGAAGCTTGAGACCGACCTCCAGATGAGTAAAGATGCTCTTCCCTTCCTGCATGCCAAATAACTTAATGATTCTCTCCGCATAACACTTCTGGGAAACGAGCACACCACTCTTCTTCCTCTCCACCTCAAGACCAAGGAAATGATGGAGCTCTCCAAGATCCTTCATCTCAAACCAGATAGCTAGCTCTACCCTGAGCTTAGCTACCTCTTTCTCTGAGTAACTTGTGACGATCATGTCTTCAACATAAAACAACTCCAAGGCTTCAAGCTCTCTCCTTTTCTTGACAAACAAACTCGAGTCCGAGTCTGAGGCAAACTATCTGCAGAACTGACGGTATTCTGCTATCTTTTCATACCACGTCTAAGACATCTACTTCAAGCCATATAGGGCCTTCTTGAGCTTACCGACATGTTCTTGATGTTCTTCAGATACATAAGCAGGTGGTTGCACCATGAAGATGTCCTTGTCAATCTTGTCGTAAAGGAACTTGTTCTTCAAGTCGAGTAACCAAATCCTCTGCTCTTGGTAAGTTTCCTTGTACAACCCATATTCGACGAGGGTAGGCCCTACCATCGCCAGGTCATCAGAAGTCAAGGTCAACAAGTCAAGAAATGGGGTCAAGATAAGCGCCCCAGGCCGTAGAAGACTCGAGCGAGTATGGCGAGCTCCCCAGGCCTACTCGCCAGGTGGCGACTAAGGCGAGATACTCGCCTGTCCCGTGCGAGCTCCACAGAAAGTCGCCCGATCGTCAGGGTGGGGGTATAAGTAAGACCCCCCCTCTCTTTGGATTTCCCTCTAAATAGGACCCCAGGGGTACGATGGAGGGACGGGCGAGCCTCGGGTAGATACTCGCAAGTTCCTCGGATTCCCTTTCCACAGAGAACAAGCTGCGACTAGCTACTTCGTTTCTCACTTGCCTCCTTCGTACCTAGCTCGACCATTTTGGTTGAGAAGGGGTTGTTTCTTCCAAGCAAATGGGCACGTGGTGGGACCTTCCTGTCGTAGCATCCTGAGGTCCTGTTTCTGTGACTCAATTCCATTCCCGTCCCTGTGGACTGTCTCATTGACCGCTCGACCAGTAGCTTTAGGCCGCCTAGTCCGATTTCTGAGGTCGGGATTTTCTTGGCATCAACACTTGATGCGGTGAGCGTGGATAGCGACCGAGGAAGAAAGTTGGGTGGTTGAAAGATGGCCAATGGTTGTGACCGAAACGAGTTGTCGGACAACTCGGCAGGAGCTGGAATCTCGGAGCAAGGTGGCAGGTTTGTGACGGTAGCAGCCTTCGAGGAGTTCGCGAAGAGGATGGAGAGGGCAATTCTCGTCGGGTTCTCCAACCCCACTGAGGTGACGACGACTTCCCCCCGCCGCCTGACACCACCGGGCGAGGAGGCGCCAACCCGGCGAGCAGGAAAGGAGGCCGCTTGGGCGAAAGGAGAGCGGATGATCCCGTCGTGTCAGCGCCCTACGAGCAGCCAGGGGATCCAGTTTCGAGATCCAGAACTCTCGGCGAGGTATGGGGATACTCACCGATGGAGCGAGTATGATTACTCGAGTGGGGAGGATACTCGTCGCCGCCAGGAAGGGAGGAGCCCCTTCTGCGACAAAATCCTCGCGGCCCCCGTCCCGGACAATTTCAGAGAACCTGCCCTCACTTACTACTCTGGCAAGGATGACCCAGTGAGGCACCTTCAGTGGTTTGAGGATGTGGTGTCCATCCGCAACATGTCCGACGCCTTCAAGTGCCGGCACTTCTCCATCACCTTCAAGGGTAACGCGAGGGACTGGTTTCATCAGTTACCGACAGGCTCCGTCTACTGCTTCTCCGATCTCCGACGGGGCCTTGTGGCAAGGTTTGCAACATCCAAGAGGAGGAAGAAGGAAGCGGCTACCCTCTTCAAGATCGTGTAGGGGCAGCACGAAAGTTTGGGTCGTTACATCGACCGGTTCCAGGAGGAGGTTTTGGAGGTAGAGGAGGTGGATGGGTTTACCTTGATGGTTGCCCTCAAATTTGGCCTGAAGCAGGGACTTTTCAGCACGAAAGGTTGGTTTGTTCCTTGTATGTAGCCCAGTATGGATGATAGGACGATGCTTCGGGATCTTAAGCGCTCTTGTAAGACCGAGCCTCTGCATTGTCGGTCAAGATAACCTCCCCCCTTGCATGTCGGCCTATGTCTCCCCGAGTGCATCTCTCTTCCAACTGGAGGAACTACGAGGAACAAATGTGCGCCCCAAATCACCCGGACTCGAGGGGAGGCCGACTTCGTCAAACACCCAGAAGAGGATCTCAAGTGATTGGCAAGGCTGGATAACCTGCCAAGGAAAGGGCAGGGACTAGCCCAGGGCGGTGTGTCGGTTCCGAGTGCGTCCGAAAAGGACCCTCGATGGAAATCACTGTTGGGTACATTGGAAAATGTGTACCTGATTTGAAGAAGCCCAACTTAGCTCAATGATATACATCAAGGTGTATTTGATGTTGTTTTAAGTTGACATGTGCAGGTGAAGAAGTGTTAAAGAATGCAGAAAAATATTCTAAGTCTATGTGTCGACACCTGAAGAAACAGTGTCGACACTTCAGAATATTTGTGTCGACACTTGAAGGAAGCTGTGTCGACACAGAGGAAGATAGTCGACCACATTTGTGTCGACACTGGGAAGCAGTGTCGACTCACAGGAAGATAGTCGATCACATTTGTGTCGACACTGGGAGGCTGTGTCGACACAATGAGACAGAGTCGACACACATTGGCAGAAGTCGACAATACTTGTGTCGACACCAGAAGACTAAGTCAACACATACTGAGTTCTGAATCTACAACAACTGTGTCGACATACAGGACTTGTGTCGACACACTGCAAAGTCAAGACCAAGTTATTCTCTAAAGAAGCTGTGTCGACTTAAAGGCAAACTTGTCGACATCATCAAAGGCTGTGTCGACACCAAAGTTACTTGTGTCGACACATACAGACAGTTGGTCTCGACACTTCCTGACAGTCTGTCTCAACACATTGCTGACCAAGACTAAGGCATAGGATCTGTTTGAAGACTTGACAGCTGTGGGTTGCAGCCAGTTAACTGATGTTGTCAGACTTGTCAGAAGACAGTTATAAACCGGATCAGCCAGTTACCATTAAGAAGATCTATATATAGACAGATTCAGAGAGAAGTAAATACACATTTGAGAAGATTGAACTTTGGCAATCAAATTGAGAAATCAAATCAAGGAGGTGTAATACACTAAAGAAGATCTTCATCAGAAGATCTAAGAAGACGATCTCAGGATCGATCTAAGAAGAGTTCTAACAAGAATTCAGAAGTATCATCAAAGGTGTTGGATAGAGAGGGATCCACCCATTTTTGAAGAAGAAGAAGGAAGCCATCAGTGGTTTCTCAAGAAGCTGTTTGGAAATCAACTCAGCTAAGTTCAGATTCAAGAAGCTTTGAAGAAAGCTCAGATTCAGTTGATTTCATCAACTGATCAAGAATTGTCTTGTCCTCTTCTCTCTCAACAAAGGCAAGACATTAAAACTTCTTTTCTAAATATCTGTAGGATCTGTTTTACACAGATCTGAGTTGTAAGCCTGTGATATAAAGGCTGAGTGTAGGAGAGTTGATCTCTGAGTGGTAGGGCTGTTTGCCTGAGTGTAGGAGAAGGTTCTTCTCTGAGTTGTAGGCCTTGTGACAAGGCTGAGGTAGGGCTGTTGTGCCTGAGTTGTAGGAACCTATCCAGGTTCTGAGCTGTAGGATCTGAGGATATGAGAATAGTGGAAGTTTGGCTGAATCTAGCATACTGCTAGATAGGTGAAGGGGGAAAGTGGATGTACCCAGACCTTGGGGAACCACTATAAAACATTGTGCAATCTGTGATGATTAAATGTCTGTGAATGCTGTGCTGGATGTTTTAATTTTTGTAATTGAATTCTGCCTAAAAATTTGAACAAGCAATTAGAACCTATTCACCCCCCCTCTAGGTGTTTAGGTTGTCTTGAAAGTAAAACTATCAAGTGGTATCAGAGCCAGGTTCCTCAAAAAGGACTTAACAGTCTGAGGTAGATCTGAAAGGCAGAATCAAGATTCAAGAAGATGGGTTCTGGAGAGAATCATAAGGAGCTAGGGTCTATGAAATTACCCATATGCAAGAAGGAAATCTTTGGAATTTGGAAAGAAAGAGTCAGGTTGTTTATGGAGGCATCTGACCCAAGAATATACATCACAGTTCAGGAAGGACCCTTCATTCCAATGAAGGTATCAGTTCTTGATGCTAATATTCAAACTCCAAAGAGTTATTCTGAAATGACCAAGGATGAAATCATTTTGGCAACCATGGATAAAAGAGCACAGAACATTATTGTAAGTGCCATAGATGATTCAACATTTCAGAATCTGATTCACTGCAAGACCTCCAAAGAAATGTGGGACACATTGATTGTCTACATGGAGGGATCAGAAGAAGTAAGACAGGACAGGAAATCTATGCTCAATCAGGAATATGAAAGTTTTAGACAAGGAAAATCTGATAGCATAACTGAGTGCTATAAGAAATTCTATAGAATTGTGAATGAGCTAATATCCTATGGAAGAGTCTTCAGTACTTATGAACTGAATGACAAATTCTTGAGATCCTTAACAAAGGATTGGGACACAAAGATCTGTGCCATAAGAGAAGTGGCTAAATTGGCAGAGATCTCTCCTCCCACCTTGTTTGGAAAGCTGCTATCCTATGAAATGCAACTTTTGGTAAGGAAGGAGGAAAAGAATTCAAGAGGAGAGCATAGAGAAAAGACTGTGGCATTCAATGCAGAATCCATCAGAAAGAATAAGAGGATATCACCATCCCATCCTAAGGAAATTGCAGAAGTCAGTTCAGAAAATTCAGATAATCAGGGTTCAGAAAGCTGTGATTCAGATGCAGACTTTGCTGCATTCACAAGGCAATTCCAGAGGTTCTTGAAGAAGAAACAGTGGAAGTCTAAGCCCTCTACTTCACAGCAAGTTGATGACTATTATCAGAAGAAAAAGTCATCAAGGAAAGAAAAGAGCAGATCAAAGCCCAGCAAGGCTACTACTTCAAAGATTGTCTGCTATTGTTGCAATAGACTTGGACATGTAGTGGCTGACTGTCCTGATAAGAGAAAGGAGTCTTCAGACAAGAATAAGACTCATAAAAAGGGCAAGAAGAAGAAATCCTTTGTTGCAAAGAAGGATAAGAGCCTAACAGATCAGTCAACTTCAGAGTCAGAATCTAAAGCAGAAGCATATATTGGACTATATGCTGTATCTGAAGAAGAGGAGTTTCTGCAGTTGCTAGACTCCATCTATGATCAAGAGGATCATCAGTGCATGGGAATAATGGCAGGATCAGAAGAGGACATATGCCAGAATCAGTCTGGTCCTAATAAGGTACAATGTCCTTCTATGAAATCTGTTTGTAGGACAAGCATCTGAATCTGAAGGAGATGTCTATCAATTGATAGATAAGTATGGGGACTTGTTGCAGGCCCTTAAGAAAAGCAAGAACCTGGTTAAATCTCAGCCTCATGAAATTGCTGAACTAAGGGTAGCTGCAACTGAGTTAGAGAAAGTAATTGATCAAAAGTTAAATGAAATTGCCAAGCTGAAGAATATAACTATTATTCAGATGGGCACAATTAATTATACCAATGATCAAGTGAAGAGTCTGGAGGCCAGACTAAGAATTGAAAAAGATTTAGTGGCTAGTTACTCTAAGCCAAAGTCTGTCTTACCCTTGATTGATGAATTTGTGAATCAAAAGGGTAAGGCAGGATTAGGATTCAAAGGTAACTCCAGGGCTTGCCAATTCAAGAGGAAAGGCAAAGCTCCTGTCAAGCCACTGAACTTTTCAGTCACTATTAAGTTTAGAAAGGTGGAAGTGCCTTCTAACCTATATGATCATGAAAATATTCATGGACATATTAAGTCTAATGTTCTGAAAAACAAGGGTGTAAATGCCAACAGGCCTACCTATGTTCATAAACCCAATGGTTATAAAAAATCAGTGGGTGAAGCTGCTGCAGCACCAGCAATGGACAGAAATTCTTTTGTCAAGGATGTATCTAGAACTAGATACAATAGGTTTGAATGTTGGTGCTGTGGCAAGAGAGGCCATTTTGCACTAGACTGCTGGTATAACACAAGTGTTAGAAAGAACAATAATCTACCTGTTAGAAGAAATAATGGTAGCTTTGTTAATGCTAACTTGAACCAAGGACCCAAGACTTGCTTGGGTTCTAAGGGTAAGTAAATCTGTGTTGCAGGTGAATCCAAGTAACCATGCCCCTATATGGTACTTGGATAGTGGTTGTTCCAGGCACATGACTGGAACAAAGGGGCTGCTGAAGGAGTATTCATCTGTCAAAGATGGACCTAAAGTGATCTTTGGTGGATCTGAAAAAGGAGTCATCAAAGGGTTTGGTAACATTTCTTCTAACCTAATTACTATCACCCAAGTGGCTTATATAAAAGGTTTGAAACATAATCTAATAAGCATAAGCCAGCTGAGTGATTTAGGATATGACATTTCATTTTTTAAGGATGGATGTTATATCAAAAGGTCAAGTGATCAAGAGATCATTTTGACTGGGTATAGGAAGAGAAATGTATATTGTCTTAATTTTGTATGTGAGAATAAAGCTTCTCCCATCTGTCTTGTAGCTGATGACAATGCTTCTCATTGTGTTAAGTGGCACAAGAGATTGGCTCATCTTAACTACAAGAAAATTGGCCAACTCTTTATCAAAGAGTTATGAGGAATGGTCCTCAAGTTAAGTGTATGAAGGAAGGGATATGCTCAGCTTGTCAAAAGGGCAAGCAGACAAAATCCTCCTTTCAAAGCCTTGAAAACAAGGATTCTGTGAGGTGCTTATACCTCTTGCATATGGATCTTTTTGGTCCTATACCAGTTCATAGTCTAGGTAGGAAGGTCTACACTTTTGTGGTTGTAGATGACTATTCTAGATTTACATGGGTATTCTTTCTGAGACAGAAATCTGAAACCCCAAGTGTCTTACTTAATTTTGTAAAGCAAATTCAGAATGAACTGAACAGTACAGTGGTCAAAATCAGAAGTGACCATGGTACTGAGTTTCAATCTGAAAGCATGACAAAGTTATGTGAAGACTTTGGGATTTTCCAAGAGTTCTCCTCACCAAGAACACCTCAGCAAAATGGAATTGCTGAAAGAAAGAATAGAACATTAATTGAAGCTGGTAGAACTCTATTGAGTGACACCTCTCTACCAGAATATTTCTGGGCTGAGGCAGTAAACACTGCTTATCATGTGATCAATAGGGCTTCTATCACCAAGAGCCACAAAAAGACTCCCTATGAGATTATGAAAGGTAGAAAACCAAATCTATCCTACTTCAGAATCTTTGGTTGCAAATGCTATATACTTAACAATGGTAAGTCATATTTGACTAAGTTTGCTGCCAAATCCCAGGATGGGATATTTGTTGGGTACAGCACAAATAGTAAGGCCTATAGAATCTTCAACTTGACTACTCAAGTTGTTGAAGAATCTGTGCATGTTGTGTTTGATGAAACAAGATTAATCAACTTTGAGTTGTCTTGTAGATCAAATGACTCAACAGGTATAAGCAAAGGAATGGACAAGCTCTCCATTGCTGAAGCTTCAAGGGAAGATGGAGTATTGAAAAATGAAGGATATTGTCCAGAGGGAGTACAAGACACAAAAGAAGATGAAGAAAACCAAGAGGTTCAGCATAATGAAGGAGCTGGAGATGTTCAACCAGAAGGGAATCTTCCTCCAGCTACAAGACATCTAAGAGACCATCCAACTGATCAGATAATAGGTGATCCAAGACAGGGAGTACAGACTAGAAGCAGAAGTCAAAGCACAGTTCTGCATTCAAGTTTCCTGTCACAAATGGAGCCTAAGAAGTTTGAAGAAGCCATCCATGACCTGCACTGGACTGATGCTATGCAAGAGGAGCTGAATCAATTCAGAAGGTGCAATGTCTGGGAGCTTGTTCCTAAACCAAGAGGCCACAATATAATTGGGATAAAATGGATCTACAGGAACAAGTTGGATGAGAATGGAGTAATAGTGAAAAATAAAGCAAGATTGGTTGCTAAAGGATACATGCAGGAAGAAGGGATTGACTTTGATCAAACCTTTGCCCCAGTAGCAAGGCTGGAGGCAATCAGAATGTTCCTTGCCTATGCAGCCTATCAAGACTTCAAGGTATACCAGATGGATGTGAAGTCAGCATTTCTGAATGGTGATCTTAAAGAAGAAGTATATGTAGAGCAGCTATCAGGTTTTGTAGATCCTCTTAAACCTGATTATGTTTATAAGCTTAGAAAAGCTTTGTATGGGTTAAAGCAAGCCCCAAGGGCTTGGTATGAAACCCTGTCTACTTTCCTTATTGAGAATAAATTCTCAAGAGGAAAAATTGACAAAACTCTATTCCTTAGGGAATCCAAAGGCAAGATCATCTTAGTTCAGATCTATGTTGATGACATAATCTTTGGATCTACTGAAAACAACCTTTGTAAAAAGTTTGCCAAACTTATACAAGGGAAGTTTGAGATGAGCAGTATGGGAGAACTGAAGTTCTTCTTGGGACTCCAAGTAAGACAGACTGATGATGGCTTGTCCATATCCCAGTCAAAGTTTACTAAAGAATTAATCAAAAAGTATGGTATGGAGTCATCCTCCATCATGAGAACTCCTATGGGGACAAGTATGCCTATATGCAAAGATGATGCAGGTAAACCTATTGATGAGACTTTGTATAGAGGAATAGTTGGTTCTCTACTATATCTCACAGCTAGTAGACTAGATATTATGTATGCTACATGTGTCTGTGCTAGGTACCAAGCCTGCCCTAAAGAGTCTCATTATACTGCAGTCAAAAGGATTCTGAGATATCTTAAGGGCACACCTAATCTAGGCCTTTGGTACCCTAGGAATAGAGATTTTCTACTAACAGGTTATTCAGATGCAGACTTTGCAGGCTGTAGAGAGGATAGGAAGAGTACAACAGGTACTTGTTAATTCTTGGGAGGAAGATTGATATCTTGGAGTAGTAAGAAGCAGACCAGTGTAGCTATATCTACAGCTGAGTCAGAATATGTTGCTGCTGGCAGCTGCTGTGCACAACTATTGTGGATACAGCATCAGCTTAAAGATTATGGTATTCAAGTAAGTAGAACACCTCTTTTGTGTGATTCTAAGAGTGCAATTTCTATTGCTAATAATCCTGTTTCTCATAGTAGAACTAAGCATATAGAAATTAAATACCATTTTCTTAGAGATCATGTAGAAAGAGAAGACATCACATTGGAATTTGTTAAAACAGATTATCAAATAGCAAATGTATTCACTAAGCCTCTGGATGAAACAAAATTCAATAAATTTAAAATTGAATTAGGCATGCTGACCATTGATTAGATTATCAACAAACTTACAACTAACATATTAGATTATCAAATGGTCTTGAGTGGTGTAGACAGAAACAGAAATTGGCTAAGCAAAATAGTGTCGACACATTCAGTGATAATGTGTCGACTCAATGAAGTAATGTCGACAAGTCAGAAATATTGTGTCGACACAGAGAATATGTGTCGACACTTAAGAATTAAATTGTCGACTTATCCAGGAATGTAGTGTCGACTTCACCAGAATAGTGATGTCGACACTTACAAATTTTGTGTCGACACTTATCCTAAGAGTCGACACAGATTTTCTGATACTCTACTATATCTCTCAGGTGTCGACATATCCACATTTGGTGTCGGCACATAGTAGACAGATTTGTTGTCGAGACAATAGAAGTTTGTGCCGACACATTCTATCTGTGTCGACACATATAGACTGTTTTTGCCCGCCTTTTGATCTTCTTTCAATAGAAGGTATAAATAGGTCAAGAACTTATTCAGTCGACACGCTTACAAGGTTTTCGAGACTGAAACCCTGTGTCAACTTTCTCTCTCTCTCTCTTCTCTCAAGCTTTCTCACCTGAACAATGGCGCCGAAGATTGAAGACAACGTCAATGAAGGTTATGAGTTAGTAAGGAATGCCTTTGCCGAAGCCCCAACAGATGTTCAACGAGTTATCTCTCTTATTTCCGAATCCGGATTAGAGTTCATAGTTTCTGAACCTTCCAAGATATGGAAGAAGGAGGTGCATGAATTCTTTAACTCTGCATCAATAGGTTCAGATGTTCTCAAGATAAAGTCCACTGTGCATGGGTCGACAGTGAAGATTACCCCAAGAAGTCTAAGGAAGATTCTACATTTACCAATAATTGAGAATGAAGAAGAAGTCCCTGCTTCTAAGTTAAGGGAGGCTATCCAATGGTGCGGATTGGATCCCACTCTGAAGATTGGAGCTGCTTTCAACAGGAAAGGGATGAATCAGCAAGGGAAATTTCTGTCTGAAGTAGTTGGCAAGGTGATTCTGTGCAAACCAGGGGGACATGATAGGATTTCAGCCTCTATGTTCAGCCTCATGACCAGAATTGTGTTTACAATTCCAACTGATTGGTCAGCTGTAATCTTTGAAAAGATCAAGGAAGGAATAAAGAAGCCAAATCTGGCTAGAATTATGAGTTTATATCTGAATGGAGTGATCCCTGAGGTAATGCAACACCTGCCAGGAACAAAGATCAATCACATGAGAAAGATGGACATGAGATTGTTTTCTAGGTGGGATAGGGTGCTGTCTAAGGATGTGCCTGATGAGAGCAGGCAGGACACCCCAGTGAAATCCTCTTCTCATGCTCAAGATACTGAGCAGCTTCAAGAAGAACAAGAGAGGAAGCAGGATGAAGATCACCCTGTATCTACTCCAGCCCAGCAAGACACTATACCTGCACAAATGCAGGGGGAGCAAGCTCATTCTCCTGCCCAAAATGAATCTACTCCTAACCAGGTACAGTTGTAGGGGGAGCTGGTGTATTTTCTTATAAAAGACATTTCTAATATTTCAATTTCTGTACAGTTGCAGGGGGAGCAAGTGTACTCACCTGCCCAGGACATTACCAATACTGAACAAGTACAGGGGGAGAAGATGTCAGACCCAGTGCAAGAGGCAGTCCAAATTAATATCTCCAAAGATCTGAATATAGAAGATCTAATTGATACATCTTCTGTTCAAACTCAGAAGGAATATACTCTAGATGAGTTATTCCCTAATGTTGATATGGCTACTGATAGAGTAGAAGAGGGGCAAGAGATTGAAAAAGCCCTTGACATGGAGATAGAAATTGAGAAGGAGCAAATAGTTGAGGGGGAGTCTGTGCATGTTGAGGCTGAACAACATTACACTGAGACAGATATTCCTCCTCCTCCTCAAGAAAGAGTTCAAGTTGATAGTTCATCTGAATCTGAGACTGAAGAAGCCAGAATGGCTAAGAAGAGAAAACTTGTAGTCTTCAAGAGAAGGAGCAAAGGTTATAAGCAGGCTCTACAGACTACAACTCAACCATCCCATTCTGAATTTAATTATAACAAGTTTATGGTTGATTTGCAAGTTAAGTTAGATGACCATAGAGTGGCAGTTGAAAAATATGTTGATGAGAGCAATAAGGCCCTTCAATTTGACTTGGCTCAGGATATAAAGTCAATTCGATTTGAAGTCAATATGCATAAGAAGGAGATGACAGATTGCTTCCATAAGGGAGGTAATGCTGTGGTATATTTGACAACAACATCAGTCCATCATCCCTAAAGTAGATGATATTGCTTTAAAGCAAAGCTATGTTTTGGAGAATCAGCTAAGGATGAATGACAATTTAACTGAATCTCATCATGAGATTATTGCTGAATTGAAAAAGAATACTCCAGGCCTGCCTGCAGCTAGAGCAAAGGAGATGGAAGAATTTGATAAGACATTTCAAGCTGCTATTGAATCTGTTAAAACTGCTATCACTACCTCTCAAAAGGACATATCTGACAAGCTTCAAAAGTTAAAACCATTTTTTAAAGAGGGTGTGAATTATCTGGATGGACAGATCAGATTTCAGAAGGAAGATCTAAGAGATCATATTACCAGAGAAGCCATAAAGGGGGAGAGGTTGTTGGTTCATGCTGGCTCAGAGCACACCAAATGGGTGACAAATAGTATTCGAGCCACATTGGGATATCCACCTTTGTGTGATGATGCTATGGTGGCTGAGTCAGGAATACAAACAGGTCTACTTGAAGGCAATCAACCTGAGGTTGCCCAAGTTATTTATCCTCCTCCAGATTTTGATATGATTGATCAGCAAGTTCAAGATATGTATAGCCCTCCAAAGGAGGTTAACAGGGTTGTTATTGAGAAAGTGGATAAGCCTGAGGCCACTTTGAAAGAACAGCAAGATGCTCTACTATCTAAGAAGAGGTTTAGAGAGCAGGCTGAACTTAAGCCAGATTTTGAGCAGTGGAGCCCTACTTCAAGAAATATTATACTCACTGCATGGAAGGCTGTGAAAGACCAAGTTCATGAAAGAGGAAAGTGGTATAATAAAATAGAATGGCAAAAGCATGAAGCTAGGCAGGAGGCAATAGTATAGTTCAGAAGAAAAGCCAAGCTGGGTAGGCTGCCACCAGATGCTCAGGAGCCGAGCAAGTACTTTCCAAAGCCCCTTCATTACTTTGAAAGGCAAAGGCTCAAGGAAGAAGCAAAGAAGAAGGCTGATCAAAAAGGCAAGAAGCCAGCTGAAGATGCTGAAGCTCCTGTGAAGGCTCAAATCCAATCTGGCAAAGGGATTGTCATAAGAGAGCCTGATCAGTCTTAATTTTAAGTTCTTTCAAAAGTATTTTGTAATGTTTTGATTAAATCATTCAATGTAAAACTCTGTAATCAAACATTATCAAGTTATAAACAATATTTTATTTGGAATCATATAATGTTCACTCTGTGATGGATTGTTCATATTTTTTTTGGAATCATATAATGTTCACTCTGTGATGGATTGTTCATATTTTGTTTATATTAAGTATTCCTGTTATGTCATATATCATCATATTATACTTTTTATAAATGGTGTATATCATTGGCTATAAGGGTTATGACTTCTCCAAATAGGGGGAGATTGTTGGGTACATTGGAAAATGTGTACCTGATTTGAAGAAGCCCAACTTAGCTCAATGATATACATCAAGGTGTATTTGATGTTGTTTTAAGTTGACATGTGCAGGTGAAGAAGTGTTAAAGAATGCAGAAAAATATTCTAAGTCCATGTGTCGACACCTGAAGAAACAATGTCGACACTTCATAATATTTGTGTCGACACTTGAAGGAAGCTGTGTCGACACAGAGGAAGATAGTCGACCACATTTGTGTCGACACTGGGAAGCAGTGTCGACTCACAGGAAGATAGTCGACCACATTTGTGTCGACACTGGGAGGTTGTGTCGACACAATGAGACAGAGTCGACACACATTGGCAGAAGTCGACAATACTTGTGTCGACACCAGAAGACTAAGTCAACACATACTGAGTTCTGAATCTACAACAACTGTGTCGACACACTGCAAAGTCAAGACCAAGTTATTCTCTGAAGAAGCTGTGTCGACTTAAAGGCAAACTTGTCGACATCATCAAAGGCTGTGTCGACACCAAAGTTACTTGTGTCGACACATACAGACAGTTGGTCTCGACACTTCCTGACAGTCTGTCTCAACACATTGCTGACCAAGACTAAGGCACATGATCTGTTTGAAGACTTGACAGCTGTGGGTTGCAGCCAGTTAACTGATGTTGTCAGACTTGTCAGAAGACAGTTATAAACCGGATCAGCCGGTTACCATTAAGAAGATCTATATATAGACAGATTCAGAGAGAAGTAAATACACATTTGAGAAGATTGAACTTTGGCAATCAAATTGAGAAATCAAATCAAGGAGGTGTAATACATTAAAGAAGATCTTCATCAGAAGATCTAAGAAGACGATCTCAGGATCGATCTAAGAAGAGTTCTAACAAGAATTCAGAAGTATCATCAAAGGTGTTGGATAGAGAGGGATCCACCCATTTTTGAAGAAAAAGAAGGAAGCCATCAGTGATTTCTCAAGAAGCTGTTTGGATATCAACTCAGCTAAGTTCAGATTCAAGAAGCTTTGAAGAAAGCTCAGATTCAGTTGATTTCATCAGCTGATCAAGAATTGTCTTGTCCTCTTCTCTCTCAACAAAGGCAAGACATTAAAACTTCTTTTCTAAATATCTGTAGGATCTGTTTTACACAGATCTGAGTTGTAAGCCTGTGATATAAAGGCTGAGTGTAGGAGAGTTGATCTCTGAGTGGTAGGGATGTTTGCCTGAGTGTAGGAGAAGGTTCTTCTCTGAGTTGTAGGCCTTGTGGCAAGGCTGAGGTAGGGCTGTTGTGCTTGAGTTGTAGGAACCTATCCAGGTTCTGAGCTGTAGGATCTGAGGATCTGAGAATAGTGGAAGTTTGGTCGAATCTAGCATACTACTAGATAGGTGAAGGGGGAAAGTGGATGTACCCAGACCTTGGGGAACCACTATAAAACATTGTGCAATCTGTGATGATTAAATGTCTGTGAATGCTGTGCTGGACGTTTTAATTTTTGTAATTGAATTCTGCCTAAAAAATTGAACAAGCAATTAGAACCTATTCACCCCCCCCCCCCCCTCTAGGTGTTTAGGTTGTCTTGAAAGTAAAACTATCAATCACCCCCCTTCCGGACGCTGGCACTCGCGGCCATTAAGCGTAGCTGGAAGCGATCTTAACTACCGAATCGAGAGACGTGCCTTTAACCCGTTCTTACTGAATAGCCCAGTACGGATGATAGGACGATGCTTCGGGACTTTAAGCGCTCTTGTAAGACCGAGCCTTTGCACTGTCGACCGAGATCAGCTCCCCCCTTGCATGTTGGCATATGTCTCCCCGAGTGCATCTCTCTTCCGACTGGAGAAATTCTTAGGAACGGGTCTATACGCCACCCCCCCCCCCCGATTTGGCAGGTTCGAGTGTCTCTCCGAATGGAGAAGATTGCATTCCCACCGAGAGGTCCGTACGATTAACTCTCGACGTCTCCCGAGTGGCCCGATCTCCTCAATTGGATCAAGACTGTGAGTTGAGCAGCGTCGTATGACCGGTATCCCCATGAGCTCCTCCTCGGGAATCAGCCGATCTCCTCGATTGAGATCAAGACTTCGAGTTGAGCAGCGTCGTAAGACCGGTATCCCCATAAGCTCCTCTCCTCGGGAATTGGCCGATCTCCTCGATTAAGATCAAGACTTCGAGTTGAGCAGCGTCGTAAGACCGGTATCCCCACGAGCTCCTCTCCTCGGGAATCGGCCGATCTCCTCGATTGAGATCAAGACTTCAAGTTGAGCAGCGTCGTAAGACCGGTATCCACACGAGCTCCTCTCCTCGGGAATCGGCCGATCTCCTCGATTGAGATCAAGACTTCGAGTTGAGCAGCGTCGTAAGACCGGTATCCCCACGAGCTCCTCTCCTCGGGAATCGACTGATCTCCTCGATTGAGATCAAGACTTCGAGTTTAGCAGCGTCGTAAGACCGGTATCCCTACGAGCTCCTCTCCTCAGGAATCGACCGATCTCCTCGATTGAGATCAAGACTTCGAGCTTAGCAGCGTCGTAAGACCGGTATGTTGGAACACCCTATTACTAATTTGGGAAAGGATCACTATGTTTTTAGGAATTTGGTTTGACCTAGATGTATAGTTTAAAAGGTCAAGTTAGAATGAGTCTAGGGCTTAGAACTTAGGTTTGAAGCTGCCCCTAGGACCATTCAATGATCAAGACTTAGAGCTGAGACAAAGACAATTTTCGTCGAGCTCAGTTCAACGAAACGTCGAACTCCGTTCGACGATCTCTGAGCTCAACTCTGCTAAGTCGTCGAACTCCGGTCGACGATCTTCGAGCTCAGATCGACGATCTGCCTTCAGCTAGTTTCCAAGTCACTGAGTTCAATTCGACGATCTTCTAGCTCAGTTCGACGATCTATCCTCACTTATTCTTCAGGTCGCTGAGCTCAGTTCGACAATCGTAGAGCTCAGTTCGACGTTTTCTGTCTGATGTTCGAATCCAATCTCTGAGCTCAGTTCAACGATCGTAGAGCTCAGATCGACGTTTTTCTGAGAGATCGATGACTTTAAGGATTCAAATTCAGTCGGCCTTTGGAATGTTTTTCAAATTCTCTCAACATTTATTTCAAGAGATTTGTTAGCCGTTTTCATTTATTCTGGAGCAAGTTTCAAGGGATTTTTCGGAGAATGTTTATTGGACTTTCCTCCAGAAGACAAAATATTTATGGAAGACATTTATGACTGCTAACGGCTATCTTGGATAGAGGATCATCAGAGAATAATATATCCAACAGCAGATCAAGATTAAGAATAGCTCAATATAGACATACACAGTATAGTCAGATCAACTCAGAGAAAAATCAAGTGATCAATCCTGAAGAGTTAGATTGAAAATTAGCATACTGAAAAGTGTTCATAGCTTCAACATCAAAGACTCCAGACAACTCATATTTCAGCCTCTGTTGAAATCATCTTCTGTTGGAGATCTGAAGCTTCTGAAGGCCTATCACCCTAGCAAAGCTTCCACTCCTGAACCATTCTACATCTCAGGGGGAGCTTTGACAACATCAACAATCCACTTGTCTTCTCTCATTTGATTTGAGACAGAGAAGACATCATCATCTCTTTCTTCTTCTTTTCCTGTTGTAAAAGGGTTATCAAAACTCCCTTCAAAAGTTCTGAATCTGGTTCTGAGAGCCTTGTCAAAACTCAGTGGTGGTAAGACACCTTATTAAAAATTCTAGATCTAGTTTTTGAGCACCTTATCAAAAGCTCATTGGTGCCCAGGACACCTGATCAACTCATTCTGCAGTGGATT
Source organism: Platanthera zijinensis (assembly GCA_039513925.1). Lineage (NCBI taxonomy): Eukaryota > Viridiplantae > Streptophyta > Magnoliopsida > Asparagales > Orchidaceae > Platanthera > Platanthera zijinensis. The sequence continues at coordinate 37,935,451 of CM077093.1, forward strand.
CCTACCAAGGGTGGTAGAAGAGTGGATGTACCCAGGTTTTTGGGGAACCACTATAGATCCTTGTGTCTTCTGGTTACTTGTGTATATTCTTTGCTGTGTGCTGTGATTTTTATTTTACTGCCTTAGTTTTATTTCTACATCAGAGCACCTTACACCTATACATAAATTAATTCTTTACTGCTTTGCAATTTTAAATAGTAAATTTACTTTAAAATACTCTATTCACCCCCCTCTAGAGTTGAGATAGATCTTTCTCTCACTTTCAATTGATATCAGAGGCAGGTTGGTTGTTCATACAGGCTAACACCTGAACCAAAAGATCCTTGATAAGATCAATCTTTTAATAGGGTTATTTTCATTATATCTAACTATATATAAAGACATGGCACAGAACAAAGATTATGCAAGCACTAGGCCTCCAGTGTGCAATCTATCCAAGTTTGCACTTTGGAAAGCAAGGATTAGACTTTATATGAATTCTATTGATGAATACATATTTAATTCTGTTTTGACAGTGTGCCCAAGTCCACCAGCAAACTCAAGTACAAATGCTGTTCCACCTCCTTCAGGAACAGATGCTGAAATAAATAAGTGGAAGACTGCAGATGCCAAGGCCATGAATATCTTATCTCAGACAATGTCTGATGAGATATTTCAGAAGGTAGCTGAATGCAACTCAGCCAAAGAAATTTGGGACAAACTTTCTGAGATTGTCTCAGGATCTGCTGATGAGAGAAAAGACAGAAGATCCCATCTCATAACACAATATGAGAACTTCAAAAAGGGAGAAGCTGAGTTAGTAGCAGACATGTACAACAGATTAAGTCTGATTGTCAATGAGTTAAAGACTCTGGATAAAGAAATCTCATTGACTGAGCTGAATGACAAAATCCTAATGTGTTTCCCCAGCACTTGGGATTCAAGAATCTGACCAATCAAAGATGCCAGAAGTCTAAATTAGATTACCACTGAAGCTCTCGTGGGCAAGCTCAAATCTTATGAGCTGCTCATTAAAAATAGAGAAGAAGAACAGAAGGCTATCTCACCAGCCACAAGGAAAGAGAAGTCAATAGCCTTCAAAGCTGTTGAGGACCTGCCTGAAGAAAAGGTCATAGACAATGAGGAGCTACTCAGCTTATTGGCCAAAAGATTCTACAAAATGGCCAGAAAAGACTTCAGAAAGAGATCATACAAGGGACATGATAAGCCAAGGTATGATAAATCAAATAACAACTAGGAAGTTATATGTTTTGGTTGCAGGAAACCAGGCCATATTGTGCCTGACTGTCCAGAAAACAAAAACAAGGACAAGAAAGATAGAAGAGAAAGAAGAAAGGAGAAAGACTTTAAGAAGAACAGCTCAGACAAACTCTCCTCCAGCAAGAACAAACATATAAGGAAGGGATTTGTTGCTGAGACATGGAGTGAAACTGAAGAGGATTCTGAAGCTTCATCCAGCTCCAGTGATGATGAGGATGATGCTGATGAAAAAGAATTTTGCATGATGGCTATCAATGCCTCTCAATCAGATTCAGAAGCAGAAGAGTCAGAGTCAGATTCAGAAATTCAACTAGAAGAAGACCAGGTAATCAATTCATTTGATTTCAGTTCTGAGGACTTTAAACATGAGTTTAAAGTACTATGCCTAGATCTATTAGAGTCTGAGAAGGAAATCATTTCCCTCAGAAAACAACTGTCTGAGTATAGCACTTTAAAATCAGAGAACCACAAACTCTCTGAAGAGTTAGAATGTTATAGGGAGCAGACAGCTTCACTGAAAAGTGAACTATCCAAGGCAAAGCAGTTTGAAGAATCCCTTAATGGGAGAAACATCAAACTGATGGATATCACAAGCACAGTGAACTCTAGACTTAATAGTATACTGGGCTTGGGAGCTTCATCCAGCCAGCCTATAGTTCTGACAACTCCAATCAAATTTATCTCTGATAAAGGGAAGGAAGTTGTAGAGATAGCTAGGAAGAATGCAGATTTGCCAAAGAAAGTTATAGTTCAATAGAATGCGTCGAATAGAGCTCGACGATCGTCGAAGGGCGCTCGACGATCCAAGACAAAATCGTCGAACTCAGCTCGACGACACCTGAACTCTGAACTCAAGGACAGTCGATCTTCGAACAGAGCTCGACGATCTGACCCAAGATCGTCGAACTCATCTCGACGATCGTCGAACAGAGATCAGGGCTTTGAACAATCTTTCAAAGGTACATCTAGATTCAATCCTAGAAGTCCTACATCTAGAGGTTTCAACCCCTATACTGAATGGATAGTACCTCCTAGGAGATACCATCCTGAAGGTTATAAGAGTCAACCTGGGATGTCTTTCATTTCTGAATTTAAAGGATATCAACCTAGGCCCAAGGTAAACTGGGTCAAAAACATGTAAATTCTTGTATGTACAGGTGAAGACCTATCCAACATCAAACCAGCTATGGTATCTGGATAGTGGGTGCTCAAAGCACATGAAAGGGAACAAGGACAACTTCACATCCTTTAGAGCCAAGCTTGGACCCAAAGTAATTTTTGGTGATTCCAACTTTGGAACAACAAGAGGATATGGTGCAGTCCAAATTGGAACAGTCACCTTCAAGAAAGTAGCTTATGTTGAAGGACTCAAGCACAACTTGATAAGTATCAGTCAACTTTATGATGAAGGATATCAAGTGACTTTCAACAAAGCTATATGCAAGATCAAGTCAGAGGACAACACAACTGTGTTAACAGGTAACAAAAAAGGTAACATTTACTTAGTAGATTTTCATTCATCTAAAGTAGATATTTGCCTGTTCAATTCCATATCCAGACCTAATATACTATGGCATAAGAGACTAGGACATATTAACCTTAGAACTATTGCTAGGCTATCCAAGGACAACCTTGTTAGAGGACTACCTTCTAGCCCCTACAAGAAGGAAGGACTTTGCAAGGCTTGTCAATTAGGCAAGCAAACTAAAAACAGTTTTAAGTCACTTAACAAGAGTGATTCACCTAGGATTTTGTATCTGTTACACATGGATCTTTTTGGACCCATTACAGTACAAAGCTTAGGAGGGAAATCCTACACTTTAGTGGTTGTAGATGACTTCTCAAGATTCACATGGGTGTTCTTTCTGAGGAAGAAGTCTAATAACTTTAAGTGTTTGACAGAGTTTCTCAAATGTATACAGAGTGAGTTCAATACTCATATTGCCCTGATCAGAAGTGATCATGGGACAGAGTTTGATTCTCTTCTTATGCAAGAGTTCTGTCAGAGTGAAGGGATCAGGCATACATTCTCAGCTCCTAGAACTCCTCAACAAAATGGGATAGCAGAAAGGAAAAATAGAACCCTAATTGAATCTGCAACTACATTATTGTCAGATGCTCACCTTCCTCTATCCTTTTGGGCTGAGGCAGTGAACACCTCCAACTATGTACTGAATAGAAGTTTGATACATAAACTGAAGGGCAAGACTCCCTATGAATTACTCAAAGGGAAGAAACCTAAAGTAGATTACTTCAAAATGTTTGGTTGCATTTGTTATATTCACAACAATGACAAGAGATATATAGCAAAATTTCAAGCAAAAGCTGATGAAGGAGTGTTTCTAGGATACTCCATGATCAGTAAAGCTTATAGGGTTTATAATAAAACTACTCAAAAAATAGAAGAATCTGTCCATATTTCCTTTGATGAAACTAATATGTCTTTCAAGGAGAAGAATACTTCTACCAGAGAACATTTGCAGGTACATTCTCTAGCTGAAGACTTGGACAGATTGCAAGTTACTCAAAAGGATGAAAGTAGTGAAGATGAAGAAGCTGCTCAACATGTGGAAGAAAATCTTCTTGAAGAGCCAGTTGTTGTTCCACAAGAGGAAACAACAACACAGGTTGGTGAACAATCAACAACCCCTATTGATTTAGTAACATCAAGATATCATCCAATCTCCCAAGTGATTGGAGACATCTCAGCTGGTGTGCAAACCAGAAATCAGGTCAATCAAAATCTGATGCACACTTGCTTTCTTTCTCAAATTGAACCTCAATCCATTCAAGATGCAGAGCAAGATCCACACTGGATCATTGCAATGCAAGAAGAGTTGCATCAATTTGAAAGAAACAAAGTCTGGGAACTAGTGCCTAAGCCAAGGGATCATTCCATTGTTGGAACAAAATGGGTTTTCAGAAACAAATTTGATGATCAAGGAATTATTGTAAGGAACAAGACAAGGCTAGTTGCTCAAGGATATTCTCAAGAAGAGGGGATAGATTATGACCAGACCTTTGCACCAGTTGCAAGGTTAGAGGCCATAAGAATCTTCCTGGCTTATGCTGCTCACAAGGGATTCAAGGTCTACCAAATGGATATGAAGAGTGCTTTTCTCAATGGGGAGATCAAAGAAGAAGTCTATGTCAGACAACCCCCAGGTTTTGTCTCTCTAACTCATCCAGATTATATTTTCAAACTGCATAAAGCATTATATGGTCTAAAGCAAGCTCCTAGAGCATGGTATGAGACTCAATCATGCTTTCTTCTAGAAAATGATTTTATTAGGGGGAGAGTAGACCAAACTCTTTTTATTAAAACCCATAAGTCTCATACCCTACTAGTACAAATTTATGTAGATGATATTATATTTAGGTCTACTGATTCAAACTTGTGCAGAAGGTTTTCCAATCTAATGCATTCTAAATTTGAAATGAGTAGCATGGGTGAGTTATTCTTCTTCTTAGGATTGCAAGTCAAACAACATGCTGAAGGCATATTTATTTCTCAAACCAAGTATGCAAAAGAGCTTGTTAAGAAATTTGGTATGTCTGATGCATCATGTATGAAAACGCCCATGCCTACCAATGCTGTATTGGATGCTGATGAACATGGGAAACCAGTTGATCAAACAACATATAGAGCAATGATTGGCTCTTTATTGTACCTTACAGCTAGTAGGCCTGATATAATGTTTGCTACATGTATATGTGCTAGATTCCAAGTTAGCCCTAGAGAGTCACACTTAACTTTAGTAAAGAGGATTTTTAGGTATGTTAAAAGCTGTCCAAATCTAGGTCTCTGGTATCCAAAAGATTCAGCATTTGATTTAATTGGATTTTCAGATGTTGATTATGCTGGATGCAGAATAGACAGGAAAAGCACCAGTGGAACTTGTCAGTTTCTTGGTGATAGACTTGTCTCATGGTTTTGTAAGAAACAAACATCTGTGTCAACTTCAACTGCTGAAGCTGAATATATGGCTGCAGGTAGTTGTTGTTCACAAATTTTGTGGATTCAAAATCAACTCCTAGACTATGGTTACAACTTAGAGAAGTCTAAAATATTTTGTGACAACACCAGTGCTATCTCCATTGCACAAAATCCAGTCTTCCATAGTAGGACAAAACACATAGAAATTAGGCATCATTTTCTAAGGGATAATGTTGAGAAAAATAAAATTGAACTTCAATATATCCCAACTGATTTGCAAAGGAGAGATATTTTCACCAAGCCTTTGGATGAAAAGAAACATAACTTCTTCCTCAATCAGTTAGGAATGCTAGATGGAGGCTGTCTAAAATAAATTCCAAGATTTTGAAAATCTAAAAACAGACCAAGACTAGGCTAAAAACTTATTTCTTTTTTTGTCTGTATGATAGTTTCTGTCTCTGAACTGCGCTCGACGATTTCCCAGAAATCGTTGAACGACGATCGATGGTTTCCCAAAAATCGTCGAACGCAGATCGACGTTTCCAGAATCGTCGATCTGAGTTCAGCGCCGCCTGATAGCTCTAAGCTATCCTTCTTTCTGTTCAGCGATCGTCGAGCGGAGCTCGACGCTCGTCAATGTCGTCGAACGGAGATCGACGACATTAAAATCTCTTCGAATTCCATTAGAAGCCCAAATCGTCGAACAGAGTTCAACGATTTTTCGTTTCGCCGTCGAACCCTAATATAAAAATCATTTTTCGGCCGTCGTTCTCCTTTGCGCTTTCATAGTCTCTGCAGAAAAACTCTTTTTCCCTCCAAACTTTTGCTGCACTTGTTCTTTGTTTGTTCATCTTTTCAGGATCAAATGACCGTTTCAGTTGCAGCTCTGTCGGCAATGAAATTCGACACCGGATTTGACATAGATATGGATTCCTTTGAGAGTAGTGATCAAATATTCAAAGACATACTTGAGCTCTTCAAAGAACAGCAACTAGAGACCATCATGAAAACAAGAATTAAGATAGCAGCAGATGAAATCAAAGAATGGGTATATACAGCACAGAATCTGAATAACAACACCATCGTCGGCACGATCTCAAGAAATCAGGTATCACTCTCGCCTGAGGTTTTATCAGAAGTTTTTCAGTTGAGTACAGGAGAAGATAACATTGATTTGTCTAGAGAAGAATTCTCCAATATGCTTGAGAGGATGGGGCATACTGCAGCTAACCCCAATAAGCTTTTAAAGAAAAATCTGTCAGTGGAATACATATTTTTGGCAGATGTGGTAGGGAAAGTGCTGTTGGCCAAGCACTCTGCCCATGATACAATTTCCAGGTATCAGCTCTGTTTAATGGGAGCTCTTGTGGATAAAAAGCACCTAAACTGGGGAGAACTCTTTTTTGATTTAATCAAAAAGAAAATAAACAAGAGTTTTGTTAATTTTGGTAGAATAATTGGGCTATTTCTTCATGCTAAGTGCCCTGAGTTGTTAGTTTCAAGTGGAATGCATATCAATGCTTCCAAGAGGCTGACTTGTGCCTTATTTGGAAAATGGGATAGACAGATTGTCAAGCCCAGCAGACCTACAGCAATTCCATCTTCAAGCACAAGGACTGCTACAGTCACTTCCCCTCAGGTCTCTGCCCCAGCAGATGATTTGCCTGCTTCCTCTCCACTTGTTTCTACATCAATCTCCACATCAACCACAACAATCACCTCAACCATATCTATCTCTTCCCCCATTACCACTTCATCACCCTTATCTCCTCTAGCCACTTCAGAAACATTCCACCCTCTCCATTATTATCCACCTCTCACCATTCCATCATTCCACCTCCTGGAAGACTCCTTTATGGATGACTCTCCTTCCTCTCCTACTGAGATTCCATCTACCTCCTCCTACCAACAACTCCTTCAGGATATACTCTCACAACCATCCTTTACTCCATCCATTTCCTCTCCCGTACCATCCATCTCCACAATCTCTACTACTGAGCCATCCATCCCTATACCTCCTACCACCACACCATCCAACATTATGCCAGCAACATCAACTCCTACCTCTACTCAAGCCCATCTTGAGCATGTAGATCTTCCTGCACTGGCAGACAGGCTGTATGAGCTGCTAGCCCCCAGGCTATCCTTATTGCTGGAGACCACCATGGCTCCACTTCTAAAACATGTTCAGGAGCTGTCTGATAGGCTATCTTCATTCCTCTCTTCTCAGGCAATCCCTTCCTCTGGGTGCCTTGATCTAGTTCTTACTGAATCCAGGCAGGGGGAGATGCCTAATGAAGTTCTGAAATTGCCTGCTGCTGCTGAAGCCTCAGTTGCTACTCCAGTGTTTGTAGTGGATCTCCAGAGCCTGCTTTCAGTTTTTGATGCTGTTTACCTCAACTATCTACCAGTTCAACAGTATGAAGATCTCTCCAAGGAAATTGTGCCTGTTTCAGTATGTGAGCCAATTTTGCTAGCTTCTTTTATAGAATCTGTCCAAGCTGAGGACAAGGCCACTACTGCTGCTGCTGCTGCTGTGCTTATATCCACTGATATTGAAATGCTGCCTGTTGATATGCCTGCTGATATTGATAATACTGCTGATGAAGAATTGGCCAAATATTTGGAAGTACAAGTATCTGAGACTCCTGCTATTTCATCTGCTCCTGCTGAGAGTACTGTTGTGATTACTGCTGTTGTACCAACACCTCCTGCCCTTGTTGATCCTGAGAAATCAAAAGTTCAAGAGGAATACATCAAAAGTATAGATGATTTGTATGACAGATCATAGAGTTCTGAAAGTGATCAATTCAATACAGAATCTGATGACTCTGCTGACACTATTGCTAGGAAAAGGAAAGCTAGAAGTAAGGCCATGATGAAGGTCCCTCCTGCAAAGGCCAAGGATATTAATGACATACCCTATTATATTCTACATGACTGCCAGATAACTGAACCTTGGATGCAGTATTCTAAAAACCACCTAAAGGCCATGAAGAAAAGAAGAAAGTTGGATAAGTATGAGAAAGGATCATCCCAGTTTCCTCCTCCTCCTCCTCCAGATTCAGGATCAGGTGGAGGCTTAGCTTATCAAACCTCTGCTCCAAAGCAAAGCCCCTCCCAATCTTCACAGAGATATCATCCCAGAGGGCAATATCAAAGAGGTTATCAGTCCAGAAGGGGACAATACATAGGTAATCAGAGAGAACACAGGATTCAATCAAGACAACAAAGGGAAGGACAAAGACATATGGACTCAACTCAAGGTCCTTTCCCTTATAAACTCAGAGAAACTGTTGATACAAGGACTTCTACTGCTTCAGAAACTATTAATAGATTTGAACCTGCAATCCCTTTTGAAGATCCAGAGAACAATCCTTTATCATGGAATGCTAGGATGAAAAAACTTGCTGCCTTAGATCAGTTGAAGAAGGACAGAGAGCAAGGAAAAGACACTTCCAACATCACTACCTTGTCAGAGCAAAGGAAGGCAGAACTGGAAAGATATGCTTCAAGGAAGTTCTTTGACCCAGTGGATTACATGAAACTGCATCCTGAGGCTGTGGTTCCCAGGCCAAGATCTCAAACCTCCTTAGGTGCAGATGATGATAGAAGGTCAAAGAAAGAGGCTCTCAATCCCAACAGGGAAATCTTATTTAAGAAAGGAAGTGAAAAGAAGTGATCTCTGTAAGCAGACAGTACATTCATTTTAAAAACACTTGCTGATATTCTATCTGAATGCTGCTATGCTGCATGTTCTGCTCTGTTGCTTTAATTTTTTTTTTTGCTTTTCTGTATTTGCTTTTGTATTTCTTACTGAGTCCTGTAAATAGTAATCCTAACCCAAATAGGGGGAGATTGTTGGAACACCCTATTACTAATTTGGGCAAGGATCATTATGTTTTTAGGAATTTGGTTTGACCTAGATGTATAGTTGAAAAGGTCAAGTTAGAATGAGTCTAGGGCTTAGAACTTAGGTTTGAAGCTGCCCCCAGGACCATTCAATGATCAAGACTTAGAGCTGAGACAAAGACAATTTTCGTCGAGCTCAGTTCAACGAAACGTCGAACTCCATTCTCTATCTCTGAGCTCAACTCTGCTAAGTCGTCAAACTCCGGTCGATGATCTTCGAGCTCAGGTCGACGATCTGCTTTCAGCTAGTTTCCAAGTCACTGAGCTCAATTCGACGATCTTCTAGCTCAGTTCGACGATCTATCCTCACTTATTCTTCAGGTCGCTGAGCTCAGTTCGACGATTGTAGAGCTCAGTTCGACGTTTTCTGTCTGATGTTCAAATCCAATCTCTGAGCTCAGTTCAACGATCGTAGAGCTCAGATCGACGTTTTTCTGAGAGATCGACGACTTTAAGGATTCAAATTCAGTCGGCCTTTGGAATGTTTTTCAAATTCTATCAGCATTTATTTCAAGAGATTTGTTAGCCGTTTTCATTTATTCTGGAGCAAGTTTCAAAGGATTTTTCAGAGAATGTTTATTGGACTTTCCTCTAGAAGACAAAATATTTATGGAAGACATTTATGACTGTTAATGGCTATCTTGGACAGAGGGTCATCAGAGAATAATATATCCAACAGCAGATCAAGATTAAGAATAGCTCAATACAGACATACACAGTATAGTCAGATCAACTCAGAGAAAAATCAAGTGATCAATCCTGAAGAGTTAGATTGAAAATTAGCATACTGAAAAGTGTTCATAGCTTCAACATCAAAGACTCCAGACAACTCATATTTCAGCCTCTGCTGAAATCATCTTCTGCTGGAGATCTGAAGCTTCTGAAGGCCTATCACCCTAGCAAAGCTTCCACTCCTGAACCATTCTACATCTCAGGGGGAGCTTTGACAACATCAACAATCCACTTGTCTTCTCTCATTTGATTTGAGATAGAGAAGACATCATCATCTCTTTCTTCTTCTTTTCCTGCTGTAAAAGGGTTATCAAAACTCCCTTCAAAAGTTCTGAATCTGGTTCTGAGAGCCTTGTCAAAACTCAATGGTGGCAAGACACCTTATCAAAAATTCTAGATCTGGTTTTTGAGTACCTTATCAAAAGCTCATTGGTGCCCAGGACACCTGATCAACTCATCCTGTAGTGGATTCCTACCAAGGGTGGTAGAACAGTGGATGTACCCAGGTTTTTGGGGAACCACTATAGATCCTTGTGTCTTCTGGTTACTTGTGTATATTCTTTGCTGTATGCTGTGATTTTTATTTTACTGCCTTAGTTTTATTTCTACAGCAGAGCACCTTACACCTATACATAAATTAAGTCTTTACTGCTTTGCAATTTTAAATTATAAATTTACTTTAAAATACTCTATTCACCCCCCCCCCCCCCTCTAGAGTTGAGATAGATCTTTCTCTCACTTTCACGGTATCCCTACGAGCTCCTCTCCTCGGGAATCGGCCGATCTCCTCGATTGAGATCAAGACTTCGAGTTGAGCAGCGTCGTAAGATCGGTGTCCCCACGAGCTCCTCTCCTCGGGAATCAGACGATCTCCTCGATTTGACGCCTGCTAAGCCAAGAATCGTATCGAGGAGCGATCTTGCCTCGGGCAAGTAGGCGAGTATACCCAGAGCGGGTAGGTGAATATGCCCAAAACGGGTAGGCGAGTTTCTCTCGGGCAGGCGGGCAAACATTCCTTAGGCGTACGAGCGAGCACGTCACGGCGAGCATGCGACTGGTGTTCGGAGCATCATATACGCGAGATAAGCAGTCGTCTAGCGAGCACTCCTCCCCGAGCCTATGAGCCTAGCAAGCAATATCAGACCAGTGGAGGATAGAATGCTCGTATAAACTTATATGAAGAGATGAATTACAAGCATCAAAAAATCAGTACACGGATGAATATCGGCGAGCAACTATCACTCATCGTCGCCATTATCTGGCCAATATTCCTCATCCCCAATATCTACCTGCTCCTCGTCCTCTTCATCCTCTCCGCTCCCGCCGCTGCTACTTCCTCTACTGCTGCCGCTAGAGTCACTTGAGCCAGACGGGGACGGGACACGATCGGGCGAGATTGTCCCCTCGGCAAGCAGCTCAGGGATGAGCTCGTCAACAGTGAGCGGCTTCTCCCCTTCAACAAGCTGACCACTAAGACTGAGCCGCGCGAGTATCACGTTTCCCGCTTCCCGTGCAATCTCACGGCGAACGGATGATCTCTCCTCCCAGAGAAGGCGGGATCGTTTTACCACCCACGCCAGATCGTCTTCTGGCCGCGGCGCATCCGGCAACACAGCAGAGGAGCTCGCACGTCCCTCGGCGGTAACCAGCCGCGTCTCCATCTTGGCCACACAAACTTGGACCGCCTCCAGCTCCGCTTGCGAGGTGGCGAGTTTCTCCTCACACTCAGACAGCTTCTTCGTGGCCTCGATCTCGGCAGTCTGCGAGATATCAGACGTCAGGACCTACCGACTCGACGAATCAGACATTACGCAAAGACGACTCACCTCAAAGTCCCTCCAGCGGGCCGACTGCATGCCAAGGTCTATGGCATTCTCTGAGATGACCTTCAGAGCCTCCGTCATCTCCAGCAATTTTCTCGCCGAGTAATGCCCTAGCTCGGCGGATCGCGCGAGCGCACAGGCGGATTGGTGGGCGAGTTCCGACGGAGTAAGCTCCAACATCGACTCCACGTCCACTCGCCCCTACAAAGCGTGGAGAACGGCGAACGCCTCCCCCTTGTCCTCCCAGTCCGTCGACCAGGACGGTAGGTTGGTGCTCTACGACACCAAATTCTCCTCCGCCGACCAGGTCACCAGCGGGAGACCATGGGAGTCCACCACCCCGTGCCCAAGATTGTAATTGGGGTGGAAGCGAGGTGCCTGAGCATCCATAGGGGATTCATGATCGTCAGATTGAGGCGATGACACCTTCACTTTCTTGCTCGCAGGCCCCGACGACCCGGCCCTCTCCTTTCCCTTGGTCGTTCTCTTCTTCTCCCCAATGTCGGCCGTAAGGCGAGCTTTGAGGTGCGAGGGTGCGACTTCCTTCACTAATGGGAGAGGCTTCTCCGGAAGCTCGTTGGGGACTGCGAAACGCACACCAAAAAGTTAGCGCAAGCTTCAGTAAAGAACGCGAGCAAGTAAGCAGGTCGCAGCTTGTTCTCGCCTTACCCTCGTGGGGATGGAGCGCCTCCAGCGAGTTGACGTTGAGTCGCCAGAATATCACGTCGAACCGACGACCCCGGAAAGATTCAAAGAGCTGCTCGCGAGCACCCTCTAAGATCGGCGGGAGGAAGGCGACGTCGGCGGGTTGGTGCGGCCTCCCAAGGGTCTCTCCGAAGTCGTCGTGAACAATCACCAGCTGCTCGCTCCAGCGGTGGACTTTGTTAGCGGTCCCCACCAAAGTGCATACATGGCTGTTGAAAAAGACGACCCCCTCCGAAGTCGCGGCAAAGGTGAATACCCGACGAAATACGGAGAAGTCAAAGGCAATCCTCTCCTCCCGAAGGAAGCAGAGGAATCCCATGATTATCGCCATGCCATTGGGATTAATCTGCGCCGGGACGATCCCAAAATACTGAAGGATCTCGCAAAACTCAGGCCAGAAGGGAAGTCGCAAGCCGGCGTCAAAATGACGCAGCGACAAGACGAGCGCGCCCTCAATATACGTGTTGAGTCGCTCGCCGCGAGCAGGGAGTCTCGCCGAGTATCCCTCCGGCAATAGGCGCTCTTTGAAAGTCGCCAGATCCCTTTCTGTGGTGATCGACTTCTTAAACGCCGCGTCGGCGAAGTTAATGGCGTGAGCCTGTCGGCGAGCGCTAGCGTCGTCACCAACCATGTCCGCGAACTACACGCAAAGAAAAGAGAAAGAGGTGCGAGAAGGTAGGCTACTCGCCGGGAGGAAGAGCTAATCACAGAACACTTATGACCCGCCAACCCCTCCTATTTATAGACAAAGGAAAAGACATGGGGGGTTTGCCCGTCTCGGCGAGTAGCAACAAAGGTCGTGCAATGTAGTAAAGGCGCTGCGATATTCGCCAAAACCTGCATAAAGCTAAATCGACACATCGAAGAAATGAGAATCGCGCATGGAGAAAACAAGAAGCATGGTCGCCAATAAATGCAAAGGAAGAGCATGGTCGCCAATATCCGAGTAACTACAAAGTCGTCAATGGCGAGCCCAACTCAGAAAAGAAAAGAAACAAAAACAAAACTATGTCCTAGGTGGCCGCTCCGGAGGATGGGGATGTCGCCCTGCCCAGCCCATCTCGCGCGCTCGCCGGTAGTGATCCGTCGCTAGCGCCATCGCGTCATTGCCAAGCCTCAGCTGCTCCTCCATCCTAGCCAGTCTCCCCGCGGAACCCATACTCGCCCGGATACCGGCTAGCTCGTCAAGGACCAGCTGCAAGCGATGGTTGTTCAGCTCCAGCTGCCGATCATTCTCTTTCACCATGTGAAAGCGAGCCTCGTAGCTCTCCAAAGTCGCCTGCAACCCTTCCATCTTGGCCATCCTCGCCTCCAGAGCTGAGATTCGTCGATGAGGTTCGCAGATGGCGAGCTAATCGAACTTGCTCTCCAGCTCCATGTAGGCGCGAGCTGCTGCATGGAGATACTCGCTCCTCGACAGACCAATGGCATCTATAAAGGCTGCCCTAGGGGTCGCCGAGCGATCTGGAAAACAGGAAGAACAAGTCGTCAGGATGAATGCAGATGACATGGTCAGAGATGAAAAAACTCACCGCGACGAGGAGATTGGGACCGGCACGGCAAAAGAGCACGACTAGGAGCATCTCGCCTCCCCGAAGACGAGCCGCCAGGGTTGTCGGAAGATCTGCCCTTCCCGCGTCCTCCCGATCCGCGACCGCCATAATCGGAATCCCCAACTCGCGGAGGGAAGTAAGCTGGTCGCGGCATATCCGACTTCTTTAACGGCGGAGGAGCCTGAGACGAACTCACCGGTTGATGCGGGGTCTTCGATGCAGGAGGCGGAGGGTGTCGCAGAAGATCCGCTCTCTGTTGAGCGGACAAAGGCGGCGGCGGAGGTAAAACGATACCCGTCGCCTGGCTAGGAGCAGCAACCAAGGGAGGCGGTCGAGGCAAAGAGACGCTAGTCGCGGGCAGCGTCGCGTCGCCTACGGCAGCAGAAGCGAATTTTCTCGCCGGGGAGTCCTTGCTTACTAGTGCAACTTCCCTGGCAGGGAGGTCCTTCGTCAGCAGTTCTTTGCTCGTCGAGGGGACGTCTTTCGCTAAGGGAGCCCCGATGACCTCCTCGAGCCGAGATTCAGCCGAACCGTGTGAGCGGTCCGGAGCGGCCTGTCGGCTGCCAACGCGAGCAAGGGGCCGAGCTCAAGGGGGCGACGTCGAGAGGCGCATCCGCGACATTCGGAGGAGAATCTACATAGCGAAGAAAATTAGCGAGAAGCATGCGGCGACGAGCTAGCAGGAGTGGAGCTTTGAAGTACGGCGACCTGCAACGGTGACGACTTCGATCCGGGACGCCGCGAGCTCCTTGGCCACTTCGGGATTCTCCGGCGGACTGTTCACCACCGACTCAGAAATGTCGTCGAGCCCGAGGTCGCTTAGAAGTTTTTTGGTGCCAGCAGAAGGCGTGGGATTCCCAGTCGCCGTCGCGACTGGCTCAGAGGGTGGAGGCGAGCGGACCACAGTGGTGGCGGGCTGTTTGGGCTTCTTAGCCTTTTTCCTTTTCGACGGCGGAACCTCGGAGGCGGCATCCTCCTCGCGCGGCCTTTTTGGTCTTGCGATACTGAGGAGATCAGACAAGGCGGCGAGACCGTCCTGAAGTATCTTCGTGTCGGTCTCCGACATTTTCGGCGAGATTCAAAGTCCATCTCGGAAATCAAACCCCCTATTTATAGACTCCTCTAATCCCGCGGCAAGGCGAGCAATACAGATACTCGGCAAGTGTGCTCGCCAAATAAGAGTTGGATGTTTCTTTCAGGGCTCCTACGTCGCCCAAAAAAAGCGGGGATTGTGTATAACCCGTATTCGACGAGGGTAGGCCCTATCATCGCCAGGTCATCAGAAGTCAAGGTCAACAAGTCAAGAAAGGGGTTCAAGATCAGCACCCCAGGCCGCAGAAGACTAGAGCGAGTATGGCGAGCTCCCCAGGCCTACTCGCCAGGTGGAGACTAAGACAAGATACTCGCTTATCCCGTGCGAGCTCCCCAGAAAGTCGCCCGATCGCCAGGGTGGGGGTATAAGTAAGACCCCCCCCCCCCCCCCTCTTTGGATTTCCCTATAAATAGGACCCCAGGGGTACGAAGGAGGGACGGACGAGCCTCGGGTAGATACTCGCAAGTTCCTCGGATTCCCTTTCCACAGAGAACAAGCTGTGACTAGCTACCTCGTTTCTCACTTGCCTCCTTCGTACCTAGCTCGGCCATTTTGGTTGAGAAGGGGTTGCTTCTTCCAAGCAACTGGGCACGTGGTGGGACCTTCCTGCCCCAGAATCCTGAGGTCCTGTTTCTGCGACTCATTTCCGTTCCCGTCCCTGTGGACTGTCTCATTGACCGCTCGACCAGTAGCTTTAGGACGCCTAGTCCGATTTCTGAGGTCGGGATTTTCCTGGCATCAACATGCTAAGGCAATCACCACCCACACCGAAGTTATCTTGGCCACAATACTAAACTTCTCTTTATAGTCTTCTCCGTACTGTTGTTTGAACCCTCAAGCTACAAGGCGAGCTTTGTACCGCTTGATGTTATTGTCAGCCTTCTTTTTGAGCTTATAAACCTACTTGCATGTCACAGGAGTGATGTCATTGACCTTGGGCACAAGATCCAATGTTTCGTTCTTCTTAAGAGAGACCATCTTCTCATCCATAGCATCTTCTTACTTCTTAATGCCAGTGGCGTTCTCAAAGAATGATGGCTCCTGCTCATCCAAGAGACATGTTAAGAAACATAAGACAAAACTCACTATATTCACGTCCCGATACCGAGTTGGTGGAATAATGGTCTTTTTGGACCTCTGTAGGGCTTGACCCTGATCCACCACTTCCGCTACTTCTTCTGAACTAGCTCTGCCCCCCCTCCCCCCCCCCCCCGAGCACACTTGGAGCATCACTCCCCCTGCTTCTAGTTCCAGAAGCACCTACCCCAGAGTTAGATGTAATCGGAGCACTTGGTGAAACAAGCAACTCCACTAGAAGATCCCGACCAGCTTCACCTTGCCCTCTATCTCCCTCGCTCTCATATAGTTCCACCAAGGAACTACCCCGATATGATGTCAGCTCATCAAATACCATGTCCCTAGAGACCACAAACTTCCTCGTCTCGGGATCCATGCATTTCTAGCCTTTCTTACTCTCATCATAACCGACGAAGACTAGCTTTCTTGCCTTCACATCTAGCTTCATTTTGAGAGCATCTAGAACATGAATATAGCAGGTAGACCAGAGCACCCGAATATGTTTCACACTAGGCTTCTCCTTAAACATTAGCTCGTGTGGAGACGTCATGTTGTTGGGACTGAAGGGTATCCGATTAATGACATATGCCGCACATGCCATTCACTCAACCCAGAAAGCCCAGGGAATATCTTTGGCATGAAGCTAACACTTGCAAATCTATATCAAATGACAGATCTTTTGCTCTGTAAATTCGTTCTGTTGTAGAGTATGCGTACAAGTAAGCTCCCTCCGGATTCCGTTCTTCCTGCAGAAGTTGAAGAACTCGTTTGAGTTGAGCACTCCTCCATTATCAATTATTAACTTCTTAATCCGCAAACTAAGCCGGCCCTCCACGAGCTCCTTGAACTCCACAAACTTCTTGAATGCCTCTGACTTCTGATTCATAAAGTATACCCAAGTATACCTCGTAAAGTAATCAACTAGAACTAGCATATACCTGCTATCTCTGAGACTGAGGGTGATAGTTGGTCCCATCAGGTCACCGTGGATGCACTCCAATGGTGCTTTGCATTTGGTCTATGATTTGTCAAATGGAAGGCGATGTGTCTTACCATACTGACACTCCGCACAGAGATGACCGTCTCCAAGAGATGAAAAACTAGGTAGGCCATGAACCAGGCCTCTCACCGCTATAGCCTTTAACTTATCTATCCCAACATGCTCCAACCTCTCATGCCAAATATTAGTGTTGTCGTTTGCCCTCATCTTATCAACATAGGAACTTGTTGTCAGTCCTTAACCCGCCTTCCAACATGAGTGACATCAACCTTCACGGCTGACACATTCCAGAAATATTTCAATTTTGTTGGGCCGAATAGAATGTGATACCCAACATCCACTGTATTGGTCACTGAGAAGAGGTTCTTCTTCATTCTCGGCACGTGATACACACTCTTCAACGTAAGTAGACCCCTATTAATACCTAAAGAAACCATCCCCTCCTTCTACATTTCATGTACAGTAACATCAGTTGTAATAATAACATCACTATCTTTGTAGTCTTGTAGATAAGAGAACTTTGACTCGTCCCCGATGAGGTGATGACCATACTTCGAGTCCACGATCCAGTCCCCCTGATAGTTGATTAAGGCCAGCGCACGAACACAAGTGCCCTTTATAAAAGCACTCCCCCATCAACATTCATCAGCACTGGATTTAGCATCTTCTTTTCCTGTAGCATACCCTGGCTGACGATTGACCATGCAGTCCTTCCGGATGTGACCAGGCTTATTGCACCTGTAGCACCGTGGTCCTCTCTTCCTCCCTTCATCCATCTTAGGAGCCTTTCTCCTCTCCTGCTAAAATGAAGTATATGGACCATCACTGAAAGGTGGCTTCTTCTTTTTGTCCAGTCTCTTCTTCTTGCCAGAATAAAGAACCTCGATCTCCCCCTGAGATAGATACTCCAGCCATTTGCCTCGCCAAGCTCTCAAGTGAAGCTAACATGTTATATAGCTCAAAAAATGATGGTTGATTCACCTAGCCCTACACAAAAGTCATAAGTGAAACATAATCCTTCTATAGCCTGTAGATTATATGCCTCTTTAGCTTCACCTATGAGATAGGCTCTTCTGGGTCCAATGCTGATATCTCAACACAGAGGTTCTTCATTTTCAAAAAGAAGGATGATATGGACAGATCACCCTTAGTGTCATTCGCCAACTCATTTTCCAAGAACTATAGACGAGCTATGTTCTTCTTATTAAACATGACGTCCAAGGCCGTCCAGATCTCAGCAGCTGACTGACATCCAATGATGTGGTCAAAGAGCTCAAGTAAGATAACCCACTTTAGAGGGAACTCTGCCTTAGTATTCGTCCACCTCAAAGCTCTCAACGCCTCAGAATTCCCTGTAGTAGCAACCATCTTTTACTTTTCGTCTCCACTGAAGACCTCCCAAAGGTCCTTGCTAAGAAGATAACTCTTCATGTAAGACCGCCACTTCTTAAAGTTGGTCTGCGTTAAGGGCTCAATCTCAATACCTCTCACATAACCAACTTCCATTGCTTAACCCTAATTCACTTGAACTTTTCAAGGATAGCACACCACTGAGGTTGATCAACTGCTAACTCCCCAACACCCCTCTGATACTATGTGAAAATTTCTCGGAAGCTGAGTAAGGTCGCATGAACACTCAACCAAACCAAAGCCAAGTAATAATCAGTAACAACAGAAGCACAAGAGCCACTATGGAATCAACAATCTTCTTTACCGGGCGAGATATATATTGCGAGACATGATTCACAATGCACCCGATCGATGGAAAAATATTACAAGCAAGAGAAACCGACGAACTGACAACAGTAACCACTCGAGCTGCTAACCGTAAGGCTTGTCCATCGAAACCGCCAAGCTGCTAGACCGCAACTCAAGCCGCGCGGATTGCCTTATTATTGAATGATGATGAACTGGGAAAACAATCTACCCACTGAGACTGGGAGA
Source organism: Platanthera zijinensis (assembly GCA_039513925.1). Taxonomy (NCBI): domain Eukaryota; kingdom Viridiplantae; phylum Streptophyta; class Magnoliopsida; order Asparagales; family Orchidaceae; genus Platanthera; species Platanthera zijinensis. The sequence continues at coordinate 37,954,487 of CM077093.1, forward strand.
ACTGCTTGAACTATCTGCAACTTCGAGAAAGAAGACTGCTAGTCGCACTAACCACGACCTGGTGTATACCACAGACTGCAATCCATGAACTGTTCTACATTGAGCCTCCCAACTAGTTGTCTAGTTGCCTGGTGCTAGCTACACAGCCTGCACAACACAAGTCAACTTTACTTAGCCGCCCAGTTAGAAAAATCTAACTGCAAGTTCAAAGCTCCAGCTGAGTTCTCACTGTTCCTATTATATATGACGAGCCAGAGACCTCAATTTATAGGCAACAAAGGGAGTGCGGCACCGCCCATAGAGATTGGGTTACGACCAATCAACTTGTGGCTAGCACCACCTATCCGCACAAGAGTGTGGATACCAAATTCAGACTGCGAGTGAAAAACTAACTAACTGCTCACGCAGTAAGAATAACTAGTCCGCATAGATAACAGACAACAATCCACAGTTCACGTGGACTTGGGCAACCAAGCTGACAATCACGCGTCCTGAGCAAATCCGCGCCAAGACGAACTGCGGTGTCCGTGAACTCCACAACCAGACCGTGTAACTAGCGATCTCTGCGACTAGGCAACACCATGGACTACTTGGCACATCACCGTGACCATGTCTACATACTCCAGCGAACTCTGGCTTCAGACCGCGCGAGCAGATCACAACGAACTGTGTGGTTAGCCTTCGCTATCCGTGCTAACCGCCTGCCTCTACGCAAGCCAGAAAACCTGCTAGCTCCAAGTGGACTCCGCAGTCTCTCAACCTAGACTGCGACAACCGCAGTTAGCCAACGCTAACCGCTTGGTTACCTCCCAGGGTGCTTACTGTACCAGACCACAAAACAGAGAACAAAAGCCAAAACTCAGCTATCCGCCGCACCTAACCACCTAACCGGCAACGAACTATGTGGTCCATGCGGTCTGCCCAATCAGACCGCCCACTTTCACTTCAACAAATTCAACACTTAGTGTTCCCCATACATTTCACTTTTATATATCATACCCACAAAGAGTTTCGTCTAGAAGTTGTACTCTTCTTTCGCACTGGGTAGGAGTGGAGAAGATGGTGTGACCTAGTTTTAGAGACCGGTTTTACGATTGTATGATGCATGAAATTTGACGGTTCCTTCTCTTCCGAAGCAACGACTGCCGACCGCGATTCCTTCTCTTCACGAATGTAGGGTTTGATCAGGAGCGTGAGCATGGGTTCCGCCAACGGGGGTTGATTTGCTAATAAAACACACTTCCTTTTAAAACAAAGTGCCTATAAATTTTAAAAAAGTTTTTTTTTGAACCGCTATAATCAAAAGCGATTTGCATTTAACAACCCCTAAAACTGTTTAAAAGAAGAACACATTTTGTAGCAATTGTTTATTTTCTATTATTTTCTTATAAATGAAACTATATATTTAAAACCTGTATTAAATATTATCGCATTTGTCATTATGCCTACAACCACAAGTGAAATTTTCTTATTCTCTGAAATATTTTAAATAATTTTTAAATAAAGAAAGGAACTCGACAGCCATGTGTGCGGCCATACGGGTCGTTAGGTACTTAGGTGACGACTTTTTTTAATGAAAATGCTTAATTATTTTGTATTATTTTTAAATAATTAAATTTGAAAAAATCCATACAAAAATTGGTGACCGCGTGTTTCATATTTGTTGCTTCTATCTTTGTACTTTTGCAATCAAAATTCATAATTGCATTAATTTATGTTATAATTTATAATTCATCTATTGTATCTTAAATCAAGACTTTGATGATAAAATTTATATAGAACTAATTTTAGGCTTTGTTGGTGGTGGGTTTCCTCCTAAGAATGGTTCAGTCAAGCCCGAGGATCACCCCGCACCGACTTGCACTAAGTGTCCGACAAGCATGTGCCAGGCGCGCCCTGGGAACCACGCGCCCGGGGAAGCGCTCACCTGCGGGCGTCTTGGGCCGCGCGCACCTGTGCGAGCTCTGGGAAGCGTGCACCAGCGCGCGCAGGGCCAGGCCGCTCGCAAGGCGCAGCCTCCTTCCTTGACCGCCCGACGGAGCCGCCGCCCATGGCAGGGGCGGCCTGTGTTTTGGCCAAAACGGGCAGCAACTTTGCCGCCCGTACTGGCGGCCTCCCCTCACAGGGGCGTCCGGTGTCTCGCCCAAAACGGGCGGCAATTCTGCCGCCCGTTCTGGCTGCAGCCCCTCACGGGGGCAGCCTTTGTTTCGTCCAGACGGGCGACAATTTTGCCGCCCGTTCTAGCCTCCGCCCCTGACAGGGGCGGCCCCTGTTTCGCCTAGAACGGGCGGTGATTTTGCCGCCCGTTCTGGCTGCCGCCCCTCACAGGGGCGACCGTTGTTTTGCCCAGAACGGGCAACGATTGTGCTGCCCGATCTGGCTGCCACCCCTCACAGGGGAGGCCCCTGTTTCGCCGAGAACGGGCGGCGATTTTGCCGCCCGTTCTGGCTGCCACCCGTTCTGGCCGCCGCCTCTCACAGGGGCGGCCCCTGTTTCGCCCAGAATGGGCGGTGATTTTGCTGCCCGTTCTGGCCGCTGTCCCTCATAGGGGAGGCCCTTGTTTTGCCCAGAACGGGCGACAATTTTGCCGCCCGTTCTGGCCGCTGCCCCTCACAGGGGCGGCCCTTGTTTCGACCAGAACGGGCGACAATTTTGCCGCCCGTTCTCTCCGCTGCCCCTCACAGGGGCGGCCCTTGTTTCGCCCAGAACGGGCGGCAATTTTGCCGCCCGTTCTGGCCACTGCCCCTCACAGGGGTGACCCCCGTTTCACTCAGAACGGACGGTGGTTCCGCCGCCCGTCCTCCGCCGGCACCGCCCAAGGGCGGTTACCTCTTCCCCTTGGTCGGCCGGCCTCTCCTCGGTAGCCGGCCAAGTCCCCCCGGTCAAGCGTAACCCTCGCCGGCGGGCAACCTTCACCGTCGTCGCCGCCGTCGTCCGTAGTCCGTCATGTGTATTCTCCACCATCCGATCACGCTCCCGCAATCGTCGTCACCGGTTACATGGATAACCACCCACGTAACCGCCTGCATGATCTCCCGTAATGGAGATAATGCGTTGCCAAAAATAGACTGGTCTGCATTTAACATAAATTATAAAATTAATGCGTATATTAAACCATAGTCCCGTAAAATTAATTATAATATTTTAGTCTATTAATAGTAGTCATGGTGGTTATAGGCTGCGGATAGCCGCATAACCTGCATAACTACTCATTAAGCCTATAAATAGGGCCCCAGATACCCCTTTAATTCTCATTCTCTCCTTCCTCGGGAAATCCTCCTACAGATTTTCTCTCTCTTTTCTCCTTCAACTCCTCCTTCCTCGAAGGTCTTCAAACGCTCCTTGAAGATCTTCTTCGTCTTCGACGCCTCTTTCGAATATCTTTGTCTTCTTCGTCCGGGAAATTTTCTTATGGATTCTCTCCCTCCTACATTTCTCTTCCTTGCGCGCTCCTGCGCGCATCGCCTCCCTGCGCGCTCCTAAGCGCGTTGCCTTCTTTGTGCGCTCCCGCACACGTTCTCTTCCATGCGCACTCCCGCGCACGTTGCCATCCTTGCGCGCTCCCGCGCACGTTCTCTTCCTTGCGCGCTCCCGCGCGCATTGCCTTCGTTGCGCGCTCCCGCGCACGTTCTCTTCCTTGCGCGCTCTCGCGCGTGTTGCCTTCCTTGCGCGCTCCTGCGCGCGTTCTCTTCCTTGCGCGCTCCCGCGCGCGTTCTATTCCATGCGCTCTCCTGCACGCTCCTGCGCGCGTTCGCTTCCTTGCGCGCTCCCACGCGCGTCGCTTCCTTGCGCCCTTCCCAGGCGCGTCGCCTCCATGCACGCTCTCCCGCTCGTCGATGTCTTGCGCGCTCGCGCGCGCGCCTCTCCCTCGCGCATTCTTGTGCGCATCTCTCCCCTACATGCTCCCGCGCGCTCTCACACACGTCGCTCCCTTACGTGGGTCTCTTTCGCCCCACGCTCCGCGCACTCTCCTTCTACAAGCGCCCTGCACTCTCTCTATTTACGCGCAACTACTCAACGCGCCTTCCTATAGCAAGCGCTCAGCGTGCTCTCCTTTGGCAGACTCCTGACACGCTCTTTGCCAGCATGCGCACCACGTGCTCCAGAATAAGCACTCCATCTACCGATAAGACAATCGAACCATGTTTATCCAAAAGACAATCAGATACAAGAAGTGGAGGGTAAGACGTGCTGAGCGCGCCTCCGAGCCTCAAGGATCCAGACATCAGAACGTGTACAGCAAACCGATCTCGCCTCCAGGAATTATTAGAAGACTCCGGAATATAACGAGCGCATCGCTCCTCGCAGCACCGAAGAAATAATTAGTCATGTTAGTGGTGGCCTGTCACCCTGCAGGTTCTCTCTCTCTCTCCCACCAATAATTGTAACGAGAGGAGGTCTGTCGCCCTCGAGTTCTTGAGAAAGCCCTGTAACAGCACTCAGATCTAGTGGGGGTTTGGTCGGCACAAATCCGAACTCGTGGTTTTTCACCACTTTCCGGGGTTTTTCACGTCAAAAAATTACCTTGTCAACTTTTTATTTTCATTAACTGTGTGCGCGCTCGACCGTTCCGAGAGCTAAGACGGTTTAAGAATTCCGGCCCGACCGGGATGTCGAGTTAGTCCACAATAGTTTGACGCCGTCTTTGGGAAACGAGTTTCCAACATCCTCAAAAGACAGTACCCTCAACATAGTGGTACTCGTGACTAGAGACTATGGCGGGAGGAGTTACCCGCACCGCAGAAGGGATGACCCTTGTGGGGCACATCGGTCCTGTTCTCCCTAACTTTCCTGTCAACATGCTTGAAGCAGAACCCCCCTATGTCGACATTCAAGACTGCGAAGCCCATCCTGCCAGAGACCTGAAGCTCAAAATCACTACAACTACCTTGAAGTAGCGAGCCTCGATGAAAGGCTCACACGCGAAGAAATTCTCAACTTAATCACACAAGAGCGTGAGCGAGCCAGACAGCGTGCCACTTTGGCAAGTCGCCTGCTCCATCATTGCTCGTCGTTCACACCTGAAGTTCAGGCACATCCAATTCCCCACGACTTCAAGCTCCCAAAGATCGAGACAAACGACGGAATGGGAGACCCGTCAGAGCACGTCAGGCACTTCACAATAATGATGCAACTTTGCAATGCCCCAGATCAACTGTTGTGTCAAGCTTTCCCGACAACTTTGAATGGGCAAACTCGCGCATGGTTCATGTCCCTGAAGGAAGGATAAATCAAGGATTTTGCAGAACTAGCACAACAATTCACGGATCAGTTCATCGCCAGCCGCTAGAAATTCAACGATCCTTCCCACCTGTCTAGTATCCGTCAAAGTGAAGGGGAAACCCTTAAAGATTTCTTCCGCCTTTTCACCACTGAGGCCGAATCCCTGGAATAAAAATTAAACTTCTATGGAGTTTCTTCTTGGAGGGCTCCGCCCTGGTGGCTTTCACTCCGCATTAGTACAAGAGACTATACCCAACTATCCTGATCTTGTTCAACGGATTGACGCCCAGATTGCCGCTAATGATGCAATTGAAGCACACCGCCAACAATTTAAAGGACACTCAAAGAGACAGCGAGAGCAAGGGTTGACACCACTACCGGTTCCAAAAAAGAGCAATTCACGTCGTGTCAACTCTCGACGGGCTGGGGGGCATCATCAAGACTTCACTCCCCTCAACACTTCACGAGCAGAAGTGTTGCTGCCATACACAACCATCCATCTCTCCAAAGGCCAAGGGCTCTTACTCCAAATTCAGGGGACCAGTCTAAATATTGCGACTTCCATCAAGGTCACGGGCATAAGTGATACGCCCGAAATAGATGTATATTTACGCAAGTGCACGTGCCGAATCAAGTAATATAAAGTGAGAAGTGATCGTTCCCTCGAGGAGGTGATTGACCTAGTGATCACAATTACTAGCTCTTCCCGTTCTCTAAGTTCAAGACGATAATTAAGGTGAATTTCTAGTTTTATTTAAAGAAGTACTCTTAAGACAAGAACTAAAATGCGCGGACAAGAAAATATTGTTATCCAAGTTTTAGAGAAGCAATCTTGCATGTTGGTTTCCCTTACCTATTGCGATGATTTTTTATAGAAAAAGCTTCCATGAGGCGTTGACTTCTATCTTGCAAGGATTTAAAAGCGGATCTCTTTATCCCTCGATTTTCGAGATCCGGTCACCCAAATTCCCCCAGTTATCTCTAACTTGGGTGGAAAGAAAGTAACGAAAAGCGCACAAATCCACTACGCTAACTCAAGAGGAAATCTCTTTCTCTCTTGAAGTTATATTATAAATTAGGTTACACTTACACCGCTCATCTCTCGATTCTCGCAGTGCAGTAAAAAGATGGAATTTTGACTAAAAAAATACGTGACTCCTCTCTCGAATCTCGCCACGTAATATAAAGGATTCAACCCTAGACTAGCATAACTCCTCTCTCGAATCTCGTCATGCTAACTAAAAGATGAATACTTACTCAAAACATCCACAAATAGAGAACACAATTCCAATAAAGATAGAAAATCAAACAATCATTAAGTCAAAACCTTGATTCAAATCATCATAACAAGTAAGGTACTCACAACACACAAGATCTAAGAAATTAGTTCATGGCGGATAGATGAAACCAAATTAGATGGATCTTACTATACATGCTTGAGAAAATTCGAAAGTTTCAAGAAATAATTCACTCGGATGTGGGAGATCCGTTGCTCTTGACGATCCGGTGTAGTCTTCTTCTTCTTCTTGCCTAGGGTTTGTCTCCCAAGATGGATCTTCTCCTCCAAAAGCCCCTCTCTCTCTCTATGTCCAGAACTCCTCTTTTGTCCTTTTATTTGTCCTTTAAAAATGCCTCCAGATATGCCAAGGGATGCCTCCTTCCAAATTTGAAAAGGTGGCAAAATTCGAATTTCAAACTCTGAAAACTGCCCATGAGACGTTGCAACCTTCATTTTTTGGGGTGTTGCAACACCCGCGCTGTGCCTACTTGCATTGCTAATCAGAAAGAAAGGTGTTGCGACCATTTATTTTTTCGTGCGTTGCAACCTTTTTCCAGATTATTATATTTTGGCAGATTTCCGTCCATGAGCTTATTCCTCTTGCACCACTAGTAAACATACAATGAAAAGAGACCAAATTAGCCTTGAATTAGGTAATCAAACAATTACTTTCATTTCTATAGCTTTTTGTGTTTATTCGTGTCGGATATGCCGAGTAATTTGTCAGAAAACGTGGCTAGATAACTTCTTTTGGGAAGTTATCACACCCCCACACTTGAACTTTTGCTAGTCCCGAGCAAAGAGAAATAATTATTTCAAATGGGTGTTCGATAATTATCACTCTCCAAATCAGAACAATCCTATCTTGACCAACATTAGTCCAAGATATTCAAGAAGTTCGTTTTACTCAACTGATAAGCTTGATTATTATTAAAAGTTCAAACATCACAAATCCATTAGCTTGATAAAAGATAAAACATACTAAAGAATTTTGTGTAGTGTGTGCGCCTTCTTCCAGATTATTTACTCCCTCGTACTTTTTCATTGAACATCCTCAATAATTCAAAAGGGTAAGAATAAGCTAAGTCATTACGCTAGCCTTGATAAGAATTAGCAGCAAACGAGAGCATAGGTTTAGCTTTGGCTTGGTTGGCAATTCATGAATAGGCTTAAATAGTGGCATGGTAATTCCCTAGTTAATAATCTCAATCTTTCACCATATTACGAGGTTCAATCCCTAAGCCTTGCATATATAAACATATTGTGCCAATAGTTGGGATCATTCCAAGTATGTAATTGCCTACCCAGGCCACATATCACTATGACAAAAGTTTTGATTATTTCCTTTTTTTTTCATATGGTCACAGTTGGGATCATTCTAGATAGGCGTGTACATACTTAGGCCGCATATCACTATGACAATTCACAATTTTTTTATATATATAAATGCTGAATTGGAACACCCATAAATGGCTAGTGGATTAAGATAAAACTAGTGAAATATGGGGAATTTGGTCATTCAGTAGTGGGTAACAAAATGATACAAAACCAAACAAAGAGTCTCATGAAAGTTCAAAATGGTATAGCTACTAAAACATTATCTTGACTCACATTATTACTTAGTTCTTGCTCACCCCATTTCCTAATTTTAGAAATCAACATCAAAAGTTTTCAGAGAAGTAAACGAAAACTGGAGAAGGATGTGCATGAATCAAATGCCTTAGAGTGCTTTATCAAAAAAAATCTTGCTAATTTCAAATTCAAAATCTGAACTCCTAGGATTCCCTAGCCGTACCAATTAATTATCATTGAACTTCAAGAATAACTTATCACTAAGTTATTGTCAATATACGAGATATTACAAGTACGAGTGATCAAATTATCTACCACCACAATTGCAGAGGCGATGTTAGCCAACACCCCCACACTTAAAGGCTTGCTAGGCCCTAGCAAGGTTAATGTGTTATATATATAAAAAAATATTCTTTCAATACTACTCAGCCTTTGCATGAATTAAACAAAAGTGAAATTGAAACAGTAAAAACTCCCCTGATAAGGAAATGATGTCCTCTGAGTCTCTTGAGTTTCTTTAATGTGCTCCCCATGTGCTCCGATGATTTACAGTACTCCGATGATATTTACCTACTCAACTTTTATCTTGGCTATGACAGAAGAGAACAAAACATGGAGGCAATCTAATAAAGTTTGTAACTGCATGAATTAGCAACAACAATGAACCAAAATAGCTTAATCGCATTCATATTCATGTCATAACTGTTAATTATAGCAATAGCCAAAATCATATTATATCAATTTGAACATAAAAGCAGAGTAATAAGGTATATTAAATTTAGTCTTTCCAAAATATCGAGCACTTAATGAGTCCAAATATACACACAAGATCATATCATATCATGTGGGTAGTGCAGAGTACATCAACCATTAGTACAGTCAAACAAAATAGCTCAAAATATCATATCATATCATGTGTCCAAAATATCATATCATGTCCAAAATATGTCCAAAATATCATATCATATGTCCATTCACTATGCAGGAAAACAGAATAACTCAAAATACGGTCATCCAGAGCAAAACAGAAACAAAATAGTGTCCATCAACCATTAGTACAGTCATCCAAAAACAAATAAGTCAAAAAGGATCTAATCAGATCCCCCCTCATCTCTTCCTCAGGTTCATCCATTTCTTGATCCTCCTCGCCTTCTGGCTCCATCTCTTTTTCCTGATTCCTTTCTTCCTCCTGTTCCTCGTCTTCTTCATCTAATTTGGTTGGGTCGAGAGTGCTTCCATCAGCCGCTAGCAACTCTCCCTTGTCGTTGAACTGCCACTGATATCGAAACGGCTCTTCATCCACTTGCAACTTTGCTCTCTTCAAGAGACTATCAATCTTCCTCTCCATAATATCCAGTCGGGAACTGAAGTAGCAGTGCTGGCATCTCAAGTATACCTTTATGTACTCAATACTTTCCATAGCTTCATGCAACGTGACCCCTTCCCCGGATGGCACTGCTACTTTCTCCCGCCTTCTGGCCGATGACGCTGAATATCGACTTCCTATTCTTTTGTGAGGTGTCTTAAAATCGCTGTCCATCTCAGTCCCTACTTTAATATTCACCTTCACCACCTGTCCAGTTATCGGCCTCCGCACTTAGGTTAGCAAATCCTCAGCACCGCAGGCTACCCCTGCCTGCCTACAAAGCTCCGTGATCAAGATTGGGAACCATAGCAGCTTGGCCTTGTCCTCCCGGATTTTCATCTTCAAATGGTTGCTGATTATTGCTCCCACATTAATCCTATGCCCCTTCAAAATGTGATATATCAGCTCTGCTCTGTCCAAAGTGACGTTGTTCAGGTGGCGGGTAGGCATAATGGTAGCATTTATGAAAAGGAGCCACACCTTAGCTTCCCTGGACAGGGATGTGGATTTCAGCGCCTTCGTCGACCTCTTTGACCATTCCAGGTCTGGTGAATTGCCGATCGCAGCTGCCAGTTCATCCGATGTAATTTGATAGTTCAGACTCTCCAATTCTTCATCAACACCTACTCCGTACAGCTCATTGATTACATTGGAAGATATGTTGATCGCCCTCCCTCGTACCGTCACTACCTCATCCTCCATTTGCTTAGCGTTTGCGTAAAATTCGAATACCCAGGATAAAATGGCCTCCGACCGGTGATGGCAGAACGTCTCCCAGTGCAACTCATGCATTTGGAGCACGTAGGGAAGGCTCCACGCTCGCTTCTCCATCAGGAATCCCCTTTCATAAATTACTGGTAACGTCTTTAGATTCTCAAATCTATATGCGGCAGCTTCGCTAACAAACCGTGACGCTTTCTTCGCTATCGATTGCCCTTTTCTTTTGGATGACATTTCTACATTATAGGTTTAGCAAGATCAGGAACCCCTCACCCTCACACATTCGAAACTCAGGCATGGAGATGAGAACTGAAATAAGAATGGTGCTAGGCGCTTTCGAAATTTACCTGAATGGTCTTGAGATGCTACGGTAGGGAGGGTTCCGACGAAGTTGCACTCGTCGTCAGGTCATGAAATGGGGATGGGCTCGCTGGGAATCAGCTCCTAGCAGTTCGCCGCCACTCACGCCGCCGTCTACGCCCCGCAGAACTCACCGACGCCGCCGTCGACGCCTCCGTTTTCGCGAATTAGGGCAGGATTCGGCGTCGATTCGATTCCCTTCCTTTTTTTTTATAGATGAGCATGTCCAAAGAAGAAGAAGCCCGGTTCAAGTGAACCGAGTCCACGTGGCGCACTCCGAATGGATCCCTCCAGCCGGTTCAGCGCCGGATTGACCGTCGATTCCTCAATACTGACCGAGACTAAAAGGTTGCAACCATTTTTTTTTCGGTTGTTGCAACACCCGCGCGATTCACACTCTCCAGACCAACCCGAAAGAAAGTTGTTGCAACCATTTTTTTTTCGCTTGTTGCAACACCCGCGCGGTTCAAACTCTCCAAATAGAAATCTGGACGTTGTGTCAAAGTAAAAAAATTTTTTTAGCGCTTCAACTACCACAACTGCTCCTACCAGTTTTTCCATCAGTAATTGAATTCATTCCTCCACCACTACTCTCCTAATCAAAACCAAAGAAAACAAGAAGAAAAACTACTAAATTCAAACAATAAACTAAACATAAAGCGATGGGTTGCCTCCCACCTAGCGCCTAAGTTAATCATCTCGGCAAGACGGCTCTTCCCATTCTCTTCAATGAAATTTTATGACCATCGCATCGCGCTGGTCACCACTCTCATAATAAATTTTTAGTCGCTGTCCATTCACCTTGAAAGTTGAACCGTCCTTCTCATTACATATTGTTACTACACCATATGGGAACACCTCAACAACTCGGAATGGTCCAGACCATCTCGATTTCAGCTTTCTTGGGAATAATCGAAGGCGTGAATTATACAAAAGCATAAGTTGTCCGCTTCTAATTCTCTCTTCTGCAGTCTCAAATCGTGCCATTTTTTTATCCGGTCTTTATACAGCTTCGTGTTCTCATAAGCATTAAATCTAAGTTCTTCTAACTAATTCAAGTGCAGAAGCCTTCTTTTACCCGCTTCTTGAAAGTCAAAGTTAAGTCGTTTGATCGCCCAAAAAGCTCTATGCTCCAATTCTACCGGTAAATGACAGCTCTTTCCATACACCATCCTAAAGGGAGTCACACCTATGGGCGTTTTGTAAGCAGTCCTATAGGCCCATAACGCGTCATTTAGTTTAAATGCCCAATCCTTCCTGGTTGTACTCACTGTCTTTTCTAAGATGGACTTAATCTCTCTATTGGAGACTTCGGCTAATCCATTGGTTTGTGGGTGATATGCTAGGGCCATTTTATGTGTTACACCATATTTTTTCAAAAGTAATTTAAACTGTGCATTACAAAAATGTGAGCCCCCATCACTAATTATCACCCGAGGTGTGCCGAATCTCGTAAATATATTTGCTTTTATAAACTTGAGTACAACCTTAGCATCGTTTTTTTGTGTGGCAATAGCCTCTACCCATTTTGACACATAGTCTACTGCCAATAATATGTAGAAATTTCCTCCTGAATTCACAAACGGCCCCATAAAATCTATGCCCCAAACATCAAATACCTCTACTTCCAGAATATTGGTCATAGGCATACTTGCCCCCCGATGAATATTGCTCGTCTTCTGGCATCTATCACATGCCTTGACAAATAAGTGAGCATCCTTAAATAGCGTTGGCCAATAAAAACCAGACTCTAGTACCTTCATAGCAGTTCGTTCTCCCATAAAGTGCCCTCCGTAAGGAGATGCATTGCACTTTTCTAGGATATCACGAACTTCCATCTCAGGTATGCACCTACGAATGGCTTAGTCAGCGCATATCCTAAATACATAGGGGGCATCCCAAAGATAAAACTTGGCCTGATGAAGAAATCTTTTCTTCTGCTGATAATTTAAATCTGATGGCAAAATGTTACTCACAATGAAATTTACGATGTCAGCATACCATGGGGGTATTCCCCTCCGATACTGCCAACAGACTCTCATCAGGAAAATTCTCCCTAATCTCAATGTTTACATGCTTCCCATACTCAGACTCTAGACGTGATAGGTGGTCTGCTACAGGATTCTCCGCCCCCTTACGATCTTTAATCTCCAAATCAAACTCCTGCAAGAGGAGTACCCACCTAATCAATCTAGGTTTAGCATCCTTTTTCTCTATCAAAAATCGTATAGCTGCATGGTCCGTATAAACTATCACCTTCGACAATATTAAATAGGAGCGGAATTTGTCAAAAGCAAAAACAACTGCTAATAGTTCCTTCTCGATAGTGGTGTAGTTTATTTGTGCGTCGATCAGTGTCTTGCTAGCATAGTAGATTTTGTGGAAGACCTTGTCGCGCACTTGTCCTAAGACCGCGCCCACAGCAAAATTACTTGCGTCACACATAATGGTGAATGGTAGAGACCAATCAGGTGCAATAATAATCGGTGAAGAAACTAGACTTTGCTTTAATGTACGAAAGGCGGCTAAACACTCCTCGTCCAAATTAAAGTGGGAATCTTTCTCTAACAGCTGGCTTAGCGGCTTGGAGATTTTAGAAAAATCTTTAATGAAACGACGGTAAAATCCTGCATGACCCAGAAAACTACGCACTCCCTTAACATTAGTCGGTGGGGGCAATTTTTCTATAACCTCAGTCTTCGCTCGGTCTACTTCCAAACCCTTCCTGGACACCTTGTGTCCCAGAACAATCCCTTCTTTGACCATGAAATGACATTTTTCCCAGTTTAAAATTAAGTTGGCTTGAATGCATTTGTTCAAAACTTTCTTTAGAACTTCTAAACATTCATCGAACGATCTCCCAAACACTGAAAAATCATCCATAAAGATCTCGATCCCCTCATCAATTAGTTCAGTAAAGATAGTGATCATGCAGCGCTGAAATGTGGCAGGAGCGTTACATAATCCAAAGGGCATTTTCCTAAATGCAAATGTTCCAAAAGGACAGGTGAAGGTTGTCTTCTCCTGATCCTCGGGAGCTACCATGATTTGATTATACCCCGAGTAACCATCTAGGAAACAGAAATACTCATTTCCTGCTAGCCTATCAAGAACCTGATCAAGGAATGGGAGTGGAAAATGATCTTTCCTAGTCGCTTTATTCAACTTCCGGTAATCCATACAAATCCTCCAGCCAGTTACCGTTCTAATGGGAATCAACTCGTTGCTCTCATTTCTAACGACAGTAATACCCCCCTTCTTTGGCACACACTGAACAGGACTTACCCACCGACTATCGGAGATAGGATATATAATACCTGCGTCCAGTCATTTGATTATCTCCTTCTTGACCACTTCTTTCATGGGTGGGCTAAGTCTTCGTTGGGGTTCTATTGACTCTTTTGACTCTTCCTCTAGAAGGATCTTATGCATGCAAATTGAAGGACTTATCCCTCTAATGTCTGCAATGGTCCAGCCTAATGCTTTCTTGTTCTCACAAAGAACTGCAATCAATTTATCTTCATTCTCCTTCATTAAAGATGCATCAATAATAACCGGTAATTTTTTGTCCTTACCTAGAAAAACATACTTTAGGTTTTCGGGTAGTGGTTTCAATTCAAGCATAGGTGGCTCTACAATAGACGGCTTCATGATTTCCGACTCACTTGACGTGCTTATTAACTCAAACGCGTTAGCATTTGGTAAATGCTCAAAAGTACATAACACTTCCTCAGTTTCCCTTGAATCTGGATCCTCTTCTATTTCTTCATATGTTAAAGCACTAAGAATTTTGTGCTCCCAATTATTTTCATTATGCATCATCTGTATAGGTGCTGTAAGACCCCCTTTTTTTTTTCTTTTTCAACCACCGGGGTCTTAGGCCCAGAACCGCCGCTTTGCGGTGACTCCTTCACGTCCCGAAGGGTCATCACCACAAGGCGCCGATTCTGCCGGCCAATTTCGATCACAGAAAAGTAGCATAATTATAACAGTAAGAGTAATACAGTCCACAATAATAAAAATCATATATATATAATAAAACTCCACGAAGGGAGTGTCCACAGAAACATCAGAGTACTATAAATACGGGCTTATGCCCGGTACAAAATGTCCTCACTACAAGTCTCTCATGCGGAAGCGAAACAGTAAACTACTCAAGGTCGAGACTCACGGTCCCGGCTGTGTGAACTCCGGAGCTAGACTGCCCCATCTCTAGGCGCACCGATCTCTGGGGCTGCTCCTCCATGCTGGGCTCCACGATCCCCTAAATGATGCGGTTCGAAAACCGTTAGTCATAAAGACTAAGCCCTATCATCCCCTACCCCTTCCCCCATGGCTCCTAGGTACCGAGCGGAGAGGAAGAAAGGGAAGGACATGATGGTAGAGAATAAACAAGAACAGATGGCAGCGGAAACTAATCTAGCAAGTTGTGTTAGGTGAGCAGTTAATAAATTGTTATAATAGGTCTAGCAGTAAGAAAAGCAATTAAATGAATTTAAACCTTCACTTATGCGAGAACACATAAGCAAAAGGGATCTTTTGCAAGGCTCCCATCGTATAGAGTGTCCCATACCACTTATACGTTGGGGTGTCGGTTATCAAACAGCAATGGTTGTTATATATTGAAATTAACCTTTGATTTATAAACTTGCCCACACAAGCTTATAGACCAAGGGGTCGTTTTGCAGGTCCTAATGTATAAGCGTCCCATACCACTTATACTTTAGGTGTCAGGGTTAAATGAATCGATTATGCTATGACATGCTAGTGGGTATTATGAAACATGCAGTGCAACTCACACACCCGACTCTGTGCACACAGACCTTTAGTTCCCCCTTTCGGAGCCATTACCTCCCAGGATACCTCCGTAGTGGCAGACGGAAGCGGTGGGTTGGGCCTCGCCCACCTCAAAACCAGTAAAAGCACCACTGGTCTGACCTATCGTACGCCTCAACGCTTGGTGCACTAAGCAGACGCCTGCGTACTCTTGCCGGCTGGCGCACCGAACTTCTGTTGGCGAAGTGCTAACCACCTCGCCGAGTCAACGATATCGGTGTCGGTGCAATCGAACTCCCCGATATCGAAAGACCCACCACCTTAACTTTTCCTATTTTATGCACATGCAAGTTTATCGTAAACACACAAAAACCGAGCCGAAGCTCCCCGGACCAAAACGTCCGTCTCCAAACCAACCGAGCCGAAGCTCCCCGGACCATCCGTCCGTCTCCAAACCAACCGAGCCGAAGCTCCCCGGACCATCCGTTCGTCTCCAAACCAACCGAGCCGAAGCTCTCATCATTCTTCCTGTGCCAACAGTGTTCGTGAAGAGTGCAACCCTAGTTACTAAGTTGCTCTTGACGGTTTATTATTACAGTTTACGTTAGCCCAGGACTGCCCCCGGTATACCCCGTGAAGGGCTCTCAAGGGGCACTAGGAACCAAGACGGTGCATTACGGCCCGAAGTTCCCTTTCGCAAGGCACTTATTATTATTGGTTGTCTACCCTTTTACCCGATTTCCTTCTCGTATTATATTAGACTATCCTAGGGTGATTTTAAACCTTCCACTCCTCGGGGAAAAGCGATCTTTCGCCAAACCCGAGCACCTCTTAACTCTAGCTATCACCACTACTCACTACTCTTAATATCTTCCTCAGATCACGTCCTATTGCATTTCACAATTTACTAAATGCAGACCTACCTAGGCTACATGTCGAACCGGTTATGAAATGATCCATTACTCATCCAAATGCCCTAAATTATTTACTGGAGACTTACCATGACATAAATGTCCTAAGTCCAGAAAATGGAAATTTTCCTAATTTATTTGGCATTTAATTAAATTCCTCGAAAATCTTAAGGGCCACCGGTTTGAACATGAACTATCCTAATTATTCATGCAAGATGTCCAGCAAATTTATGATAATTAGTAGGCTATCTCAGAAGGCTAAATCCTAGATATCATAATTTTCTAACATCAACATGACCTGAAAAACTATTTGGAAATAATCTCTAATTTCTATAGTTTATGAATCAAGTACAGAAAATATTCTTCCAAAAATTCTAACTAATTTATGACATGAAGATTAAGGCCTAAAATTTGCACTGGCTAAGTTTCATAATTTTCCAGTAAGTGTTCTATCCATAATAATTTTTTAAACATAAAAGCCCTTTCTATCATTCGTGAATAAAGTACTAGATTTACTCAACATAAAATTCTATAAAAATTCAGGGATCAATGTTCTACTATTCAAGATCTAAATCCAGAATTTTAACTGATTATAATTAATGTAAAGCCTCCAAATAATTGAAACAACAAATTGGGCTAATAATTCTTTAACACATGAAGTATAATATATATTAATCATAAAATTCCAGAAAAATTACCATAAGTCTAATACATCCTAAAACTCCCTCCTCCCGAGTTTCATAATTTTTGGATTAGATTTAGTGCTTAAAATAATTATATTACATGTTTATCCTATTCCAACATCTCAACTTTCGAGGTACCTAACTACCTCCAATTCCTTCACTATTTCAACCAGAGGGTTTTCATCATATCCTCCCCCTCTCCTCCAAATTTCAAGGGCATACAAGAGCTTTTGCTCCTATGTCCTTCACAAACCTCAAACTCCCACCCGTCGGAGTTGAGCCAATCTCTTAGGGTAAAATCCACCCTAAGCCACACCATGTTTCCCAAGAGGGTAGACATAGACTCAACAAATCAGTGGCCAACAACTTCAGCCTCTTTTGAGGAGATTTGTCCACTCCATCTCCAATTGTACTTTTCCCCAAAGTACCCCTCACCAAGACCTATCTAGGACTTGATAATTCCCTATTCAAAACTCGACCAATCGAGTTGAAATTTTGTACAGATCTTAATATTGATGCCAGGGACCACCACCCAAAATTTGGGGGAGTTTGGGCTTAATTTCATCTCCTAATTAATTTTATATTGTTTATTAAATTTTTACAAAAACTTTAGGCAAAAGTTCTCCAAAAATTCTCATTTTTGGACAGCCTCTCGATATACATATTATAGACCTCCAGTCCAAATTTCAAGTCATTTGGACATGTTATGAACCGTGGGCAACCATTTTAATTTCTGGTTAACCTAGGTCTTGATCCCACCAAAATGAGTGCTGTGTTCAAACCACTCACCCAAATTGAATAAAATCAATTTTAAATTAAAGTAGACCCCGAGGGCTACAACTTTTGTGTCTGGTCATTTTTCCTAAATCGGCCTCTAAGTGCCTCGTTTTGCAGTCTCAAAAATACATTCAAATAATCTATTTTCCATTATGTACTATATAATAATCTATGTATTATATATTAAATCTACTGTTCATCTTCTTCAGAACCCGAAACCAGAACCAGGAAGCCATTTTTCCTGTAACATTTCCGCGATCCGTTGCCGGCCGTCCGGTCACTTCCCTGGCCAGCCACCACCACCACCACCTCCGTTGAGGCGACGGCTATCGGTCGGCGGTGGTTTGGCCGCCGGAGGTGGCGGTTTCCGGCGAACTCAAAAATACCATTTTCATGGTTTTCCCATGAAAACGAGAGACGGGTCCGGCTCCGTTGAGTGCGAACCTATTTTCTAAGAATCCTAAGATCTACCCATGAAAAGAAGGAGCAGAGGAGGACCTTGTTCGCGGTTTGGAGGCGAGAAGAGCGACGGGGTGCCATGGCGCGGTGGTGGCGTTGCTGAACTCCTCTTACAGCAAGAACAAGGATCTGCTCCGTTTACTTGAGCGTGTAACCTTCTCCTCTTTCCCTAAGTGGGCTTTTATAACTCAGGAAGTGGGAAGATGAAATGGTAAAAGCCATTATGTCCATGAAGTTTCCCCCTTAGCGTTTCGGTTACGGTGAAGGGATAAGAAACGGCGGAACTGAACAGGTGTGTCCAGCTGGCGATTTTCTATTGGACCACCTTTTCCTTATTTATCATATAATTACAGAAGGAAAACGGCCGGTAGTTACTCCTGGTGTAACTTCCCACACCAGCATTTAATACCACGCGTGTTGGAATAATTTCGGGCCCGAACCGTCGTTTCGGCCAATGTCACGGGCGTGACACATAGGTCACGGGCGTGACAGGTCCGAATAGCCAATCCTGGGTTCGACGATCGTCGAACTGAGATCGACGATCGTCGATGGATGGTCACGGGCGTGACACCTTGGGTCACGGGCGTGACATGCCCGAACGGCAAGTTTCGAGGTCGACGATCGTCGAATTAAGATCGACGATCGTCGATGGGGTCACGCCCTAGGTCACGGGCGTGACACTCCTGTCACGGGCGTGACATGCCCGGGGCGCAAGCTCGACGATCGTCTCACGGCGATCGACGATCGTCGATGGGGTCACGCTCATAGTCACGGGCGTGACACCTTGGTCACGGGCGTGACATGCCCTGACAGCACGTTCGACGATCGTCTCGTGGAGATCGACGATCGTCGAAGTAGTCACGCCCAAGTCACGGGCGTGACGGGTCGGTCACGGGCGTGACCAACCCTTGACCCGAAAACTCAATCGATTTATTTTCACTTTTTGTGCTCCCTGGGGTTCTGACTCGACCAACCGACTCCTAGGGGTCTAGCCGGAAATGGGATGTTACAAATCCCAATAAACAAAACAAAAATTTCGTCCCCGAAATTGAGGTTGAGCCTATGGGGATTTCTATCGGAATAAATTAAACTTGTAACATCCCATACGATCTTTCTATTGGGTTCAGGCGACTGCTCGTCTGATAACGAAGACAATCTCCCCAATAAACAAAAGATTAGCCCCTACCTTTCTGATTAAGTGCGCATGCCTAGGTCCTGGATATTCCGTATCTAGTCTTAACATTCCAAAACAAGAAGGCAATCTATAGTATACCGAGAGGTGGTGAGATGTACCTGACTGAACAACTCCGGGTATCCTTGCCTCATCAGATCCTGCGGTTCCCAGGTGTGCTCCTCCTGACCGTGGTTTCTCCACAGAACCTTGACTAAGGGGATCTTCTTGCGCCGCAAGATCCGCACTCCTTTGTCGTCGATCCGAACCGGCTCCAAGTGAACGGATCGGTCTGAAGCTACCGGCCCTTCGGTGGTCAAAATCCGCTGCTCCGGGCGTAGTAGAGCCCTTCTCAGCGAAGAGATGTGGAAGACGTCGTGTAGAGCTGCCAGCTCCGGTGGCAACTCTAGCCTGTAGGCTAGGGGTCCGATCCGCTCCAGGATCCGGTAAGGGCCCATATACCTAGGGCTGAGTTTCTTCCTCCGACCGCGCACCCGTGAGACTCCGTGCATGGGTCGGATCTTCAAGAACACTCGATCCCCTACCCGAAACTCCACCTGACGATGTCGGGCGTCATAGTATTTGGCCTGTCTGCTCTGCGCCTCCAACATCCTATCTCTGATCAGCCTCACCTGAGCCTCGGTGTCTTCAACGAAATCCGATCCCAGCAGTTTCGGATCCTCGTCCTGAACCCAGGAAAGCGGGGTCCTACATTTCCTTCCATACAAGGCCTCATAAGGCGCCATCCTGATGCTGGACTGGTAGCTATTGTTGTAGGAGAACTCGACCAACGGTAACGTCTTCTCCCACGGCTCCCCTCGGTCTAGTATACACAGCCGTAGTAAGTCCTCCAAGGTCCTGTTGGTGCGCTCGGTCTGCCCGTCCGTCTGAGGGTGGAAGGCCGTGCTAAAAGTCAATCGGGTGCCCAAATATGCCTGCACTGACCGCCACTCCCTGGATGTAAACCGTCCATCGCGGTCCGACACTATCGTCCGGGGCACGCCATGATATCGGACATACTGCTCCACAAATTTCCGTACCAGCACTCCCACCGAATCGTCCTTCCTGATCGGTATAAAGCGGGCCACCTTCGTCAAACGATCGACAATCACCCAAATCGAGTCGTTCCCTGTCCGAGACCGGGGAAGACCATGTATAAAATCCATCGCTATGTCGTCAAACTTCCACTCCGGCACCGGGAGTGGCTGCAACAGTCCTGCAGGGTTCCTGCACTCCGCCTTCACCAACTGACACGCCTCGCAATGGGTCACGAAGTACGTAATGTCTTTCTTCATGCCCGGCCAAAACATCGTCCTCTTCAGATCAGCGGTCATCTTTGTGATCCCCGGGTGCACGGAGTACCGGCTGCAATGCGCCTCTGTCAGAATATCCTCTCGGATCTGGCCTCCTGCGGGTATATATACTCTGCCTCTGAAGTGGAGCAAACCATCTCTCAGGGAATAATCTCCTGTCGAACCTTCCTCCAAAGCTCGGAACATCGGCTCTGCCCACGCATTTGTCCTCTGTCCGTCCCGAATGCGATCCCGAATATCGTCTAAGGCCACTATCGATGCCAGATACTCCCTATACAGATCTGGGTCATCCTCGGACACTAGGGATATCTGCATGTCTCTGAATGACTGGACCAGCTCCATAGACATAACCTGGGGCCCAGCTTCGGAAGTGGCCGCTCTCAGACTCAACGCGTCGGCCACCACATTTGCCTTCCCTGGGTGGTAGTGCATCTCATACTGATAATCTGCTAAGAACTCCACCCAGCGCCTCTGCCTGATATTCAGCTCCTTCTGAGTGTCCACGTATTTCAAGTTCTTGTGATCGGAGAAGATATCGCAGTGGACTCCATAAAGGTAATGACGCCAGACCTTTAGAGCAAAAACGACCGCTCCCATCTCGAGGTCGTGCACCGGGTAGTTCCTCTCATGGGTCTTCAGCTGGCGGGAGGCATATGCTATGACATGTCCGTTCTGCATCAGCACCGCTCCCATCCCTTGGTATGATGCGTCGGTATACACCTGGAATCCCTCCCTTCCGGATGGAAGGGCCAGGATAGGGGCCGAGATGAGTCGGTCCTTCAGCTCCTGGAAAGCCGCCTGGCACTGCGGGGTCCAAACAAAAGGTGCCTCCTTCTTTGTCAAAGATGTGAGGGGGAGGGCAATCCGAGAGAATCCCTCCACGAACTTCCGGTAGTAACCGGCAAGCCCCAAGAAACTGCGTACATCGGTGGCTGTCCTCAGCTGCGGCCAATCGCGAACTGCCCGAACCTTTGCTGGATCTACTGATAACCCGGCTCCGCTGATGATGTGGCCTAGGAAGGCCACCTCCTTCAACCAGAACTGACACTTGCTGAATTTGGCATAAAGGTGATGCTCCCGCAACCTCTCCAAGGTCAGTGCCAGATGCCGAGTGTGCTCCTCCTCCGTCCTAGAGTAGATCAGGATGTCGTCTATGAACACTATGACGAACACATCCAAGTAAGCCTCGAAAACCCGGTTCATGAGACTCATGAACGCCGACGGAGCATTCGTGAGCCCAAAGGGCATCACGGTGAACTCATACAGGCCATATCTGCTACTAAAGGCCGTCTTCGGGATATCCTCCTCCTGGATCCGCAGCTGGTAGTATCCTGATCTCAAGTCCAGCTTCGAGAAATAATGGGCCCCCTCCAGCTGGTCGAATAATTCGTCTATCCGTGGGAGCGGATAGGTATTCCGGACGGTCAGCCTGTTTAGTGCTCGATAATCGATGCACAGGCGAAGTGTCCCATCCTTCTTCTTCACGAACAGGACCGGTGCTCCCCATGGCGAGGAACTCGGTCTAACAAAACCTGCCTCAACTAATTCCTGCAACTGAGTCCGAAACTCTGCCAACTCCTTTGGGGCCATCCGATAAGGGGTCCTAGACGCCGGCTTGGCCCCCGGCACAAGCTGAATCTGAAAATCCTGCTCTCGGTGTGGTGGTAGTCCTGGCAGTTTCTCCGGAAAGATGTCAGCAAAATCTCGCACCACCGGGATGTCTGTCACCGACTCCTTAACCTCCGCCATCTCAAAAAGAATCTGATAGACCTCCTCTCCCTGCAGATGGGCCTTGACGGCCTGTACCGAAGATAAGAGTATACGAGAGACAGGTCTTATACCTTCAATGGTAATGAAAGAGTCCCCATGTCTCACGGTGATCCTCTTTGCCTGGCAGTCAATCTGGGCATAGTTCCAGTGCAGCCATACCATGCCCAGGATCAGGTCGTAGTCCGTCAGCTTCAAAATCGTCGCTGGAGCCTCGAACGCTTTTCCACCAATCTCCGCCTCCATATTGCAGTGATCCGTGGTAAGGAGCTCAGATCCATCCGGTAGTCTCACCCTCATCCTCGAGCCTGTGAACCGCTCCACACCTTCCAGTCCTTCCACGAACGACTCCGACACAAAGGAGTGAGTAGCTCCAGTATCGAACAGCGTGCGGGCAGGCTTGCCGCTGATGAAGACTATACCTGGGGTGATTAGATATCTTAGGGTTCTATAATGAGTTTTTACTTTCCTTGCTATCAATCTAGTGCGATTCAAAGTTTTAACAACTTAAAGGGGAAATTCTATGAAAACAAAGAAGCATTTCGGCATACCTGCGATGACCTGCTCCGGATTCCGCGGCTGAGCAAGGTCCAAGGCATATACCTGCTCTCTTCCCTGTCTACGATCTTCCCCCTGGTATCCTCGACCGCGGCCGCGTCCTCGGCCTCCGTAATGCTGAGCTGGTGGGCCGCCCTGATGTGCTGGAGGTGGTGCCCCCCTCATGGGGCAGTTCCTCCGAATGTGCCCAATCTGATGACAAAAGTAGCACTCTGGGGGATACGCCATTCCCCCGGGTCTCGGCATCTCTTGCATCCGAAGGGGTGGAGGGGCCAATACCACCTGTTCCCTCGGCTCCGGCCTCACGTCCTGACGAGGCTGGTCCTCTGTCCTCCTCCCCTCTGGTACAGCACCCCGCCGCTGGTCATTCCTTCCTCTTCGTCCCTGATCCTCTGCTGGCCGCTTCCGGCCCCGGGTGGTGTGCCAATCTGCCTCAATCCTTTTGGCCATCTCCAAAATCCGGGAGATGGGCCCGTCAGATACAAACAAGAGGGCCTCCCTCAAGTCCTCACGCAGGCCCTTGTAGAACCTCCTGATATACCCCGCCTCGTCCAGCTGGTAGGAATCTGCGTATCGAGCCAGGTGGTCAAACTCTCGATGGTACTCCACCACGGTCCGAGTACCCTGCTTCAGCTGTAAGAACCGCTCCTCCAAGTCATCCCTAACCGACTGCGGAACGAAATGCTCCAGCAGTGCGGCCCTGAACTCCTCCCAAGTGATCTCCGCAACCTCCCTATCAGCAAAGGTCGTGTCCAACAGCGTCTTCCACCACCTCTTTGCATGGGACTCCAGGCAGGAGACAACCAGAGCCACCTTCTCCTCCCATGGACACCGAATCCCGGTCAGCATCTCATACATGATATCTAGCCATTCCTCCGTCCGAACAGCCGACTCTGTCCCCAGATAGGACGGGGGAGAAAGACCCCGGAAGATGCTGAGCCAGTTGGCCCCCGGATTGGGCTGCGGGACCGGAACCTGCTGGGCCCTGAAGGCCTCCAGAATGGCAGTCAGGGTCTGTCCCATGTCTGACTGAAGGAAAGGAGTGGGGGCCGGTGGGGGTGGTGCAACATCCTGAGCCTGTGGAACTCCACCTTGAGGCGTAGTCCGTGCTGGAGGCTGCGTAACAAAAACACACGCTGAGAAAACGTTCAAATACTACATAAAGGTGGACAAATTATATGTGATCCCCATATGGGCACACCACTGCTTCCGCTGCTTAGTTTGTCCCCAAACTAAACTCGAGCGGGGGTGACCGAGGGTTTGTGGACTGCTACTTCCTTCTGATCGATGTTTCCTCTGATACCACTTGTAAGACCCCCCTTTTTTTTTCAACCACCGGGGTCTTAGGCCCAGAACCGCCGCTTTGCGGTGACTCCTTCACGTCCCGAAGGGTCATCACCACAAGGCGCCGATTCTGCCGGCCAATTTCGATCACAGAAAAGTAGCATAATTATAACAGTAAGAGTAATGCAGTCCACAATAATAAAAATCACATATATATAATAAAACTCCACGAAGGGAGTGTCCACAGAAACATCAGAGTACTATAAATACGGGCTTATGCCCGGTACAAAATGTCCTCACTACAAGTCTCTCATGCGGAAGCGAAACAGTAAACTACTCAAGGTCGAGACTCACGGTCCCGGCTGTGTGAACTCCGGAGCTAGACTGCCCCATCTCTAGGCGCACCGATCTCTGGGGCTGCTCCTCCATGCTGGGCTCCACGATCCCCTAAATGATGCGGTTCGAAAACCGGTAGTCATAAAGACTAAGCCCTATCATCCCCTACCCCTTCCCCCATGGCTCCTAGGTACCGAGCGGAGAGGAAGAAAGGGAAGGACATGATGGTAGAGAATAAACAAGAACAGATGGCAGCGGAAACTAATCTAGCAAGTTGTGTTAGGTGAGCAGTTAATAAATTGTTATAATAGGTCTAGCAGTAAGAAAAGCAATTAAATGAATTTAAACCTTCACTTATGCGAGAACACATAAGCAAAAGGGATCTTTTGCAAGGCTCCCATCGTATAGAGTGTCCCATACCACTTATACGTTGGGGTGTCGGTTATCAAACAGCAATGGTTGTTATATATTGAAATTAACCTTTGATTTATAAACTTGCCCACACAAGCTTATAGACCAAGGGGTCGTTTTGCAGGTCCTAATGTATAAGCGTCCCATACCACTTATACTTTAGGTGTCAGGGTTAAATGAATCGATTATGCTATGACATGCTAGTGGGTATTATGAAACATGCAGTGCAACTCACACACCCGACTCTGTGCACACAGACCTTTAGTTCCCCCTTTCGGAGCCGTTACCTCCCAGGATACCTCCGTAGTGGCAGACGGAAGCGGTGGGTTGGGCCTCGCCCACCTCAAAACCAGTAAAAGCACCACTGGTCTGACCTATCGTACGCCTCAACGCTTGGTGCACTAAGCGGACGCCTGCGTACTCTTGCCGGCTGGCGCACCGGACTTCTGTTGGCGAAGTGCTAACCACCTCGCCGAGTCAACGATATCGGTGTCGGTGCAATCGAACTCCCCGATATCGAAAGACCCACCACCTTAACTTTTCCTATTTTATGCACATGCAAGTTTATCGTAAACACACAAAAACCGAGCCGAAGCTCCCCGGACCAAAACGTCCGTCTCCAAACCAACCGAGCCGAAGCTCCCCGGACCATCCGTCCGTCTCCAAACCAACCGAGCCGAAGCTCCCCGGACCATCCGTCCGTATCCAAACCAACCGAGCCGAAGCTCTCATCATTCTTCCTGTGCCAACAGTGTTCGTGAAGAGTGCAACCCTAGTTACTAAGTTGCTCTTGACGGTTTATTATTACAGTTTACGTTAGCGCAGGACTGCCCCCGGTATACCCCGTGAAGGGCTCTCAAGGGGCACTAGGAACCAAGACGGTGCATTACGGCCCGAAGTTCCCTTTCGCAAGGCACTTATTATTATTGGTTGTCTACCCTTTTACCCGATTTCCTTCTCGTATTACATTAGACTATCCTAGGGTGATTTTAAACCTTCCACTCCTCGGGGAAAAGCGATCTTTCGCCAAACCCGAGCACCTCTTAACTCTAGCTATCACCACTACTCACTACTCTTAATATCTTCCTCAGATCACGTCCTATTGCATTTCATAATTTACTAAATGCAGACCTACCTAGGCTACATGTCGAACCGGTTATGAAATGATCCATTACTCATCCAAATGCCCTAAATTATTTACTGGAGACTTACCATGACATAAATGTCCTAAGTCCAGAAAATGGAAATTTTCCTAATTTATTTGGTATTTAATTAAATTCCTCGAAAATCTTAAGGGCCACCGGTTTGAACATGAACTATCCTAATTATTCATGCAAGATGTCCAGCAAATTTATGATAATTAGTAGGCTATCTCAGAAGGCTAAATCCTAGATATCATAATTTTCTAACATCAACATGACCTGAAAAACTATTTGGAAATAATCTCTAATTTCTATAGTTTATGAATCAAGTACAGAAAATATTCTTCCAAAAATTCTAACTAATTTATGACATGAAGATTAAGGCCTAAAATTTGCACTGGCTAAGTTTCATAATTTTCCAGTAAGTGTTCTATCCATAATAATTTTTTAAACATAAAAGCCCTTTCTATCATTCGTGAATAAAGTACTAGATTTACTCAACATAAAATTCTATAAAAATTCAGGGATCAATGTTCTACTATTCAAGATCTAAATCCAGAATTTTAACTGATTATAATTAATGTAAAGCCTCCAAATAATTGAAACAACAAATTGGGCTAATAATTCTTTAACACATGAAGTATAATATATATTAATCATAAAATTCCAGAAAAATTACCATAAGTCTAATACATCCTAAAACTCCCTCCTCCCGAGTTTCATAATTTTTGGATTAGATTTAGTGCTTAAAATAATTATATTACATGTTTATCCTATTCCAACATCTCAACTTTCGAGGTACCTAACTACCTTCAATTCCTTCACTATTTCAACCAGAGGGTTTTCATCATATCCTCCCCCTCTCCTCCAAATTTCAAGGGCATACAAGAGCTTTTGCTCCTATGTCCTTCACAAACCTCAAACTCCCACCCGTCGGAGTTGAGCCAATCTCTTAGGGTAAAATCCACCCTAAGCCACATCATGTTTCCCAAGAGGGTAGACATAGACTCAACAAATCAGTGGCCAACAACTTCAGCCTCTTTTGAGGAGATTTGTCCACTCCATCTCCAATTGTACTTTTCCCCAAAGTACCCCTCACCAAGACCTATCTAGGACTTGATAATTCCCTATTCAAAACTCGACCAATCGAGTTGAAATTTTGTACAGATCTTAATATTGATGCCAGGGACCACCACCCAAAATTTGGGGGAGTTTGGGCTTAATTTCATCTCCTAATTAATTTTATATTGTTTATTAAATTTTTACAAAAACTTTAGGCAAAAGTTCTCCAAAAATTCTCATTTTTGGACAGCCTCTCGATATACATATTATAGACCTCCAGTCCAAATTTCAAGTTATTTGGACATGTTATGAACCGTGGGCAACCATTTTAATTTCTGGTTAACCTAGGTCTTGATCCCACCAAAATGAGTGCTGTGTTCAAACCACTCACCCAAATTGAATAAAATCAATTTTAAATTAAAGAAGACCCCGAGGGCTACAACTTTTGTGTCTGGTCATTTTTCCTAAATCGGCCTCTAAGTGCCTCGTTTTGCAGCCTCAAAAATACATTCAAATAATCTATTTTCCATTATGTACTATATAATAATCTATGTATTATATATTAAATCTACTGTTCATCTTCTTCAGAACCCGAAACCAGAACCAGGAAGCCATTTTTCCTGTAACATTTCCGCGATCCGTTGCCGGCCGTCCGGTCACTTCCCTGGCCAGCCACCACCACCACCACCTCCGTTGAGGCGACGGCTATCGGTCGGCGGTGGTTTGGCCGCCGGAGGTGGCGGTTTCCAGCGAACTCAAAAATACCATTTTCATGGTTTTCCCATGAAAACGAGAGACGGGTCCGGCTCCGTTGAGCGCGAACCTATTTTCTAAGAATCCTAAGATCTACCCATGAAAAGAAGGAGCAGAGGAGGACCTTGTTCGCGGTTTGGAGGCGAGAAGAGCGACGGGGTGCCATGGCGCGGTGGTGGCGTTGCTGAACTCCTCTTACAGCAAGAACAAGGATCTGCTCCGTTTACTTGAGCGTGTAACCTTCTCCTCTTTCCCTAAGTGGGCTTTTATAACTCAGGAAGTGGGAAGATGAAATGGTAAAAGCCATTATGTCCATGAAGTTTCCCCCTTAGCGTTTCGGTTACGGTGAAGGGATAAGAAACGGCGGAACTGAACAGGTGTGTCCAGCTGGCGATTTTCTATTGGACCACCTTTTCCTTATTTATCATATAATTACAGAAGGAAAACGGCCGGTAGTTACTCCTGGTGTAACTTCCCACACCAGCATTTAATACCACGCGTGTTGGAATAATTTCGGGCCCGAACCGTCGTTTCGGCCAATGTCACGGGCGTGACACATAGGTCACGGGCGTGACAGGTCCGAATAGCCAATCCTGGGTTCGACGATCGTCGAACTGAGATCGACGATCGTCGATGGATGGTCACGGGCGTGACACCTTGGGTCACGGGCGTGACATGCCCGAACGGCAAGTTTCGAGGTCGACGATCGTCGAATTGAGATCGACGATCGTCGATGGGGTCACGCCCTAGGTCACGGGCGTGACACTCCTGTCACGGGCGTGACATGCCCGGGGCGCAAGCTCGACGATCGTCTCACGGCGATCGACGATCGTCGATGGGGTCACGCTCATAGTCACGGGCGTGACACCTTGGTCACGGGCGTGACATGCCCTGACAGCACGTTCGACGATCGTCTCGTGGAGATCGACGATCGTCGAAGTAGTCACGCCCAAGTCACGGGCGTGACGGGTCGGTCACGGGCGTGACCAACCCTTGACCCGAAAACTCAATCGATTTATTTTCACTTTTTGTGCTCCCTGGGGTTCTGACTCGACCAACCGACTCCTAGGGGTCTAGCCGGAAATGGGATGTTACAGGTGCACTCACCTCCGTAATAGAGAAACACTCCTCTTTATCATCCGGAAATCTCATGGCTTTGAGGATGTTGAATGTCACATTCTCATCATTAACTCTCATCGTAAGCTCACCCTTCTGAACATCAATGAGTGTTCTTCCGGTGGCCAAGAATGGTCTACCAAGAATGATGGGGACATCCTTGTCCTCATCCATATCAAGTACTACAAAATCAGCGGGGAAAATAAATTTCTCCACTTTAACCAACACGTCTTCTACAATTCCCTTAGGGAATGCAAGAGACATATCGGCCAACTATAGAGTGAGAGATGTAGGTGTTATCTCCCCTAGACCCAACTTCTTATAGATAGATAATGGCATCAGGTTGATGCTCGCTCTGAGGTCACATAATGCTCTCCCAACAAACTTCACTTCAATAGAACAAGGAATTGTGAAACTACCGGGATCCTTAAGCTTGGGTGGCAGCTTGTTCTGCAATATAGCACTACACTCCTCAGTCAACGCCACTATCTCTTTATCAACAAATTTTCTCTTCTTTGTCAAGATATCTTTCATAAACTTAACATAACTCGGCATTTGCTCAAGCGCCTCGGCAAATGGGATGTTTATAGTTAGCTTTTTGAAAATATCCATAAACTTCTGGAATTGTATGTCAAGTTTGGATTTAGCCAGTCTAGATGGAAATGGGGGTGGTGGGTAGATTATGTCTTTCTTTTGGTTTAATTTCTCTTTTTGCTTCTCTCCCACCTCCTTCTCTAATGTGCTCGACTCACTCGGCATCTTACTTGCCTCTTCTTCCCTAGTTTTCTCAAGCAACCTCTCCCCACTTGGAATCTCTACACCACTCCGTAAGGCAATAGCTTTGCATTGATTATTATGATTTTCTTTTGTTGGATTTAGTGTGGTATCAGAAGGAAGAGTTCCAATGGGTCTTTGACTTAATGAATTTGCAAGTTGACCTATAGTTGTTTCTAGTGATCTTAATGAAGATTCTATTCCTCCTATTCTTGAGTCATACTTTTGGAACATGCCTAAGATAAATTCATCTGGTATCTTCCTTTGGTTTAATTGTTGGGGTTGAGAGTTATTATTGATAGGAGGGTGGTTCGTATTTTGATTGAACCCTGGTGGGTGATTCGCCCCTTGATTGTTTTTCCAGGAGAAATTGGGGTGATTTCGCCACTCGGGGTGATAATGATTGGCAAATCCAGGTGGACTTTGCCTTTGTGCTCCTCCTACATAATTTGCTTCTTCAGAAATTTGATTTAATTGCTCCACCGTCAATGGAGCACTAGATGAAGGTTGTGATAATGAATCTAATCTCTTATTAATTAGGTTGAATTGTGATGCCATTTGAGCGGCCAAGGAAGTGATTTGGTCCACTTGGTGGATACCAACCGTGTTGTTGTTCCCTTGACGCTCATAGGCTTGATAGTTATTTGTAGTGAGATCTTCGAGGATTGCATATGCGTCCTCGGGATACTTCTTAAGTAACGATCCTCCAGCAGCCCCGTCTACTAAGATCATGGTTGCAGTTTGCAATCCATTATAGAAGGTGGAAACTTGTTGATGTAGGGCTAACCTATGGTGGGGACACTTTCTCAGTAGCTCCTTAAAACGCTCCCAAGCGTCGTATAGTATCTCTCCGTTTCCCTGTGTGAATGTGGTTATATCTCTTATTAGCTTTGCAGTCTTCGAAGGAGGAAAGTATTTATGTAAAAAAATTTCGACTAGTTGCATCCAAGTTGTAATACAATCATCAGGTAAAGAATCTAGCCAATCCTTAGCCCTCCCTTCTAGTGAGAACGGAAACAGTCATAACATAATTGCATCATCGGATGCCCCGTTACACTTAAACATATCACAGATGGCTAAGAAAGTTTTTAAATGAGAATTTGCATCCTCATGAATGAGACCCCCAAACTTATTGTATTGAACTTGTTGCATGATTAGTGGGTCCATTTTAAAGTTATTTGCTGCAATTGCCGGACGAGCAATGCTGAAATGCAAACCCCCACCTATAGGTGTATTATAGTCGTAGCATGTCATGCGAGGTGCATTAGGTTGAACATTTTATTCAACATGCTCCTCATTATCATCAACGTTGTTTTGCACATGATTATCTATCGCAGGATGAATAATGTTAACGGTCCTAAAGTCTCTCCTGTTTTGTCTACAGGTACGCTCAATTTCAGAATTCAAAGGCAATAATTCTACTTGCCTATACCTGGACATACACTGCACAGATTTTCAAATAAACTCAATTCAAATAAATAAACAAACAAACAAATAAAGACTTGATCTCTAAGTACTAGGGATTCACTAATATTATGAAAATAATTAACACTAACTCAGAAGCACCTCCCCGGCAATGGCGCCAAAAACTTGATACGCCCGGGATAGATGTATATTTACGCAAGTGCACGTGCCGAATCAAGTAATATAAAGTTAGAAGTGATCGTTCCCTCGAGGAGGTGATTGACCTAGTGATCACAATTACTAGCTCTTCCCGTTCTCTAAGTTCAAGACGATAATTAAGGTGAATTTCTAGTTTTATTTAAAGAAATACTCTTAAGACAAGAACTAAAATGCGCGGACAAGAAAATATTGTTATCCAAGTTTTAGAGAAGCAATCTTGCATGTTGGTTTCCCTTACCTATTGCGATGATTTTTTATAGAAAAAGCTTCCATGAGTCGTTGACTTCTATCTTGCAAGGATTTAAAAGCGGATCTCTTTATCCCTCGATTTCCGAGATCCGGTCACCCAAATTCCCCCAGTTATCTCTAACTTGGGTGGAAAGAAAGTAACGAAAAGCGCACAAATCCACTACGCTAACTCAAGAGGAAATCTCTTTCTCTCTTGAAGTTATATTAGAAATTAGGTTACACTTACACCGCTCATCTCTCGATTCTCGCAGTGCAGTAAAAAGATGGAATTTTGACTAAAGAAATACGTGACTCCTCTCTCGAATCTCGCCACGTAATATAAAGGATTCAACCCTAGACTAGCATAACTCCTCTCTCGAATCTCGTCATGCTAACTAAAAGATGAATACTTACTCAAAACATCCACAAATAGAGAACACAATTCCAATAAAGATAGAAAATCAAACAATCATTAAGTCAAAACCTTGATTCAAATCATCACAACAAGTAAGGTACTCACAACACACAAGATCTAAGAAATTAGTTCATGGCGGAGAGATGAAACCAAATTAGATGGATCTTACTAGACATGCTTCAGAAAATTCGAAAGTTTCAAGAAATAATTCACTCGGATGTGGGAGATCCGTTGCTCTTGACGATCCGGTGTAGTCTTCTTCTTCTTCTTGCCTAGGGTTTGTCTCCCAAGATGGATCTTCTCCTCCAAAGCCCCTCTCTCTCTATGTCCAGAACTCCTATTTTGTCCTTTTATTTGTCCTTTAAAAACGCCTCCAGATATGCCAAGGGATGCCTCCTTCCAAATTTGAAAAGGTGACAAAATTCGAATTTCAAACTCTGAAAACCGCCCAGGAGACGTTGCAACCTTCATTTTTTGGGGTATTGCAACACCCGCGCTGTGCCTACTTGCATTGCCAATCAGAAAGAAAGGTGTTGCAACCATTTATTTTTTCGTGCGTTGCAACCTTTTTCCAGATTTTTATATTTTGGCAGATTTCCGTCCATGAGCTTATTCCTCTTGCACCACTAGTAAACATACAATGAAAAGAGACCAAATTAGCCTTGAATTAGATAATCAAACAATTACTTTCATTTCTATAGCTTTTTGTGTTTATTCGTGTCGGATATGCCAAGTAATTTGTCAGAAAACGTGGCTAGATAACTTCTTTTGGGAAGTTATCAATAAGACAGAAGATTGTTCAAGACTGAAGACAGAAATTAAATGATTCATTCGCCTTGGGTACCTCGAGAGTTCTCTCCGAAACAAAGGCTCTGAATCAACATGTCAAGAATGATCCGGCACAGGGACGATCCCCAGGATGGACATCTCAAAGAAGAGTTTGCTTTCTGCTGAATGGGCATCCAGAGCTCCATCATCACTACTTGTATTTTGTATTTTCAACATTCGTGGAAAAAACAATAAGTGTTATTTCCAATCTTATTGATGACTATATTATAGAGTGTTTGGTGATCCCAACAAGAGACTCCGGCCTCTCCCCTAACAGAGTGTTTGGTGATCCCAACAAGGGACTCCGACCACTCTCCTTACAGAGTATTCCGTGATCACAACAAGGGACTCTGGCCTCTCCTCTTATAGAGTGTTCAGTGTTCCCAACAAAGGACTCTAACCTCTCCTCTTATAGAGCGTTCAGTGTTCCCAACAAGAGAATCTTGCCTCTCTCCTTACAGAGTGTTCAGTGATCCCAACAAGGGACTCCGGTCTCTCCCCTTAGAGAGTGTTCAGTGTTCCCAACAAGGGACTCTTGCCTCTCCTCTTATGGAGTGTTTAGTGTTCCCAACAAGGGACTCTGGCCTTTCCCCTTACAGAGTGTTCAGTGATCCCAACAAGGGACTCCGGCCTCTCCTCTTACAGAGTGTTCAGTATTCCCAACAAGAGACTCTGGCCTCTCCTCTTACAGAGTGTTCAGTGTTCCCAATAAGGAACTCTAGCCTCTCTCCTCACAGAGTGTTCAATGTTCTCAATAAGGGACTCTAGCCTCTCCCCTTACAGAGTGTTCGGTGCTCCCAACAAGGGACTCCGACCTCTTCCCTTACAGAGTGTTAAGATCGCCGCAAAAGGGATCCCGGCCTCTTTAGCTCATAGCCCGACTAACCCTCGCAAAACAATGTCACAAGCCAAATTTACAAAAAAATAACATTTGTACAAAAGAAAGGGGCAGAAGATCCCAACGACGTCACATCTGGATCGGCGGGGCAGCAACATCAAGAACCTTGCCAGCTAAGGAACCCTTCTGCCTCAATAAAGATGGAGCCATCACATCCACATCCAAACATCTCGCAACAATAAGTTTCCTCCTCCGACCATGTCCATAAGGTACCCCGTTGGCAAACTTGGGGGCACCAGAAACTCGCATCTCGACAACCTATTATCCTCCATAATGAGTGCTCAATGCGCCAAGCATATTGCACCCTTACAGACAATCAACGCACATTACGCGCAATAAGCACACACCACGAGCATTGCACCTCACATGCACAATGCCCACTGCGCCCCACGTGCACACTGCACACATTGTGATATGCACACTCGCCGCATGCATCACACAATTGTGCGCTCTACGCGCCATACATATTACACCTTACGCACATCACGCATGTTGCACGCATCACGCACAACACCTGTTACACATCACACCCATTACGCAATGCACACGTCACACTTCGTGTACATGCTACACATCTTGCACCTTGTGCATTCTGTGCTATGCATGCATAAATTCCAAAAGTGCACCTCGCGCATGCTGCGCCCACCACAAGCATCAATACGTGACACTCACCATTCACATTCCCCTTGTAAGACCCCATTTTTTTTGCAACCACCACCGGGGTCTTAGGCCCAGAACCGCCGTTTTGCGGTGACACCATCCTCCGGGATGGTCGACACCACAAAACGCCGACTCTGCCGGCCATCTCAATCACCATCGACTGAAGAAGTAGTAAGAAGGGACATAAGTGTCCAAGGCCACAATATCAATAAAGAGGAGATCACAACATCATATAGTCCACAACATAACAGTCTAAAGTAAATGGTAAGGTAAAATAGGAAAAGAGGGCTTATTTCCAGTACATGTAATCCTCACTACAAGTCACTCGCAGAAGCAAAACTAAAACAAAGCATCACCGTAACTGTCACTGAACCGAGAGCACCCAAGCTAGACTGGCCTATCTCCACCGACTCCGTACTCTGCTGGTGTTGCATCTCTGGGTGCATTTTCCTTTTCGGCCTGCAGTCGCCGCCTCGCAATCCACGTCTGTGTCTACGTCTTCGGCCTCCTGGCCGCTGAGCTGGTGGGATCCCACCCATCATGGGGCATTTGACCTGTGCATGCCCCGGCTGGTGACAATGGTAGCACGGTCGTGGGGTCAACTCTGTCGGAATCTGTAAAACCTGTGTCTCTTCCATATGGTACACCTAAAATATTATGGTCCAAAAACCGTTAGTCTAAAAGACTAAGTCCTATCATCCCCCACCCCTCCCCCGTGGCTCCTAGGCACCAGGCGGAAAGGAGTGAAAAGGAGGACCAAAAGTAGGGCAGAATCAAGCAGGTGACAACTATCCTAAGGAATAAAAGATGACAGGGGTATCACAATAATTAAGTATGAGTAAACAAGTGTGTAACAAAAGTAAACAGTAAGGAGTAACAAGTAAGTAATAACAACAAGAAATATAACCATTGATTTATAGGGATTACCCCAATAGACCAATGGGTCGTTTTGCAGGGCCTATCGTATAAAACATCTCATACCATTTTATACGATAGGTGTTAGGGATTAAATGCAATGTTTATACTATGTTATGCAAATATGCTATGGAATGCACAAGCAAGTGCAACTCACCCACACGACTCTATGCGCACAAACCTTTAGTTCCCCTCTTCTGGAGTGAGCTAAACTCCACAGGAGCCTCCGACGTGGTCGGACGGAGACAGTGGGGTGGGCCTTCCACTCCTAGACTGGTAATCACACTACCCAGCCTAGCCCCTCTCGTACGTTTCCGTACTATTCCTAGCAAACCAGCTAGTCTCCCGAGTCAATGTACCGACGACAGTGTGATCGATCGTCCAATACCGAAGACCCACCACTATTATGCACATGCAACCATGACAGTTTATATCTAACTATGATACCGAGCCTCCAGCTCTCTAGAATACCGAGTCTTCTAGTTCACCAAGTTCCCGAACATCCAGCACCCCAGACTTCCAAGTCTATACCAAGTCCCCGAGCATTCAGCTCCCCAGACTTCCAAGTCTATACCAAGTCCCCGAGCATCCAGCTCCCCAGACTTCAATCAACCAGCAAACCCATCCACCATGGGTCTAAGTTATCCATTCACTACCTATTTATCTCACTACGAGTGCAAGTGTGAGTGGAAGGTGAAGCTATTTTTAAGGTTGTTCTTGTCCATATTAAACCTAAGGTTTAAGGTTAACCCTGGACTTCCCGAGGTCTACCCGGTGAGGGGCTCGCAACGGTACTAGGAACTACGATGGGATGAAGCCCAAAGTTCCATTTCCAAGGCACTTAATGTTATTGTTTTCTACCCTTACCAAACTCTCTTTAAATTCAGTAGCACTATTCATAAGTGAAATTAACTTCCGAGCTAACCTACTCCAGTCCTATCACTATATGCGGACCATATCAAGCTACATAGTGCTCCTGTTAGGGGGTATTCTTTTTCCTCATCCAAATGTCCTAAAATCAGTATTGGGAGTCTATCATAACCTAATATGACTAAATCCAAGGTTCCCAAATCTTCCTATTTATCGGGGCATTTAATTTATTTAAACTATGACTCCAAATGCCCTATTCTGAACATGAAGTGTACCATTAATTAAGCAATAAATCACCGTAAAATTATGATAAATTTAACAAGATATTTAAACTACAATTCCTTGGTTTGAGAATTTCTAGAGATGTTTTGGGATGTCTTCCATATTTTACAAGTTAATGTCATCAATACTATTTAATGAAGCAAAGGCCATAAATAATACTCTAAAAATTATAGAAAAATTTCTGTAAGTGTATCATGGCCTAAAAATACTTTAAAAGTAGTCTCATAATTTTACAGTGAACAGTAGCCCCTAATTTAATTTTAAATCAATAATTCTATATCCATTGGTTATTGAAGCAAGTGCTGTAAACATTCATCGAATAATTATGACAAAATTCAAGGAGATAGATAATAATCTAAAACTAACCCTAACCAAGTTTTAAAATTTTCTAAGACATGAGGGGCTTTGAATCTAATTAAATGTAAACATCAATATTTATAGACTTGTGAAGTAAGTACTAGTTTTATCCATCTAAAAATCATGGTAAAATTACAAGATAATAATAGTGGTCAGAAACACTCTCTGACCTGATTTCATAATTTTCTTGACAATATTGGGGCTCTGTTCCTATTTTTGATCAGAAACTACAATTCATAATTATATGAAGCAAGTACTTGAAACAGTCATCTAAATTTTTTTAAAAAAATGCAGAGGGCTTTATCATGATATAAAATGTCCTATTTCAAGGTTTCATAATTTTTCAATAAACATAAACTTCTCAATCAACATAATAATCTTTAAGGGCACATCTAGGGTTGAAAAGGAAGTACTGATTCTATTAGCCCAAAATTTCCACCAAAATTAATTAATGAATATTTCTACTAGAGAACTACCCTGCCCAAATTTCAAATGATTTTAAAGTGATTTAATAGCCTAATACTCTAAATTAGGTTTGGTGCCCTAAACTAGGGCTAGGGTTTGAGGGGGTTAAAGGCTTCCAAATTCCCTAAAATTTTAAACAGAGTACTATACTAACCCTATGGTCCTCTACACCAATTTTTAAGTTATTCCAAGGTCATTTGACCCCATGACCAACCCTAAAAATCCCCATTAAGCGACCTACCCTAGGGTTCTAGGGCTACCCTACTCCAAACCACCCGAAATCTCATTTGAGGGTGTTACATGCCATATATAATCAGTGGC
Organism: Platanthera zijinensis; assembly: GCA_039513925.1. Lineage (NCBI taxonomy): Eukaryota > Viridiplantae > Streptophyta > Magnoliopsida > Asparagales > Orchidaceae > Platanthera > Platanthera zijinensis. The sequence continues at coordinate 37,992,162 of CM077093.1, forward strand.
CAAAATATTAGCCTCTGTTGAGGGGATTTGATTACTCAAACACCAAGGGGGTGTTTTGACCTAATTAACCCTATAGGGGTCAACCTAAGGTTGGCTAAAAACCTAATCAAAACATTTCCAAATGAGATAGAATTTTTACCAGAGCCCTAATATGCTCTCTAAGACAGCCCACCCAAATTTGGGGGTATTTTGATGTGTTTAAGACACCTAATTAATTTATACATGGATTATTAAATTTTTACAAAAACTATAGAAAAATATTATCCAAAAATTCTGCTTTTTGGATATGTCCTAGGTATGGCTAATAATAGCCCATACTCCAAATTTTAAGTCATTTGGATATCTGGATTGATGTGGGCATCCAAATCAATCTCAAGACAGCCTTATGGATAGACCTCACCAAAATGTGTGCTGTGATCTAACTAGGACTCCAAATCGAGTGAAATTAATTTTTAATTAAACTAGATTTCAAGGGCTACATTTTAGATGTTGACCAAGTTTTCTGTAGAATGGTCTAAGTATTTTTAAAAATTATATCTATACACTACAATTATAATCACAAAAAAAACAATAAATAGAATAAATTCCTGCACGAATCTTGAAGCAGCATCCAAGGGCTGTTGGTCATCTTCAAGCTCCAGCCAAGGGACGGGATTAGCACGACCTGGAGCTACTTCCAGGGAATTTTCCGGCCACTCCGGCCACCTCCCTGGCCGTCCACCACCGCCACCACCTTCGTTGAGGTGGGGACTATCGTCGGGCAGCGGCACGGTCGCCGGAGTGGCGGTTTCCGGCGATCCCATATGGATGAAAATCCATGAAATTTCTGAAAATTTTCTTCTCCAATCAGGTTCAATGGAACCCGATTTACTTCCTATTTGATCTAAAGATCTAACCCACGTAGAGAGGAGTAGAGGAGGACCTTAGTGATGGGTTGTTTCCTTGCCGGTCGCCGCGTCGCCATTACCGGTGGTGGAGCTTCTCATGCTTTGAAACAACATAGTGATGTAGCTTGGTTTCTTCTGTTAAAGGGTGGAAACGTCTGCTATGAGCCTAGGGAAGCTTTTAAGAGAGTGAAATGGGGGGAGGAGAAGGGTCTAGCTTGATGGCCATTAATGGCCATTAAGGGGGAATTTCCGGTCATGGAGAAAACCCCTTGAAATTCAGCTCCTCTTGGTCCCAATTAATTTGAAAACTCCTAAAAACTGATAGGGGAGATGAATACTAATTAATTGGTGAAGAATGGAGGGGTGATTCACCTTCCCCACCATGAATGACCTTCTTTTTCTCACTTTCTCTCTCCTCCATTAAAGGGCAAGTGGAGCATTCTCTCTCTTCGCCATCATGAACGAATTTGCTCATCTCCCTAGCCTATTGGCAGCCCATCTATCCCATATGAACAATAAAAATGAGGTTAGCCCAAGTGGGTTTGGGTTTGGGCTTGAGTTAGCCCATTCGAGCTAAGTTGACCTAACACTTAAATAGGGTTGACCTTGGTCATTTTGACCTTTTGGGTTGACCCCAATGGGTCCTTGGTGACCCATTGGACTCCCCTAGGGTCTAGGTAGGTCTAGGTAGAGTTAACCTGACACTTTGGAGGTCACATGACCCTTAGTAAGGGCACTTTGACCATTTTAGGGCTAGAGTTGACTTTGGTCAACATGACCATTTGGGTTGACCACAAGGGGTCCTTGGTGACCCCTTGGCTTCCCCTAAGGTCTAGGAAGGGTTGTGTAGGGTTGTCTTGGCACCTTGGAGGTCACTTGACCCTTAGTAAGGGCACTTTGACCATTTTAGAGCTAGAGTTGACTTGGGTCAACTCAGGCTCTAGAGTTGACCCCAGTGGATCTTTGGTGACCCATTGACCCCACTTTAGATCTAGGAAGACCCTGGTAGGGTTAGTTGGGCTTATTAGAGGCATATTGCCTTTAGTTAGGGCACCTTCCTCAATTTAGGCCTAGGATGGTCCTATGTCAACTTGACCACTCTGGGTTGACTTCAATAGACCCTTAGGGCTCCAATGGACCTTCCAATGGTTTAGGGATATTGTGGTGGGGTCATGGAATCATGTTGAAACCCTATGGTCATCCTAAACTAGTGTTTAGAATTCTACTATTTGCAGACCATGGTAATCTCCACCTTCATATCTAAGCTCACTTTGTCTTCTTAGGCTTCTTAGGGTTTTGTCATGACCTAATCATGACAAAACCACTCTTATGGGTCTAGCTGGAAATGGGATGTTACACCCCTCACCACACATACTCATGCGTGCAATTTGGCAATAGAGTCCCCGCGCTCCTTCTGCTCCGACCATGGAATCCGAGGACTTAGGAGGCATCTGATGGGGTTTCCCCCTAAGAATGATTCAGTCAAGCCCGAGGACCACCCTGCACTAAGTGTCCAGCCAAGCGCGCGCCCAAGGAAGCGCTCTCCTGCACGCGTCTTGGGTCGCATGCACCTATGCGCGCTCTGGGAAGCACGCACCTGCGAGCGCAGGTCCTGGCCGCGCGCAAGGCGCAACCTTCTTCCTCGACCGCCCGACGGAGTCGCCGCCCTGGCAGGGGCGGCCTGTGTTTCGGCCAGAATGAGCGGCAACTTTGCCGCCCGTACTGGCGGCCACCCCTCATAGGGGCGGCCCGTGTCTCGCCCAAAACGGGCGGCAATTCTATTGCGCGTTCTGGTCGTCGCCCCTTACGGGGGTGTTAGAATCGAACTAAAACAAGCCAGAAACGGTTTAAACTGAAACTTTATTATCAGAAAAAGGTATCTATTACAAAGGTATGCCCTCCTTTATATAGAATAGAGGAGAGATGAGAGAATACAAATAAGAGATGTGGGACTAAAAAATTACAGGACTAGGCGGACTATACAGAACAAACCGCACAAGCCGCGCGGTTAGACAGAAGGGCTAACCGCACGGCTACTACCAGAGAGAAAGTGAGATCGCCAGTGGAGATCGCTAGACCGCCCGGTATCCAAGCCGGCTGAGACAAATAGCCAGACCGCTCGGCTACCAGATAGCAACAACACATCAACCAACCTGTTGAAGGAAAACTGCCAGACCGCCCGGTCTTCAACCTGCCAAGACAGACCGCCAGACCGCCAGACCGCCCTGTCACCAACTTCAACACTCCCCCTCAAGCTGGTGTATATATATCGATCATGCCCAGCTTGTCACAAACATGAAGAAACGAGGCAGAAACTGGCTTGGTGAAGATGTCAGTCAGCTCTTTATCAGAAGTGACAAAGGGAGTACAAATTTATTCCTTTAAGATCTCTTCACGAATGAAATGACAGTCGACCTCAATATGCTTGGTTCTTTCATGGAAGACCGGATTTTTGGAGATGTATATGGCATCCTTGTTATCACAGAACATAGGTAGATGATGGTTGTAGACCTCTCCTAAATCTAGCATGAGAGCCCGTAGCCATTTTAACTCACAAGTGGTCGACGCCATACTGCGATACTCAACTTCTGCACTGGACCTGGAGACAACAAACTGCTTCTTGCTCTTCCAGCTCACCAGATTTCTCCCAACAAAGGTGCAAAAACCCGAGGTTGACTTGCGATCCCCTTTGTCATCAGCATAACTTGCATCTGTGTATGCTTCAACCCTCAGATGAACATTCTTCTAAAAAAGTAATCCTTTCCCAGGCACTGCTTTGACATACTCCAAGATCCCAAGGCGGACTATAGATGGCACTCCCTAGATGCTTGCATGAATTGACTCACCTTTCCCACAGCATAGGAAATGTCGAACCTGGTCACTGTGAGATATATGAGCTTACCAACCAGACGCCTGTACCGCAAACTATCTGAAAGAGGAGGCGAATCATCTGTCCAGGTTTTGTCTTCTCCAGTTGCCATGGGGCATCTGGCAGGTTTTGCTCCAGTTAATCCTGCCTCTTTTAAAAGATCAAGGGCATATTTACGCTGGGAGAGCACTAATGATTCGGGCTTCCGAGAGATTTCGATCCCCAGAAAGTACTTTGGAGAGCCCATATCTTTCGTGACCAGATGTTGACGAAGATATCGCTTTGTCAGGGCTACCCCTTCCTGGTCATCGCCAGTGAGAAGAATATCATCGACGTACATAGCAAGAACAACCAGCCCTGAGGGGGTTTTGCGAATAAAGAGAGAGTGGTCGGCAGAGCTTCGCACAAAACCAACGGCCGCCACGATGTCGCTGAACTTGTCAAACCAAGCTCGAGGGCTCTGCTTGAGGCCATAGATAGCCTTCTTCAGCCGGCATACTCGTGTCTCCCCCTGAGAAACATACCCAGGAGGTTGCTCCATGTAGACAGCCTCCTGAAGATCACCATAAAGGAAGGCATTCTTGACATCTAGCTGGGAAATCAGCCAATCCTTATTTACCGCCACAGAGAGAAGGACTTGGATAGTGCTGAGACGAGCCACGGGGGAGAAGGTGTCAAAGTAATCAACCTCATAGGTCTGAGTAAATCTCTTAGCAACAAGGCGAGCCTTATAACGATCCACAGTGCCGTCTGGGCAAAATTTGACCACAAAGACCTAGCAACAACCAACAACATCAGTGCCGAAGGGAGGAGGAACAAGAGTTAAGGTACCCCGCTCAGTTAGGGTCGCCATTTCCTCATCCATGGCCATCTTCCAATGAGGAATAGCAAGGGCCTCCTGGTAGGAGCGGGGTGTGGAAGTGGCAGAGATAGCTAGTGCAAAAGCCCTGCGAGAAGGGGTAAGACGATCATATGAAACAACAGCAGCAAGGGGGTGTAGGGTACACGTCCACACCCCTTTGCGAAGAGCTATAGGGAGATCTAGGTCAGCGGGTCCCTCGGCATCCGGAGCATCTGTGGTAGATAGAGCTGGCCCGGGAGTAGAGAGCGACGGCAGCGGAGATGAAGGAGATGGTGGCGGAGAAAAGGGATAAAGAGGCGGAGTAAGAGGAGTGGACGGAGACGGTGTAGGGGTGGAGATTGCAGTAGGAGACGAGGGAACGAAGGGAACAACAGGAGAATCAGAAGCTGGGAGAAAAGGAGAGGAGTCAGCCGAGAAGTAGGAGGTATTCTCGAAGAAGGTGACGTCAGCAGAGACGAACTGCTTACGAAGGACGGGATCAAAGCAACAATAGCCTTTCTGAGTGGTGGAGTACCCCAGAAAGACACATTTGGTGGAGCGAGGGGAGAGCTTATCACGGGTGGCAGAAGTGGCATGCACAAAGGCAGTGCATCCAAAGATTTGAAGAGGGAGAGGAAACAGTTCCTTGCCCGGATACAGAATGGAGAATGGGGTTTTTCCGTGTAGAACCATGGAGGGAATGCGATTGATAAGGTAGCAGGCAAGGAGAACAGCATAACCCCAATAGGAGCGAGGAACATGCATCTGGGTCATCAAGGTGCGAGCGACATCGAGGAGGTGACGATTTTTGCGTTCTGCCACACCATTTTGTTGTGAAGTATAGACATAACTAGTTTGATGAATAATCCCATTTTGCATGCAGAAGGTAGAAAAGTCATGACTGATATATTCTTTAGCATTATCAGATCGAAAAACTTTAATAGAAACATTAAACTGAGTTTTTATCATGAGATAGAAGGATGTCCATAAAGAGAATAATTCGGAGCGATCTTTTAACAGATACACCCACGTACAGCGAGAGAAATCATCAATGAATGCGACAAAATATGAACTACCCCGACCAACGGTAAGCGTAGGAGAAGGACCCCAAACATCGGAGTGGATGATATCAAACGGACGGGTAGATCCACGAACGTGTTTTGGAGGAAAGGAGGAGCGGTGATGCTTGCCAAGCTGACAGGCCTCACAATTGAGCAGAGGACTAAGTGGAGGAAGTTGGGGCAGAAGTTGACGAAGAAGACGTGGAGGAGCATGACCAAGGCGGAGATGCCATTGGAGAAAATCTGTGGAGGTGGAGGAGAAGGTGGAGAAAGCGGAAATGTTGTCCAAGAAGTATAGGCCGCAACTCTAAGTCTCAGTAGCAATCGTCCGTTGGGAGTCCGGATCCTGAAAAGAGCAAGAAGTAGAAGTAAATGTGACGGAACATTGTAATTGCTTGCACAGAGAGGTAACAGATAATAAGTTGCACGGGAACGTGGGCACGTAGAGAGTATCCGCCAAGCGAAGAGACGGAGTGACATGAACTATCCCCGTCCCATGGACCGATGATGAAGAGCCGTCAGCGAGAATAACCGGGGGAAACCGATCATGTGTTTCTAGGAGAGAAAAACACTGGAGATTGCCGGTCATATGATTAGTAGCACCGGTGTCGATCAGCCATTCTCCTTGAGTAACAACGTGGGCACTACCAGAAGACGTGACCACCGAGGCGAACGTCTTTGAGGAGAACATGAAAGCCATGAAGAGAGGAACCAAAAACTGCAGCGGTCACGGTGACAGCACACCAGCGGCAAGAAGGGCCACGACCAAGGTGCAGAGCAAGGCAAAGGGGAAGAAGAGGGAAGCACAAGCCGCGCGACTAAATCAGAGGTCGCGGCGACTAACAAGCAGGAGCGGCTAAAGGAAGAGCCGCACAGAGGAGATCAGGCCGCTGCGACTTAGAGACAGGTCGCGGGAACTAAGAGAGAGAGAGCGGCTAAGGAAGAAGGGCAGAGATGCCGCCAAAACAAGGAAGAACTCGTGCGAACAGAGAGAAATCGCAGTGGTTAGAAAAAAGAGAACTGCAGCGGTCACGATGACAGCACACCAGCGGTCAGAAAAGCCACGACCAAGCCGCAGAAACAAGCAGAGGGAAAGAAGTCGAGCGGCTAGAAAACAGCCCGCGCGAACAGAAGAAAGATACACCATGCGAACAGAGAGAAGTCCGCTGAGAGGCAATAACGGATAACAAGGCAAACAGGTCGCGGCAACAGGCCGGGGCGACTAAAGAAGAGGAGCAGCTAGAACGGAGGGCGCGGCGACTAAGCACAGGTCGCGGCGAGAAGAAGGAGAAACAAAGAGGTCGCGCACACAAAGGGAAACGATAAGGAGAGAAAGAAGCCGTGCGAACAGGGCACAGACCGGAAGAAACATACCGCGAGAATAGGTCGCGAGAAGAAGAAGCAAGCCGCGCGGACAGGTCGCGCGGTCAGAGAGGGCGCACAGAATCAGGCGGAGAAAATCGAGTCCTCTGATACCATGTTAGAATCGAACTAAAACAAGACGGAAACTGTTTAAACTGAAACTTTATTATCAGAAAAAGGTATCTATTACAAAGGTATGCCCTCCCTTACATAGAATGGAGGAGAGATGAGAGAATACAAATAAGAGATGTGAGACTAAAAAATTACAGGACTAGGCGGACTATACAGAACAAACCGCACAAGCCGCGCGGTTAGACAGAAGGGCTAACCGCACTGCTACTACCAGAGAGAAAGTGAGATCGCCAGTGGAGACTGCTAGACCGCCCGGTCTCCAAGCCGGCTGAGACAAATAGCTAGACCGCTCGGCTACCAGACAGCAACAACACATCAACCAACCTGCTGAAGGGAAACCGCCAGACCGCCCGGTCTTCAACCCGCCAAGACAGACCGCCAGGCCGCCCGGTCACCAACTTCAATAGGGGGCGGCCTTTGTTTTGCCCAGAACGGGTGGCATTGCCTGTTCTGGCCGCCGCCCCTTACATGGGCAGCCCCTGTTTCGCCAAGAACGGACAGTTATTTTGCCACTGGTTCTGGCTGCCGCCTCTCACAGGGGCGGCCCCTATTTCGCCCAAAACGGGCGGCGATTTTGCCGCCCGTTCTGGCTGCCGCCCCTCACAGGGGCGGCCCCTGTTTCGCCCAGAACGAACGACGATTTTGCCACACGTTCTGGTCGCCGCCCCTCACAGGGGCGGCCCCTGTTTTGCCCAGATCGGGCATTGATTTTGTCGCCCATTCTGGCTGCCACCCCTCACAGGGGCGACCTCTATTACGCCAAGAACGGGCGGCAATTTTTCTGCCCGTTCTGGCCACCGCCCCTCACAGGGGCGGCCCTTGTTTCGCCCAGAACGGGCTACAATTTGCCTCCCGTTCTGACCGCCGCCCCTCACAGTGGAGGCCCCCGTTTCACCCAGAACGGACTGTGGTTCTGCCGCCCGTCCTCCGCCGGCACCGCCAATAGGAGGTTTCCTCTTCCCCTCGGTCGGCCGACCTCTCCTCGGTGGCCGGCCAAGTCCCTCCAGTCAAGCGTAACCCTCGCCGGCGGGCAACATTCCTCGTCGCCGCCGCCGCCACCCGTAGTCCGTCATGTGTATTCTCCACCGTCCGATCCCGCTCCCGTGATCGCCGTTGTCGGTTACGTGGGTAACCACCCACGTAACCTCCCGCATGATCTCCCGTAATGGAGATAATGCGTTGCCAAAAATAGACTGGTTTGCGTTTAACATAAATTATAAAATTAATGTGTATATTAAACCATAGTCCCGTAAAATTAATTATAATATTTCAATCTATTAATATCAGTTATGGTGGTTATGGGCTGTGAATAACCGCGTAACCTTCATAACCACTCATGAAGCTTATAAATAGAGTCTCAGATCCCCCTTTAATTCTCATTCTCTCATTCCTCGGGAAATCCTCCTATGGATTTCTTCTCTCCTTCCTCTTTCATCACCTCATTCCTCGAAGGTCTTCAAGCGCTCCTTGAAGATCTCCTTCGTCTTCGACGCCTCCTTCGAAGATTTTCATTTTCTTCGTCCGGGAAATTCTCTTACAGATTTTATCTCTCCTGCATTTCTCTTACTTGCGCGCTCGCACATCGCGAACCTGCGCGCTCCTAAGCGCGTTGCCTTTTTTGCGCGTTCCCGCACACGTTCTCTTCCTTGCGCGCTCCTGCGCGCGTTGCCTTCCCTGCGCGCGCTCTCTTCCTTGCGTGATCCTGCGCGCGTTGCTTTCATTGCGCGCTCCCGTGCGGGTTCTCTTCCTTGTGCGCTCCCGCGTGCGTTGCCTTCCTTGTGCGCTCCCGCGCGCGTTCTCTTCCTTGCGCACTCCCGCGTGCATTGCCTTCCTTGTGCGCTCCCGCGCGCATTCTCTTCCTTACGTGCTCCTGCGCGGGTTGCCTTCCTTGCGCGCTCCCGCACACGTTCTCTTCCTTGCGCGCTCCTGCGCGCGTTGCCTTCCTTGCGTGCTCCCGCACGCGTTCTCTTCCTTGCGCGCTCCTGCGGGCGTTGCATTCCTTGCGCGCTCCCGCTCGCATTCTCTTCCTTGCGCGCTCCTGCGCGCGATGCCTTCCTTGCGCGCTCCTTCACGCGTTCTCTTCCTTGCGTGCTCCTGCGCGCGTTGCCTTCCTTGCGCGCTCCCGGGCGCATTCTCTTCCTTGCGCGCTCCTGCGCGTGTTGCCTTCCTTGCGCGCTCCCGCGCGCGTTCTCTTCCTTGCGCGCGTTGCCTTCCTTGCGTGCTCCTGCGCGCGTTCGCTTCCTTGTGCACTCCCGCGTGCGTCGCTTCCTTGCGCTCTCTCGCTCTTCGCTTCCTTGCGCGCTCTCGCGCGCGCCTCTCCCTCGTGCATTCTTGTGTGTGTCTCTCCCTTACACGGGTCTCTTTCCCCCACGCTCCACGCACTCTCCTTTTGCAAGCGCCATGCGCTCTCTCTATTTACCCGCAACCGCTCAGCGCGTTCTCCTACAGCAAGCGCTTAGCGCGCTCTCTTCCGGCAAACTCCCAACGCGCTCTTTCCTAGCAAGTGCACCACGCGCTCCAGAATAAGCACTTCATCTACCGATAAGACAACCGAACCACGCTTCTCCAAAAGACAATCGGAGACAAGAAGCGGAGGGTAAAACGTACTGAGCGCGCCTCCGAGCCTCAAAGCTCCAGACATCAGAACGTGTACAACAAGCCGATCCCGCCTCCAGAAATTATTAGAAGACTCAAGAATACAACGAGCGCATCGCTTCCTGCAGCACCCAAAGAAATAATTAGCCCTGTGAGTGGTGGTCTGTCACCCTCCATATTCTCTCTCTCTTCCCAATAATTGTAACGAGAGGCGGCCGGTCGCTCTCGAGTTCTTGAAAAAGCCATGTAACAGCACTCGGATCTAGTGGGGGATTGGTCGGCACAGATACGACCACGTGGTTTTCACCTCTTTCCAGGATTTTCCACGTCAAAAAAATTACCATGTCAACTTTCTATTTTCATTGACTGTATGCACTCGACCGTTCCAAGAGCTAAGACGGTTCAAGAATTCCGGCCCGACTGGGACGTCGAGTTTGTCCGCAACAGTTGGAAAGAGAATTAATAAATATTATGTTTGTAAATCAATTAAATCTATTTATGACTTGACACAAACATTTAAGCAATTTAATAAATGTCACTTGTAATGCAACCCGTTATTGGCTAGTGATATCCCAAAATCTCCTAACTTTTCACGCCTTTTCGAAATACGCCTTGTACATGCAATTTCATGAAAAGTGTTCAACACGAAAGTTGTAGATCTACGTTGCTGCCTCAGCTAAATGTTGTCCCCTCGACCAGGGACGGATCTAGGAATTTCATCAAGGGGGGGCCAGGAAAAAGTGGCGGACAGATGACCAAAAAGGCCAGTAAAACAAGGGTCTGTGGAGGGATCACGGCGGTGGTGCGGCCGGGGGAGAAAACCACGGGAAAACGGATGTGTTCACACGGTTTCCCAAATGGGTTGGGCTCGATGGAACATGTAGCGGGCAGCTCGACAAGAAACGACAATCGTACTGTGGGCAGATGTCCTGGGGCTCGGAAAAGGTCGCTCTTCCTCGTACCGAGGCGTTGGAGACGACAAATATAGGGAACATATTATGACGTAACATGTCTCAGGATGATAATAAAAAAACAGCAGATTAACAAAACCAAAATGAATTATATCTTAAAACCAAGGAGAAGTGTAATTTGTTTGTGTAGGACGGAGCCAGGGAGGAGTTGTAATGAGGGGAAGGTGTTGATGGAGATGGAGAGCAGTTCGGGAGGCGATGTAGTCTAGGGCACCGACGACGGAAATGGAAAGGACTAGAAATGACGAATCGAGTCGTCATCCTGTATTTCCACTGTCTGGTGCCCACTCATTGTCTTCTCATTGAGGAAGCTAGGACACGTCAAAACAATCAAACTACGACGCTTGTAGACTCGAAATGGCTTATCTTCGTCGCAGTGGAGGAAGCCGAAAAGGGAAAGGAGTTAGGGCATGCACGCGCTTTGTTTTGGAGAAAGAAAGATGAAATCGCAGGCTCTCCTTTCCATTTCCGAAATTCATACCCGGGCACATGCTAGAGTAAGTCTGTACATGGCTGGAGATGATGCAAGTGTTGTTGTGTTCATCTATTGGCGTAGGGTCGTTGCACGGTTGACAAATCAAAGAGGCAGAACAGGTCAAAATGACATCGACTTCGTACATGGGATGGGGGGGCAAACATCGTCCTCCGCTCGTAAAAATTAAATTTGAAGGTCTTCATCTTATCAAAGTCATTTCTCCCTCATCTGGTCACCGTTTTTGACGTGTAAGTAGTCAAAATTCATTGGCTCGACGAGAGCAATCCAAATATACTAATAATTTTGAAAAATTCTTGGGGGGGGCCGGGCCCCCGTCGGCCCCCCCTTAGATCCGCCCCTGCCCTCGACAAATGTCACACCCTCGACAAATGTCACACCCACGATGAATTTTGCTCGCACGGGGTTCCCGTGCACGACTGCTTGTATATATAATATATATAAGCTCAAGTTTTTTTAAGCCTAAAAAAACTTGAGCTGGTTCTCCCACAATACATATCAGAATTATGGAAATAATATATGCATTTTATAGTCAAGAATGAGATCTAAAACTTTCATGTTGAACATTCTTCCAAATTTGCACGATTTGACTGGAATCTCGCCCCAAAGATTGTTGGCTCGAAATGAATAACGGATTGCACGGTTTGACCGGATTCTATGTTCATCTCATTTCTTTTCTTTCCTTATTTATCCCTTTGAGAGAAATTTTGGTGCAGATATTTTGTGGCCGGAGCGATGATAAGCAAATGTTAATGATGTTTAGTTGTCTCTGTGTTCATGGAAGTATAATGTTGCACACCATTTTCATTGCACATTTAGTTTACCTATTTTTATGCACGCCTGAATTCTAGCTATGCCTTTAAGAACAGTTAGATTTTATAACTCACTTTTCTAAGCTACAAAACATAGCTAGATTCAAAAAACTACATTGAATTTTCGTTTGATGAAGCAAACTCAAAACAAAAACAGAGAGATTGATATTACAAGAGAAGAGAAGACTTAAAACTACATTGTGTGCCTGAAATTGCATGTAAAAGACGACATTTGTCGTGAGGGCGATATTTATGACTTGAATATTTATCCTGAAATTGTGTGTACAAAGCGTATTTCTGAAAGGCGCAAAACCTGAGCATATTTCCAAAGTACGCATTGTACAAGCATTTTTAGGAAAAGTGTTCAACACGAATGTTGTAGATCTCGTCAACTTTCGTGTTGAGCACTTTTCCTAAAATTGCATATACAAGGCATATTTAGAAAAGACGTGAAAAGTAACGAGATTTTGGGGTGCGACTAGCCAATAACGGGTTGCGGTTAACTGTACAACCTCGGGCTCACAGCCTGGTGAGAGGGCCCAGGCGAGAGAAAGGGCCCCAGCGAGTGGGCCCAGGCGAGAGGCTCCGGGCGAGCGTGAGGGCCCAGGCGAGAGGCTCCAGCCAGGCGAGAGGTACCAGGGTTTAGGGCCTAGATGAGCGAGAGGGCCCTGGCGAGAGGACCCTAGCAAGAGGTACCCGGAGAGAGGGGTCATTTTAGTTCAAGGTCGGTTCAGGTAGGGTCGGGCCCACCTTTTGGGCCCCAGGAGTGTTTTACCCTTTTACCCCGGGTGGTCTGCATTTAGCCCTTGTAGACAGCGGAGTTTGGCTGTGGGCAGACCTAGCCAGGGATGTTCTGGTAATTTCAGGGCGGTGTAAATTGGTTATTTGCAGTCCCAGTTCAAAGGCCTATAAATAGACCGGTAGGGTGCGTTAGAAGGGCAAGCTTTCTTGACTCCTTCTCTCTCTTCTAAGGCACCTAGCTCAGTATTGGCTAGGGAGGGGAAGAGCTGTAGTTTGTCTCTTCCGGGTAAGAGGTGGGACCTCCTCACTGAAGGTCCCGGTCTAGTTCTTCGCCTTGAGCGTGATCCCAAGGGAGTAAGCACGAGCTGCCCCTGTAGTTCCGAGCTTTAGGTGGAGCTGACGTTGTTGGTTCCAACATTTTTGGTGCGGTGAGCGTGGAACCGCAGCTTGTGCGGAAGAGCGAAGGGTTACCTCATGGCGGGAGATGCGGGAGGAGAAGGCGAAGGGTCCCCAAGGCTGGAGGGATATGTCGGGAGGGCAGAGTTCATGTTATCCATCGGAGGGATCATGGACATGCTGAAGCAACTCACACAGAGAGGCGAGTGCGAGACTCCCCCACCTCAGGTGCCGGACCTCGCGCCCAAGGGAGGGGTCGACTTGGCAAGGGTAGGTGAAGATGCACCCGGGAGGCGGCCGGGAAAGAAATAGTGGCGGAAGGACCTCGGCGAGAGGTGGAAGGAAGGGAGCTCTTCCCCAGTCCGGCGAGTGCCGTCGCGCCGGCGGAGCTAGTGGCGCGAGTGGATCTGGCGAGACCACCGGCGAGAGGATCTCCTTTCTGCGAGTTGGTCCTCTCGGCACCCGTTCCAGAAGGGTTCCGCGAGCCGGAGATGAGCTACTACGTGGGGAAGGATGATCCCCTCCAACACTTGCAGTGGTTTGAAGACGCAGTGTCCATCAGACCAATGACTGACGCCTTCAAGTGCTGTCTCTTCGCTATCACTTTGAAGGACAAGGCTAGGTACTGGTTCCATCAACTCCCTACTGGTTCCATTTATTGCTTCGAAGACCTGAGCAGGAGTTTCCAGCTGCGTTTCTCGACCTCTAAGAAGAGGAAGAGGAACCCGGAGTCCATCTTCCTGATCAAGCAAAAGGCGGACGAGTCCTTGGCTCAATACGTGGACCGTTTCCAGGAGGAGATGCTAGGCATCCAGGAAGTGCCTGGTTTCGCCCTCCAGATGGCCTTCACCGTGGGGCTGAGGGAAGGTTTCTTCAAGATGAGCCTCACCAGGAAGGCATCGTTGTCCTTCGAGGGGTTGATGGAGAAGGCCGCAAAAGAAATAGCCATGGAGGCGACAAACCCAGCATTTGCAAGGAAGCTGGCAAGGTTGACGGAAGTAGAGCAGAGGGAGCCAGGAGGGGCAAGGCAGCCAGAAGGAAGGAGAAGTGAGGAACTAAGAGGGCCCGCGCACCCGGAGTTGGGATGGAGGCAGCCGGGAGGCCCGGTTCAGGGGCCTGGAAGGGGTCCTCCGCAGGGGGGAAGAAACTTTTATCCAGGTCCAGGAAGGTTTCATCCGCTAGGATGGGGGCATGGTCCGAGGCCGCTCCCACCCCCACCTTAGCAAGCTATGGCCATAGGCAGAGGGAGAGGAAGAGGAAGAGATCGTGGGAGAGCAGGAGTGGGGAGGAGGAGGAATCGCCCAGACGAGAGGCGAGGAGAGGGAGTTTTGCCCTATTGTGACTTCCATGAGGAGGAGGGTCACGCGACGGCAACATGTCCCGAGTTCTTGGAGTTGAAGAGAGGGAGAGGAGGAGAAGACCGAAAACTGGCAGTGCGGATAGTGGAGGTGCCGGGAGCGGTGGAGGAAGATCGGTGTGTGGACCGGTCAGATACAGGAGATCGAGGGGGGATTGGGGTGATTCATGGGGGGGTGGGGATCGAGGCCACCCGTAAGGCCAGTCTTCACACTATGTATCGTCGGAGCGTTGCCTCGACGTCGCAAACCCCACCCCCGGATGAGAAAATCACGTTTTCCAGTAGGGACCTACCTGATCACGAGGACCCCTTCTGCGACGCGTTGGTGATCAGGACTGCCATTGAGAACTTCACGGTATCCCGTATTTTGGTGGATAACGGGAGTTCTGTCAATGTAATCTTCAAGAAGGCTTTCAATGAGATGAGGGTGAATGCTCGAAGGGTGTTGGCAACGGATGGGCCGTTGTTTGGTTTCTCGGGAGAGAGAAAAGAGGTTGAGGGGGGAGTAGGACTTCAAGTGACCCTGGGAGGGCTGTCCAGGAATTGTCGTTTCGTGATAGTGGACGCTCCCAGCAGTTACAATGCGATCTTTGGGCGCCCTCTTATCAGCGCCTTTAGATGCGTTCTGTCTTCTTTCCATCAGTGCTTGAAGCTCAATTCGGGGGGAACCCAGATCAGGGTGAGAGGGGATCCGAAGGCGGCTCGGGAGTGCTATGTAACGGCGGTCAACACCATCTCCTGGATGGGAGATGCAGAGGAGCTGGGAGAAAGGATGGAGCGAGAAGAGTTGGGGAGAGCAGGAGCAGGAGTGGAGGGAAGTCTTGTAGTGGAGGAGGAGATGGCTGAAGGAGAGGAGTGGGAGGAAGGAGGAGGAGTGGAGAGAGGCATTGCGGTGGAGCCAGCAATGGCGGGAGAGCAAGTGGCTGGAGAAGAAGAGTTGGGGAGAGTAGGAGCAGGAGTGGAGGGAAGTCTTGTAGCGGAGGAGGAGATGGCTGAAGGAGAGGAGTTGGAGAGAGGAGAGGGAGGAAAGGCCCAGGTTAGGGTGGCAGCTGTGGAAGGCTCAGGAGTCGAGTACGGGTCAAAGGATCTGGAGGAAGAGCTGAGAGAGCAGGAGGAAGAAGAACCATCAAGGTTGAGGGCGGCGGTGGAAGTTTTGGAGGTCGAGATCCTCACCAGAGACGGAAGAAAAGAGAAGGTAAAGATCAGCGGAGAACTCACTCCCCAGGACCAGGAAAAGATCTGGAGGTGTGTATAAGAGAACGTTGATGTCTTCGCCTGGAGCGCATCGGACATGCCAGGGATCGACGTGGACGTGGCGTGCCATCGTCTCAACCTCGAACCCAAGGTCCGCCCATTCAACAGAAGAAGAGAGTCATTGCCTCCAAGATGGCCGAGCCTATCAGAGAGGAGGTAGAGAAGCTGCTCCGGGCGGGATTCATATCGGCAAATAGGTATCCGGGATGGGTGAGAAATGTTGTAATGGTAAAAAAGGGGGAAGGGAAGTGGAGGATGTGTGTCGATTTCTCTCTCTTAAATAAAGTTTGTCCTAAGGATTGTTACCCCCTGCCTCGGATCGACGCGCTGGTTGACTCAGCCGTCGGTTTCTCACTAATGAGTTTTTTAGATGCTTTCTCAGGGTACCATCAGATACGCATGCACCCTCCGGACGTCAAGGATGTCACCTTCGTCACGGAGGATGGGTGCTTCAGCTATAACATGATGCCCTTTGGCCTAAAAAATGCGGGAGCAACCTATCAAAGGATGATGGACCGGATTTTTCGGGAGCAGAAGGGGCGAAACCTTGAGGTCTATGTGGATGACTTGATGGTGAAGAGTCAGGATCTTGGGTCTCATGTCCTAGACCTACAGGAGACTTTTGCAACCGTAAGGAAATATAAGATGAGGCTTAACCCCCTGAAGTGTGTGTTCGGGGCCAGCCGGGGGAAGTTTTTGGGACATCTCCTTACCCCTGAAGGGGTGGAGCCCAATCCTGACAAGGTGAGGGCAATACTAGAGCTGGGATCTCCTAAGAATGTCAAAGAGGTTCAGCGTCTTACTAGCAAGCTGGCAGGATTGAGCAGGTTCCTCTCCAGAGCGGGAGAGAGGTGCTCTTCTTTCTTTCGAACTCTAAGGGGTGGGAAGGAGTTCGAATGGACCCTCGAGTGTGAAAAGGCCTTCGCGGCTCTAAAGCAGCAGCTTACCCAGACACCGCTACTTCAAGGGCCGAGGGAAGGGGAGAGTTTGTTCCTCTATTTGGGGGTAGGGACGGGGGCGGTTAGCTTGGTCCTCGTCCGAGAGGAAGGAAAGAAGCAATTCCCTATTTATTATGTAAGCAGGGTCCTCAAAAAGGCCGAGTTGAAATATCCCATCCTAGAAAAGCTGGCCTTCGCTCTCATTGTGTCGGCCCGAAAGCTCAGACCGTATTTCCAAGCTCATGCCATTCAGGTTGTGATGGATCACCCCCTTCGCCGCATCCTCGAGGGGGTCGAGCACTCGGGGAGATTGGCCAAGTGGTCGATAGAGCTAAGTGAATTCGACCTCTCCTATGTTCCTCGAGAAGCTATTAAGGCGCAGGTGGTGGCGGATTTCTTGGCGGACTATGCGTTGGAGGCCGAAGAGATGGAGGGATCTCCCGTAGCAGCTTGGGAAATGCTTGTAGATGGAGCTTCTGGTAGGAATTCTTTCGGGGGAGGGGTCATCTTGACGAGTCCCGGGGGGACTAGGATTGAGCAAGCTTTGAAGATACAGTTCGCCCTCACAAACAATCAAGCAGAATACGAAGCAATCATCGCCGGGCTTCGACTGGCTAGAGAGTTGGGTATACAGGATATCAAGGTCTTCACGGATTCCTTGGTTGTGGAAAGACACATCAGCGGGGAGTTCGAGGTGAGGGAGCCGACCCTCCAGTTATACCTGAGAAAGATAAAAAGTATTGTTGGACAGTTCCATAGTTTCTCCATACAGCATGTTCCTCGAGAGGAGAGTGTCCGGGAGGATCTGCTCGCGAAGCATGGTCCTCAGGCAGGGGGGACCATGACCGAGCTCTTCAGGCCCTCCACGGAAGAGGGGGAGGTAATGGAGATCGACCAGGAGGTGTCTTGGATGGATCCTCTTGTGACCTTCTTAGCGTCAGGGCAACTACCCGAGGGGGATCTAGAGAGGAAGCGGACTAGATACAAGTCGGCTTACTATTTGTTGAAAGCGGGAGTACTCTACCGAAAAACATTGTCCGGATTGTTAGCCCGGTGTGTATCCGAGAAAGAAGCACCGAGGGTGCTGGAAGAAGTCCATTCGGGGGAGTGCGGGAGCCACTCGGGGAGTCGAACCTTGGAGGGGAGGGTACTGAGGCAAGGTTATTTTTGGCCTACCCTGCGAAGAGACGCAGAGGAGCTCGCTAAAAGGTGTAGAAAGTGCCAGGAGTTTGCTCCCTTGCAGCTCCTTCCGGCGCAGAGGCTGCGAACAATCACCTCCCCTTGGCCCTTCGCCATATGGGGGCTGGATCTGGTAGGACCGTTTCCTCAAGCCAGTGGTCAGAGGAGGTTCCTACTGGTCATGGTAGATTACTTTTCAAAATGGCTGGAAGTGAAGGCTTTGGCGAAGGTGACCTCGCGAGTGGTAAAGAATTTTGTATGGGGAGAGATTATTTGCCGGCACGGGCTCCCTTTGGCCATAGTCACCGACAACGGGCCACAATTCGCTAGCAGGGAGTTTGTGGATTTTTGTGTACAGCTCGGCATAGACCTTCGGTTCGCCTCGGTTCATCACCCACGAAGCAACGGGCAGGTAGAAGCAGCTAACAAGATCATAGTGAATCTCCTGAAGAAGAAAGTGGAGAACTTGAGGGGAAGCTGGGTGGAACGACTCCCCTCCGTCCTGTGGGCTCTGTGAACTACGCCGAATACGGCCACAGGAGAGACGCCTTTCAAGCTCTCTCATGGCGCTGAGGCCGTCATACCTGTGGAATTTGAGGTTGAATCTCCCAGGATCACAGCAGCAAGGGAGGGGGATGAAAGGTGGCAGACCGATAATGGAGAGGAGCAGAGGCTTTCTCTCGACCTCGTGGAAGAGCTCAGGGAGCTAGCAACGGTCTGGCAGGAGGAGGTCAAGCGTCGGATGTCCCGGTATTTTGATAAACACATCTGAATCAAGCAGTTTCAAAAGGGAGATTTAGTCCACAAGAAGGTAGATGCCGCAGGAAGGGGAGCCCCGATGGGGAAGCTCAACCCTAATTGGGAGGGTCCTTTCATAATAAAAGAGGTCTTGAAGTCAGGGGGTATCACCTCCAAGATGTGGACGGGATACCCCTAGATCGCGCCCGCAGTGGTGATGATCTGAAACATTTCTATCTGTAATGATAAATTTCTTCTGAATTTACTTGAGCATATTGTTAATGATCCTCCTTTTTTGAATGTGCCATGATTTCCTAACACTATACCTCAGGGCGTTCTTCTTCAGAAACAAGGAAAGGAGAAAGAGGAGAGGAGACCCCGAGCAGACCCGCTGACCAGGCTCCCATCAAGCTGGCAGGGTTGTAGGCTCACTCGGTGGTTGGAGGAGAAAGAGGAGAGGAGACCCCGAGCAGACCCGCTGACCAGGCTCCCATCAAGCTGGCAGGGCTGTAGGCTCACTCGGTGGTTGGAGGAGAAAGGGGAGAGGAGACCCCGAGCAGACCCGCTGACCAGGCTCCCATCAAGCTGGCAGGGATGTAGGCTCACTCGGTGGTTGGAGGAGAAAGAGGAGAGGAGACCCCGAGCTGACCCGCTGACCAGGCTCCCATCCAGCTGGCAGGGCTGTAGGGTCACTCGGTGGTTGGAGGAGAAGGAGGAGAGGAGACCCCGAGCAGACCCGCTGACCAGGCTCCCATCAAGCTGGCAGGGCTGTAGGCTCACTCGGTGGTTGGAGGAGAAAGAGGAGAGGAGACCCCGAGCAGACCCGCTGACCAGGCTCCCATCAAGCTGGCAGGGATGTAGGCTCACTCGGTGGTTGGAGGAGAAAGAGGAGAGGAGACCCCGAGCAGACCCGCTGACCAGACTCCCATCAAGATGGCAGGGCTGTAGGCTCACTCGGTGGTTGGAGGAGAAAGAGGAGAGGAGACCCCGAGCAGACCCGCTGACCAGGCTCCCATCCAGCTGGCAGGGTTGTAGGCTCACTCGGTGGTTGGAGGAGAAAGAGGAGAGGACACCCTGAGCAGACCCGCTGACCAGGCTCCCATCAAGCTAGCAGGGCTGTAGGCTCACTCGGTGGTTGGAGGATAAAGAGGAGAGGAGACCCCGAGCAGACCCGCTGACCAGGATCCCATCAAGCTGGCAGGGCTGTAGGCTCACTCGGTGTTTGGAGGAGAAAGAGGAGAGGAGACCCCGAGCAGACCCGCTGACCAGGCTCCCATCAAACTGGTAAGGCTGTAGGCTCACTCGGTGGTTGGAGGAGAAAGAGGAGAGGAGACCCCGAGCAGACCCGTTGACCAGGCTCCCATCCAGCTGGCAGGGCTGTAGGCTCACTCGGTGGTTGGAGGAGAAAGGGGAGAGGGGACTCGACATTCTATGGTCCTTCACAGACAAGGGTTTTGGTTTTCGTTTTAGTACTGTCTAGGGGCAGCAGAGGTCGATTAATCAGAAAAACCTATTCCCCTTGAAAAAGAAGGGGTGCTTTAAGAAGATTCATTGCATAAAAAAGAAAAGAGAGAGGCGGGGGGGATGGTCAACCTTCCTGACCCACTCGCGCCGAGAGGGGCCGTCCAGAGAGGCGAGAGGGGGGAAGGAGTCCCCCCACTCGCAGAAACGGTGAAGGCTCACCATTTCTGCCCCACGGGCCAGGTCCATCGATAATAGTTGGGCGAGAGAAAAGGCAACTCCCTCTCGCCGCCGACGATCTTAAGGACCTCCCAAGCAATCCAAATAAGAAGAGAAAAAAGAAGAGGAAGGAGGATAAGCGCGAGCAAAAAATATGAACATGGATCACATCAGAGTTTAAATACAGTACGTCTACGAAGCAGAAAGTACATTACAGTCATAGCACAAAAGAAAAAAAAGGGGTGGTCCTAGCCCCTCTCGCTCGCCGAAGGATCCTCGTCTTCTCCGTAAATCTCGGGCACGAGATCTCGGGCGGTGATGTCCTCACAATCATCCTTTACAACGCCCAGTTCTCGCATCATCTTCAGGATGAGCTCAGCGGTCCTTATGTTGGCATCCCGGCAGAGCTCTTCGACGTCGTCGTGAGTGTAATGCGCGGGAAGAGGTGGAGGGACCTGCGGACGGGAAAGGGGAGCCTCTTTGAGCCGGGCATTCTCCGCCTTCAGCTCTTTCACTTCTGCCTCCAGCCCCTCCACCCGCGAGCGTAATCTCTCAGCCGTCTCGGCATCCTGCAAGGAAAGGAAAAGGGTGTTAAAAAGTGACAGGGAAAATGCTTGAAAATGCGGGCTGGGTACCAACTCACCACTCCGTCGCAGGCCTTTGCGAGAAGACTCTCGGACACCTCAAGCCGTTTGGCGAGATCCCCAGACTTCTCGCACTCGGCTGCCAGTTTGGTGTCTATCTCCTTCCAGCTTCGAGTGTTATGGATGAGGCGGCGCGAGAGGTAGTGTGACAGCTCCAAGGTGCGCAGCTGCGAATGCACCGTCCGCAGGACCAGGTCTCGCGTAGTGGCCGTATCGAGCGCGTCGGGGGTAGGACCTCCATAGAGGCCGAAGCCTAAGGAGAAGGCGTGAGCGGTGGGTTCGGCTTGCTCTCTCCAGGATGGGAGGAGGGTGGAGATAGAGACCCTGTAGGACCCTTTGTCCCAGATGAGAGAGGGGTCATTGGAGCCATCGGGAACGGACGGCCCCATATTGAAGTTGAGGTGGGCAGACGGCGGAGGAAAGGGAGAAGCCCCCTCGCGAGAGGAGGATCGGGGAGCAGGATGAGAAGAGCTCGCTGGGGGCGCAAAAGGGGTCGCCTCCTCGGGGAACGAGACAACCCTGTGCGGAGAGGTCAGGGGAGGCGAGTGGGGAGACTGAGATCCCACAGATATGGGACTCAATGATCCTGACGTCGTCGCAGTATCCGCAGGAGCCTTGCCTTTCCCGAGGGGAAAGGAGACAGACTTCTTCAGCTTCATTTTCATTTTCTTCGAAGGACTGAGGCGAGAGGGAACCGGGTCCTCGGCCCTCCTCTTTTGGGGAGGAGGTGCCAACGAATCTCTGGCCGCCTCGGCCGCCATATTGGCGAGAGCCACGTCTGGGGAGGGCTTGATGTTGCTTCGATAAGGAGGGTGCACCGGCACATTCCTCTCTCCTGGAAAAAGCGCGTGTCAGGAGAAGAGCCCCCGCGAGAGGAAAGGGTTAGAGGTGGGGGAATGGCGAGAGTACAAACATACCTTCTCCAGGGAGCACAGGGGGCAAGGAGGCGAGCCATCTTCTCAAATATCGGACCTCGAAGTTCTTCCCTACGAGGTATTCACAAAGGAGCCTGTCCGTACCGCCAACCTGCGGAGAAGTGAATAAGGTTTCCGCGGGCGAGGCAGGCGCGAGAGGGACGCCACCCAGATTTTCACGGACGAATACAAAGCGAGTCAGCCAATGGTGATTTTTATTGGGTGTCTCGCACACCTTCAGGTTTAGCCCAGTGAAGAAGGACACCCCGTCCTGGTTGGCGTGGTACACGAACATCTTACGGAAGATGGTGAGACTGAACTCTATCCTCTCCCTCCGCATGTAGCACGCGAACGCGATAATGACTGAGATAGCATTCGGGTTCAACTGGGCGGGCACAACGCCGAAGTATTTCAGAACCTGCTTCACCTCCTGCCAGAAGGGAAGTCGGAGCCCCGCCTCGAAATGAGAAATAGGGATGGCGAGCTCTCCCGGGTAAAAAGTGTTCACGCTCTCGCCAACCCGGGGAGGGCGTGACTCATAACCTTCCGGCAGATAGTCGCTCCGGAAGGCCTCGTAGTCGTCGGCAGATAGACGACCGGGGGGGGGGGGGGGGAAGTCATGGTCGGAAAACCTCTTCCCGCAACGGCTGCGCCCCTCACTCTCCTCTGACCTCTTTTTCACCATGATATGCGCGAGTCAAAGAGGGGGGAGGGAAGGTGGGCGAGTGAAGGATCAGTGGGATAGTGCGAGCGAGATAGCGCGAGTAGCCGGAGCGCGAGACAAGCTGCAGTAAGAGGGGGAGGCGCAGGCGAAGGTCTAAGGAAGCACACTTCCTGCCCTGGCAGGGGGGGTATTTATAGCTTTCCTAGGTAGGGAGGTACGGGCAAGTGAAGGCATGTCGGATAAATCAAAAAGTCGGCCGACTCCTCGCTTTTCTACACCTCGGGCGACGGGACCCCAAGTGGGCGGTCATCTCGAGAAAACAGCGAAAAGACGGTGAGGCAGACAGATAAAACTAATGATTGGGATTAATAAGGGCGAATAAAAGTTAACATAAAATAAGTAGTCACGTCAATTATGCAGGCGAATTATAAAATTAACAAGATAATCCCGCATTAAGCGGGTGGCGAGTTCAAAGAGCGCGCAGCTGGCGCTATGCAGATTAACATTATATTACAGATGAAGGGCTAAGAGGCGAGAAGCGAGAAGCCCCCATCAGTTCTTGTCCCACCTCCATCGTCCCCCGCGGCCTCTCACGCAGGGGGGCGACGGGGGAGGTGGAAGGCGCGAGCAGCCTCAACACCACGCCGGGCGAGACAAAGCTGTTGGTCGACGTCGTTCAGAATCGACAAAGGGTCAGTCTGGTCCTCCTTCATGTCGACATCAACCTCGGAGGACAAACGAGCACACTCCATCTCTAGCCAATCAATCCGGTGGTCCGCGGCTTGTTTTCCTTTTTCTAGTGCCTGGATGAGCCGCGCGTGTTTTCGCAGCATCTCGGCCACCTTTCGCTTCATCTCTATGGGGTCCGTGGGGTCGCCTAGATAATCGTCAATCTCATTTATCGGCGGGAGAGGTGAGGGGGCTAGTCGCTCAGGATGATCCTCGGCCGGCGAGTCTATGGCCAGGGCATTCTCGACAGGTTCTCCACCCGCACCTAAGGGAAGGCCAAAAAGACTAAGAGCGACGGAGAGAAGCGGCAAAAAAAGCATAGAGCAGGTCAGAGGTAGAACCTCTTACCGGATCGGCGAGTGTGGTCCGAGGCAGTAGAAGATGCATCCCTCCTCGTTACAGGGGTAGAGAGGGGAGTGGAGTCCTGGGGCGAGAGGCGCCTGGAAGGAAGCTCCGAAATGTTGATGCGAATGGTCTCCGGGCGTTGAGGAACCTCCAAAGCTTTTTGAGAAGGAGCAGCGAATAGAGAGTATGTAGGAGCAGCAAATCGCAGCGGGTTGGAAGGGCGTACCTCTTTCCCTTTGAGACTAACGGGGGCAGGGAGCGTCGGCTCCTTTAGAGAAGTGCGAGAAGGTTCCGCGGCTAGGAGGTGAGGGTCGGGAGTTTTCATCTTTTCAGGAGGAGACTTGGATGGAGGGGACAAAGAAGGAGCGCGTGCGGGGATCTTGTTCAGACCCGCCGCCGTCGCCTTGTTCCGCTGGCGCACGGCTGCGATGCGGTCCCGAACATTTTGGCTGAGAGGCATGTAGGCCGATGTTAAGAAGGGAGGAAAGAAAGAAAGCACCCCCTCATGGGGAGGGATTTTCCATATTTATAGACTAGGCAAGGGGCCCACCAAAAGATTCCCTCAATAAATTAACTGTACCATCGCGGGCCTCGGTTGAACTATCTTTCCGAGCTTGTGCCAACCTCGAAAAGAGCGGGGATTGTGTACAACCTCGGGCTCGCAGCCTGGCGAGAGGGCCCAGGCGAGAGAAAGGGCCCCAGCGAGTGAGCCCAGGCGAGAGGCTCCGGGCGAGCGTGAGGTCCCAGGCGAGAGGCTTCAGCCAGGCGAGAGGGCCCAGGGTTTAGGGCCTAGACAAGCGAGAGGGCCCTGGCGAGAGGACCCTAGCAAGAGGTACCCGGAGAGAGGGGTCATTTTAGTTCAAGGTCGGTTCAGGTAGGGCCGGGCCCACCTTTTGGACCCCAGGAGTGTTTTACCCTTTTACCCCGGGTGGTCTGCATTTAGCCCTTGTAGACAGCGGAGTTTGGCTGTGGGCAGACCTAGCCAGGGATGTTCTGGTAATTTCAGGGCGGTGTAAATTGGTTATTTGCAGTCCCAGTTCAGAGGCCTATAAATAGACCGGTATGGTGCCTTAGAAGGGCAAGCTTTCTTGACTCCTCTCTCTTCTAAGGCGCCTAGCTCAGTATTGGCTAGGGAGGGGAAGAGCTGTAGTTTATCTCTTCCGGGTAAGAGGTGAGACCTCCTTACTGAAGCTCCCGGTCTAGTTCTTCGCCTTGAGCGTGATCCCAAGGGAGTAAGCACGAGCTGCCCCTGTAGTTCCGAGCTTTAGGTGGAGCCGACGTTGTTGGTTCCAACAGTTAACAATCGCCTTAATTTAATAAATTTAGGGAATTATTATTGGTACCTCATAAATTGATATTTGTAACTCATTGATATTTATACCCGAATTGGATATTTGTACCCATAATTGATATTTGTACCCATACATAATAATATTGAGAAAAACGTTGAGGTCTTCTAAGAGGTGTTAGCCGTTCCCGCACACTATGCATGAGGTGCGGATATCCAAACCTTCCCCGAAGTAACCAAAATCATCGTCGCCCAAACCGCCTTCGTCGCCGCCGCGCCAACAACCATCATCACCGCCGCCGCGCCAACCGTCATCGCCGTCCCCACAAACCGCCATCGCCGTCCCCGCAAACCGCCATCGCCGTCGCCGCAAACCGTCATCGCCGCCGCTGCACCGAAACCGCCGCCGCCGCAAAACCATCATCGTCGTCACCGCAAACCGTCATCGCCGTCACCGCAAACCGCCATTGCCGTCACCGCAAACCTCCATCGCCGACGCTGCACCGAAACCGCCGCCTCCGCAAACCACCATCGTCATCGCCGCAAACCGTCATCGCTGACGCTGCACCGAAACAGCCATCGCTGACGCTGCACCGAAATCGCCGCCACCGCAAACCACCATCGCGGTCGCCACAAACCGCCATCGCTGACGGCGAGGAGATGGGCGGAAGACGCGACAGAATAGAGGGCGCCACGGGCATCGAGATATTATCGGACCGCCGGCAAGAGACTGCGAGCGGAGAGTTGAAGGTTCGACTGCGGGAGTTTAAATGTTGAGAGAAACAGAAACGAAATTTTTGTTGGGTACAAATATAAGGTAGGTTTAGAGAAAAAAATGATAAAATTTGTATTATTCTGGGTATGAATATTCAATTGTGAGGTATGAATAACAATTCCCTATATTTAACATAAGACTGCATTTCCTTGATGAAATTCAGAGGTGGGAATTAAAATTGGGCCAATACAATTCTTTCAAAAATTAGTTTTGAATTCAATTCTAATTCTACGATTCGGCAAAAATAAAAATTATGTAATACAAATTAGAATTTATAATTTTGTTGTTGAGCGCTGCATATTATAATTTAGTTGATGAAATTGAAATTCAAAGTTTAATAATGCAAAAATGTGGAGGCAGACAATAGACGAGATATCAACACCAACATAAACATGAAAAATGCCAACCTAAAATTGGTTCGCTTAAGATATTAAAAACATATAAAAATAAAGTCTGCACGTACAAACATAAGTCCACATGTGATCAATCAAACAAATGTAAGCTGTCAAAACCTTTTGATATGCAACGACAAAGTCATGAACATGTCACTCTTCATTTCGTCAACGCTTAACATATCGATGACATTGATTATCTAGTCATGTTCAGTCATATCTCAATAGCTGTCATGACCGCATATATCATATCAGCTCTTGAGATCTGTGGTGGAGGCTGAACGGTAGCATTGCTCCCCTATTTCATGTTCCTTGCAATAGTTGAAACAACATTCACAATAATATCAACCGCAAGAGCTTTCTTCTTTTTGGGTTGTGACTCGACCTCCTCGACACATTTTCATCCACAGAATCATTCATTTTGATTTCATTCATGGCCTCAGATGCAGTTGCAACATGAGCTCCAGTAGCTCTAGCAACCTCACATAGCTTACCTAGTTGCCATAATTCACAATCAGTTGGCTTCGATAATATTTTACAGTTGGATGCGCATACAAGTTTACTAGAGCTTAGATTCATAAATTTTGAATTTTGGTACTTTTTAATAAAATTAACATGTAATCAATTTCACAAAATTAAAACATTATCTCAACATAATTGGCCTAGACATTTTCGAGTCCACCCTCACAACATTGTGCTCTCAATTTCAACCAAATCCATTAGTATCTAACATCGTAGATATCACTTGGTAATACTCATTCCATATTTGTAAGCACGTCATTATCTTTTTCTTATTTATGATCACATTGCACTCCTCCTTTAATGCTGGAATCGCACCTATGAATGCGACATTTTCCCTACCATTCCCCGCCTTATTCCCAAACCCTATTGCTCGAGGAGAGTAGTGGATAAAGTGCAGTACATTGTGATATCCAATTAACATACGATCGTTTATTTTCTTTGACAGCTTTACTTTTGTTTTTATTCATTAAGAGGTTGCATATATAATAGTCATGGACAAAACATATAAAAGTCAGCAAATTTTAGTTAGCAAAAAAAATTAAAAGATGATATTGTGCCTTGTTGCATAAAATATACCAAAACAACTAAATATTGTTATATTTGATCATTCAACATATGATATATTTGAACACCACAAAAATTTCATCAACAAAAGATTTTATGCTCCATGACAAGCCCAATACTTATTGAACATGTTCAGAGTCATAGTATCTCTTATATTAGTCCACTCGGGCGCTGCTTGAACTGCACCCATTAATTGCATCCACGTACTCATAGCTATCACAACTTGTATCTTGCACTAATATCGAAGTCATAAGTGTCTACTTTAGCAAGTAATCTAGCATGATTTTTTAATATGCTCTCTATTAGAAAATTATGGAGTGTGCAAACACATGTTTATAATTTGAACATGTTTAAAGTAAAAAAAAGTAGTTTTTATCCATCAACAAAGAAATGATGATATTACACCTAAAATAAGTATCATTTAACATCATTTTGATATCAAAGGACGGTCCTCGGAATATTGCGAGGAGTGAGCGAGATCTTGGTGTCTGCTCTCCAAGTCGTCAATGCTGTTCGGAAAGGCGCGAAGTTATTCTTCACGCTTATTCAGGCTGTTGAGACAAATGCCAGTGTGAGCGATGTTCCGATTGTGTCGGAGTTTGCAGACATATTTCCTAAGAATCTTCCTGGGTTACCGTCCCAGCGGGAGATCGACTTCTCTATTGAGTTGGTGTCAGGTGTGAAACCTGTGACCCGCTCGCCATATCGTATAGCGTCAAAAGAAATGGCTGAATTGAAAGTCCAACTGCAAGAATTGCTGGAACAGGGATACATACGCCCAAGTATGTCACCTTGGAGTGTGCCTGTTCCGTTTGTGAAAAAGAAAGACGGCGGTTAACGGTTATGTATTGACTATCGTGAGTTTAATAAGCTGACGGTGAAAAACAAGTATCTGATTCCACGGATAGACGACTTGTTCGATCAGCTAGTGGGCTCAACCGTCTATTCCAAATTGGATTTAAAGTTTGGATATTACCAGCTGAGGATTCGGGAAGGTGACATTACCAAGACAGCATTTGGAACACGCTACGGGCATTATGAGTTCACCGTAATATCGTTTGGCTTATGTAATGCGCCTTCGGTATTCATGGATCTCATGCACCGAACATTCCGAGAGTACTTGGATTTGTTCGTAATTGTATTCATCGATGATATCTTAGTGTACTCTCAGTCGGAAGATGATCATGCAAACCATTTACAGTTGGTATTGCATACCCTGTGGAGGAATAAGCTATATGCCAAGTTCTCAAAGTGTGAGTTCTGACTATCGTCAGTGGCTTTTCTTGGCCACGTGATAAGTGGAGAGGGCATAGCAGTGGATCCGTCAAAGATAAGTGCCATCCGAGAGTGGCCAGTGATGTCTTTAGTGGTTGAGGTCAGAAGTTTCTTTGGACTGGCAGACTACTATAGACGGTTTGTGGAAAACTTCTCACGGATTGCTTTGCCTCTGACCACTTTGCCCAGGGGAGAGGTAGGAGCAAAAGCAGAGAAAGGAAGTATGAGAGGAGCAAAAGCAGAGGAAATTCTATGTCCTACTACCAGAATGTGGAGTGTTACTACTGCCACAAGAAAGATCATATTCAGAAGTTTTGTTATACTCTGAAGAATGATATGAAGAAGAAGGGATAGTCCTCAAATAATAATACAGATACGCATATGTTGAAACCGGAAAACCGGTCTCTTGTGGAGTTCGACCCTTGGGGAAGGGGTGGCCGCGCACCTACTTAACTCCTGCAAGAAAACGAGACAAAGGAAAGAAAAAACAAGGACTAGACCAAGGGCCCGGCGTGGAGGTCCCACCACAAACCCGGAAGATCTCAGAGCGCTTCCCCTCCTTAGCCAAATGCCGGGCTAAGGTACCTCAGAAAGCGCTAGCAGGCCAGAGAATTTGTCAGCGTGCCCTCTGAGGTACCCCTTGGGTCCTATTTATAGGAAAAGATGGCCTGCCAATATACAACCTTCACTGTTTTCGAGGACTACAGACAAACCAAAAGGGGCCACAGTAAAAGTATGCCATGGCCAAGATGCGAGCTGGACCTGAGGGGGCACTCGCTCGGCAGGAGGCCCGACTCGCCTCGCCCTGGGCCTAGGCGGGCACGGGCTCGGCGGACTGTGCTCGGCTAGCGCTGGGCTCGGCTAGACTATTGCCGAGCTCGGACTCGGCACGACGATCGCCGAGCTCGGACTCGGCACGGAGATCGTCGAGCTTGGCTCGACTATCATCGAACCCTGTCTCCGTACCCGAGCTTGGTCTCGGCAAGCTGGGCTTCGTTCGACCATCGCCGAGCTTAGCTCGACTATTGCCGAGCTCGGACTCGGCAAGCTGGATCCAAGTTGATCTGAGCCGGCCGGTTCAACCTCTGTCGACCACTCGCAGGATACGGGGTTGTACATAATCCCCGCTCTTTGCGAGGTTGGGACAAGCTCGGAAAGAAACATCCAACCCCATGGGATCCGGCGAGTGCGACAGGGGCAGAAAGGAATCTTCTGGTAGGCCCCACAGGTAGCTATATATATGTACCCCTGCGCATCTGGCTGACCTTTGCCCTTCCCCAAATTCTGACAAGATGCCGCTCCCCAAGGAAGTCTTAGAGCGACTCGCACGCTCCCGCAGGGAGATCGCTGCCCAGGCCGCGGGGCTAACCAACCTTGAAGCCCCTGCTCGCCGTTTTGCCGATCTCAGCTCGGCCAAGCGGGCGAAGCCCCTTCCCCCGGGGGCCGAACCCATCCTGGCCGACTTTACTGCCGCCTTGGGGAACGGGGCCGGTTCCTCCAACCAGCCGATTCTTGGCTCCTCCGCCAAAAGTCTCGTGGAATTATCTTCTGACCGGGAGAACAGCGGCGAAGCGTCCACCCCCCGGACCAAAAGTGCTCCTGTCAACTCGCCACGGCAGGATCCCGAGGTTAAGGAGCCGGGCTCGCGAGAGCCGGCGTCGCCGAGTCGCCTCCCTTCCCGGCAACCCTCCCCTGGATCCCTGGTCGTGGGGAGAGGCGCCGGGATTATCCCTGTTCCCGGCTACCAACTCGCTCCTCAAGAACTGCTGGGGCGTGGCAAGGACTTGCGCCACTTCTCTCCTCGCGCCAACCTGGAGGAGCCAGGCTCGCGCGGTAAGTTTCCGGCATTGATTTTCTGTTCCGTGGATACTTGCTTTTCTGACCGTCTTTCAACTCTTTACCCAGAACTTCCCGGGCGAACGGAGGACGGCGAGTCCGTGGATCGACCTCCTTACTCACCCTCCCTTCTCCAAGCGCCCTGGACGCCTTCCTGGACTCCGAGGTGGGCAGCCCTGAACGCGCAAGACGGGAGCGGAAGGTTCTCAAGAAGCTGGTGCGCGAGCTCCACGACCTGCGGAAGGACAACAACAGGCTGCAGTGGGAGTGCTCGCGTCTCGCGGACGGTGCTGGAGTCAGCCTGGCGTTCGAGGAGGCGTCTTCCTTGGTGCTGATGGACGAAATCGACGAGAACCTGCGGGTGATAAACAGGAACATGGGGCGGCTTCGCGAACTTCATGCGCGGCGGCCTGCGACGGCGGGTCGGCGAGACCGGGGAGAATGAAACGGCTCTTCTGTCAGTCGGCCGGTACTCGCCCCCGCCCTCGCATGGTCCTCGCGCCCCTATTTGTATTTTTTCTTTTATTTATTCTGAATGTTCTGCATGTAATAATCTTGGAACAACTTTTTAACTACTTTGTATATGTAGACGCTTTTTCAATATTTCGGCGAGTCTTTTCGAATTCCCCCTTCGGGGACCTGGCCAGCTCGCAAGGCTTGCGAGGAGAGGGTGGCGAGGTGGCGCGGCGAGACCGGACCGATCGGCCGACTCGCCCTCCCTCTCACCCTTCTTTACCTTCTTCTATAAATAGACCTTCTCACCTACCCCACGAGGCACGCCTTTATTGCTTTCGAATTTTTGCTTCGCTCCTGTCTTCCCGAGCTCGCGCTTTCCCTTTTCTCTGTGACCATGGTGAAGACCAACCCTGATGCGGACGGTCGGTCTAAGTGCGCCCAGCACTTCGTTGATCACTGCTTTTTCGAGGGGCACATCACAGAGGAGGAGCTCGTCGAGTTCACGGCGGCGTTCGTTCCCCCCGGCTTCCAGGCTCGCAGGCCCGCCGAGCATGAAGCCATCAACTCCTTCCCGGAGGGCGAGCTCGCCTTTCCCATCTCGCACTTCGAGGTGGGACTGCGCCTCCCCCTCTGGCCAGAAATCCGCCAGATCCTGAAGTACTACGGCGCGGTGCCCGCGCAGTTGAATTCCAATGCCATCGCTATGATGGTGGCGTTCGCCTGCTTCCTTCGCCGGGAGCGAATTGAGTTCAACCTCGCGGTATTCCGCAAGTTGTTCTCTTACAAGGCTACTCCCGACGGGGTCGCCTACTTCGGCGGGTCCTTCATCAAGGTTCGCGAGTTGGCGAACAAGAACCACAATTGGATGACCCGGCTCGTCTTCATCAAGGGCGAGCTCGGCAACATCCCCTTTCGCCCCCTGCAGAAGAGCGAGGACATATACCGTCCTCCTTCCCTGTCGGGTAGCGACGCCGACCTCCACAAGTTCTTCCTCCACAAGGACTTTGAGGTCGCCTTCCTCCGCCGCGGCCTCGACTTGCTTCAGCCCGTTCTCCCCGGCGAAGGTATACCTCGCTCAGCCTTCTCGCGAACTTTATCAAGGTGGATCTCATATGATTTTTCCCTCTCTCTTTTTTTGACTAAGTCTTTCTCTGCAGGGGAACGGGTTCTCCCAGAGCATCCGCCGTTCGCCGACCCGGGGATATTCTCGGACCCTCTGGAGCTGGCCCGGGCGGCGGCGCTGGCTTGTCGCGAGGAGCAACCGCGAGTCCAACCCTCCGGCAAGAAGCGCTCGGAGTCCGGGGGGTCGAGCTCGCGCCCCGATTCTTCGCTCCCCAAGAAGAAGAGGGCGAAGGTGGTCTCGCGCGGACGGCTGCACCTTCCCTCGTCTCCCGCCAAGTTCATGAGCTCGCCGGAGGCTCTGTCCGATGAGCCGCCCTTGAGCCCGCTGAAAGAAGCCTCCTCCCCCCCGAAAGGGGAAGAAGAAGAGCGGGCCGTCCTCCGATTCTACCGGGGAGGACACCGTCCGCGAGCCCAGTCTGCCGAAGGATCACCCCAACTTCGGCAAGGGGTGCAAGAGCAAAGATGCGGCTGGCGAGCCCATCTTGAAGTGGGACGAGGGGGCTCACCGAGTTTCCGTCTCCACTCGCGCCCCCTCCTGGGGAGCTCGCCGGCCGCCCACCGCCCATGCCTTCGCTTTCGGCTTCGGCCTCTACAGCCGCGACAGCGCCGAGTCGTACAAGAAGCTGACCCCTAGTCAGCTCGGCTACGAGGGGATGCAGGCCCACCTGCGGGCCTTTGAGCTCCATCACATGATGGTCTGCCGCGGCTTCCAGCTCAGCAACGCCCTGCTGACTGCCGAGCAGGAGCGCGACCTGGCGAAGGAGAGCGCGGTCGACGCGGAAAGGCGGTTCGGCCTCGCGGACGCTCTGCTCGCGAAGTCTGTCGGCGGCCTGGTAATCGCTGGATACCTCTATTCACCTTGCTCAAGATTATTCCTGCGCGTGTTCTGAACTTCTACTCTTACAGGATGCCGAAGCCGCTAACGCGATGCGAGACGAGATGGCTCAGTTGCGGGCTCAGCTCGCTGAGCGGGAAGCCCAGCTCGCCGATCAGAAGACATATTCCCAGGAGCAGGAGGCTGTTGCCGCCCGGCTGGGGGCGGAGGTGGAGGAATTGAAAGAGAAGAATAAGGGGCTCCTGGGAGAGGTCCTTCGCCAAGCCGACGCTCTCCTTCCCCCGGGCGCCAGCGAGCCGGCCTTCCCCTTCAAGAGGCCCCGGGTGTTTGGCGAGGCTGACGTCGCGGAGCGGCTGCGAGTCAACTCCGTCGAGGCTGCCGAGTGTCTCCTACAGGCCATGAGGGGGACGGGGATCTTGGCGGAAGGCTGCGAGGAGGTCACCGTCCGGGAGCTCCTGCCAACCCTGTTCCCGCCCAGCCCGCCCAGCGAGAAGGAAGATAGCTTTGACTCGCTTTTTGCTGGGGTGAGGGAGAAGGACGCTCGGCTTGGTGACGAGGAGGACCGCCACTCGAGGGGGGAGGGCGAGAGTTAATTTTTGTTTTCTCTTCTGTTCTTTTTTGTACCCTGCCGAGGCGGGCCTTGTAAACCTGTAATGATAATTCAAAGATATTTTTGCACAATTTTGCTATCTTCTTTTCGAGCTTACTTGCGATGTTATACCCGCGCGCTAGGTAGAGCGACCTCGCCTGTAGAATGTTTTGAGTTAGGACCAGCACCCGCGGTGCTCGCGGCGAATCCCTAGGACGCGTGCTCGCGCCATACCCTGCTCGCGCCTCACCTTCCCCTGCCATGTCTCGCCTCAGTTTTTCGATAATTCAGACAAGTGAAAACACGCTTGGGTCAAGATATTGCCGGCATCCGCCTTAGATGTCAGGGCATGTCCTTCGCCGAGCTAGCTGGAGCGAGGCTGGGCTCGCTGGAGAGAGCCGCTCTCCTTCCCCTGAGTCTGGGACAGAACCAAGGTTTCTTTAGTAGCGAGCTGGAGAGAGAGAGGGGGGGGGGTAGGATATTCCGAGCTCGCCGTCTTAACTGGCGAGCTCCCCCCCCCTGGTATTTTCCTCGGGCCAACTCCCAGTCTCAACTTCAGGGTTGTAGCGACGTCCATCGAGACTCGGCCGTGCCAGCTAGGTGGGAGCCTGGCAGGGGAGTGACGAGACCTAACCCGAGAGCGAGAAGACTTAGAAACTTTTGCCTCTCCCGGGTGCTACCACCGGGCCAGTCAGCTAGGTGAGAGCCTGAGGGCGGGTGTTGAACATCCTCCGGGCTCAGCCCCAGGGTCATAACGATGTCCATCGAGACTCGGCCGTACCAGCTAGGTGGGAGCCTGGCAGGGGAGTGACGAGACCTAACCCGAGAGCGAGAAGACTTAGAAACTTTTGCCTCTCCCGGGTGCTACCACCGGGCCAGTCAGCTAGGTGAGAGCCTGAGGGCGGGTGTTGAACATCCTCCGGGCTCAGCCCCAGGGTCATAACGATGTCCATCGAGACTCGGCCGTACCAGCTAGGTGGGAGCCTGGCAGGGGAGTGACGAGACCTAACCCGAGAGCGAGAAGACTTAGAAACTTTTGCCTCTCCCGGGTGCTACCACCGGGCCAGTCAGCTAGGTGAGAGCCTGAGGGCGGGTGTTGAACATCCTCCGGGCTCAGCCCCAGGGTCATAACGTTGTCCATCGAGACTCGGCCGTACCAGCTAGGTGGGAGCCTGGCAGGGGAGTGACGAGACCTAACCCCAGAGCGAGAAGACTTAGAAACTTTTGCCGCTCCCGGGTGCTACCACCGGGCCAGTCAGCTAGGTGAGAGCCTGAGGGCGGGTGTTGAACATCCTCCGGGCTCAGCCCCAGGGTCATAACGTTGTCCATCGAGACTCGGCCGTACCAGCTAGGTGGGAGCCTGGCAGGGGAGTGACGAGACCTAACCCCAGAGCGAGAAGACTTAGAAACTTTTGCCTCTCCCGGGTGCTACCACCGGGCCAGTCAGCTAGGTGAGAGCCTGAGGGCGGGTGTTGAACATCCTCCGGGCTCAGCCCCAGGGTCATAACGTTGTCCATCGAGACTCGGCCGTACCAGCTAGGTGGGAGCCTGGCAGGGGAGTGACGAGACCTAACCCCAGAGCGAGAAGACTTAGAAACTTTTGCCTCTCCCGGGTGCTACCACCGGGCCAGTCAGCTAGGTGAGAGCCTGAGGGCGGGTGTTGAACATCCTCCGGGCTCAGCCCCAGGGTCATAACGTTGTCCATCGAGACTCGGCCGTACCAGCTAGGTGGGAGCCTGGCAGGGGAGTGACGAGACCTAACCCCAGAGCGAGAAGACTTAGAAACTTTTGCCTCTCCCGGGTGCTACCACCGGGCCAGTCAGCTAGGTGAGAGCCTGAGGGCGGGTGTTGAACATCCTCCGGGCTCAGCCCCAGGGTCATAACGATGTCCATCGAGACTCGGCCGTACCAGCTAGGTGGGAGCCTGGCAGGGGAGTGACGAGACCTAACCCCAGAGCGAGAAGACTTAGAAACTTTTGCCTCTCCCGGGTGCTACCACCGGGCCAGTCAGCTAGGTGAGAGCCTGAGGGCGGGTGTTGAACATCCTCCGGGCTCAGCCCCAGGGTCATAACGATGTCCATCGAGACTCGGCCGTACCAGCTAGGTGGGAGCCTGGCAGGGGAGTGACGAGACCTAACCCGAGAGCGAGAAGACTTAGAAACTTTTGCCTCTCCCCTACCACCCAGCAGAGGGCGGGTGTTGAACATCCTCCGGGCTCAGCCCCAGGGTCATAACGTTGTCCATCGAGACTCGGCCGTACCAGCTAGGTGGGAGCCTGGCAGGGGAGTGACGAGACCTAACCCCAGAGCGAGAAGACTTAGAAACTTTTGCCGCTCCCGGGTGCTACCACCGGGCCAGTCAGCTAGGTGAGAGCCTGAGGGCGGGTGTTGAACATCCTCCGGGCTCAGCCCCAGGGTCATAACGTTGTCCATCGAGACTCGGCCGTACCAGCTAGGTGGGAGCCTGGCAGGGGAGTGACGAGACCTAACCCCAGAGCGAGAAGACTTAGAAACTTTTGCCTCTCCCGGGTGCTACCACCGGGCCAGTCAGCTAGGTGAGAGCCTGAGGGCGGGTGTTGAACATCCTCCGGGCTCAGCCCCAGGGTCATAACGTTGTCCATCGAGACTCGGCCGTACCAGCTAGGTGGGAGCCTGGCAGGGGAGTGACGAGACCTAACCCCAGAGCGAGAAGACTTAGAAACTTTTGCCTCTCCCGGGTGCTACCACCGGGCCAGTCAGCTAGGTGAGAGCCTGAGGGCGGGTGTTGAACATCCTCCGGGCTCAGCCCCAGGGTCATAACGTTGTCCATCGAGACTCGGCCGTACCAGCTAGGTGGGAGCCTGGCAGGGGAGTGACGAGACCTAACCCCAGAGCGAGAAGACTTAGAAACTTTTGCCTCTCCCGGGTGCTACCACCGGGCCAGTCAGCTAGGTGAGAGCCTGAGGGCGGGTGTTGAACATCCTCCGGGCTCAGCCCCAGGGTCATAACGATGTCCATCGAGACTCGGCCGTACCAGCTAGGTGGGAGCCTGGCAGGGGAGTGACGAGACCTAACCCCAGAGCGAGAAGACTTAGAAACTTTTGCCTCTCCCGGGTGCTACCACCGGGCCAGTCAGCTAGGTGAGAGCCTGAGGGCGGGTGTTGAACATCCTCCGGGCTCAGCCCCAGGGTCATAACGTTGTCCATCGAGACTCGGCCGTACCAGCTAGGTGGGAGCCTGGCAGGGGAGTGACGAGACCTAACCCCAGAGCGAGAAGACTTAGAAACTTTTGCCTCTCCCGGGTGCTACCACCGGGCCAGTCAGCTAGGTGAGAGCCTGAGGGCGGGTGTTGAACATCCTCCGGGCTCAGCCCCAGGGTCATAACGATGTCCATCGAGACTCGGCCGTACCAGCTAGGTGGGAGCCTGGCAGGGGAGTGACGAGACCTAACCCCAGAGCGAGAAGACTTAGAAACTTTTGCCTCTCCCGGGTGCTACCACCGGGCCAGTCAGCTAGGTGAGAGCCTGAGGGCGGGTGTTGAACATCCTCCGGGCTCAGCCCCAGGGTCATAACGTTGTCCATCGAGACTCGGCCGTACCAGCTAGGTGGGAGCCTGGCAGGGGAGTGACGAGACCTAACCCCAGAGCGAGAAGACTTAGAAACTTTTGCCTCTCCCGGGTGCTACCACCGGGCCAGTCAGCTAGGTGAGAGCCTGAGGGCGGGTGTTGAACATCCTCCGGGCTCAGCCCCAGGGTCATAACGATGTCCATCGAGACTCGGCCGTACCAGCTAGGTGGGAGCCTGGCAGGGGAGTGACGAGACCTAACCCCAGAGCGAGAAGACTTAGAAACTTTTGCCTCTCCCGGGTGCTACCACCGGGCCAGTCAGCTAGGTGAGAGCCTGAGGGCGGGTGTTGAACATCCTCCGGGCTCAGCCCCAGGGTCATAACGATGTCCATCGAGACTCGGCCGTACCAGCTAGGTGGGAGCCTGGCAGGGGAGTG
This sequence comes from Platanthera zijinensis, assembly GCA_039513925.1. Lineage (NCBI taxonomy): Eukaryota > Viridiplantae > Streptophyta > Magnoliopsida > Asparagales > Orchidaceae > Platanthera > Platanthera zijinensis. Next base: position 38,029,399 of record CM077093.1, read on the forward strand.
ACGAGACCTAACCCCAGAGCGAGAAGACTTAGAAACTTTTGCCTCCTGGGGGTCTAAGCTGCGAATCCCTTTACCTTCACTATTTTAACAGAGCGTGACATACGGCAACGAGATTCTCTTTCGTTCTTAAAGCCAAGTCACTTACAATATTTTCAAGGGTAAAAACGTTTCAGATCGTCGCCACTCCAAGTGTGGCTGAGGGTGTCCCCTCTTACATCTTGGAGGCGATACCCCCCCGATTTCAAGGCCTCCTGCACGATGTAGGGGCCCTCCCAATTGGGGTGGAGTTTTCCCACAGCGGCTGATCTCCCTGCCGCATCCACTTTTTTCAAGACAAGGTCCCCCTCCACGAACTGCTTGACACGGACGTGCTTGTCGAAATACTTGGCCATCCTTCGCTTGGCCTCTTCCTGCCTGTTGACGGACAAGTCACGTAGTTCCTCCACCATATCAAGGGAGAGTCGGAGCTCCTCCTCATTCTCTGACCTCCATTCTTCCCTTCCGGCTCCTGCCTCGACGACCCGAGGCGTCTGGACCTCGAATTCGATAGGAAGAACGGCCTCGCAGCCGTGAGAGAGCTTGAAAGGAGTCTCCCCCGTGGCCGTATTGGGGGTGGTCCTTAATGCCCAAAGGACCGATGGAAGCTGCTCCACCCAGCTTCCCTTCAAGTTTTCCACTTTCTTCTTTAAGAGGTTCACGATGATTTTGTTGGCCGCTTCCACCTGCCCGTTGCTCCTGGGATGATGGACAGAAGCAAACCGAAGGTCAATCCCTAGCTGCTCGCAGAAACGAATGAACTCCGTGCTGGCGAACTGAGGTCCGTTGTCCGTGACAATAGCTTGTGGCAGCCCATGCCTGCAGATGATCTCCCCCCAGATGAAGTTCCTGACTACCTGAGAGGTTACCTTGGCTAGAGCCTTCACCTCCATCCACTTAGAAAAATAATCGATCATGACCAACAAAAACCTCCTCTGCCCGCTGGCCTGAGGGAAAGGTCCTACAAGGTCCAGCCCCCATATGGCGAAGGGCCATGGTGCCATGATACTTCTTAACCTCTGAGCCGGCTGGAGCTGGAGCGGGGCATATAGTTGGCACTTATGACACTTTTTCGCGAATTCGACTGCATCCTGACCGAGGGTAGGCCAGAAGTACCCTTGCCTGACGACCCTCCCTTCCAGGGTCCGACTCCCCGAGTGACTCCCACATTCACCGGAATGGACTTCCTCCAAAATTTTGTGCACCTCTCTTTCGGCCACGCAACGGGCCAACATCCCTGAGAGGGTCTTGCGGTACAACTGTCCCTCACGTAGGAGGTAGTATGCCGCCTTGTGCTTGAGCCCTCTTCGATCCATCCCCTCCGGGTATTCTCCGGTGGACAAGAAGATGACGAAGGGATCCATCCATGAGGGATGCTGTTCTACTTCCATTAGCTCCCCCTCCTCGATGGAAGGTCGGAAGAGATCCGTAATGGTGCCTCCCATCCGGGGGCCGCGCTTTGCTAGCTGGTCGACGGGCTCATTTTCTCCTCTCGGCACGTGCTTGATTGAGAAGGTCTGGAAGGTCCCAATGACCCCCTTACCTTCATCAAATAGAGCTGCAGGGTGGGCTCCCTTGCCTCAAACTCCCCCTTGATCTGGGAAGCCACCACCATGGAGTCAGTGAGGACCTCCACGTCGTGCACCCCCAAGTCTCTTGCCAGGCGCAGACCTGCGATTACGGCTTCGTATTCGGCTTGGTTGTTGGTGATAGGAAAGTGCATTACTACCGTCTGCTCGATCTTTATCCCCTGGGGACTTTCTAAGATGACCCCGACCCCTAAAGAATGCTTCCCCGAGGCACCGTCCACCCTGACTTTCCAGGGGAGAGGGCGAGTGAGTCTCTCTTCTGCCACCTCGACCACATACTCTGCCAGGAAGTCAGCCATGGCTTGTGCTTTGATTGAGAGGCGGGGGACGAAGGAGATGTCGAACTCGCTCAGTTCCACCGACCATTTGGCCAACCTACCTGAATGCTCCACCCCCCTGAAGATGTTGCGCAGGGGGTGGTCAGTCACTACTCGGATTGAGTGCGCCTGGAAATAAGGCCGAAGCCTCCGGGCTGAGATGATTAGGGCGAAGGCCAGTTTTTCCAGGATGGGGTAGCGGAGCTCGGCCTTCTTTAGTATCCGACTCACATAGTAGACGGGGAGTTGCCTCTTCCCCTCTTCCCGAACCAAAACTGAACTCAAGGCTTCAGCCCCGACCCCTAGATATAGGAATAAGTCCTCCCCCTCCTTGGGCCCTTGGAGCAGGGGGGCCTGAGTCAGCTGTTTCTTTAAAGCCTGGAATGCCTCCTCGCACTCCGAGGTCCATTCAAACCTTCGACCCCCTCTCAAGGTTTTAAAGAATGAGGAACACCTCTCCCCGGCCCGGGAGAGGAATCTACTCAACCCTGCCAACTTCCCTGTCAGCTGCTGTACTTCCTTGGTATTTTGCGGCGACCTTAGTTCCAGGATTGCCCTCACCTTGTCGGGGTTAGGTTCTACCCCAGAGGGGGTGAGAAGGTGCCCTAGGAACTTTCCCCGGCTTGCCCCGAAGACACACTTCAAGGGGTTCAGCCTCATCTTAAACTTGCGGAGAGTGGCGAAAGTCTCTTCCAAGTCCTGGATGTGGGAGTCGACATCCAAGCTCTTGACCATGAGATCATCCACATACACTTTGAGGTTCCTCCCCTTCTGCTCTCGGAAGACCCTATCCATCATTTTTTGGTAGGTAGCCCCTGCATTCTTTAGCCCGAAGGGCATCATCTTGTAACAATAACACCCATCTCCCGTGATGAACGAGACATCTTTGACGTCAGGGGGGTGCATCCTGATTTGGTGATAACCTGAAAAAGCATCTAAAAAACTCATTACAGGGAAACCGACGGCTGAGTCAACCAGCGCGTCGATCCGAGGCAGAGGATAACAATCTTTCGGGCATGATTTATTAAGAAGAGAAAAGTCGATACACATCCTCCACCGGCCGTCTCCTTTTCTAACCATTACAACGTTGGAGACCCAGCCGGGGTATTGGATTTCAGATATGAAGCCAGCCTCGAGGAGCTTGGCGACTTCCTCTCTGATTGGCTCGGCGAGCTTGTCCGTGATGGACCTCTTTTTCTGTTGGATGGGGGGAGCCTCCGGGTCCAGATTGAGGCGGTGGCAGGCCACGTCGGGGTCGATCCCTGGCATCTCCGCGGCGCTCCAGGCGAAGATATCCACGTTCCTCTGGATGCACTCCAGCATCCTGCCTTGAGCTTCCGGGGTCAGACCTCCGCTGACGCGGACCTTCTCCACCCTTCCTCCATTGGTGTGGACCTCCATCTCCTCCACCTCTTCCGCCGCCTCCAGGCGGGACTGCTCCTCCCATTCCCTGGTACCTCCCCCTCCGGGGGCGAGGGCCTCTTCCTCAGCCTCTTCGACGGCCATGGACTCGGCCGACCCCCGAGTCTCTTCCGCGACCTCCTTCCGAGCGCGGCACTCCACCTCCATCTCTTCGTCAGCTTCCTGCCCCTCCTCCTCCAGCCTCCGTCCCATCTCCTCGGCCCCCTCCAGCCAAGAGATGGAGTTTACCGCCGAGACGTAGCACTCCCTTGCCTCCTTGGGGTCTCCTCGGACCCGGATCTGGACCCCCTCGACGTTGAGCTTGAGGCACTGGTGGAAGGACGAGGGGACGCAGCGGAAGGCGCTGATGAGGGGTCTCCCGAAGATGGCGCTGTAACTGCTAGGGGCGTCCACGATAACAAACTTGCAGTTGCGCGACTGCCCCCCTAGAGTGACATGGAGTCCCACTCCTCCCTCGACTTCTTTCCTCTCCCCTGAAAAGCCGAACAGAGGCCCGTCCGAGGCCAACACCCTCCTGGCCTCCACCTTCATCGCATCAAACGCCTTCTTAAAGATGACGTTGACCGAACTCCCATTGTCCACGAGGATCCGGGAGACAGTGAAATCCTCGATGGCTGTCTGGATAACCAGCGCATCGCAGAAGGGGTCCTCGTGACCCGGCAAATCCTCTCTGGAGAAGGTGATCTTCTCCTCTGGGGGAGGGGATTGGGATGTGGAGCCAACGCTCCTCCGGTACATGGTGTGGAGGCTTGACTTGCGGGAAGCCTCGATCCCGGCCCCCCCGTGGATCGCTCCGATCCTTCCTCGGGTGCCCACATCAACCCGGTCTTCGCACCGATCCCCCTCCTCCCGGGGCCGGATCTCCTCTATCCGAACTTCCTGCTGCTGTTGCTGCTCTCTTCTCCCTCTCATCTCGAGGAACTCCGGACACGTGGATGTGAGGTGCCCCTCTTCCTGATGAAAGTCGCAATAGGGCAGGTCCACCCTGACCTCCCTCCTTCTCCTCGGCTGTCCTCTCCTCCTTCCCCTCATGGCAATTGCCATTGCCTCCTCCTGGTCGGGGAGAGGGGGTCTCTGACCCTGCCTACCCCCCTGAGGGTTGTACTGCCCTCGGCCACCCTGGCGGTTATCTCCTCCCTGATAACCCCTTCGTGGTGCCTGGTCTTGCCATTCGGGCCTCCACCCCAAACGGTGGGTCTGCTCCGGACGCACCCACCTGGGTTGCGGCTGCTGCTGCGGCTGCTCCCTCTGCCGAGGTTCAGCCCTCCTCTCCTCCTGAATTCGGCCACCCCTTGGCCTTTCCTCTTCCACGGCCCACTTGGCCAACCTTCGCGCGAACTCTGGATGCGCTGCCTCCATTTCGGCCTCCCTGGCCGCCCTCTCTAGAAGTGCCTCAAAAGACACTGGAGGTGACCTCTTCAGCTCCATGGCGAAGAACCCGGACTGGAGACCCAGGGTGAAGGCCACCATCATGGTGTGCCCTGGCATCTCCTGAACTTGGGACAGTTCCTCTTGGAACCTGTCCAGGTAGCTCCCCAGGGTCTCTCCTACCCTCTGCTTGATGCGGAACAAAGACTCCGCCTCCCTCTTCCTCTTCTTTGAAGTGGTGAACCTCAGCATGAAACCCCGTCGCAGATCCTCAAAGCAGTAAATGGACCCGGTCGGGAGTTGGTGGAACCACTCTCTCGCCTTTTCCCTTAGGGTGATGGCGAAGAGTCGGCACTTGAAGCCGTCTGACATCTGTCGAATGGAGACCATGTCCTCGAACCACTGGATGTGGTGGACCGGGTCTCCTCTCCCGGAGTAGTAAGTCATCTCCGGCTCGCGGAACCCCTCGGGAACGGGGGCTGAAGAAACGAACTCGCTGAAAGGGCTCCCCCCCTCAGCCGGGCGAGTCGGGAACTCCCTCCCTGCCGTCTCGCCGAAGTGGTACTCGGCGGCCGAGCCGGGGAATAGAACTCGCCCCTGGAACTCGCGCTCGCCCCTCTCGGCGGGCTCCTTCCCTGGTCGCCTGAGCGGCGCGTCGTCGCCGAGTGCGGGAACGGCGACCACCGGGACAGCCGGCGTCGCACTCTCAGCTCGCATGCCAAGAGCGGTCCTGACGAGCCCGAGGATCTCCTCCCTAAGCTCCGCCGGCATGCTCGCCGCCGGGGGTGGGGGAGGGGGTGGCGAGTTCCCCCTGCCTGATCCTTGTCCTTCTTCCCCGGTCATCGAACCTGCAGAAGATTTTCTCTGCTGACCACTGTCCACGCTCACCGCACCAAAATGTTGAAACCGGAAAACCGGTCTCTTGTGGAGTTCGACCCTTGGGGAAGGGGTGGCCGCGCACCTACTTAACTCCTGCAAGAAAACGAGACAAAGGAAAGAAAAAACAAGGACTAGACCAAGGGCCCGGCGTGGAGGTCCCACCACAAACCCGGAAGATCTCAGAGCGCTTCCCCTCCTTAGCCAAATGCCGGGCTAAGGTACCTCAGAAAGCGCTAGCAGGCCAGAGAATTTGTCAGCGTGCCCTCTGAGGTACCCCTTGGGTCCTATTTATAGGAAAAGATGGCCTGCCAATATACAACCTTCACTGTTTTCGAGGACTACAGACAAACCAAAAGGGGCCACAGTAAAAGTATGCCATGGCCAAGATGCGAGCTGGACCTGAGGGGGCACTCGCTCGGCAGGAGGCCCGACTCGCCTCGCCCTGGGCCTAGGCGGGCACGGGCTCGGCGGACTGTGCTCGGCTAGCGCTGGGCTCGGCTAGACTATTGCCGAGCTCGGACTCGGCACGACGATCGCCGAGCTCGGACTCGGCACGGAGATCGTCGAGCTTGGCTCGACTATCATCGAACCCTGTCTCCGTACCCGAGCTTGGTCTCGGCAAGCTGGGCTTCGTTCGACCATCGCCGAGCTTAGCTCGACTATTGCCGAGCTCGGACTCGGCAAGCTGGATCCAAGTTGATCTGAGCCGGCCGGTTCAACCTCTGTCGACCACTCGCAGGATACGGGGTTGTACAGCATACAATTGCAACTATCTCCACAGAGGCGGACGATGTTATCATTGTTGGAGATGACGTCACAGTTGCACTCTTATGTGATGATAAGAGTTGGATTGTGGACTCAGGTGCTTCTGCACATGTCTCCCACAACAAAGAGTTGTTTGCCACTTACATGACTCACGACTATGGAGTGCTTAGAATGGGCAATGGTGACACATCTAAATTCATCGGGAGGGGAGACATGCACCTGAAGACGAGCACGAGAGGTTTGCTGATTCTGAAGGATGTGCGACATGTACCCGCCATTCACTTCAACCTAGATTCTGTTGGAAAGCTAGGTGATGAGGGGCACTTAAGTGTCTTTGGTGGAGATTTTTGGAAGCTTATCAATGGAGTCACTAGTAGTAGCCAAAGGTTATAGAGATACTGGTCTATACTACATGGAGGGGAGGCCTGAAGCTGTGCATGTCAACACTGTCATAGATGGTGTATCTACATCTCTATGTCATAAGAGCCTGAGTCACATTAGCTAGAAGGGTCTAGAATGTCTCGCCAAGAAGAAGATTCTATCTGATCTATCTATGGACCGGTTAGAGAGATGCGACCACTACATGCCTGGAAAGCAGAATAGAGTATCTTTCTAGAGCCACATTTCCACCAAGAGATTTGAGCCACTAGAGCTTATACACACTGATGTTTATGGACCACTGAAGGTTTAGATAAGAGGAGGAGCATTTTAATTCGTGACGTTCATTGATGATTATTCAAGAAAACTTTGGGTCTACGCTATTAAGATCAAAGATGTGGTTCTCGACACCTTTCAGAGATTCCAAGCTGAAGTGGAAAGATAATCTGGGAGGAAACTGAAGTCCATCAGGCCCGATAACGGGGAGAGTATATTGGTCTTTTTGATGAATATTATAGAGAGCAGGGGATCAGACATGAAAAGATTCTGCCCAAGACATTGCAGCTGAATGGAGTAGATCAAAGAATGAATAGGATATTAATGGTGAGGATGGAGTGCTTGTTATCTGAGTCAAAGCTACCAGACATGTTTTGGGGTTAGACTTTATACACAGTTGCGCATGTCATCAACCTATCTCCCAGCTATGCATTATAGGAGGATGTTCCTGATAGGGTTTGGTATGGGAAGGACCCTTCATATAATCACTTGATGGTCTTTGGTTGTATAACCTTTGTGCACGCCCCTCAAAATGAAAGATCGGAGTTGGATTCCAAGAGCAGATAATGTATTTTTCTGGGATATGGATGTAACGGCGAGTTTAGCTGTAGGTTCTTTGATCCAGTTGAGAAGAAACTTGTACGCAGTCGTGATGCTGTATTTTGTGAGGATCAGACTATTGTTGATCCTAAAAAACGGAGAAGGTCGACTCTCACACTGATACAGAGTCTTCTATGATTGGAAGTGATGATACTGAGGAGGCTGTAGAGCCTGAGCCGATATAGGGCACTGAGCCACATAATTGTTGACGAGCCTACAGAGGACATCTCTGATGATGTGTTTATACTAGTAGCTGAGCTCACTCCATGGAGGTTTAATAGAGTCTGACACCCATCTTTGAGATATTCCACTAATGAGTATATTCTATTGACTGATATGGGGGAGCCCAAAGTACTTTGAAGAGACGATGCAGAGCTTGGAGAAGAAAGAATGGATGGTTGTTATGCAAGAGGAGATGCAGTATCTGCATGAGAACCGCACTTATGATTTGGTGAAATTACCTAAAGGCAAGAAGACTCAGAAGAATCAGTGGATTTTTAGAGTAAAATAGGGAGACCCTTTAACACCACACAGATACAAGGCCATATTAGTAGTGAAGGGTTTCTGTCAAAAATAAGGAGTTGATTTCGATGAGATCTTCTCTCCTATTGTGAAGATGTCATCTATTCGGGTTATTCTTGGCCTTGCTGCGAGGCTAGACCTGGAGATCGAATTGATAGATGTCAAGACCGCATTTCTGCATGGCGATCTGAAGGAGGAGCTTAATATGGAGCAGCCTAGAGGTTTTAGGGTGAAAGAAAATGAGAGCCTAGTCTGTCATCTAAAGAAGACTTTGTATGGCCTAAAGCAAGCCCCGCGGTAGTGGTATAAGAAGTTCGATACTTTTATGGGGGAGATCGACTTTAGGAGGACCACCCTTGATCAATGCGTGTTTATAAAGCAGTATGCTCCAGAGGATTTCATCATCTTACTCCTCTATGTTGACGACATGTTGATAGTTGGGAGGAGCATTACGTGCATTGCCGAGCTAAAGTGGCAGTTGAGCTCCACGTTTACGATGAAGAACTTAGGAGATGCGAAGGCCATCCTAGAGATGCATATTAAGAGAGATAGAGTCTCTAAGTTACTTTGGTTATCACAAGAGATAGACATCAGGAAGGTGCTATAAAGATTCATTATGGATCAAGCGAAGAAGGTGAGCGTGCCGCTTGCAGCTCACTTTAGACTTACTGCTGACCAATGCCCAAGAAAACCTGAGGAGAAAGAGAAGATGCAGAAGGTCCCTTATGCTTCTATAGTTGGCAGTCTTATGTATATGATGGTGTACACCCGCACTGATATAGCACATGCAATTGACATTATTAGTAGGTTTCTCTCCAATCCTGGGAGAGAGCATTGAAATATTGTGAAATGGATTATAAGGTATCTACATGGGATGTCAGACTTGACGTTAAGATTCGGAAATAGTGAGCCAGAGCTACTAGGCTATACTGATGCTGATATGGTTGGATATTTGGACTCCAGAAGATCGACTTCTGGGTACCTTATCCTGTTTGTAGGGGAACCTATATCATGGCAGTCTAGACTGCAGAAGTGCGTCACACTGTCTACTACGGAGGCAGAGTTTTTAGTAGTCACTGAGGTAGGGAAAGATCTTCTTTGGATGATGCGTTTCATCAAGGAGTTGGGTTTCACTCAGAAGCGTTATACACTCCTGTGCGATAGTCAGAGTGCAATTAATTTTGGGAAGAACCCCAACTTCTACTCAAGGTCTAAGCATTTGACACACGGTATCATTGGATACGCGATACTCTAGAGCATAAAGAGTTGGATTTACAGAAGGTGCACACAGATGACAATGGAGCAGATATGCTTACGAAGACCGTATCGAGAGGGAATTTCAAGCACTGCGTGAGGATCACCGACATGACGGTTCCCTCCACGTAAAGGGAAATGGGGAGAATAAGTTGTTGGGTACATTTCACGTCCTTTGTGGAGAAAATTTTTGAGTTCGAGTCTCATTAACTCAAATTTGGTGTTGTTGATCAAATGTGGAGACATGTTGATGGAGGACCTGGTGGGAGGCAGATTGATGACTTTGGGGAAGATTGTCAGAATGACAAGTTTTCTTCACTTAGTCAAAAATTAAGATAATTTCCTCCTAAGTGTGAAAGAGGCTAGCCAATTTTGATCATGCTTTTCAAAAATGTGTTTCATGACAAGTGTGAAAAGGAGAAGCAGCCTTTGACCTTAAAACCAACATGTGTTTTTTGACCAAAAGAATCTTTATCCACATATCATCTATCACATCTACCTCCTTGGTTTTGGCCCTATAAATGGGGATGAAGGAGGAGGGGTAAGACATCCGCTTCTCTCCAAACTCAAGTATTGAAAGATTTTTAGAGAGGTCTTTGCGACAATCGTCTTAGTTTGGGAGAGCTTTCGGACGTCGTTGTACGACATTGACGAGGAGTACTTCGCCTACACAGATTGGATCTGGAGCATATTTGGGCAAGCATTCGAAAAGGCATCTTGGAGAGGATTTGTGTAGTCCGTCTCGTCCGCCGCTGTCGGTAACTTGCAGTTTTTCTATTACTATTTATTGTATTGTGTAGTGAAAGTGAGGGTAAGATCTATCTCAACTCTAGAGGGGGGTGAATAGAGTTTACTTAAAATAATTTTTCACAGATTAATAAAATAGCACTAATTAAAATTCTATTTAAGCTATAGTGTAGAGTGCTAACAGAAACTTAAAAACTGAAAGGAAAAGGACACAGCACACAGCAGACAAATCACACAAGCACAACCAGAAGACACAAGGAAATATAGTGGTTCCCCAAAACTGGGTACATCCACTCTTCTACCACCCTTGGTAGGAATCCACTCAGGACTGAGTTGATCAGGTGTCCTGACACCAATGAGCTTTTGATAAGGTGCTCAAAAACCAAAGCTAGATTTTTTGATAAGGTGTCTTGCCACCACTGAGTTTTGACAAGGCTCTCAGAACCAGACAGAACTTTTGAAGGGAGTTCAAGAACCCTTTTACAGCAGGAAAAGAAAAAGTAAAAGTTGAAGTTGTCTTCTCTGTTCTCAGTCAAATGAGAGAAGCACAAGTGGATTGAAGATGTCAAAGCTCCCCCTGAGATGTAGAGAGGTTCAGGCAGAGAAGCTTTGCAGAAGGGTGATAGGTCTTCAGAACTTGATCTCCAGCAAAGAATGGTTTCAGCAGGACAGCTGAAAGATGATGTGTCTGGAGATCTAAGATGAGGATGCAAGAACACTTAGTCAGCTAGAAGATCTTGATGTTGTAGTTTTCTTGTTCTTCTACTGACAGTAGTCGTCTGTGTGTTTTCTTTTTCTTTCTGTCTATCAGCTCTGTCTATTTTTTGTTGTAGTATTTCTGTATATCTAAAGGACCATAGTAATAGAATTGATTTTCTGAATATTCTCCTTGTCCAAAGATAGCAGTTGGTCAGTCATAAATGTTTTCCATAAATGGTCTTGTCTTTTAGAGGAAAGTCCAGCAAACATTCTCTGAATGATACCTTGAAACTTGCTCCAAACGGCTGGGAGATCTTCTGTCATAAATGCTGATAATATTCAAAAACATTCCAAAGAATCAGCAGCATTTGAAATCTTGAAGACGTTGATCTCTCCAAATAATCGTCGATCTGAGCTCTACGATCGTCGAACTGAGCTCAGAGATGAACTGAGATAAGCAGACAGAAATCGTCGAACTGAGCTCAAAGATCGTCGAACTGAGCTCAGCGACCTGAGAAACAGCTGAAGGAGGCATCGTCGAACTGAGCTAGACGATAGTCGAGGGGAGTTCGACGACTAAGCAGAAGCTAGCTAAAAGCAGATAGTCGATCTAAGCTCGAAGATCGTCGACCGGAGTTCGACGATTTGTTGAAGTTGAGCTCAGAGAGCGTCGAACTGAGTTCGACGATTCGTCGACCTGAGCTCGACGAAAATTGCTTTAGACTTAGCTCTTCATCCTTGATCTTGGAGTGGTCTTGGGGGCAGCTTCAAAACTAAGTTCTAGGCCCTAGACTCATTCTAATGTTGACCTTCTCAACTATACAACTAGGTCAACTAGGATCCTAAGACAAGCATAGTGATCCTTACCCAAATTAGTAATAGGGTGTTCCAACATGTAGTGTGAAGCTGGTGAAGATCCTATAAGGATCGAGGAGGGAAAAACCTTGTAATTGCCTATTATTTCATACATTTTAGTGACAGCTTTCCAGGTTAGACTCTGATCATCCCGTAGTTTTCAACATATTGGGTTACCACGTTAAATCCTTGCGTCACTTTTATTATTCTTATGTTGTGCTGCGTTTGTGTATCGGCATGCCGCTAAGTGGTCGTGCATGTACTTGCTCGAACTAATTTGCAGGTGCTCTGATCGGACTTGCATGCTCTTTAGCTCAAAAATGATCCATACAAATACAACACTACCTGTTTCATTCAAATCCGAGCTCGTTTAGTGAAAGTGACCATTTTATGTCGTATTGTTCGACATAACTCCGAAATATCATTTTGAGTAAATGTACTCATAATTGACCCCGATAAGTTGTATTAGACTCGTATTATCTAGATGAATACAACACGACTTGTTTTATTTAAATCTGAGGTCATTTAGTGAAAGTGACCATTTTAGGTCACATGGTTTGACAAAAAAACCCTAAAATGACATTTTGTATGAATGAGCTCATAATTGATTTTAGTTAGTTGCATTAAACTCATATAATCCATACAAGTGCAAAAAAACTCATTTCATTCAAATCAGATGCCATATAGTGAAAGTGATTGTTTTTGGTCACGCAGTTCGTCACGGTCACCCTGAAACCACAATTTGAGTAAATGAACTAAGAATTGACTTCAATCAGTTACATTAGACTTGTATGATTCATACGAGTGTAACATAACTTGTTATGTTTAAATCTACCGTCGTTTAGTACGGTTGATCAAAAAGGGTCTCAAGAAATTATGCGGTGTCTCAAAAAGTGTGAATATTTAAATTCAACCTCATCACGTCAACATTGACTCGCCACTCGATGACGGGGACCCACATTGACTTTGACATGCATGAGGGACCCACTCCAGGGTTAACTTTTTGTCAAACCCTCCTTAAAAAGTTGTTATCATAAATTCTTTAAACGAAAACCACTTAATCTCCACTCATCCAAGTCACCCCCACTAGGGTTGATATCGAGTCGAATTCGAGCGATTTTGGCTCGGCTCGAAATTAAAATTTTCGACTCGAACTCGGCTCGAAATCGACTCAAAATCGAAATTGATTTCGAGTCGAGTCGGCTCGACTTGAAATGGCTCGATTCGAAATGACTCGATTCGAAATGACTCGATTCCGAGTCGGCTCGAAATCGAATCGAGTCGGCTCGAAATCGAATCGAATCGGCTCAAAATCGAATCAAGTCGGCTCGAAATTGAGCAATTTTTCGTTTTATTTCTAGTTTGCTCAAAATTAAATTGAAAAACCTATAAATTTAACAAATGAAACACTTAAAGCCTTCATTTTATTTATTTAGCTTTAAATTTTGTTATTTTTAATCTTAAAATAAGAATATATTAATAAATATATAATTTTTTAAATTAATTCGAGTTGATTCGAATCATATTTCGAGCGATTCAGGACTGGCTCGAAATCGACTCGAAATCATATTCGAGTCAAATTGAATCGACTCAAATTGAGTCGAATCAATTTTAACCGATTTCGATTCGGCTCAATTTTCGAACGATTTTCGAACGACTTTCGAGTTTCGAATAATATGCTCAGCCCTAACCCCCACCCCATGGCTGATGGGCACCAATCTTAAGGCATACCATTAAGTGGATTTAGATATTTTCAAACCAAGCTAAACTCAAGACATCCCTTAAGCCAACCAAACCCTAACTCTGCCCTTAGCCATCAACCCAGACCCACAGTCTAACATAATGTCATGGCTGGTATAATGTCGCGCGGGATACTGGGGGCCCCGTGCAATATCGTAGTTGGGGAACTGTCATGGTTGGTTGTCGGGGCGGAGCCCCGTGCTTATCACTCGTGTGTGTTTATCTTATAATTGAATAATAAAAAGAAAACTAATTTACAAAAAATTAATTAAAATATACACTAGATTTTTTAAAAATACATGCCTATAATAAAGAATAAACCATATTTTATGTATATAGATATAGTAATTATCCATACCTAGCATATTCCATGTGCTTCTTTATGCATGCAAACCTGTGCACATGAAGGCATGTTTATAACTCTTGAAAAATGTTATTTTTTTTAACATTTACAATATGTTGAAGGAATTGGGATCCTCTGCATTTGGATGAATATCATCCATTTCTCTGTGTAATTCTGTTTTTTTATTTTACACAAGTAATAGGCACGGGACTTCGGCCCTGGGGGCATTCGGCGGGATGCGACATTCGCCAGGATGACATTCGTCGGCGGTGCGACATTTGTCGTGGGCGGCGCCATTTGTCATGAGCGCCGACATTTGTCGTGGGCGGCAACATTTGTTGTGGACAGTACTCGCCCCTACGGCCTCGCGCGACAATACCCGACCGACGACGGCGGGCTTTGCCCGCTACCGGCGGGCTCCGCCCGCTTCCGGCGGGCTCCGCCCGACCCGCAACATATACATATGAGTACTCAAAATAACTGTAAAAAAATATAAATCAAGAATACAATTTTTATTTTTTAAAAGAAATTATATTTTAACGTTAAAATATTAATTTTTCTCTTGTCATTCCTAGCTAGAGACAATAGGTTTAGGGTATCTAGTATTTTTATTTTTTATATTTTAATATTGTAAAGTTGTGTAATTACTTAAAAGGATATTGTCTTTATAATATACTGATATAAAGTTTGGTATAATTGTGTAATTATGAATACAACTATAAAGGCAATATAGGGACATCAGACAATGTTTCATCAAAAAAATAGTTTTTGTATATTAGTAGAGATATAACAAAAATATTTATCAATTTTTGATAAATGAAAATCAATTTATTCCATTGAGTAGACCCCTCCATTAGGTCTCAAATGTAGAGGATCAAAATCTAAATTTATTAATAGTAAAGCAGTCCTTTTCAATTATTCCCTTCAACTGATCTTGTTGTTGCTGCATTATTCAATTACCTAAATAATGTATGTTTCCTCTCCTCAACAAATGCTTGAAGCCACTATCCATGATATCACTAGGGTTGCAGGCCTGCACATATTTTTGCTCTCTGAGCTCTAAGTTGTTCAATTTCAGCTTGCATATTCAGTGCTTCCAATCCATCACCTGCACAAAAATCTCTTAACAAGTTGGAGATTCTTCCATCTATGCTTTTGATCTGTTCAATTGTTAACATAAACACATTAAGGTGAACTTGTTAACTATTATAAAATTGTGTAAGACAGGAAGATAGGACCTTTCGATGAGGCCATCGAGGAATCCCATGCTTTCGACAAATCTTCTTGAGTGCAGTCGAACAAATGCGAAGCTCCTTTGCAGCTTTGGATATGGGAAGGTGAAAGTAATCTGACAGATCCTTTATGTGCAACTTCCCAGTTCTTTCTCTCTGCAACAAAGACAATATTATATTATAGCATGCAAATTTTATGTTAAGTTACTCTTTTGTTTCATATATTTAGGGAGTTGTTTAAAGGCACCGCAGTTTAGGGTAGTCGCACCCCAAATTTCTCCCAATTTAAAATTAAAAATACTCCTCAAAAAATACAAGTCGCACCGCAATTTCTCCTAATCTATGATGTTGGGCTTCTAAAGACACCAACACAGGTGGAGCAGCCTTCCGCTTCTTCGGTACCATCGCCAACGGAGTGTATTTCCCCGCTGCCGACGAGCGAGAGCGATGGCCGCTGCGGAAGAACGAGCAGATTGCACCTCTTTGTTGAAGATCATTATGTTGAAATTGCTTCTATTGTAGTATGGATGAACATTTGAATGTTTCCAACCATTGCTTGATTTATTATAAAAACCTGTTGTACTCATTTTCAACCATTTGCTTTTAATTTTATTGGAATATGAAGATCACAAATATTTGAAGAACTAACTTTATGACTTTTTGTATAAAGTATTTTGCATGGAGACCACAACGATTTGGATAACATATTTAATGATTTTTTGTATCAAGTATTTTGTCTATTTGGTTGATATTCATGTTGTAATTCAATGAAAACCTTTTTTTATTCAAATTTAAGTGTCTTGTCTGCATCTTAATTGCGATGCAATTAATAATGTGCGGTATCTTTAACAATATGTGTGAATGTGTGGTGCTTTTAACAAAGCGGTGCAACTAGCCAAAAACGTGGCGCTCTTAACAAGTCCCTATATTTAAGGTTTAAGATCTAGAGTTTTGAGTATAAGGTTTCTCATAAAAGAACAAGGAAATCAAATCCCAAATATGTAAAAAAAAACAAAATTATTGGATTATTAGGTTATTAAATGGACAAGATTAGTCTGTTATAGTTATAGATTTCTTTAGCAGTAGATTCCCAGAGTTTGACAATGAATACTAACAAAATATAATCAATGATCATAGATTGCCAACCTCTTTCATTTAAATTTACAATCTAATTTTATGATGATAAAGCCTAGTTGAACATAGGCGTGTTGATGCGGGTCCAGGAGTCCACCTGCCCGTCACCCGGGAGTCCCACCAGGGGTCCCACTTGGAGTCAGTACCAGACGACTTTATCAGGCCCGCGGGCCATACACCCCATCCCATCCCCGGCTCCACTACAGGGCCGATAGGTTGTTGAGGTCGGGGCTCGATCCCCCGACCTCCTTGATAAAGAGCTCTCAAGCGAGCTCTCATCAGGCGGATCAGTTGGTGATGAGAGCTCGCCTGAGAGCTCTTTATCAAGGAGGTCGGGGGATCGAGCCCCGGTCTCAACAACCTATCGGCCATGCGGTGGAGTCGGGGATGGGTTGGGGTGTACGGCCCGCGGGACTGATAAAGTCGCCTGGTGCTGACTCCAGGTGGGCCCCCTGGTGGGACTCCAGGATGGCGGGCAGGTAGACTCCTGGTCCCGCATCACGTGTTAGTAGGAATAGAGAAAAAAAGGTAGAGATATATTTACTTGAATGAAATTTTCATTTCATTACATAAATTGGATACATATCCTTGCATTTATATGTGCTAAAAGAAGTCGTCTAGATATTACATTAAATGCAATTTGATGGCGGGTTTATAGGAAACATCAATTCTATTTTATTTCTATATTCACATTCATTTCAGCACTCTCTGTGAATCCAAAATATTTCATATTTTTAGCTTGTTTCAAACGAGGACACATTTGTTTTTGACTAGAGGTTTGGCCATAGTGTCACCAATTGATTTTGTATGTTGTAGTACACAAAATTGATTTTCCCATGTGAACTAGCTAGCAGCCCTCTGATGTGATGTTGTTTTAGTTCAATCTGTTTTGTGCAATTGTATTTCATGGGTTTTTGTCTAATTGTGTCGCACTTTGTTGTCAATATCTAATTTTGTCGCTCCTCATTATATGTTGTGGTCGCAGGTGATACGATAGGGTCATATGGCTTCGCAGGCTCTATTACTTGCAGTGATTTATTCGGCCTCGGTCGCCAATAAAGCCATTTTCTTCTGTTTTCTTGAAGACCATGAGATTGGCTTTGAGCCAAGCAAAAAAATGAAGCCTCCTGTGCTTTTTCTATCATCAATCGATCCTCCCCAGTCACGGTCGGTGCAGCCTCTGAGATAGTTATCCTCTTTTGTTTTGTATAATATTTCATGATTCACGGCGCCTTTGCGGACTAGATGATTTTTCCCTCCCTGATAGTGTTGATCTGTTGGTTAACTCATATACTTGTATATGGTGTTTACCAAGTTGTCTAGGTTAGGTTGGGTGTTGGTGAGATAATTCAATGACCCAACAAGAGATCTGAACTGGTTTTCTCCCATTTTCCCCTTCCTCACTTCTTTGGATAATTCCTATGTTGTCACCATGGGTGTTCTAGTGAGATTGTGTTGGTTCAACAAGGTTAGAGCACCTAATCAGCAACACACATCCTGATTGTGCTTGCCCGGCCTCAATCCGCCGACCTCCTTTCGATGAGAAGTGATCTAGTTAAGCGCCCTTACGAGGACTTCCCGGGAGGTCACCCATCTCAGGACTACTCTCGCCCGAGCACGCTTAACTATAAAGTTCTTTCACTTCTCAACACCAATTGAACTGCAGCTGAATTGGTGATGAGAAGTGGAAAAACTCCATAGTTAAGTGTGCTCGGGTTGGAGTAGTCACGGGATGAGTGACCTCCTGGAAAAGTCCCGATGGTGTGCACTTGACTATCGAGTTTCGCTCATCTAAGGGAGGATGTGGCCTCCAACAACCCGACACGTGGCCAGTTTAAGGTAGGACACCCGGTGTTGGGCTTCGGCCGAACGCAACACGTGGAGATGGGTTGGGTCGGTTGGTCTGCAGCCCTCTAAGGAAGTTTAAGGAAGACAGCCTGGATACCTTGCGAGGTGGGATACTGTCGCACGCCACTTCTAACAACAGTGATGCGGCCCTAAAAAAGGTTGCAACAATGCTTTTTTTTAATACTTAAAATAAACTTTAATTCTAAAAAATTCCAATATAACTTATGAAATATAAATACAAATATAATTATTCAATATTTTTGTAATGGTGATAGTTTTAGTTGAGAGATCCTTTAACTCCTCAATAGCAGTGATTGCCATATTAAAATTTGGAAGGAGGTTGCGTGAGATTTTCCAATTAAACTTGTGTTTTCTCTGTCCATGAAAAAATGGCTTTACTGGCACCTTATTGAATAAACAAGTGTGCCTTGGCGTATCTCTTCTTCTCATATGTTGTTTTCTGATGTTGGGTAGAGCTAGCTCCATCAATGGATGAGGAGGCTGTTAGATATGTTTTATATTATGAGTAGTCGTGTTAGCTTAGAGTCACTTTGGGTATTAGGATCACCCTCTCTTATACATGTATATGTATTACCATTGCTAATTGTGAATACGCAAAAAATCTTCAATTCCTATCATGGTATCAGAGTCAGGTTTACCCTAGCCGCGACTGCAAATCTCCCGCAGCACTTCCCGATCGATCCCTCCGCGCCGATTCTCCCTGTACTACCGACGACACCTCCTAACCGCTTTGCCCTAGCCATCTTCCCCATCAGACAACTCCACCTGGGGCTCTGTTCCTCTCAGCGATGCTGCAGATTGATGGAGCGGTGAACACCAAGTTCATCTCCTCCGTCGACCACGCCTGTTTTCTGCGATCGGGAGGCCGTCGACTTTGTGTCTACTTCCGGCGCCCGAACTTCCCTGCGGCGTAAAGGGGTCCGTCGACTTTGGAGCTCTATTCCGACCCCTCCAGTGTGAAACGTCACGGAGAAAGACGCCAGCCAGACCCGAGCTCGCCTGTTCTCTTCCCCGCGGAATGATTCTGGATTGGGTTAATCCTCCTCTTTGCAAGGCAGATCGCGCTGCCTCCTGCTCTCCGCTGCAGCCCGACATTTCCTCCTGCAGCCCGACGCTGTCTCCTACAGACCTACACCAGTCTATCCCCGCTACACGCTACTCTCCGCTGCCTATTGCAGCCCGTCTGATTTTGCTGATTCCGCTGATTTCGGTTTTTCAGCCGGTCAATTCACCGACCTCCTCGGTTGAACATCTCGATGGCTTTCAGTGTTGGTCCTCCTCTGACACCTTCTACAGTTCAGTCTGGTGCTTCACGTCGCACGTTTGTCCGTTGGAACTATTGCCAGTGCCTTGGTCATGTCAAATCTAAATGTTGCAAGCTTCAGAGGGCTCAGCAGTCTGTTCAGCAGCGTGCCCCTTGTGCACCTTTCGCTCACTTTTCGGCTCCGACACAGTCTTTCTCTATATATGAGCTTACTCAATTGATTGCCCAGCAGTTCTCCAAGCATACTTCACTGTCTCACTCCTCTCAGTCGGCTGCCTCTGCCCCTGCATGTATCTCCCCCTTTGGTTGGTTGCTTGACTTCGGAACTTCCTTTCACATGACCTATGATGTCACTCATCTTTTGTCATGTCAGCTTGTCTTCTCTGCCCCTAGTATCATGGTAGCAGATGACATCATTCACCCAATCACCAGTCGTGGACTCCTTCACACCAGCCACTTTCATGTTCCTGATGTTGCATATATATATCCAGGTTATCAATGAACTTCATATCCGCTACCCAGCTCACATCCCACGGTTGTCTTGTTACCTTCGATGAGTTTACTTGCAGTGTACAGGATCGTCTGACCGGGGCACTCCTTGGGGTTGGTCGTCGTCGTTGCGAGGTGTACGTCCTTGATCGTCTCCACCTTCCATCTACTTTATCGTCACCTGCAGCTTCCTCCCTTTGTCTTCCTTCGGTGGGTTTCTCTCAATGACACCACCGTCTTGGTCATCCATGTGGTTCACGTCTAGCTTCTCTCATTAGTCATGGTTTCCTTGACCGTGTTTTTATTGATTGGTCTCACTCATGTTCAGGTTGTAAGGTCGGTAAATAGCTACAACTCCCCTATTTGTCTAGTGAGTCTAGGTCTCAGCATCCCTTTGATTTAGTTCATTCTGATTTCTTGGGACCCGCACCTTTTGTATCCAAGGGTGGACACTAGTACTATGTTTTTTCGTTGATGAATACTCTCATTATTCTTGGGTCTATTTTATGCATTCTCGATCTGAATTTTTTCAGATCTTTATTACTTTTTCTGCTATGGTACACACACAGTTTTCTGCTTCCATACGCATTTTCCATTATGAGTTAGGGGGAGTATCTCTCTCATGCTTTTTGAGATCTGATAGCTACTCACGACACTCTCCCTCAACTTGCATGTCCCAGTGCCCATACTCAGAATTACACCGCTGAAAGGAAGCATCGTCATATTATTGAGACAGCTCACACTCTTCTTATCTCCTCACGTTTCTCCTCACTTCTAGGCTGAGATTGTTTCCACTACTATTTATCTTATTAATCTACAGCCCTCCACTTCTCTTTAGGGTCAGTGTCCTGGTGAGTGTCTGTACTCTCGACACCCGCATTACACTCATCTTCGTGTTTTTGGTTATCGATGTTATATTCTTCTCTCTCCATGTGAGCGTATTAAGCTCTCTGCTCAGTCTGTTCCTTGTGCATTTCTTGGGTACAGTAGTTGAAAAAGAAAATCGGTCTCTTGTGGAGTTCACCCTTGGGAAAGGGGTGATCGCACACCTACTTCTCTCCCGCGAGCTGGAAGACTGGAAGAGGGAACTGGGAAAGGATCCAAGGGCTCGGCGCTGAGGACCCACCACACACCCGGAAGATCACTGAGTGCTTCCCCTCCTTAACCAAGTGTCGGGCTAAGGTACCTCAGGAAACGCTAGGGGGACTTTGGAGACAAGTAAGCGTGCCCTCTGCGGTAATCCTTGGGTCTTATTTATAGATTTCTGAAAATGGTCTGCAAATAGCCAGCCTCCGCTGTTCTGAACAGCTATGTGCAGCCCACCCGGGTCTGCCAACAGCGAGACTCCGTTGTATTAACTGGCTATGGGCAGACCAGCAGGGGCAAAATGATAAAAAAAACATCACAGTTGAAGGGGCGAGTTGCCCTACGAATGCCTCTACTCGGCAAGGGCGGCGAGTATCAGATGGAGCTGGTACTCGCCACCTTGGCTCGACACTAGGCGAGCATGAGCTCGGCCCACCCTACTCGCTTACCGCGAGCTCGGCGATCGAGCCAGAAGTTCGTCGAGCTGAGCTCGTCGATCGGTCTGGAATCCGTCGACCTGGACTCGACGAACCCTTGCGAGCTGAACGGGTGTCGAGGCGAGCTGGACGGGGCAGAGGGCGTCGAGTGAGCTTGGCGCCAGGGGCTGGGCGCCGACTGAACTCGGCGCCAGGGGCTGGGCACCGATTAAACTCGCAACCCCTGGCTGGGGGGCGCCGAATTGACTCGACGCCCAGGGCCCAACTCGCCCGGGATTTGGGCTAGGTTTGGCTGATCTGGCCCCTGCTGACCCCACTCGCCGGATACGGGGTTATACAACAGTACTAAGCACAAAGGCTATCGATGCCTTGCGCATTTCTTGGGTACAAGGCTCAGCTTATTGCTCGTGGTTTTCAGAGGGACTAGGAGAGAGACTATGACAAGACTTTTGCTCTAGTTGTTCACATGACTACAGTCCGGACCCTTATTGTTGTTGCAACTGTTCTCCACTGGTCCCTATCACAGCTCGACGTGAAGAATGCCTTTCTTCACGACGATCTTCAGTAGGAGGTACACATGCTTCCTCCCTCGGATCTATCCTCTCCTTCAGGCCTTGTTTGTCGCTTGAGGCAAGCTCTTTATGGGTTCAACCAGGCTCTCCGTGCATGGTTTGCACGTTTCAGTTTCTCCATTACAGCTGTTGGTTTCCATCCACGTCCACATGATCCAGCTCTGTTCATGCACTTATGGTCGGACCCTTTTGTTACTGTACGTGGATGATATTAATATTACTGGTGATGATCCTTCTCATGTGGCCTTCGTCAAGCATCACCTTTAGTAGTAGTTTCAGATGACTGACCTTGGACAGCTGAACTACTTCTTGGGTCTTTAGGTCAGCTCTACAGATCGTGGGTTTCAACTCTCTCAGAATCTCGTACTATGAACACACCTACGGAGCTCCACCTTCAGCTACGTCTGGATGATGGGGTTCTACTCTCAGACCCTACTCAATACCGCCACCTCGTGGGGAGTCTCGTCTATCTCACCATTACTTGGCCCGAAATTACCCATGTTGTTCATGTGTTGAGCCAATTTGTTAGTGTGCCCACCTCGGTGCATTATGGTCATCTATTGCGGCTCCTGCACTATCTCCGGGCGACGGCCTCTCGTGATCTCTTCTTCTCCAGCAGTAGTTCTCTACAACTGCGTGCTTACTTCGACTCCACCTGAGCTAGTGATCATGTTGATCGTCGTTCCGTCACTAGTTTTTGCCTGTTCTTGGGTTCTTCACTGATTGCATTATGAAGTTCAAGAAATAATTTGATGTTTCTCGCTCAAGTATTGAGGCTGAGCTTTGAGACATAGCTACCACCGTTGAGGATATTATTTGGCTCCGTTGATTTTTTGAGGATCTTGGTGTCTCTTCTCCAAATCTCACTCCTCTCTACTGTAATAACACTAGTATCATTCAGATTACTCTAAATTCAGTGAAACATTCTCTCCAAGTATATAGGGGTGGATGCTTTCTTCCTATGTGAGAACTTTGGTTGTGGCACTCTTGCCCCTTGTTTTATTCCTTCAAAGCAGTAGATTATAAATTTGATGACAAAGTCGCAAGCGAGGACCCATCATGCCTATCTACTGTCTAAACTCTCGGTATATGATTCCCCGTGAGTTTGCGTGTGTGTGTGTGTTAGGTGGGGTTAGATATGTTTTATATTATGAGTAATCGTGTTAGCTTAGAGTCACCTCGGGTGTTAAAATCACCTTCCCTTGTACATGTATATTTATTACCATTACTAATTGTGAATACACAAGAAATCTTCAATTCCTATCAGAGGCATCCTTAAAAGATGACATAAGACTGAGTTCTTCTTGAATGAGATCTCAAAGCCCTTGTGACTCGAACAAGGTTCTCATTTGAATGCTCTCGTATTCGTAGTATTCTCCTTCAAAAATCAATATGGCGGATTATAATTATTTAAGTTAGTAGGACATTATGACTGTTAAAAATATTTAAGTTGGAAGGGGGTCTGAAGTGTCCAGACCGCATAGACCGCGGAGATCGCACGGGTAACACGGTTAGACTCTAATGTAAGGCATGTTCCTTGTCCACCTTTGTTCTCATTGTCTGTTTCAGCAGATTCTTTGGTTTGATGTCCGTGCGGTTAGGATTTTGCTACCAGCAGACTACGCGGGCTGGTTTGGTAGACCACAGATACTGGCAGATTTCCTTGTGCTTGACTTGATCTCAGTTTGCGCGGTTGTATTCTTGGCCAGTTGTACTTCACGCGAGCTAACTCAGTTGTCCGCACAACTGTGCAGTTTGACCGTGTTAACCGCGCATGCGGTCTTGTGTTGGCAGTCAACATTGTTGTGCAATCTGGTGTTTCTTGTAACATCCCATTTCCAGCTAGACCCCTAGGAGTGGTTGGTCATGACTAGGTCATGACAAAACCCTAAGAAGCCCAAGAAGACCAAGTGAGCTTAGGCATGAAGGTGGTGATCACCATGGTCCGCAAATAGTAGAATTCTAAACACTAGTTTAGGATGACCATAGGGCTTCAACATGACTCCATGACCCCACCACAACATCCCTAAACCATTGAAAGGTCCATTAGAGCCCTAAGGGTCCATTGGAATCAACCCAGGGTAGCCAAGTTGACCTAGGATCATCCTAGGCCTAAAATTGGCAAGGTGCCCTAACTAAGGGCAATGTGTCCCTAATGTGCCCAACCAACCATACCTAGGTCTTCCCAGACCTAGGGTGAAGTCAATGGGTCACCAAAGACCCATTGGGGTCTACCAAAGAGGCTAAGTTTACCATAGTCAACCTTAGCCCTAAAAAGGTCAAAGTGCCCTTACCAAGGGACAAGTGACCTCCAAGGTGCCAAGACAACCCTAACTAACCCTACCTAGACATTAGGGGAGGCCAATTGGTCACCAAGGACCATTTTGGGTCAACCCAAATGGTCAAGTTGACCTAGGACAACTCTATCCATGATTTAAGTCAAATTAGCCCAAATGGGCTAACTCAAGCTCAAGCCCACTTCCCCCACTTGGGCTAACCCCATCCTAATTAGTAATAATGATTTTATGGGCTGCCAATAGGCTAGGGAGATGAGCAAATTCGTTCATGGTGAGTAGGAGAGAGAAAATGGGAGTTTTCTCTTTAATGGAGGAGAGAAAGAAGAAAGAGAGAGTGGAGTTATGGAGGGAGACCATAGGTCACTACATTCATCTCCTCATTGCTCCCATTCATCTCCCTTGCCTCTTGGGATGAAGATGCAATCAATTCCAGCCACCCAACACTAATGAGAGGAGCCCAACCACCATGACCAACCACCCCTTCATCTTCCCACCAATGAAAAAATATAAAACCCCATATGCAGCCCCCTATTCTCATTTTTGATTATTCCATCTCCTTCAAAACGTCCTTGTCAGTCAAAATAGCATATGAGATCAGTGATTTTGGTGGAAGAACGAGGAATCGGGCAAGTTCGCCGGAGAGGAAAAATGCTACAGCAAACGGCCGCCACCGCCGTCGTCGAACCCCAAACAAGGTCCACTTCTCCTCCTCTCCACTCGTGCTAGTATCTAGATCAAACTAGGCTGAGAAATCGGTCTCAAACGAGCCGATCAAAGTGAGGGAAAATGGAGAAATTTCTGAAAATTCATGGTGGCGGGTTCGCCGAAAACCACCACCTCCGGCGGCCAAACCACCACCGACCGATAGCCACCACCTCGACGGTGGTGATGGTGGCGGTGGCTGGCCAGGGAGGTGGTCGGATGGCCGGTGGTGGCTCATGCAAAAGCTACAGGAAGTAGGGTTCTAGGGTTGCGTTTTGAGTTCGGGTTCAGGAAGATGAACACTGCACGATTCTTATATTATAAAAAAATTATATATATAATATATAATGAATAGTTACCTTTAAACATGCACTTTTTGATTCTACCAAATGAGGCACTTAAAAGCCGATTTAGGAAAACTGGCCAGTCACAAAAGTTATAGGCCTTTTAGTCTACATTATTTTAAAATTAATTTCAACCCATTTGGGTAAGTGGTTTGACCACAGCACCCATTTTGATGGGGTCTATACATAGGCTTGATCAGAACTTGGTTTGAGTGCCCCCGCCAATCCAGCCATCCAAATGACTTGAAATTTTGGATGGGGGTCACTCTTACCTATACCTAGAATATATCCAAAAATGGAAATTTTTGGAGAACATTTTTCTATAGTTTTTGTAAAGATTTAATAATCCATGAATAAATTAATTAGGTGACCTAAACATATCAAAACTCCCCCATATTTGGGTGGGTGGTCTTTGAGGGAATGTTAGGGCTCTGTTAAAAATCTCATCTCATTTTGAGATGTTTTGGTTAGGTATTGATGCAACTCTAGGTTTACCCTTATAAGGTTATTTAGGTCAAAGTGCTCTTTTTGGTGTTTGAGTGGTCAAATCCACTCAACAGAGGCTGATATTTTGGCCATTGATTTTATATGGCATGTAACACCCTCCAATGGGATTTGGGGTGGTTTGGAGTAGGGTAGCCCTAGAACCCTAGGGTAGACAACTTTATGGAGATTTGTAAGGTTTGAAGGTCATGGGGACAGATGACCTTGGAATGACTTGAAAATTGGTAGAGAGCACCATAGGGTTGGTATAGTCCTCTGGTTAAAATTTTAGGGAATTTGGAAGACTTTAACCCCCTCAAAAACCTAACCCTAGCTTAGGGCACAAACCCTAATATTAAGGTTTAGGCTAGCAAAACACTATAAAATCATTTGAAATTTGGGAAGGGTAGTTTTCTGGTAGAATTATATTTAAATAAATTTTAGTGGAATTTTTGGACTAATAAAATTAGTACTTCCTTTACAACCCTAGATGTGACCTTAAAGATTATTTTGTTGATTATGAAGTTTCTGTTCACTGAAAAGTGTTGATATTTAGGATTGAGGAGCTTTTCATCATGTTGGCCCCCTCTATATTTTCATTGAAATTTTTGGATGACTGTTTCAAGTACTTGTTTCATAAATTATGAATTGTGGCTTCTGATCAAAAAAATAGATTTAGAGCACAATATTGGTAGAAAAATTATGAAAGTTAGGTCAGTGATTGTTTCTGACCATTATAGTTATCCTGTAATTTTCAAGCTTGTTAGATGGATAAAAATAGTACTTACTTCACAAAGCTATAAATGTGGAAGTTTACATTTAATTAGATTCAGAGCCTCTCATGTATGAGAAAATTGTAAAACTTGGTTACTGTTGGTTTTAGATCATTATCAGTCTTCTGGAATTTCCTTATAATTATTTGATGAATTTTTACAGCACTTGCTTCATTAATCATTGGTTATGAAATTAATGGTTATAAATTAGCTTCGGGGCTACTATTCACAGTAAAAAATTATGAGACTACTTCTAGGGTGTTTTTATGCCATGATAGTCCTACTAGAATTTTATTATAATTTTTAGGACAATATTGCTGGCCTTTTCTTCATTACATGGTATTATTGACGTTAAGTTCTAAATTATGAAAGGTAGGTCTAATCACCTCTGAAAATTCTTAAACCTTGGATTTACTGTTTATATGTCACTTAGTATTTATCATAATTTTGTGGTGATTTGTTTCTGACTTTAGAGAGCACTTCATGTTCAAAGTAGGGCATTTGGAGTCTAGGGTTAATTAAATTAAATGCCCACATATTAGGAAAATTATGAGACTCGGGATTTAGTCTTAATAGGTCATGATAGACTCCCAGCAATTATTAGGGATCTATTGGAAGAGTAATTAGGGCACCCCCTAATGGGAGCCCCATGTAGCTTAGCATGATTTGCATATAGGGATAGGTCTGAAATAGGTTAACTCGGAGAGCTTAAACACACTTAGGGTAGTCACACTGAAATAAAAGAGAGGTTTGATCATGGGTAGAAATCAATAACACTAAGTGCCTTGGAAAAGGAAATTGGGGCTTCATCCCATCGTAGTTCCTAGTACCACTGCGAGCCCCTCACCGGGTAGACCTCGGGAAGTCCAGGGTTAACCTAAAACCTTAGGTTTAATATGGACAAGAGCAACCTTAATAATAGCTTCACCTTCCACTCACACTTGTACACGTAGTGAGATAAATAGGTAGTGAATGGATAACATAGACCCATGGTGGATGGGTTTGCTGGTTGACTGAAGTCCGGGGAGCTGGATGCTCGGGGACTTGGGAATAGACTTGGAAGTTCGGGGAGCTGGATGCTCGGGGACTTGGTATAAACTTGGAAGTCCGGGGTGCTGGATGTTCGGGAACTTTGTGAACTAGAAGACTCGGTAGTCTAGAGAGCTGGAGGCTCGGTACTATAATTAGATATAAACTGTCATGGTTGCATGCACATAATAGTGGTGGGTCTTCGGTATTGGATGATCGATCACACCGTCGTCGGTACGTTGACTCGGGAGACTAGCAGGTTACTAGGAATAGTACGGAAATGTACGAGAGGGGCTAGGCTGAGTAGTGTGATTACCATTCTAGGAGCGGAGAGGCCCAACCCACTGTCTCCGTTTTGCCACGGCGGAGGCTCCTGGGAGTTTAGCTAACTCCAAAAAAGAGGAACTAAAGGTCTGTGCGCATAGAGTCGTGTGTGTGAGTTGCACTTGCATGTGCATACCATAACATACTTGCACGCCATAACATAATCATTGCATTTAAACCCTGACACCTATCGTATAAAATGGTATGGGACGTTTTATACGATAGTCCATGCAAAACGACCCCTTGGTCTATAGGGATAATCCCTATAAATCAATGGTTACTTTTCTTGCTACTCTTACTTCTCTTCTTACTGCTTTTACTTATTTGCTACTCCTTACTGTTTACTTTTGCTACACACTTATTTACTCATGTTTAATTATTGTGATACCCCTGCCACACTTTATTATTTTATTCCTTATGGTAGATATTACCTGCTTGATTACGCCCTGCTTTTGGTCCTCCTTTTCACTCCTTTCCGCTCGGTGCCTAGGAGCCACGGGTAGAGGGGTGGAGGATTGTTGACTGAGTCTAGTTTGATTGACGGCCATTTAACCACAACATTTTAGGTGTACCATATGGAAGAGACACGGGTTTTGCATATTCCGACAGAGTTGACCCCACGGTCGTGATGTCATTGTCACCAGCCGGGGCACACACGGGTCAAATGCCTCATGATGGGTGGGCTCCCACCAGCTCAGCGGCCAGGAGGCCAAAGACGTAGATGCAGACGTGGATTACGAGGCGGTGACTGCAGGCCGAAAAGGAAGAAGCACCCAGAGGTGCAACACCAGCAGAGTACAGAGTCGGTGGAGATGGGCCAGTCTAGCTTGGGTGCTCTCGGTTAAGTGACAGTTACGGTGACGCTTAGTTTTATTTTTGCTTCCGCGAGTGACTTGTAGTGAGGATTACATGTACTGGACATAAGCCCGCTTTTCCTATTTTACCTTACAATTTACTTTAGACTGTTATGTTGTGGACTATATGATGTTGTGATTTCCTCTTTATTTGATATTGTGGACTTGGACACTTATGTCCTTCTTACTACTTCTTCAGTCGATGGTGATTGAGATGGCCTGCAGAATCGGTGTTTTGTGGTGTCGACCATCCCGGGGTCTTAGGCCCAGACCCGCCGTTTTGCGGTAACACCATCCTCCGGGATGGTCGACACCACAAAATGCCGATTTTGCCGGCCATCTCAATCACCATCGACTGAAGAAGTAGTAAGAAGGACATAAGTGTCCAAGTCCACAATATCAAATAAAGAGGAAATCACAACATCATATAGTCCACAACATAACAGTGTAAAGTAAATGGAAAGGTAAAATAGGAAAAGCGGGCTTATGCCCAGTACATGTAATCCTCACTACAAGTCATTCGCGGAAGCAAAACAAAAACTAAGTGTCACCGTAACTGTCACTAAACTGAGAGCACCCAAGCTAGACTGACCCATCTCCACCGACTCCGTACTCTGCTGGTGCTGCACCTCTGGGTGCTTCTTCCTTTTCGGCCTGCAATCACCGCCTTGTAATCCACGTCTGCGTCTATGTCTTCGGCCTCCTGACCGCTGAGCTGGTGGGAGACCACCCATCATGGGGCATTTGACCCGTGTGTGCCCCGGCTGGTGATAATGGTAGCACGGCCGTGGGGTCAACTCTGTCGGAATCTGCAAAACTCGTGTCTCTTCCATATAGTACACCTAAAATGTTGTGGTCAAACGACTGTCAGTCAAACTAGACTCAGTCAACAATCCCCCACCCCTCTACCCGTGGCTCCTAGGCACCGGGTGGAAAGGAGTGAAAAGGAGGACCAAAAGCAGGGCGTAATCAAGCAGGTGACATCTACCCTAAGGAATAAAATAATAAAGTGTGGCAGGGGTATCACAATAATTAAACATGAATAAACAAGTGTGTAGCAAAAGTAAACAGTAAGGAGTAGCAAGTAAGTAAAAGCAGTAAGAAAAGAAGTAAGAGTAACAAGAAAAGTAACCATTGATTGATAGGGATTACCCTTATAGACCAAGGGGTCGTTTTGCATGGCTTATCGTATAAAACGTCTCATACCATTTTATACGATAGGTGTCAGGGGTTAAATGCAATGATTATGCTATGACGTGCAAGTATGTTATGGTATGCACATGCAAGTGCAACGCACACACACGACTCTATGCGCACAGACCTTTAGTTCCCCTTTTTTGGAGTTAGCAAAACTCCTAAGAGCCTCCGTCGTGGCAAAACGGAGACAGTGGGTTGGGCCTATCCACTCCTAGACTGGTAATCACACTACTCAGCCTAGCCCCTCTCGTATGTTTTCGTACTATTCCTAGCAAACCAGCTAGTCTCCCGAGTCAACGTACCGATGATGGTATGATCGATCGTCTAATACCAAAGACCCACCACTATTATGCGCATGCAACCATGATAGTTTATATCTAATTATAGTACCGAGCCTCCAGCTATCTAGACTACTGAGTCTTCTAGATCACCAAGTTCCCGAACATCCAGCACCCCAGACTTACAAGTTTATACCAAGTCCCCGAGCATCAAGCTCCCCGGACTTCCAAGTCTATTCCAAGTCCCCGAGCATCCAGCTCCTCGGACTTCAGTCAACCAGCAAACCCATCCACCATGGGTCTATGTTATCCCTTCACAACCTATTTATCTCACTACGTGTACAAGTGTGAGTGGAAGGTGAAGCTATTATTAAGGTTGCTCTTGTCCATATTAAACCTAAGGTTTAAGGTTAACCCTGGACTTCCCGAGGTCTACCCGGTGAGGGGCTCGCAGCGGTACTAGGAACTATGATGGGATGAAGCCCCAATTTCCCTTTCCAAGGCACTTAGTGTTATTGATTTCTACACTTGATCAAACCTCTCTTTTATTTCAATGTGACTACCCTAAGTGTGTTTAAGCTCTCCTAGTTAACCTATTTTAGACCTATCCCTATATGTAAATCATGTTAAGCTACATGGGGCTCCCATTAGGGGGTACCCTAATTACTCTTCCAATAGATCCCTAACAATTGCTGGGAGTCTACCATGATCTATTAAGACTAAATCCCAAGTCTCATAATTTTCCTAATATGTGGGCATTTAATTTAATTAACCCTGGACTCAAAATTCCCTACTTTGAACATGAAGTACTCTCTAAAGTCAGAAACAAATCACCACAAAATTATGATAAATACTAAGTTACATATAAACAGTAAATCCAAGGTTTGAGAATTTTCAGAGGTGATTAGACCTACCTTTCATAATTTAGAACTTAAGGTCAATGATATCATCTAATGAAGAAAAGGCCAGCAATATTGTCCTAAAAATTATAATAAAATTCCAGTAGGACTATCATGGCATAAAAACACCCTAGAAGTAGTCTCATAATTTTTACTGTGAATAGTAGCCCCTAATCTAATTTATAACCATTAATTCCATAACCAATGGTTAATGAAGCAAGTGCATAAAAATTCATTCAATAATTATAAGGAAATTCCAGAAGACTGATAATGATCTAAAACCAACAGTAACCAAGTTTTACAATTTTTTCATACATGAGGGGCTCTGAATCTAATTAAATGTAAACTTCCACATTTATAGCTTTGTGAAGTAAGTACTGTTTTTATCCATCTAACAATTTTTAGAAAATTACAGGATAATTATAATGTTCAGAAACACTCACTACTTTCATAATTTTCCTACCAATATTGTGCTCTAAATCTATTTTCTGATCAGAAGCCACAATTCATAATTTATGAAACAAATACTTGAAACAGTCATCTAAAAATTCCAATGAAAATATAGAGGGGGCTAACATAATGAAAAGCTCCTCAATCCTAAATGTCACCACTTTTCAGTGAACAGAAACTTCATAATCAACAAAATAATATTTAAGGTCACATCTAGGGTTGTAAAGGAAGTACTAATTTTATTAGTCCAAAAATTCCACCAAAATTTATTTAGGTATATTTCTACCAGAGAACTACCCTTCCCAAATTTCAAATGATTTTATAGTGTTTTGCTAGCCTAAACCTTAATATTAGGGTTTGTGCCCTAAGCTAAGGTTAGGGTTTTGAGGGGGTTAAAGTCTTCCAAATTCCCTAAAATTTTAACCAAAGGACTATACCAACCCTATGGTCCTCTCCACCAATTTTCAAGTCATTCCAAGGTCATCTGTCCCCATGACCTTCAAACCTTAAAAATCTCCACAAAGGGGTCTACCCTAGGGTTCTAGGGCTACCCTACTCCAAACCTCCCCAAATCTCATTGGAGGGTGTTATATTCCATATAAAATCAGTGGCCAAAATATCAGCCTCTGTTGAGTGTTTTTGACCACTCAAACACCAAAAAGAGCACTTTGACCTAAATAACCTTATAAGGGTAAACCTAGGGTTGCATCAATATCTAACCAAAACATCTCCAAATGAGATGATATTTTTATCAGAGCCCTAACATTCCCTCAAATACCACCTACCCAAATATGGGGGAGTTTTGATATGTCTAGGACACCTAATTAATTTATTCATGGATTATTAAATTTTTACAAAAACTATAGAAAACTGTTCTCCAAAAATGCCCATTTTTGGATATGTTCTAGGTATAGGTAAAAGTGACCCCCATCCAAAATTTCAAGTCATTTAGATGTCTGGATTGGCGGGGGCACTCAAACCAAGTTCTGATCAAGCCTATGTATAGACCCCACCAAAATGGGTGCTGTGGTCAAACGACTTACCCAAATGGGTTGAACTTAATTTTAAAATAATGTAGACTAAAAGGCCTACAACTTTTGTGACTGGCTAGTTTTCCTAAATCGGCCTCTAAGTGCCTCATTTGGTAGAATCAAAAAGTGCATGTTTAAAGGTAACTATTCATTATATATTATATATATAATTTTTTTATAATATAAGAATCATGCACTGTTCATCTTCCTGAACCCGAACTCAAAACGCAACCCTAGAACCCTACTTCCTGTAGCTTTTTCATGAGCCACCACCGGCCATCCGGCCACCTACCTGGACAGCCACCGCCGCCACCACCTCCGTCGAGGTGGTGGCTATCGGTCGGCGGTGGTTTGGCCGCCGGAGGTGGTGGTTTCCGGCGAACCCGCCACCATGAAATTTCAGAAATTTCTCCATTTTTCCTCACTTGGATCAGCTCATTTGAGCCCGATTTCTCAGCCTAGTTTGATCTAGATACTAGCACGAGGGGAGAGGAGAAGTGGATCTTGTTTGGGGTTCAACGACGGCGGTGGCGGCGGTTTGCTGTAGCGTTTTTCCTCTCCGACGAACTTGCCCGATTCCGCGTTCTTCCACCAAAAACACTGATCTCATATGCTATTTTGACTGACAAGGACGTTTTGAAGGAGATGGAATAGTCAAAAATGAGAATAGGGGGCTGCATATGGGGTTTTATATTTTTTTCGTGGGTGGGAAGATGAAGGGGTGGTTGGTCATGGTGGTTGGGCTCCTCTCATTAGTGTTGGGTGGCTGGAATTGATTGCATCTCCATCCCACGAGGCAAGGGAGATGAATGGGAGCAATGAGGAGATGAATGGAGTGACCTATGGTCTCCCTCCATAACTCTTTCTTCTTTCTCTCTCCTCCATTAAAGAGAAAACTCCCATTTTATCTCTCCTACTCACCCTGAACGAATTTGCTCATCTCCCTAGCCTATTGGCAGCCCATAAAATCATTATTAATAATTAGGATGGGATTAGCCCAAGTGGAGGAAGTGGGCTTGAGCTTGAGTTAGCCCATTTGGGCTAATTTGACTTAAATCTTGGATAGAGTTGTCCTAGGTCAACTTGACCATTTGGGTTGACCCAAATGGGTCCTTGGTGACCAATTAGCCTCCCCTAAGGTCTATGTAGGGTTAGGTAGGGTTGTCTTCGCACCTTGGAGACCACTTGTCCTTTGGTAAGGCACTTTGACCTTTTTCAATGGGTCTTTGGCGACCCATTGACTTCACCCTAGGTCTGGGAAGAACTAGGTATGGTTGGTTGGGCACATTAGGGACACATTGCCCTTAGTTAGGGCACCTTGCCCATTTTAGGCCTAGGATGATCCTAGGTCAACTTGGCTACCCTGGGTTATTCCAATGGACCCTTAGGGCTCTTATGGACCTTCCAATGGTTTAGGGATATTGTGGTGGGGTCATGGAGTCATGTTGAAGCCCTATGGTCATCCTAAACTAGTGTTTAGAATTCTACTATTTGCAGATCATGGTGATCTTCACCTTCATGCCTAAGCTCACTTGGTCTTCTTAGGGTTTTGTCATGAACTAGTCATGACCAACCACTTCTAGGGGTCTAGCTGGAAATGGGATGTTACACTACTATCTGCCATTATGCTGACGCTTGCTCTATCCCCCAAGTCGGTGACTATATCCGCCTGCCCGCCTATAAATAGGGGTGTTGGCCTCATCATTAATAATATGAATTGTAAGAACTATAGCTTGGGTTAAACTTGTGGTTAAAGTTTCTAACTGTGCGACAAGGAGAAGTGACCCGATCGTTAGATGTGTTTGCAGATTGTGAGGCTAGCACTGAGCAACCAGGCAACTAGTTCTAATGGTGAAGTCAGTGGAGTCAGTGCAGATAAGTGGATAGCAGTCGGAGGTTAGCAGCAGGTCGCGGGTTCAGCGACCATGCAGTTTTCTTCCTTGATAGTTTTTCCCAGTTTCAATATGTTAATTCGCCATTAGCGGTCTGACTGATAGTTCGAATAAGCTGTTCGTGCAATTTGGCAGTTAGGAAACCTTGCATCAGACGATCAGATTTGCAGGCAATTAACAGTTCAGTTCTAGTTCAGAAGAGGCAGTCTGCGTGGCTAGTGGTGCGTTATGCCAGTTTAGCGGGTTGGCGGCTTATACTGTTCGCACAACCTCGCAAATATTTTGGCGGCTAGGCGGTTTCAGTTTTCTATCGGCCAATTTTGTACTTGTCTGTTTTTTGTGATTTCCATCGGTTGTATTGCGAAATACTGTCTCATAATGTATGTCTCGCATTGTAAAACAACAAATAATACATGTGTGTTCTTATATCTTCTGTTTAATAGTGGTTACTTGACTTGGATGGTTGAAGTGTGTAAAATTTCGTGATCCAGAAAGGTCGCAGGAACACTCAACCAAACTAAGTCAAATAAACCAGAAGTAGTAGAATAACAAAAGTCACGATGGAATTAATAATCTCTTACAGTACGAGACATACATTGCGAGACATGGTTTCACAATGCACCTGATGGAAACAACAAAATACATACTAGAGTAAACTGACGGACTGAACCCAATAACCGTCAACCACCTATTTGCCAAGGCTATCCGCCGAGTTTGCCACTTAGCCACGTGAACTGCTTGGTTATTAAATGCTGAGGAAGATAACCCTGTCCACACTCCTTAGTCGCCTGACCACGAGGTTGCCTGACCGAAGAAGTCTGTCGCGAACAGATTGAATTAGAACCGAAATATTGTTCAGTCCGCCAAAGATGAATTGAAAAACCAAGCTTGATAAACTGCTAAGGAGGATGTTGGTACCCTAGTTTGATTTGAGTTTAGTCTTCTCCTTTTGTCCCTTGACCCAAGAAATATCTATGGTCAATGGTTAGTGGTCTAGCTGTAGAGTCCCCGCTTTTCCAGATAAAGAATTTGGTTAAGTAGTTTTTTCGTTCGACTATAGTCGAACGCCGCTCGACTATCGTCGACTAACTGTTCGACGATCGTCTATCAGTTGCTCGACGTTCTGTCTGCGAGGATAGTTCGACTATCTGTTGATAGTTCGACTATCTGTGTGCTGAGATAGTTCGACTATCTGTTGATAGTTCGACTATCTGTTTGTTTGATAGTTTGACTATCTGCTTGGATAGTTCAACTATCTGATAGCTCGACTATCTGTTTGATAGGTCGACTATCTGCGTTGTTTGATAGTTCGACTATCTGTTGATAGATCGACTATCTGCTTTCTTCTGATAGTTCGACTATCTGCTGATAGATCGACTATCTGTTTTCCCTTGGTAGTTCGACTATCTGCCTTGATAGTTCAACTATCTGATAGCTCGACTATCTGTTGATAGTTCGACTATCTGTTCTGCGTTGATAGTTCGACTATCTGTTGATAGGTCGACTATCGGTTTTGCTTTGATAGTTCGACTATCTGTTGATAGGTCGACTATCTGATAGCTCGACTATCTTCTGATAGTTCGACTATCTGTTATGATAGTTCGACTATCTCCTTTGATAGTTCGACTATCTAGATCGTTCGACTATCTGCCCGATAGGTCGACGATCTCCGTGCGTCGGTCGACGATCTCCGAGGGTCGTTCGACGTTTTCTGTCTGCCTTTTTATTTTGTATTTATTTATTCTATTTAATAAATTAATACATTATCTGGCATTTTATTTCAGTTGTTTTATGATAATATTTCCAGGCAATATCTGCTCCATCCCTTCTGCCTGAGTAAAATCTTTTCAGATAAAGTTGTTTGTCTTATTAGTTGACAGTGTATTTTACTTTATCTGCTGTCAGTCCTTTATAGCCGTTAGACTGAAAAGTCTTCTTTCTGTTATAAAGAGTTTGTCGCTGATGTGATTTTATTTAGTACCTGTATTATCAGATTGCTTCCTGCAGCTTCCTTGAAAAAGGTTTATCCCTTTTATAGAATATTTTGCTGCAGAGTTTGTTTGTCTTTGTGATATTTACAGCCCAGGTTTCAAGTTTCAGAAGAAGATAAACAGTTCAAATTGAAAAGAGTCGTTGCTTGTTGCTGCTATAAAAGGAATCCTTTGGAGAAGGATTTCAGCTAGCTAACCAGTTATTCAAAAAAAGCATTTCAAGCTTTCATCAAGTCCAAGTTTAACTGCTCTCAGCAATATTCAATTCAACTGAGAAGTGTTAAGCTCTTCTGCTCTTCTTCAACCTGAGTTTTCCTGCTTCCAGGAAGTTCAAACTCAGAGTTCTTTTGAAGAAGAAGAAGAAGAAGATAGCTGCTAGAAGATTTCCATTTTATATTTTATTTATCTTCTTGTAGTTTTTCCTTCAGTTTTTACTGAAGAGTTTCTGCACTGAAGCAAGACTTCACCTGGACATTCTTTGAGCCAGGGGGAGCCTTGATTCCTTGAGCTTTCTAGCTCAGTGCAAGTCTTTGTGCTTCTCTAATCTAGTAAAATAGAGAAGACATCTTAACCTTCTTTCCCCCTCCTGTACAGGGTTATTACTCCCTTCAAAAATATCCCTTGGTGGCAGGGCACCTGATCAAAAACCTGTGTTGGTTTTTAGACACCTGATCAAAAGTCTACAGGATTTCTAGATCTACCTGAAGCAGATCTTGTGGTGGCAGGGCACCTGATCAAAAACCTGTAGTGGATTCCTACCTTATTGGTAGAAGAGTGGACGTACCCAAGTTGTTTGGGGAACCACTATAAATTCCTTGTGTCGTCTGGCTTGCTCAATTTAATTCCTGCATTGTGGCTGTGATTAGATATAACTAGGTTTGCTAGTTGCTGATTAGGTTTTCCAAGCCTTAACTGTAATTACAGTTAGCTTGAGTTTGTGCACAACACTTGTGTTAGGCTTTAGGGTTATTTCTATATCTATAATCTTTTCATTCCGCATTTCACTCCAAGGGAGTTGGGTAGACTATTAAGTTTTGTCTAGTGCAAAATTTGATAACTCTATTCACCCCCCCTCTAGAGTAGTATCTATCCTTTCACTTTCAGAGGACCACCTAGCCACCTAACCGTGACCTGCTGCTAACCGCCGCCGACTGCTACCAACTATCCACGCTACCTCCTCTAACCTGTTCTTCAGAATCAAATGCTAGCTGCACAATCTGCAAAGGACAACAATAAATGGTTACTACTACTTGTCGCATGGATACAAAATCCTTAATCGTAGAGTTTAACTCGAGCTTTAGTTCTTATAGTTCCAGTTAGATATGACGGGGCTAGCGCCTATATTTATAGTCGGGTAGGTGGATACCGTCACCACCCGATGGAAGAGGATAACTACTAGTGACGTGGCAGCTAGCAGCACCAGTCCGCCCACATATGGATTGCCACACTAGGCTGTGCGGTTAAGTACCAAACTGCTCATGCGGTTAGAACCATCAGTCTGCACAATCATGCAGATAGCACTATCAGTCCGTGTGGACTTGAGTAGATAACTAAATAGCCACACGACCCAAACCTTAACTTCACCTAAGCACCAGTATGCCGGTCTCCCATACCAGACCGCACAGTCTGCGGTTAGCAAAGGATAATCGTGCAGTTATATGGTCAAGTGCATCAGACTGCCTAGACTTTAACCACCCAGGAACAACTATGCAACTATAACATAACCGCAACACGGGCAAAACTATTGCGGTCTTGGCAATTTCTGCGGTCTCTCAAACCAAACCACGTTGTCCACTGCTAGTTAACACCTAACCGTAGTGGACAGTACTCCGGGAATAACTGCTTGGTCAGACCGCAAGAAGAGAAGTAGCTGAAGAGTCGGCTAGTCTCCAAAGCCTGCCTGTGCTACCCACGAGGTCTTTGTGGTCTGTACGGTCTGCCCTCCTTAGACCACCTGCCTCCACTTCAATATTTTCAACACTACCCCTTGAAGTGGAAAGTGGAAACTAGCCCAAGCAGTTCCCGTAACCGTAAAAACGGTCCCTTCGACATCAGCTTCATTAAGATCTATGCGACGTTATCCTGGCTCTACACATAATCCACCATCAAAGATCCCTCCAGCACCTCCTCCTAAACGAAGTGATACTCGATATCAATGTGTTTTGTACTCGCGTGACAAACTTGATAGTCATCATCTTGGGAGCACTTTTGTTGTCACCGCATAGAAAAGTCGGACCTCGCACCTCCTCATAGACATCCTCCACCAACCTCCTCAGTCAGATGGCTTATTGAGCTGCCAATATAGATGCCTTGTATTACACTTCAGTAGTTGAGACGGACACCAAATCCTGCTTCTTACTGCACCACAAAATAGTTGTTGATCCACACAAGAAGTCGTAAATAGACGTCGATTTCTGACCGTCGGTATCTCCCTCATAATCAGCATCTGTGTAACCGTGTAGGTTGAAGCACGTGTCCCTCTTATAAAAGAGACTCATATCTGAGATGGACTTCACGTACTTCAAAATGCTCTTTCCTCTACCAGAAGTGGCTTCCGCGGCTCCTGTATATACCGACTTACTCGACCCACAACATAAGCGATATCCGACCTTATAATCATCAAGTATATGAAACTCCCAACCAGTGCTCGAAACACTAAGGGGTCTAGAAGAACCTTCCCTCATCACACCAAAGTTTAAGACTGACCTCCAGTGGAGTAGAGCTGCTCTTCCTTTCCAGCATGCCGACCTGTTTAATGTTTTGCTCCGCATAGCCTTTTTGGGAAATGAGCACATCATTTTTTTCCTCTCCACCTTAAGCAAGTGAATGGCGGAGCTCCCCAAATCCTTCATCTCAAATCTAATAATAAGTTCCGCCCTGAGCCTAGCTACTTCCTCCTCTGAGTTCACTATTATATCGTCAACATACAACAGTACCAAGACATGAAGCTCCACCTTCTTCTTAACGAACAGGCTTGAATCAGAATCTGAACTAAAATATCCACAGAACTAGAGGTTTCATGCAATCTTCCCTTACCATGTCGGAGGCACCTGCTTCAAGCCATAAAGGGCCTTCTTAAGCTTACAGACGTGTCCTGGATGTTCTTCAGATACATATCCAGGTGCCTGAACCTTGAATATGTCCTAGTCAATCTCCCAGTAAAGAAAATAATTCTTCATGTTGAGTTGCCAAATCTTCCACCCTTAACAAGCCGCCAAAGCAATCACCACCCGTAATTAAGTCATCTTGGCCACCGGACAAAACGTATCCTCACAGTTTTCTTCATACTACTGCGAGAATTCTCAAGCTATAATGTGAGCCTTGTACCACTCGATACTGCCATCAGCCTTCTTTTTGAGCTTATACACCCACTTACAGATCACAGGAGTGATGCCATCACCCTTGGGCACTAGATCCCAAGTCTCATTCTTTCTTAGGGCGGTCATCTCCTCATCCATTTCATCTTCCCACTCCTTAATCCTAGTGGTATTCTCAAAACAAGACGGCACCTGCTCATCCAAGGGACCTGCGAAGAAACATGAGACAAAACTCACCATGTTCCTGTCCCTATACTAAGATGGTGGAATAATGGTCACCTTCGACCTCCACAAGGCTTGACCCTGATCCACCACTTCTGATGCTTCTTCTGATCCATATCTCCTCCCGGTCACACTAGGAGCATCGTTCCCCCTCCTTCCAAATCCAGAAGCATCTGCTCTAAAGCTAGATGAAGCTAGAGTGAAGGAGCCGGCACTTGCCCACCTAGCTCTCGCTACCTGGGGCGAAGGTGAGTGCCTAATGAAGTCGGCACTCTCCTGCCTAGCTCTCCCTACCTAGAGTGAGTACAGACCGACAGTGTAACATCCCCCACACTTCTAGACATCCAAAAGTTAGGGTTAGGGCCTTAGTGGTGCATGAGGCCCTAGTGTGAACCTAACTCAGCTCGAACTTAAGCAAAATTGCTATGTGCACCTACAATGTGCATAAGTCAACATAGGTCAATTCATACTCACATGAACTCACCACCTCAAGGTAAGCTCACTAACACTTTCCTTACCCTAAGAGAGAGGCATTTGAGTAATGGACTCAAGGCTAGATCAAACAAGTAGGTCAAATTGAACAAAGTCAACTTTAAGTCAATATAGGTCAAACATTCACCTGTGAGGTCCAATTGGCTCTAAAACCTAAAACTGACCTTGCCCCTAGTCTTAGGACATCAAAGGAGACTCATGTGACCCAAAAGCCCCGTCATGGGGTCACCAATTTGAGCAAAGTCAAACTTCGCCCTATTTAGGTCAAAATCACACTATTTGGCAAAAATATCCCAATTGAGGCATCACCATGATCCAATCAATATTGGGTGGTGTCAAGAGACTTAAGACACACCCCTTGGACCAGCCAACCCATCAAGTTGACCAAAGTCAACCCCAAGGTCAACCATGGTCAAATTAACTCCTAAAGGCTAAATGGGAGCCCAAGCCAATTCAAGTGGGCTAAGGCCTTGCTTAAGGCCCATCCTGTAGCCCATGAGATTTTTCAGATTAAATAATCTAAATTAGGTGAGTTTAATGGGGATTTAATGGGATAATTAAGGGGGGAAGTTTCATTTGGAGGGGGGAATAATGGAGGGAGGCCAAGTGGCACTCCCTTCTTCTTCCCCAACCCTTCCTTTCATCTCCCCTAATGAAGAAGAGGAGTTTTCTAGCAGTTACAGGTCATCCACCATCAAGGAGGGCCATTAATGGCCATGACCTACAACCCTTCATTCATGGATCTCCTATATAGAGGCCCCCAAAGTTCAATTCGATCCTTTTATCACCTTCAGAAGGCCTCAAGCAGTTGAAATTGACTCATACATCAAAGCTTTCGGTGGAGAATCGAGATCGGGAGAGGTTCACCAAAAAATGCAAAAATCTATGGCCACCCGCCGGAGTAGCCGCATCCAAGCCCGAAACCAGACATGCTTCTCCCCCTCTCCCCTTATGATAGCATCTTAGATCATTAGGGATTGAAATGGGCCCCAAAGGAGCCTATTTCCAATTTGAAATTTCATGGAAAAAATCCATTTTTGGCTCCTCTCGGGTTTGCCGGAAACTGCCACCTCCGACAGCCAAACCACCGTCGGACGATAACCACCACCTCAACAGAGGTGGTGGTGGAGGTGGTCGGTCAGGGAAGTGACCGGGTGGCCCGAAAATAGCTATGGAAAGACCTCCAGGTTGGGCAAATCACGCCCCTCGACTGGAGGTAGAAGATGAAATCGCCATCGTTGATTTGGATTTATATTAATGATTATATATTTTTGCCCCTTTAGTGTGCACTCTTTGAACTAGAAAAATGAGGCCCTTAGGGGCTGAGCCATGAAAAGTTTTCAACATAAAAAAGTAGCCATGTGAGTCTACGTTAATTAAAAATATAAATCAGGTCATTTAGAGCACTGTAGCTCTCGGTAGGGCAATTCTTGTGGGACTGGTCCTTACGGTAGAACAGTCGCTATTTTCTTAATAACTTTTAATTTGCTAAGAGGATTGACTTGAAATATGGCACATTTAAGAATATACCATAAATACACCTACAGTCCAACAATGAGAATTTTTTGACAATATTTTTTTATAGTTTTAGAAAAAATGTGATTTTTCATAAAAGTATAATATTTTGGTGAAAATAATTATATATACCCCAAATTATGGTGGGAGTCTCAGTAGAGCAACATAAAATCCTGGTAAAAATTTTAAGTTATTTGGAGCTCTGCATGTGTGTGTAATTCCAATGTATGAGACTATGGCTTGTGATATGTAATGTGCATTTAGCAAAAAATATGTATCTTGTGAAT
Source organism: Platanthera zijinensis (assembly GCA_039513925.1). Lineage (NCBI taxonomy): Eukaryota > Viridiplantae > Streptophyta > Magnoliopsida > Asparagales > Orchidaceae > Platanthera > Platanthera zijinensis. The sequence continues at coordinate 38,071,649 of CM077093.1, forward strand.
TTAGCAAAATTGGCTTGGTCAAATCTAGCGAAATTTTATACATGCACTTATTTAGTGAAAATACACATCCTCATGAATTTTTATAATATTTGGAGTTGATTTGCTTAGCAAATGAATTAATTAGTATTTTTGTTACGCTTGTATATTAATGAAATTAGGGTAATTAAAATAGTTGCAAAAATTATGAAACATTGCCAATAACAATGATTTAGTATGATACACACTGGATAAATTAATTGAAATTTTTGAAAGTCAGAATCTTAGGGATACAGTTATAATTACCATTTTTGCCCATTCTATATTATTGAGATAATTATGCTCAAATTGTGTTATAAAATTATACATTTCTGGAATAAATAATTATTTACCATTTGTAACCCCCAGTAATTTTTCTGGAATTATTTGATGAATATGTATAGTGGTTTATGTGTAACATGACCTAGTGGATCAGATTTTTATAATTAGAAATTACACATCAAATATTATTAGAATGATATGAAATTTGGTCCAGACCTTTTATTTATCATTGTGACCTTGTGGAAATATTTGGTACTATTTTAACCCTTGGAAGTGACACTTCATATTCAAAATCACATTTAGCAATAATTTAGGAAAATTATAATAAATGCTGATTATTTTATTAAAATTATAAATCTCTGGAATTAGGTCTAAGATGTCATGATAGGTCTCAGGAAATAATCTTAGGGCCTAAGGTCAAGAATTTGGAGGAATCCTATTCATACACACATACAAGATCATATGGCCTACATTTAGTAATTTTGGAAAATTAGTGTTTCAGCAGTTGATGTTTTGGATAGGTCACACACTTAGTAACCATATTAGAGGATTTAGTTAAGGGTAACATAACATTACTAAGTGTCTTGAGAAAGGGAACGATGAGGTTCAACCCATCATAGTTTATAGTACCGCTGCGATCCCTTCACAGGATAGACCTCAGGAAGTCCAAGGTTAACCATAAATCGCTATGTAATCCGGAAGTTAGACAAGAGTAGTCTAAAAGGATTAAAGTATATTATAGAGATCTCACCCTTGTATGGGTTGGAGTGATATAGGACTTGTTAGTCATGCGAGTTAGTGGCTCAGGTGGTTGATCGATATCAGGACGGGTTAGTCCCGTGAGCTGGGGGACTCGGAAGGGTATTGTTATACTTGATTTTGTGTTTATGTGGTGGGTCACTCGGTACTGGTCCAGTTGGCACACCGACGAAAGTAAGATGACTCTGGTGCAGAGTGTAGACCTTTGGGGAGACCGGTAGGATGTTTATACCGAGGTTTGGAGGACTATGTCCCCTAAGAGCATACCTGACCATAGAAGACTAGTAGTTGCCAGTAAGAGTACGCAGGGGCTCCACTGTTGTGTTCTTAGTTTCAAGGCGTACGAGAGGTATAGGCCTGGTAGTGTTCCTACCCGCTTAAGAGTGGAGACACCCTCTACCACCATGAGAAGTTGGCCACCTCCAAAAAATGGGGATACATGAAAGGCCTATGGACAGAGTCGTGTGTGTGAGTTACATTGCATTGCATAGCATACGCACCTGCAGATCTTCATTATATAAATTAGTATGAGCTCTTTTATATAATGAGTTACAATTTCAAAAATCTTAATTTATAAGTTTGTATGAGCATTCATATAAGTTAAGGTACACTTCTGTATGGTAGTGTAGCTGCTTTACTTTACTAATTTTAATTAGATCCTCTTACTGTACTTTTATACTGTGTTAGTTGTTGTTCTTCTTAAATTTTTTTATTGCTTATACTGATATAGAACTGTTAGAGATCTATTTATATACTATTGTCACCTGCTTGTACATTCTGTTATTATTAGTCCTCCGCTTTCTTCCTCCCGCACGGTGCCTAGGAGTCGCGGGGATGAGGCAGGGACAAAGCAGCTGAGTCTAGTTTGACTGACGGTCATTGGAACATATCATTTTAGGGACACGTGAAAACACTGTCGTAGTTCGACCAGGCGCAACCAGAGATTGAGACACTAGGATTTGAGGAACTGGAGTCGTGCACTACTGCTACTAATACCTATCATCAGGTTAATGATCATATGCTTTAGCTTCCGCATTGTTAGTTGAGAGAGAGAGAGTGATATTTATGATGGCTATGTACTGGGCATAAGCCCTCTTTCTTGTACTTTTTTATTTATCTCATGTGGATATTTTGTTTGGATATTTATATATCTATCCTTTCATGTGTGGATTTGTTTTCTTCTTCTTTCGTTGGCTATGTGAATGACCGTGTTTGCCGGCAGGGTCATCGTCTTGTAGTGATAACTAACTCGTAGTTAGTGTCATCGTAAGGCGGCGTTCCTGGGAAGAAAATCTCTCCTCGGTCGTGCCTAATTTCCGGGGGGGATTTTACAGTTGGTATCACCGTACCACGATCACACGAGAAAGAAATTCACAAACCACTAGGTCACCCTGCTCAAGCTTCAGTTTGTGGACAAACTAAGCAGCATAAACTATGGTGTGCCCACGTGATAAAATCACATCTTTTGTCCACATAATGAGATAAGGCCAACCTTATTTAACTAGTGAAGTGTTTCAAACTACAGGCTATGGTTCCCCCCTTTGCCAGCTGATGTTCCTTTTCAACAATCAGAGTTGAGCCAGACTCTCACGACCATCCTGTATGCCTTTAGAGCTAAGCAGGTTCCAGCCCCACAGCCGAACCCGAGCTCAAATTGGTTAACTACCTTCCAAGGTCTCTCTCCCTCTGACTTACTATGGGACAGAGACGGCAGACAGGACATAGGAGTGGCTGGATACTATCCAGGAGATGCTAGCGAGGATCCTTTGCCCGGACAACCAGGCAGCAGCCTTGGCAGTTAAGACACTGGCAGGGCAGGCCAAGAGGTGGTGGAGGTCTCTCATGGACTCCACCTTTGCTGATTATGAGTATTCTCAGATCAGTTGGAACCAGTTTAAAGAGGCTTTGTTGGAGCATTTTGTATCCCCGCCGGACAGAGATGTGATGGAGCATCAGTTTCTGCACCTCAGGCAGGGAAACTGGTCAGTGCTGGAGTGTCAGCGAGAGTTCTCACATTTGGCAGCATTCGCTAGTCCTCTAAGCAAGAAGGACTATGCGAAGAAATTCTATAGAGGGCTTCAGGATCCGCTCAAGCGGACTTTTTTGTTCATCTCAGAGGCCAATTTAACGAAGATTATCAAGACGACGAAGAAGTGGGAGGTGAATCATCTGATGGTGCAGGGCATAAGGAAGAGACCGACTGAGGGGTTGTGTCATGGTGAGAGAAGTAGAGGGCCGCAGCGGGGCAAGTTCATGAGGCACGTAGGAGGTAGAGGACATCCCCATCCTAGTGTCAGGCCAGAGCAGACCTCCTATAGTGCTAGCCACACCACCACACATCCAAGAGCCGTGTGGATTTGATGATAGAGGACGCCCTCTGGTAGTATGCTTTGGATGCCACCAGCTTAGGCACATCAGAGCCCACTGCCCTCAGTGTTTCCCTCCACATCCTCCACTTCCAGCAGCCCCTTCGACACAGTAGGGTATATGTTGAGGACGAGGTCGTGGACAAGGACCACATGGTGGCGACCGACGACCGGAGCAGATGTATGTGTTGGATCTTGCCCAGCCTAGGAACCCTGAAGAGGTCATCACAGGTACTTTACAATTTTGTACTTTAAATTATTTGTATAGACCTTAACAACCCTTTATATAGATAGTTGATAAAAATCAAAACAACAAACCTCATGCATAGTACATGTGTGTGGTAAGCCCACCCTCACTTTATTTGATACAGGAGAATCACACTCCTTTGTCTCGGAAGATTTTGCGGAGGATTTGGATGGATGCCAACGTTTCCCCAGACACCTCAGGATAGTCCGACTTCTAGACGGATTGGAGGTGTAGTCTACTACAAAGTGCAGTATGTCCATAGACAATGGCGGGAAGCTGTTTGACATGCCAGTGACAATCTTACTGCTACCCGACTATAATCTGATTCTGGGCATGACGTGGCTACACTGGCACCATGCCAAGATCGACTGCCCCGCTAGGAGGATCACATTGAAACACAGAGACTCTGAGGTGATCTTCGAAGGTATTATGCTTATCTCATGATTATTATTATCATATGTACAGGCTATTAAGGCCCATGAACAGGGAGATGAGGTATACATAATTTGTTTCGAGATGGTGGAGGCGAAGGCCTCCATTGGTGATATTCCGATGGTTCGAGATTTCCCTGACATATTTCCGGAGAAGTTGCCCGGACTACCCCAGCATAGGGGGTAGACTTCCAGATACAGTTAGTACCATGTGTGAGGCCTGTCTCTCGGGCACCTTACAGGATGGCACCGAAGGAGCTAGTGGAGTTCCAGACTCAGCTACGGGTGCTGGTGGAGGCAGGGTTTGTTATGTCGAATTCTTCATCATGGGGATCTCCCGTCTTGTTTGTGAAAAAGAAGGACGGATCGCTCTGACTTTTCATTGATTATCGGGAGCTCAACCGATTGACGGTGAGGAACACTTATCTGTTACAAAGGATAGACGAGCTATTTGATAAGCTAGAGGGAGTGCACTGGTTCTTTAAGCTTGACCTAAGGTCGGGTTACTATCAGCTATGAATTCAGGAGGAGGATATACCGAAGCCGGCATTCAGATCACGCTATGGCTTGTTTAAGTTCACAGTGATGCCCTACGGGCTCACAAATGCCCCCTCTGTATTTATGAGTTTGATGAACCAGGTGTTTGAGTTGTTCCTGGATGAGTTCGTTACAGTTCTTATAGATGACATCTTAGTCTACTCCAGGACCAAGGAAGACCATACCCGTCACTTGACATTAGTCTTGGAGAAGCTGCGGGAACACTAACTTTATGCGAAGTTTTTTAAGTCCCAATTCTGGCTGCAAGAGGTGGCATTCCTCGGGTAAATTATCAGTGAAGCTGGGTTGGCAGTAGAACCGGCCAAGGTGCAGACAGTGAGAGATTGGCTGCAACCAAAGTCGGCTTTGGATATTCGTAGCTTCCTTGGACCTACGGACTAATACCACAAGTTTGTGCAAGGGTTTTCGAAGATAGCACTTCCCCTCACATCTTTGACAAAGAAGGACACGACGTTCACTTAGACTGAGCAGTGCGAGTCCGCATTTCAGGAGCTGAAGGATAGACTCACCTTGGCTCCCATCCTTGCCATTCCCTCGGGAAAGGAAGGATTCCATATTTATATGGATGTGTCATACCAGGGAATGAGTGTTGTACTGATGCAGCATAGGCATGTTATAGTGAATGCTTCAAGGCAACTGAAGAAGCACGAGCAGAACTACCCTGTGCACGATTTGGAGCTCAAAGTTGTAGTCTTCGCCTTGAAAGTATGGAGGCACTACCTGTATGAGGTTCATTTTGAGATCTTCTCGGATCACAAGAACCTCAAGTACATTGACATGCAGAAGGACCTGAATCTACGCCAGTGGAGGTGGTTAGAGTTCCTCTATGATTATGATTATACCAAGCACTACCACCCGGGGAAGGCGAATACCGTAGAGGATTCTTTGAGTAGGAGAGCCGACACAACTGGATCGGAGTCTCGGGTGATGTCCATGGAGATAGTGCGGATGATGGAAGACATGCAGATTACTATGGTGTCGAGGAATGATCCAGAGGTTTATGAGGAATACTTGGCAGCTCTGAGCATTGAGTGTGATATCAGAGGCCGCAATAGGGCAGAGCAAAGGCAGGATACAGCGCTGGAGCCTATATTAAGAGCCTTGGGAGAGGGCAAATTCGAGGAGTATTCACTGCATGGCGACCTCGTTCATTTTCGATACCGTGTTTATATAACCGTAGGAGGTGGGATCCAGGGAGACATACTCAGGGAGGCACACTGCACACGATATTTAGTTCACCCCGAGATCACCAAGATGACGACGGATCTGCGGAGGAGCATGTATTGGCCCGGGATGAAGAGAAATATCGTTGATTTTGTGACACACTGCGAGGCATGCTAGCGAGTGAAGGCCGAGTGCAAGAGCCCTGGAGTATTACTACAGTCATTGCCGGTACCGGAGTGGAAGTTTGAGGATATTTCGATAAATTTTGTACATGGGTTGCCTCGCTCTCACTCCAGGCAAGATTCTATATGGTTCATCGTGGACCGATTGACCAAGGTAGCCAGGTTCATCCCAGTCTAAAAGGATGCTCCAGTCGGTGTATTGGTGAGGCTATTCGTAGAGTAGTTTGTGAGGTACCATGGAGTGCTCAAGACGATTATATCGGATCAAGACGGTCGATTTACTTCCCGGGACTGGAGGGCAGTGCATGAGTACTTAGGTTCCCTACTTGTATTTAGTACTGCCTTTCATCCACAGACCGATGGTTAGACAGAGAGGACTAACAGGACCATGGAGGATTTGTTGCGGTTTTGTATACTTGATACAGGGAAGCCATGGGAGCAGTTGTTGCCATTGATTGAGTTCTCTTACAACAACAGCCATCAGGCCAGCATTGATATGGCTCCCTATGAGGCTTGGTATGGGAGGAGGTGTCTGACACCTCTATCTTGGGTTCAGGATGAGAACCCGAAAGCGCTTGGTTTAGATTATGTCAAGGACATAGACGTGCACATTCGGCTGATCAGAGACAAAATGCTAGAGGCTCAGAGTCGGCATGCAAAGTATTATAAAGCGAGGCAATGTAAGGTAGAGTTTCAGTTGGGGGACAAGGTGTTTTTGAATATTTGTCCGATGCACAGTGTTTCGCGGGCACAAGAAGCTCAGCCCTATATATATGGGGCCTTATACGATCATGGAGCGGATCGGACCCTTGACATACATGCTAGAGCTACCTCCGGAGTTAGCGAACCTGCATGACGTCTTTCATGTCTCCTCACTTCGGAAAGCATTACTTCGGCCGGAGAAACATATTACTTCTACCTTGGGCCTGGTTGCATTTGAACGGTCAGTTCAATTGGAGCCAATCCGAATCGACGATACATCATTGCGAGTTTTGCGGAAGAAAAGCGTCCCTTTGGTGAAGGCATTGTGATCAAATCATGGACAGGAGGAGCACACTTAGGAGCCCTTGGATCTCATGCAAAAGAAACACCTGAAGATCTTCACCCCAGGGACAAATTAAACCTCCTACATATCGATCTTTTCTTCACTTGTGAAACCCTTAGACCAGAGCTTGAATTTCGAGGACGAAATTTTTGTTTTGTTGATTGGAATTTGTAACATTCCCCACACTTCTAGACCCCCAAAAGTTAGGGTTAGGGTTTGAGTGGTGCATGAGGCCCTAGTGTGACCCTAGCTCAGCTCGAACTTAAGGAAAATTACTATATGCACCCACAATGTGCACAAGTCAACCAAGACCAATTCATACTCACATGAACTCACCACCTCAAGGTAAGCTCACTAAAACATAAAACTGTGAGATCCAATTCACCCTAAAACATAAAACTGACCTTGCCCCTAGTCTTGGGACATCAAGGGAGACTCAGGTGACCCAAAAGCCTCGTCATGGGATCACCAATTTGACCAAAGACAAACTTGGCCCTATTTAGGTCAAAATCACACTATTTGGCAAAAATGGGGCAATTAGGGCATCACCATGATCCAATATACATTGGGTGGTCTCAAGGGACTCAAGACACACCCCTTGGACCAATCAACCCATCAAGTTGACCAAAGTCAACGCCAAGGTCAACCATGGTTAAATTAACCCCTAAAGGCTAAATGGGAGCCCAAGCCAATTCAAGTGGGCTAAGGCCTTGCCCAAGGCCCATCCTACAACCCATTAGATTTTTAAGATTAAATAATCTGAATTAGATGAGTTTAATGTGGATTAATGGGGTAATTTGGGGGGAAAGTTTCATTTGGAGGGGAAATCATGGAGGAAGTCCAAGTGGCACTCCCTTCTACTTTCCCAACCCCTCTTTTGATCTCCCCTGATGAAGATGAGTTTTCTAGCAGTTACATGTCAGCAACCATCAAGGAGGGGCATTACTGGCCATAGCCTACCACCCCTAATTCATGGATCTCCTATATAGAGGCCCTCAAAGCTCAATTCGATACTTTCATCACCTTTAGAATGCCTCAAATAGTTGAAATCGACTCTTACATCAAAGCTTTCTGTGGAGAATCGAGATTGGGAGAGGTTCGCCAAAAAATGCCAAAATCCATGGCCACCCGTCGGAGTAGCCGCATCCAAGCCTGAAATCAGACATGCTTCTCCCCCTCTCCCCTTGTGCTAGCATCTTAGATCACTAGTGTTTGAAATCAGGTTCAAAGGAGTCGATTTCCATCTTGATATTTCATGGAAAAAGCAATTTTTGGCTCCTCTCGAGTTCACCGGAAACCACCACATCTGGCGGCCAGGCAATAGCCAAACAACCGCCAGGCAATAGCCACCACCTCAACAGAGGTGGTGATGGCAGTGTCTGGGTGGGGAAGTTAGCGGGTGGCCAGAAAACAGCTCTGGAAAGACCTCCAGGTCGGGCAAATTATGCCCCTCGGCTGGAGGTAGAAGTTGAAATCACAACCGTTGATTTGGATTTATATTAATTATTATATATTTTTGCCCCTTTAATATGCACTCTTTGAACTAGAAAAATGAGGCCCTTAGAGCTGAACCATGAAAAGTTCCCAAAACAAAATAGGTAGCCATGTGAGTCTACTTTAATTAGAAATTAAAATCAGGTCATTTGAAGTACTATAGCTCCATGTAGAGCAATTCTTGTGGGACTGATCCTTAGGGTAGGGCAGTCACTATTTCCTTAATAACTTTTAATTGGCTAAGATGATTGACTTGAAATTTGGGGGATTTAAGAATATACCAAAGATACACCTACAGTCCACACATGGGAATTTTTGGACAATATTTTTCTATGATTTTAGAAAAAATGTGATTTTTCATAAAAGTGAGATATTTTGGTGAAAAATAATTATATATATCCCAAATTATGGTGGGAGTCTCAGTAGGGAAACATAAAATCATGCTAAAAATTTCGAGTTATTTGGAGCTTTGCATGCTGGTGTAATTCCAATGCATGAGGCTATGGCTTGTGATATGTAATGTGCATTTAGCCAAAATGTGTATCTTGTGAATTTAGCAAGATTGGCTTGGAATAATCAAGTGAAATTTTATGCATGCACTTATTTATTGAAAGTACATCTCCTTATGAAGTTTTAGAACATTTTGAGTTGATTTGCTTCGCAAATGAATTAATTAGTATTTTTATTACGCATGTGTATTCATGAAATTAAGGTGACTAAAATAGCTGCAAAAATTATGAAACCTTACCTATAGCAATGGTTTAGTATAATACATACTGGATAAATTAATTGGAATTTTTAAAAGTCAGAATCTTAGGGTTGCAGTTATAATTACCATTTTTGCCCTTCTATATTATTGAGATAATTATGCTAAAATTGAGTTATAAAATTATACATTTATGGAAAAAAATAATTATTTACCCTCTGTAACCTCTAGTAATTTTTCTGGAATTATTGATGAATATTTATAGTACTTCATGTGTAACATGACATAGTGGATCTGATATTTGTAATTAGAAATTAAATATCAAATATTATTAGAATGATGTGAAATTTGGTCCAGACCTTTTATTTATCATTGTGACCTTGTGGAAATTCTTTGGTATTATTTGGACCCTTGGAAATGACACTTCATGTTCAAAATCACATTTAACAATAATTTGGGAAAATTATGATAATTGCTGATTATTTTAGGAAAATTATAAATCTCTGAAATTAGGTCTAAGATTCATGATAGGTCTCGGGAAATAATCTTAGGGCCTAGGGTCAAGAATTTGGAAGAATTCTATTCATACACACATACAAGATCATGTGGTTTGCATTTAACAATTTTGGGAAATTAGTGTTTCAGTAGTTGATGTTTTGGAGAGGTCACACAATTAGTAACCCTAATAGAGAATTTGGTTAAGGGTAACATAACATTACTAAGTGTCGTGAGAAAGGGAACGATGAGGTTCAACCCATCATAGTTTCTTGTACCGATACGAGCCCTTCACAGGGTAGACCTTGGGAAGTCCAAGGTTAACCATAAATCACTATGTAATCCGGAAGTTAGACAAGAGTTGTCTTATAGGATTAAAGTATATTATAATGATCTCACCCTTGTATGGGTTGGAGTGATATAGGACTTGTTAGTCCTGCGATCTAGTGGCTCGGGTGGTTGGTCGATATCAGGATGGGTTAGTCCTGCAAGCTAGGGGCTCGGGAGGGTATTGTTATACCTGATTTAGTGTTTATGTGGTGGGTCACTCGGTACTAGTCCAGTCGGCACACCGACGGAAGAACGTTGACTCTGGTGCGGAGTGTAGACATTTGGGGAGACCGATAGGATGTTTATACCGAGGTCTGGAGGACTATGTCCCCTAAGAGCACACCCGACCACAGAAGACTGGTAGTTTCCAGCAAGAGTACGCAGGGGATCCATTGTTGTGTTCTTAGCGTCGAGGAGTACGAGAGGTCTAGGCATAGTAGTGTGCCTACCCTCTTAGGAGTGGAGAAACCCGCTTCACTACCACCGTGAGCTACGACGGTTAGTAACTGAGAGGTTGGCCACCTCCAAAAAGTGGGGATGCATGAAATGTTTGTGCATAGAGTCGTGTGTTGGTTGCATTGCATTGTATAGTATGGCATAGTATACGCACCTGCAGATCCTCATCATATAAATTAGTATGGGCTCTTTTATATGATGAGTTATAATCTCAGAAATCTTAACTTATAAGTTTGTATGGGCATTCATATAAGTTAAGGTACACTTCTGTGATGGTAGTGTAGTTGTTTTACTTTACTTGTTTTACTTAACACCTCTTTCTTTACATTTATATTGTGTTAGTTGTTGCTCTTCTTTACTTTTGTTATTGCTCATACAGATATAAAACTGCTAGAGAATTATCTATTTATATACTACGGTCACCTGCTTGTACATTATACAATTATTGGTCCTCCACTTTCTTCCTCTTGCTTGGTGCCTAGGAGCCGCGAGGATGAGGCAGGGAGAAGTAGCTGAGTCAAGTATGACTGACCGTCGTTGGACTACATCATTTTAGGGACACGTGGAGACGTCGTCGCAGTTCGACCAGGCGCAGCCAAAGATTGAGACACCAGGATCTGAGGAATCGGAGCTGCGCACTACTACTACCCGTCGTCAGGTTGGTGATCATATAGTTTAGCTTTCGCGTTGTTAGTTGAGAGAGAGTGATATTTATGATGACAATGTACTGGGCATAAGCCATATTTCTTGTACTCTTTCATTTATCTCATGTGTACCTTTTGTTTAGATATTTATATATCTACCATGTGATGTGTAAACTTGTTTTCTTCTTATTTCATTGGTTATGTGAATGATCATGCTTGCCGGTAGGGTCGCCGTATTGTGGTGGCAACTAACTCGTAGTTGGTGTCATTATAAGGCGACGGTCCTAGGCAAAAATTTCTCCTCGACCGTTCCAAATTTCGGGGGGGGAGATCTTATAGACTGCCCCACTCACCAGGCCATCTGCCTTTCTACTACCTTGGGGTGAGTTGGTCTGCTTGCCCCACTCACCTCCTTCCTGGACTTGAGGGCCCATTTACACCATGGACTTCTTTGATGAACCTACTCAACGAACACGGGGTTGTACACAATCCTTGCTCTTTGTGAGATTCTCTCAAGCTCGAAAAGAAAAGTCCAACCCCAAGTGTTCGGTGAGTACTTGCTGACCTGGAGGGAATCTTTAGGTGGGCCCCTCCACTGCGCTATATATATCCCAAACTAGTGGATAAGAGGGCTTCACAGTTTCTTACCTTTCCCCAGATTTACATTCATTTTTGATGCACCATGCAGCTCTCGAAAGAACTTCAGGATCGCATCGCTGCAGCGAGAGAGGAGAACAAATCCTCCATTGTCGAGTGCATTCCCTGGTTTTCTAGGAAAGATTCGAGCTTGCCACATAAGCTGAAAAAGGCAAAGATAATCCTGCGTGACTACACGGACAACGAGTTCACCTTTCTGACTCCCTCTCCTGCCCCGAGCTCATTCCTCAGGTACTCAGACTTTCCCCTTCACTCATCAACCATCAAGAAAGATTGATTAAAAACTGTTCTGGCCGCTCGCAGATAGAGCTTCCTAGGGAAAAGGATGCGGGAGAGGATTCTACAAATGCTAGCCTACACTTCCACACAGTCAGGAGCGACCCGCCGGACCAGAAGACCCACCCTCAAGTTGCCCTGAGTGGTCCGGCATCCATGCCTGGCAAATTAATTTTCACCTTTCCTCTGACCCTCCAAACTTTTCTTCGCTCCTTACCTTACCCTTCTTATCGCAGCTCCAACCTTTGGGACCACAGGACTACACAATCTGCCCCCAATGTCGCTGGCTCGTGAGACAACCCTTGATCCTGCCACAGACTCCAGACTCCCGGTCGAAGGAGCTCCCAGTCATTCGACTCCTACCACCAATATGAACACCGATCAGGCATCGTTCCCCACTGGTCTCGGGAAAGCGCACATGATCTCCTTTGAAAAACCTTTTAAGGGGTGGCCCAGTTCCTTTCACTAGTGCTCGGGCAAAGAGGTCAACACTTCGTAAGGTTAGTAAAGACACTCGCCTTCTTACAGTTGATATCCTATCTTGAGTTGCTAACCTCACCTTTCGCAGGCTACCGAGAGCTCTCGTCAATCGATGTTGAAATTGAAGAGGAGGATTTCTCACCCCTTTCCCCGGATATGATCACGGACATCTTAGGTGACCTAATGAACGTGGTGGTGCTGAAGAGGTGAATGCCCGAGTTATTCAGGAAATATAGGCTCATGCTGCACAAGATCTATAGTTAAGTTCAAGAAAACAAGGATTACTAAATGATGACTGCGCGACCTCAAGGGGAACTACATGCAACTTCTTGACGAGATATGGTGAGGGGGGGGGTAGCGAGGAGACCTCCACGGGGGTTCACATCGCACGAGCAGAAAACCGCTTGCGCCAAGTACAGCAGGAGCTACATGTTGTCCACGCATTTTACTATCCACGCCTGCTACTGAGGATGGGGAGGGGAGGTCAGAGAAGATGGTGATGGCTCCCACCTTGAGCCTACCGGCACTCGACCCCTTATCCTTTTCTATTTAATTCTTCGTGTCGCACAATCTTTTCCTTTCTCTGCATGTATTAGACATTAATTTTGTCGGATATCTTAAGAATGCATTCATTTACTTATGTTGAATAGCTTGGTGACATTGCTTTATGATTTTCTCTTTTCCTTGTCGATTCGATTTTATGGCTTCGAATGGAACACTTGCTTCAACCCGCAAGAGAGTGGGGGGAGCGCTGCCCGGTCCAGTGTTCGAGGCGGTGGGCGGCGGGTTTGCTATCTGCACGGCCCCTATTCTGGATTCTTCCTTCCGAACATTTTTTTCTATAAATCTGATATGGGCGTGGGTTTGAATCCCGCCGACAACATTTTTTTATAAATATCCCCCCACCTACCGCATTTACTACTATTTGTCGCTTAGCTTTCTTCTTCCTTTACCGCACTCGCACCCTTGACCTCCTCGCTTCCCCTCGTGCTCTTAACTTTTCCATCTAACACTCGCGCGATGGGAGGCGATGCTGATGGTCGATCCAAGTGCGTCGAGGAATTCGCTGAATACCCCTTCCTTAACTGTAATCTCACGGAGGAGTTCCACCCAGTAGTAGGACACTACATCTCGCCACGCTTCGTCGCGCGCCACCCTAGGGAGGACGAGTCGATCAAACACTTCTCGCCAAATGTGCTCACCCTCCCTTTGGAGCACTTCGAAGTAGGGATCCTCCTTCCCTTGTGGGCCGAGGTGCACCAAGCTCTACGGTACTTCGGGGTGGTGCCAGCTCAACTCAACCCCAATTTTATTGCCCTGCTAGTGGCATTCGCCTACTACATGTGTAAGGAGCGAATTAAGTTCAGCCTCATCGTCTTCCGCAAACTGTTCACCTTCAGGGCCAAAAACGATGGGATCACGTTCTTCTTCGGCCAACAAATCATGGTTTGTGGTCTCTCCAACAAGAACCACCATTGGATCTGCAAGTTCTTCTTCGTAACGAGGGACTTTGGCAACATCCCTTCTTGCTTATTCAACAGGATGAGGCCACCTATCGCCCCCACCATCGGAGATCATGAGGCCAAACTCTAGCTATACCTCCTCGAGGGGAACTTCGAAGTTCCTTACTTGAGGAGGAACATCAACTCGCTTCTTCCCGTTCCCTCCAGAGAAGGTATTCTTTACTTATTCTTACTTTTAGATCTCGTCTTGTCCCTTTAAGTTTCCTTGCTAACTGTATAAAGGTGCAAGGGAGAGAGACCTGCCATTAAACTCGCCTTTTGCGAGTGGTAGAATTCCCTCCGTCGATCTTACTCACGCGGAGTCCGATGCTGGTGCCTTCAGGGAAGAGCCGGGAACCTCTTCCCAATCGAGTGGCAAGAGACAGGTCCCCGACAAGCCTTCTGCCCCGCTGGCTAAAAAACAAAAGTATGCACCCACTACCAAGGGGAAAGAGGTCTGCAAGATCGAGCTGGAAAAATCCCTTGTCGTGGGCGAGGCTATTGGGACCTCGATCTTGCGAGAAGAGGGGGGCTTGCGAGAGAGCAGTGCCGAGGGGGCACTAGAACTTCAGTCTTGACGAGAAGCGCCTGGACAATGTCGGCAACCCCATGCTTCTTTGGGATAGGGAGGCCAACAAGGCCTCAATCTCTACACTCCTCCCCTCCTGGCAGGAGCAGGAGACCGTCAATGGCCAAGCCTATGCATTTTCCTTAGGGCTCTATAGGCGGGAGGACGCTTCTCTTTACGATGATGCAACCACGCAGGCACTCGTACATGAGAGCACGCGAGCCCAGCTATGGGCACTCGAATTTGCCCACATGACAGCGCGTCGCGGCATACATCTTGCGTGGAACCTTGTCGAGGTCGAGCACTCGCGTGGCCTCATGTCGGAGGAGGTCATAGGCCTGAAGCGGAGGTTGGAAGCCACCAAAAAGCTTCTCGCCGCCCATCCTGACGGGGTGGTAAGTGTGGCCTCACCCCTATAGTGGTGTTTTTCATTCTTCTCGCGCTAATCCCATTTTCCTTGTGCTACTCGCAGGATACCGTGACTGTTGACTGACTTCGCGCGCAGATAGCCGGTCTCAAAATGGAGAATGAGGGGTTGAAGGCCCACAACAAAGAGTTGATTGAGGCTGCGCTACCGCCAGTTCCCGGCAGGAGGAGTTGGCTTCAACAATACTCCAATCGCAAGATAAAGGAGATAATGCATAGAATTCCATCAAGGCGGCAGGGCTTGTGCTCCAGGTGATGCAGAGGTCCAGTCTACTAAAGGTCGGCAGTGAGATGGTCACCGCTCAAGACCTGGTCCCCGAGTTGTTCCTCCCCATCGAGGATTCAAAGGATGATGCCGACCCGCCCCTTCGCGAGAGAGAGAAGTCTGGGGACTCTTACTGAAACATAGACACAACTTCCTCTTTCAATTCTAAATCCGAGGAAGGAAGTTCGCAACTTTCGTTCTATTTTCGTTGTCGTAGCAAAAATGGAAATCCTGAATTCCAAATACGTTTCCGTTTGGAGTTTTCGACGTAGCGTTCGCTGACAAAATTCGGGCAAAAACCCAAAAATGAATCTAATTATTCTAAGAGAAATTATAGACACACACAAAGGAAGGGAAAAAATCAAATTACCCACGGAAAGAAGCGTCTTCTCATATTTGAAGTCGATGGCAATCCCGCGAGGAACTCCTCGTCACCTTCGATTTCCCGCTCCGAGGTCGGTCGCTATCGCACACGGACACCATAGAATTAAATCACTCTTTCACGCAAGGTGGTACCACAGATTCACTCACTCAAAAAAGTAAGAAAGCCACAAACTATTAACCTAAAATTCACTCGCTCTCACACTCAAAATGGATTCACGAAATCTCAGTCACTCAAGGTGGATCTACGAAATCTCACAAAGAAGCAAGAAGTCAACTTTCAATTCCTAACTTCAATTGGAAACTGTTTACAGGAATAAACCCACACAACTATAGTTCTCTTATCACTTTTAATAGAGGCAGCAACAAACATAAAAGCTCATCCAACCCTAAACAGAAGCCAAAATAATCAAACTATTCATCTTCTATATAAGACTTCAATCAAAAGCAACAAGCACACAACATCTAGGCTTCGTTTGAGGGGACTTATTTTCACCGGTCAAGCGATTAAGACCACATGTACCGGGCCTTAATTAAGGCTTGGTACATGCGGTCGTAACCGCTTGACCGGTGAAAATAAGTCCCCCCAAACGGATCCCTAATCTCAGTTAAATCTTACAAGAAGCAGCAAGCTTCAGATCTCTCTCAACATTCAACCATCCAAAGGAAGAAAATGAAGCAGCCTATGTTGTTTAAGGCGCGCCTAAGGCTCCATGCTCATCAGGCTCAAAGGTTTGCGCCTTTGAGCACTTTTTTTGCGCCTTTGGACATTAAAAGTGCGCCTGAGTGTGTTTTTTTGTTGTAAACCTATTTTTTTCAAAATAATGAAAAAAATAATACAAAAACTCAATAATTTTTATATGATTTAATATTTTTGTTACATAATTGATCATTGAGAATTAGATATGATACATACGATCATATTGATTTTATTTTTTAAGAGATATAAATGATAATAATGAAGGATTAATGAGTAGAATATATAAAGATTATGTTCAAGAAGATGAATTGATGTTTAATGTCGATTATTTAAAATGAATGTGGTTGCGTCTTGTCTTCTTCGGGCGCGCGCCTGTGCCTTGAGCCTTGTGCCTAGGCTCCTAGACCCCTTTGCGCCTTGGTGCGCTTTGCGCCTTGGTACGTCTTGCGCCTTTAATAACTAAGGAAGCAGCTAACACATTCAAAACCGCAGCATTCCTGACCACACGACTCAAAGGAAGCATGACTCAAACAGGAAATCAAGCAAGCAACATCAATCACTCAATACATTCGACAACTCTGCAATAGTTTTTCACCACCCTTCACCAACAATAGCCAACCCCTTTTATAGGGTTTTGATTTTAAAACGAAAAAATCAAACCTCGGCCTTCTCTTTCAACCGCAGTAATGACGTCGTGGAGGCAGACGATCGTGGCTGGGTGGGAAAGTTCGATGTTGAATCTGTCGGGGAAATTATGCGGGCTCGTGGGCATACATGACTTCTCTAGGTGCCACACCATTGTTGCGTGCGGTGCGACTGGGGGCTGTCGAACCGAAACCGGGAGAGTTGTCTGGGATTAAGGCCGGCTTCGTTTGGGGGGACTTATTTTCACCGGCCAAGCGGTTACGAATTAAGGTCCGGATTCATGCGGTCGTAACTGCTTAGCCGGTGAAAATAAGTCCCCCAAACGGAGCCTAAATCGGGGAAGAAAAACAGTACCAGGCCGGCTTGAGCGGTAATGAACCGGCTTTACTTAATATATATATATATATATATATATATATATATATATATATATAGCAAAAATATATATATATGACACAAATATATATATATATATAGGGCTGAAGAGGTCCGGTCGGGTGTGGCGTTGAGTACTTTTGCATCGATCTGATCTGGACCATTCTCCACCACATAGCCTTTAGATTGTTCATCCCCACATGTCTCAGCCTTTCATGCCAGATAACCGCATTATCGTTGGCCCTCATCTTATAAACATAAGAATTTTTTGACAACACAAACAAGTCTTTTACCCTCCTTCCAATATGAGTTACGTCAGCTTTCACAGCTAACACATTTCAGAGAAATTTCACTTATATCGGGTCAAACAGAACGTGATACTCAGCATCTACAGTATTGGCCACGGAGAACAGGTTTTTCTTAATACTCGACATATGATAAACACTCCGCAAAATCAGTGGCCTCTTATCACTACATACAGAAATCATACCTTCCTTCTCTACTGCATGTACAATATCATCAACGTTAATAATAGCATCATTACCTGAGTATGCCATCAAAGAAAAAAATTTTGACTCGTCCCCGGTGAGATGATGTCCACACCCCGAGTCAATGATCCAGTCATCCTTAAAGTTGATAGAGGCCATGACACGAACAGCTGTTGCAAACATATCTATCATGAAATAATTCCCCCATCCACTTTAATCATCCCTAGGTTCAGCTTCTCCTTTTCCTGTAGCGTGTCCTGGCTGAAGATTAACTTTATAGTCCTTCTTGATGTGACCAAGCTTATTACACCTGTAGCATCTTGGTCCTCTCTTCCTCCCTCCATCCTACTTAGGAGGCTTACTCATGTTCTGCTATGATGAAGTTGATGGACCATCTTCTACAGGTGTCTTCTTCTATCTATCACATCTCTTCTTCTTCTTCCTAAAATAAAGAACCTTACTATCTCCCGGCCCCCTGAGATAGTGGATCCAGCCATCTGCCTTGTCAAGCTCTCCTACGAAGTAAGGAGATTTTCCAACTCTAGCAACGATAGTTAATTGGCCCAGCCCTGCACAGATATAACAAAGGTCACAATTTCCTTCTATAAGCTGCAGAATATATATCTCTTCAGCTTTGCCTATGAGATAAGCTCTTTTGGGTCCAATGTTGAAATTTCAGCACATAGATTCTTCATCTTCAAGAAGAAGTATAATATGGACAGCTCTCCTTGAGTTGTTTTCGCCAACTCATTCTCTAGAAATTATAGCAGAGTTACACTCTTCTTATTGAACAGCCCATCCAAGGCCATCCAAATCTCAACAGCCGACCGACATCTAATGATGTGGTCGAAGAGCTCCGATGAGATTGTCCGCTTTAGAGTGAACTCTGTCTTCACATTGGTTCTCCTCCAAGCAATCACCGCCTCAACATTCCCTCCAGTAGCAACTACTTCTTGTCTTTCGTCTCCACAAACGAGCTCCCAAAGGTCCTCAGCCAAAAGATAGCTCTTCATGAAAGACCTCAACTTTTTAAAGTTGGTCTGCACTAGGAGCTCAATTCTCATACCTCTTGCATAACCGGCTTTCATTGTTGTAACTCTGGTTTACTTAAGCTTATAAAGGACTAGCACACCTCTGATATTGATCACTGCTAACTCGCATGTCCCTCTGATGCCATGTAAAATTTGCATGAACTAGAAAGGTCGCAGGAACATTCAACCAAACCAAGCCAAATAAATTAGAAGCAGTAGAAGAACAAGAGCCACAATGGAATTATGAATCTTCTTTATAGTGAGAGGCATGCATTGCAAGACATGATTTTGTAATGCACCCGATGGAAACAACAAAATACAGACAAGAGTAAATTGGCGGACTGAACTCAGTAACCGCTAACCGCATATCCGCTGAGACCACCACTTTGTCATGTGAACTGCATGGTTATTGAATGCTGAGGAAGATAACCCTGTCCGCACTCCTTAGTCGCCTGACCGCGAGGTCGCCTGACCGCGAGGTCGCCTGACCGCGAGGTCGCCTGACCATAGAAGTCTACCTCGAATAGATTGAACTAGAACCGAACTGTTGTTCAGTCACCCAAAGACAAACTGAAAAACCAAGCTTGATAAACTGCCAAGGAAGACCGCCTAGCCTCCTAACCGCGGCCTGCTATTAACCGCGATCGACTTTTACCAACTATCACACTACCACCTCTGACTTGTCCTTCAAAACCAAGTGCTAGTCACACAATCTACAAAACAAAAAAATAAACAGTTACTACTCCTTGTCGCACGGATACAAAATCCTTAACCGCATAGTTTAACCCGAGTTTCAGTTCTTATAGTTCCAATTAGTTATGACGAGGTTAGCACCCCTATTTATAGCCGGGTAGGCGGATACCGTCACCTCCCAGGGGAATAAGATAGACGTGGCAGCTAGTAGCACCAGTCTGCCCACATGCGGACTGCCACACCAGACCGCGCGGTTAAGTACCAAACTGCTCACGCAGTTAGAACCATCAGTCCGCACATTTATACGGACAGCACCATCAGTCCGCGTGGACTTGAGTAGATAATCAAACAACCACGCGACCTGAACCTTAACCGCATCTAAGCGTCGGTCTGTTGGTCTCCCATAGCAGACCGCGCAGTCCGCGGTTAGCTAAGGCTAACCGCACAGTTATGTGGTTTACTGCATCAGATCACCTGGACTTCAACCACCCAGGAACAACGGTGCACCTGCAACATAACCGCAACACCAGCAAAACCATTGCGGTCTTGGCGATCTCAAAGGTCTCTCAAATCAGACCGCGATGTCCGCTATTAGTCAACACCTAACCGCAACAGACAGTCCTCTGAGAACAACTGCTTGGTCAGACCGCAAGAAGAGAAGTAGCCGAAGAGCCGGCTAGTTGCCAAAGTCTATCCGCGCTACCCGCGTGGTCTCTGTGGTCTGTGCGGTCTGCCCTCCTCAGACCGCCCACTTCCATTATAACATTTTCAATAAAGTGTTCCTGCGACCTCTTGCTTTATAAAATTTTACAGTGACGCCATATGATGATACCCTATTTAATAAGAAATTGAGGCAAGAACAAGAAAGAGAATTTGATGGCTAATTTGTGCGCTGATATCATTGTTTGTAAGAATGAAGAAAAAGGCAAATATATTGCGTGAATGAGGTTTTCATTTCTTTACAAAAATTGTATACATAGCCTTGTATTTATTGGTGCTACAATAAATAATCTACTTATTGCATTAAATGTAATTTAGGCTCCATTTGGCGTGGCTTATCGCGGCTTATTTGCTTTGATGAGATTGGACAAAAATGTTATTGTCATATCAAAATCTTATGCCCCAAACTAGTTTTTTGTAACGGTAGTAACATTTGTCATACAAAAACATCCAATAACGTTTTTGTCCAATCTCACCGGAGCAAATAAACTGCGATAAGCCGCACCAAACACAGCCTTAGTGGCAGACTTGTAGGTCACAACAATTGCATTTAATTTTGATATCTGGATTCATTTCAACCAGGTGCATCACTTATATTTTAATTCAGTACTTTCTAAATTGAAAAATATGACTAAATATCAATTGGTAATAGATATTTTTGAGAAAAAAATGATTTAAAACACCATATTTATTGTGATTCTTATGTAATATTAGGGGAAATGATTATAGAAATGTTACCTGGGCAGCAATTCCTGTCTTTGAAATTTTGGAAACACCATCCTTTATAATGGAAGGCATGTAGTGACATAATCCTACTATCATGCAACACAAAACAAAACGTTTGCTAATGAGATTAAAATGCAAAAAAAAACAAATGATTATAGAAATTATTATGATTTGGAATTGAGTTGATTAAGATGTAGAAAATTAACCCATCTCAGCCGGAAAATGGAAATCGCCGAAGCTCATTCTCACACATAGGGCGTCAAAAAAGGCGGAGACCGAATCCTGCACAATTACATATTTATCTCGTAGACGTAGGAGGCCGTAGTCGATGAGGAACTGCTTCACCCACTCGAAGCTTTGATCGTGAAGACTGCTTTTGATGGAGAAGACAAAACATGAAAATAAAAATTAACAATTTCCTATCACATAGATAGATGTTTACTATGTAAAGAAAGAAGCATGTTTTATACATTAAAAAGTATGTTTTAGACTTCGTTTGGGGGACTTATTTTCACCGGTCAAGCGGTCACGTCCGCATGAACCGGACCTTAATTAAGGCCCGGTTCATGCGGTCGTGACCGCTTGACCGATGAAAATAAGTCCTCCCAAACGAAGCCTTAGTGATTTTATAGGTGAAGTGAAACAATGTTTAAAGTGTGGAAGATTTTGACATTATTTTTAATTTCTATTTAAAATAATCCAAGTAATTTTCTCTAATTTTAATTAATAAAATCTATACATATACAAGCAGTCACGCACGTGGTTCCTCGTGCCTAGGCAGCGACAATACATCCACCGTATTTGCTCATGTGAAAATTATTATTTTGCCGGATACAAAACTTAATAGGTTCAAATGAAGAAATGAAGACATGCTTTTAAAATAGAATTAAAAAAATACACAAATTAAGCTACTTTTAAAAATTAAAATTGTGAATGAGTCTCTTGTGTAGTGTGTTGGTAACGATATTTGACTATCACTGTTGCGATAATTGCCGCCTCTTTTTATATGGGCGGGTGCTGATTTTGAAAGTCACAATCTATGATACCGTCGACTTTTAAATTAAAATTTTGGCGGTATCTTTTTTAAATTTTTGAAAACTTTTTAATTCTTTTTTGAAGACCGCTCAATTCGTGACTGTTCTTTTGGAATTTCCCAAATTCCAGCAATTATGAAGGAGCATTGGTGACAGAATATATTTTCCTTCCGCTGATGGAAGAGATTTTTTAGAAGAAGATTTTTTTCTCCTTCCTTGATTGGATTCAGCTGGCCCCCACCTCTCTACTAGATTTTAGAGCTCTTTTCACCTATAAAAGGAGTGGCAGGCCATCCATGTAGTGGAGAGCAGCAGTTTTCTGGCAAAGAGATATTCAGCTTCTTCTACTCGGCCGGCTTCTTCCTCTCGGCCAACCTCTCCCTCTCGGCCGGCGAGTTCTTCTCGTCGCCAAGTTCTTCTCTCGCTACCAAAATTATTTTCTCGTCGCAACGTGTACGACCTGACCTTGGAGGATTCGAGATTTTCATCATTTTTCGGTCTATTCTTCTCCTCCATTTTAGTCGTATTGTATGTTTGAGAAATTAATAGTAAATTTACCTATATCGACACAGTGGACGTACCTAATTTCGGGGAGCCACTTTAAATCTTGTGTTCTTCTTTTGTGGTGTTTGTTTTTATTTTATTTTTTATTTTACTTAATTTTTGTGTTTATCACTATTCGTCGTTTGACCGTTAGAAAAAAAAGAAAATTTATTATTTGAAACAGGTTTTTGCATCTACACTCGGATCCGGTTTTTTATAACAAGTGGTATCAAAACGAGATTCAATCGGCGAATATTTGGAAGTTCTATTTCGAGTTGGGTCAACGGTAGGTGACGACATCGGTCTGATCCCTATCTTCCCAGTCTTGATCCGTGAATTTATCAGGTCGCCTCGGTCTCAGTGCATAGTTCTTCAGTTTGATCTCTATGACATCTTTTACACCCAGTGCGAAGTTTGAAGTTATGTTATTATAACTCTTATTTCTGAATTATTTTTCTGGTCAAAAACTTCATTTTGTGAATGCAGTTTTGTCACCCTCTATTACCTAAGCTCTTTTCTTATTACTCATTCGTTTTACATGAGCTTAGAGTGTGTCCAATTAACCTTTTTTGATTTGTTCTCATATGGGTTCTTTTTTCACATGTTGAGGTCAGTTCGTTTGCATTCATTATTGATGTGTTTGCATCTGTCAATTTCTCTCCCGCGCGCACATCAAAGGCCAGAAGTTTTGACATGTTTAGTTTGCTATGGGAGACCACCGCTGGAGGTGGAGCAATTGATATTGCTTCAGTTGATATTGCTTCAAGGTGGAGCGTTTCTGAGACAGCCACGTAAGTCCGGTTTGTGTGTTACTCAGGATTGAAGGAGTTTTCTTATTATCCGTTCTTCACCGAAGTTCATTCTGTTGGTTCATTTGGATTTGGATCTTGGTGACAGTTGGGGCATCTTGGCGTTATCTCAGACAGGTGGAGCATGTCATGGAAGAGCCGTCAAGGTGGAGATTATTGCGGTAATTGTCGTCTCTTTTCATATGGGCGGGTGCTGATTTTGGAAGTCACACAATCTATGATGCCGTCGTTTTATGTCAAATTTTTGGCGGTATCTTTTTTGGATTTTTGGAAACCTTCCAAATCTTTTTTGGAGACCGCTCAATTCGTGGCTGCTCTTTTGGAATTCCCCAAATTCCAGCAATTATGGAGGAGCATTTATGGCATAATATATTTTCCTACCGCTGATGGAGAGGATTTTTTGGAAGAGAATTTTTTCTCCTTCCTTGATTGGGTTCAGCCGGCCCCACCTCTCTACCCGATTTTAGGACCCTTCTCACCTATAAAAGGAGTGGTCGGTCATCCAATGCAGTGGAAAGCAGCAGTTTTCTGGCAGAGAGATATTCAAATTCTTCGACTCGGACGGCTTCTTCCTCTCAGTCGGCCTCTTCCTCTCGAC
Source organism: Platanthera zijinensis (assembly GCA_039513925.1). Taxonomy (NCBI): domain Eukaryota; kingdom Viridiplantae; phylum Streptophyta; class Magnoliopsida; order Asparagales; family Orchidaceae; genus Platanthera; species Platanthera zijinensis. The sequence continues at coordinate 38,095,740 of CM077093.1, forward strand.
CGGCGAGTTCTTCTCGCCGCCAAGTTCTTCTCTCGCCGCCGGAACTATTTTCTCGTCGAAACGTGTACGGCTGGACCTTGAAGGATTCGAGATTTTCATTATTTTCTCGGTCTATTCTTCTCCTCCATTTTAGTCGTATTGTATGTTTGAGAAATTATGTAAATTTACCTTGCCGGCATAGTGGGCGTACCCAATTTCGGGGAACCGCTTTAAATATGATATTCTTCTTTTGTGGTGTTTGTTTTTATTTTATTTTTTATTTTTTTATTTTTGTGCTTATCTCTATTTGTTGTTTGCCGTTAGAAAAAAAAAGAAAACTTTTTTTTGAAACAGGTTTTATACCTGCACTCGGATTTGATTTTTCATAACACATCACAAAAAGGGCTTAAAAACTCATGTATTTTTTTCAATGAAAGGGATGAAAGTAAACAAGGGTCTGTTCGTTTCAACGACATTGATATTGAAGTATTGGCTTTCAATCCAATATCAAACCATGGTAAATGCATTGAGTTTAAATCCAATTCTTTTGTTCGGTCGCATGATGACTTTCTGTCATAGGAATTGACATTAATAACTTTTAATTGTTCGTTTGTATGAAGATTTTCAATCATAGGAATTGAAATTGTCAATGCTTCAAATAAAAATAAAAAACGCGGATTTCTCTTCCGACATAAATTTTTCGCATTACTCGATTTTTTCGTCATGACGCGATTTTTTGCCCGAACTTCAATTTTCGGCAAGAACGCGAAATTTTTCATCCGAACGCGATTTTTTCGCCGAGACGTATTTTTTCGCCCGGGCGCGACTTTTAATCTGGGCGAGACTTTTTCGCCGGACACGATTTTTTCGCCCGGACGTGACTTTTTTGCCTGACCGACTTTTTCGCCCGGACGCGATTTTTTCAACGGACGCGATTTTTTCTCCCCGAAGTGATTTTTTCGCCGCGACGCGTTTTTTCGCCCGTGGGGGTTTTCTTCGCCCAGACGCTCTGTTTTCGCCCGGACGCGATTTTTTCGCCCGGACGCTATTTTTCTTCCGGACGGGACTTTTTAATCCCGGACGCGACTTTGTTCGCCGGGATGAAAAAAGCGCACACGGGCGTAAAAAATCGCACAGGCGAAAAAACCACGCACGGGCGAAAAAATTGGGCACGGGCGAAAAAATCGCGTCCACCGAAAAAATTGGGCACGGGCGAAAAAATCGCTCGGCTGAAAAAATAGCATTCGACCGAAATATTCGCGGTCGGGCAAAAAAATTGCGTTCGGGCGAAAAAATCGCACCCGGGCGAAAAAATCGCATCGGGCCGAAAAAATCGCGTCGGGGCGAAAAAATCGCGCCAGGCGAAAAAATCGCGCCGGGGCAAAAAAATCGCGTGCGGGGAAAAAATCGACCCCGGGAGAAAAAATCCCGTCCGGGAGGAAAAAACGCGCCCGGGCCAAAAAATCGCGGTCGGAACAAAAAATCGCGCCCGGGCGAAAATATCGTGTCCGTGCGAAAATTCGTGATCGGGACCGCGTGAAAAATCCGGGATAAAAAAATCGGGGCCGCGGAAAAATCCGGGCAAAAAAAACCGCAGTGGGCGAAAAAATCGCGCCCGGGCGAAAAAATTGCGGCCGGGCGAAAAAATCGCTGTCGGGCGAAAAAACCGTGCCCGTTGAAAAAATCGTGGCCGGGCAAAAAAATCGCGCACGGGCGAAAAAATCACGCCCGGGCGAAAAAAACACGCCCGGCGGAAGAAACACGCCCGGGCAAAAAAATCCTATTTTAGGGCAACGACCATCCAAGTTTTTTATTTTTAATATAGTAAATATATAAGGTTATTTATCGAGACCTCCCTGAGAGTTTGCATAATTACAGGTCACACCCCTCTATCTTTCAAAGTTACATTTATCTTGATCCCCCTCTAAGTTTCATGTCTATTCCTTAGAAATATGAATGAAAAATAATAAAATCAGCCAAATTATTTTATAATGTTTAAATTTTATCATTTTATAATAATTCTAGATTCATTTAAATGGATAAAATGTAACACACTCTTTTCAGTGTAGGGTAATTACTTATTACAAAGGATAAATTTGGAATATCATAAAATAATTTGGCATATTTGATCACTTTCCATCTATATTTTCAAAGGAAAAGGTCGCACTTTTCAATGTAGAGTCATTACAAATTGTAAAATTGAATATCATAAAATAATTTTAAAGGAATATTTTTATAAGCTGTGGAAACTTCGGAGGGAGGTAAATGTAATTTTGAAAGATAAAGGAGTGCAATCCCTAGCTAATTATAAAAATTATAAAACATTTAAACATAGTAATAAAAGTAGCAATACTAAAGGTAAAAAAGAAACTTCATATATGATTTATGTTTTGATGTTGCATCAAACACAATTTTGAAAAGCATTTTTATGAGCAATATTTTTTTTAATTAATCGTATAAATATAGTTTTCATAGCAAAACGTAAGAAAAAGAAAGAAATAGTTGTAAAAATGTTCCCACCTGAATAAAGGCTTATCATTTTTATGAATGTTGTGGGAGTGTTTACGAAAACTAAGGCCGTGCTGGGCATGTCACATGTGCATTCCCACATGCTATTTTCTTTAAAAGGCATTTAGATAAAATATCATCACAGTCATGCAGGCGCGGTAAAGCTTGCATGTCACACATTTTTTGAGTGGGAGATATCAGAGTGTCGTTGATGCACATGTTCGTTCGAATCACAAATTTTGCACGAATTTTGGCGGCTGATCGGCTCTATGCCGCGTGAATTCTAGACATTGGCTTTGGATAAGTGTAATCAAATAGGCCCTATCTAAAGTTCATACCGGCACGGTTCGTATATATGTACCACACCACTATTCTAATCAGAATCTAAGAGGTAGGTTATGTTTGGGAAACTAGTGCTATTTTAAAAGGGAGATATTAAACTGTATTTTTAAAGTTGTAGTTTTAAAATTGAGGCTCTGTTTGGAGTAACCTCTGTTTGGTGATAATTTAAATTGTATTTAAAATTATCTCAACATATTTTTTATTTATTATGGTCTGAATTTTTCTGAAATTTAAAAGACAAAATAATATTGTATGTGTGATTTTCTTACAAATCTATAGATATAAAAATTATTTTTTTTAACTTCAAATGATTATAAAAAAGGTCAAACAGGCCATTTTGAAAGGGAGAAAGGAGCTCTCATGGGCCGTGTTTTAGAACCCGGCAGGGCGCCGTTCCGGCGGGGCTGACCCGGAGGAAAAGTGTTTGGGAGAAAATCGGCCGCTCCGAGTTCCACGCCGGCCGGCGCCGAAAAGGAGGAAACCAGCGGTTTTGCCGCTGGCCTCGCGAGTTCCAGTCCACCGTTCACGCCGACCGTTTTCTCTCTACTTCCCAGCGTGCCACCAAGCTGGTTTGTAACAGGGGGCCAAACACAGCCACGGTCTATTTCAAAATGGAGGAATAAGCCGGTTTCAAATCCGTCGTTTTAAAATGACGGAAGTTTTGATTGTTGCCAAACAACCCTCCTCTGACCCGATTAGAATGGAATGGAGGCAAAATGGACTCCCAAACATAGCCGTAGAAAGCGAAAAAAGAAGAAGCCTTGGAAGAACTTACTCAATGTAAGAATGCTCCACTGTAGAAGAGTAGCCGTCCGCATAATAGCTGATATTCAGCAGCGCATGATAGAACCGGCCAACGGTCCCATGAATACTCAGCCGCATACTCTTCGACCCTACAAAACAGCAAATTAATCGAATTAAAAAATTTGAGATTTTTTTTTTTTAAAAAAAACACCTTTCCCGCTCAATCTACGACTGGACAAACCATTTGAATGCACAATCTCTCTCAAAATCATACACCCTCTGCAGTCCAGCGCCAATTTCGGTGGCACGCAGCCACCGGCTCCGTCCTCCGGCGGCGTCATTTCTAGCGTCCCCGACGTCGATGGCCGTTCATCAGCAAAATCACAGAAGGAGGGGCCTGGCATTGAGAGTTCCGCATTAGCGAGATCGTTTTCGGGCAGTGGCGGCAGGGGTGGCGGGGAGAGGTCCAGGAATCGGAGGACATCGTCTTCATAATCATTGTCGCGGCCGTCGTGGACTGGGGCTGGAAAAGAAGTTGGAGATTGGAATGTTAGAAATTAATGAAGTACATTAAGTCACAAATAAAAATTTAAAGATAATTAATATTTTAAACAATGTTGTGTGACCTATGTATACAGGATTGTCACCAAGAAAATTAATCAAACTCATATGATTCAGCGTAATGAAATCATAAATAATTAATTAAGACCATTGTTATTGCACTTCAATTTTGACTATTCGCACTCAAAATTAGACATTAGGTTTTCTTCCTCAATTAGATAATGACAAAGCACTATTTCCTTCTGCCGCTGCGCCTCCTTCGCATTTCCAGATCATCCCGACAGTTCAAAGACATAAACACCGGAGCTTGGTCACATAATCCGAGCCATTTCTCAACAAAGTCGTGCTACGTAACTGGAGAGAGAGAGTCACTAAAAGATCTGCAAACCTGCGAGGAGCTTCTTCCCGTGCTTAGGATTTAAACATCGTGAAATTGTGAGTTTGCTGCCTACTCAAAAGGGAGCGACTTCTACAAAGTTTCTACTTGATCTTCTCCGCACCACCATGATTGTGAAAGTCAGTTCTTTGTGTCATCGATATATATTTCAAGGTAATCGTTTATCACAAAAGGTCTCTCCTATCTCCGACGCATCTTTTATCTCTTATACCTGCTTTAAAATAAAATAAAATTTGATTTGAATAGAGACTATGTTAAAAAAAATCGAATTTTGCTTTGCGAGTATAATTTTATCAAAAATTGCTTTGCGGATATCAAATATTTGTTAATACCCTAAACCGAAGTACTGATGACAATCACCTTAATTAATCAAAGAGTTTTTTTAGTAATAAATATGCAAACGGTTTGGACACGTACAAAGTATACCATTAGAGACACATGTTAGGCGTTGTGAGAGTCTAGTCACTAGACATGTTAAACGAGGGAGAGGTAGACCAATAAAACTTGGAATGAAACTCTAAGGAAAGACATGATGCACGTAAACATTAGTGAGATTATGACAAAAGATAATGCACAATGACGACAAAAGATCTATATAGCCGACCCCACTATAGTGGGATAAAAGCTTGAGTGTTGTTATCGTTGTGTTGTAAATATACAAACATCATTACATTGAAAACATTAAAGATCAATAACAACATTATTAATAATAATCAATCAAACAAGAAACTACTAAATAAATAGACAAAACTCTCGCATGATGAGAATCAAACCCATGACCTTCATGATGGGCTTACCCAACTAGGCTAATCAAGAGTTAATTCATGTGAACATAGAAAATAAAATGTATGTAATTAATGATTTAAGTACACTGCAAATAGAATAAAGTGGGGGGAAATTGAAGGTGCGCACCACTTTTAGATTCAGGCTCTTGTCTTGTTACAGTGGCAGACATGCTCAATAATTAATGCTACAACGTGTGAATGAAATTATTTTAATAATATTTGGCTCGGAATGAAAATCATTCCTGATTCTCCTCTGTTTTCTGACGCTGCTCTGTAAAATCTGCCTGTTTCAGCGGCGGAGGAGGCCGACGAGAGTAGCCGATGAAGTGAACCCCAAAGTCGCCGGCACCGGCGAAGGAGAGATGCGACGCTCGGAAGTTGGCTAGGGTTGGAGGACTGCAGTTTCTCCTTGTGCGAGGAAGAAGAGCGGGGGATTCTTCTAGGGCAGAAAGCGTATGGGAGAAGAGGGCAAACTAGGCGGTTCTGTAGTTCCCCTGTCTCCGGCGGGCTTCATTTTCCATGGATTTAACATTGGGAAGAAGAAGAAGAAGAAGAAGAATGAAGAGTGTGAATTAGGGCTGATTCGAGGAAGCAGTTATAAAGCCGAACGTTGCTTTCAAAGGGGGCGTATGAGAATGCCATTGTCGCAGCCTTGTTCCGCCATGAATCAACTTGGGGCTGTTGTTACGAAGGCAGGTTTGTTGTGCATTATTAGTTCTCGGGGGTTTTTTTTTTTGCGATTGTTAACCGCAATTCGGTTTTGGCTATTCGCAGCTCATTGTTAACCGCAACTTGAAAATATAACCGTACCTTTTTTTTCTTGCTGCATCCCGATATTTTTCTTGACGCACCTGAAAATATTCTTTAATTGTGTGTGTGAGACGACTAATAGAGTAGTGTTGAGCGATGATTTCTCTCAGGTATTATACTGAGTACCCGAAAATTAATATCTGTGTAGTGCTGATATATTTTCTCCATTTTTAGAAAATCTAGAACGAAAAAACCGTTTGATATATTTTCTCCATTTTTAGATTTGGGTACCTGAACGAATCACTGTTAACCGAAGAAGAAGGTGACGCGAGAAAGATGCGACAAGTGGGAGCGTCGGTGCTAGTAGGGGAGATGGGAGCGGCGCGTTGAATAGGGGGGACACGGGTGCCGACGGAAGGGGCACGCTGGAAGGAGCGCCGACTTGTTAATCAGAGAGGAAGATGGCGTGAGGAAGATGCCGGAGACGGGAGCAGCTCGGCGAAGAGGAAGACGGGGTGCGGCTTCCGCAAAATGGGGAAGATGGGTTGCGAGTAAAATTTTAGAAAAAAAAAATTTAAAACAAAATGGGGTGTAGATAGCCATATGAGGGGTGCGGTTAACAATCACCTTTTTTTTGGCAGACTGCATTTTAGAAATATTTTTTGGTAGAATGCATCTTGAATGTTTAAATATATCTGGTTCGGTTCCGATTCGGTGTTCGGTTTTTGGTTTTAAGTGACAGCTCTAGTAGTGCACTGCGGCGCGCGATTTTCAAATATTGAGCAAATAAACTTCAATTTGACCTCAGTCGGTCGCATTGGACTCGTGTGGTCAATACGAGATCAACAAAATTTGTTGCGCTCGATTTCAACGTCGACGGGTCAACATCAGTCAAATCAAGCTAAATAGTGCATCGAAAAGCATGCGCGCATTAATATTTCACCAACACTTTAGCATTGGCTCGTCACTCGACAAATAGGAACTACTTTGACCTTGGCCCACATAGGGGACCCCCCTCCTTGGGTTGACTTTTGTCAAACTTGCTAAAACACATAATTTTTTAAAATTTTGAGAAGGGAACCCCCACCCCACTCATCAAACCTCCACATATAGGCCAATATCAGCCTAAAAAGGGCTTTAGTTTTTGGTATGGATGGCCAGGTGTGAAAAAAAACCGGGCCTAACGGGCCGGCCCGAGCCCGGCCCGGTCAAAGCTCGGTCAGGCCCGCCGGTTCAGGCCCGAACCGGGCCGAGCCCTTACCCGGGGCCCTGAAAGGGCCCCGGTTTCAAGCTGTTACCCGGCACGGTACCTGGCCCGGTCCGGGCCGGGTAAAGCCCGAAAATCGGGCTAGCCCGAGACCGGGCCGGCCATAGCCCGATCTGGTCTCGGGCTAGGCCCGATTGAGCCTAACGGCTCTTTTTAAGAGCCGTTAGGCTCTCATGGCAGCATGGCTGCCACGTGGCAGCCATGCTGCCATGAAGAGCAGCCAACGGCTCTCTAAATGAGAGCCGTTGGCTGCATTATATATAATAATATATATATTTTATATTTTTTTATTATTTTAATATTTTATAATATTATTTAAATTAAAAAAATAAAAAATAAAAAATAAAAAAAAATCTTATAAATACCCCCCCCCCCTAACCCCCTTCTTTTTTTTGTTTTTTCTCACACTCTCTCTCTCTCACTCTCTCTCTCTCTCTCTTAGCTCTCCTAATGGCGTCGTCTTCCCAAAATACGGCTGCGGTAGTGGAGCACAATCGTAGAGCGAGTATTTGGGAGCATTTCGAGATGGTCCAAGTCGGGACCGAAAGGAGAGCGCGCTGCAAGTTGTGCTCGAAGCTGCTATCCATCACCGGCAACTCGACGCTTGTTAGACACCAGAAGTCTTGCGTGTCGAAACAAGCTCCTCCCGAGTCAAGTCAAGCCCAAATTTCTGGAGCAGGACAGATTTGGACGTACGATCAAATGCGACAGCGAGAGCTGCAGGCGCAGTTCGTCATCAAACGCGGGCTGCCATTCAGCGTCTTCGACAATGACGACGCGACGGAGTACATACATGGGGGCTTCAACCCAAATACCAAAAGGTTAGTAGAATTACTTTAAGGCGTGACGCGCTTAAATTTTATTTGGGAGTAAAAGAAGAATTAATTAACTATTTTGAAAATTTCGAAGGACGTGTGAGTCTAACGAGCGACGTTTGGACGAGTAATTTAAATTTAGGATTATCTTATCTTTGCATCACTTGTCATTTGATTGATCCCATTTCGTGGGAGCAAAATAAACGCGTAATATGTTTTACAGGTTTTGAATACCCGCACACGGCTGTAGCTTTATATAAAGTTATTATGAAATGTGCGCGAGAATTTAAAATTAACGATAAAATACTTAGTATTTCTCTTGATAACGCCGCTAATAATAGCGCCGCAATTGAATTGTTAAAACGGGATTTAAAACCATTTCTCAACGGCGCGTTTTTTCATACTAGATGTGTTTGTCACGTGCTAAATTTAGTTGTACAGGATAGTTTAAAGGGAATGGAAGAATATATTAATAAAATTCGAAACATGTTAAAAACTATTTATTGTACTAAACAACGAGCTCAAGATTATAGAAAATTTTGTAAAGCACAAAATCAGAGATATTTGAAACCCGAATTTGATATGCCGGTTAGATGGAACTTAACCTATACAATGTTAAAAAGAGCCGTTCTACAAAAAGAAATTCTAATGGAATATTATAGTTTGCTTAATATTGAACACAATTTAGATGAAAATGATTGGGATATTATAGAACATTATCTAGATTTACTAAAGTGTTTTTATAGGACCACTGTTTCTTTATCTGGAGTGTATTATCCAACGAGCGCATTAGTAATTGAACATTTCGTACATATCACACAAAAATTTAATTATTATAGACAACACGAAGGTTGGGCTCCTTTAATTAAAATAATGGAAGAAAATTTTTTAAAATATTATAGGGCTATACCGCCTATGTTTTCGTGCGCCGCCGCTTTAAATCCGCTACTTAACGTAGAAGGCGTAGAAAATTTGATCGATGAAATCAATACTAATCTAAACTTAAATATAAATTATGATGATGATGACCCCGTTAGTACTACAAATTTTACAACTTTTTTTACACAAAGTTATAATTATTACAATAACTTATACGGGTCACGACCTCGCGAAGAAATAACACAACCCAAAACAAAGGATAGTCTTAAAAATAAAATTTTAGATTTAGCTTCTAGGAAAAAATCTCGCACATCTGGTAGTTTAGATGAATTAGGATTATATACAAAAACACAATTTAGCGATTTTATGAGTTCGGACGAGATCGAAAACTTCGATCTTTTAAATTGGTGGAAAGGTAAAGCTAATACCTATCCTGTTTTGGCCTATATGGCCCGTGATTTACTAACTATCCAAGCTAGTACAGTAGCTTCGGAGTCCGCTTTTTCTCTTAGTGGCAGGGTTTTGAACGAGCGGAGGAGCCGGCTTAACGAAGAATCGCTGGAGATTTGCATATGCTACAAGGACTACTTGGATGCTATGAAGAGGAAGCAGCACATAACAGCATTGGAGGATAGCTCGGAGGAGATAGAAGACGAAATTGACGCAATGAATCTACAAGATGATTAAATCGGACAATCTTAAATTCTTAATGTAAATTTTTTTGATATATGTAAATTTTTTTAATTAAATCTTAAATTCTTAATGTAAATCGGGCAATGTATGACTTAGATTTTGTATTCTAATATTAATAAAAATTTTTGATTAAATTTTTTGTGACATTTGTGCAATTGTATAACTAATAAACTAATAAATATATATTATAATAAATTAATAATATAATATATTATAACTATTTATAATAATATAAATTATAATATAAATTATAAATTATAAAATAATTAATAAAAAAAAAAAAATCGGGCCGACCCGGTTCGGGCCCGAGACCGGCCCGGTCCTGCCCGGCCTGGCCTGAAGGGCCGGAGCAGGCAGCATATTTTAGCTGCCTGCCCGGCCCGGCCCGGCCCGATTGCAGGGGAGGACCGGGCCGGCCAGGCCCGATAAATGAAAAAGCCCGATCGGGCCCGGTCCGGGCCGGCCCGATCGGGCTTTTTGTTCAGGCCTATGGATGGCTAACCTTAATGGGGCCTTGGGTCAAAGAGAAGTGTTTTCCTTCTCTTTTTTCTCTCTTCTCAAGCCCAAAGTCAAGCCCACTTGAGCCAAACCCCATAATGGGCTTAGGATAGCCTTAATGGGCTCTGAAAACCAAGCTTGGGAGCTGCCAAGCTGAGGTTAAGAGAAGCCCACACAAAAGAATTTTCTCTCTCTCCTCCCTTCTCTCTCTCTCTTCCTCTCTTTCCATTGGATAAAACCATCTCTCCCCACATGGCTAAAGGAAATAATAAGCTTAACCTCTACCCACTACTAGTATGTACAACCCACCACTAGGAGGCTGCCGCCTCACCCTCATTTTGTTGGTTTCAAGCATCAATAGTAGAACAATTTTGTGAGAGACAAATGAAATATGAAAATGGATAGAGGATGGATAATATTCTCCTTCTTGCATTCAGTTGTGTTTTTCTTCTACAACTCAAATGATGCTAATACATTGCTTTTTATAGTGCAGGGAAGAGAGGAATACAAAGCAGCAGAATTTAATTGGATTTAAATTGGGCGGTTCATTGCCCGTTACACTTAACTCATTTTATTCTTCTTAATTACTTTATTTAAAGGCGGGCGGTGAACATTTTCCAAGCAAACGGCGGGTTCAACTTCCAATACTCCCCCTTGAACTCGGCGCCACAGTAACTTTTAGGTTTTCCTTTAGCTGAGTGAAACGGCGTCGAGGTAAAGGTTTGGTCAGGATGTCGGCGAGTTGAAGCTCCGACGGGCAGTGCTCAAGCTTTGCTTCGTCGTTTTCGACCATCTCGCGAATAAAATGGTACTTAATCGCGATGTGTTTGCTGCGATTATGGAATACAGGGTTCTTCGAGAGTGCTATCGCAGATAAGTTGTCACACTTGAGTAGCATAGGGTTTTGTTTTTCTCCTGTAATTTCCTCAATCACTCTCTGTCGCCAAATATCTTCGCAAATCGCTAAGGTCATCCCCATATATTCCGCTTCAGTGGTCGATAATGCCACTGTTTGCTGTTTTCTTGATCTCTAGGAAATGAGATTTGAGCCATAGAAGAGAACATAGCCTTCTGTGCTCCTTCGATCATCACTGGAACCTCCCCAGTCTGAGTCACAATAACCAGTGAGCGATGCGTTGAGGTCTTTGGTGTAGAGGATGCCATGCGATGTTGTTCCTTTTATGTACCTCAACACACGTTTTGTAGTCTCCAAATGATTCCTGGGGGAGAGCTTACATAGCGGGATAGGAGATTAACGGGATATTCTATGTCAGGCCTGGAGTTTGTGAGGTAAATGAGAGACCCAATTAAGCTCCGGTAAGTTTCTTCTTCTGCTTTCTCTTCTCCTTCTTCCAATTTGGATAATTTGAGACCAGTGCACATGGGGGTTTGGGAGGAATTGCAATCCTTCATGTTGAATTTCTTCAGGATATCATTGGCATACAATTCTTGAGATAAGAAGAATCCATTAGAGAGACGCTTAATTTGCATCCCTAGAAATAATTTCAGGTGTCCCAAGTCGGACATTTCATATTTCTCCTTCATTCTGTTCTTGAAATGTTGTATTGCTTCTTCATTTCCTCCGGTGACCAGTAGGTCATCAACATATAGACACTATTAGGTTGTGTCCGTTTTCGGGCTTGCTAATGAAGAGAGATGGTTCAGAGCTGCTTGCCTTTAATCCTTCCTGTTTGAAGTAGGTAGTGATATTGGAATGTCAGGCCCTTGGGGCTTGTTTCACGCCGTATAGGGCTTTATGAAATCGATAGACTGAGGATTGTTTCCCTTTCTTTACGTATCCTTCAGGCTGATCAACGTAGACTTCTTCACTAAGATCACCGTTTAAAAACGCCAACTTTACATCTAATTGATATATGGGATAGTCGTTGTTGGCAGCAATGGCGAGCAGTAATCTTACTGTGTCCATTCGGGCAATTGGGGCATATGTTTCCTCATAGTAAGGTTCGAATCTTTGAGTAAATCCCTTAGCCACAATGCGGGCTTTGTGTTTGATTATGTAACACCCCCAAAATTCAAAAGAGGGACAGGTGACGTTCTAAGCCAAGTCTGGGTTTTGGAGCAGGTGTCACGGGCGTGACACGGGCGTGTCACGGGCGTGACACAGGCGTGTCACGGGCGTGTTCGGCCACGGGTCATGTGGTCGACGTTTTGACGATCGGTGATCGTCGAGTTGAGGCACACGGCCTGGGACACGGGCGTGTCCTAGGGCGTGTCACACTTGAGAGTTTTCTGAGTCATGTACACGGGTCATGACACAGGCACAGACACGGGCGTGTCACATGTGACACAGACATGTCGGGTGCCGTGTCGCAGGCCGTGTCCTCCTCGGGAAACAAGTATTGGTCGTTGCACATGGGCGTGACACGGGTCGTGACACGGCCGTGTCGCATGCGACACGGGCATGTCAGAGGCCGTGTCGAATGCCGTGTGCTTGTTATCGTGTCGGTCAAGACGGCGAATGGGTGACATGGCAATGCACACGGCCGTGTTGCAACCCGTATTCGGCCCAGATTTTGTAATAATGGGCTGAATCGCAGCCGTTCGATTTCTTGATTTGGGATCCGACGGCTCAGGGTTGTTGCTGGTGTGTTATATCCGGGAATAGGGCTTGGAAACCCTTATTCCCTTTAAGTTTTATCTCTCTAAAAGTTAGAGAGAAGGGATAGCAAGGAGGAGGAAGAAGGCCAAGATCCGGTCACCGGCGGAGCTTCGGAGCTCCAAATCACGATCCGAGTCCGGATCCGCGAAGGCGAGGCCGATACGGTGCTTTCCATCCGGCTAGATTGTCATGGCGTCGAGGAAAAGCACATGGGTAACGATTCTCTTCTTGAGCATGTGAAGCTCTTCTTATTTTGCATGGGAAAATCCTTCTCCCGCAAGTGAGCGGCGAGATTGCGGTATTCCTTGGGGTAGATATGTAAAGTCCCTCTTGTTAGAGTCCGGAATCGTAGTACGGACATAAGCATGATGTGTGAAGCCTACCCGGGCGTGTTGGTCCAGATCGGTGATGATTTGCTACGCATTATTGGCCGGAGAAGACTCCGAGCATTGTGTTTGTGTTCGGGTTGCTATGCGGTAGTATGCATCAGGTAATCTAGGGGATTAACCCCGAGGTGCACCCGGAAATCTGGACGGAAATGCATTTCTATCATATCGGTGGTCTGGGAGCCAACCGGGTACATAGCGGGGCTATGTACCATGTTTGATCGTTATTTGGGACTGGGAAGCTTAGTCCACGTCAAAGGCCTAATGGCAATGGTGGGGTGAGCAACGGGCTGGTGTACCCCTAACCGCTCCACCTGCTCGGTTAAAGCGACCTAAAGTTTTACGTGGGACTTACGGAGGTTTGGAGATCGAGTCTAGGCTGCGGCTGAGAAGACTAAATGCTCACAAGATTGCCACCCTGGGGGTGGTGGTGGAGTCGAGGACCGGATGGGGTTCGGACTGGCTTCGTCAAGTAAGTGCCCTGAGAGCACGGGGTGTACGGCCGTGTTAGCGTGCACCTGTGATGTGATGCTTATTTTGCTATGTTGCTGTTTTGCTAACAAGTGTAGGGAAGAAGCTTTGCCGCCCCGGTTTGGGGGCGGAGTCATTATAATTTGGTCAGCATAGCTGACCGTTGTCTTTGTTTACCACCGTGCGGTGGATTGTTTCTTGCAGGTGCTGCGGAGCCGAGAGGTAAATAGCAGGCTAAAGCCCAAGTTGCTGTGCCGGCCCTCGAAGGCCAAGTTTTGAGTGTTTTCCTTTTTGTACTCATGTGTGACCGGCCTGCGTGCCAAGGTTTGTAAGACACTTTTTATTAAGCAAACTCTTGTAAGGCTTTAAGGCCAATATCCGTGTATTAAATATTCCTTATTTTTAGTTGCGTGGACATTCATGTTGGCAGGGTTCTTAATTATGCAACTTAATAATTGCTTCCGCTAGGTGCTGTGTAGGACGTTGTGATTGGTTGGATGGTTTCAATGCGTAACCAACCGGTCTGTCCGTAGTATATGGCGTGGGGCCCCGACCGGACCTACTGTTATATACTATGTGACAGATAGGGGCGTTACAAATTGGTATCAGACTACTGGTTTCGGTCAAGCTTAAATGAATTCGTGGGCGAATTCACTTTAAGGGGTGGTGAGCACATGTGCGTGCGTCATTGTTATAACATGAAAAGAACCCATGAGTGTCCACTCAGGAATGAAAATACACATGTTTGAGAAACCTGCGTGTTCCTATAATTGCTTTTTGCAATTTTGTTCAGTCACTTATGGTGTTTTGAACGGCTATAGGTGTCCGGAAGTGGAGCGTGGCAGTCAGAACACACGTTTGCTTAGCAAAGTGCTGCACCAAATAACGTTCCTGAGACCCCTACGTCTTTGGAAACCATAAGAAGGGTGGTTGAAGCAGTATTCGCTATGACCAACGCACAACATGGGAGTAATATGCAACCCTTCGTCCTTGAGATGGCCCCAACATCGGGCGGTATGTTGGAGCAAAGGGCATTTGGAGGTCATTTAGAGCAGCAGATGAGCATGACTGTGGTGCAGGGAGCGCATTCAGTTGACGCATATTTGCAGACGTTCCTTATGTTAAGGCGCTACCCAGGCTTTGAATGTGAAAACGAGCAATCTATAGTTGATAGATTTTATAACGGTCTGCGCAGCGAGTTGCGTATTCTACTGCTAGGACCAAAGTTATTGGGATTCCGAGCTTTGGTGGAGTCGGCTAGAGCTTTGGAGGTGGAGTTGGGGAAAACTCACCAAGTACCAGTGGATAGGGTACCAAACCCTACAGATCCTATAAGGATTGTCTATCGAAAGATGCCGAGAAAAGAGGCTGGGTCATCTACTACCCAAACTACCCTCAATTATTATTCTTGTGGCAAGAAAGGGCATCTCGCCAGAGAGTGTTGGGAGAGTGCTCAAAAGACAAGGAAATTTTTGGTAGGAGCAGTCGAAGATGCTATGGCAAAGGATTCGGTGGTCAAGTTAACAACCTCAAAATCTGGGTACCGTAGGTGGTACAAGAAGGCTAGGAGGTCGGGTCTAGTCCCTTCCTCTAGCACATTCGGAGCAACTACAGTTCAAACCCCGGATGCATGCTTTGTTTGTGGAAAGCCGGGGCACTATGCCCGGGATTATTGGAGTGGACGCCCAATGTACAAAAAGAAGTCGGGGTCAATATCTGAAGAGAAAGGCAAGGCGGTGGCGTCCACCGCATCGCTGTTTACTCCGGCCCAACCGGGAGTGAACATCCTTGGCCAGCAGGAGGCCATGTGGCCGACCATCGGGTCGTCAGGTATGGTTGAATTGTTAGCAATCTTGCTTCTTGCCTTATGCGTGTTAACTTAGAACTTGAAGTTCTAGGCTTTATTTTGGAATCTTGGTAATCCGGAGAGAGCATAGTTTCGATACGGGAACTTCGCATTCCTGTTATCCGAAAAATCTGTATCGCGCATCGGAGTCTTCCCTTCAATGGTAAAGTGAGCAATCCGGATGGGTTATTACCCAGTAGTCGTCCAGTACGCGCGGAGATACAGTCTGTGCGGTAAGAGTCTTATTGAAAGTCAAGGATTCGACTTGCTAGCGTCGCTGTTGCCGTTAGTAGAGTTTGACATCATCGTTGTTATGGACTAGCTTTCGGGGCAGAAGGCTTTTATCGTTTGCAACCGCGAAGAGACCTAGCTGGGTGTTGGGCAGGAGACAATGTTTGCGGAACTGAAGGGATCGAGCAGGACACTGACGTCTTTCCTCCCGGTGGTCAAGACAGTTCGTGCTGGCGCAGAGCTGTTCTTCACGTTAGTGGAGGCTATAAAGCCCAAGTCCACTCTGGGTAATATCCCAGTGGTTTGTGAGTATCCCTATGTGTTCCCGAGCAATCCCCCTGGAGCCCCACCGTAGCGAGAGATCGATTTCACGATTGAGTTGTGCCAGGTGCTAAACCTGTGTCACGCTCTCCTTATAGGCTGATGCCTAAGGTGATAGCGGAGTTAAAGGTTCAACTAAAAAAGTTGATGGAGCAAGGGTAGGTGCGTCCAAGCTCGTTTCCTTGGAGCGCATCGGTCCTCTTTACTCAGAAGAAGGACGGGAGCTTGCAATTTTGTATCTGTTGCAGATAGCTGTGTAAGTTTGCAGAAATAGGACAAGTAATCGATCCAAATGATCGATGATCTTCTGATCAGTTAGTCGGGTCTTCGGTGGACTCTGTAGTGGATCGTAAGTCCGGTTACCCTCATTTGAGAATAAGGGTAAGTGTTATCGCAAATGCGGTATTAAGCACGAGTGATAAGCAATCCGAGCCTACGATCGTGCTGTCTTGGCAGTCAAGTGTGGCATCAGTGTTCATAGACCGGATGAGCGGAATGTTCATGGAGTACCTAGTCCAGTTTGTGATCGTCTTCATCGACGACGCATTGGGGGAAATTTTAGTGTGAAGGGTATCCCTTCTGAATATCTACTCTTGGTTTTGTGGACGCTAAAAAGGAACCATGTATACACCAAGTTATCCGAACACGAGTCTTGGGTTATCCTCGTAGCGCTTCTCGGTCCTTTAGTTGGTAGAGTGAGAGCGTGTGGGTCCAGCGGTGTTAGTCGCAATACGAGGGTGGCCTGTGTTGTCTCGGTAGAGGAAGTCTAGAGTTTCTGGTGTGGTCGGCTACTACAGGCGCTTCGTAGAGGACTTCCCGCGAATAGTATTACCCCTTGCATCGTTGTCAAGGAAAAACTTAAAAGGATTGCTTAGATGCGCGAGTACGCCCAAGCTGTGAAGGGTTAAAGAGTTGGTCAACCACGACGCCAGTGTTAAGTTTGCCGAGTGGAACCAAAAGCTGTGAGATCTACGACACTGCCTTAGGAAGTGGATTGGACTGCGTGCTGCTGCAGCGTGGTAATGTTGTGGCTTATGGCTCGCATTAGTTGCAAGAGCACGAGGGGAATTGTCCAGTCCGTCATCTGGAGTTCGTGGTCGTATGTGTTGCACAAAAACTAGGGAGGCTTTATGTATGGTGCAAAAGTCGGTGTCTGTACCGATCATATGAGCCTGATACATCGGTGGGATCGAAAGGATCTGAAATTGAGGCAGCAAAAATGGATGGAGTTCCTGGGGGACTATACGTTTGAAAGTTATTTTGTGCTCGTTGTAAGGCAATGTGTTGCGGATGTGTTGAGACGCAGGGCTTCCGCCCAAGCCAACTAGTGTAGGCTCATGTTGAGAGTTTGACCTGGGAGTTGGAGATGTTAGCTATCTCTTGCGTTGACAAGCAGACTAGCGTCGAAGCATATTTGAACTGGTCGGAAGTCCAGTATGACCTGGCTGATCGTAGTTTGCAGACTATGGTTTGTGTAGCTGCATGAAGGAAATCATGGGTGCGGCTCGGTGGGTCAAAAGCCCAAGTCGACGGTTGTGGGTAGGCTACCAAGGAAAGACAATCGTTTGTGCAGCCCAAGCATGGGTAATTTATGGGTGGAGTTGTGATACGTCATACCAAGTACTCAACTCGCTTAGGAGGCACAAGTTGTGCCGATATCTAAAGAAATTGCTTTGGTGGTTGGGGCTCAAGAGAGTCTTAGCGTTGTTTGTGGCTAAGTGTCAGCCTTGCGCCTTAGTGAAGGCAGAGTGCCAAGTGCCGGGGAATTCTTGAATCCTTGCCTAGTTCAGAATAGAAGTTCGACTGGACTGTGTGCATGGTTTGCCAAAGTCACAGTGGGGTAGCGACGCCGTGTGGGTGATCGTAATTGTGTTAACTTTAGTGTCGCACTTCATTCCGCATAGGAAGGATAAATCGGCGGAGTAACTGGCAAATGTTTTTGGATATCATAGTTAGACTGCATGGTGTGCCCCACAACATCGTGAGCAATCGAGGTGAGCGTTCTACGTCCAATGATTGGAGGTGGTTACAGAAAGTGCTGGAGACTAAGTTGTAGTTTAGTCCAGTCTTACATCCGCGGACGGATGAGCAGACCGAGTTGGTCTACAGGACGTTGGAGGACGTGCTTCGTATGTGCGTTCTGGACTTCGGGAAGCAGTGGGAAGGCCATCTGTTTTGGTAAAGTTTGCGTACAACTTTAGCTACCAAGCGAGCATACAAATGGCGCCCTTCGAGGCCCTATAAGGTTGAAGTTATCGTATGCCATTGTCGAGGCTAGAAACGGATGACACGAAGTTGTATTTAAAGAAAGAGATGGTAAACACTAACCCTTTGGTGCGAACCATATGAGAACTGTTGCTAATCGCCCAGGGGAGGCAGGCTAAGTACTTTAACGCCACGTATCGGAATGTGGAGTTATCGGATGGCGTATAGGAAGTTATAGTCGTTCAAGAGTGTTTCACGGGAGCGATGCTTGGGGAAGCTGAGCTCGGTATACCTTAGACCACTTGAGATTTCTAGAGCGGTTTGGTGAGGCGGCGCAAGAGCCTTCGAACTTGATCGTGAGTGATCAAGTTTTGGTGGACGAAAGGTTGACGTCTAGGGTCAAACCTGTTCATTTTGGAGACCGTGAAGTCGAGCGACTTTGTCTCAAGGAAATCAAGATAGTCGTGGTCCGGTGGGGCAATTGCGATAGCAAGGAGCTCTCTTAGGAATGAGAGCAACCTATGCTGGATGTGTACCCGGAGCTGTTCCTCCTGGGTACCGCTGAGAGTTTCTGTTTTCTCTCCTTTAGTAATTTCGTGGACGAAATTCTTTTAAGGGGGGAGAGTTGTAACACCCCCGAAACTCAAAAGAGGGACAGGTGATGTTCTAAGCCAAGTCTGGGTTTTGGAGCAGGTGTCACGGGCGTGACACGGGCGTGTCACGGGCGTGACACGGGCGTGTCACGGGCGTGAAACGGGCGTGACACGGGCGTGTTCGGCCACGGGTCATGTGGTCGGCGTTTTGACGATCGGCAATCGTCGAGTTGAGGCACACGGCCTGGGACACGGGCGTGTCCCAGGGCGTGTCACACTTGAGAGTTTTTTGAGTCATGTACACGGGTCATGACACGGGCACAGACACGGGCGTGTCATATGTGACACGGGCGTGTCGCAGGCGTGTCCTCCTCGGGAAACGAGTGTTGGTCGTTGCACACGGGCGTGACACGGGTCGTGACACGGTCGTGTCGCATGCGACACGGGCGTGTCGGAGGCCGTGTCGAATGTCGTGTGCTGGTTATCGCGTCGGTCGAGACGGCGAATGGGTGACACGGCCATGCACACGGCCGTGTTGCAACCCGTGTTCGGCCCGGATTTTGTAATATTGGGCTGAATCGCAGCCGTTCGATTTCTTGATTTGGGATCCGACGGCTCAGGGTTTTACTGGTGTGTTATATCCGGGAATAGGGCTTGGAAACCCTTATTCCCTTTGAGTTTTATCTCTCTAAAAGTTAGAGAGAAGGGAGAGCAAGGAGGAGGAAGAAGACCAAGATCCGGTCACCGGCGGAGCTTCGGAGCTCCAAAGCACGATCCAAGTACGGATCCGCGAAGGCGAGGCCGATACGGTGCTTTACATCCGGCTAGATCGTCATGGCGCCGAGGAAAAGCGCAAGGGTAACGATTCTCTTCTTGAGCATGTGAAGCTCTTCTTCTTTTGCATGGGAAAACCCTTCTCCCGCGAGTGAGCGGCGAGATTGCGGTATTCCTTGGGGTAGATATGTAAAGTCTCCCTTGTTAGAGTCCGGAATCGTAGTACGGACATATGCATGATGTGTGAAGCCTACCCGGACGTGTTGGTCCGGATCAGTGATGATTTGCTATGCATTGTTGGCCGGAGAAGACTCCGAGCGTTGTGTTTGTTTTCGGGTTGTTATGCGGTAGTATGCATCAGGGAATCTAGGGGATTAACCACGAGGTGCACCCGGAAATCTGGACGGAAACGCATTTCTGTCATATCGGTGGCCTGGGAGCCAACCGGGTACATAGCGGGGCTATGTACCATGTTTGATCGTTATTTGGGACTGGGGAAGCTTAGTCCGCGTCAAAGGCCTAATGGCAATGACGGGGTGAGCAACGGGCTGGTGTACCCCTAACCGCTCCACCTGCTCGGTTAAAGCGACCTAAAGTTTTACGTGGGACTTACCGAGGTTTGGAGATCGAGTCTAGGCTGCGGCTGAGAAGACTAAATGCTCACAAGATTGCCACCCTGGGGGTGGTGGTGGAGTCGAGGACCGGACGGGGTTCGGACTGGCTTCGCCGAGTAAGTGCCCTGAGAGCACGGGGTGTACGGCCGTGTGAGCGTGCACCTGTGATGTGATGCTTATTTTGCTATGTTGCTTGTTTTGCTAACAAGTGCAGGGAAGAAGCTTTGCCGCCCCGGTTTGGGGGCAGAGTCGTTATAATTTGGTCAGCATAGCTGACCGTTGCCTTTGTTTACCACCGTGCGGTGGATTGTTGCTTGCAGGTGCTGCGGAGCCGAGAGGTAAATAGCGGGCTAAAGCCCAAGTTGCTGTGCCGGCCCTCGAAGGCCAAGTTTTGAGTGTTTTCTTTTTTGTACTCATGTGTGACCGGCCTGCGTGCCGAGGTTTGGAAGACACTTTTTATTAAGCAAATTCTTGTAAGGCTTTAAGGCCAATATCCGTGTATTAAACATTCCTTATTTTTAGTTGCGTGGACATTCATGTTGGCAGGGTTCTTAATTGTGCAACTTAATAATTGCTTCCGCTAGGTGCTGTGTAGGACGTTGTGATTGGTTGAATGGTTTCAATGCGTAACCAACCGGTCTGTCCATAGTATATGGCGTCGGGCCCCGGCCGGACCTACTGTTATATACTATGTGACGGATAGGGGCGTTACAGATTATAACTCCTTCATTAAGCTTCAACTTGAAAATCCATTTTAGGCCTATGACAGGCTTATCAGCTGGTCGAGGAACTAGAGAATAGGTTTGATTCTTCTCCACTGTTGCAATTTCATCATTCATGGCCTTTATCCACTCTTTGTTGCCGACTGCTTCTTCATAACTAGAAGGAGTTGAATGAAACATTACCAAGTTGGTACTTTCATAAATGTCTTTAAGGGAACGAGTCCGTGCAGGCGATGATGACACGGGAAAACCAGGGACAGATGTTTTATCCTCATCTTCCACTATTTGTTTCAGATTTAGGAATGATGCTTCTCCCAGATCTTTGTTCTCCTCAGGATTTGGAGTGTCTTGATGCACCTGGAGGGTGCTCGGAATGAGCTCAACCGTGCAAGATGAAGTGAAATCTTTACAAGTGTCTGATGCCCAAGACCATACCTACTCTTCATGGAAAACTGCATCTCGAGAAGTTATTAGTTGCTGGGAAGTTGGATCAAATAGCCGGTAAGCTTTCCTGTTTTCACAGTAGCCAAGGAAAACACATTTTGTTGCTGTTTGATCCAATTTGTCCCTTTTTTCTTTAAGAATATGAGCGAAGGCTAGGCACCCAAAGGTCCTTAGGTGGCCTAATGTTGGTTTTCTCTCATACAAGAGTTCATATGGAGTTGTTTGTTTGTTTACCTTGCTTGGCACCCGGTTGAGTATGTGTACATCAGTGTTTGCTGCTTCTCCCCAGAACTGTTTTGGCATGTTCTTGTGCAAAAGAAGGGATCGAACCATCTCCAGTATGGTTCTATTTCTGTGTTCGACCACGCCGTTCTGCTGTGGTGTCCCGGGAGCAGTGAACTCATGCTTCATTCCTTCAATAGAACAAAAATGGTGGAAGGCATGGGAGACAAATTCTCCACCATTGTCACTTCTAATGGATTTAATTTTCTTTTCTAACTTGTTTTCTATCTGTCTTTTAAACTCAATGAAGCACGAAAGGGCATCTGATTTTTGCTCAAGTAGGAATAACCACATATATCTCGAGTAGTTATCAACAATAAGGAAAAAATACCTTTTGCCTCCAGCAGTTGGGGTCGATGATGGTCCCCAGAGATCACAATGTAAGAGCTCCATCGGCTTTGTGCATCGATGGGCATTGAGGGAGAATGGTTGCCGGTGGGATTTAGCAGAGGCACAGGTGTTGCACAGGCAATGATGAACCTTGATTTCTGGTATTCCAGTTCCCAGCTTCTGATTGAATATGATCTCCATTGAATTGAAATTTAGGTGCCCCAAACGAATGTGTCACATTAAAAGCTGTTGGTTTGTGTTGGTTTCCATTGAGGGAAGTGCAGTCGGATGAGGGGTCTCCAGAGAGATTGAAAAAACTTTGTTTTTGACATTGAGGAGGAAGCAACATGATTTCCAAAGCTATCGCAAATGTTACACATATTATCTTTAAATAATACAGTGTACCCCTTTGTCATTAAATGACCCACACTAAGAAGGTTCTGAGCCAATGATGGCACAAATTGTACGTCATGTATTAGCTTGATTCTACCATCTACTTCTTTAACGGCAATGTATCCCTTACCTTCAATTGGTTTTGAATTGCCATCACCTAGGTAGACAGATGATTTCTTACTTTCATCAAGTTGGGTGAACATGGATTTGTCATTTGCCATGTGATTAGAGCACCCCGAGTCTATATACCACTTGGTGAATGGTTCAGTGGATGTGGTATTCCCACTGCAACAAAGAAAGAGCATCTCTTCCTTATCTTCTTTCTTATTTTCAGTGAACTTTGCATCTTCTTTATTTTTATACCAGCAGTCCTTGTAAAAATGGGTAGGATTCTTGCATCTCTTACACTTGTAATAACATTTGGTGTTGTCGTGATTAGATTTTTTGCATAAGGTGCAAAACACCCCTTCAGTTTTGCCATTCTGCTGCCATGAATTTTGTTGGAAGCATTTTTGTGATGAAATCTTGCAGTGAGGGCCAATAAAATCTTTGTTTTTATGTGAATTTCCGGCTTTCTTGCCACCAGATTGCTGCTTACCAAGATGCATCTTGGTTTGCAGAGCATGAGAGAGATCAGATTGGTGCCTTTTTAGTCGCTCTTCATGGGATTGAATCTTTCCAATCAAGGCAGCAACTGGAAGACTTTCTATATCGTTGCTTTCTTCAATTGCAGCAGCAATGTGATCATAAGCACTTGGCAAACTTGTCAAAATTTTTAAAACAATTTCCTTTTCTGGAACCGGTGAACCAAGGGTACTTAATTGATTGGTGAGGTTTGTGAGTTTTGGCATAAACTCAAATATTGTTTCATTTTCTTTCATGGATAGTGAGTCAAATTGCTTCCTTATGTTTATTTTTCGAATGGAAATTACCTTGAGATCTCCTTGGTAAATTTCTTTGAGGGTGTCCCATGCGAGCTTGACTGTTTTTGCCCCCATGATCCTTAGAAACACATTAGATGAGATGGCTTGTTGGATGAGCAGCAGTGCCAAGGAGTTTTTCTGTTTTTCTCCCTTGGGTATTCTTGCTTCCTCTTCTTCTTTTACCTTCTCTCTTGGATTTGTACGTGGCCCGTGTTGAACTACCTCCCATAGATCTTGAGACTTAAGAAGAGTCTTCATTTTGGCTGCCCATTGATCATAGAGATCACCATTGAATATTGGAAGGTGCTCAGTGGGAAAGGTGGGGGTGTTGGTAGATGATGAGCCCATGAGAGCCAAGGGATAGAAGATGCAGAATGAATGCAAGGAAGGGAAAAAAACAGGCTCAGAATAACGGCGCTCTGATACCACTGTTGGTTTCAAGCATCAATAGTAGAACAATTTTGTGAGAGACAAATGAAATATGAAAATGGATAGAGGATGGATAATATTCTCCTTCTTGCATTCAGTTGTGTTTTTCTTCTACAACTCAAATGATGCCAATACATTGCTTTTTATAGTGCAGGGAAGAGAGGAATACAAAGCAGCAGAATTTAATTGGATTTAAATTGGGCGGTTCATTGCCCGTTACACTTAACTCATTTTATTCTTCTTAATTACTTTATTTAAAGGCAGGCGGTGAACATTTCCCAAGCAAGCGCGCGGCGGGTTCAACTTCCAATACATTTCACCAAGGTCGGGTTAACCAAACCTTCAGGTTTGCTTGGCTGAGAGAGAAAGAAAGAGGGAGGTGCTCTCCTCTCCCTGTATAAATAGTGCCTCATGTCATCAGTGAAGGAAAATCCTCTCCGCAGCCCAAAATCGAACCCAAGACACCCTCTGCCTGAGTCGGACCTCGCCGGAATCCTCCCACCCGAGCTCCACCACCACCTCCCACCCTTTAATGGCGGATCTCGCTGGAAGCTGGCGGCCCCCAAACAAGGTGAATCCTTCTCCTCTCCTTCCTCCCTACCCTTTGGACGTGATGCATGCGAAAACTGGTGGCCGGAGGGCCGCCGCGGCACCACCTTGGGTTGAGTCGAAAAGCTCTGTAATGGACTTTTCCGGCTTTGGCCGGCAGCCGGACCACCGCCGGAGGTAGTGCCCGGCCCCGATGAGTCGGCTCGGGGCAGAGTTACGGCCGGTCGGCGGCCGGCGGGCAACAACAGAGGCCCGCAACTCCTCTGTTGCATACAGGCGTGAGAAATTTAATAAAAAAAATTATAATTTTTGTAAAATTTTATTAGTTATAACAAAAAGGTGTATTCGATTTTTCTGAGGGTCATAGAGAGCAAAATGTCTCTTTTGAGAATATAAAAATTTGGGATCTTTATGACATTGTTTCATATTTTAAAAATTGAAATAATATATTTTTAGAAAATTTGAGAGACTTAAAATGCTCCTAAAATTCTAATAAAATTCTCAGTGATATTTAAAGCCCTCGTACATTCTCTATAATAATTTGGAGATTTTCAGATAAGCTTTGATATTTTTCAAGCTTTTAAAAGAATGAAATTCATTTTTTGAAATTAATAGAGGTTATTTCCGGTGATTAAAATCTCTTAAAATCATTTGGTTGATTTGGAATCAGTAAAGACATTGCTCAATAAAGTTTGAGAATTTTTTGAGAATTTTTCGAGCAGTTCGGTTAATTTTGGATTTTAAATTATGTTCGTGATTATTTTAAGGATTATTAAAGGCAAATTTTTTCTATTGAAATATCTTCTACTTTTATAAGAGATTCTCCATGATTAAAAACATGCATTGAACATGTGTGTGTGAAATTTTGAGGCATTCCTAACGTTTTAATAAATTGATTTAGCCGAGCATATTTTAAAAATGCAAGAGGCTATGTAAGATCTCAAAATGATTTAAAATAACCAGAGTCTGATTTAAATAATGTTACAGACTATTTAAGATCTCGAAGCAATACAAAATATTTTGAGAAGTTTGTATTTATATTCTCACTGTCATGGTTTGATGATTTGAAATAGAGCTTATTTTAAATATAAAAATAAGGTTTATTCAAGGTGATGGGTTCCACCATCATTTATAGGAGAGAAAGCCCCCCATGATCTCCTCTCAAAGTGGATTATGGGTGGACCATCCCCCCCATGAACTCTCATGATGAGAGAATCATGGGGTGGGGGACCCACTCCCTCTCCTCATGGAGGAGGGCCACCGCCGCCGGAAGACCCTCGCCGTCGGGCGACCTGACCACCACCGGCGGCCGGCCCCCTTCCGGGCCTCGTCGTGGCCGGACTGCCGACTTCGCCGGCGAGGTGGCCGTGGCAGGCCGCCGGTCTGGCCGCGGCCTGGCCGCGGCCATCCTAGCCGCGGCATGGCCACGGCCGGCCTAATCGCGGCATGGCCACGGCCGGCCTAATCGCGGCCTAGCCACGGCCGGCCTAGCCGCCGGCCGGCCCCCGGCAGGCCGCCGCCGCCGGCCACCAGGTCGGCCGCCTCCGCCGCCGGCCACCCGACCGGCCACCACCGCCACTGTGGCGGCCCGTCGTCGTGGACGACCTCCCCGCCGTCCGATCGTGGGGAGGCTCTCCTCGACATTCGATCGAGGGAAGACTCTCCTCGCCGTTCGATCAAGAGGGTAACCACCCACTAACCCACTACTTTAATGGTGGGGCCCGCCATGATCCTCCCCCGGAGGCTATAAAAGGGACCCAGGGCCTCTTCATTCTTCACTTTTTTCTCTTCTCCGGGTTGTCTTCTTCTTCCTCAGGTGAGAGCTCTCCTGCCTCCTCCCCTGATTCGGCCTCCAGTCGTCGTGAACCACCGGTGGCCACCAGCGGCCACCTGCGGCTACCAGCGGTCCACCAGCACGTTGCCAGCAGAAAAACGCCCAAGTCCCCGAGGAAACCAAAGGAAGAAGGCATCCGTCGCCAGCAAGCGTGCGCGACCACAAGCACTAGAGCACCAGGATCATCCCACGCATTTCCACATCCAAGTTACTCCCGCGGCGCAGTCTGTTGCCCGTCGGGATCCATAGTCTCTCTCTCTCCCAAGTTGTAACGGGAGCGGCCTGTCGCCTAATTCTCCAACACACTGTAATCATCGGAAGCTAGTGGAATTTGATCGACACAGACCCAGTCACGTGGTTTTTTACACATTAAAGGGATTTTTCCACGTCATCACATCTTGTGTCAACCTTTTACTTTCATTGACTGTGTGCGCGTTCGACCGCCTCGTGAGCTAAGACGGTCCAAGTAAATTCGGTCCGACCGGGGCATCAAGTTAGTCCGCAATAGTTTGGCGCCGTCTGTGGGAAACGATTTCCCCAACATCCTTCGAAGGACAAGATCGCAAGCATCGCCCTTTCCAAGTTCAGCCCTAATGGCAAAGAGAAGCACCCGTACCGCTGAAGGCTCCGCCCTTGGCGGACACCCCGAGCCCGCACGTTCACACTCTCTGGTGGATATGCCACTGACTGTTGAGGTCGCGTTAAGCTCCTGTCATCGCCTTGGAAGGACGCGTCCGCTAGATGGAAGAGAAGCAAACTGAAATGCTCACCTTGCTACGAAACCTTGGAGCACCCCCGGCTCCCTCCCTGCAACCAGCTCGAGCAGATCCAACGCGACCACCGAATCATGGCAGACCCCAGGAGATCCCTCCAAGGCAAGAAATATCCGAAGAATACTCTGAAGCTGCAAGTTCCGCTCACCCGGTCCGGAGGAGAGCGAGAGTGGACCATCATCATGAGCCCGCTAACGAAGTCCGTCCACCCCCGCTGGAGAGGTTTACTCGGGAGGAAATTCGAGAGGTAATCGCCGAAGAATATCGTCAGGCTGGTGCAAGAGATACTCGTGCCCGCCGACCGCTATGCCAGGGCTCTCCCCTAACGCCCAAAATTCTTGGATCATCCAATCCCAAACAGATTTAAGCTCCCAAACATTGAAACATTCGACGGGATCGATGATCCGCTAGAGCATGTCAATCACTTCACCACTATCATGAGAATCTACAACGCTCTAGACCAACTACTCTGGCAGGTATTTCTAGACACTCTCAAGGGACAAGCCCGAACATGGTTCCATTCCCTGAGGACCAATACTATCGCTAACTTTACGGAACTGATGAGATAATTTGTCGACCAGTTCATCGCTAGTCGCAGGATCGTTCGCGACCCCTCTCACTTATCAGGAATTTGTCAAAACGAAGGGGAAACTCTCAAAGATTTTTTCCGACGTTTTACCGCCGAAGCCCGTCAGATTCCAGGAGTCGACCCGGATTTATTGCGAGGTGTGTTCCTCGGGGGTCTCCGACCAAGCGGCTTCTACTCAGCGCTAATGCGAGAAGCTGTTCCCAGTTATCTTGACCTTGTACATCGGGTTTAAGCCCAGATCGCCGCTGATGAAGCCATTGAAGCCCTTCACCAACAATTTGATGGCGCCCAGAAGCGCAAAAGAGAAAGGAAACAACCTTCGCAACGTCAGAAAGGGAGGTTCCGCGACGATCGCCGCAACGGGCAGCGTCGGCGAGATCCTCAAAGAGATCAGCCACCCAGAGATTTCACCCCTCTAAACACTACATGCACCAATGTGTTATATGTTATACAAAATGAGCCAGCCTTACAGCGACCAAAATAGCCAGTTCATAATCCCAGGAACGACCAATCCAAATATTGTGAGTTTCATCTAACCATGGGACATATGACGGAAAATTGTTCCCGTCTGAAAGAAGAAATCGAATGTCTGGTCCGCCTAGGACTTCTTGGCAGATTTTTGCAAGGACATGTGCAAGATCAACGCGACCCGCCTAGACTGCCAAGAGGTTAGCAAAACCCCCTGGAGGAGCAGGTGGTAGGAAGATGGTTGGAAACATTGAAACTATTGCCGGGTCACCCTTTTTCTCCGCTCAAATCTTCTCAGCCAGTAAGCAAGGAGATGCCCACGAAGATAAAAAAGTTCAAGCAGGATTTCACCATAACTTTCGGAGACAAAGACCTGGTCAGCCTCCGAACACCTCACCAAGATCCCCTAGTAATCAGTGCTGAAATCGGGGATCTATGCTATAATGTTAAACGAATCCTCGTCGACAATGGAAGCTCAGTCGATCTTCTGTTCTCTACTACTCTACAAAGCATGAATATTTCCAACTAGCGTTTAACTCAGGCAACCGGACCCGTGTATGGCTTCGACAACCATCCAGTTCAAGTACTAGGAATGATTACTCTTCCAGTTACCATGTGGGAATTTCCAAGACAAGTGACGCATGAGATCTAGTTTGTGGTAGTGGATTCCAGCTCCCCATATAACGCCATCTTCGGAAGGCCCATCCAAACCATTTTCAAGGCTATCCCTTCAATTCCTCATCTCGCCATGAAGTTCCCCACTCCGGGAGGTGTTGGAGTTGTGCGCGACAATTAGGAAGCCGCTAAGAATTGTTATTCCAGACAGGCGCAACCTACGAAAGCCACCACACTCAACATTGACGACTTTGATTTGTGCGATGAAGCCATGCTTCAACGGGGAACACCAATGGAAGGATTGATTGAAGTCCCTCTCGCACCGACAAATCCAACCCGCACCGTCCAGCTTGGATCGCTCCTACCAGAACAGCAAAAGGAGAGATTGACGACCTATCTCTGAGACAACAAGGATATCTTTGCTTGGGCTCCAGAAGATATGCCTGGCATAGATCCACGTGTCATCCAGCACTCCCTCAACATCAACCCGACATGCAAGCCAGTCATCCAGAAAGAGAGAAACTTCGCCCCAGAACGTCTCCAGGCAATCGAAGAGGATGTAGAGAAACTCCTCAATGCCCATTTCATCCGAGAAGTGAACTACCCCGCATGGGTGGCCAATGTCATCCTAGTAAAGAAGTCATCAGGAAAATGGAGGATGTGCGTAGATTACACCAACCTCAATCAAGCGTGCCCCAAGGATAGTTTCCCGCTCCCTAGAATCGACTAGTTAGTAGATTCAACTGTAGGGCACCAACTCCTCAGCTTCATGGATGCTTACTCCGGATATAACCAGATTTGAATGAATCCAGTGGACGAAGAGCATACAACATTTCAAACAGACAAAGGGATATACTGTTACAAGATTATGCCCTTTGGGATCAAGAACGCAGGAGCCACCTACCAAAAGCTCATGAACAAAGTCTTTAAGGACCTTATAAGCAAAACGATGGAGGTATACGTGGATGACATATTGGTAAAAAGTGTCCGCCAGGAAAATCATTTGGAAGACCTCGATAAATATTTAAGAATCCTCCGACAGTACGGCATGAGACTTAACCCCTTCAAGTGCGCATTCAGGATTACATCTGGAAAGTTCCTAGGATTCGTGGTAACCCAGCGGGGGATAGAGGCCAATCCCGAGAAAATTAAGGCTCTGGAAGACATGTTGCCACCCAGGTCCCTTAAAGAGGTACAAAGGCTGAATGGGAGAATCACTACACTCTCTCAGTTCTTAGCACAAACCGGAGATAAAAATTTGTCTTTATTCAAGGTTCTCCGAGGGGCCAGGTCCACTGGATTCCAGTGGACGGACGAATGCCAGTCAGCATTCGAATCACTGAAGAAGTACCTAGCAACGCCCCCGCTACTCTCAAAACCAAATCCAGGAGAAATTCTTTTCCTATACCTCGCTATCTCACCAGCCGCACTAAGTTCTATGTTGGTGAAGAACGAGGGTGGAGTTCAGCGCCCCATCTATTATCTTAGCAAAGTCCTCTCAGACGCCGAATCTCGATACCCAGCTTGTTGACAAGATAGCCCTCGCACTCATTTTCTCCACAAGGAAACTTTGTCCCTACTTCCAGGCCCATACCATCAAAGTATTGACAGAGCTGTCTCTCCGTACTATCCTCCAAAAGCCAAAGGCTTCTGGCCGACTGGTCAAATGGGAAGTCGAGCTGGGCGAATTCGACATCCACTTCTTACCACGCCCCGTCATTAAGTCACAGGTTTTAGCCGACTTTATCGTCGAAAATACCTTGCCAACAGAACCAGAAATCGCACCAGCAGAGCCAGGACAAAGATGGACAATGTACGTTGATGGAGCGTCCAGAATGGAGCGTGCCGGAGCCGGATTACTCCTCATAAGCCCGGAGCTCATTACCTTAGAGTACGACCTCCGATTAAAGTTCCCTTCCACCAACAATATAGCAGAATACGAGGCCTTAATTGCAGGACTCAAACTTGTTATTGATTGCCACATTGCCAAGTTAACAATCTACTCTGATTCCCAGCTCGTTGTGTCCCAAGTGGAAGGGTACTATGAAGCCAAGAGTGAGCAACTCGCCCAGTACCTCCAGCTGGTAAGATCTCTTCTGATACAGATACCAAAAGTTCAAATTATCCACATCCCCAGAGAGCAGAACAGTCGAGCAGATGCTTTGTCAAAGTTAGCAATGTCACCTTCTCGCTACTAGTCCAGAAGACGAAGAGTTAAAGAAATCTTATTTCCTGGCATCCAAGGACCTTGGGAAATAGCAGGGATTGAAGGACCAAAGGAATCTTGGATCACTCTACTAATGAACTACTTAGAGAATCAACAGTTCCTTGAAGACTCGAAGGAAGCCCGCCGCCTAAGGGTGAGAGCTGCCGCCTTTAGACTAATCGGTGGAGAACTCTATAAAAGGTCCTTCACCGGACCCTACCTAAAATGCTTAACAGGAACTGATGCAGAATATACCCTCCACGAAGTCCACAGAGGGGTATACGGAGAATACTTAGGCGGGAAGGCCCTGACTCGTAAAATCCTACGCCAGGGATTCTATTGGCCTACCATGAAAAAGGAAGTGGCCAACTTCGTCCAAAAATGCAAGAGTTGTCAGCTGCATGCCAACATTCCCAGGCAACCACTCGTTGCCCTTAC
This sequence comes from Platanthera zijinensis, assembly GCA_039513925.1. NCBI lineage: Eukaryota > Viridiplantae > Streptophyta > Magnoliopsida > Asparagales > Orchidaceae > Platanthera > Platanthera zijinensis. The sequence goes on from CM077093.1 coordinate 38,127,014, forward strand.
TACGCTACAGGGAGCTTGGCCATTCACGCAATGGGGAATTGACCTTCACGGCCCTTTGCCCCGGGCTTCAGGACAAAGAAAATTTATCATCATGGCCATCGAATACTTCACCAAGTGGGTAGAAGCCGATCCACTAGCCAAAATTACCGAGGAAAACGCAAAGTAATTTGTGTGGAAGAGCGTTGTCTGCCGCTTTGGAATACCGGCAATTATCATCACAGATAATGGAACTCAGTTCACGGGAAAATCTTTCACCAAGTTATGCGAAGAATTGAAGATTGAGTTGCGGCACACAGCAGAATCACACCCCCAATCTAATGGACAGATCGAGGTGACCAACCGGACCATACTAAAGGGCTTAAAAGCACGACTACAAGATGCAGGGGGCAATGGCCCGACACACTCCCCAACGTATTATGAGCATACCGGACGACAGCCGGAGAAACCCCGTACAATCTCTGCTACGGAACTGAAGCCATTATCCCAGTTGACATCGGCGTTCCAAGCCCCCGGGTATCCCAGTTCAATCTCCAGACAAACAATGATGCTCTCAGAGACAATCTAGACCAGATCTCTGAAATCCGCGAAGAAGCCGCTCTCCGAGCCGCAGCATACCAGCAACGCGCAGCCCGCTATTACAACCGCAAAGTAAAGTCTCGTCCGATCAACGTAGGAGACTTGGTCCTTCGTACTCTGAAAGCGGCAGGAAAGGGAACATATGGTGACAAGTTATCCCCGACCTGGGAAGGCCCCTTCATCGTCACAGCGATGGTGAAGCCAGGAACATACAAGTTGTGGAACGCTGAAGGAAAGACTCTCCCTCGTACCTGAAACGCGCAGAACTTGTGCCGATTTTATCAGTGATTTCTATTTTACAGTTGTCTAATTATGTGTGTTTTGTGCAAAACTATGTAAGGCGCAGGCTCAACCCCGCGCGCGTTATCTTCATTCAAGTATTGAATTATGTTGTTACGAATCTTACATGTGCAAGCAGAAAAGACAGCGCACGCAGACACCATGAGGGCCTGCCCCCCTCATGAAGAAGCCGCGAGCATCCCTCGTGAAAACTAAGTCGCGAGCAACCCTCGTGCAACACCGTAGGGTCCTTCCCCCCTCACGAAGAAGCCGCGAGCATCCCTCGTGCAAACTAAGTCGTGAACAACCCTCGTGCAACACCGTAGGGGCCTGCCCCCCTCACGAAGAAGCCGCGAGCATCCCTCGTATAAACTAAGCCGCGAGCAACCCTTGCGCAACACCGTGGGGGCCTGCCCCCCTCACGAAGAAGCCGCGAGCATCCCTCGTGCAAATTAAGCCGCGAGCAACCCTCACACAACACTGTGGGGACCTGCCCCCCTCACGAAGAAGCCGCGAGCATCCCTCGTGCAAACTAAGCCGCGAGCAACCATCGCGCAACACCGTGAGGGCATGCCCCTCTCACGAAGAAGCCGCGAGCATCTCTCGTGCAAACTAAGCTGCGAGCAACCCTTGCGCAACACCGTGGGGGCCTAGCCCCCTCACAAAGAAGCCGCGAGCATCTCTCGTGTAAACTAAGCTGCGAGCAACCCTCGTGCAACACCGTGGGGGCCTGCCCCCCTCACGAAGAAGCCACGAGCATCCCTCGTGCGAACTAAGCCGCGAGCATCCCTCACCCAATCGGAGTCGCGGACTCGAGATGTGAAGCAAACTGGTGCAGACAAATAGCCAAGATGACATAAAAAAGACAACAATGTCATAACAAAATAGAGCTAAAATGATACAAGTACAATCAGTGCCTATGAATAATAACAGGCAAAACTAAACAAGGGGAAAAACGCAATACGCCCGACTAAACAACAAAGCATAAACATACAACAACAAGTGTATACATGCCGCTACTCGTCCCCAGCATCTGAGTCGGAACGCTCATCCTCAGAAACATCTGCAAAGCTGAAACAGGATGTGTCGCATCCCAGGCTCTTGCCAACAAATCGAAAAGCCTTTGAAACACCGCGTCGGAGTGCCAACTCGCGTATGTCATCCATCTGAGGCTCCACCTCCTTGGATCAAATATCGTCACGAACCTTCTCCGCGATCAGGCTACGGTCTCGCATGTAGTCCAATGACTCCAAGTATTTTGCAAGCCCTGCAGCCTTCAGCTCTAACACATGGTCATCAGAGGATAGTATCTCCACCTGCACCTTCGCCGCTCTAAGCTGAGTCTCAAGGCTTGAGACCTCCTCCCGCGCCGCCTATAACTGGGTTCCCAAGCCTGAAGTCTTCTCTTTCGAATGCTTCAACATCTGGGTGGTCCTCTCCACCAAAGTCTTCTCCACTTACAAAGCCGCACGTGCATCCTCTAGCTCGGACTTCAGCTCCGAACCAATCCGGGGGAACCGCGAGATGTCCCGGTCGTGTTCCTCCTTCAAGGAGGCAAGCGAACTCATCGTCGACCGAAGCTTCTCCTGAAGAGTAAGGTACTCATCCTGCAGACTCACGTAATGATCATTTCAGTTCACTGCAATCTGCGCCTGGGTCTCTATCTGCAAAAAAGAAGAAATCGAAGTTAGCCTCTATCAGCAAGAAAAAGCAAGGGAAAAAGCCTTGGGAACAAGTCAAACCCTTACCGCAACGCTCATCGCCCTCAAGGAAGAGGACATCCGCGAAGCTACTGTACCAGCAGACACCTGAGGAACTGGGGAAGCAAGTATCTGCACCTCAGGAATCGAATCATAACAAGTGTCAGAAGTTACCGATGCCACCACCACATCAAGGTCTCCAGAAGGGGCCGCCACCGCTTTCCTCTTACGACCCCCTCCTTGAGAAGTCTCTGCTGGTCGAACTGAATCCGCCGAGATACCACATCGCACCAACTGCTTTTCCTCCACATAAATATAAATGTTGAAAAGACGGTTGGCCAGCTCGCGAGACTCAAGAAAATCCAAGCACCGGGGGAAAATCCCGCTCCTTCCCCCTCACGCGGCGGTAGTGATCGGGAAGCGCATCCCACACCTCAGGAAGACCCCATGAATTCTTGACGTATCCAAACAAAGTGCTGCCATGGAGACGGTCTTTGCGGGCTTCAAACTCCAACCAAACCTTGTTACTGTGTACCTCCATTCGCTCGCCACCATCAGAACGTACATCGCACCAATCTCAGAACTGTTCTAAAGAAAACTGGCCCCCATGCTCGCGTAAGAAGGCGACTAAGCCCATGATTCGGGAAATTCTAGCCGAAACAAACTGAGAGATAGGCACTCCACAAAACTTCAAGATCTCAATCGCCTCCTCGCAGGGCGGAAAACGGAAGCCGGACCTCAGGGAGACTTCGCAAATCGTCAACCAACCACGAGGAGGATTCTGAACCCGCTCCTCGGGACGCGGGATACTCACTTCCAAATCAGCAGGAAGCCCGTACTTCGCCCACCAGATATCAACACCGTCATCGATCAAAGAAGAACGCAGGCGCATCGGGCAAGATGAGCGCTTCGAAACCTGCGCACAACAAAAAGTAAAAGGTCAGCCCAAAAATAAAGACTTGGAGCCGCATGTCCAAGCGCACAAGGCCCAAGTGGCATGCTAAAGAGGATGTCCACGCAAGCATGCGCATAGCAGGGGCACGGACAACCAAGCCGCATGACCTGCGCGCGCACAGCCTGTGCGCGCGCGGCCAGCACGCACGCAAACCACGTGCGCACGGCCTGCGCGCACAACCATGTGCGTGCGGCCTGCTCGTGCGCATGACCTGCTCGAGCGCGCAGCCTGCTCGAGCGCGCGCGGCCTGCGCGCGTGCAAATCGTGCGAGCGCGGCCAGCGCGCGAGGCCCGCCTGTGCGCGCACGGCCGACCTGCGCGGGGGCGGTCAGTGCACACCGCCAGCGCGCGCAGCCTTCACGCGCAGCCTGCGCGCACGAGTAGCATGCATTCCCAAGCCTTCATGCATCGATGCGTCGTCGTCGTTCGTCAAACCTCCCTCCGAATACCTTGGAAGCACTGGTCGCCGCCTTAGCCTTCTCACCGGAAACCGTCATGATAGCATGAAGCAAGGGAAATCTCTCCTCTCTCGCTCACTTCGCTCTCGAATAACAAAGATTTGGGGGGCAATTGATGGGTTCCACCATCATTTATAGGAGAGAAAGCCCCCCCCTCCCCATGATCTCCTCCCAAAGTGGATCATGGGTGGGTCATCCCCCCCCCCATGAACTCTCATGATGAGAAAATCATGGGGGCGGGACCCACTCCCTCTCCTCATGGAGGAGGGACGCCGCCGCCGGGAAGACCCCCACCGTCGGGTGGCCTGACCACCACCGGTGGCCGGCCCCCTTCCGGGCCTCCCTGCGGCCGGAGCGCCGCCTCGCCGGCGGGGTGGCTGCGGCAGGCCGCCAGTCTGGCCACGCCCGGCCAAGGCTGGCATAACTGCGGCCAGGCGCGGCAGGCCTAGCCGCGGCCGGGCACGACAGGCCTAGTCGCGGCCCGGGCACGACTGGCCTAGCCGCGGCCTGGCCACGACTTCCTTAGCCGCGGCCCGCCGTGGCCGGCCTAGCTGCGGCCGGCCACCTAGCCGCTGGCGACCCGGCCACGACAGGCCGCCGGCCGAGCCGCGACCGGCCCTCGACAGGCCGGACGCCCCCGCAGCCGGCCGCCTGGCCGACCACCACCACCGCTATGGCGGCCCGTCGCCGTGGACAACCTCCCCGTCGTCCGATCGAGGGGAGGCTCTCCTCGCCGTCCGATCAAGAGGGTAACCACCCACTAACTCACTACTTTAGTGGTGGGGCCCGCCATAATCCTCCCCCGGAGGCTATAAAAGGGACCCAGGGCCTCTTCATTCTTCACTTTTTTCTCTTCTCCGGGTTGTCTTCTTCTTCCTCAGGTGAGAGCTCTCCTGCCTCCTCCCCCGAGTCGGCCTCCAGTCGCCGTGAACCACCGACGGCCACCAGAGGCCACCTGCGGCTACTAGCGCTCCACCAGCACATTGCCAGCAGAAAAATGCCCAAGTCCCCGAGGAAGCCAAAGGAAGAAGGCATCTGTTGCCAGCAAGCGTGCGCGACCACAAGAACCAGAGCACCAGGATCATCCCACGCATCTCCACATCCAAGTTACTCTCGCGGAGCAGTCTGTTGCCCATCGGGAGCCATAGTCTCTCTCTCCCCCAAGTAATAACGGGAGAGGCCTGTCGCCCCGGTTCTCCAACACACTGTAATCATCGAAAGCTAGTGGAATTTAATCGGCACAAACTCGGTCACGTGATTTTTTACTCATTTAAGGGGTTTTTCCACATCATCACATCTTGTGTCAACCTTCTACTTTCATTGACTGTGTGCGCGCTCGACCGCCTCGTGAGCTAAGACGGTCCAAGTAAATCCAGTCCGAGCGGCGCATCGAGTTAGTCCGCAACACAAGGTTTAACAAATTATTGAAGCTCAATCGAATCTCAAAATGACTCGAGGATTTCTTGAGTTTTATGTTTGGACGATTTCAATATCGAGTTCTGGTTTTCTCGATTTTCGACTCTTTGTTGCATAAAAAAGTTTAAATCGGAAGAAAATGATCGATATTGAGCTTAACCTATAAACTTGATTCGCCCTGATGCGAGTAATTGAGGTTAAGAGATGATGTTAAATCTCTTGCGGATATTTAGTCCTCGGTAATCTTTATAACGAGAAGCAAGTTATTATAATAAGGTTGTACTCCTTAAATATCAGCTCGATTAAGTCATGTTTAAGAGGCACAACTAAACTTAATATCAGACTATAATAATGAGTGAAACACCAAAGAAGTTTCCTGAGAACAGAAATTGAACTGAATATTTTTCATATGAACGGAAGTGGAACTGAACTTGTCTCCTATGAATCAAGATGGAATTGAATTTGCCTCCTATAAATGGAGATGGAACTGAACTTGCCTCCTATGAACAGAAATTGAACTGAACTTGTCTCTTATAAACGGAGATGGAATTAAATTTGCCTCCTATGAACGGAGATGAAACCAAACTTTTCTCCTGAGAATGGAGATAGAACTGAAAATTTCTCTTATGAACGCAGATGGAACTGAAGGTTCCTGAGAATGGAGTAATTGGACTACTAACATTTTTCTTTATTTCTTTATTAAAGTCTTGCACTAGTCTAGTTCCTTTTATTATTTTTAGTTCATTACTTTCTTTTCAATACTTCAGTCTTGTACTAGTCCTATTTTTTAAGTTCAGTTCTTTCTTATTAGTACTACTCAAATCTTGTACTGGTCCAGTTCCTTTCAATACTCTCAATTCAGTTTTTTAGTACTACTCTAGTCTTGTACTGGTCCAGTTCTTTTCAGTACTTTAATTACAACTCTTTTTATTCAGTACTACTACAGTCTCGCACCGGTCCAGTTTATTTCAGCATTTTACTTCAATGCATTTACAGTTCAACATTTCATTACTACAGTTCGTACTTTACTTCAGTACATATTTCTGTAGTTTATTTAAGTAGCATATTTACTTACCGCTCTTATTTATGCAATTTACTGTTTCTACATTTCTAGCTCGGGTTCTGCTCTGACGAGCGGTTGAATTTTTAGTAGACCGTTAGTTGGGGATAACCGAGAGTTGAGTTATTCATCTATGGCTAGTCTCAAATAATGTTCTCACACACTCGTTGCGCTCCTTGTATAAAGTTGAGTAGCATGTTGATTCTAGAAGGCCACTTGATCGAATAATTTTAGTTCGAGTAGAGCTGGTCGTCGCAGACCCAATATGTGCCAGATATTTATTTAGTGAAATGCTTGGGGTAAAATGTGGCAGGTTGGTCATGCTCGTAGACTGTATGTACCAGTGAGAGAAGGTTGACGACTCAAGGCGATAGGGAGATACGTACCACGGGTGACTGAGTGTTTTATGCCTCGTTGGATTCTTCTGCTAGTCGGCCTAAATTTCAGAAATCGTCGGATGTTGCTCACATCTAAGAGTTCACAGGGTTGTATATTGGGGCATGGGTAGTGTGGTAAGTTCACACCCAGAAGTTGAAGGACTGGCCACTATCACTGACGGCCACATCAGTGAGGCCTGCGGGGTTCGCTATCCTGCTGGAATAGAAGCGTTTCAAACTATGTCGACATAGTGGGTGTGTGTAGGTTTGAATACCTGCGGTGTGTGTGGTTTGAATACATGTGGTGTGTGCAGTTTGAATACCTGCGGTGTGCACGTGTTTGAACACACGCAGTGTGTTGGCAAGTTTTGAATACCTGCGATGTGATTACAGGTTGGGAGTACCTGTTGGTTGTGATAGCTAGTTGAGTGCTTTTTTTAAATAACTAATGTTTATGTTGCTACTTTCTAGTTATTTTATGTTGCACTCTTTCAAATATTTGCTTCTACCTTAAGAAATGAAAATGCATTATAAATGAAATGATGTTGCTAACTCTCTTTTTTTTCTGCTATTGTTGATAGTGTTGAGGCTCACTCTCATCCCCAAGTTTAGGGATCTTTGGGAGGATGTGTGAATCCACTTAGTTTTGTGACTAACGCTTATTTAAATAACCATTCACAGGAGATGGAGCAGTGCGAGACTCAGTTACCACGTGAGAGTGTACCTGCCTTGGAGTCTGCACGTGCAAACGCATCAGTCTCGTCTTCACTACTTAGAGATGTGAGTCTTATCTTGGTAAAAGCAGAGAGGGTGTTGTAGTTTTCTTTAGCCCGATGGGCCACATGTATAAACTTATGACTACGAATTTTGTTATATATATTGGTTTCTGAATTACTTCCGCTACGATCTGATGTCATGAGATGAGTTTTCATAGCCTGACAAGGAGATCATTCTACACTTAGAGAGTAGGTTGTAGGCACATAAAAAACATAGTGTGGTCGTCTTAGGCGGTAAGGCTCGTCTTCGACCCAACCCAGTCTAAGGTTAGGGGAAGGGTCTTACAAATTGATCAGAGCATTCACGATCTGTCCATGTGGGATGTCTCAGAATCCTTATGTCTCTCTCTTCGTTCCTTGGTTTGGGACGAACCATGCAGCGGAAGCCTGGTGGACCCGATAAGGTTAAAATTTAAGGATTTTATGTCACATGTTTGCGTGCCCATGCACACTCATTTTGGTCAGTTTTGCAAACTCCCCTACTTTAAACTCGTGACTCCTCCAGATACCAGAGTCGAGTAACGGAGGATCTTCCTTAAGAAATCAATATCAACCTCCGACTCTACCACTTGATCCTGCAGTCCCCTTTGCTGAGACAGAGCTGGGTCAAACCCTCGCAACCTCATTACGCACATTTCAGACTGTTATTGAACAGCAGCATAAAATCGTTCATAGGCCAGACCTATTAACGACCTTTCGAGTGTTAAGACATCCTATTTACCGAGGTGTCGAGACGGTGATGCAAACAGAGGAATGGATAGAAAAAGTCGAGCAACAGCTAGAAGGGATGAGATGCTCAAGAGTATTTGCAGTTCCCTTGGTGGTGACCCTACTTGAGGGATTTACCCGCGATTGGAGGCTGACAGTTATTCGTTCAACTTTTATAGAACATCCGCTCTGCACTATTTTATGGGGAGAATTTTCTAAGGTGTTTTGGAACACTTCATACCTGAAGCTGATTGATCTGAGTTATAGGTGTGCTTCCTGCAGATTCGTCAAGGAAATAAGACGATGCTGGAGTAACAGAGAGAATTCATCCACTTATCCCATTTTGCGGGGATGCTTGCAGTAACTGATAAAGACAAGATCGCTAGGTTTTATCGAGGGGTGCACAATGACCTTCGACAGGCTTTGATTATGATTTCCCAGACCTCTTTTCACAACATTGCCACCCACGCCGCCTCTTTGGAAATGGATCAGGTGACGGTCGTGCAATGGCGAAGAAGGCACGTAGAGGCCCCTCGAGGATGAGAGATGGAGTCGGTCCCTCGACGAAAGTCTCGAGATCGGAGATAGAGTCATCTTCACCGACAATATCAAGAAGCACACCAGCCCCGACGGCAGCTAGTGCAAGCACTACCGCTCCCGCTAGTATCACAACAAGCACCCCAGCTAGCATCGATAGTGCGACAAGATGTTCCCTTCACAGGAACTGCTTCCTGTGTCATCAACCCAGACACATTTGAGCTTTTTGCCCGCAGGCCACGGGAAGGCCAGGATTAGGAGCGGGGCAAGGAGTTGTGGCTGTAAATAGAGAATGAGAATGAGGTCATAAGGATGACAGGGCAGAAGGGACCACTTAAGGAATGGCAGAGACGCACCACTAGTGGTCTATGCCCCAGATTTGCAATTAGGACCATCCTCAGACGTGATAACTAGTATGTTTTCTTAGTCATCCTCGTTACTCTATTGCCTAGTAATGATGTTTTGTATATCAATATAGACAGTATGCAGACCTTCTGAGTTACTTATGGTAGAAGGTATTATCCCCGTCTCACGTATAATTTTAACTTCTGCACATACTGCTAAGTTGGTAGGGCAAAGAGACGGGATGTTTCGAAATGGAGAACAAAACTCCAGTACTTGCCTAAGTTCCGGTTATTCGAGACTTTTCAGATGTTTTTCCCAAATCACTCTCAGGGTTGCCCTCGTGATGGGAGGTGTAATTCCAAATCGAGCTCGAGTCTGAAGCTCGATCAGTGTCCCGAGTACATTATTGAATGGCCCCAAATGAATTAATGGAACCCAAGATTCAATTTCAAGAGCTGATCGATACAGGATGCATCCGTCCGAGTTCTTTGTCGTGGAAAGCTCGGGTGTTTTTGGTCAAAAGAAAGACGGATCACTCCATTTTTGCATCGACTATATAGAGCTAAACCGACTCACTGTGCGAAATACCTACCCACTGCCTAGAATAGATGGGTTATTCGACCAACTACAAGGCGCCCCCGTATTTTCTAAGATGGATCTACGATCAAGATATTACCAATTACGGATACGGGAAGAAGATATTCTCAAGACAGCTTTTAGCTCTTGTTATGACCTCTACGAGTTTTTGGTGATGTCGTTTGGGCTCACCAACACACCATCCACCTTCATGGCGTTGATGAATAAGCTGTTCAAACCATTTCTGGACCACCTCGTGATTGTCTTCGATCTACTCGAGAACCAAGGCAGACTATTCTAGACACCGTGTTTTGATGAACGCCGAAGTGCGAGGATGCGTTCATCAAATTGAAGAATCGCTTGACATTTGCCTCGATTCTTATGATCCCCTCAGGAACCCGTTCTCTGAATCGCCCAAGGTCAGCCCCGACCCATCGGGGCTGGCCCCTCCCTCTCCGCCGATCGACTGGCAAGGTCGTGCATCGCGTCGCGGTGATCATACCGGCCACCCTGGTCGGCAGGAGCCTTCCCTCCCGAGGCCGTCGCCGTCGGGCCCCGCGCCACCCTCGAGGTGGGACCGCCTCTCTTGCCCTCCTTGGGCGCCCTCCCCGTCGTCTGATCGTTCCGCAACGATCGCGACCGTTCGATGCGCGGGTAACTACCTATGTAACCACCTCCTTTAGTGGGGGACATGTTTTAGTGGAGGCTGCATTTAGTAGAATTGAACATGCGAATAATATTTGCCTCAAACTATGCTTGAAATTTTGATATTGGTGGTTATGGTGTGCGAATAGCCACATAACCACCGTAGACACCTCCTGGAGGCTATAAACAGGCCTCCAGGCCTCCTCATTTCTCATCTTTTTCTCATCTGCTTTCTTCCTCCTCAGACCAAAGCTCTGTCGAATTCCTCCTACGACCTTCGAGCCACCTTTGAGTCACCTTCGACCCACCTCCTATCCACCAGAAGTTCACCCATATCCACAATTTTGTGGCAAGTAGGAAGGTCCTACTACAGCAAGCGCTCGTTCGTGCACATCACCTCTGCAGCCACCCTCGCGCAGAGCAGCCTGTTGTCCACCGTGAGCTCAAGAATCTCTCTCTCGACCCCAAAGTATAACGAGGAGCGGCCTATCGCCCTTGATTCTTCAAACAAGTAGTAACCACAAGCAGATAGTGGATTTCGATCGGCACAGAACCGATTGCGTGGTTTTTTACCCAGTTAAGGGGGGGTTTCCACGTAAAAACATCTTGTGTACCTTTACTCTCTCATTGACTGTGTGCGCGTTCGACCACTCTGTGAGCTAAGACGGCGCAAGTTACTCCGATCCGACCGGGGCCTCGAGTTTGGTCGCAACAGTTTGGCGCTATCTGTGGGAACCAGTTCCCCGCATTCTCTGAAGATTTGGAAGACAGTACTCTCTGTACAGCGGTACTCGTGACTTGCTCTTATGGACAGAAGAAGCACTTGTGCCACCAATAGATCACCTGCTGGAGGACGTGTCGAGCCGGCTTCCTCTCACTCGCTCGTCAACGTGACTCTCGGCGGTGAGGTCGCTCTCTCGCCCGTAGCCGTCATGGAAGGGCGCATGCAGCATATGGAGGAACGTCAGGTCGAGATGCTCGCCCTCCTCTAGAATATCGTCGCTCCTCATTAGCCTCCTGCGCTGGCTAATTTCCCTCCTCCGGCTTAGGATCACGTTCCGCCTCAGCAAGCCTCCCACAGGGAGAACGAATCTGAAGAATTTTTTGATGCCGTCAGTTCCACATACCCCGCTCATCAGGGCGCTGGAGGTGGCCTCCAAAATCATATGAAAGAAGTAGCTCGTGCGCCGCCAGCTAAAAGGTTCACCCGCGAAAGAAGTAGCTACGTGTGGTGATTGCCCAAGAATACGGACAACTTGGACGACAGGACATCCTCGCGCGCTGCCCTCTCCACCAGGGCTCTCTGCTCTCCCCCCAAGTTCTAGCTCATCCGGTATCGCACGGTTTCAAACTCCTAAACATTGAAACGTTCAACGGAACAGATGATCCGCTCAAACACGTCAATCATTTCCTCACTATAATGAGGATTTTTAGCGCCCCAAATCAATTGTTATGTCAAGTATTTCCAGCCACTTTGAAGGGTCAGGACCGCACTTGGTTTCATTCTCTTTGAAAAGAAACCATCTTCAATTTTTCATACTTAGCACGCCAATTTTCAGAACAGTTTGTTGTCAATCGTAGAATTGTTCGGGATCCCTCGCACCTTTTTGGTATCCGGCAGAATGAAGGAGAATCTCTCAAAGACTTCTTTCGCCGCTTTACCTTAGAAATGCGCAGATTCCGTGGGTCGACCCCGAACTTCTCAGAGGCTTCTTCCTCGGAGGACTCCGCCCAAGCGGTTTCTATTCGACACTCATGAGGGAAACTGTGCCTAGTTATCTAAACCTTGTTCATTGGGTCGAAGCCCAGATAGCAGCCGACGAGGAGATTGAAGCACATTGTCAGTAGTTTGAAGGCAGACAGAAGAGGAAGAGGAGATATGACCAAGCCCCCATGAGATAAGAAGAACGACGCCAGGACCAGCGCCGGAACAACAGTCGTCGTCGTACCTCGCCGAGGAACGGGGGTCAGCGTCCGTCCTAAGAATACACTCAACTAAATATCCCCTGCACCAATGTGTTGTACTCAATTCAGAATGATCATGCATTTCAGCGACCGGGAATACCGTCGCCAAACCCAAGAAGTGATCAGTCAAAATACTGCGAGTTTCACCGCACGACTGGTCACACTATCGAGGAATGTTCCGGGCTAAAAAATGAAATCGAGTGCCTTGTCCGCCAGGGACTCCTTGGAAGATTTCTGCAGGGACAAGTGCAGGGCCAGCAAGTACAACATCAAGGAAGAGACCGACACAACACACCGCAAAGGGCCTGAGACGCTAGGCAAATGGTGGGCAACATCGAAATCATCGTCGGGCCCTCATTCCTCTCTACTCAGATATTCTCAGTCAGAGCTATAAATAAAGCGTGCAAGAATACAGAGCTTAATCAAGATTTTATCATCTCCTTCGGAAATGAAGACCTCGAAGGGTTGCAGACCCCCCCCCCCCATCAGAACCTGCTCGTCATCGGCGCAGGAATTGGAGATCCCTGCTTTAACGTTAAAAGAATTCTCGTTGACAACGGGAGTTCAATCGATGTCATATTTTTATCCACTCTACAACATGAAACTTACCTAGCAACATCTCAATCACTCCGCGGGACCCGTATATAGCTTTGGAAACCACCTAGTTCCCATTCAAGTAACAATCACTTTGCAAGTAATAATTGGTGAGTTCCCGAGTCAGGTTACTCACGATATCCAGTTTGTCATCGTCAACTTGCATTCACCCTATAACGCCATCTTCGAAAGACCGATTCAGTCAACTTTTGGAGCGATTCCATCAATCCTACACTTATGCATGAAGTTCCCAACCCCATGTGGCATACGGGTCGTTCTTGGAAACTAGGAAGCAGCTCGTGCCTGCTACTCAAAGTAGGCTCAGTTGGAAGCGGCAATCACTCTTTACGTCAATGACATCGATCTGCCCAACCAAGCTGCCATAGAGCAAGGAAGCTCTCAGTAGGAGAGGAAGATCGCATGCCACTCGAGAACAAAACACCACTTTTATCCTTGTTTTCACATATTCATTTATTGTTTTCCTTGTATTTTTATTTCCTATCTTAAACTTTGTATGATGAAACAGCCGCGAGTCATGACTCGCGCAAACTATCTTTGATTTGATTATATTGCATTATATTTTCCTTATTCTCGCCTCGAGACTTCCTCGGTCAGGCTAGACCACTCCCCGGATCAAATACTTACATTCTCCGGCGAGCCATTTTCGACCAGGCTCGGACACTTCCAGATTGAATCTTTACATTCTCCGGAAGCTAATTCCTCGGCCAGGCTAGGCCACTCTCCAGATCAAATACTTACATTCTCCGGCGAGCAACTCAAACATGGGCTAGGTCGCGCAACCGGATCGAAAACTTACATTCTCCAGCAGTTAGATCGAATCATTACATTCTCTGTCGTTACTGCAGGACGATGCCCGTGATCGCCAGAGCCTGCCCCCCTCGTGGTCGCACAATCGGATCAAATCCTTACATTCTCCGACACCCGAATCGAATACTTACATTCTCCAACAATCGGCTCATATTCAGGCTAGGTCGCGCAACCGGATCAAATACTTACATTCTCCGACGATTGGATCGAATCATTACATTCTCTGTCGTTACTGCAGGTCGACGCCCCACCATCGTCAGGGATTGCCCCCCCCCCCCTCGCGATCGCGCAGTCGGATCGAATCCTTTCATTCTCCAACACTCGGATCGAATACTTACATTTTTGGCAGTCCTCTCTTGGTCAGGCTTGACCCCACAGTCGGATCGAATCCTTACATTCTCTGACCTTCAGATTGAATCGTCATACTCTTTGACATTGCCACAAGCTTACATTCCGCCAGCTACCGGGATCTATATAGCAAGAGCAAACGAAAACAATACTATTATATCAACATAAGCTCAAATACGCTACATGAAATAACTAAAGAGTGATGACCAATATATATCAGATATAATAGAGTAAAAGAAAATGTATCCAAGCATACAAAGATGAAAGTACAAGCCGTTATCCGTCGGCCACATATACACCAGGCTCAGGGCTCACTGCCTTCGTTAAAAGAAACGTCATCAAAGCTAATACTTGAGACGCCGCACTTCAGATGCTTGGCCACCAGGCAAAAAGCCTTCGACACCCCGCGTCTGAGCGCAACCTCGCGGACATCCTCTATCTGAATCTCAACCTCTCGGGACCAAACGTCCTCATGGATCTCCTCGACAAGCAAATCACGATCACACATATAGTACATGGAATCTCTGGACTCCTCAAGTTCAGCCGCCTTAATCTCAAGTACCGGCTCTTTTGAAGAAAGGCGCTCTATCTCAGCTTTGGAAGCCTCCAACTCCGCCCTCAAGCTGGAGCTCTCCTCCTGAGCAGTCTTCAACGTCTGCACGATCTTATCCGTCATGGACTTCTCTGTCTGCAACGATGCACGAGCTTCCTCCATCTCTGACTTCGACTCTGATTCGATCCGTCTAAATCGGAATACCTCTCGAGCTAGATCCTCTCTGAAGGCGGCAACTGAGGCAACCGCTGCCCGAAGCTTCTCCTGAAGAGCTAGATATCCGTCCTTCAAGCTCACATAATGATCGTTCCACGTGAACGATATATACGCATAAGCTTCGATCTGCAATCAACAAACGAAGGGTAAATGTCGTACAAAGTAATCGGTTTAAATAAAGAAAGACGAACGATTCACTTACCACGTCACTCATTGCCTTCAAAGAAGAAGACACTCGGGAGGCAGTAGCCTCTTTGTAGGAAACTCGAGGGGGCAAACGCCTTTATCACCTTAAGATCTTGATCAACTGGAGCAGGCTCGTTACAATGAGCCTCGTTAGTCAGGTCCTCTCTTTGACGTGACAAAGCTTGTGATTTCGCAGTTGCACCACAACTGCGATTCAAAACAAGCTTCCTATTGCGAATTAATGGTCCAGCACACTCGGCATCAACTGAAATGTCACACTTGGACAGGCGCTTCTCTTCAACGAACAAAGAAATACTGAACAAGCGGTTCGCCAACTCCCGAGAATCTGAGAATCTCAATATCGGCAAAAAATCCCGCTCTCGTCCTCTTTGGTGACAGCAACGATAGGGCAAAGAAATCCAGAACTCAAGCAAGCCCCAAGAGTTTATGACATATCCAAACAATGTGTTCCCATGACGATGATCCGTCCGGGTCTCAAAGTCAGGCCAACTTTTATTGTCACGAATCTTGATACGGTCGCCACCGTCAACACGGACATCACACCAATCTCTGAACAACTCCAAAGAAAATCTTGAGTCATGCTCCCTAAAGAAAGCCATCAGCCCCATAATGTGATTCATTCCTAGCGGAGTGAATTAGGATATCGGGACGCCACAGAACTTCAGAATTTCAATCACCTCCTCGCATGGTGGAAAGCGGAATCCAAACTTCAAAGTCATCTCACAGATTGTCAACCAACCCATTGGCGTCCCTGAACTCTATCTTCAGGACGAGGTATCTTCACATCAAGATCAACATGTAACTTGTACCATTTCCTCCAAACCAAAACTTGTTCAGTAGTGAGCGTAGAGCGCAATCACATAGGCCTCGTAGAACGCTTCAAAGCCTGGAAATAAAAAGTAAAGGTTAGACAAAAATTTTCAAGTAGCGGGTGTTCAATTGAGCGCTCGATAATTGCAAACCCGACATGGGAAGTCAAAAGTCGTAAGCCGCGCAGATTGTGCGCAAGCACAACCAACGACCCGCCTACCCAAAAGGGAGGTGTGAATGCCCACGTAAGCAAAGGGGTGTGCCACACACATAGAGCAGTGCGCGCAGGGCTCACCCAGCGGCGCGCACACGCGCACCAAACGCGTACGCAGCAGTGCGCGCACCAAAGGTGCACACGCCTTTACATGCACCAGGGGTGCACGCGCCTAGGGTGCGCGCCCGCGCACTCCCCCGGGGAGCCTCCGACAGGGGCCTCCTTGGCCGGAGAGCCCATCCCCGCGTCGGAGGGTTCTGCTCGTCAGCTTCGCGTCCCGACCTCCCTCGTTCGTGCACAATTCCCGTTTTCCGTCTTCTTTACGACTTACCTTTGCCCGTAAATCGTTGTCGTCTGCCATCTCTGGCACCTCCCTGTTCACCATCACCATTGCCACCACCGGAAGAATCCCTCGTAAAATTAAGGGAAATCCTTGCTCTTCTCAAACAGTTTCTTACACCGAGAATTTTGGGGGGCAATTGATGAGGCCAAACTCATTTATAAAATAACTGGGGGTGCGGATAGCTCACTCCCCCATGATCCCATCATCATAAATGGAAATCATGGGGGAACCGCCACACGCGCGATCGGCGCGCGCAATCGCGCGCGTGGAATCTCGTTCTCCGAATCGCTCGTGGCCAGCCATCGGGGTCGGCCCCTCCCTCTCCGCCAATCTACCGGCATGGTCACGCCTCGCGACACAACGCTCCCGCTGGCCACCCCGGTCGGCGGGAGCAGTCCCTCCCGACACCGCCAGGGAGGTGCCAAGCGTGGCCAGTCGTGCCCTACCCCTTGTCCGGGAGTACACAGTCGGCCGCCTCCGCACTGGCCGGCTCCGGCCAGCCGCACCTTGGGGTCGGCCGGTGCGGCGCTCTGTGGCCAGCTCCCAGCGTCGGCGCAGCGCCAAGCGGCCGGTGCCGGAGTCGCACCCGGCGACCGGCGTTGGGGTAACTTCCGGCGGCCGACGTCGGGCCCGCGCCCGACGATGGCCGTCGGGGCCATGCCTGGGGTGCCTTCATAGTGCAGTCGGCCGGCCGCACCCACGACCAGTACCACGCCAGCGGTCGCCGTCTTCGTCGGGGTCGTCCACCCTCGAGGTGGTGGTCAGCCGCCTCTCTTGCCCTCCTTGGGCGCCCGCCCCGCCGTCCGATCGTTCTGCCACGATCGCGACCGTCCGATGCGCGGATAACTACCCGTGTAACCACCTCAAGTACCGAGGGGACATTTTTTAGTGGAGGGTCTGCATTTAGTAAAATTGAATATATGAATAATATTTGCTTCAAACTATGCTTGAAATTATGACATTGATGGTTACAGTGTGCAGATAGTCGTATAACCACCGTAAATACTTTCTGGAGGCTATAAAAAGGCTTTCAGGCCTCCACATTTCTCATCTTTCTCTCATCTGCTTTCTTCCTACTCTGGTCAGAGCTCTGTCGGATTTCTCCTACAAGCCACCTTCGAGCCACCTCCTGTCCTCCAGAAATTCGCCCAACTCCATAATCGTGCGGCAAGAAGGAAGGTCCTACTACAGCAAGCGCTCGTTCGTGCGCTTCACCATAACAGCCACCCTCGCGCGGAGAAACCTGTTGCTCGTCGTGAGCTCAAGAATCTCTCTCTCTCTCTCGCCCCAAAAGTGTAACGAGAAACAGCATGTCACCCTCGATTCTTCAAACAAGTTGTAGCCGCAAGCAGATAGTGAATTTCGATCGGCACAGACTCGGTCGCGTGGTTTTTTACCCAGTTATGGGTTTTTTCCACGTCAAAACATTGTGTGTGTCTTTTCTCTCTTATTGACTGTATGCGTGTGTTGAAACCAAAAACTTGGTCTCTCGTGGAGTTCGGGGTCCCAAAAGAGGGGTGACCTCACACCTACTACACTCGGGGGAACGTCACAGACCAAAGACTTGGGAAACTAGGAACAAACCCTCGGCTCTAGCGTGGAGGTCCCGCCACACACCCGAAAGGTCACAAAAGCACTTCCCCTCCCTCACAAATGGCTGAGATGGGCACCTTGGAGAGCTCTCTCAACTCAACCAAGAAGAAAACCAAGGGAGGAGGAGGCCAAAAAACTCATCCTCTCCAAAGGTACCCAAGGGGGTCTATTTATAGTTTTCCTAAGCCTGGGGGACCAAAAGGTCAGAAATACCCATAGCGCAAATAGGCCCTGGGCCAATAGGAAACATCCACACCGGGGTATAAAAAGGTAATCCCCCCCCCCCCGAGGGCATAACGGTAAAAATACTGCCCAAAGGGGTCCAGGGGGCCGAACCATGCCCCCCACCCCCTCCGAAGGAACCACCCGCCGGGGGCGAGCACCAGGCCGCGGGGCCTGGCTTGCCCGCAGGGCAGGCCGCCCGGGCGAGCAGCAGGATGCGGGGCCTTGCTCGCCCGCAAGGCAGGCCGCCCGGGCAAGCAGCAGGTCGCGGGGCCTGGCTCGCCCGCAGGGCAGGCCGCCCGGGCGAGCAGCAGGACGCGGGGCCTGGCTCGCCCGCAGGGAAGGCCGCCCGGGCGAGCACAGGTTGTGCTTGTCTTACAGCTCCTACCTCGCACCAAGGCAAGCCGGGGGGGGGGGGGGGGGGGGCGGCCATCTCGTCACACCCACCCCAAAAAGGGGACCGGGTGGGAGGTAGATTTTTCCCTCCCCCTACTAGTATATTTCCAAGGTCAAACCCAAATTGGCCACCAAGAGTGCAGAATCTCTAAAAAGCTTAAAAAACATAAAGCTGATCCTGCGTCTGTCGAAGGGACCCTACTCTGCGAATACGAGGTTGTATAGCGTGCTCGACCGCTCCGTGAACTAAGACGATCCAAGTTATTCTGGGGCGTTGAATTTGGCCGCAACAAGTGTAAAAAAAAACATTAAGATATGTCTTCAAAAACATGAGTTTCGTTCTTTGAAAGTCGCATGGCCCAATAATTTTTCTAATCTCTCTTTCATTTGGAGAGAAGTGGGACCTGAAATTGAAATGTCCAATTTCAATTTTATTGTTTTTGCGACTTTGGAGGACGAAGTTGGATTTAAACTGAATTCAATGGAATTAAGTTTGAATAAATGTAATTCATTCTGTTATATATTGCAATTTTAATTAAGTTTAAACTGAATTCAATGGAATTAAGGTTTCATTTGGCGCAGCGTTTCGAGCTCTCTGTTTGGGGCAAACGCAACCGCTCGGCGGCTAATCAAATGGCTACAGGCGGCATTTGCTCCGTTTGCACCCGCCACGTCATGGGAAATGGAGGAAAACGGAGGGATTCCAACCGCGGCCTCCCCCATCCAGTTCCAAAAACCCTCCTCCTCCCGCCGCCTAAACAAAACACCAAACCAATTAAAGCCTATGCTTGTACTAGCATGCGTATATACGTTTTTCGCATTAACAAATAGTACTTCTCAGTCAAAATTACATTTTTCTTGCTGCAGGGCGGTTGAAATTGATTCAGTTAGCCAAAATGTTGAGTAGACCCAATTGATCGCACTAATTATTTCACTGAAGGTTCTTCTCATCCTCCAATGATTGCTGAAAATGTAGTTCGTCAATTCGATCTCCGGATCTCGAGAAAACATTGTTGAAACGCTATAGCTAGAGAAGACGAGAGTTGTCGGGCTATCTTAAAAATTTATGGGATACTTATTCTCATCATTCCAAGACCATTGGCGACGCTAATTTGCAATTCTGATGGGCCATTGAACTACAATCGCCCGAGTAAATGAAAGTAGTCGAATGGCACTCAAATTTTACGAAAAGTCTATTTTCTTCACGTCAAGGTTATCTTCAACTTCAAAATATCTCAAAATAAATTTAAAGTCAATTTTTGCGGTACAATTTCATTTTTTTCATGCAGTTATATAATTATATTTTCAATTTTATTCATATTTTTATGAATTATTTCGTACTAAAAATATAAATAACATGAAAAAAAAACAGATATAATTGTAAAAGATAAATTAATCAAATTAAAATTACTAATACATTACATTTCTCTGGACGCGATTTCAGAAAAGACAATGGGAGACTCAATTTTTTTCTCTAGAGAGTAAATATACATTCAAAATTTACTTCCAGAAAGATTCATTTATGTAATATTGCTTCACCAAGCAAGAGGTAAAGTCCTAATTGGCTTATTCACGGTGCGGTCAGGTTTATTCGGTTTTGCGTAGCCAAAAACCGAACCGCATCACAAATTGTTACCTAATGGTTCAGTGCGGTACAGTTTAACGATTTTGATTTTTAACTTTTAGCCCTACTGATAGGATTTGTTTCCGAGTTTTCATAGACCGAATCAGTTCTTCCGTTCAGGCATGCGTGGGGATGAAAGGAGGGGGATTCAACACAAACTCAAAGGTTGGAGTGAGTTGGGCCGACAGACTATGCAGCGGCGCAAGAGAACTAAAATAAGAAAGATTAACCCGAAGACGAACTTCTAAATTATCGGCGGTGAAATCCACCGAAATGCAGGAGAAGAGGAATGTGGTAGAAAGGATTGTCGTCTTCAAGGCGTGTCGTAGTGGCCGGATTAGGCCATGTTTGTGATAGGATCAAATAATGGAAAGGATTGCAACAGTTTGGTACTATACTTCTTGCATTTAGGATGATTCACTTTTAACAGAATGAACGTTTTGGGTAAGGGTGTGCAAAAATATCCGAAAAACCGAAAATCGAAGCGAAACCGAACCGAACCGAGTGGTTTGGGTTGGTTCCTATTTCTGTCGGTTCGGGTACAGTTCCAAATAAAATAGAATCGATGGTTCGGTTCGGTTCGATTCGGTTCTCAATTCCGACAATCGGGTACCCGAGAACCGACCCGAACTGAATATAGATCACAATTTTTAACTTAAAAAAAATATATGTATTATTACAAATTACAAATTTTAACCAAAAAATATAGAACCATAGGGTCATTGATTAATAAAAACCATGTATGAACAAGAAGCTTTTAAAAAAGATTGTTGAATCATGAATGTTAAAACTTTTATAAAAATGAGATATTTTATCTTAAACTTAATTTTTGACCGTCCTATGGTGGTTATATAATCTTATTTCTAGCCATTGATAAATAGCAACCATGTATGATATGTCAACTTGATTGACTGTAATCATTAGTTATGATTTTGAGCAGTTATAAATAGTAAATTGATGATAACAATTGAATTGAAAATGCTATCCAATATTAAGCAAACATATATGATATATCCCATCTTTTGATTGAATTCTTCATTTCATATGCTATCAATGGATCTATGCTTAGTGTAACTTTGTGTATTGAAAATTTCTTGCCCCATTGGTCAAAGTTCAATTTTTTTGTAGGAATATCTTATTTTGATATTTTTCTTACAGTTCATTAGTCTCATGTAATGAACCGAGAACCGAACCGGAACCGACCCGAACCGAATGGTTCGGATCCGGTTCCATAATTTAGAACCATGGGTCGGTTCCAGTTCCAAAAATTTGGAACCGAACTTATACGGGTCGGTTCTTGGTTCTATGTGAAACTGAGCCGAACCGATCCGAGTTGCACCCCTAATTTTGGGTAATCACGCAAGGGGACCGTGGGAAAGCTCCATTTTCACCGGCTCCATGACTTCCCCAAACACTCTCCCAAACAGAAACTGGTACTGCTTAGGACAGTGGTGGCGGTAGAAAAGATTCTGTTCCGTTCATTTCAGCGTTTTTTTTTCATTGGAGGTGAGAGGAAAATGCGAACGCTAAAAAACGTGTTTGTTCAAACTCCTTTCTCCATTATCAATGCTCCAAAACATTATTTTAGACCTTCAACATCAAAGCTGCTCACTCCCTCCATTCCCACCGCATCCATTCCCAACACTCCAAAACGTCACCGCCGAAACAAACAGAACCACTATTTCCACCACCACACCTATTTAGGGTATTTTGAAAATCACTTTCATAAAAGCTGAAGAGCTTTTTTTCATACTTGTGTTCACGTGAAGAAAGGAGGAGAAAAGTAAAGAGAAGGGGGGAGGTGGTAGAGTGCATGTGGGGACTGGTACTAATAAGTACAATAAATTAGGACAGCCGCTCAGATTTGGTCAAAGGCGGTCAAGAATTAAATAGTAGAAGACAAGTTGGCTACTTCCGCCCAATATGAATTGCTCATAAATTTAAGAGGCAGGCAGAAAGGAAGACATGAACATTCAATAACTTGATCAACACTTAATGTGGGACAATTTTGGCTTAGTTTGGCGTGGTAGTGGAGGTCGTGAACGTCCAACCTCACCTTTTATTTTCTCAGTAGCGGTCATAATTTTTATCTTGCCAAACATACATTCTTATAGAAGTAAAAGCTCCGTTTGGCAAGGCATTTTCACTACGATGAGTTTGGAAAAAAATGCCACCAAGAAAAAAAACTAGTTTTGAGTTTGGACAAAAACACCACCATCATAGAAAATATATTTGACAAGACAACGGTTATGACTGTCACCAAAGGAAAAAAGTAGTTTTGAACATAGAAGTGATGAAATTTCTTATGTGAGATCAGGACGTTCGCAACCGCCACCACCTTACGAAAGGGGCCCTTAAGCTTTTTCCGTTGAAGACAAATTTGATCGATCATTCAACTTCGACTTGGAACATTAATACATAAATGAGTGAATACTACTATAAAGAACTCAGTCAGTTACCCCAAGATCCCAATACAATACCCTAAACAAATTAATCGGGTCTTTTTTCCTACAGTATAAAACTCAGCCATTTCTGTCAGCCAAAACATTTTCTATGTAAAAAAAAATGAACAAGAAGACATTTACATTGAAGAAATGGAAGGAACATTAGAAAAACACCAATTAGATTGAAATGAATATTACACAGCTCAGCTATTTATTTGCAAAGACAACAACAAAATTAAAAGCTTCACACCTGAACATCAAAGAAGATATAATTTTCACAAAGAATTTTGAAACTCACTAGCTAACATCAATGCAGTAATCATGACAGAAACATCCAAATCAGGAAGAAGAAAAGAAGATTTACCTCCAAAGAATGCACAATTTGATGCTGAACTGAATCCATATCAAACACCTGAAGAACATAACAATTGTCATCTCTGTAAGAACTGTACAGATCAAACATTCCTCCCACAGCCCACATCCATCACGGAACAGCTGATCACGAGAACTCAAGGCACGTAATCCGTCTCGATGGCAGGCTGCGTTCGTGTCATCGGAGCGACCGGAACACGCGTGTTCCCGACTTGACTCATTCGCAGAACCTCGCCCACATCTTCCCTTTTCTGCATCGCCATCAGCTTCCTCTTCTTCCTGTATGAAGAAGCTAGCCAAACTACCAGCAAAATCAGCAGAAGCAATCCCGCAATTCCGCCAGCTATAGAAACAGCGATTTTCCAGACCTTGGAATGGTGCCCTTTACCAGGGACATGGCTAGGGATTGGAATCCCAGCAGGAGATGGAGACGGAGATGGAGATGGTGAAATTTCAGAAGAGTTAACAACAATGGCGAAATGCCCCTGAAGAAATGTGGAGCAAACAGTGCCAGAAACAAGATCCGTGAACACTGCAGATCCATTTAAATCGAACTTCACGCACTTTGCAGTGAATCCACTCGGAGCAGGCTTCACATCCGTGAATTCGATCGAAATGGGAGATTTGGACGCCATGATATCAAGCTCGGGTAGGTTAATGGCGGATATATTAGCAGCATTGTAAGCAAGAAGCCCTAGAACTGGACTAAGATAGGAGAATCCAAGAAGAGGATAGTAGAAAGATGATCGGACGCCCAGATTTTGGTAAACGAAAGCAAGCCGTTTAACATAAGGCTGAACAACAATACCAGTAGGGATATCGAACTCCTTGAATCCATGAAATCCCCTAGATTTCAAGCTTCCATTTCTGAGCCTGAGCACGGCGAGCTTGATTCCGGTGAGATTAGATGGGACGACGGCATCGTAAGGCGTACCAGTGCGAGGGCGAACAAAAGCCCGATAAGCATAGTCCTGAAGAAGTGAATCCAGTTGCCTCGCCGTAGTGCTGGAAATTGAGGGAGATTGAGCTTCACATCGCCATGGCAAGATAATCCCGAGAAGTGCTATACTGATCACAATATGACGAATACAGCAAACGACCTCCATATATTTCAGAAGAACAATGCAGCTTCTGTAATGTGTTCTTTGACCTAGATCCCTTCAATCAATCACCAACTAAAGAGATCTGGGACAGAGTGATCCGAGATCTTGTAGCATGAAGAAGAAGAAATGGCGATGCGCGGGAGATCCCAAGTCAACAGATCGACGGCATCTACTTGATGAAATATGCATGTCACGTCTCCCACATCTGCCGCATTTTGCTGAATCAACGCATGAAACCCCTTTGATTTCTTCAAAATTACCTCAAGTAAGCTCCCATAAAATCTCCAGTAACATCAGCTCTCAATCTCAAAACAAACTTGAAGAACAAAGCATGAAACTCCATAGAAGAGTATTTCTTCGTCAACGCACTGGAGATTGCGATAATGCCCTCTTAATGTCGAAATTAAAAGTAGTAAATCGCCACAGAATCTGGAGCCGTTACAGATAGAAAATCTTCCAAATACAACCCTAACCGCGCCGGAGGGAGGAATGCTCGCCGGAAAATGCGACCTAGCCGAGCAGAGAAGGATCAGTCGACTCGAAAGGCCGCCGGAATCAAACCAATCTTTGAAGATAAGACTGGTCGGTGGCGATTGAGAACCCAAAAATCTGTCTCCAGCGAGGGGAATAGAAGGCGAACTGTACGGGGGTAATTATGGGAAAATAAAATCTGTTATAAAAGGAAAAATAATAATAATAATTACAAGGATTTCCACTTTGCTGAATGGAGAATGCACCAACAAATAATGAATTTAAATCTTTTAAAGACGAAAAGGCCCCTGTAATTGCCGGAAGAGAAGAGGGCGTCTCCGTGACGCTTCTAACGGCTCCGTGCTGCTTTAACGGCGCGTTAACCTTTCTGTATTCCACTCTTAACGGCATGATTCGATGACGGCCTTTACGGATTCTTGCTCCTTTTGTCCGAGAGAACTTAGCTGTCAATGAATGTAATTGTCAGAAATTTATCATTTACGAAATTTTTACGAAAAATATTTATCGAATTTTTCTTTGGCTAAGAAATTTATTCAAAATACTTATTTTAATCTAATTTGGAGCATTCAGTGTGACCAAGGACTGTTGATTACGAACTGTTGTTCATTTGGTAGGATATTTTTGCTTTGGTGAGCTTCAACTGTCATCAACATGTGTTTGAAACACCTTAAAAAATAATAATTTTAAGCATAAAAAATAGACAGAGTTCGAGCATTCATGATCACCATTGTTGTGTCGAAAGGACCCTAAGGTTGAACAAGGTCCATATGAAGAAGCTCTGTTGTGATGTTCTTCAATTTGTTGTCGAATGTTGAAGAAGACTCTAGAAAACTAAAGAGAATTCTTGAAGATTGCAGAGTATTTTAGAGTTGTGTAGAATACTTTAAAATATTTACAAAATATACAACAACAACACCCAAAACTTTACCCCACTATAGTGGGGTCGGCTATATGAATCTTTTGTCGCCATTGCGTTTAATTTGGTGTCATAATCTCACTAATGCCTAAATACATCATGTCTTTCCTTATAGTTTCATTGCAAGTCTTGTTAGATATTGATATATATGTTTGCACGTGTGTTAGGCCGACTCAGAATAGGTTAACGGGTTCGTGTCATTCTAGGGCTTGCTCTACGCTGGAAGTACTATATATACACATTTCATACATAGATGAGGTATTGTAGAATACTCTGAGCGGAGCCAACCCAACATTCTCAAAGTAACTGTTCCGCTCCGCTAGGTTTTTCGCGAATCGAGAGCCGTCGCCGTCTTCGCGAAATGTGAAGTTACGTCGCTTGAATCTGTCGATCACACGTTGTTGCTCCCTGTTTTCCTTGTGATTGGGATTTCTTCCGCCGCTGGAAAATCGTGAAAAGAACGTCTCCCGTCGCCGGTCGTTCTTCTCGCACGTGATTCCGCTGATCAAGTGTCGCCGTCGTCGCTGTTTGCAGAGTTCCCGAACTGCGCCGCTTCTGATTTCGTGGACGTCCGCTCTTCTCTTTTCTCGAGCTCCTGCGCTCGCATATCTAAGCAAGTCGCGAGTCACCTCCTGTTCTTTAGGTTGCAGATCGCCGGAAAAGATCATCAATTCTGTCGGAGGAATTTCTTTCACTGGCAGGTCCGACCACCTCTGTGTAGATCCGGCCGCCTACTGCTCCGATCTACCTCTTATGCAAAGATCCGGCAGAATCTGTGCTCTTGCTGAAGGAGCAAACAAAAATTGTTGAAGATCGTCCAGATCTACTAGGTTGTAGACCTATTCCCCTGGATATTTATCATTTTGCTGCTCTGATTCATTTCTTGGAGGTGATTAATCTGAGAAAAAGGAAATCAAAAAAAATAGATCTGCAAGGAGCCGATCTAGATCCAGATCAAATCAATCTGGGTGTTTTCTGCAGCCAAGAGGAGTTACCAGGAAGTTGTGGAGCTCTGTTCATGTGATCCAGATCAACAGATCTAGGGCTATCTGGTGCTTGCCATCTCTTTTCTTGTGGAGAAAATTATTCTTCTGGATTGGATCTGAAGACATCGTCTCAACCTCGCACGGCTCAGGTGATTTCGTTCTAGAAATTTAATTTCTGTTTTAATCTAGTGCGATGTCGAAAAAAAGTGCGCTCGACACCGTAAAGCTGCAATCGTTTGACTCTTCTGATTTCCTCAATTGGAAAATACAAGTCCAATAAGGAATGAAGGAACGCGAGATCTTCTATACTGTTCAGAGCGATTTCGCTTCTACCATCGAAGACGTGGACGAGTACCAGTGGAACAAGGATAAGGATTTTTGCAGGGATTACCTGTTGAATTCCCTGAATCCCCGTATTGGGTATTGCATCCACAATAACCCAGATTTGCAAGAAGTCACCATTGAACTAAGATGAATTAAGTTGTATTTGATATTCTGTTTTAGTTGTGTTTGCAGGATTCTATTGCTAAGTATACACTAATGTCAGTCTATAGTGAGTCATAAACACAGGACCATACAATGTAATCCCTCATTGTGTGATCCAAGGTGTTGACTCTTGTGTAGCCTCTCTATTGGGATACACTTCATATTCAAGCACTTGGATCAAAGGATGACATGTTGGTGATGAGAATTTTCAAAAGAAATATTTTCTTAAAAACAGAAATTCTCTAAGTCCATTACTCGAGTAATCCTTTAGTTCTCGAGTAGTAAATATTAGAGTTCTCGAGTAATCACTCACATTACTCGAGTACGATCCTTAGTTCTCGAGTAGTACTAACTTAGTTCTCGAGTAACTAAGTTTAGTTCTCGAGTAGACTCTTTCTCTACTTCTCGAGTATTCATTTGATATCTCAGAAAATTTTCTAAGTGTAGTTCTCGAGAACAACTCTTAGTTCTCGAGAAATGTTATTCTTTGTTCTCGAGAAATTTTCTTTTTCTCGAGAAATCAACTCCTATTCTCGAGTAATCTTTTCCAGAATCAGAAATATTTTTCTAAGTTCACTTCTCGAGAAGTTCAGTCCAGTACTCGAGAAGTTCAGTCCAGTACTCGAGAAGTTCAAGACAGTACTCGAGTACTCAACAGTAAAGCGTTGAATGTCGAGAGATGTCTCAACGCCATCTGTATCTTCCAAGTCTAAAAGCGTTGAGAGCGTTGAATGCTAAGACCTGACTCAACGCCATTGGCTGCCTTATCTCGAGAAGTCATTCCTAGTTCTCGAGAAGTAATCTTCTCTCTCGAGAACTGAAGTTAATTTTCTGACGAGATTTTCAAATCACATGATGTGATTGGTCCACGTGTCCGTCATTAAGACTAATTATGACCGTTAGAGAGATCATATATAAGGTCATATCAACAGACTAACCCTAATACCAAGAAAGAAGGATCTACACGCTGTCATAATTTCTCAAGTCGCTGAATTCTCTCTCTCTCTATTTCCAAAACGAGACCCATCGCCGCCGCCGATCTTCATCATGCAAGAGTTAGGGTTTCCGATTCAAAGGATTCAGACAAAGATTGATTTCCTGATCGTGATAGTTTCTCTTTCTCCATCAACGTTCCGATCGGATGAAGTCAAAAGGAAATCTTCAGATCTCGTTCTAGCCGTGAGTTCTTCTTCAACCAAATCTGATAAAACCGCAACTTTCAAAGAAGAAGATTCAGACAGATCATTTCAAGATTTGAAAATCAATCATTTGTATTTTCATTTGTTGTATTATCAATTCTTGTAGGAGATTTTTCTCCGAGTTGTAGGAAGTTTTACCTTCCGAGTGTAGATACATTTGGATCGAGATTGTAGGAACTTAGTTCCGAGACGTAGGATTGATTTTCAATCCTAGATAGTGGAGTAGCCGAGTCTAGTGGTTTACTAGATCGGTGAGGGAAAGTGGATGTACCCAAGGTTGGGGAACCACTATAAATCTTTTGTCGTCTGTGATTGCTTGGTTAATTTGTGTGCAAGATTGCTAAAATTTTTATTCCGCAAATAGACGCACAATTCACCTATTCACCCCCCTCTATGTGATTTAGGTAGACAACTGAACTCATTCATCCCGTCTCGCATTGACCTACCATGCTTACAAGATTGCAAAAGAGATATGGGATCGACTGAGCTTGCATTTCCAAAAGGAGGAAGGATTGTCCAAGTCGCTCATCGAAGAGACGTTCTTCAACTTTAGATTCAAAGCGAACATGTCTATCACTTCTCAACTCTTAAAGCTGGTCAACCTGCGTCAGAAGCTAGATGATGATCATTCGAAGATGGATGACAGCCTCTTTGTGTACATGATTCTGAGTAAGCTGTCTTCTGAGTGGCTCTTTTTCAAGACTGAGATGCACAGACTGAAAGAGAAGATCAGTTTGGATGAACTAAAAAGGTTCATCCACATTGAGAATTAGAACATTGCTGGAAAAAGCTCGGAGCAAGTTGCTCAGCCCTCACAGGCTGTCAACTTCGTTTCGAGACCTAGAAAGCCCTCTTGGAAGCTACCAACACCCAAAGGTGAAGCCTCTACACAGTTGGCGCCTATAAAGCTCTCTTTCAAAAAGAAGAGGGGCAAGTGTCATAACTACGACAAGTGGGGACACTGGGCGGCTGATTGTAAGGCTTCGAAGAAGAAGAAGGTGGAAGCTCCACAAAATGTGGCAAACATGTTGGCAAATATCTCAGATCCCAAGTCCTTTGTAGCTATGATCGAGAGCAGTCACCGTAATTCATCTTCTGAGTGGTGGCTCGATAGCGGTGCTACCTGTCATGTGATGAATGATAGAGGTTTTCTAGCTGAGGTCGAGGTGGTTCAAGAGAAGGTGGACAACTGCAATGGAGGAGAGACTGAGGTGACCCATGCAGGGACATCCGAGCTGGTCCTCTCATTAGGTAAAATTTTATTTTTAAACAATGTTAAAGTAGTTCTTACATTAACTAAAAATCTGATTTCAATGAGTCTGTTAGATAAGGCTGGGATGTCCTTCACAACTCAAAACGGTAGAATGACCTTAACGGTAAATTCACATTATTTTGGGTGTGCGTACCTGATCAACAGAATGTATAGACTTAGATTAAACAACGATAGCATTAACCAAATAAGTTCGAACCTCATTGATCCTAAGTTGTTACAAAACAAACTTGGACACATGAACTATAGGAAAATGCTAGATCTAGCGAAGAGTCATAACATCCCCTTAGATCTGTCCATTCAATTTGATAAATATGAGGTGTGTGCTCAAACCAAAATCACTAGAAAGTCATTCAAATCAGTTTCTAAAAGCACGAAACTTCTTGAATTGCTCATACGTAATTTCCGTAGTCACGTCACTAGAGGGGGAAGGAAGTATCTATTAAGATCAAAAAACGAAGCTTTTGAGACATTTAAGACCTTTAAGTCTCGTGTATAAAATCAGTTAAACCTGAAAATTAAAAGATTTAGAAGTGATCGAGGAGCAGAATACATTGTTACTGGGTTCAAAGAATTTTGTGCCTCTGAGGAAATAATTCTTGAAACCATAACTCCTTACTCACCCCAGTCAAATGGTGTTGTCGAGCGTAAGAACAGAACTTTAATAGAAATATTGAATTTTATGCTCCTAACTGCTGGCATGCCTAATTCCTTTTGGGGAGAAGCAGTTCGTGCTATAAATCACATTCTGAACAGAGTGCCTCATTCTAAGCTCACTTCTACCCCGTATGAGATATGACACGGTCATCCTTATAGATACGATACTCTAAAGACTTGAGGTTGTATTACTTATGTGCGAATACAAGACCTTAAGAGGCTTAAGGTAGGACCTATAACAACGACGTGTGTCTATCTAGGTAGTGCAGCAGACAGATTTCTCGATCTATCCATGAATATCGTGATAGAGTCTAGAGATGACATATTCTTTGAAAATAAATTTTTCAAGGATCATGGTTTGTCTATCTCTGTGTCTAATGATATGATTTCAGAATTTATCATAGAACTTGAAGCTGGCTCTTCTGGCACTGCTCCCCAACCTTTAGAGGTGGAACCTGTTCTACTTAGAGCATCTACAAGAGAGAGGATCCCTAAGAACTTTGGTGAGAATTTCGTCACCTACCACTTAGAGGATGATCCATTCTCCTACCAGGAAGCAATGAGATCTAGATATTCATTGATGTGGGCAGAAGCCATTGATGATGAGATGGACTCGCTGTTACATAACAATACTTGGCATCTAGTTGACCTGCCGAAAGACGTTAAAGTCCTAGGATGTAAGTGGGTGTTGAAGAAGAAACTACATAGTGATGGGTCTATAGCCATGTATAAAGCACGTCTAGTAGCTAAAGGTTATAAACAACATGGGGAATAGACTATTTTTATGTTTATTCACCAGTATGCTACCTATCGAATATCAGGATTCTTCTGGCCTTAACGTCTATCGAGAACTTTATAGTTCATCAAATGGATGTGAAAACAGCCTTCTTAAATGGAGAGCTTGATGAAGAGATCTACATGGCACAACATGTAGGCTACAGTTCGGGACACATGAAGTTTGACCAGGTGGTAAAGAGCCTTCATGGTGTTTAAGCAAATTTGTTAAATCAATCTATGGGCTTAAACAAGCGCTTAAGATGTGACACGTGAAGTTTGACCAGGTGGTAAAGAGGCTCGATTTCAGTCTAGTCTCTCAGATAAATGCCTTTATCACCACTCATTGTCAAATCAGACAGTCATCATATGTTTATATGTGGATGACATGTTGATTTTGAGGTCTAATCTTGCAATAGTTCGGGATATTAAATCCACTCTGGAAGAAGCTTTTGACATGAAGTACCTTAGTCCTGTATATACCCTATTAGGGTTAAAGGTTAGAGTTGACAAGGGTCGAGTTACTCTTAGTCAGGCTCATTATATTCAACAACTTATTTCTACCTAGGAATATGATAACTGTAGGCCGGCTGAGACACCGTTTGATCATAATATCAAGTTGAGTCCTAATAAAGAGACCAACATTGATTAAGTTAAATATTCCAAAATAACTGGTAGTCTCATGTACGCCACAAGTTGTACAAGACCAGATAATACTTTTTTGGTTAGCATGTTGAGCCGTTTTACCAGTAATTCAGGCAAAGAGCATTGGGAAGCCCTAGATAGACTGTTAAGATACCTGATAGGTACTAAAGATCATGCTCCGTGTTACACTGATTATTCACCTACTATAGAAGGACATTCTGATGCCTCGTGGTGTTCAGAAGTCGGGAACAACAAGTGTACAAGTGGATATATATTCACCTTGGGTGGAGTTGTTATCACTTGGAAATCCAAAAGACAAACCTGTATAGCATTGTCATCTATAGAAGCCGAGTTGTTTTTCTTAGCCTTGGCCGATGAAGAGGCATATTGGATTAGGAACTTGATTTTAGATATTCTCTTGTCTAAGTTACAAGTCAACTCATTGAGCTTGTATTGTGACAATCAAGCAGCAGTCCAAGTCATTAAGAATGCCCTCTATAATACTAAGAGGAGATATGTACGACTGAGACATGCCTCGTTGAATTATCTGAAAGAACAATGAATTATAACTTTGATCGATATGCGTTCAAAGGATAACCTAGCTGATCCATTGATGAAAGGAATGCTCAAAGACCGGCTAATCAAAATAGTAGCGGAAATGGGACTAAAGGCGATTTAGTTCGGCCTTAGTTCAGCAATAAGCGATTTTGTTCAGCCTTTGTCCAAACGTTTTGATTATTCTGATTTCCTTTGTCAAAGCAAGCATGTTGTGTTTTGTTGATACTCTTGGTTGCTGAGCTCGGATCTGGTAAGTTGTTTTATTCCAAACTTGATGCTAACAACTTCACCTGAATTTGGCTTTTGTCTTGAAGGAGAGTGTTATTCCAAACTTGATAACACAATCTGACTTGGTTTTATCTCTTCTTCTGGAGATTGGTTCCATTCAAAATTTGATGAGTTCCAATTAACTTTAGAAGGACAGTAACCGTGACATTCCATATAGGATCACAAATATAGTTGCTGTGTCTAGAAGTTTGAAATCGTTTCGATTGAAACAGATATCAGGTTTTGAGGTAAAACTATAATACTCTGTGAATGTGTCCTCCCAGCCAAATTAAAAATAATTAATACTAAGTTCTTTTAGTAGAACTAGATATTTGCAAATTTGCAAAGGATAGAATTCATTCTAAAATGAAATTCTCTGATGGGATTTTAGGGGCTGCTAGGATAGGAGCACTGGTTAATTGGGATCTGGATCAGGATGATCTTTTGGATGATGAGTCTTAGAGTGTTATAAGTTTATCTTTTGCTACTTCCATTCAGAGGACTATTTAGCTCTTCTTTTTATGCACTGTTTGATTGGACATTTAGAGCTTTGTTTGTTTGGGACGTTAGGCATATAGGGCTTGTGTCTTGGTGTACTTGAGACTATTCTATATTGTAGCTGAGTTTTGTTTTACTTATGTGTGCATACTATTTTGTGCTTAAGTCTAATTTTTGTTTGAAATAGGTGCTGGATACGGTTGTGTATGATTCACAGTTGGTTGAGCTTTGCACAAACCACCCTCTATCTGAAGTCTGGATTCACGGCGGATATAGGAGGAGATTGTTAGATATTTATATATATGTCTGCACGTGTGTTAGGCCGACTCAGAATAGGTTAACAGGTTCGTGTCATCCTAGGGCTTGCTCTACGCTAGAAGTACTATATATACTCATTCCATACATAGATGAGGTATTGTAGAATACTTTGAGAGGAGCCAACCTAACAAGTCTTTATTAGTCTACCCATCCCTCGCTTAACATGCCTAGTGATTAGACTCTTGCAACGCCTAACAGGTGCCTCTAATGATCTCCTTTGTACATGTCCAAACCATCTTAGTCGAGCTTCTCGCATCTTCTCTGCAATTGGTACTACTCATGTCTTATCTCTTATACATTCATTCCTAATTCCATCCAGTCTCGTGTGTCCACCATCCACCTTAGCATTCTCATCTCCGCAACTCCCATTTTTTATTCATGTACACAATTCACTGCCAGCACTGAGAACCATAGAGCATCGCTGGTCTAATCACTGTACGGTAGAACTTGCCCTTAAGTTTTAATGGTACTTTACGATCACACAAGATGACGCGCCTCTCCACTTCAACCAACCTTCTTGGATTCTGTGTTACATCTTTATCAATACCTCCGTCTTTTTGAAATATCGATCCAAGATATTTAAAACATTCACTACGAGAAATATCTTGACCACCCAACTTAATAACGAAGTCATCTGTCCTTCTTGCATTGCTAATTTAAGCTCCATATACTCCGTCTTCGCCCTGCTTAACCTAAAACACTTCTTTTCTAAAGTGTTTCGCCAAAATTTAAGTTTTGCGTTTACACTCACGCATCACATCGACCAAAATGATATCATCCGCAAATAATAAACACCAAGGTAGTGCATGTTGGATATGTCTAGTGAGCTCATGAGTAGAGAATATTTACAAAAATATATACAAATAAAATTCTAGATTAGTGTGGGATCTTCTAGGATAATGTACATGAGTAGAGAATATTCTAGAGTTACATAGAAATCTAAATATGTATGTAGACATGTCTAAAGGATCTATTGTTCTGTATATAGAAGAATCGTGTATGTAAAAGGAGTATAGAACATTGTAGAAGAAACTAGTTTGTGTAATGTTTTAAACCCTTTTTAATTTTGAAGGAAAAGCGATGAAGACATACAAAAGGGAAAGACATCCATCATTTCTCATTATCCCTGATTCTATTATAGATCTAGAGTTGTGAGAGTTATGCCAATGAAGGTGTTGAGTGTACAACCCCGTATCCAGCGAGTGCTCGACAGGAGTTAAACCGGCCGGCTCAGACCGCAATATGAACCCAGCATGCCGAGCCCGAGCTCGGTAATAGCCGAGCCGAGCTCGGCGATAGTCGAGCCGAGCTCGACAACGGCCGAACGGAGCCCGGCATGCCGAGACCGAGCTCGGGTAATGGAACAGGGCTCGATGGTAGTCGAGCCGAGCTCGGCGATAGTCGAGCATAGCCTGCCGAGTACGTGCTCGCCTAGGCCCAGGGCGAGGCGAGTCAGGCCCCTGCCGAGCGGATGCTACCTCAGGTACAGCTCGCATCTTGGCCATAACATACTTTTACCATGTTGCCCCCTTTGGTCTGCCTATAGTCCTCGAGAACAGTGAAGGTTGTATATTGGCAGGCCATCTTTTCCTATAAATAGGACCCAAGGGGTACCTCAGAAGGCATGCTTACTAATTCTCAGGTCTACTAGCGCTTTCTGAGGTACCTTAGCCCGGCACTTGGCTAAGGAGGGGAAGCGCTCTAAGATCTTCCGGGTGTGTGGTGGGACCTCCACGCCGGGCCCTTGGTCTAGTCCTTGGTTCTTCTTTTTCTTGTCATTTTCTCGCAGGAGCGAAGTAGGTGTGCGGCCACCCCTTCCCCAAGGGTCGAACTCCACAGAGACCGATTTTTCGGTTTCAACATTTTGATGCGGTGAGCGTGGACAGTGGTCAGCAGGGAAAACCTTCTGCAGGCTCGATGACTGGAGAAGAAGGACAAGGATCAGGCAGGGGCAGCTCGCCACCCCCTTCCCCACCCCCAGCGGCGAGCGTGCCGGCGGAGCTTAGGGAGGAGATCCTCGGGCTCGTCAGGACCGCCCTCGGCATGCGAGATGAAAGTGCGACGCCGGCAGTTCCGGTGGTCGCCGCTCCCGCACTCGGCGACGACGCGCCGCTCAGGCGATCAGGGAAGGAACCCGCCGAGAGAGGCGAGCGCGAGTTCCAGGGGCGAGTTCTGTTCCCCGGCTCGGCCGCCGAGTACCACTTCAGCGAGACTGCAGGGAGCGAGTTCGTTTCTTCAGCCCCAGTTCCTGAGGGGTTTCGCGAGCCAGAGATGACTTATTACTCCGGGAGAGGAGACCCGGTCCACCACATCCAGTGGTTCGAGGACATGGTCTCTATTCGACAGATGTCAGACGGCTTCAAGTGCCGACTCTTTGCCATCACCCTCAGAGAAAAGGCGAGAGAGTGGTTCCACCAACTCCCGACCGGATCCATCTACTGCT
This sequence comes from Platanthera zijinensis, assembly GCA_039513925.1. Lineage (NCBI taxonomy): Eukaryota > Viridiplantae > Streptophyta > Magnoliopsida > Asparagales > Orchidaceae > Platanthera > Platanthera zijinensis. The sequence continues at coordinate 38,162,762 of CM077093.1, forward strand.
TTGAGGATCTGCGACGGGGTTGCATGCTGAGATTCACCACTTCTAAGAAGAGGAAGAAGGAGGCGGAGTCTTTGTTCCGCATCAAGCAGAGGGTGGGAGAAACCCTGGGAAGCTATCTGGACAGGTTCCAAGAGGAACTGTCCCAAGTTCAGGAGATGTCAGGGCACACCATGATGGTGGCCTTCACCCTGGGTCTCCAATCTGGGTTCTTCGCGATGGAACTGAAGAGATCACCTCCAGTGTCTTTTGAGGCACTCCTGGAGAGAGCGGCCAGGGAGGCCGATATGGAGGCAGCGCACCCGGAGTTTGCGCGAAGGTTGGCCAAGTGGGCCGTGGAGGAGGAGAGGCCAAGGGGTGGCCGAATTCAGGAGGAGAGGAGGGCTGAACCTTGGCAAAGGGAGCAGCCGCAGCAGCAGCCGCAACCCAGGTGGGTGCGTCCGGAGCAGACCCACCGTTTGGGATGGAGACCCGAGTGGCAAGACCAGGCACCACGAAGAGGTTATCAGGGAGGAGATAACCGCCAGGGTGGCCGAGGGCAGTACAATCCCCAGGGGGGTAGGCAGGGTCAGAGACCCCCTCTCCCCGATCAGGAGGAGGCAATGGCAATTGCCATGAGGGGGAGGAGGAGAGGACAGCCGAGGAGAAGGAGGGAGGTATGGGTGGACCTGCCCTATTGTGACTTTCATCAAGAAGAGGGGCACCTCACATCCACGTGTCCGGAGTTCCTCGAGATGAGAGGGAGAAGGGAACAGCAACAACAAGACCATCAGGAAGTTCGGATAGAGGAGATCCGGCCTCGGGAGGAGGGGGATCGGTGTGAAGACCGGGTTGATGTGGGCACCCGAGGAAGGATCGGAGCGATCCACGGGGGGGGGGCCGGGATCGAGGCCTCCCGTAAGTCAAGCCTTCACACTATGTACCGAAGGAGCGTTGGCTCCACATCCCAGTCCCCTCCCCCGGAGGATAAAATCACCTTCTCCGGAGAGGACTTGCCGGGTCACGAGGACCCCTTTTGCGATGCGCTGGTCATCCAGACAGCCATCGAGGATTTTACCGTCTCCCGGATCCTTGTGGATAATGGGAGTTCGGTCAACGTCATCTTCAAGAAGGCGTTCGATGCGATGAAAGTAGAGGCCAGGAGGGTGTTAGCCTCGGATGGGCCCCTGTTCGGCTTTTCGGGAGAGAGGAAAGAAGTCGAGGGAGGAGTGGGACTCCATGTCACTCTGGGGGGGCAGTCACGCAACTGCAAGTTTGTCATCATGGACGCCCCTAGCAGCTACAGTGCCATCTTCGGGAGACCCCTCATCAGTGCCTTCCGCTGCGTCCCCTCGTCCTTCCACCAGTGTCTAAAGCTCAACGTCGAGGGGGTCCAGATCCGGGTCCGAGGAGACCCTGGCAAGGGAGTGCTACGTCTCGGCGGTAAACTCCATCTCTTGGCTGGAGGGGGCCGAGGAGATGGGGAGGAGGTTGGAGGAGGAGAAGCAGGAAGCTGGCAAAGAGAAGGAGGTGGAGTACCGCGCCCGGGAGGAGGTCACGGAAGAGACTCGGGAGTCGGCCGAGGCCATGGCCGTGGAAGAGGCTGAGGAAGAGGTCCTCGCCCCCGGAGGGGGAGGTATCGAGGAATGGGGGGAGCAGTCCCGTCTGGAGGCAGCGGAAGAGGTGGTGGAGATGGAGGTTCTCACCATTGGAGGCAGGGTGGAGAAGGTCCGCGTCAGCGGAGGCCTGACCCCGGAAGCTCAAGGCAGGATGCTGGAGTGCATCCAGAGGAACGTGGAAATCTTCGCCTGGAGCGCCGCAGAGATGCCAGGGATCGACCCCGACGTGGTCTGCCATCGCCTCAACCTGGACCCGGAGGCTCCCCCCATCCAGTAGAAAAAGAGATCCATCACGGACAAGCTCGCCGAGCCAATCAGGGAGGAAGTCGCCAAGCTCCTCGAGGCTGGCTTCATATCTGAAATCCAATACCCCGGCTGGGTCTCCAACGTTGTAATGGTTAAAAAAGGAGACGGCCGGTGGAGGATGTGTATCGACTTTTCTCTTCTTAATAAATCATGCCCGAAATATTGTTATCCTTTGCCTCGGATCGACGCGCTGGTTGACTCAGCTGTCGGTTTCCCTGTAATGAGTTTTCTGGATGCTTTTTCAGGTTATCACCAAATCAAAATGCACCCCCCTGACGTCAAAGATGTCTCGTTCATCACGGGAGACGGATGTTACTGTTACAAAATGATGCCCTTTGGGCTAAAGAATGCGGGAGCCACCTACCAAAAAATGATGGATAGGGTCTTCCGAGAGCAGAAGGGGAGGAATCTCGAAGTGTACGTGGATGACCTCATGGTCAAGAGCCTGGATGTCTACTCCCACATCCAGGACTTGGAAGAGACTTTCGCCACTCTCCGCAGATTTAAGATGAGGCTGAACCCCTTGAAGTGTGTCTTCAGGGCAAGCCGAGGAAAGTTCCTGGGGCATCTCCTCACCCCCGCCGGTGTAGAACCTAATCCAGATAAGGTGAGAGCAATCATGGAACTAAGGTCACCACAAAATACCAAGGAAGTACAGCGACTGACAGGGAAGTTGGCAGGGTTGAGTAGATTCCTCTCCCGGGCCGGGGAGAGATGCTCCTCGTTTTTCAAAACCCTGAGAGGAGGTCGAAAGTTTGAATGGACCTCGGAGTGCGAGGAGGCATTCCAGGCTTTAAAGAAACAGCTGACTCAGGCCCCCCTACTCCAAGGGCCCAAGGAAGGGGAAGACTTATTCCTATATCTAGGGGTCGGGGCTGAAGCCTTGAGTTCGGTTTTGGTTCGGGAAGAAGGGAAGAGGCAACTCCCCGTCTATTATGTGAGTCGGAAACTAAAGAGGGCCGAGCTCCGCTACCCCATCCTGGAAAAACTGGCCTTCGCCTTAATCATCTCAGCCCGGAGGCTTCGGCCTTATTTCCAGGCACACTCAATCCGAGTAGTGACTGACCACCCCCTGCGCAACATCTTCAAGGGGGTAGAGCATTCAGGTAGGTTGGCCAAATGGTCGGTGGAACTGAGCGAGTTCGACATCTCCTTCGTTCCCCGCCTCTCAATCAAGGCCCAAGCTATAACTGACTTCCTGGCAGAGTATGTGGTTGAGGTGGCGGAGGAGAGACTCACTCGCCCTCTCCCCTGGAAAGTCAGGGTGGACGGTGCCTCAGGGAAGCATTCTTTAGGGGTTGGGGTCATCTTGGAAAGCCCCCAGGGGATAAGAATCGAGCAAACTGTGGTAGTGCACTTCCCCATCACCAATAATCAAGCCGAATACGAAGCCGTAATCGCAGGTCTGCGCCTGGCGAGAGACTTGGGGGTGCATGATGTGGAGGTCCTCACCGACTCCATGGTGGTGGCTTCCCAGGTCAAGGGGGAGTTTGAGGCGAGGGAGCCCACCCTGCAGCTCTATTTGGTGAAGGTAAAGGGAGTCATCGGGACCTTCCAGACCTTCTCAATCAAGCACGTGCCGCGAGAGGAAAATGAGCCGGTCGACCAACTAGCAAAGCACGGCCCCCGGATGGGAGGCACCATTACGGATCTCTTCCGACCTTCCATCGAAGAGGGGGAACTAATGGAAGTGGAACAGCACCACTCATGGATGGATCCCTTTGTCACCTTTTTGTCCACCGGAGAGTACCCGGAGGGAATGGACCGAAGAGGGCTCAAGCACAAGGCGGCGTATTACCTCCTACGCGAGGGGCAGTTGTACCGCAAGACCCTCTCAGGGATGTTGGCCCGTTGCGTGGCCGAAAGGGAGGTGCATAAAATTTTGGAGGAGGTCCATTCCGGCGAATGTGGAAGTCATTCGGGGAGTCGGACCCTGGAGGGGAGAATCGTCAGGCAAGGGTACTTCTGGCCCACCCTCGGTCAGGATGCAGCCGAATTCGCAAAAAAATGTCATAAGTGCCAACTCTATGCCCCGCTCCAGCTCCAGCCGGCTCAGAGGTTAAGAAGCATCATGGCACCATGGCCCTTCGCCATATGGGGACTGGACCTCGTAGGACCTTTTCCTCAGGCCAGCGGGCAGAGGAGGTTTCTGTTGGTCATGGTCGATTATTTTTCTAAGTGGATGGAGGTGAAGGCTCTAGCCAAGGTAACCTCCCAAGTAGTCAGGAACTTTATCTGGGGAGAGATCATCTGCAGGCATGGACTACCACAGGCTATCGTCACGGATAACGGACCTCAGTTTGCCAGCACGGAGTTCATTCTCTTCTGCGAACAGCTGGGGATTGACCTTCGGTTTGCTTCTGTCCATCACCCCAGGAGCAACGTGCAGGTGGAAGCGGCCAACAAAATCATCGTGAACCTCTTAAAAAAGAAAGTGGAAAATTTGAGGGGAAGTTGGGTAGAACAACTTCCCTCAGTCCTTTGGGCCTTGAGGACCACCCCCAATACGGCCACAGGGGAGACACCTTTCAAACTCTCTCACGGCTGCGAGGCCGTTCTACCTATCGAATTCGAGGTCCAAACACCTCGGGTCATCGAGGCAGGAGCTGGAAGGGAAGAGTGGAGGTCAGAGAATGAGGAGGAGCTTCGACTCTCCCTTGATATGGTAGAAGAACTACGCGACTTGTCCGTTGTCAGGCAGGAAGAGGCCAAGCGAAGGATGGCCAAGTATTTCGACAAACACGTCCGTGTCAAGCAGTTCATGGAGGGGGACCTTGTCTTGAAAAAAGTGGACGCGGCAGGGAGATCAGCCGCTGTGGGAAAACTCCACCCCAATTGGGAGGGCCCCTACATTGTACAGGAGGTCTTGAAATCCGGGGGGTATCGCCTCCAAGATGTAAAAGGGGATACCCTCAGCCACACTTGGAGTGGCGACGATCTGAAACGTTTTTATCCTTGAAAATATTATAGACATTCTGGCCCCATGAATAAAAATAAATCTCATTATCATAACTTATGCTTTGGCAGAATAGTGAGGGCAGAGGGGCTCGCGGTTTAAAGCCCCGAGAGGCAAAAGTTTCTAAGTCTTCTCGCTCTGGGGTTAGGTCTCGTCACTCCCCTGCCAGGCTCCCATCTAACTGACACGACCGAGTCTCGATGGACGTCGCTATGACCCTGGGGCTGAGCCCGGAGGATGTTCAACACCCGCCCTCAGGCTCTCACCTAGCTGACTGGCCCGGTGGTAGCACCCGGGAGAGGCAAAAGTTTCTAAGTCTTCTCGCTCTGGGGTTAGGTCTCGTCACTCCCCTGCCAGGCTCCCATCTAGCTGACACGGCCGAGTCTCGATGGACATCGCTATGACCCTGGGGCTGAGCCCGGAGGATGTTCAACACCCGCCCTCAGGCTCTCACCTAGCTGACTGGCCCGATGGTAGCACCCGGGAGAGGCAAAAGTTTCTAAGTCTTCTCGCTCTAGGGTTAGGTCTCGTCACTCCCCTGCCAGGCTCCCATCTAGCTGACACGGCCGAGTCTCGATGGACATCGCTATGACCCTGGGGCTGAGCCCGGAGGATGTTCAACACCCGCCCTCAGGCTCTCACCTAGCTGACTGGCCCAGTGGTAGCACCCGGGAGAGGCAAAAGTTTCTAAGTCTTCTCGCTCTGGGGTTAGGTTTCGTCACTCCCCTGCCAGGCTCCCATCTAGCTGACACGGCCGAGTCTCGATGGACATTGCTATGACCCTGGGGCTGAGCCCGGAGGATGTTCAACACCTGCCCTCAGGCCCTCACCTAGCTGACTGGCCCGGTGGTAGCACCCGGAAGAGGCAAAAGTTTATAAGTCTTCTCGCTCTGGGGTTAGGTCTCGTCACTCCCCTGCCAGGCTCCCATCTAGCTGACACGGCCGAGTCTCGATGGACATCGCTATGACCCTGGGGCTGAGCCCGGAGGATGTTCAACACCCGCCCTCAGGCTCTCACCTAGCTGACTGGCCCGGTGGTAGCACCCGGGAGAGGCAAAAGTTTCTAAGTCTTCCCCCTCTGGGGTTAGGTCTCGTCACTCCCCTGCCAGGCTCCCATCTAGCTGACATGGCCGAGTCTCGATGGACATCACTATGACCCTGGGGCTGAGCCCGGAGGATGTTCAACACCCGCCCTCAGGCTCTGACCTAGCTGACTGGCCCGGTGGTAGCACCCGGGAGAGGCAAAAGTTTCTAAGTCTTCTCGCTCTGGGGTTAGGTCTCGTCACTCCCCTGCCAGGCTCCCATCTAGCTGGCACGGCCGAGTCTCGATGGACATTGCTATGACCCTGGGTCTGAGCTCGGAGGATGTTCAACACCTGCCCTCAGGCTCTCACCTAGCTGACTGGTCCGGTGGTAGCACCCGGGAGAGGCAAAAGTTTCTAAGTCTTCTCGCTCTGGGGTTAGTTCTCGTCACTCCCCTGCCAGGCTCCCACCTAGCTGGCACGGCCGAGTTTCGATGGACATCGCTATGACCCTGGGGCTGAGCCCGGAGGATGTTCAACACCCGCCCTCAGGCACTCACCTAGCTGACTGGCCCGGTGGCAGCACCCGGGAGAGGCAAAAGTTTCTAAGTCTTCCCGCCTAACTGAGACTGGGAGTTGGCCCGAGAAAAGCACCAGGGAGCAAGCTCGCCAGTCAAGAAGGCGAGCTCGGAATACCCTGCCCCCCTCCAGCTCGCTACTAAGGAAGCCCTGGCCCCGTCCCAGACTCAAGGGGAGGAAACAGCTCTCTCCAGCGAGCCTAGTCTCGCTCCAGTTAACTCGGCAGAAGACACGCCCTGGTGTCTAAGGCGGATGCCGGCAGCATCTCGACCCAAACATATTTTCACTTGTCTGAGTTGTCGAAAAACGGAAGCGAGACATGGCGCGGGAAGGTGTGGCGCAAGTAGGATATGGCGCGAGCACGTGTTCTAGGAATTCGCCGCAAGTACCGATAACATCGGCGAGTCTAGCCATGGTCGGCGCCTACGATCTCACCGCGGGGGCTGGTCCTAACTCAAAACATTCTACGGGCGAGGTCGGGACATCAAGCGCGCGGGTATAATATCGCAAGTGAGCTTAAAAAGAAGATAGAGAAATTATGAAAAATATCTTTGATTCATCATTACAAGTGTACAAGGAAAGGCCCGCCTCGGTAGGATACAAAAGAAAAGGAAAGCAAAAGTTATCTCTCGTCCCCCCCCCCCCTCGAATGACGGTCCTCCTCGCCGCCAAGCCGAGCGCCCTTCTCTCCCACCCCCGCGAAGAGCGAGTCGAAGCTATCCTCCTTCTCGCTGAGCGGGCTAGGTGGGAATAGGGTCGGCAGGAGCTCCCGGACGGTGACCTCCTCGCAGCCTTCCGCCAAAATCCCCGTCCCCCTCATGGCCTTCAGGAGGCACTGGCAGCCTCGATAGAGTTGACTCGCAGCCGCTCCGTGACATCAGACTCGCCAAACACCTGAGGCCTCTTGTAGGGGAAGGCTGGCTCGCTGGCGCCCGGGGGAAGGAGAGCGTCGGCCTAGCGGAGGACCTCACCCAGGAGCCCCTTGTTCTTCTCCTTCAACTCCTCCACCTCCACCCCCAGCTGGGCGGCAACAGCCTCTTGCTCGCGGGAATACATCTTTTGCTCGACGAGCTGGACTTCCCGCTCGGCAAGATGAGCCTGCAGCTGAGCCACCTCGCCTCGCAGCGCGTCGGCGACTTCGGCATCCTGTAGGGTTAAAAGTTCAGAACAAGCACAAGAATAATCCTAAGTAAGGTAAATAGAGATATCTAGTGATTACCAAGCCGCCGGCAGACTTTGCGAGTAGAGCGTCGGCAAGGCCGAACCGCCTTTCCGCGTCAGCCGCGCTCTCCTTCGCCAGATCGCGCTCCTGCTCGGCAGTCAGCAGGGCATTGCTGAGCTGGAAGCCGCGGCGGACCATCATGTGGTGGAGCTCGAAGGCCCGCAGGTGGGCTTGTAACCCCTCGTGGCCGAGCTGACTGGGGGTGAGTTTCTTGTACGATTCGGCGCTGTCGCGGCTGTAGAGGCCGAAGCCGAAGGCGAAGGCGTGGGCGATAGGAGGCCGGCGAGCTCCCCAGGAGGGGGCGCGAGTAGAAACAGAAACTCGATGAGCCCCCTCGTCCCACTTCAAAATGGGCTCGCCGGCCGCATCTTTGCTTTTACACCCCTTGCTGAAGTGGGGGTGATCCTTTGGCAGGCCGGGCTCGCGGAGGGTGTCCTCTCCGGTAGAATCAGAGGACGGCCCGTTCTTCTTCTTCCCCTTTCGGGGGGAGGAGGCTTCTTTTAACGGACTCAAAGGCGGCTCGTCGGACAGAGCCTCCGGCGAGCTCATAAATTTGGTAGGCGACGGAGGAAGGTGCAGCCGTCCACGCGAGACCACCTTCTCCTTCTTCTTCTTGGGGAGCGAAGGATCGGGGCGCGAGCTTGACCCCCCGGGCTCCAAGCGCTTCTTGCCGAGGAGTTGGCCTCGCGCTTGTTCCTCGCGAAAAGCCGCTGCCGCCGCCCGGGCCAACTCCAGGGGATCTGAGAATATCCCCGAGTCGGCGAACGGCGGGTGCTCCGGCAGAACCCGTTCCCCTGCAGAGAGAGACTTGATCAAAAAAAAATATAATATAGAGATCCACCTTGATAGAGTTCGCGAAAAGGCAGGGCGAGATGTACCTTCACCAGGGAGAACGGGTTGAAGCGAATCAAGGCCGCGGCGGAGGAAGGCGACCTCGAAGTCCTTGTGGAGGAAAAACTTGTGGAGGTCGGCGTCGCTACCAGACAGGGAAGGAGGACGGTATATGTCCTCACTTTTTTGCAGGGGACGAAAGGGGATGTTGCCGAGCTCGCCCTTAATAAAGACAAGCCGAGTCATCCAGTTGTGGTTCTTGTTCGCGAGCTCGCGAACCTTGATGAGGGACCCGCCAAAGTAGGCGATTCCGTCGGGGGTAGCCTTGTAGGAGAACAACTTACGGAACACCGCAAGGTTGAACTCAATCCGCTCTCGGCGGAGGAAGCAGGCGAACGCCACCATCATAGCAATGGCGTTGGAATTCAGCTGCGCGGGCACCGCGCCGTAGTACTTCAGGATCTGGCGGATCTCTGGCCAGAGGGGGAGGCGCAGCCCCACCTCGAAGTGCGAGATGGGGAAGGCGAGCTAACCCTCCGGGAAGGAATTGATGGCTTCATGCTCGGCGGGCCTGCGAGCCTGGAAGCCGGGGGGGGGGGGGGGCGAATGCAGCCGCAAATTCGACGAGCTCCTCCTCGGTAATATGCCCCTCGAAGAAGCAATGGTCGATGAAGTGCTGAGCGCACTTAGACCGGCCATCCGCGTCAGGGTTGGTCTTAACCATAGTCGCAAAGGAAAGGAAAATCACGAGCTCGGGATGACAGAGAGGAAACAAGGATTCGAAAGCAATAAAAGCGTGCCCTGGGGGTAGGTGAGAAGGCCTATTTATAGAAGAAGATAAAGAAGGGCGAGGGGGAAGGCGAGTCGGCCGATCGGCCCGGTCTCGCCACGCCACCTCGCCACCCTCTCCTCGCAAATCCTGCGAGCCGGCCAGACCCCAGAAGAAGGAATTCGAAAAGACTTACCAGGATATTGAAAAAGCATCTACATAAGTAAAGTTGTAGAAAAGTCGTTCGAATTATTACAAGCAGATCATACAGAGCAAATAAAAATAAGGGCGCGAGGACCATGCGAGGGCGAGGGCGAGTACCGGTCGGCTGACAGAGGAGCCGTTTCATTCTCCCCGGTCTCGCCGGCCCACCGTCGCAGGTCGCCGCGCGTAAAGTTCGCGAAGTCGCCCCATGTTCCTGTTTACCACCCGCAGGTTCTCATCAATCTCATCCATCAGCACCAAGGAAGACGCCTCCTCGAACGCCAAGCTGACTCCAGCACCGTCCGCGAGACGCGAGCACTCCCACTGCAGCCTGTTGTTGTCCTTCCCCAGGTCGTGGAGCTCGCGCACCAGCTTCTTGAGAACCTTCCGCTCTCGTTTTGCACGTTCAGGACTACCCAGTTCGGAGTCCAGGAAGGCGTCCAGGGCGCTTGGAGAAGGGAGGGGCGAGTAAGGAGGTCGATCCACGGACTCGCCGTCCTCCGTCCGGCCGAGAAGTTCTGAATGAAGAACTGAAAGACGATCAGAAAAGCGAATACCCCCGGAACAGAAGAGTAAAGTTGAAAACTTACCGCGCGAGCCTGGCTCCTCTGGGTTAGCGCGAGGAGAGAAGTGGCGCAGGTCCTTGCCACGCCCCTGCAGTTCCTGAGGGGCAAGTTGGTAGCCGGGGACAGGGATAATCCTGGCGCCTCTCCCCACAACTATGGACCCAGGGGAGGGTTGCCGGTAAGGGAGACGACTCGGTGACGCCAGTCCCTACGAGCCCGGCTCCTTGACCTCGGGATCCTGCTTTGGCGAGCTGTCAGGAATACTTTTGGCCCGCGGGGTGGATGCTTCGCCGCTATTCTCCTGGTCGGAAGATAGCTCCACGAGATTTTTAGTGGAAGAATCAAGAACCGGCTGGTTGGAGGAACCGGCCCCGTTCCCTAAGGCGGCAGTAAAGTCGGCCAGAATGGGTTCGGCCCCCGGTGGAAAGGGTTTCGCCCGCTTGGCCGAGCCGAAATCAGCAAAGCGGCGAGCAGGGGCCTCTAGGTTGGTCAGTCCCGCGGCCTGAGCAGCGATCTCCTCGCGGGAACGTGCGAGTCGCTCTAGGACTTCCTTGGGGAGTGGCATCTTGATAGAATTTGGGGAAGGGCAAAGGTCAGCCAGATGCGTAGGGGTACATATATATAGCTACCTGTGGGGCCTACCAGAAGATTCCTTTTTGCCCCTGTCGCACTCGCAGGATTCAATGGGTTTGGATGTTTCTTTCCGAGCTTGTCCCAACCTCGCAAAGAGCGGGGATTATGTACAACCCCGTATCCAGCGAGTGGTCGATAGGAGTTAAACCGGCCGGCTCAGACCGCAATATGAACCCAGCATGCCGAGCCCGAGCTCGGTAATAGCCGAGCCGAGCTCGACGATAGTCGAGCCGAGCTCGACAACGGCCGAACGGAACCCGGCATGCCGAGACCGAGCTCGGGTAATGGAACAGGGCTCGATGGTAGTCGAGCCGAGCTCGGCGATAGTCGAGCATAGCCTGCCGAGTACGTGCTCGCCTCGGCCCAGGGCGAGGCGAGTCAGGCCCCTGCCGAGCGGATGCTACCTCAGGTCCAGCTCGTATCTTGGCCATGACATACTTTTACCATGTTGCCCCCTTTAGTCTGCCTATAGTCCTCGAGAATAGTGAAGGTTGTATATTGGCAGGCCATCTTTTCCTATAAATAGGACCCAAGGGGTACCTCAGAAGGCATGCTTACTAATTCTCAGGTCTACTAGCGCTTTCTGAGGTACCTTAGCCCGGCACTTGGCTAAGGAGGGGAAGCGCTCTAAGATCTTCCGGGTGTGTGGTGGGACCTCCACGCTGGGCCCTTGGTCTAGTCCTTGGTTCTTCTTTTTTCTTGTCATTTTCTCGCAGGAGCGAAGTAGGTGTGCGGCCACCCCTTCCCCAAGGGTCGAACTCCACAGAGACCGATTTTTCGGTTTTAACATTGAGTATTTGAGTTTATTGGTTATTGTTGATTTGTATCTTCATCAATATACATGTCCAGATTAATTGTCTTTTTGTTTTATTTAAGAATAAAATATAAATGTGATTATGCATGACCACACATTTGTGGTGAAAAAGAGTTTAGTATCGCATGCATATTAAACTAGAATTTTGTGGGTGCGACTGTTGTTATCAAATCGAGGTTTAACTAGGTTGTGTGAAGGTCAATCAGGTTGTGCAAAGTTCAATCATATTTAGAGCAGTGTTGAAGAAAAGGTGAAGATCAACTCAGCATATATAGAGGCAAGTGAAAGGATATCAATCTGCAATCTTGAAATGGAAATTCCAAAGCCTATGAGTTTCGAAGAGCTTTGAACAATTGTAGAAGTTGACAAATTTATTGCTGCCATGAAGACGCACTTTTAAGCAAATATGATCATCCATGAGGAAAGTGAGCAAGTGTTGTTCAATTTTACTTGATAAGAGAAGTTTCACAATGGTAGTTTGATTGGGGAAAGTGGAAAACCATCAAGACTTGAGAAGAGAGTGAAGATTTGATAATTCTTAATCTGGATGAGGGAGATCTTGCAAATAAGAGCCCATGCAAAAGTTGCACTCCTAATAAGATTTATATGTGATTAAGGGAGCTTGAAAAGTCCCTTGACGAACATCCAATAATAACTTGCTGAAAAAAAGAAAGGCAACTTCGAAAAAGTACAAAATTCACATTACTTGGACCTAACGTAGTTAGTGTGCTCTCAATATCTTCAATTTTTGTCTGTAGATGAGTCAAAATCTTTATGTCAACACGTGAATTAATACACTCAAAATTATATAAGCAAGACATGACCGATCTAGGTAAGGTAAGGTTCGAATAGTGCGCTCAAATTACCTACAATGATAAGTAATAAATAGTCCTTAGAAAATTGTATCCTTAAACTAAAGTTTATAACATGCAAGAGTGGATGTCCAATATATATTGAAATTGAAAATCCTTATAAATGATCAAAGAGTTCACTTATTTCACAAGTGCTCACACACCATGCACATGTATAAGCTGTAAGATGAAATATATTATGCATTAAAGTAACGTAACAAATATTATCATCCATGTTACATTGCATTCCATTAATGTTATTTTTCATACATTCCATTATTTATGTCAAACCACATATATCATGCCAAAATGGATGTAATTAACCAACTTTGAATAGCTAGCTAGCCACATATATTATGTTGACATAGATTTAACCAATTTTATAAGTAGCTAATCACACTAGCATTGGCGCCGTGACCAAACGCTGATAGTGCATCATTAACCTCCACTTTTATGAAAGTGTCACACTACAAATTTAGGCAATTACAAACAATAGAAGGTCAATACTCTCAATGCCCCAGTCACTTGATTGTTATGGAATCGTCCATATCTGGGAATAAGAAATAAGAGCATGATTTATTTCGGACCATGTGGGCAGCTAGCACCTAAGAAACACAATCATAAACTAAGACACGCCAGTAGTCATGACAATTATAACATCCCAAAGAAAGAGTATCTCTTGTAAGCTCTTCATCTGCATGCTCTTTTAGGTAGAGCTGACATGACTCTCCACACAAACAACGTATATGTTCATTCACAATCAGCTAACCAAGTATATCTAACGTAATATCCATAAATCTAGCTACGTCTTGTTCACCGTTCAACTCTCATCACAATTTAATTAGGGTTTATACAACCTAAATCTCCATGCCAAAATCCAACCACAAATTTGAGGCAACAAATAATCAATATTGTTGGAACTAAGATCAGATTAGTCACGACCTACTCAAAGTGGTGAAACCTAACTAGATTTGGTTTTCGGTTAATCCTGATAAGACAAACTAAGCTCATACTTGAAATTGATGTTCCAAGGGCTATTCTTCACCCAAAAAATCTCCCTTTACAGGGCAATTGTTAAAGTGCCTTGCAGTACTAGTTTAGTCCCATAATGGATAAATAAAAAATATGTTTGTGAAAAGATACCATACGGTTGTCATTGACTTGAAGGCTTAAGTTTTATGATCACTGATGTATCTAGCCTAACTTCGATTCCCGCTCCACTCAATGGAAGGATTGAAATAGTCACTCTTAGATAAGTTTGAGAATCACATTGGAAGAGGAAAAAAATGACCAAGTGTAAGAAAAAAGAATACATCATAATTAGTAGCTTCTATAAGCACATACTCTTAGGTAGTTTCTACAAGCACCCAATTATTTTCCATCAAAAAATATTCATGCTTGATATCAAATATTAGCTTCATTTTCCATGTACTGCAATTTTTTGTATTCAGTTTTTTACATATAGTTATATTTAATTATTTCATTGGATAAGTTTCTAGCATCACATTTTATAATTTGAACTAACAAATATTTTTTACCATTTGAATCCTTCGCAAATGTGATGGCTGCCAAGGCCAAACTTTTACAATAGACTAGATCAAATACATCACGGTATTTGTTATTCTCAAAGCAAGAGATGTGGAATGCATGTTCACACAATCTCTCCCTTTTGATAATAAAAAATACATGTATGAGAAATTAGTGAATTTAAGCATATTTGTGTTTATACATAAGTGCAGAAAGAGAAATGCATGAATAACAGGTTTATAGAGCGATATATTTAAATAATGTATAAAATATGAATACTCCCCCCATATAAGTATTCCTTATTTACTTTACTCTCCCTAAATATAATATCTATTCCACTAAATTTCTATATTTATTCTCTCTCCTTTTGTTATTAGCAAAAGAGGGCAGGGATGAGTGAGAGTTATGAGTTTATGCTGGGTACACTTAGTGAAGAGTTTTCATGATCGAGAAAAAAGTAAAGTATGCATCTCTAATAAATACTCCTCTTACATAGCTGTTTCCTATGAAAAAAAAATTTAATGCACTCCCCTTAAATTATGATATCATTATGATTATGCTCATGTTGAGAAAATAGATGATTATGATATCATTTGTTAGGAAAATAGATAATTATGATTATGCTCATGTAATAAGAATAAGAATTTGATAAGCATATTAACATAAATATCTTTTTACAAAATAGAATCATTAAAGGATAAAGAGTTTTAAGCCTAATAAAAAGATATTTTCAATTCAATTTAATTGCAAGAGATGTTATTTTATTGAAATTTTATAAGCATGATTTCAAAATATCAAAGAGAGATAAGAACAACAAAATAAGCTAATTTGTATTTCAAATAAAAATAAACATCGTAGCGGTCATGCATGTTTTATTATCTAGAGCATTTACTTAAGATTATAGAGAATAGTATTGGTATGCATTAGGATCCAATTCTCATGAGTAGAAGTTATATGAGAAATAATGATGTGTACAAATAGTATATTGATAAAGTATACAAGTGGATTAATCATAACACATGACATATATATTGGATAATATAATATAAAAATATAAAAATAATATTACTTCCACTATTTTTCAATGCTCATGAGTAAGAAGTACAACTACCAAGGTGAACTATACATATACTATTTATTAAGACTTATCAGGGAGTAAAGTAGTGATTGGGGGATCATAATTATTATTTTTTTGAATTTTTCTTTTTTACTTGTGATCTGTGTACCCAAATTGGTTTTTTGCTTTGATTTTTTGGTACAAAACACTTTACAATTCTTATTCCAAAGTGCTCAACCTCACAATGTTCATTAAGACTTATCAAGAGGATGAGTAATGCTTGGTGGAGATTTTCTTGTTAATTTTTATTTGATTTTTATATATTTTAGCGACAAAGGACTCTGAATTCACTTGTTGCGCAAACAATAATAATTTTTTGAAAACCATTTTTTCTAATGAATAAGTGTATGATAAAGAATTGAAATAATCAATTCAATGTAGTGTAGACTATCTATTTATTTATTTAATTATTATATTATTACGCTACACAATCATGTAGGTATAATGAGGATCTTAGATCTTTCACTTTTCTCCTCATTGTTGCATATTCTAAGGGTTTGGGCAATAGTTTTTGTATAGTGTTGTCTAAAAGTATGAAGGTTGTTATCTTAGATCTTTGGCAACACGCGTATAGCAACACCTTATATTACAACAATTTCATTGTTTTGGCAACACATAGTAGTTTTAGGCAATAGTTTTCAAGTGTTGCTAAAAGCTAAAAATGTTATAGTAAATAGTAAAATAAGGATCTTACACTCTTATCATGGTTGAATGATGATACCTTGCATGGTGCTTTCTTTAAAATATGGCATTGACACAAATGATGTCGAGTATTTGAGAGAATTCTCTCAATGGCAACAAACATTGTCTGATCTTAGTCCGTGAATTTTGTTGTGGGTTGTTGCCGCTGTTGGGAATGTGAGCGAATAAAACCCGACCAGAGCCCTTGTTGCAATTATTCGAGCGAGCACCTGTGCGACCGCGTTCAACGGTATGCAAGCGGAAATAATAGTACAAAAACAAAATAAAGCATACAGAAAATTTTAACGTGGAAAACCCAATTGGGTGAAAAACCACGGGATGATCGGAGTCCAACCCGGAAGACCTCCACTAAATTAGTGTGAAAACACACTCAACAATTACAGGCTTTCCCCCCGATCCACACAGGATCTCCACTCCTCCACCACCACTACAATCCACACAGGATTTACACAACCTTCTCTTCCAACACAACACACAATCACAAGTTGTAAAGAGGAAAACAATACAAAAGGTGTGAGGAATTGTTACCCGGACGGATTGAAAATCCGTCCCAATGTCAAAGACGACATTCCTCCAACGGTCACGAAGAGGGCGGCTACAACAAAGCCCTTCCCAAAAAAAACCTCGGATCACAAACGGCGGCGGCTTGCGGCTCCGGCAAACGGCAACAGAGGCAGCGACTTCAATCTGCTCCAGCAGAACACGAGGGCGGCGGCCCCTTGCTTTTCCAGCAAGCACGAGGGCGGCGGCCGATAACTTACTGCTACAAAAAAATAGGAGAACGGGCGGCTTGCTTCGGCTTCAGCAAACACCAACAGAGGGGTGGTCGGTATCTTGCGCTCCAGCGAACCCGAAGAGGAACGGCCAGAGGTTTCTTGTGGCTCCAGGAAATCGCAGGAGAAAGGGGCTAAGGAGAAACCCTATCACGCTCCTTTTTCGCAATCTAGGTGGGCCAGACAAGAGGGAGGCCCGGCTGCTAAATATTTATTTTCCCTGTCTTAATTAGCGGTTACAGGAAGAATGAAATAATGACATTAATTAATTCCATTCAATCCAGAAATTCTGAATGACAAAACAGAATGCACGAGGTTGCAACCTATCTTTTCCGAGGTTGCAACTTTTCTGCCAGATTTTAATAATCGCAAAAATTCGTCCTTTTAATTTCCGTGCGCGCCCGGTGGTAGAATCACGAGCCGCACCTGGCACGCCCGGTGGTTTTTACCGACTCAGATTGGAACCACTCCCAACAAATCTACCCCTTCACATCGAGGCGAAAGAGACCGCCATCCCGACGATTCTAACGCAATGCTCGAACTTCTCCCTTGGAACCGTCTTGGTCAGTATGTCTGCCCCATTATCATCGGTGTGCACCTTCAGAAGATCAAGCTCCTTCTGCTCCAGGACATCGCATATCCAATGATACCGCGTGTCGATGTGCTTCGACCTCGAGTGAAACATGGGATTCTTCCCCAAGTGAATAGCGCTTTGACTGTCACACAGGAGTGTGTATCGGTCCTGAGTGAATCCAAGTTCTTTGATGAATCTCTTCATCCAAAGCAACTCCTTCCCAGCCTCAGTAACCGCAATGAACTCAGCCTCCGTGGTGGACAGTGCAACGCACTTCTACAGTCTCGACGCCACCGAGACAGCTCCCCCTACAAACAGAATCATGTATCCTGACGTCGATCTCCTAGAATCTACATCTCCAGCCATATCAGCATCAGTGTAGCCTAACAGCTCAGGCTCACTATCCCCAAATCTCAACGTCAAATCTGAAGTCCCCAGCAGGTATCTCAGTATCCACTTCACTGCGCTCCAATGCTCTCTCCCAAGATTGGAGAAAAATCTACTGACGGTCTCAATGGCATGCGCAATGTCTGGACGTGTACACACCATCACATACATAAGGCTCCCAACTGCAGATGCATATGGAACTTTCTGCATTGCCTCGATCTCCTTGGGTGTGCTGGGACACTGATCAGCAGTAAGCCTGAAGTGAGCTGCAAGAGGCACGCTCACCTTCTTCGCCTGATCCATTTCAAATCTCTGCAGTACTTTGCGGATGTACCATTCTTGTGATAACCAAATCAATCTGGCTCCCCTGTCCCTACGAATGTGCATTCCCAAATAGTCTTCGCAGCACTCAGATCCTTCATCTCAAACGTAAAACTCAACTGCTGCTTCAACTCAGCAATGCGAGCAGTGTTCCTCCCAATAATCAACATGTCGTCCACGTACAGCAGCAGAATGATGAAATCCTCTAGAGCATACTGCTTGACGAACACACAGTGGTCAAGGGTAGTCCTCCTGAAGTCGATCTCCCCTATAAAGGAATCGAACTTCCTATACCACTGCCGTGGGGCCTGCTTCAGGCCATATAAACTCTTCTACAAGCGGCACACTAGACCTTCCTTCCCTCTGACACTAAAACCCTCAGGCTGCTCCATGTATAGCTCCTCCTCAAGATCGCCATGCAGAAAGGCGGTCTTGACATCCATCTGCTCTATCTCCAAATCAAGCCTCGCAGCAAGTCCAAGTACAACCTGAATAGATGACATCTTCACCACAGGCGAGAAGATCTCATCGAATTCTACACCCTGTCGCTGTCCAAAACCCTTCACCACCAGCTCGGTCTTGTATCTGGGAGGTGTGGAGGAGTCTCCATGTTTCACCCTGAAAATCCAGCGATTCTTCAAGGCCTTCTTACCCTTAGGCAATCTCACCAAATCATATGTGTGGTTCTTCTACAACAATTGCATCTCCTCCTGCATAGCATCTATCCACAGACGCTTCTCCGTGCTCTCCATAGCTTCGTCATAACTCTTAGGCTCCCCCGCATCAGTCAGCAATATGAACTCTGATGTAGAATATCTAGCGGGTTGGTTCCTGACTCGATTAGACCTCCGTAGGGCCGGCTCCGGGGCCGGTGCAGGTACATCATCAGCAATATCCTCAGCAACTACCGGTTCACCATCAGTGGTGATATCATGATCTGGAAGGGTATCAGCACCCTGTGCTGGCTCAGGCTTAGTAGCCTCCTCAGTGTCATCAACTCCAACTATAGGCGACTCTGTAGCAGTATGAGAGTCAACCTCAAAATCACCAGTCTCCTCAGAATCACCAACAGTCTGATCCTCACTGAAAATAGCATCACGACTATGTACAAGCTTCTTCTCAACTGGATCAAAGAACCTGTACCCAAACTCTCCACTGTAGCCGTACCCCAAGAAAATGCAGTGCCGGGTCTTCGAATCCAACTTCGATCTTTCGTCCCTAGGGACGTGCACAAAGGCTTTGCAACCAAATACCCGCAAGTGACTATAAGAGGGGTCTTTCCCATACCAGACCCTATCTGGGATATCCTCCTGCAATGCTGAACTCGGAGAGAGATTGATGATATGCACTGCAGTAAGAAGAGCCTCGCCCCAGAACATCCCTGGCTGCTTCGACTCAGATAGCATGCACCGAATTCTCTCCAACAGTGTCTGATTCATCCTCTCAACTATGTCATTCAGCTGCGGCATCTTTGGCGGGGTCTTCTCATGTCTGATGCCATGGTCCCTGCAGTACTCGTCAAACAGACCAATATACTCTCCCCCGTTGTCGGACCTGATGCATCTCAGCTTCTTCCCAGACTGTCTCTCCACCTCAACGTGGAATCTCCTGAAAGTATCAAGGACCTGATCTTTGGTCTTGAGAGCATAGACCCAAAGCTTCCTCGAATGATCGTCAATGAAAGTGACGAAGTATAAAGCTCCTCCTC
Source organism: Platanthera zijinensis (assembly GCA_039513925.1). Taxonomy (NCBI): domain Eukaryota; kingdom Viridiplantae; phylum Streptophyta; class Magnoliopsida; order Asparagales; family Orchidaceae; genus Platanthera; species Platanthera zijinensis. The sequence continues at coordinate 38,182,219 of CM077093.1, forward strand.
TAGTCTGTACCTTCAGAGGTCCGCAAACATCAGTATGAACTAGCTCCAAAGGCTCCGCTCTCCTGGTGGATGTGTGGTTGTGGAATGAAACCATGTTCTGCTTCCCAGCCATACAATGGTCACACCTCTCCAAGTGAACATCAGAAATTTCACTAATCAGCTTCTTCTTTGCCAGGCATCCCAATCCCTTCTGGCTAATGTGTGCCAGCCTCCTGTGTCATAAGGAAGTGGATGCCTCATCCCTGACGGAGTTGGCCTGAGCAGCTTCAGGCCTCCCCTCCATGTAGTACATGACAGAATCTCTATAACCCCTGGCCATCATAAGTGATCCCCGGATCAGCTTCCAGAAATCTCCTCAAAAGACACTTAGGTGTCCTTCATCTCCAAGTCTACCAACAGATATCAGATTGAACCGGATGTCTGGCACATGTCGCACATCCCTCAGAACAAGTAAGGTTCCAGTACTCGTCTTCAAATGCATGTCTCCACGCCCAAGCACCTTGGGCGTATCCCCATTGCCCATCCTCAACACCCCACAGTCATGAGTGGTGTAAGTGGCAAATAACTCCCTGTTGTGGGAGACATGCGCAGAGGCTCCAGAATCAACGATCCAACATCGGTCATCACACTCGAGTGCAGCAGTGATGTCGTTGCCAACAATAATGATGTCGTCATCCTCAGTCAAAACGGTGGTTACCGTGTGACCCTCATCTTTGCCCTTAGTGGCAACTCCCTTCTTCCTCTGGTCGTTCTTCAATAAGTAGCAGAATTTCTTGATGTGACCCTTCTTATGACAGTAGTGGTATTCCACGTTCTGATAATGTGACTTGGACTTGCCCCTACTCTGACTCCTATCCTCCTTCCTACCTCAGCTCTTACTCCTTCCTCTCCCCCTGGACTCAGTAAAGAGAATGTCAGCTCGTGAAGAAGAGCCTGAAGTCCCCTGAGACTTTCATCTCACCTCATCATTCAAGATCCAACTCTTGGCGATCTCCATGGAAACATTCCCCTGGGGGAAGGAATTGATCAAAGAAACTCTGATCATCTTCCAAGAGTCTGGAAGTGACTTGAGTAGCCACAAAGCATTCACCTCGTCTTCGAATGTAACCTTCATAGTAGTCAGACGATTAATAATCCCCTGAAACTCGTTGACATGATCCAAAATGGGTGAGCCCTCCCGGTATCTGAACTCTCCAAGCTTCTTCAGCAAGTACAGCTTGTTGATGCCCGTCCTCTTGGCATACAAGGTCTCGAGAGTCTTCCACAGATCCTTCGTATCATTGATGCTAGCCACATGATTGTAGACGTTCGGCTCCATGAACTGTCTGATAAACCCACACAGCTTTCAATGCTCCACCTTCCATTTTGCCGGAACCATGTCTTTTAGCATCTCCTCAAAGATAAGAGCATGTCAACCCTTCACATATATCAAATCCTCCATCAGTAGATGTCACTAGTGATAATTGGCACCATTCAACTTTATCATCTGATCTAAACCAGAACATGTTGCGGACTCCATCTCGCTCTACCAACTGGCCGGACCGACCACAGATCTTTGAGTCGACTATCTCAAAGTATGCAACTGGAGAGGATAGCCAGCGGGCCAGTGGTCGTAAACTACCACTCCCAATTGCACACCCGAGATCCCAATCGACTCGTCCTGAAACCCCAAAGGTCAGCCTGGTAACTGCTCTATCACTGAATCTGCTCGATCACGAACCTCCCTCTGATACCACTTGTTGGGAATGTGAGCGAATAAAACCCGACCAGAGCACCTATTGCAATTATTCGAGCGAGCACCTGTGCGACTGCGTTCAGCGGTATGCAAGCGGAAACAATAGTACAAAAACAAAATCACAGAAAATTGTAATGTGGAAAACCCAATTGGGTGAAAAACCACGGGACGATCGGAGTCCAACCCGAAAAGCCTCCACTAAATTAGTGTGAAAAACACACTCAACAATTACAGGCTTTCCCACCGATCCATACAGGATCTCCACTCCTCCACCACCACTACAATCTACACAGGATTTACACAACCTTCTCTTCCAACACAACACACAATCACAAGTTGTAAAGAGGAAAAAAAAGGTGTGAGGAATCATTACCCGGACGGATTGAAAATCTGTCCAAACGTCAAAGACGACGTTCCTCCAACGGTCACAAAGAGGGCGTCTACAACAAAGCCCTTCCCAAAAAAAACCTCGGATCACAAACGGCGGAGGCTTGCGGCTCCAGCAAACGACAACAAAGGCAGCGGCTTCAATCTGCTCTAGTAGAACACGAGGGCGGCGGCCCCTTGCTTTTCCAGCAAGAACGTGGGCGGTGGCCGATATCTTGCTGCTACAAAAAAAATAGGAGAATGGGCGACTTGTTTCGGCTTCAGCAAACACCAACAGAGGGGTGGCCGGTCTCTTGCGCTCCAGCGAACCCGAAGAGGAACGGCCGGCAATTTCTTGTGGCTCCAGGAAATCGCAGGAGTAAGGGGCTGAGGAGAAACCCTATCACACTCCTTTTTCGCAATCTAGGTGGGCCAGACAAGTGGGAGGCCCGGCTGCTAAATATTTATTTTCCCTGTCTTAATTAGCGGTTACAAGAAGAATGAAATAATGTCATTAATTAATTCCATTCAATCCAGAAATTCTGAATGACAAAACAGAATGCACGAGGTTGCAACCTATCAATTTCGAGGTTGCAACTTTTCTGCCAGATTTTAATAATCACAGAAATTCGCCTTTTTAATTTCCTTGCACGCCCGGTGATAGAATCACGAGCCGCACCTGGCGCGCCCGATGATTTTTACCGACTCGGATGGGAATCACTCCCAACAGCCGCGAATGAACCTTAAGAAAGCCTCAAATAACAAACACAATGATTCAATAATTTCATTTGATATGAATGACCCACCTAGAAATGTATGTTACCAGTGATATTTTATAGCAATAAACGGTACACAAGCCAAGTTATACTTGCTCAGTTTATATGTTGTATCAAACACTGTGACATCACCAAAATAATCATAATCTATTTTATTACGTCTGTCAATCCAAAGGAAACTAATAAGACTATTTTGATCATTTGTTTAGATATCATATGAGAACATATTGTCCGCCAATTATCATTCTTGTAACATTTTCAGCAAATTAAAAGAATCTCCGCTTTCTATTAGCTCTCTTCTCTATCTTTGAACATGGTTATATGCATCGGTATAACAAAAATCAACGTTCTCAACACCTCCAACTTCTTCGGCTAAGAAGCTAAAAACATCAACTATCCTAATCCCCACTCTTGTCATATTTTTAATCAAGCTTGCCTAAATGTTTGAAATATTGCGATGAGAGCTCAACAAAATGTTGTTATTTTTTGAGGCCAGTGGGTGATTATATTGCTCCACAAACATTGACACATCAGTTCTTGCCATTTTCATAGCCAGTAAAGTAAATGGATGTCAAACATCCCGTACTTTCGGGTATCCATCTTACGATACTTTCTTACTACGTCCTGTGATTTCTTTATATTTTTTTGTCCAGCATCCGAGCAACTATAACCTCTTCCTTCAATAATGTTAGTATGTGTTCAAAATACAATTTGTTATTTCCACACAGTAAATCTCAACTTATGGGCATAATCACAATACATTGTGTATGCCTCCAAGTCATTTTGTACAATTGAAAAACAACAACATTCCGTAAGAATAGGCAAAACCACATTAGAATTGTAATCATACATTACAGCTGTAATTTACAGTAAATTACGGTCGTAATGAAAATTTTACGATTGTAATATTGTCATTATGACAGTAAAGTTATAATTACAGTTGTAATTGATATGGCTTGTAAACACATTACAAAAATAATGACCATCATAATTGATATTGCAAATGAAGTTGTTCACTTACATTGTCTGGCTTACTCGAAGATTTCTCGACATCGACCATACTATTAGAAGATTTATCGCCGCCAAGCTAAAAATTTAACTTGAATAAGCATCTAATTACGCCCGTAATTGTTAAAACAGTCAACAATTAGAAGAAGATAAATTGGATTTTAGTTTAAAAATGAAAGTATGCATGGGGGAGAGAGTTGTTGACTTACATTATCTGTCATACTAACATTTTTATCGTCATCTGTAATATTAGTTGATTTCTCTGCCTCCATCTGGAAGTTTTGAAATGACTGCCAGAAAAGGGTTTGTCGAGTAGTCGAGAGAGTAATATGTCATCGGGTTCTAAAAATTTTAACATGGGGGCTAGTCATCAACTTCAAGAAAAAATTTAAACGTTTCCATCTTATCAAACCTATTTCTCCCTCATCTGGCCACCGTTTTTTACTTATAAGTAGTCAAAATTCATTGCCTCGACGAGAGGAATCCAAACACACTAAATATTTTGAAAAGTAATGGGGGGCTAATGTCCGTCGGGCCCTCTCTAAATCCGCCCCCGGCGTCTGGCACCAACAAATCCAACGACCTAGCAACCAGAAGGAGGAGGAGCGGTCGCCAGAACACGCCAATAATTGCGAAGGAGCGGTCGCCCGAATGATAATCTGGATTTTTTTTCAAAATCCTAAAGTAAAGCGGGCGGGAAAGGCGGAAAATAAAGAAGAGCTGGCAAAAAGTCCCTTCTATTTATTTCCGCACACTCAAACGTGTACGTCGAACGCACTAAAAAACTTTCCCCTTCTTTTATAGAGAAAATTGTATATACGCCCAGCGTTCCATGTGATGGTCCGTAAATAAATAGGACCTCTAATATGTTTTTCACGCTTCTTCTGTAGCTTTGGGCGAAAAAAAAATTTCGCACTTTCGCCGAACATTTCGTCCTCTCCTAAAACGCTCCGTCGGAAAACCAATCGTCGTTTCTCACCCTAAAATCATGTTGCTATCTTCAGCCGGGGTTCAAGCATTCTTCTCCGACAAGAACTTCTCCAATCATGCGACCAATGCAGCCTTTTGGTACGCTTCGCTTCCCCCCACCCGAAAACCTACTCGATTTATTTATCGCCGGAAAACCAATCGTTGTTTTTCATGGTGACAGTAATCGCTGCCCTTGTTTGCCAGCCTTAATTCCTGCTGCTCTATCTTCATTCGAGGTTCAAGCTTTCTCCTTTGAAATCAACAAAACCAACCTCACATTTAGGTATTTTTTTTTCTTATTTTAGTTTGACACTTTTCCGGTCTAGCAAAACATAGTTATGTTATGCCTGTGTTTTATAGTCCTAAGGTTAATAGATTATCTATATCTTTGAGTCCTAAATTTTCTTGTTCTGTTTGACGCTTCCAGTTGTAAGTCCTTCATTTTTTTCAGTTCCAGTCTTGTAGTAACAGTTAGGTTAAGGCTTAGTTTTGCAGTTGTATGATTAGAGTTGTAAGTTCCAGTTGTAAACTGAGGTTATAAACAAAATGTGATAATATCTTCTGTATAATGTGTCCTGAAATAATTATAGTTTCATGCCTATTTTTTCAGTCCTAAGGTTAATGGATTATCTATATTTTTCAGTCCTACTTTTTTTGTATACTGTTTCACGCTTCTAGTTGTAAATCCTTCATTATTTCCAGTTCCATTCTTGTACTAACAGATAAGACTTAAATGCTTAGTTTTCCAGCTGTATAATTTCAATTGTAAGTTCTAGTTGTAAGTTCAGGTTATAAACAAAATGTGATAATATCTTCTGTATAATATATCATGAAATAATTGCAGTTTCATGTCTGTATTTTACAGTTCTAAGGTTAATGAATTATATATATCATTGAGTTCTAAAAAAAATTTTAGACTGTTTCACGCTTCTAGTTCTAAGTTCTCCATTATTTCCAGTTCCAGTCTTGTACTAACAGATAACACTTAAAGCTTAGTTTTACAGCTATATAATTACAGTTGTAAGTTCTAGTCATATTATACTAAAGATATTATCGCATTTTGTTTATAACCTGAAATTATTACTGGAATTTACAACTGTAAATATTTTATTTGAGTTAGTTACAGTTGTAAGTTCAACCATGATTTTGGTTTTTTATATAATTACAGTTCATTTTATAAGACCAAATTATTTTTTTATATCTTTTTTTGAATTCAAGTTGTAACTTCTGAATTATTTATGGTTCACATTTAAAATCTAATTATAGTTTTAAATTTAACTACTATTTTTTTCTTTTCAACTCGTAAATCCAATTGTAAATGATTTATTTTTTATGGTTCTCTGATTCTTATGTTTATATTCTTGTAATATATCTTCTCAATAGGTGATCTTAAGCAAAGTCTACCCAATTTATAAGTTTACTTTCATCCAAAATGACAAGTAAGATTAATTACACATTATATGTGGTGTATTTGTACATATATATGCTAATTCGCAACTTTTGTTGTAGTGTTTGGCAGTAACTATCTAAACTCTACATGTGTTGTGTCAACTTTCAAAATGAATGCTCGTCCTTTGTTAGATGTTCTGGAGGAGGATTCTAAGCGGATTTTGAGGGAAGTCGGTGTTCTTCTGCTGTTTGAGATGCCTAGTTTACCTCAAAATATTTCATTACTTTATGTTCGTGTAAGGGCTTTCAATAGAGATAAACATGTTTTTTTGATACGAAATAACTACTTGAAATTGACCATTAATGAGTTGGCATTGATCTTGGGTCTTCCAAACCGTGGAATAGACTTTATGTTTGTTAGACTGTCCTGCATTGATTTAACGCATAAAGATTTGATTGAGGAAATTAACATGCCATGCCACCTAACAAATTATTGGGAATTATTAGTGTGCTGCCTAAAAGAATGTAAATGGGAGTTTTACGACTCGATGAAAAGAAAGCGTCATCATTCAGGCCTACCAGGGCTGGTAAGATTTTTTAAGAAAATAATGAACTAACATTAAAATTTTTATATAATTATTGATTTTGTAAACTATCTTGCATGTAAAATTACTCCATGAAGAGGCAACTAGAGCACTTCCATCTGGCATTAACGATTGGCCAATTGTAGAAGTTACTGGATTACCTCAACAAGCAAATGGACATGATTGCGGCGTATTTGTTCTCAAATTTATGGAAGTGGTGCTATCAAACGAAGCTATGTCCTGGAATGAATGATGTTCTTGGTCTGCTGAGACGGCAAAATTTTGGGCCGAAATTGCAACGGATTTACTTACAACATTTTCTGAAATTAGTTCATATTAAACATTAATTTAATTAACATGTTGCGCGCCATTGAATATTTGTAGTTGTTGGGTTATAATGATCTTTGGAACTGTAAATTTGAACTCTATGTTGGGTTGTAAACCGACTGTAATTTGTAGGAACAACCGCAGGTACAAATTATAACACTGCAACATTGAATATTTACAGTCGTTTTGCTACCTTATATTGCTTTTCAAAATATTTTTGTAGTCGTTTTTGAACATTAATGTAATATGTTGCTAAATTTCCTTAATAATATAGTTGTCAGGTTCTATGTGACTGTTCGTTGGATTTATAACTTTGTTTTAATAAGTACTGTAAATGATAAGTGAAATGTTGCTATTTTTTAGATCTGACACATTTTACCTCTAGTGCTAGTTATTTTTGAACTGTAATTATCAAGTATTTTGGAACTGTAAAATATAACTGTAATTATAATGATCTTTGGAACTGTAAATATGAACTCTATGTTGGGTTGTAAACTGACTGTAATTTGTAGTAATAAATTGAGCAAACATCGTTGCGCCCGTTTGTCTACCCGCCGTCCGACGGTGTTTGCCCCAAACCAAGTCTAACTATAATCAACTCCAAAAGAGCAACCACAACCACCATGCAACAACTAATAAAATAGTGATTGGAGGTAATATTTACAATCTAGGCGGACTTAGAACTGCAGAATTATAACACTAGAGAATTTACAACCACTATAATTATAATTGTAATTTCAATTAGTGTTTTAGTCATATTTTTAACTATAATTACAATTGTACTTATACCGAAAAAACTAACTGTAATTACAACTGTAATTATACCTTAAAAACTAACTAACAACAACTACAAATGAGCAACGCGAATTGCTTTGTCAGCTATTCTCCCAAAAAATACTGTATTTGCTAACTGTAATCAACTACAAATGATCAAACACCAGTTCTACTCTGTCTGTATTGCCAAGACCTCCTCTTTTCTGTATATTTTTGTGGAATATATTGTTAGGGTATTTGGTCATATGTCCGCGCGTGTCAGGACCGACTCGGAACGACCCTTTAGGTTTCGTGTCACTAGGGTGTAACGACTCTATGCTGGAGATACTATATAAGGCCATTCCACATTTGATGGGCCTTAGTGGACTATCTTGAGCGGAGCCTCAACATTCTCAAGATAATTTTTTTAGGGTTTTCGCTCCCGTCCGCCTCTCGGTTTTCCGCCTCTCGGTTTTCCGCCTCTCGGTTTTTCGTTCTCCCGAAAATCTTCTCGTCGCCACCAAGTCCGCTTAAGCGCCCCATTCGCGAATTTCTTATCGCTGTCGTTGTTCAAGCCGATCACGAGAAGGATTCAAGACGCCGGATCTGCCAACGAAGCTCTTCTCCGGCCGCTGTTTTTCCGCTCTCGGCCGTCCGCTTCTCTCGTTCTTCCAGGCCGTGGAAGATCGTTCGCTGCCTCACGATCGGAAGAAAGCACAGCCCTCCATTATTTCGGGTTATAGTTTTCGCTGTTTGGATCGGGACTCACATATCGCTGTTTATTTTTTGGCTTCCGGGTATTTTTTTCATCGCGAGGAAGAAGATTCTTTAGGCCTATCATAGATCTGCTAAAGATCAGTCGGCGTGATCTTGTCCTTATCTTGTCCAGATAGGGCTGCAAATCCAGATCTACTCACCGTTTGCAGAATCCGGCCACCCCTTGCTGCGATCCTGCCGCCTGTTCCGTTCCAGATCTGGATCGGGAAACAAGGAAGAAAACAACTACCTTTGTTCTGTCAGTTCTTCTCGATCCCTTATCCCTCTTGCCAACCGGGAATAAGAGGACGTATTTCCTTTGGAGAAATCTACGGAAAAAAACATTCAGATCAAGAGAAAGGAGATTTCCGTGTTCCTGTTGCTGATCAAGGTTTATTTTTTTTGAGAAATTACTGGATCAGAACTTTCTGTTCTGGGAGGAAGAAATCTATGGAATTCTTGGAGAAATCAACTGCCTTGAATCCTCCTTCTATTTCTGTTCAAAAAAATGGGGAAAGCACGACAAGCTTAGAGCAGGAATTTGATTCTTTGGTGCTCAATAGTCTTGGATTCTCCGCCGGCTAGGAGGAGCAAAATTATTTCTGGATTGGATCCGAAGATTTTTTTTTTGACGTCTTCACTCGGCTCAGGTGATCTCGTTCTAGCTTTTTAATTCTTGTTTAAATCTAGTGCGATGTCAAAGAAAAGCTCTCTCGACACCGTAAAACTACAATCGTTCGACGCATCCGATTTCCTCAGTTGGAAAATACAAGTCCAACTTGGAATGAAGGAACGCGAGATTTTTTGTACTGTTCAGAGCGACTTCGCTTCTACCGTCGAGGACGTGGACGAGTACCAGTGGAACAAGGATGAAGATTTCTGCAGGGACTACCTGTTGAATTCCCTGAATCCTCGCCTAGCGTTGACCTACCACGCCTACAAAACTGTAAAAGAAATATGGGATTGACTGAACGCGCATTTTTAGAAGGAGGAAGGATTGTCTAAGTCGCTCATTGGAGAGAAGTTCTTCAACCTCAGATTCAAGGCGAACGTGCCTATCACTTCTCAACTCTTGGAGTTGGTCAACCTGCGTCAGAAGCTGGATGATGATCATTCGAAGATGGACGACAGCCTCTTTGTGTACATGATTCTGAGCAAGCTGCCTCCTAAGTGGCTCTTTTTCAAGACCAAGATGCACCGACTGAAAGAGAAGATAAGTTTGGATGAACTCAAAGGTTCATCCATATTGAAGACCAAAACATCGCTGGGAAAAGCATGGAGCAGGTTGCGCAGCCCTCACAGGCAGTCAATTTCATTTCACGTCCTAATAAGCCTTCTCGGAAGCCCCCAGCACCTAAGGGTGATACCCACGCACCATTGGCGGTCAAAAAGTCTTCTCTCAAAAGGAAGAAGGGCAAGTGCCACAACTGCGGCAAATGGGGTCACTGGGCCGCTGAATGCAAGGGTACGAAAAGACAAAAAGAGGAAGCCCCACAAAATGCGGCGAACATGGTGGTCGACAACTCTGATCTCAAGTCCTTTGTGGCTATGATTGGGAGAAGTCGCCGCAGTGCGTCGTCTGAGTGGTGGCTGGATAGTGGTGCTACCTGTCATGTCACAAATGACAGAGGTCTTCTCTCAAAGGTCACAGCAGTTAAGGATAGAGTCGAGAACTGCAATGGAGGAGCGACAGATGTTACTCATGCTGGGACTGCAGAGCTAGTCATTTCTTCAGGTAAAACTTTAATTTTACAACATGTTAAAGTAGTTCCTAATTTAACCAAGAATTTGATTTCTATGAGTTTGTTTGATAAAGCTTGTATGTCCTTCAAAATCATGAACGGTAGAATGACTTTAACTGTTAATTCTCACTACTTTGGTTGCGCATACCTGATCAATAGTATGTATAGACTTAGCCCAGATAACGAGTGCATAAACCAAGAAAGCTCAACTCTGATCGATCTGAAGTTATTACACAATAGACTTGGACACATTCACTATAAGAAAATGCGAGATCTAGCTAAAAGTCAAAACATTCCATTAGATCTGTCTATTCGATTTGATAGGTGTGAGGTTTGTGCCCAGACTATGATCACTAGAAACCCTTTCAAGATCGTTTCTAGGAGCACACAACTTCTGAAGTTGATACATTCCGACCTCTGTGATTTCCGTAGTCACACCACAAGAGGGGGAAGGAAATATCTAATTACATTCATCGACGATTTTTCCAGATATTGTCATATTTACCTATTGAAATCGAAAGACGAGACATTCGAGACCTTTAAGATCTTCAAATCTCGGGTAGAAAATCAATTAAACCTACAGATTAAGAGACTTAGAAGTGATCGAGGAGGAGAGTACACTACAATTGGGTTTAAGGACTTTTGTGCCTCTGAGGGTATAATTCTAGAAACCACGACTCCTTACTCACCCCAGTCAAATGGTATTGCTGAGCGTAAGTATAGAACCTTAACAGAAATTTTGAATTCTATGCTCCTCACAACTTGCATACCTAATTCATTTTGGGGGGAAGCAGTCCTAACTACAAATCACATTCTAAATAGAGTTCCTCACTCAAAGCTCAACTCTACTCCGTATGAGTTGTGGCATGGCCATCCTTGTAGATATGACACTCTAAAGACTTGGGACTGTATCGCTTATGTAAGAATACAAGACCTTAAGAGACCTAAGGTGGGACCTAGAACAACGACATGTATTTATCTAGGTAGTGCAGAAGATAGTGCAGCTGATAGGTTTCTGGATCTATCCACTAATACAGTGATAGAGTCTAGAGATGCTATTTTCTTTGAACAAAAATTTATCAAAGATCATGGCTTGACCGTCTCCGGGTTTACTGATATGATTTCAGAATCTACTATAGAACCTGAAGTTGGCCCCTCTGGCACTACTCCCCAACCTCTAGAGGTGGAACCTGTTCCTCTTAGAGTATCTATAAGAGACAGAATCCCTAAGGATTTTGGTGAGAATTTCGTCACCTACCACTTAAAGGATGATCCATTCTCTTATCTGGAAGCAATGCGATCTAGAGATGCGTTAATGTGGGCAAAAGCCATCGATGATGAGATAAACTCGCTGCTACAAAACAACACTTGACATCTAGTTGATCTGCCGAAAGGAGCTAAAGTCCTAGGATGCAAGTGGGTACTGAAGAAGAAGTTACACAATGATGGGTCTATAGCCAGATATAAAGCACGTATAGTAGCTAAGGGTTATAAACAATAGGGGAGAATTGACTACTTTGACGTCTATTCACATGTATGCCACCTATCCACTATTAGGATACTTCTTGACTTAGCTTCTATCGAGAACTTTATAGTTCATCAGATGGATGTAAAAACAGCCTTCTTAAATGGAGAGCTTGATGAAGAGATCTACATGGCACAACCTGAAGGTTATGTACATAATGATCTAAAAGATAAAGTGTACAAACTTGATAAATCGATCTATGGGCTTAAACAAGCACCTAAGATGTGGCACATTAAATTTGATCAACTGGTAAAGAGCGTTGGATTTCAGTCCAGTCTCTCAGACAAGTGCCTCTACTACCGCTCGATGTCAAATCAAATAGTCATCATATGTCTATATGTGGATGACATATTGATTCTTGGGTCAGACCTTGCCGCAGTGAGGGATACTAAATCCACTCTCGCGAAAGCGTTTGATATGAAGGACCTTGGTCCTGTAGATACCCTATTAGGTATGAAAGTTAGAGTAGACCAGGGACGTGTCACTCTAATTCAAGCTCATTACATTGAGCAGATCCTCACTACCTGGGGTTATAAAGATTGTAGGCCTGTTGAAACACCAATTGATCCAACTGTCAAGTTGAGTCCGAATGAAGGGACCAGCGTTGATCAAGTAAAGTACTCAAAGATCATTAGTAGTCTCATGTATTCCACAAGTTGTACAAGACCAGGCATTGCCTTCTCGGTTGGCATGCTGAGTCGCTTTACCAGTAGTCAAGGCAAAGAGCATTGGGATGCCTTAAATCGGCTGATGAGGTACCTGAAAGGTACTAAAGATCACGCTCTGTGCTACACTGATTACCCTCCTATGTTGGAAGGATACTCTGATGCCTCCTGGTGTACAAAAGTTGGGAACAGCAAGTCCACCAGTGGATTTATTTTCACTTTGGGTGGCACTGCAGTCACTTGGAAATCCAAAAGACAGACGTGTATAGCTTTGTTGTCTATGGAAGCCGAGTTGTTTGCCTTAGCTTAAGCTGGAGAAGAGGCAGATTGGATCAGGAAATTTATTCTAGACATTCCCTTGTCTAGACTTCAAGTCAATTCTTTGAGCCTGTACTGTGATAATCAAGCAGCAGTCCAAGTCGTGAAGAATGTCCTTTTTAACACTAAGAGGCGACATGTACGACTGAGACACGCTCTACTAAATTATCTGAAAGAACAAGACATTATCACTTTGATCGATGTGCGATCGAAGGATAATCTGGCTGATCCACTGACGAAAGAAATGCCTAAAGACGGATCAATCAAAATAGTGGGGGAAATGAGACTCAAGGCGATTTAAGTTCAGCCTTAGTTTCAAGGTTAGGCGATTCAGTTCCGCCTTAGTCCAAATGTTTTGATTTTTCCACTTTCCTTTGTCAAAGCAAGCGTGTTGTGCTCCGCTGATGTTCGGGGTTACTGAGTACGAATCTGGTGAGTTATTTCATTCCACATTTGATGTTAACAACTTCATCTGGTTTCGTCTTCCTTATCTAGGAGGAGAGTGTTATTCCACATTTGATAACACAATCTGACTAGATTTGGATCTTCTTCTGTTTATTGGTTCCATTCCACATTTGATGAGTTCCAATTTACTTTATAAGAACAGTAACCATGCCATTCCATATAGGAACACAGATACAGTTGCGGTGTCCAGAAGTCCATAACATCGTTTCTTTGAAAACATATAATGGATTCTGAGGTAGAACCTAAATGCTCTACACATGCTTCCTCATAATGTACTACGTTCATATAAGTAGAACTAGATACTTGTACATTTTCCAAGGTTGAATTCATTCTGAATGAACTTCTCTGTTGGAAATTACAGGGGCTGCTGCCGATGGAGGAGCACTTGCATGTTGGGATCCAAAGGAAGATGACCTGCTAGACGCTGACTTCTAGAGTATAATTGGTTCTTTCTTCTGCTTAGAGCACTGTTTAGCTCTCATTTCTTTCACTTATTTTGTTTGGACTTTATTGCTCTTTAGTTGGTCATGAGACACTAGGTGTTCTGGTACCTGTGCTGTGATTGTACTTTTGACTTTATTATGATGCTGCTGAGATTTTCTGTTTATTCTAATGCATGCATACTGTAACATCCCTCAAACAACTAGACCCCTAGAGATAGTTTTGTCATGACTAGGTCATGACAAAACCCTAGGGAGCCCATAAAGGCCAAGTGAACTAAGGAATGTGGATGAGACCACTATGGTCTGCACATAGCAGATTTCTAAACCTTGGTTTAAGGTGATCATGGGACTTCACCAAGACTCCAAGACCCCACTCATACCTTCATAACCCTAGTGAGGGGTCAATGGGTCACTAAGGACCAATGGAGGGCAGTCAAAGGGGCTAAGTTGACCAAAGTCAACTATAACCCTAATTGGGTCAAACTGACCTGCACAAGGGTCAATTGCAGTCCCTTAGCCAAGTGGACCCCACACATACCCTCATAACCCTAGTGAGAGGCCAAAGGGTCACCAAGGACCCATTGGGACCAATCCAAAAAGGCTAGGTTGACTAAAGTCAACTATGGACCTAAAATGGTCAAAGTGCCCTAGTTAAGGGTCAAGTGATCTCCAAGGGACAATCCAACCCCACCTTGACCCTAGGAGAGGCCAATGGGTCACCAAGGACCCATTAAGGAAACCTCAAGGACCAAATTGACCTAAGTGGGCCCTAGTCCAAGTTTGGGTCAAGCTAGCCCAAATGGGCTAACTCAAGCTCAAGCCCATTTTGATTGGGCTAACCTTATCTTAGTGGATGAAATGAACATATGGGCTGCCATTGGGTTAGGTAGGAGCCAAATTTCAGCATGTTGAGTAGGAGAGAGAAAAAAAGTCATATTGGAGGAGAGAGAAAGTGAAATAAAATATGAGAGGAGACTTTGGGCTCCTCCTCCCCCTTCCACAACCTCCCCATTCAATTCAGCAAGGCAAGGGGAGTGCAGTAGCAATCTTTGACTGGTTAGAGCAAGCTCCACCCCCCTACCTACCATAGCCGCCATTGTTGACTTCTCACCAATAATGACAATGAAGCACAAAACCACCTAACACCCCAACTGACCTTATAAACTCCTTCAGTAGGAGGAGGAGATCATCTTCGAACTGCTAACTGGAAGGAAGAAGGCTGCCCACCGTGAAGTTTCAGTAATCCGACCACCACCACCGCCATGGTTTCCCGCCGCTCCACCCGCATCCAAGCTCGTGTGCAGGTCCTCCTCTACTCCTTCTTCTATGGGTAGATCTTAGAAATTATTTAGGAGAGATATCGAGCTCAAAGGAGCAATATTGAGTAAGCTTTTCCATGGTTTTTCAAAAAAAAATGGTGGTCGGGTTCGCCAGAAACCGCCACTCCGGCGGCCGTGCCGCCGCCTGACGGTAGCCCTCACCTCAACAGAGGCAGTGGTGGCGGTGGCTGGCCGGGGAAGTGGCCGAATGACCGGTAGTGGCTCACAGAAAAGCTATAGGAATGGTGTTTTCAGGCTCTGTTCAGGCTTGGAAGAAGATGAACAGTAACAAGAATTGATTAATTATTATATTTATATGTATAATATAACCCTTTAACCGACACATTTTGATGACGTTAAACGAGGCACTTAGAGGCTAGATCAGGAAAAACTGTTAACATGAAAATTGTAGATCTATGAGTCTACTTTATTTTAAAATTTATTTGACTCAATTTAAAGTCCTGGTTAGATCACAACACTCATTTTGGTGAGATCTATACATAGGGCTGACCAGAGAATGAATTGGATGCCCACTCCAAACCAGACCTCCAAATGACTTGAAATTTGGGTTATGGGCTATTCTTATCTATATCTAGGACATATCCAAAAATTAGAATTTTTGGAGAACATTTTTCTATAGTGTTTAGAAAAATTTAATAATCCATGAATAAATTATTTAGGTGTCCCAAACATCTCAAAACTCCCCCAAATTTTGGTGAGTGGTCTTATAGGGCATGTTATGGCTTTGGTAATAATTTCACCTCATTTGAAGGTGTTTTGATTAGGGAATTTTCTATCCCTAGTTCTACCTTAAAGAAGGATTTTTAAGTAAAAGTGTACTTGAGGTTTTGAGTGGTCAACTCACATCGGCAGAGGCTGATATTTTGACCACTGGCTTGGTATGATCATTATCACCCCCTTAGGGAAAATGGGGTGGTTTAGGGTTTATTTACCCTAGAATCCAAACTCAACCCCTAAGAAAGGGCTTTTGAGAGTTGTGAAGGACATAGATGCAAATGCCCTTGTATGGCCTTGTAAATTAGAAGAGAGGCAGATAACTTATATTAAATCCTCTAGTTAGAATATTAGAGAAGTTAGAGGTAGGTAGATACCTCAAAACCCAAACCCTACTTTTACGGTAGAAACACTATTAGGTCAAAATAGTCACTAATCATTATCTGAAAGTTGTGAAATTTGGGTAGAGTGAATTTTAGAGTATATATAACACTTGGATATTTTATGGGAATTTTATGGAATACATTTTTAGTACTTCTTCTGGTAGATAGCAATTTGCCAAAAATAGTATTTGAATTAATTTGATCATTTTGTTCATTGGAATCTAATAAAACTTGGTCAGTAGAGGTTTTAGATTTAAATGAATGTCTCTGAATTTTATTATTAATTTTAGTGGACTTTATTTAATACTGCCTTCACAAATTTCATAAAGGTCAATTTAGGTGAATAAATCAGTTAGAGATAAATATACCTTGTAAAAATTTGAAACTTGGCCACTAATATTCTTAGGGTGATGTTTACTTATAGGAAATTATTCAGAATTTTTAGAAGTATATTTACAGTACTTGATTCACGAGCATGTCAATTTAAGATTTTAGTATTTGATTTATCAAGAATTTAATGTACAGTGAAAAATTATGAAACCTGGCCAGAGATATTTGTAAGATGGTATTAGTGTAATGTAATTAATTCATAATTTTTGGATGACAATTTTATGTAGTTGATTCACAAATCATGGAAGATAGAAAATATTGCTAAAATAGTTTTAAGGCCCCCAGATATTAGCAAAAATTATCAAACTTTGAATTTGTAGTTTTCTGATACCCTAATATTTATCATGAATTTATGAAGCTGTAAAAATGTTTGGAAAGTATACCTCATGTTCAAAGTGATAGTCTTTGGATCCTTTTAAGAAATTATTTAATTATCAGATTAATTAAGAAAATTATAATTCTATGCATTTAGGCTATTTATGTCATGATAGGTCCCCGGTAAACATTTAGGACTTTTGGATGAAAACTCGAAGGACCTCCTATCATGAACACCATAAGACATCTGTTGGTCTACATTTAGTAAATTGTTGAAATATCATTAGGAAATGATTTGGCATAGTTGGAGTTAGCCATCTTGCTGGATTTTGTAGATGTGGATGAGTCATCCTAGAAGGATAGGAAGAGTAGTGAGAAATGGTTTGGCTAGAGTTTAGAGGTGTTCGGGTTCGACGAAAGATCGTCTTTCCTGAGGAGAGGAAGAGTCAAAATCACCCTAGGATTAGCCTACTGTAATATGAGAAGGGAATGGGATAAGGGAATCAATCAATAATAATAAGTACCTTGCGAAAGGGAACGATGTGCTTCAGCTACCATCATAGTTTTTAGTGCCCTTTGATAGCCCTTCACAGGGAATACCGGGGGCAGTCCTGGGTTAACGTAAACTATATTAACAAACTAAAAAAAGTAACTTAGTAATTAGGGTTGCACATTTCACAAACACAGATAGCACGGGAAGATAGTGGGGGAGCTTCAGCTCGATTTGTTAAGAGACGGACGGAATGGTCCGGGGAGCTTCAGCTCGATTTGTTAAGAGACGGACGGAATGGTCCGGGGAGCTTCGGCTCGATTTGTTAAGAGACGGACGGAAAGGTCTGGGGAGCTTTGGCTCGGTTGTTGATTATGACGGACGGGATAGTCCGGGGAGCTTTGGCTCGGTTGTTGACGGACGGGATAGTCCGGGGAGCTTTGGCTCGGTTGTTGGTTGGACTCATAACTATTGCATGTGCATAAAAGGTGTAAGGTGGTGGGTCTTTGGTATTGGAGGGTCGATGCACCGATGCCAATACGTCGACTCCGCAAGTGTGGTTAGCACTTCGCCAACAGAAGTCCGGTGCGCCAGCCGGCAAGAGTATGCAGGAGTCCGCTTTGTGCACCAAGCGTTGAGGCGTACGATAGGTCTGACCGGTAGTGCTTTACTGGTTTAGAGGTGGGCGAGGCCCAACCCACCTCTTCCGTCTGCCACTACGGAGGTATCCTGGGAGGTAACGGCTCCGAAAGGGGGAACTAAAGGTCTGTGTACACAGAGTCGAGTGGGTGAGTTGCAGTTGCATGTTCACGTCATGACATAATTGTATTTCATAGCATAACCATTGCATATAACTTGACACCTAATGTATAAGTGGTATGGGACGCTCTATACATTAGGCCCTGCAAAACGACCCCTTGGCTTATAAGTTCGCGCGAGCATGCTTATAAGTCAAGGTTCTTTTTCAGTACTATATATTTAAGCCTGCTAGTAAAACCGACACCCTATCGTATAAATCGGTATGGGACTTTTTATACGATAGGAGCCCTGCAAGAGATCTCTTAGCTTATGTGTATTCACATAAGTTAAGGTTACTTTCTTATTCAAATTATATATCATTATTACCATCTTTTTGAACTATTAGTTTAGTTCCGCTGCCATCTGCTATTTGATATTCTCCACCTTCATGTCCTTCCCTTTCCTTCTCCCCGCTCGGTGCTTAGGAGCCATGGGGGAAGGGGCGGGGGACGATAGGACTTAGTCTTTTAGACTAATGGTTTTCGAACCACATCATTTTAGGGGACCACGGAGACCAGCATGGAGGAGCAGCCCTGGAGGTCGGCACGCTTGGAGATCGGACAGTCTAGTACTGGAGTCCAGACAGCAGGGACTGTGAGTCCCGACCACTAGTAGTTATATTAGTTTGCTTTTGCGATGAGCGATTTGTAGTGAGGATATGATGTACCGGGCATAAGCCCGAGATTTCTGTTATATGTACTATCTGTGGACACTCCCTTCGTGGAGCTTATTTTCTATACATGTGATTCCTGTGGACTTACTTTTAATTTATTGCTATAATTGTGATCGATTTGGCCAGCAGGATCGGCGTTTTGTAGTGATGACCTTCCTGAGTGCGAAGGTGTCACCGCAAGGCGGCGGTTATGGGCCTAAGACCCCGGTGTTTTAAAAGAAAAAAAATGGGGGTCTTACACATATAACTGCTTTACTTAACGTTCAATATGTTCTGACAAATGTGATGGACACGGTTGTGTATTGAGTTGAATCCTGGTCGAACATTACACACACCACCCCTTTTTCCAATGCCGGTCTCACCACAGACATAGGAGGAGATTGTTAGGGTATTTGGTCATATGTACGCGCATGTCAGGACCGACTCGGAACGACCCTTTGGGTTTCGTGTCACTAGGGTGTAACGGTTCTACGCTGGAGATACTATATAAGGTCATTACACATTTGATGAGCCTTAGTGGACTATCTTGAGCGGAGCCTCAACATATATGAGTTTCATATGCAAGATATTGTACAAGTAACAATTGTAGTTCTAAAAACTATATTAATTACGGTTTAAAAGAACAGTACATTTGTAGTTCCAGAAATAACATGCATTACTATTGAAAAATAACATACCGTAAACTGACTGTAATTTGTAGTAATAAACTAAGTAAATGTCGTTGACGCCCGTTTGTTTACCCGCCGTCCGACGGTGTTTGCCCCAAACAGAGGCAATAATGAAATGTCGAACCAAACCAAGTCTAACTATAATCAACTCCAAAATAGCAACCACAACAAACATGCAACAACTAAACAAATGGTGATTGGAAGTAATCTTTACAATTTAGTCGGACTTAGAACTGCAAAATTATAACACTAGAGAATTTACAACCACTATTATTATAGTTGTAATTTTAATTAGTGTTTTAGTCATATTTTTAACTGTAATTACAACCATACTTATATCTAAAAATCTAACTGTAATTACATCTGTAATTATGCCTAAAAACATAACTGTATCAACTACAAATGAGCAACCACAAGCGAATTGCTTTGTCAGTTATTCTCCCAAAAATATTGTATTTGCTAACTGTAATCAACTACAAATGAGCAAACACCAGTTCTACTCTGTTTGTAATGCCAAGACCTCCTCTTTTCTATAGATTTTTGTGGAATATATGAGTATCATATGCAAGATATTATACAAGTAATAATTGCATTTCTAAAAAACCATATTAATTACAGTCCAAAAGAATAGTATATTTGTAGTTCTAGAAATAACATGCATTACTATTGACAAATAACTTATACTGATACAAGCTGTAATTAGCATTGTAAATCTTCAAACACACCAACAAAAATAGGTTTGTAGATAATGTTGATCTATAAGAAGAAGATATAATATTTAAGATACATCTAGAATATTTGAATGGCGTTTATCACTACAATCACCCATAAAGTATAACTCCTTAGCCGGGCTTGGGTCATCACCAACTACGATATCAAAAGAATTGGGCCAAACTTTTTTCCCTACAAGTCAATAAAAGAAAAACATTAACATAATTTCATACTAATAAATGAGCTAAACTACATCATGAAAAACAAAAAAAAGTTATTAAATAATTGTAAATAGTACGTATTTTTTAGTCCCTCGTTCCCAGTGGTCCTTCATATGAGCATTGCTTGCACCTTTTCGCCTCTTCATAGGTGTATCCAGAATAGTTGGTAGATTATTAGGATTTCCTCTTTACAAATCCTTTCTTTTCCCTCTCATATTTATCCAACATCTCATCGGTATACTTTATCAACTCATTCATAACTTTCATAATGTGAATTTTTGCAGGCCTGCAATTCTCAAAGTGTGTACCTAAATTAAAACTAGAATGCATGAGATGGTTCATGAATATCTTGTTCGAATCCTACTCTGTAATAGATGGTATATTAAGAAGGTACATGCCCTTCTTTGCATCAACAGTAAATCATTTGAGCACATATTTCATTGGAATTTGCTTTACATTTCTCGAATTATAGACTCTTAAAATATATTGACATAGTATCCATTTGGTCTCAAATCCTCTGCATGAACAATTTGAATCAAATGTGGTTGAGTTGAAGTTTACATGCCATCTCTTGTCATGCTCAGAACCATCACAATTTTTTGTTACAAACAACATGTGCTCATCATCATATTGTGTTTCATCCACAATGCTTAATCCAAGCGATCCCTCTGTGTATGCCTTCTCAAAAATTACGTACACTTTTGCACTGTATAGTTTCGAAACGTGCTTCAATAAAAAACATGTCTTGTGCTTCAAGGTAACCACACCATGCTTTCTTTTGAAATCTTGCTCACGCTCACCCCTACGCCATGACGCGACAAGCCTTTCTAAGCTAATAAAACACTCTAATGGAGAACTAGTACCTTTAGAACATTCATGCAAACAATTATTAGTTGATTCGCTTCTTTTGGTTGATAAAATTCCAAGATCGAGCACATCCTTATTAAAAGCAGTCGACCACTTCCTCTTTGCGTTGTGCAAATCGTTCAACCATCTATTATCTTGTAAATTTCCTCTCATGATCATCTCATACCAATATCTATCAAAGTCCATTTCTCCATCACAGCTCGTCATGCATTGATAGAAATATGCTCGAATGCTACTGTCGTTGTTAAAGCTAGGAACTTTAGAAGAGGCTTTTTTGCAGATGTATAATTGGCACAACCGATCTCTAGTCTTGGTGAACACTCGCTCAATAGCAGAAGACATAGGTTGATCTTGATCTGTAAAAATAGATATTGGTTCCTTGCTACCAACACACTTCAATAATGACCCAAAAACCCAACAGAATGACTCGATAGTTTCTTCCGCAATGAAAGCCCCCCTACGAAAATGTTCTACCAATGATGGTTCACCGCAATGAAAGGTGCACATGCAAGATTACACTTATTCAAACGATACGTTGTATCAAAAATCAGAACATCACCAAAACAATCATAATCCAGTTTGTTATGACCATCCATCCAAAAAAACCCGTCAGCCTTTTTTGCTCATTTGTCTGAACATAGTAGGAGAACATGTTATCATTTGACTGTTTCTCTTGTAATATGTGAAGCAAGCTACTTGCGTCGCCGCTTTCAATTAAAGTTGCTCTTTGATGTTGAATGTAGTTAAAAGCATCTGTCTTGCAAAAACCAATATTTTCAGGACCTCCGGCTTCATCCAACATAAAGTTGTATGTATCAACAGGTTTAATACCTGCCCCAGTCATGCTTTTCATGAGATTGCCCTGCATTTCAGATATAGAACGGTGAGATCTCAATAAATGGCTCTCTTTCTCTGTTGTCAGCGGGTGGTTGTGTTCCTCGACAAATTTTGTTACTTTCCAATTTTTGTCATCTGAATCGGAATGGAAATGGATACAAGCAAGGCAACCAGTGTGGGTATCTAATTTACGATACTTCTTTGGTGATGGCTTTATGCGCTTATTTTCCGATTTTGAACAACTATATTCTCTGACTTTGATAGTTTTTGTATGTGTCCAGTAAGTAACGTATTGCTTTCGCACACTAAATCCAATTCGGTGTGCATAATCACAATACATTATATAAGCATCTTCCTCTGAATGCACAATCGGAAACATAACAAGTTTCTTTACAGAGAACACAATCTATGTCAGTAATTTTTTTGTTTCAAATCAATTATAATTACAGTTCAAAATCACCATAATAATTCAAGTTAAAAGTTACAGTTCCAAAATAATTGATAATTACAGTTCAAAAAAAACAAACAGTAAAGTTATAACGTATGAATGTAAAAAATATTAGACAATTACACCAGACCGGATTTTACAAACATCAACATTCCACAAAAATACAGATATATGAAACATCAAAACTAGATTCATCAGAAATTTTAGCATGAGATGAATATTTACAACCCAACATACAGTAAAAATATGTTTCTTGAATTACAGTTCAAAAAACAATACTAATTACAGTTAAATTTTCAATTCTAAAAAAATTAAATAATTACAGTTCAAAATCACAAACAACAGAGATATAATGGGCCGGACTTGAAAAACATCAATAGTTCCCCAAATTTACAGTCAAATGGAACTTTAAAACTATATTCAAGAGAAATTTTAGGAGGAGATTAAGAATTACAGTTGTTTCCGAAGAAAGTAGGGAATCACTTCTTGTTTCATTTTGAGACTTTCTCAGATCACATGCCCATTTTCGTTAACTGAATCAGAAGTTACACGTATGTAGTGCAGCGTAAGAGGAACAATAAAAGAGAAATCCTAAACTTCATGGGTGTCAATGTAAAGATCAAGATGGGAGGAGAACC
Source organism: Platanthera zijinensis (assembly GCA_039513925.1). Lineage (NCBI taxonomy): Eukaryota > Viridiplantae > Streptophyta > Magnoliopsida > Asparagales > Orchidaceae > Platanthera > Platanthera zijinensis. The sequence continues at coordinate 38,205,533 of CM077093.1, forward strand.
TGTATTTATCGGAGGCAGATCAAGGTAGACACTCGGGGGGGAATAGTGAAGAAACGTGATCTTCTCCAATAGGAAAAGTAGCATCTAGGTTGTCGCCTACCAGGAAAGAGACGTCATCACAAAGAATTATTGTGTTTTCCGACATAAGCGCGAGAAGCTGGGTCGTCGCCGGTCGCCGGGAAGAGTTGTGATGTAGAAGAATCGTACACTTTTCCTTCTCGGAGAGGGAGCAGCTATGTCCTCAGCTCCTGCGAAGAGTTGCGAGGCGGTGTTTTTGGGAGAAGAGCTTTCCGTCAAAAAGGTGAAAAACATATTAGAGGTCCCTATTTATTTACGGACCATCACATGTAACGCTGAGCTTATATAAAATTTTTGCTGTTTTATATACCAGTCCCGGTATAATTTAAAAAGCAAAAGCTCTTTTCTTCTCGATGCTGACAGCTTGGATCTCCGCCACATGACAGCTACCTTTAAGCAATCTCTCCAATCATCACTGTTACACACTCGGAAAATGGACCCACTTTTGGGACCATTTCTCAATAATGAGTTGCAGGCCCATATTATTACCTGATTTTTCATTTCATTTAATTTCGTCCATCCTTATTTGTGACAGCTGAAACAAGCATGCAAATGCATCGGTTTGAGTTCATAGACGCCTTTATCAATAGCTATTTATAGGTACGGTGGGGGTGGAGTTCGGGGGCGGTGCAGTGCGTCGAATGCACTGCACCTTGCAGTGCAATCCAACGGTTTGCGCCGTGATCTCACTGCGCCGTGATGCGTGCTCGCTGCGCCGCGATGCGTGCAGATCTTCGCACGCATCGCGACGCAGCGAGCACGCATCACGACGCATGGATGGAGCGTCGGATGCACTGCACTTTACGGTGCAGTGCATTCGACGCACTGCACCGCCCCCTGTTTGAGTGGGGGTGTAAACGAGTCGAGCTTGGTAAAATTCTCAAGCTCGAGCTCGACGTGCTAAAATTTAATATAGAATTTAAAGCATTATTTAGGAATTAAAACTTTGACTTAATTTAATTCCGATGAAATAATGACGTTAATTTCAGTATTGTCAAGAACAATGTTAATTAATCTCTACCGGAGTATAATCGAAATTGATGGGTACCCCTTAATTTATAGAGGATTATCTTAACTACCGCGCGCCGAATCCCATGACCGCGCGCCGAATCCTATTACCGCGTGGCGGATCCAAACCACCGCGCGGCGGATCCAAACTACCGCACACTGGATCCCAACTCCCGCACGCCAGATCGCGCAACCACCGCGCGCCGGATCCCGCAACCGCCGCCATCATTACGGGGGGGGGGGGGGGGGGGGGGGGGGGCGCCGGGTTCCACTCCGGTATGAGGGGGAAAAAAGGGGGGGAGGGGGGAGGAGAAAGAAAAAGAGGGGGAGGAGAAGAAAGGGGGGGGGGGAATTGAGAAGAGGGAAATAAAGAAAAGGGGCGGGGCGGAGAGCGGGTTTGGGTGCACCGGCTGTAGTCGGGCAAGGCCCAGGCCGACCTTTATATGGTCGAGCTTGACCTTTCTATGGTCGGTAGGCCCACTTTCAACGCCCATATTGACAATTTTATACCCCATATGTGAAGGGTCTTTGGTCTCTAAGATGTGATTTTTTTTAAAATAATTTTGGGGACGTTTGAGTGTGTTGTTTAGCTAGCCCATTTTGATATCATATTAGAATATGTGTATGAGTGTATCCAATCTTAAACCAATTGATTATAGGCGGAGGAGCCCAAAATCTATATTAAGTGCACAATGACATGAGTTTTGTTATATGTGACTAAGGCTCCGTTTGGAAGGATTTATTTTCACCGGTCAAGCGGTTACGACCGCATGAATCAGACCTTTATTATGGTCTGATTCATGCGGTCGTAATCGCTTGACCGGTGAAAATAAGTTCTCCCAAACGAAGCCTAAATTCTCAGTACATGCAATGACAGTCTTTGCCCATATGTGAGACTAAATTCTCAGTCATCAAGTGTGTTTGCTCTTGTTCGCAGTTAATAGGACTGCCATTATATGATATACTAGCAAAAATGCTTGAGATCATCCATGTGCAATGCATGACAGAAACAACACCTCACCATCACTCAAGTGAATCCGCGTACTATGGTTGGTGCGACGGCCTGTGCACCGGCCACTAGTATCTATAAATAATATTTTTTTTTGTATTATGCAATTTTTTTGTGCTAAAAAAATTAGGTAATGCCCATATCAATCACAAACACCCTTCATTACCACTATCTTGAAATTTCTTCTATAGTCACCCCCATACCCCAAGAATTTATAATGGAAATTCGGCAGAGTAAAAAAAAAGGGAGCAAAAATAGTCAGCATTCCATACAACTTAGCTTTCAGCAACTTCCTACATCCTTCCTCGTCCACAACAGCAAAAGCATTGTGGTCTTCAATAATTGTGTCCAAGTGTTTCCTCAAGCTCATCTTTTCACTTAGGCTGCGTTTGGCGTCGCTTATCGCAGCTTACTTGTTCCGATGAGGTTGGACAAAAACGTCATTGTCATAGAATGTACGTTTAGTATCACAAATGTTACAAAAAAAACTAGTTTGAGACATAAGATTTTGGCATGACAATACCATTTTTGTCCAACCTCATCGGAGCAAATAAGTCACGATAAGCCGCGCCAAACGCAGCCTAAGTGAAATGGGGTTTCATCATAGCATGATTTGTAGCAATGTGGATTTAGGTTCAGATATAGGCAATCAATCTGATTATTACAAATGTACTGCTTTCTAATAGCACAATGACTAAGGGCAGCCCGGTGCACAAAGCATCATCGCTCAGCGAGGGTTCGGGAAATGGTCCCACCATAAGGGTGAAATAACAATGTATTTTTGCACGAGGCGGCTTCTAGGACTCGAACCCGTGACCTCAAGGTTGCATGGCAACACCTTAACCGGTGCGCTAAGACTCCCCTTCTAATGGCACAATGACAAGGGTAGCCCAGTGCACAAAGCATCCTCGTGCAGCGAGGGTCCAGAGAAGGGTTCCACCACAAGGGTGAAATGTAGGCAAACCTTACCATGCACTTTTGCAGGAGGCTGCTTACATGACAAGAACCTGTGACCTCAAGGTCACACGACAACACCTTAACCAGTGTGCCAAGGTTCCCCTTCTAATAACACAATAACTATGGTAGCAATGGCGTTTTTGATCAAACTCACCGGAGGAAATAAGTCGCGCCAAACGAAGCAGCAATGTAAATTGTGTTCAAACATTTTAATATCAAACATCAAACAAATATAGTTTGATCTGATCTTGGCCAATTAAGTTTTTTCAAGCACAATCAAGATCCATTTCCTAATTCAAGCATAGTCAAGTTAAGCTTTTTCAAGCAAATCTGGTTGTTCTAGGCACTAGTTCAGTCAAACTATGTCCAATCAAACTCCAGTTCAATTTTTCTCGTGCTTTCTTGCCAATTTTACTCATGTTTTCACACCGCTATAAATTGAGTATTATACACATGGTTTTATAAGCCTAACCGCTAAAGATAAACCATTGCTCTGAAGTAAAACCCCAGAATGCAAATTGGTAAAATCAAATCATTAAAACCAAATCAAAAGCATTACCAGCAGGATTCATTCATGAATCACCAGCGGAAGCGATGATGAAACATTGGAGTTCTGATCTTTAAAATTGATTTTGTTTTCAGATGAATGAATCGTCGATGCAAGTGATCTGAATCGTTCAGAAAAAAAAAACAGTATTGAAAAGAAAACAGAAGCCTCATCCTTAAGCGAAGTTGAGCTTCACACAATAATTCCAAAAAAATTCTTAAATATTGTACGAGATGCATCGATCCCTTTGGGCAAGAATATTTTTGGATCTATAATTGCACTCGTGGGATTTCCATTATTCAATGAAACAAAGATATTACCGGCAATTACGGGTATATTGGTGGCGCACACATCATGATTATCCTTGAAAATTGTTTGTGCATCTGAAATCACACAACCATGCATTTTCAGCATGGCATTATAAAATTATTTCACCAAAATACCAATATCGGGTAGAGTAGGGATGTTGAAACCGTGGTAAACACTTCATTGCAAACTTGACAAAAAATATTCAACTAAAACTCCAATCATATGAAGTCAAAACTCAACGATTACAAAAACATAAGGTAGTGGATTGGTAATAATCATAACTAGCAACTTATATAATAGGAGAACACTTTATAAATGGATATTTTCCAATACAGTTTATCTAAAACACCTAATATCAAACTTAAGAGAATAATGAAAATTTTGCCAATGTAACACCACTTTAGTCTACCTCTTGAAACATCCATTTTGCCTTCATGAGATTTCCAAGGTTCCAGTGAGAGTCATCCTATTTATGCATTATTAAAAAAACTGCCAATGCCGCGACAAATGATGTTGAGCGTAACATATAATGTTGTGTTTGGAAACCACTAGAAGTGCTTGAAATTGAGGCATATAACATGCTAATATGAAATAAATGAATCAACCAGAAAAGTCCATCATTGATTATCAGCATCAGAACGTGCAGTCACATAACCTATGAGAAAGGAGCCAAAGATCAACATAGTGGATGACAAAAGTTAACATAACTAGTTAAGGAAAATACATGAATGGAAGAAGCATGCCTTTCTTCAAAGCCGAATCAACCAAAAACTTGCATGACAGAACATGCTCTAATCTGCTTCACAAACTTGCTCATTGATTATCAGCATCAGAACCTACAACCAAATAAGGTGCACGTCCCCGCACCGTCGCAAGCTGCGCCGTTCCTGTTCCGCCGTGAGGATTGTTTCTCCCTCCTCTCCACCATTGCTCCCAAGGGTTTGAAGACGGGATCCTCCCTCTGCCTTCGGGATTTCTCCCTCCAACGACTGGTTACTCGCAATCCCGGGAACGCAACACGTTCCTTACCTTTTTTTGACCATTTGGTTTAACAAACCTTTTTTTGATTTTGTCTTCGGATGAAGTTCTTTTAAGATGCAGTTTTGGTTGAAGAGCTTGTTCAATAGATGGACCATGTGTTTGTAATATTTTATCTTCATGAGATTTAAAAGATCCCATTAATTCATTTATTGATAGGGTCTCCAAGTATTTTGCCTCTTCAATAGTTGCCACTACATGATTAAACGACTTGGGGAGAGCTCGGAGGGCCTTGGTAAGTATAAGTTGTTCATCTATAGTTTTTCCAAGTTCCTTATTTGATTAACTATATTAGTGAGTCAGGCATGAAAATCAGCAACCCTTTCATCATCTGTCATCTTTATGCTCTCAAACTGCAACCATAACGTTTGGACTTTAAAGAAACTACCTTTTTAGTTCCTTTAAATTCTTGTTCCATGGTTTTCCAAGTCTCCTTAGTTGTTTTAGCTCCCATAATTTGAGGGAATATGGGGTTTGTAACTGCTTGTTACAATAGAAGCAGATCTTGAGAAGTTTTCAGTCGATGTTCTCGACTGAGCATTAGTTCTTCTCCTCATTTACCTACTGTTGGCGGACCTTCATCAATCATTTCCGCAAGATTTTGAGATTCAAACATTGTCCTCATCTTTATATTCCAATATTCATATTGTTCTCCATTGATTGAATGCTGGACAAGGATCAACTTGGCGCGGCAGTGGCGGTCATGAACGCAGCGGTCGGTGGCGGCGGTCATAAACGCAGTGCTTGGAAACTGCGATCACAAAGGCAGTTCTGTTGTTTGGAGAAACTGTGTTTTTCGTGTTGTCACGAACACAAATGCAGTTTTATTTGGTTTGGTAACACAGCTGTGATGATTGTTGGAGTGAAGCTCTCTATTGTTTTTTTCATTTTTGACAGTGTCTTCCAAATCGCCCTTACCTTCTATGCAGTAATATGATTAATCATAAGAAAGGCACGGGTTAAGATCAACGCTAGTGAGCAGCCTCAAGTAAGCACAACCAACCAAAATTGTTGTACATGCACAAATAAATGAGTTCTTTTGGGGGCAACAAAAAACTTACCAAATCCCCAAATATTTATAATACATGAGATGAAGCATGAGGCAGAAGATTTGGTAATAAGTAGAGAGTAGGTTTTCTTCCATTGTCTGGCCAGCGAGGGGAGAGAAGAGAAATCCAGCGACGAGCAGAAGAGTTGGCCCGACCTGCGGGAAGAAGTGGTAGAAGGAGGGCAGTTGTCTGATTCTCATCTCTCCACCTCGATGGAATCTGGAGGACTTCGCCCCTTCGACCTGCGGGAGAAAAAGGGAGAGCGAGAGAGAGGGACAGCGGGAGAGAAAGAGAGGTGTTTTTTTAATAATAAATTTTTTTTTAAGAGGCCAACGCCAAGGCAAACTAACGTAGTTTTTAGGAAATTGCAGGGCTATAACCGGGAACGCATAATATCAGTCAAAATCAGTCGTACCGGAGTGAGGCCCGACCGGGGGTAATGTTACTGTAAAGGTAATGTTACTGTTCATCAAAGAAAAATGTTCACAGCAATCCTAAGAAGCAGCATTGAACAAGTACAGTAAGGGTAATGTTACTGTTCATCAACTATTAACTATTGAAATCTACAGCAGTATCTCATCTCCTTCCGCAACTCTCAGATAGAATAATAAAAAAAAATGCAAGCAGCAACTTCAAGCGCTGAACTAAAACCGATCCCAACTCTACATCAACACTGTTCATCATCTTCCCTAATTCTACAGAAACAGAATTCTTCAACTATGGCTACAGGACATCACAGCAATATCAATTGTTCATCACACGCCTAACTTCTAACTGGAAATCAAAACGCAAATCACCCTATTCTACTGTTTATCTTCTCTAAACTCTCACACAAGAAACGCTTACAGCAAGCTTCAATAACATTCATCAATCCCCCCTAAAACGAAATCAGCAGTCCTCTTTATACAGTGTTCCCAATGATCTCACGATGGAGAAAAAAAGAAACCGTCAGCGCTGGAGCTTACATGGAGGAAATCATGGCGGAAGTTGCGGCTGTTGTGTGCGGAGGAGGCAACGCCAAGCTCGGGGGAGGTAGCTCACGCTAGCGGTTGGTGTTCACGCGCGGATGGATTGTGGGAGCTCCGGCAGTTGCGAGCATTTCTTGCCGGAAATATTGGAGATCGGGAGTGCAAGCCCTAATCAGCGCCATTGTTGAAACGGGAAATAAGCAGCGTCTTTTGATTGTTTTGCAGGGCTATAACCGGGAACGCATAATATCAGTCAAAATCAGTCGTACCGGAGTGAGGCCCGACCGGGGGGCCGCCGGGTTCCACTCCGGTATGAGGGGGAAAAAAGGGGGGGAGGGGGGAGGAGAAAGAAAAAGAGGGGGAGGAGAAGAAAGGGGGGGGGGGAATTGAGAAGAGGGAAATAAAGAAAAGGGGCGGGGCGGAGAGCGGGTTTGGGTGCACCGGCTGTAGTCGGGCAAGGCCCAGGCCGACCTTTATATGGTCGGGCTTGACCTTTCTATGGTCGGTAGGCCCACTTTCAACGCCCATATTGACAATTTTATACCCCATATGTGAAGGGTCTTTGGTCTCTAAGATGTGATTTTTTTTAAAATAATTTTGGGGACGTTTGAGTGTGTTGTTTAGCTAGCCCATTTTGATATCATATTAGAATATGTGTATGAGTGTATCCAATCTTAAACCAATTGATTATAGGCGGAGGAGCCCAAAATCTATATTAAGTGCACAATGACATGAGTTTTGTTATATGTGACTAAGGCTCCGTTTGGAAGGATTTATTTTCACCGGTCAAGCGGTTACGACCGCATGAATCAGACCTTTATTATGGTCTGATTCATGCGGTCGTAATCGCTTGACCGGTGAAAATAAGTTCTCCCAAACGAAGCCTAAATTCTCAGTACATGCAATGACAGTCTTTGCCCATATGTGAGACTAAATTCTCAGTCATCAAGTGTGTTTGCTCTTGTTCGCAGTTAATAGGACTGCCATTATATGATATACTAGCAAAAATGCTTGAGATCATCCATGTGCAATGCATGACAGAAACAACACCTCACCATCACTCAAGTGAATCCGCGTACTATGGTTGGTGCGACGGCCTGTGCACCGGCCACTAGTATCTATAAATAATATTTTTTTTGTATTATGCAATTTTTTTGTGCTAAAAAAATTAGGTAATGCCCATATCAATCACAAACACCCTTCATTACCACTATCTTGAAATTTCTTCTATAGTCACCCCCATACCCCAAGAATTTATAATGGAAATTCGGCAGAGTAAAAAAAAAGGGAGCAAAAATAGTCAGCATTCCATACAACTTAGCTTTCAGCAACTTCCTACATCCTTCCTCGTCCACAACAGCAAAAGCATTGTGGTCTTCAATAATTGTGTCCAAGTGTTTCCTCAAGCTCATCTTTTCACTTAGGCTGCGTTTGGCGTCGCTTATCGCAGCTTACTTGTTCCGATGAGGTTGGACAAAAACGTCATTGTCATAGAATGTACGTTTAGTATCACAAATGTTACAAAAAAAACTAGTTTGAGACATAAGATTTTGGCATGACAATACCATTTTTGTCCAACCTCATCGGAGCAAATAAGTCACGATAAGCCGCGCCAAACGCAGCCTAAGTGAAATGGGGTTTCATCATAGCATGATTTGTAGCAATGTGGATTTAGGTTCAGATATAGGCAATCAATCTGATTATTACAAATGTACTGCTTTCTAATAGCACAATGACTAAGGGCAGCCCGGTGCACAAAGCATCATCGCTCAGCGAGGGTTCGGGAAATGGTCCCACCATAAGGGTGAAATAACAATGTATTTTTGCACGAGGCGGCTTCTAGGACTCGAACCCGTGACCTCAAGGTTGCATGGCAACACCTTAACCGGTGCGCTAAGACTCCCCTTCTAATGGCACAATGACAAGGGTAGCCCAGTGCACAAAGCATCCTCGTGCAGCGAGGGTCCAGAGAAGGGTTCCACCACAAGGGTGAAATGTAGGCAAACCTTACCATGCACTTTTGCAGGAGGCTGCTTACATGACAAGAACCTGTGACCTCAAGGTCACACGACAACACCTTAACCAGTGTGCCAAGGTTCCCCTTCTAATAACACAATAACTATGGTAGCAATGGCGTTTTTGATCAAACTCACCGGAGGAAATAAGTCGCGCCAAACGAAGCAGCAATGTAAATTGTGTTCAAACATTTTAATATCAAACATCAAACAAATATAGTTTGATCTGATCTTGGCCAATTAAGTTTTTTCAAGCACAATCAAGATCCATTTCCTAATTCAAGCATAGTCAAGTTAAGCTTTTTCAAGCAAATCTGGTTGTTCTAGGCACTAGTTCAGTCAAACTATGTCCAATCAAACTCCAGTTCAATTTTTCTCGTGCTTTCTTGCCAATTTTACTCATGTTTTCACACCGCTATAAATTGAGTATTATACACATGGTTTTATAAGCCTAACCGCTAAAGATAAACCATTGCTCTGAAGTAAAACCCCAGAATGCAAATTGGTAAAATCAAATCATTAAAACCAAATCAAAAGCATTACCAGCAGGATTCATTCATGAATCACCAGCGGAAGCGATGATGAAACATTGGAGTTCTGATCTTTAAAATTGATTTTGTTTTCAGATGAATGAATCGTCGATGCAAGTGATCTGAATCGTTCAGAAAAAAAAAACAGTATTGAAAAGAAAACAGAAGCCTCATCCTTAAGCGAAGTTGAGCTTCACACAATAATTCCAAAAAAATTCTTAAATATTGTACGAGATGCATCGATCCCTTTGGGCAAGAATATTTTTGGATCTATAATTGCACTCGTGGGATTTCCATTATTCAATGAAACAAAGATATTACCGGCAATTACGGGTATATTGGTGGCGCACACATCATGATTATCCTTGAAAATTGTTTGTGCATCTGAAATCACACAACCATGCATTTTCAGCATGGCATTATAAAATTATTTCACCAAAATACCAATATCGGGTAGAGTAGGGATGTTGAAACCGTGGTAAACACTTCATTGCAAACTTGACAAAAAATATTCAACTAAAACTCCAATCATATGAAGTCAAAACTCAACGATTACAAAAACATAAGGTAGTGGATTGGTAATAATCATAACTAGCAACTTATATAACAGGAGAACACTTTATAAATGGATATTTTCCAATACAGTTTATCTAAAACACCTAATATCAAACTTAAGAGAATAATGAAAATTTTGCCAATGTAACACCACTTTAGTCTACCTCTTGAAACATCCATTTTGCCTTCATGAGATTTCCAAGGTTCCAGTGAGAATCATCCTATTTATGCATTATTAAAAAAACTGCCAATGCCGCGACAAATGATGTTGAGCGTAACATATAATGTTGTGTTTGGAAACCACTAGAAGTGCTTGAAATTGAGGCATATAACATGCTAATATGAAATAAATGAATCAACCAGAAAAGTCCATCATTGATTATCAGCATCAGAACGTGCAGTCACATAACCTATGAGAAAGGAGCCAAAGATCAACATAGTGGATGACAAAAGTTAACATAACTAGTTAAGGAAAATACATGAATGGAAGAAGCATGCCTTTCTTCAAAGCCGAATCAACCAAAAACTTGCATGACAGAACATGCTCTAATCTGCTTCACAAACTTGCTCATTGATTATCAGCATCAGAACCTACAACCAAATAAGGTGCACGTCCCCGCACCGTCGCAAGCTGCGCCGTTCCTGTTCCGCCGTGAGGATTGTTTCTCCCTCCTCTCCACCATTGCTCCCAAGGGTTTGAAGACGGGATCCTCCCTCTGCCTTCGGGATTTCTCCCTCCAACGACTGGTTACTCGCAATCCCGGGAACGCAACACGTTCCTTACCTTTTTTTGACCATTTGGTTTAACAAACCTTTTTTTGATTTTGTCTTCGGATGAAGTTCTTTTAAGATGCAGTTTTGGTTGAAGAGCTTGTTCAATAGATGGACCATGTGTTTGTAATATTTTATCTTCATGAGATTTAAAAGATCCCATTAATTCATTTATTGATAGGGTCTCCAAGTATTTTGCCTCTTCAATAGTTGCCACTACATGATTAAACGACTTGGGGAGAGCTCGGAGGGCCTTGGTAAGTATAAGTTGTTCATCTATAGTTTTTCCAAGTTCCTTATTTGATTAACTATATTAGTGAGTCAGGCATGAAAATCAGCAACCCTTTCATCATCTGTCATCTTTATGCTCTCAAACTGCAACCATAACGTTTGGACTTTAAAGAAACTACCTTTTTTAGTTCCTTTAAATTCTTGTTCCATGGTTTTCCAAGTCTCCTTAGTTGTTTTAGCTCCCATAATTTGAGGGAATATGGGGTTTGTAACTGCTTGTTACAATAGAAGCAGATCTTGAGAAGTTTTCAGTCGATGTTCTCGACTGAGCATTAGTTCTTCTCCTCATTTACCTACTGTTGGCGGACCTTCATCAATCATTTCCGCAAGATTTTGAGATTCAAACATTGTCCTCATCTTTATATTCCAATATTCATATTGTTCTCCATTGATTGAATGCTGGACAAGGATCAACTTGGCGCGGCAGTGGCGGTCATGAACGCAGCGGTCGGTGGCGGCGGTCATAAACGCAGTGCTTGGAAACTGCGATCACAAAGGCAGTTCTGTTGTTTGGAGAAACTGTGTTTTTCGTGTTGTCACGAACACAAATGCAGTTTTATTTGGTTTGGTAACACAGCTGTGATGATTGTTGGAGTGAAGCTCTCTATTGTTTTTTTCATTTTTGACAGTGTCTTCCAAATCGCCCTTACCTTCTATGCAGTAATATGATTAATCATAAGAAAGGCACGGGTTAAGATCAACGCTAGTGAGCAGCCTCAAGTAAGCACAACCAACCAAAATTGTTGTACATGCACAAATAAATGAGTTCTTTTGGGGGCAACAAAAAACTTACCAAATCCCCAAATATTTATAATACATGAGATGAAGCATGAGGCAGAAGATTTGGTAATAAGTAGAGAGTAGGTTTTCTTCCATTGTCTGGCCAGCGAGGGGAGAGAAGAGAAATCCAGCGACGAGCAGAAGAGTTGGCCCGACCTGCGGGAAGAAGTGGTAGAAGGAGGGCAGTTGTCTGATTCTCATCTCTCCACCTCGATGGAATCTGGAGGACTTCGCCCCTTCGACCTGCGGGAGAAAAAGGGAGAGCGAGAGAGAGGGACAGCGGGAGAGAAAGAGAGGTGTTTTTTTAATAATAAATTTTTTTTTTAAGAGGCCAACGCCAAGGCAAACTAACGTAGTTTTTAGGAAATTGCAGGGCTATAACCGGGAACGCATAATATCAGTCAAAATCAGTCGTACCGGAGTGAGGCCCGACCGGGGGTAATGTTACTGTAAAGGTAATGTTACTGTTCATCAAAGAAAAATGTTCACAGCAATCCTAAGAAGCAGCATTGAACAAGTACAGTAAGGGTAATGTTACTGTTCATCAACTATTAACTATTGAAATCTACAGCAGTATCTCATCTCCTTCCGCAACTCTCAGATAGAATAATAAAAAAAAATGCAAGCAGCAACTTCAAGCGCTGAACTAAAACCGATCCCAACTCTACATCAACACTGTTCATCATCTTCCCTAATTCTACAGAAACAGAATTCTTCAACTATGGCTACAGGACATCACAGCAATATCAATTGTTCATCACACGCCTAACTTCTAACTGGAAATCAAAACGCAAATCACCCTATTCTACTGTTTATCTTCTCTAAACTCTCACACAAGAAACGCTTACAGCAAGCTTCAATAACATTCATCAATCCCCCCCTAAAACGAAATCAGCAGTCCTCTTTATACAGTGTTCCCAATGATCTCACGATGGAGAAAAAAAGAAACCGTCAGCGCTGGAGCTTACATGGAGGAAATCATGGCGGAAGTTGCGGCTGTTGTGTGCGGAGGAGGCAACGCCAAGCTCGGGGGAGGTAGCTCACGCTAGCGGTTGGTGTTCACGCGCGGATGGATTGTGGGAGCTCCGGCAGTTGCGAGCATTTCTTGCCGGAAATATTGGAGATCGGGAGTGCAAGCCCTAATCAGCGCCATTGTTGAAACGGGAAATAAGCAGCGTCTTTTGATTGTTTTGCAGGGCTATAACCGGGAACGCATAATATCAGTCAAAATCAGTCGTACCGGAGTGAGGCCCGACCGGGGGGGCCGCCGGGTTCCACTCCGGTATGAGGGGGAAAAAAGGGGGGGAGGGGGGAGGAGAAAGAAAAAGAGGGGGAGGAGAAGAAAGGGGGGGGGGGGGAATTGAGAAGAGGGAAATAAAGAAAAGGGGCGGGGCGGGAGAGCGGGTTTGGGTGCACCGGCTGTAGTCGGGCAAGGCCCAGGCCGACCTTTATATGGTCGGGCTTGACCTTTCTATGGTCGGTAGGCCCACTTTCAACGCCCATATTGACAATTTTATACCCCATATGTGAAGGGTCTTTGGTCTCTAAGATGTGATTTTTTTTAAAATAATTTTGGGGACGTTTGAGTGTGTTGTTTAGCTAGCCCATTTTGATATCATATTAGAATATGTGTATGAGTGTATCCAATCTTAAACCAATTGATTATAGGCGGAGGAGCCCAAAATCTATATTAAGTGCACAATGACATGAGTTTTGTTATATGTGACTAAGGCTCCGTTTGGAAGGATTTATTTTCACCGGTCAAGCGGTTACGACCGCATGAATCAGACCTTTATTATGGTCTGATTCATGCGGTCGTAATCGCTTGACCGGTGAAAATAAGTTCTCCCAAACGAAGCCTAAATTCTCAGTACATGCAATGACAGTCTTTGCCCATATGTGAGACTAAATTCTCAGTCATCAAGTGTGTTTGCTCTTGTTCGCAGTTAATAGGACTGCCATTATATGATATACTAGCAAAAATGCTTGAGATCATCCATGTGCAATGCATGACAGAAACAACACCTCACCATCACTCAAGTGAATCCGCGTACTATGGTTGGTGCGACGGCCTGTGCACCGGCCACTAGTATCTATAAATAATATTTTTTTTGTATTATGCAATTTTTTTGTGCTAAAAAAATTAGGTAATGCCCATATCAATCACAAACACCCTTCATTACCACTATCTTGAAATTTCTTCTATAGTCACCCCCATACCCCAAGAATTTATAATGGAAATTCGGCAGAGTAAAAAAAAGGGAGCAAAAATAGTCAGCATTCCATACAACTTAGCTTTCAGCAACTTCCTACATCCTTCCTCGTCCACAACAGCAAAAGCATTGTGGTCTTCAATAATTGTGTCCAAGTGTTTCCTCAAGCTCATCTTTTCACTTAGGCTGCGTTTGGCGTCGCTTATCGCAGCTTACTTGTTCCGATGAGGTTGGACAAAAACGTCATTGTCATAGAATGTACGTTTAGTATCACAAATGTTACAAAAAAAACTAGTTTGAGACATAAGATTTTGGCATGACAATACCATTTTTGTCCAACCTCATCGGAGCAAATAAGTCACGATAAGCCGCGCCAAACGCAGCCTAAGTGAAATGGGGTTTCATCATAGCATGATTTGTAGCAATGTGGATTTAGGTTCAGATATAGGCAATCAATCTGATTATTACAAATGTACTGCTTTCTAATAGCACAATGACTAAGGGCAGCCCGGTGCACAAAGCATCATCGCTCAGCGAGGGTTCGGGAAATGGTCCCACCATAAGGGTGAAATAACAATGTATTTTTGCACGAGGCGGCTTCTAGGACTCGAACCCGTGACCTCAAGGTTGCATGGCAACACCTTAACCGGTGCGCTAAGACTCCCCTTCTAATGGCACAATGACAAGGGTAGCCCAGTGCACAAAGCATCCTCGTGCAGCGAGGGTCCAGAGAAGGGTTCCACCACAAGGGTGAAATGTAGGCAAACCTTACCATGCACTTTTGCAGGAGGCTGCTTACATGACAAGAACCTGTGACCTCAAGGTCACACGACAACACCTTAACCAGTGTGCCAAGGTTCCCCTTCTAATAACACAATAACTATGGTAGCAATGGCGTTTTTGATCAAACTCACCGGAGGAAATAAGTCGCGCCAAACGAAGCAGCAATGTAAATTGTGTTCAAACATTTTAATATCAAACATCAAACAAATATAGTTTGATCTGATCTTGGCCAATTAAGTTTTTTCAAGCACAATCAAGATCCATTTCCTAATTCAAGCATAGTCAAGTTAAGCTTTTTCAAGCAAATCTGGTTGTTCTAGGCACTAGTTCAGTCAAACTATGTCCAATCAAACTCCAGTTCAATTTTTCTCGTGCTTTCTTGCCAATTTTACTCATGTTTTCACACCGCTATAAATTGAGTATTATACACATGGTTTTATAAGCCTAACCGCTAAAGATAAACCATTGCTCTGAAGTAAAACCCCAGAATGCAAATTGGTAAAATCAAATCATTAAAACCAAATCAAAAGCATTACCAGCAGGATTCATTCATGAATCACCAGCGGAAGCGATGATGAAACATTGGAGTTCTGATCTTTAAAATTGATTTTGTTTTCAGATGAATGAATCGTCGATGCAAGTGATCTGAATCGTTCAGAAAAAAAAAACAGTATTGAAAAGAAAACAGAAGCCTCATCCTTAAGCGAAGTTGAGCTTCACACAATAATTCCAAAAAAATTCTTAAATATTGTACGAGATGCATCGATCCCTTTGGGCAAGAATATTTTTGGATCTATAATTGCACTCGTGGGATTTCCATTATTCAATGAAACAAAGATATTACCGGCAATTACGGGTATATTGGTGGCGCACACATCATGATTATCCTTGAAAATTGTTTGTGCATCTGAAATCACACAACCATGCATTTTCAGCATGGCATTATAAAATTATTTCACCAAAATACCAATATCGGGTAGAGTAGGGATGTTGAAACCGTGGTAAACACTTCATTGCAAACTTGACAAAAAATATTCAACTAAAACTCCAATCATATGAAGTCAAAACTCAACGATTACAAAAACATAAGGTAGTGGATTGGTAATAATCATAACTAGCAACTTATATAACAGGAGAACACTTTATAAATGGATATTTTCCAATACAGTTTATCTAAAACACCTAATATCAAACTTAAGAGAATAATGAAAATTTTGCCAATGTAACACCACTTTAGTCTACCTCTTGAAACATCCATTTTGCCTTCATGAGATTTCCAAGGTTCCAGTGAGAATCATCCTATTTATGCATTATTAAAAAAACTGCCAATGCCGCGACAAATGATGTTGAGCGTAACATATAATGTTGTGTTTGGAAACCACTAGAAGTGCTTGAAATTGAGGCATATAACATGCTAATATGAAATAAATGAATCAACCAGAAAAGTCCATCATTGATTATCAGCATCAGAACGTGCAGTCACATAACCTATGAGAAAGGAGCCAAAGATCAACATAGTGGATGACAAAAGTTAACATAACTAGTTAAGGAAAATACATGAATGGAAGAAGCATGCCTTTCTTCAAAGCCGAATCAACCAAAAACTTGCATGACAGAACATGCTCTAATCTGCTTCACAAACTTGCTCATTGATTATCAGCATCAGAACCTACAACCAAATAAGGTGCACGTCCCCGCACCGTCGCAAGCTGCGCCGTTCCTGTTCCGCCGTGAGGATTGTTTCTCCCTCCTCTCCACCATTGCTCCCAAGGGTTTGAAGACGGGATCCTCCCTCTGCCTTCGGGATTTCTCCCTCCAACGACTGGTTACTCGCAATCCCGGGAACGCAACACGTTCCTTACCTTTTTTTGACCATTTGGTTTAACAAACCTTTTTTTGATTTTGTCTTCGGATGAAGTTCTTTTAAGATGCAGTTTTGGTTGAAGAGCTTGTTCAATAGATGGACCATGTGTTTGTAATATTTTATCTTCATGAGATTTAAAAGATCCCATTAATTCATTTATTGATAGGGTCTCCAAGTATTTTGCCTCTTCAATAGTTGCCACTACATGATTAAACGACTTGGGGAGAGCTCGGAGGGCCTTGGTAAGTATAAGTTGTTCATCTATAGTTTTTCCAAGTTCCTTATTTGATTAACTATATTAGTGAGTCAGGCATGAAAATCAGCAACCCTTTCATCATCTGTCATCTTTATGCTCTCAAACTGCAACCATAACGTTTGGACTTTAAAGAAACTACCTTTTTAGTTCCTTTAAATTCTTGTTCCATGGTTTTCCAAGTCTCCTTAGTTGTTTTAGCTCCCATAATTTGAGGGAATATGGGGTTTGTAACTGCTTGTTACAATAGAAGCAGATCTTGAGAAGTTTTCAGTCGATGTTCTCGACTGAGCATTAGTTCTTCTCCTCATTTACCTACTGTTGGCGGACCTTCATCAATCATTTCCGCAAGATTTTGAGATTCAAACATTGTCCTCATCTTTATATTCCAATATTCATATTGTTCTCCATTGATTGAATGCTGGACAAGGATCAACTTGGCGCGGCAGTGGCGGTCATGAACGCAGCGGTCGGTGGCGGCGGTCATAAACGCAGTGCTTGGAAACTGCGATCACAAAGGCAGTTCTGTTGTTTGGAGAAACTGTGTTTTTCGTGTTGTCACGAACACAAATGCAGTTTTATTTGGTTTGGTAACACAGCTGTGATGATTGTTGGAGTGAAGCTCTCTATTGTTTTTTTCATTTTTGACAGTGTCTTCCAAATCGCCCTTACCTTCTATGCAGTAATATGATTAATCATAAGAAAGGCACGGGTTAAGATCAACGCTAGTGAGCAGCCTCAAGTAAGCACAACCAACCAAAATTGTTGTACATGCACAAATAAATGAGTTCTTTTGGGGGCAACAAAAAACTTACCAAATCCCCAAATATTTATAATACATGAGATGAAGCATGAGGCAGAAGATTTGGTAATAAGTAGAGAGTAGGTTTTCTTCCATTGTCTGGCCAGCGAGGGGAGAGAAGAGAAATCCAGCGACGAGCAGAAGAGTTGGCCCGACCTGCGGGAAGAAGTGGTAGAAGGAGGGCAGTTGTCTGATTCTCATCTCTCCACCTCGATGGAATCTGGAGGACTTCGCCCCTTCGACCTGCGGGAGAAAAAGGGAGAGCGAGAGAGAGGGACAGCGGGAGAGAAAGAGAGGTGTTTTTTTAATAATAAATTTTTTTTTTAAGAGGCCAACGCCAAGGCAAACTAACGTAGTTTTTAGGAAATTGCAGGGCTATAACCGGGAACGCATAATATCAGTCAAAATCAGTCGTACCGGAGTGAGGCCCGACCGGGGGTAATGTTACTGTAAAGGTAATGTTACTGTTCATCAAAGAAAAATGTTCACAGCAATCCTAAGAAGCAGCATTGAACAAGTACAGTAAGGGTAATGTTACTGTTCATCAACTATTAACTATTGAAATCTACAGCAGTATCTCATCTCCTTCCGCAACTCTCAGATAGAATAATAAAAAAAAATGCAAGCAGCAACTTCAAGCGCTGAACTAAAACCGATCCCAACTCTACATCAACACTGTTCATCATCTTCCCTAATTCTACAGAAACAGAATTCTTCAACTATGGCTACAGGACATCACAGCAATATCAATTGTTCATCACACGCCTAACTTCTAACTGGAAATCAAAACGCAAATCACCCTATTCTACTGTTTATCTTCTCTAAACTCTCACACAAGAAACGCTTACAGCAAGCTTCAATAACATTCATCAATCCCCCCCTAAAACGAAATCAGCAGTCCTCTTTATACAGTGTTCCCAATGATCTCACGATGGAGAAAAAAAGAAACCGTCAGCGCTGGAGCTTACATGGAGGAAATCATGGCGGAAGTTGCGGCTGTTGTGTGCGGAGGAGGCAACGCCAAGCTCGGGGGAGGTAGCTCACGCTAGCGGTTGGTGTTCACGCGCGGATGGATTGTGGGAGCTCCGGCAGTTGCGAGCATTTCTTGCCGGAAATATTGGAGATCGGGAGTGCAAGCCCTAATCAGCGCCATTGTTGAAACGGGAAATAAGCAGCGTCTTTTGATTGTTTTGCAGGGCTATAACCGGGAACGCATAATATCAGTCAAAATCAGTCGTACCGGAGTGAGGCCCGACCGGGGGGGGGGGCGAATATGAGCTAAGAAGTTAATGACTCATTTTAATCATTTCTCAGGGTGCCTTTAGTCGTGTTTTCAAACTGATTGATTTTCACCTAATTTGCAATATGAACTAAACCATTTTCGGCATGGGCGTGGATATTCGGCCCGGGCCCTCATTTTCGGCCTGGGCGAACATTGTTTTGCCCGGTCGCGCATTCACTGTCAGGGCGCGCATTCTCCCACTAGACGCGCATTCTCCGTCTGGGTGTTTATTCTTCCTTCTCGAGCGTGCATTTTCCGCCCGAGCGCACTTTCCAACAAGTTATGTGTGTTGGAGTTATGAATTTATTTTATTTACTTATGTCTAGACAGTTTAGTTTTATCAAATGATTTATAATGTGTTTCTATTTTCCGAAAAACTCTACAAATAAAATTCACTCAAATAAATCTTCATTTACAATACACTTTTTTTCAATAATTCCTTTTCCTAATTTCCTATCATTTTCTTGCTACCAGGCCCAATATGAGCTAAGAAGTTAATGACTCATTTTAATCATTTCTCAAGGTGCCTTTAGTCGTGTTTTCAAACTGATTGATTTTCACCTAATTTGCAATTTCTTCGTGTCTCCTGCATGATATCAGCCATCCGATTCTTGACAATCATCAAACCCTCTTAACAAAAAACAAAAGGTCGAAATATTAATTGAAATGGATAACCAAAGTTTTAAAATGAACTATTAGTAGTGTTGCGGGTTGCTCACACTCTTATAGACCGATCGAAACGCATCGTTTTAGCTCGAGAGTGGGTCAAGCACGCAAACAGTCAAAGTAGAGAACACTACAACTGGCAAGGAGACTTCTAACGTGGAAAACTTGAAAATGGTGAAAAATCAAGAGGCCGGATCGATGCTGACTAAATTATAGTATATCTTTGAGTGTAACAAATTGTAGAGAGCTTGAGGGTGACATGTCACCGCTCATTACATGAGTGTTTTGTAGAGAGAGAAGTGGGGTCTTCGAAGGGCTTGAAGGAGATCTTCGAGGGAGTCTTCAAATGCCGAAGGAGAACTCTGAAGAATCTTCGAATGGGCTCTCTCTGGTATTGAAGACAAAGTCTCATTAAATAAAGACTTTAAGCTCTTTTTATAGCTTTTGACAGAGGTAGTTTGGTAATTGTGCCGCTATAACCACCATAACTACCAAATGGATGAATTACGTTCCTCGGTGTGAAACATACAGATCGTCATTTTTCAGAAAATGACGAAAATGCCCCCCGGTGCTTCGGGCAGTCCGGGCAAGCACACTAGCGACGGCGGCGGCGGCGGAGGTTGCGGCGACGGCGAAGGTGAGCGCAATATTGAGCGCAACATTGAGCGCAGAGGAGCGTGGTATGGAGCGCAACGGTGAGAGGAGTGTGGTATGGAGCGCAGCGGTGAGCGCGGGCGCGCGAAGTCGCGCGGGGAGAGGCGAGCGGCCCCCATGTGCGCTAAAATAATCCCCCAAGGGCGCTGAATTCAGCGCCCCTCCTGGGTGCTGAAATCAGCCCCCAAGGGCGTTGATTCAAGCGCCCTTCCTGGGCGTTTACTAAGGGTCTGTTTGGCGCAGCTCTGGCGGCTGGAAAATCTCTATTCCAGCCGCCAGAGCTGCTTTCAGTCTGTTTGGGACAGCTCCCTGTGAAGAGATTTTCAAAAATCTGGAGCTGTTTTGCAGCTTTTCAGAAATCTCTCCCCCTCCAGCTTCTGCTCCCGTAAAATAGCTTTCTCTCTCACATGTTTTGGAAATCTAATGGTTTCTTCAGTTGGAACATGCTCAGAGGCCGGACGGCCTTCCTCCGGCGATTCCGAGCCCCGGACGGCTTTCCTCCGGCGATTCCGAGCCCCCGACGTCCTTCCTCCGGCGATTCCGAGCGCACTTCTGCACAGAACACCCAAACAGTCTGCAACTTTTCAAAACTGCTCCCCAGAGATCTATTTTAAAACAGCTCTATCCGGACAGCAGCTTTTCAATCCGCCAGAGCTGTCCCAAACAGACCCTAAGTCATCGCTCAATGGGGAGAGGCGCTTGACGTGCAGTTGGGCGCATCATGCACAGTGGTTGAGCGTTCAGCTTCCCTAGGCGTACGATACCCCTACATGTTCAGCAGGCGTACCCCTACATGTTCCGTTGTCTGTTTGAGTAGTCAAATGAACTCGGAATTGCACGAGAAAAAACCCATTGGAATAGTATCGGCGAGCCGGTAGAAGTGACAGCGAAAATTTCTGGCTCGACCTAACTGTTTTTGGGGAACCCCGTCAAGCTGAAAGACAAAAAATCACGCCTGAAGAATGTGAGATCCCCACATCATAAATGACATCCACCACACAAAAGAGCATTGCACCAGGCATACATAATGAATGTAAAAAATCCGAGAAAATCAAGCACGAAGACATGCCGAACTCGACAAACTAAACCCTAGCAATAAAAAAAATTCAGATAAACACATGATGAACAAATATTCTTGAGCTACTAATTACACCCACATAAAAAAAATCTCATTAACCAAAATTTTAAGGCAACAAGAACAATGTTTTTTATTGCAGATTACAACAAAAATCCTGTAAGCAACAAATACTACTTTACATGAAGAAAACAATCAACACAAATGAGAGATCCTCCCTCTCATCTATATATTGTAGAAAACATGAGTAGGAAACCCTAATTAACTATGGAAACAATTAAATCCCATTGGAGCATTCTTAAATCACCAAGATCATTGTGGGGATGAGTATGGGCCGGAGTCATTTGCTTCTTCACGAAGAGCAAGGGCGGCATTGATCGAGGAATCTGGCTCGACGACGCTATTGGGTGAGTGCGGGGAATTAGATGTGGAGGCAGTGCGAGGACTCGATAAGATCGGGGAAAGCACTTCAGATGCAGAGCGAGATGGAGAGAGGGAATCGTTGTCGGCGGCGACATTGATGCTCTCGTCCAAGCACGCGAGATCTTGCATCGTGAGTTGGTGGTACTCAACGATCTCCCTCAAGAATCTGTTCTCTCGAGCGTATATCGAGTTCTCATGCGCCAATCTCCCCTTCTCGGCCAGCAGGGTCTCGAGTTGGAGGCGTATCTGCGTTAATACGAAACTAGATCAGGTAAATTTCTGAAGGGATGCAGTGATAGTCTTGTTTGCCAATTTTAACCCTGAATTCCCAATAATTACAGCATTTGGTTATGTGAAAGGTGAGTAATTTGAGATGGTTTCATTTGTATACTCTAGCATTTGAATCACTTTTTTCAAGTATCAATTCCATTCAATTTCAAAGTTCCTTTTTAATGTACCTTGGGAAATTCAAAGACTTCATAGAACTTATTTTGTCCATTCAATTTGTATACCGTAGCTTCAACCCATAAAACTTACAAAAGATGTTTGTAGGGCGTACCCACATAGAGCCCAGTGTGATTTAAATATATATATATTTTTCACTAATAGAAATTAAATTAAACTTATTTGTTGGTATCATATATATTCTATATTGTATCTATTTATAAAGCTTTCAATAAAGTAGTATTGACATGATGGATTTAGATTCATGTCATAGATATGAGTTAAAAGTGGGCTTGGGTTTGATTCTTTGTGGCAACAAAATAAAGGCATTTTTCTATATTCATTTATAAATTTGTTTTTTGTATAAAAAATTCATTAAAAAATGTAGTTTTTTTTTCATATTTAGGCATATTGAACAAAAAAAAATCATTGAAAATATGTAGAGATAATTTTCTCTATTTAGACATTGTATTAAAGAATCGTTAAAAATATGGACATAATATAAAAAAAGTATGACTAAAGATAGGGCACAATGACGACAAATGATCCATATAGCCGACCCCATTACGGTGGGATGAAGGCTTGAGTGTTGTAATACACAAAACATGACAATAATATAACAAAGACATTTTTTCTATATTTGTTGATTAATTTTTTTTTCAAATAAATTAATATTTTGCCCACACATAAAAAATCCTGCGCCAGCCACCAGATGTCTGGCTAGCATTTCTCTTTATCAACATCTGATTTTTGCTTTATATTTTATTTTGATATGATTTTTTTCTACTTCTGGTAAATTTTTTACATCAAGCTTATTCCTTAATTGCAACCGTAGGATCCGCGAAATGTGAGTTAAATCGGGCCTCTACTTCTTTGTATGATTAGTGGCCAACTCTTTTTTATTTTTTGAAACATAGAAATATATAATTTTAAGTTGGCATGTCCATGCGGCGTCAAGGTCGTCTGATGTTCATGTCCATGTTTGTTGGAAGATCATTCATTATGCGAAGCAAAAATATGACGATTGAAATTAACAGGTGCTGCTGTAAAAAAAATGCGTAATTTTTTCCATCCGGGCTCCGTTCCGAAATCCACGTCCGGGTTTCTCCCTATCTTGCCGCGGGAAGGAATGGTGGTGATCCGATCGCCTGGCGTGGACGAAGCAAGGTATATTTGATCTCCTAGGAGATCACCCGGAGTCCGGAGCCCGGATGGAAAAATTACGCGTAAAAAAGGAACATACCAGGTCATCATCTGCGGTTCCATCCCCTTTTTCACGGTTCTCCCTCAGAAACTTGTTCTCCTCTTCAAGCTTCTGGCATCTTTCTTTAGCAAAATCCAGGTCGGCTCTGAGGGTATTTAGTTCCAACAGGAGAAGTTTGGGCTTGGCAGCCATCGCATTTGCTGGCTGCAGGCATAAATTAAAACTAAGAACAGAGGAACAAATTTCTGGAAAATAAAATGCATGGAGATAACATTTTGGTGATTCAAATGATAAGAAATATATTTGTTAGTTCAAATTATAAAGATATGATGCTGGCAGCTTCTCCAATGAAGTAATCAAATATAACAGTTTACGGAAAATTGAGTACAAAAAATTGCAATACATGAAAATGAATGAAGCTAATATTTGAGTTCAAGCATGAATACTTTTGGATATAAAATAATTGGGTGCTTATATAAACTACTCCAAGGAATATGTGCTTGCAAAAGTGACTGCAATGCCCCTTACTAATTATGATGAATTCTTTTTTTTACAGCTTTTTTTTCTCTTCCAAAGTGATCCTTAAACTTAACCAAGAGTGACTATTTCAATCCTTCCATTGAGTGTAGTGGGGATCGAAGTTAGGTTAGATACATCAGTGGTCATAAAACTAAGCACACGGGTGGACAACTGCTTGGTATCCCTTCACAAACATATTATTTATTTATCCAACGTGGGACTAAACTACAACTCAAAGGTGTTTAAAAATCACCCTATAAAGGGAGAGTTCTAAAGCTCTTTCAATCATTCATCATTCCCCCTCAAAAGAAAGTCCTTTTAACTTTTAAGTATAATAAATATTTGTTATGGGCTTCTTTTGGCCAACGATCGATGGAGGCGGATACAAGGGCAGACTCTAGAATGATGGAGGAGATGAGAAGACGAAACTTGGGGAAGGGGGAAAGAGGAAACCTAGAGGAGAGGGCTTGAGGGAGAGGGAGAGGAATTTAGAAGGAGGAAAACTATTTCATTCATTGATTTCTTTCTTACATGATCCTAAGTGTCTATTTATAGGACCCCAATGGAAATATTGTAAATACCTAAAAGAAAATCATAAAATATTTAAAACACTAAGACTTACTCATACAATATTAAAACACTTAATACACTCGACTCAATACAACATGACTTGATACAATACTGTTAGAAGATAGTGAAAAACTGTGTAAAAGCCCATTGTAATTGTGGCCCATTTATGGGCCCACATGTGTCTTAGGTTTAGTCCCACATTGTTAGTCTTGGGATTTTTCTCCTCCTCTCCTCCTATATAAGTGTATTCAAACTTACTGTTTATACAAGAAATACAGCCTACAAGGTTCCTTGCACCGTTTTTCTACATGGTATCAGAGCGAGCGGTCCGACCTGTCCGTTTCTGTCCGCCGGGTTCTTCGGCTTAACCGGGCGGCCTCTTCTGGTCTCAAACTGCGGCTAGCCGCGCGGTTTGTGCCTCTATCCGCTCCTCTTGCTCTCACTCTCTGTCTTCCCTTCTCCCCCCCCCCCACTCCCTTTTATAGACCTCTCGGTTTGTGGGCCCTCCTTTTTCACTGATCGGGCGGTCTCCTTCGATCCTCTTGCAGTCTGCTCTGCGGGCCCTTCCCGCTTCTTCTCTACCTGCCGCAACCCCGCCAGTTTTCTCCCTACGTTGCGGCATGTTCTTGCAACCCGCTGCGGCCTGTTCTCGCTACCCGCTGCGGCCTGTTCTCGCTACCCGCTGCGGCCTGTTCTCGCTTCCCGCTGTGGGATCTTCCCTAACCGCTGCCTCCTTACCCGCTGATTATATCTCGTGGGCGACCTCTTCTCGTTGCGGTTTTCCGTCCTGCTGCGCCCACCGCATCTTGGTCGTGGCACCTTTCTGTGCCGCTGGTTTCCTCGCCGAGACAGTGCGGTTTCCCGTGCTCAAGTCGCTGCGGTTTTCCCTCTCTTCATTCTGCGGCTTCTCTACCCGCTGGGGCTCTGCACCTTGGTCGCAGCTTCTCTACCTGCTGGTGTGTCCACACCGAGACCGTGCGGCTTCGCTTCCTCTTCGCCCGGTTTCTTCCGGCTGCGGGTTCTCTCCCTTATCCGTTGCGGCTTCTCAATCCGTTGCGGCCTCTCAACCCGCTGTAAGGCTTCGCATCTTGGTCGCGGCCACTTGCCGCTGGTGTTGTATCACCGAGACCGTGCGGCCAAGTTTCTGTTCCGCTCCGCGTTTCTTCAATGCGGGCTTCCCCCTACTGTTGTCCGAGACCGTGCGACTAGCTCAGTCCACCGTGGTTTACCTTTGCTTCTGCTCTCTGCCCGCTGCGGCTTCATAGATTCAGCCACTGATTCTGGCGAGTCCGCTGGTACTTCTCTACCATCTCGAGTTACTTCCTCTGTTACGGAACCTCGAGATGAACTCAGGATTACCACTATATCTCTCTCTGTAAAAAAGAACTTTGTAAAATGGGTCCATTCAGTTCGTCGTGTGCTCCAGACCAAAGGCCTGCTCCATCACCTGCCCGGGCTACTCCTACCGTTCCAACTGACGAATGGCTTCGTGATGACGGCCGTGTGCAATTCTGGCTCCTCAACTCCATGGATACTGAGCCATACAGGATGTCCATGTATCATGACACGGCTAAGTCCATGTGGGAGGAACTCCACTCCTTCTATTCTGGCCAAAACAGCCTCCAGCATTTGTTCGACATCATCACTGATCTTCAATCCCTTTATCCCGGAATACCTGGCGATATGACTTCCTCCGTTGCCAAGGCCAAGACTCTTGTTGAGGCATGGATACAACACCATCCGCCTACTACTGATTTGGTTGCCCGACGGGCGCAGAAAGAAGCTGTTGGGATTGCCATGATGATGGCAAGGGTTCCTCCGCATCTGCACAGTGTTCGAGCTCAGATACTCTCCTCTACCACTACTCCTCTCTCTGATGTTTGCTCCATGCTTCTGAAGGTCATTCCACCACCCGAGGCTCCTCTGCCACCCTCTCCAGCTCTGTTCCAGTTACCTTCATCACATCCCTCCACCCGTGGTACCTCGACCCGCGGGGGTCGCCATTCGTCTCGGGGCCGAAGACGTACTGGAAACCCCCCCCCCTTAAATGCACTTTCTGCAGTAGGGAGAATCATTTGGAGGATACCTTCTATCGTAAGCATGGTCTGCCACCCCACCTTGCTGCTTCTACAAAGGTTGAGTCTCCGTCCTTGCCTACTCCTTCGACGTCTTCCAATGCTCAGTCTGATATTGATGTTATCCGCACCCAGCTCCAAGAACTCCAATGGGTAATTGCCCGCTCCTCGGGCTCTGTGGCCTCCATTGCAAATGAAGGTATAAACTGTCTATCTCGAAGCTCCCACCGGATTGTGGACACTGGTGCCACCAACCACATTACTTGCCAGAAGCTGCCGCAATACTTGGCTACTCCTCATCTCAAGTCCATTATTGTTACCAATGGTGACTCCACACCTGTTTCAGGAGCTGCTGATATCCAACTCACACCCACCCTCTCCTTAACCTCGGTTCTTCATGTTCCGGGCTCCCCGTTCAACTTGTTTTCTATTAGACGACTTACTCGGGACCTTGATTGTCATGTTATATTCTAACCATCTTCTTTTGTTGTGCAGGATCGGCAAACGCGGAATATTATTGGTAGCGGACGGCTGTCTCATGGGCTCTATCTTCTTGATGTCCTTCCTTCTACCCTGTCTGTCGTATCCTCAGTTGTGTGGTATCGTTGGCTTGGACATGCTCCCCTACAGATTCTGAAGCAAGCTCTTCTAGATGTCTCCTTGCATGAGTTTTCGTATGAGTCATGTATCTTTGGTAAACAACATCGAGTCTCTTTTAGTCCTATCTGTAATCGGAGTAGTACTCCTTTATCCATTGTTCATTCTGATATTTGGAGTCATTATAAAGTCCCTAGTGTATTTGGGTATCGCTACTTTGTTACCTTTATTGACGATTACTCTCGGGTGACATGACTCTATTTACTACGGGATCGTACCGAACTCCCTCTATATTCTGAACGTTCGTTACTGAACTTCGAACTCAGTTCTCTTCCCCGCTTAAAATTATCCGCACTAACAATGCACGGGAATATACAAGCCGAATGTTCGCTGCTCTTTGTGCTGACTTTGGCATTATACATCAAACATCTTGTGCTTACACTCCTCAGCAAAATGGTGTTACTGAGCGAAAAAATCGACATCTCCTTGACGTTGCCCGCTCCTTAATGCTCCAGATGAAGGTACCCATCGACTACTGGAACTTCAGTGTCGACTGCCTGTCATCTCATCAATCGCCTACCTTCCTCCGTTCTCAACTTCGTCACTTCATTTAGCCTCTTATTTCCTTCTCAATCTCTGTTTCCTCTCCCGCCTCGGGTGTTCGGGTGTGCTTGTTATGTCCATAACTTTGGTCCACCTACGGACAAATTTGTCCCCCGTGCAACCAAGTGTATATTCGTAGGGTACTCTTGGACTCAAAAAGGGTATGTGTGTTACTCTTCTATCGACCGGAAAGTGATTTTGTCCGCTGATGTTACTTTTCTGGAAGACCAACCCTTTCTATCCTCCACTTTGATACCTTCTTGTGGGCAACCTGTGCCTCGTCCTGCTATATCGGTCACGACTTCTTTACCTCCTCTTCTTCCAACGCCCCATGTGGAACCACCAGCTCCCGCACCACCATCAACCAATCCGCCAGCAACCAAACCTCCTCTCATCAGTGTCTACACTCGCCGAACTCCGAACTCCGGAGCCCAACCACTGTTACCGTCTACCAGTACGATCTCGCGGCCAGCTGACCCTGCCCCCGCCTCAACGGCTCATCCGATGGACAACTATATTTCCCTAAATCGGCTCTCTCCTTTGCGAAAAATTGCTTTTGCTCTTTTCTCTATTTCTCTACCTAACACTGTACAGGAGGCTCTTCAACACCCTGGGTGGCGTGCGGCCATGGAAGCTGAGATGTCAGCCCTGTGGGCTAATCATACTTGGGATTTGGTACCTCTTCCGTCTGCCCAGTCTTGTGTTAGCTGTAAATGGATATTTGCCATTAAACATGCTCCGGATGGGTCTATCGATCGCCTCAAAGTCCGTCTTGTGGCTCGTGGGTTCACTCAACAACAAGGCTTGGACTATGAGGAGACTTTCTCCCCAGTCGCCAAGCTAAATTCTGTTCGGATTCTTATCTCTCTTGTTGTTCACCGCTGCTGGCTTCTACATCAACTGGACATTACAAATGTCTTTCTTAATGGAGATCTCCAAGAGACGGTCTACATGAACCAACCTCCCGGGTTTGAGACCACGGGGGAGTCTAGGGTGTGCCGACTGCGAAAAGCTATCTATGGTCTCAAACAGTCCCCTCGAGCTTGGTTTGAAAATTTTAGCAAGACTGTACGTGATATTGGTTTTCAGCGGAGCTCTGCTGACTTCTCTCTTTTTACACGTCATCGAACAATAGGGACGACAATTCTCCTAATCTATGTGGATGATATTCTGATAACTGACGATGACTCTACCGGGATACAATAGATCAAACAACACTTAAACTCTATCTTCCAAACAAAAGATCTGGGAAACCTTCGGTACTTCCTTGGACTTGAGGTTGCTCGAACACCGGATGGTCTGGTCCTATCTCAACGGAAATATTGACTTGACCTTCTTCAGGATGTTGGTTATTCAGGATGTAAACCCGCAGAAACTCTTATGGATGTCAACCACAAGTTGAGTGCCCATGAAGCCGAATCAGATTCTCTACCTATAAATCCTGAATATTATCGACGTCTTGTGGGAAAACTGATATACCTAACTGTCACCAGGCCCGATATCTCATTTGTTGTTGGAATGGTAAGTCACTTTATGCATTCACCAAGAACATCTCATCTACAGGTTATCGAACGCATCCTCAGGTACTTGAAAGCTGCCCCGGGACGAGGGTTGGTATACAAGTCATCCTCCTCTTTATCCCTTGTTGCATACACTGATGCTGATTATGCGGGCTCTCTTGACGATCGACGATCCACAACTGGTTTCTGTACCTATTTTGTAGGAAATCTCATCACATGGCGCAGCAAGAAGCAATCAGTTGTTGCTCGCTCTTCTGCTGAAGCAGAGTATCGTGTTATGGTTGTTGTCGTGTCTAAACTTACCTGGTTAGAAAGCCTTCTTTGTGACTTGGGTGTACAACTCTCCTCACCTGCTACTCTATTCTGCGACAGTCAGGCAACTATACATATTACAAAGAATCATGTGTTCCACGAGCAAACAAAACACACTGAGGTTGACTGTCACTTTGTTCGGGAGAAGGTGCAAGTGAAGAAACTTGAATTGGAACATGTAAAATCAACGGCGTGGGATCCATAACACTCCATCCATTCTTGAAATTGAGCTTGTCCTTAAGCTCGAACTCCCATAGGATGATCGACCCCTCTGACTCCTTGATTTTGCGCCAAAACAGTGCCTGGTAGCGCGTCACGGCGGCAATGAGCAGCGGTGGCGCAGTTGAAAAGACGAGTGGCAAAAGTAATGAGACCGGCAGGTTAGGTAGAGCGGAGGGAAACAAAAGTGGCAGAGCGGCCGAAGGGACAAAGGCCAGCGGAAGGAACGGGTCTGTAGGGGCCTGCAGAGTAGGTGGTCAGAGACGAGGTGGCGAGGTGGCTGGAGGGGTTGGCAGAGCAGTGGCCGTCGGACCAAGTGTAAGTAGAAGATGCAGTGAGGTAGATGGATGGGTCAGCAAAAGGGGCAGAGAGATGGTTGGCGGTGCAAAGACCGGCAGAAGATACAGGGAGCTGGTCAAAGGGGCCGACATAGCGAGGGCCGCCAAAAGGGGCGGAGAGATTGCTGGTAGGGCCGATAGAATAGGGGCCAACATAGCAGGCAGCAATATGGTCGGCGGTGGCAACTGCGTCGAGAGGCGGTCAGAATGGACCAGCAGTGGCAAAACTGGGAGAAGAGGTGGCGACAATGGCAGAAAAAGAACTTCAAAGTATCCGGAGCTCCTCAATTAGTCGAAGCGAGATAGAGAGTCCTGAAATGATGCGGACAACGAACAAAAAAATCGAATCGACAGCGCTGAGCAGTAAATCCATTATAATTAATTCATTACTAAATTAATTCAATTTAGAATTAATAAAAAAACAATTAAGTTGGAGTTGGTGTTGCCCTGGTGACGTGAACCGGTGGACCTGCGGCGGTGTGGGGATCGAAGAGAAGGGAAAGTGGGGCGTGTTTGAGCTGTTGGAGCGTGGTTACTGGAGCGTGCAAGTTGTCTGGGGTTTGGAGGGGCTCTAGGAAGGAGACAAAAGGCAGGTGGCTTTGACAGAGTGCGGCAAGGCAAGTGCGGGACGATGTGGGTATACGACGAAGCATCGTTAACGAGGCTCGCGTGCGCAAAACCCTGGCGGAAGATGAATCCTGCTCCCGCTGGGATTGATGGAGGAGAAAACTGCAGTTATGATCGAAGAAGCAGAGAGGTGGCATGACTGTAAATGAAGGAGCTTGGAGAGCAACACAGAGCGAGCAGGAAGATGATTGAGTGAGAAGACGATCGTTGGGATGGGATCACACGGAGACGACGATTATGTGATGGAAGGTGTGGACGTTGAAGGGGGATGTGAGTGTAAAACCCCAACCTAGTTTAACAACTCATCATCCGTCTGGCCGGGTCCAGCGACAAAAAGTCAACTAAGAAACAATATTAAAACTAGTACATAACAGACATAAGTGAAAAAAACTGAAATGTAAGCTTACAGCGGAAGTTGCATAAAAATCTAAGGTTAAAAGTGTACCTCATCCTGGTGATTTCACAGAGCCACTAAAATTGAATAGGAAACAAATAACTGCATATCTGAAAGTTTTACAACAAGTCTGGTACAAGAAAATCTTAAACATTAATATTACGTGTATCCAAAATCAAACGGTATGGTAATAGAAGTAAAACAACGACTGAAAGGAAACAAACTATAGGAGCGACTTCATAATCACGCTCATCCTAGGCGCAGTTTCCCACATGGGTCCCCTGTAAAAACATGCCCAAATCATGGGTCAGCCCAAAGAGTAAAACAATTCCTTCTAGTCACACTAAAATTGTTCTAAAAGAAAGTATGCATGCATGAAAATACTTTTGTGCTAAAAAAACTGTATGCTAATGTTCGGTGCATGATTTTCTAAAAATAAAACTAACAAAATAAATGGTTGTTCTAATTACTCATAAATTATGACGTTTTCTCAAATTCCGAAAACTTTGGTTATCTAGGAGTTTCTAAAGTTCGGTCTAAGCTTGAGTTCTAATTTCACTTATGTTTGTTCTTTGACAGAGTTCCAGGCTGAGTAGACTCCTAACGCGCAATACTAGTCTAACGATCTGAATCTTACTAACGAACCCAAGTGTTCTAGCGTCTCACGGACACAGACTCGAATCTACTAATTTCTAAAGCGGGATACATCCCCCAATAATTTGTCTCATAAGGTATACTACAGCTCATGAGAAAGATAGTGCGCCTCTATCAAATACGAGAGGAAATCTCCAACGTGCCACTAAACATCTTTTAACCAGTGCTACTTGGCTTACGAACATATGTGCGTAGTAAGGGCAACTCATCATATTGATTTACTCGACTAGAAAACATATTCTTGAAATCAATATCTCATATTCGTGAATATATAGAGAATTTTGCATGTGATTCATATAACCTAACTGTTCGGGATGTTTATAATTTAATCATGAACATCATATACTGGTGAAGCGGTAATAGTGCTACAATTCTCTAACAATAATAGCGGTTCTACACGACACTATTAATTTTACTAAATTACAATGTACGTCACTAAACAAACTATCTGATATGTCTAGCCAGAAAGAATAAGGATTTCTTACAGCGGGATTGCGTCGTTCGCTAAGTTATCAAGGCGCGCGTCTGAGGCGCCGGGCGCACCAGGCGCACGGAGTAGCGCCCGATCATGGGTGAGGCGGGCGAATTGGCTCGGGCGCGCCCCAAGCGCGCGCCTTGCGGGCCTTTCAAGCGCTAGTTAGGCGCGCCTAGACTAGATTCGGTCTAGGCACGGTTTATTTTAATGGCTGCTGTCTTTATAAAGAAGCTTGGCCTCATTTTCCCGATTCACGCCAATCGGTTTAGGTTTGAAATCCCCGCTCCAGTCGCTGCTCCGCTCCTGTCACCACTCCGCTTCCGTTCGCCGTTCCTCTTCCGCTCGCCGACTGCCGCCACTTTTGGTAACTTCTTCTCACTGCATTCCTTCTTCTTCTTGCATATTGACTGACATTTGAAGATTTTTCCGGCTGCCATGTTTTCTGGCTGCCATGTTTTTCGGTTGCTCTCTTCTGTTTTAGCATAAACGCATAGTGAAATCCAAGTTTAAGTAATATTTTTGGCTGCTCTCTTCTGTTCTAGCCTTCTAGCATAGTCATAGTGGAAGCCCAGTTAGCTGTAAGAGTGAACTGTGCTTCCAGTTCACTATTTTACAGTGAGCTGGGCTCCAGTTCACTGTAAAATTCACTGTTTTACAGTGAACTGGGCTCCAGTTAACTGTAAAATTCACTGTTTTACAGTGAACTGGGCTGCTCCAGTTCACTGTAAAAGGTGAACTGGGCTCGAGTTCACTGTTTTTACAGTGAACTGGGCAGCCCAGTTCACTGTAAAACAGTGAACTGAACGCTACGGTTTTCACTAATTATCTTGTTATATGTAATAATTTTTTTGTAAAATGTTTTAATAGCTGGAAATGGACGCGAGTGGATCTGGTTCATTCAGTGTCCAATCTAGAATTGATCCTGGTTGGAAGTATGTGCGGCAGACATCTGTAACTAATAAAAATGATTTAATTTGCATTTTCTGTGAGAAAGTCACAAATGGTGGAATTTATCGTGCGAAATAACATCTAGTGGGGGGATTTAGAAATACCAAAGTCTGTCCCAAATGCCCACAGCATGTAAGGATAGAAATTCAAGACTATATGCAAAAGAAAATGGTTTTAAGCATTACAGAAAAACAAGCATTCCCGGACTTTGCCGATGTAGATACCTTTGGAAGCGATGAGGATATGGATGACGTCGGTGCGAAGATTCATGGATGCGGTCCAAGCGGTGCGCCTAAAAAGTCTAGGACTAAAGAACCGATGGATGTTTTTTTTGCATCAAATATTGAGAAAAAAATGAAACAAAAAGGCCAACATCAGCAAATGAAGCAAACTTCAATCAACGAAGCATGTAAGAACGAACTTAGAGGGAGGGCATGCAAGCATATAACTCAATGGATGTATGATGCAGCCATTCCTTTTAATGCGGTTACCTACCGTAGTTTTGCAGTGATGATAAAATCCATTGACCAGTTTGGGGTTGGATTGAAACCACTCAATTATCATGAAGTTCGCGTGCCTTTGTTGAATAATGAAGTAACTGAAGTCCAGAAGATGATGAAGAACTATGAGGATGAGTGGATGTTGTTTGGATGTTCTATCATGGCAGACAGATGGACAAATAAGAAACAGAGAACACTTATAAATTTTTTGGTAAATTCACCAAAAGGTACATTCTTCCTGAAATCTGTTGATGCATCTGATTACGCAAAGACTGGAGAGAGGATGTTTGAATTGCTTGATAGAGTAGTGGAACGTGTTAGAGAGGCCAATGTTGTTCAAGTTGTTACTGATAGTGCAAGCAATAATGTACTAGCAGGTAAATATATCGTTAATCATCCTCTTTTAATATTTATTTAATTTTAATGTCATATATTAAAATTAAATAAATGTGTTTATTATGAAATAGGAAAATTATTGGAAGCAAAACGGCCACATTTATATTGGACACCGTGTGCCGCCCATTGCATCGACTTAATGCTGGAGGATATTGGAAAGATACCAATAATTAGTAGAACAATTAAAAGAGCAATGAGCGTCAACAGTTATATTTATGTTCGTCCTGTACTAGTCAACATGCTAAGGAGCTTCGCAGGAAAAGTAGAGCTTGTTAGACCTGCTGTTACTAGGTTTGCGACATCATTTCTTGCTCTTCAGCGCATTCATAAGCAGAGGACAAATCTAAGGAAGATGTTCACTTCACCTGAGTGGACATCAAGTAAGTGGGCAAAGGAAACAGGAGGTAAGCAAGTACAGAGCATTATATACATGGTCTCTTTCTGGAGTACTATTGTGTACATTTTGAAGATTTTTGGACCTTTAGTTCGGGTACTAAGATTGGTAGATGGGGAGAAAAGACCGGCTATGGGTTATGGATAGAGCAAAAGAGACAATCATGAACTCTTTCAATGGGAAAGAGGAAAAATATAAAGAAGTGATAGCAATTGTCGACAGGAGATGGGAAAATTAGTTTCATCGACCATTGGATGCGGCGGCTCATTATTTAAATCCAGAATTCTTCTATTCAAACCCTGAAATGGCATTAGATGGAGAAGTCATGAGGGATTTATATCAAACAATGCAAAAGCTCATTCCAAGTCCTGAAATTCAAGATATAATTATGGACCAACTAAGTTTATATAGAAATGTTGAAGGTTTATTTGGAATGCAATTTGCAGTTCGTCATAGAAAAACAAAGTCCCCAGTTTAGTTAATTAAATATTATTTCAAGTTTCAAACAAACAATTTATTTAATAAGAATGATTCATTAATTTCTTGATATTAATTTTTTGGGTCAGCTGAATGGTGGCAATCATATGGAGTGGATACTCCTGATCTGACTAAATTTGCAGTAAAGTTTTTAAGTCGCACTTGCAGTTCATCCGGATGTGAGCGCAACTGGAGTTTTTTTGAGCATGTATGATTTTTTTTGAACAAGTATGTAAATATTAATTTATATTATTATATGATTAATTATTTATGTGTTATGTTGCAGATCCATTGCAAAAAAAGAAATCGACTAGCACAGCAGCGCCTAAATGATTTAATATTTGTAAATACAATCGTGTCTTGCGTCGGCGATATGATTCACGTGATCGTATTGATCCGATCTCGCTGAAAGATAATGACGATAGCAATGAATGGCTGATGGGAAGAATGGAGGAAGATGAGGAGGTTGAGCAGGATGACGATATAGTTTTTTATGACGAATTATTGACCTGGGGTGCAGTAGCAAGGGCCAGCGGAGTAGAAGAAGACATCTACTCCACGCGCTTATCTAAAGGGAAGATGGTAGCTGACAAGGGGAGCACATTTAAGAAGAAGGCACCTACTCCAACAATGCGTACAGATGATGTCGAGGATGAAGAAGAAGCTGAGTTCAATGAAGAAGAAGAAAATTTTAGTGAAGAAAATGAAACCTTTATTGATTCAGACGATGAGTGATGACATGATCGTCGTGATGTAATGTTATTTTCTTGCACATTAGTTTAGAGTTTATGATTGCTGACTTGGTAGCTTAGGTTTGTTTTTTGGTGCGAAAAATTGCAATGTTGATTTGGTAAATTATGATTGCTGACTTGATTGATTTATTTATGTTGTTATTTTTATTATGTTACCTTCAAAAAATGATCTTATTTTATTATGCTTGAATGTTTGATTCTAATACATCCTTTGTGTTTTATGGAAGGATTTGGTCATTCATTAGCTGAATGAAAGTCATGCTATATTGTTAATTAAAGAGGGGTTGATCATGGGTGTTCAAAAGGTATAAAGATTTTTAACCTAAATTTGTTTATCTCCATTTAATGCTTTATATTACATGTTGTAGTTTTTTATTTGATTTCTAGTTGCACTTTGTATGCATCAATTATGACTATCATGTATTTATATCACTTCTCACGTGTTTAGATAGAATATTGGAAAATATGAGCTCTTATACTAACTTGATAGAAGAGAACTAACTCAATTCCAAAAGGGCTCTTATACTAACTTGATAGAAGAGAACTGACCCAATTCCAGCGAATTGAGCGCCCAATTCGCTCAATTTCAGCAAATTGGGCGCCCAATTCGCTCAACTTCCTTTTTCCCCAATTTTTGCGCCTCGCATGCCTCAGGCGCGCGCCTGCGCCTTGCGCCTTGCGCCTAGGCTCCAGGGCCCTTTGCGCCTTGGTGCGCCTTACGCCTTTGATAACTTAGGTCGTTCGTACACCGACGTGGCGGCATGGTTTCTTTAGAAAGGTAATATGAAACCTTAATTGAGCCTCCAATTGACAAGGACGCTTATCGATACCGGAGTGGAAGTTTGACGACATATCTATGGATTTCGTGCATGGCTTGCCGAGATCACGGAGAGGGAACGATGTCGTTTGGGTGATCGTTGACCGATTGACAAAGGTGTCACACTTCATTCCGAACAGGAGGGACGATTCAGTGGAAAAGTTGGCGAAGCTTTATGTTGACAATATCGTACGATTGCACGGTGTGCCCCATAACATCGTCAGCGACCGAGATGGACATTTCACTTTGAATGACTGGAGGCTAATCCACCAATTATTGGATACCAAGCTGAAGTTCAGCACGGCTTTTCATCTGCAAACGGATGGTCAGACCGAGAGGGTAAACAAGACAATGGAGTATATGTTTCGCATATACGCTTTGAATTTCGGGAAGAGGTGAGAGGACCATCTCTTTATGATCGAGATCGCCTATAACAATAGTTACCAAGCGAGTATTAAGATGACGCCCTTCGAGGCACTATATGGTAGAAAGTGTCGTACTCCGTTAGCTTGGATAGAAATAGGTGAATCAAAGTTGTATAAGCGTAAAGACGTTGAAGATGTTATTTCAACGATACGATTGGTTCGAGAGCGTTTGTTGATGGCTTATGATAGGCAAGCAAAGTACTACAATGTCAAGCACTGAAACGTGAAGTTTGCGGTGGGTGATTGGGTGTATCTCAAGATAAAACCGTTCAAGGGCGTATCTAGGATTTGACGCTTGAAAAAGCTAAGCCCGAGATACGTTGATGACGAAAGTCAAGCCCATTCGAATCGAGGACACCAAGGTCAAGCGGTTGCGGAACAAAGAGATCATAATGGTCAAAGTCCGTTGGGACAACTGTGGTCGTGAGGAGCTGTCATGGGACCGTGAGCAGACCATGAGAGAAGAGTTACCTGAGATGTTCTGTTGAGGTACATTATATATGTTTTGTACTTCTGTGTTGTTTCATGTTAAGTGTAATTTCGGGACAAAATTTCTTAAAGGAGCGGAAATTTGTAATGCCCCAAATTTCCTGAAAAACAACAGAAAGTTGGTCACTCGAAGTTACCGCCAGGCGGTAAAGCTAGCATTGGCGATATCCAGCTGAATTAATTCAACCATTGTTACTGGAACTTACCGAGCGGCGGTAGAGGTACCGCTGGCGGTAGGGGTGCCATGTGTCAAGGGGTGTTAAGGCGGTCGTTGAGCGGCAGAGCGGTGCTGGATGAGACCACCGCCTAAGCTACCGCGCGGCGATAGCGAGTTACCGCATGACGGTAGCTATTTAAATTGTGAGCTTAAGTGAATCTTGGACATCCACACTTTAGGACGTGGAAATCCTGTGGCTGAGAGCAAAGCCTGGATTGCTAAGTGGCTGAGGGGAGGTAAAACTTCTCATTCTATTCCTCACACACTCTCTCTTGTGTTTTGAGAAAAGAAGAGAGAAGGAGAAGGGGAAGGAGAAGTTGGAACCAGGCGTTTGAGAAGAGTTTGGAGGCGTTCTTGTGATCAGAGTAGCAAGCCAAGGCTAGATCCGTGGAGAGAAAAATGCTGCGGATATTTCCATCCGGATCAAGTTCGTGTTCATGGCTCCAAAATGGTCAACAATGGTAACGATCTTTCTTTTTGGACAAGTGAAGTTCTTATTTGGTATGTGCATGGAAACCCTCACCAATTGGTGAAGAACGAGAAGTTTTTAACGGGTTGATCGATGATATCCCCGGTAATACACTTGTATATAGAATCCGGAATCGAAGTACGGAATAGACATGATGTGTGAAGCTCATCCGGACAGGTTGGTCTGGATTGGTGATGATTGATTTGCGTGTCGGAGAATACTTTGTGGGTAAACGTGTAGTTTTACGGAGTTTTTGGGTGCGCAGCTTGCTGCAGGTAGTACTGGAGACGTGCTCCAGGAAAACACCCAGATTTGGGGCAGGATTGTAGTTCTGTCAGATACCGCCCGACGGTAGCCCCCAGAGAGCTATATTTGTGAGGTCTGTCTCTTACAGACTGGGGGGCCAATGTGTTGAGTTGTGAGCTTAAAGTGCCCAGTTGTTGTGGTTGTGAGTGTCAGCTTTGGAACATAATGTGGTTATGTATGTATGAACGAGCAAGAGGAGGCTGACCCGCATCGTGGCTTGTGAGCCTGGGGGTTTAAGCAACGGGCTATGGCTAACCTGTACCCACCCTATGACGATCGACTTGGAGTGAGTCACTGGCTTGTATCTCAAGAAAATAGAGCATCTTTGACTTTGTCGTAGCATAAGAGAGAGTCTTAGGCTACGAGCCGGAAAGACTAGTAATGCTCAATATTGAACCATTAGTATGGGACTGAGGATGGTGGTGGGACTGGGATTCCAGAACACCGAAAATGTGACATAAGTGCACGGGGCGTGTGGCCGTGCGTGCCAAAGTCTGTGGTGAATTGTGCTTAAATTGCACGTTTTTATGCCAATATATATACATGATGCGTACTTGCAGGGAAGGAGCACCGTCGCCCCGAGTGAGGGGTGGGGTCGTTATAATTTGGTCAGCTAAAGCTGACCGTTGCCTTGTTTGCCACATCTTTGTGGATTGTCCCTATGCAGGTGCTGGAGAGCCAAGTGGGAAGTAGCGGGCTAAAGTCCCTTTGTGCTATGCTGGCCCTCGAAGGCCAAGCGAAGTGTTTACTTATTGTCATGTGTGGCCAGCATGTATGCCGATGTATGTAAAACACTTTTGTGAAGAAAATGTTGTAAGGCCTTAAGGCGAAAACACTTTGTGTATTATATATCATTCCTCAGTTGGTTAGTGGAAATTCCTGTGTTGAGTTCTAAGTAATTTTAAATGTTTCCGCTAGAATGCAACTCTGAGTTAGGATGCGCTAATGATTTGGTTTCAATGCTTAACTTCACTGACTGTCCGTGAAATATGGCGCAGGACTCCCGCCGGACCTTCTGTTATATTCTACGAGACGGATGAGAGTGTTACATCTAAGCTAACATATTTTTTACCTATGCAATGTTAATACTCACATGCCTCTCTATAGTGAAATCTTAGTTGGGCTAAGGGAAAAAAATTTTAAATTCGATCATGGAAGGCCTCTGAGATTTTTTTTTCATTTGATTTTTGACATTTTAACTAGCATAAAGAGTAGAAAATTTAGGGAGCACAATGGTCTGGTGTCAAAATTAATACAGGCTAAGTAGTTAATGGATCATTTCAATTATTTACTAAAATAAAAGATGTTTGTTCAAAAGAGTGCAACAGTAATCCTAAGCATTTATGTGATGCACAACTGCCACCTTACTTCTCGAGGTGCCTTTAATCGATTTTCTTGGTCAGAAATGTTTTGAGGGAGATTTTTTGTAGCCGCAAAATCTGCAGCTTGACCTCGTGGATTCAAACTGATTGATTTTCTCCTAATTTGTAATTTCTTCGTCTCCTGGATAATATCAGCCGTCCGATTCTCAACAATCATCAAACCCTCCTGACAGAAGTAATAAACGTTGAAATATTAATCGAAAAAGAACTACCAAAAATCTAAAATGAACTACTTGTAGAATGCTACAATATTAATTAATATTTTGGTGAATTTAGAATAATGAATCCTCTGCTATTTCTTATTAATTATGGAGAAAGGGAACATGAAGATGAAAAAAATATTCAATGCTACTTACTTCGAGGGCATTTTTAATTGTTCCGCCAATATGATTAAGAGAAGAAGCAAGATTTTCAGGCTTACGACTGCCCTCAGGTGACAGATTAGGCTGATTAAACTGCAAGGGGCAGAGTAAAGTTTAAGTGCATGATATTCTTATTAAGTAGAAAAACGGTAGGTATGCAAAAAAATGATTAATGAAAGAGCCGTCGTATAAACATGCAAGGAATGAACAAAAAATATGAAAAATAGAATACCCACTATTCATCTACTTTTCTTCATAAAAAAAAGTAAACCAGATATAAAAATCTTTGTTGATAATATAGTCTCACATCGGGAAACTCATATATCCTTGTACACTTTGTATAGTTCTTAGGCCGCTCCAGGAAGAACTTACTAGTGGTGTCACTCACCTTGGATGACATAATTTCGATCTCACTTCTCCCAGAGAAGGAGTTGGCTAGTGATGAGCCACTCATCTTAGGTGATATAGACTTGATCTACGTATATCCTGATTCTCTTAGCCTACTACAACTACCAACACTTGACCCCACAAACACTATGTATGTGTTATGCCCCCACACCCGCTTGGGTTCTCGGGACATAAGTACTCACGACGGATCAAGGAGCGCGCTCAAGACAACGGGGCTGAACCATCCGGTTCAGCCCCCACACAATAAACCGGCCGGGATAGGGGCTGAACCACTCCGGTTCAGCCCCACTTGAGGGGGCCGGCCGGCCCCCTCTTTCCCCGGGTATTTATAGCCCGGGGATGCTTGGGATGATCATTCATGAACTATCAGGTATTCTCCTCCTCTACTCTCAAACCCTAACCCTAGTCTCTTCTTCTTCCCCTCTAGTTTCTCCTTTTTCCTCTCTACTTCTTGCTAGATCGTATCATTTGGTATCAGAGCGACTTTCCTGCGACCATGGTGACTCGCTCGGAGGCGGAAGCGTCACGATTGGCAACCCTAGAGGAGAACTACGTAGGGTTGGCGGATTCGGTGACGGCAATGGAAGCTCGCTTGAACACGTCCACAAAGAGCATGGAAGAACGCATGGATGGACGCATGGAGGAGATCAAGGCGCTGGTGATGCAGTCGTTGAAGGGAAAAGCGGTTCCGGGCAGCGATTCGGAGGCGGAAGCGTCGCAAAATGGCCAACCGGCAACCAATGGAGGGGCAGCCGGCTCCGGAAACCTGTTCCAGGGCAGGATCGGGATCGATCCGAGCCGCACGGAGCCCGCGGGCATCGGATCGGCCCCCGCCTGGACCGGAGCGCCGCCCAGCCAGGCGGGCTGGACAGGGGCGTCGGGGGGCGCTGACTACAGCCGCCCAGGGGGCAGCTATCTCCCCCGACACCCGCCGACCTGGGCCGCCCAGCATCTGCCGCATCCGGGCGTGCCGGCTGGAAGCGGACCAGGCGGTCCTTCCGCCGCCCAGGAGAGGGCCGCGGCAGAGCCCTGGCGGACCCGCGAGGCTCCAGCAGTGCCCTTGCGACCACCGGGGGCTGTCAACGCCAATTTCGGAGGAAGAATGGGCCTCCTACCGACGCCACAGCACGTGGGAGGGCCGATGAGGTTCGGCAACGGCGAAACATGGCACGAACAGCCTCCCCGACAAGGATTTCAAGGTGGAGGACAGCAATGGGGCGGCGGCCAAGGGGGAGCGAACTTCCATGACCATTACGGCCGACCACCACAGGGACCGGAGTTTAACGGGAGACACGGCGACATGCATCAACGACCCTACATGCCTCCGAAGAGAACTCGCATGAATTTCCCTAAATTCCGCGGCGGGGATGCGTTGGAGTGGGTGCAAAAGGCTGAACTGTTTTTCACTTATCAGGAGATTCCAGATGACCAGTGGGTGCAGTTGGCGTCCTTCCATCTGGAAGACGACGCATACCAGTGGGCTCAGTGGTTCATACGGGCCTACGGATACGCAACATGGGCCAACTTTGTGGAAGGGTTCGTGGCACGTTTTGGGCCGTTGGAATACGAGGATGTGGAGGCCACGCTACAGAAGCTTCGCCAGAAGGGTACTGTGATGGAGTACCGAGCGGACTTTGAGAAGCTAGCAAACCGGGTCAATTGGGAGGAGAAGACGCTCCTCAGTTGCTTCATATCCGGCCTGCGGGATCATTTGAGGGATGAGGTCCATGCGTACATGCCGCGCAGTCTTAGTCATGCCATCAGTCTGGCGCGCATACAGGAGGAGCGCTTCAACCGACAGAAGAATCGGGCTCCACCAAGAGCCCCACCCATCCCAGCGGCAGGTAGAAGGGAGCAGGCACCGGCGGCTCGACCGACAGTGACGCGACTCACCTGGCCTGAGCTACAGGCCAGAAAGGAGAAGGGATTGTGCTTCAACTGCGATGAGAAATACGCCCCGGGGCATCGCTGCCAAAAGGTGCAAGTCTTCATGCTGCGCGAGGAGGATGAGGAGGAGGACACCCCGGGCATCGAGGACGAGGAGGAGTTGGACTTGGCGGAGTTTGGAGTCTCGATTCAGGCCATGGAGGGGTGTATGGCCCCCCTCACTATGCGGATCAAGGGCAGGATTGGCAAACAAAGGGTAACCATCCTCATTGATAGTGGGAGCACCCACAATTTCATCAACCCGGAGGTGGCACTGAGGGCAGGGCACCCAGTAGACAAGAATGCGGCTTTCCAGGTCATGGTCGCGGATGGTAGCAAGCTGCGGTGCGAAGGGGCACTGAAGGGAGTGGAGATACATCTTAAGGGATATGTGTGTAGCACCGATGTCTACCTCTTGCCGATTAAGGGGTCCGATATGGTCCTTGGGGTACAGTGGCTCCGCCAACTACGGCGGGTGACTACGGACTGGGACCGCATGACACTGGAGTTCACGCAGCAGGGGACCGATTACTGCTTACACGGTATACGATCCTCCCCCCTCAAGGAGATCTCACTACGAAGTCTGCTGAGACTGGAGGAGCAGGGGAGTATGATGGCCATGATACTCGGGGTGACGGTTGAGGGACCCGAAACACAGGTGGAGTCGGACCAGTTGCAGCTTCTTTTAGCACAGTTCGAGGATGTCTTCCAGGAGCCACACACTCTTCCTCCGTCGCGCTTCCGGGATCACCAGATACAGCTGAAGACGGGGGTGGACCCTACCAATATCCGCCCCTACCGCTACCCGCACGTTCAGAAGGCAGAGATCGAACGCAGCGTACGGGAGATGCTGGCAACGGGCATCATTCGGCCCAGCACCAGCGCGTTCTCTTCTCCGATCATATTGGTCAAGAAAAAGGACGGTTCCTGGCGATTCTGCGTCGACTACCGGGGGCTGAATAGCTCCACCATCAAGGACAAGTTTCTCATTCCCATGATTGAAGAGCTGCTGGATGAGTTGCACGGCGCAAGTCTGTTCACCAAACTGGACCTTCGGTCCGGTTACCATCAAA
The DNA here is from genome assembly GCA_039513925.1 of Platanthera zijinensis. Classification (NCBI taxonomy): domain Eukaryota; kingdom Viridiplantae; phylum Streptophyta; class Magnoliopsida; order Asparagales; family Orchidaceae; genus Platanthera; species Platanthera zijinensis. The sequence continues at coordinate 38,249,345 of CM077093.1, forward strand.
TTCGCATGAAGGAAGAGGATGTCCATAAAACGGCGTTCCGCACCCACGACGGGCACTATGAGTTCTTGGTGATGCCGTTCGGGTTGGCCAACGCCCCCTCCACCTTCCAGGCTGTGATGAACGAGATCTTCCGACCACTTCTGCGCCGGTATGTCCTGGTATTTTTTGATGATATACTAATCTATAGCAGGACTTGGGACGACCATTTGGAGCACGTGCGACATGTCCTCGCCACACTGCGGGAGCACCGCCTATACGCCAAACGGTCCAAGTGCTCGTTCGGGCAGAGCGAGGTCGAGTACCTAGGGCACCTAGTGTCCGCCCGTGGGGTCCAGGCCGACCCACAGAAGATTGCTAGTATGGTGTCTTGGCCCCAGCCCACGACAGTGCGAGCCTTGCGTGGCTTCCTCGGCTTGACGGGATACTACCGCCGTTTTGTGAAGGACTACGACAAGATCGCTCGACCTCTTACCCAACTGTTACAGAAGGATGCCTTCCAGTGGAGCACCGAAGCAGATGAGGCCTTCCGGCCTTGAAACAGGCCATGACTACTACACCGGTGTTAGCACTGCCGGATTTCGCTAAAGAGTTCGTGGTTGAGACTGACGCGTCTGGCGTCGGCCTCGGGGCAGTTCTGATGCAGGAGGGTCGGCCGCTCGCATACTTCAGCAAGGCCTTGGCCCCTCGGACGTTGGGACTTTCGACGTACGAGAAAGAGATGTTGGCCATTATCCATGCAGTCGAAATGTGGCGGCCCTATCTTTTGGGACAGCACTTCCAGGTCCGTACCGACCATCAGAGTCTGAAGCACTTCCTCGAGCAGCGTTTAGCGTCCCCATTGCAGCAGAAGTGGTTAACCAAGCTGATGGGGTATGACTACGAGATTGTGTACCGACGGGGCCGAGATAATGTGGTTGCGGACGCCCTCTCCCGCCTACCTGAGAGCTCTCTCTCTCTCGTGTCGGGACCGGTCGTCACCACCTTGGACGAGATACAGGCAGAGGTACTCCAGGACCCCGAGTTATGCAACATTGTTGAGGCGCTACAGCAGGGTAAGGAGACGGAGCCGGGCTATCATCTTCAGGGCCAGCGGCTTTACTTTCAGGGCAGAGTGGTCATTCCATCCGCGTCGCCGTGGCGGACAACGATGATGCAGGAGTTTCATGCCTCTCCCACCGGCGGCCACGGGGGAATCCTGCGGACTCTTCAACGGCTCAGGGCCAATGTTTTCTGGAAGGGAATGCGGCGAGATGTGCAGCAATTTGTGCGGGAGTGTGAGGTTTGCCAGCGCCAGAAGTACGAGACCACATCACCAGCCGGGCTCCTCACTCCGCTAGATATTCCGCACCAGGTTTGGGACACCATCTCCATGGACTTCATTGACGGACTGCCCAAGTCCCACGGCAAGACCGTCATTCTGGTGGTGGTAGACAAGCTCTCCAAGTATGGTCACTTCCTGCCTTTGAGCCATCCGTACACCGGGGAGACAGTTGCAGAGTTATTTGCGCGGGAGATTGTGCGCCTCCATGGACTTCCGCGCTCCATCATTTCCGACAGAGATCCGGTTTTTATCAGCAGTTTTTGGAAGGAACTCTTTCGGCTACAGGGTACCACGCTACGCATGAGCACCGCCCATCATCCTCAGACAGACGGACAGACGGAGGTCCTCAACAGGGGGGTGGAGACTTACTTGCGGTGTTTTGTGATGGATGAGCCGCGCACGTGGACCCGTTGGTTGCATTGGGCGGAGTACTGCTACAACACGTCTTTCCACACGGCTAGCAAGCTCACCCCATTCGAGGTGGTGTACGGCCGTCCTCCCCCTACTTTGAGTTCTTATGAACCCGCCAGCACCGCTCTTCCAGCCGTGGAACGGACACTTCAGGACCGGGATCGCACCTTAGCCGTACTTCGGGACAATCTGCGGGTCGCTCAGGACCGCATGAAGGCGCAGGCGGACAAACACCGCACTGAACGGGAATTCGCAGTGGGCGATGAGGTTTTCCTCAAGCTCCAACCTTACCGCCAGCTGTCTGTCTCTCGGAGGGTCAATCAGAAACTCGCCCCTCGTTACTACGGGCCATTTCGCATCCTACGCCGGGTGGGCCCTGTCGCATATACCTTGGATCTTCCGGCGGGGTCTCGCATCCACCCGACATTCCATGTCTCTGTTTTAAAGAAAAAGCTCGGGGCTTCCGTTCAGGCCAGCCCTTTCCTACCCGAGGCAACCAGCACGGGTGAGTTGCGGCCATCCCCCGAAACTATTTTGCTCACCAAGTGGAAGAAGTCGGGCACGGAATACCGACCAGCAGTGCTTGTCAAATGGCAACAGATGGATGCAGCTCACAACTCCTGGGTTGACTTGCTAGAGTTCCGAGAGCGGTTTCCAGACTTCCACCTTGAGGACAAGCTGGTGCTTGATGGGGAGGGGAATGTTATGCCCCCACACCCGCTTGGGTTCTCGGGACATAAGTACTCACGACGGATCAAGGAGCGCGCTCAAGACAACGGGGCTGAACCATCCGGTTCAGCCCCCACACAATAAACCGGCCGGGATAGGGGCTGAACCACTCCGGTTCAGCCCCACTTGAGGGGGCCGGCCGGCCCCCTCTTTCCCCGGGTATTTATAGCCCGGGGATGCTTGGGATGATCATTCATGAACTATCAGGTATTCTCCTCCTCTACTCTCAAACCCTAACCCTAGTCTCTTCTTCTTCCCCTCTAGTTTCTCCTTTTTCCTCTCTACTTCTTGCTAGATCGTATCAGTATGATGATCACTTAGCCTTAACATGAAAGTTATCGCAACAAATTGATTTTATATTTCGAAATTGTAATTTCGTATCACTACATTATCCTCGGAATATACACATATCTGATAAACTCTTGTCAAATTGTCGATATTTTTTTCATAATTACTATTATAAAGATAGAGTGGACACCTAAGATTTTTACACCAAACAAAGATACACGATTTAAAAGATTTCTCTGGAAAAATTTAAATAGTAAATTTGAGATTGGTTTTAAATTTTGTAACGTTAGTCAGATTCGATCAGTATTGTGCAAGGCCAATGCTCTGGATATTGAATGAAGGAAGCATGGTTATGTGCACATAAATCAAAATGGATTCTTAGATATGTCCTCTCTGATGTCTTTGGATTTGATTTGAGGGCATGATTCCGCAGCAAACGTGACGGTATAGGGGACCACTATTTCAGTGGTATCTGTGAGCAGCCACTTTGTGCATTTATTGTCAAAGGTTAGGTCTTTCTCCTCTGAGATAAGCCACTTTGTGCATAGTGACAAAGGTTAGGTCTGTTTCCAATCTTCCCCCGCCCATACCCCCAACGATTGGGGACTATATGGGTTCTGTTGCTATTGCTGTAGTCAGATTCAATCGGAAAATATGTTCGGGATAGTTAATTTTGGTCTAGTAGGCGCTCGTTTGTGTCTGACAGGAGAGCATATGATGCAATGCGAGTTAATGATTCCACAGGTCGAGACTTCTTGCTTCCTACCTTGTTTCTTTGATCTCCACTCTCTCCCACTTTATGGCACTCGTCTCTTTGATGCTCTGATTTTTTCATACCATTTAAATATCTTGCATAAAATTATGACTAACTGTTTGCAAGCATATTCGGTATCTATAATTTCATGGTTGATCCTATTACCAGGAATTATATTTTTTCCAAATAAGATTGGTTTCCTGCATTTTTCAGAAGAGAGAGTTTGCCTACAGGTCATGAGCTGCAACAAAGGATTCTTCTTTTGCCTCACAACGCACCACCACCCAGAGCATGACAGTAGCAAAGCAGGTCCAAATCGGCGATTGGAGGTTCTTATCGCAAGCTATATTACACTATCAATGGGGTCGAAGTCTTTCAACCCCGGGAGAATGGATGCAACCTGTGTCGCATCATCACATCGTCACATTTTGTTTTATTTTACTCGCATTATTTTATTTTAGCGGGCATTTATTTTTACCATGCATGTACTCATTTATTTTGTAACACGCACATCGTTTGTGCTCGTTGTTCCGGTTTTGAAGTGATCGTCCAATAAGTCCCAGAATAAAAAAATCCGTCAAATTAGATAATAGGTTAATTAAGGCAAGCACTATGAAATGATTTATCAAAATTAAGTATACTTTAGTGTAGGCAACATTGAAATTAAAATTACATTTTAATTTTAGAATTAATCTGTGATGAAAGGTAGTTTTTGGAATTTACATATTTGTTTCTTTATTCATTTCCTAAGTGCTGCCCTCCTATATTTTTGAATCAGGCCTAAAAAGAAAGACTTTATGAGGCATGATATTTCTTCTCTCATATTTTATTAAATATCTTGAAAAAATGCTGCCCCCTCTTGTAATACCAATTAAAGTCTTTTTCCTTTAACATCTCCTACCATTAAAAACTGGCCTCCCCCCTTTCTGATGCCAGCTTGCCAGCTTGGTCAACTGTGCATGGAGGAGAATTTCAAAAACTTTAGTTCCTTTGTAGGCTTTTTGGAGAATATTGCATGCTTAAAGGTGGTAGCCTCCGCAACCTTCTCACATGCTATTCATCCATCTACTGATAGATGAAGTACGAATCCTTTTTATTGCTTCCCGGGTCTCTCATTGAGCATCTCTCTGTTGAGTAGCGAAAGACTCCTGAAAATAACATCTCGGGTATCTTGACGTCCAAGGCATCCAAACAAAGAAAAATAGTCAACAAAATTTGGACTAGGAAACGAATATGAAATTTGGAGGTTTGAAGCTTATATAACTTACCCTCTCATTCCAAAGTGATCCCCTTGGTTTATAGGCTTCATGCAGTTTTTAGAATCAACACAACACTAAACGATGAGTTATGAAGTTAGCCAAAATAGGCAGTTGCTCTTAGTATGCTTCATTTGAATCTTAGCGTACTCTATATATTTATCTACTTTAGTTGATCCATTATCCATAAATAAATTTTGATGCTGACAATCTAGCAAACATAGGTGGAGCTATGTGAAGATACTCCCGTGTACGTGTCAGGTGTGCTTTTGTGAAATTTCGGCTAGGGTTTTGATTTGATGAGCTCACGAGCCTCGCCATAAGCCTCCATAGGTTAGGCGGCCATAAGCCACACATTTGATGGATTCATTTACAATCTCCAACATCCAAAAGGGCTCGAACAGGGGGTATCTATTTCCGTTTGTGAACAATTTTGAATCTTTCCATTTTAGTTGAAATTTGAAGCTAAAATGTTGATATGATAGTATATTAAATTAGATTTTCATTGGTTAGTTCATTTACTTGTTTAGAAAATAGTTACATGTACTTGTATCTTAAATTTTATTTCTTTATTTATTGTATACAATGTTGATGATGAAGATAACAACAAGACTGTACAACCCAGTGTTCGTCGAGTGGGTCCAACAAGGCAGAAGAGGGGCCCACTATCTAACCCGACCCGCATCCGCCAGCCAGGTGGGCGAGCCAGCCCGCATCCGCCAAGCAAGCGGGTGACCCAGCCAACATACGCCAAACGGGCGAGCGAGCAAGGGAAGCCGGCCCACCCCCATGTAAGAGGCGAGCGAGCCGCAGGAATTGGGACTCGCCAAATAGGTATGCGAGCTGAGCGAGCCGGGCCGCACCCATCCAGATGATTGGCGAGTTGGCTCGCATCCTCCCCATGAGTGGGGTGCAGATATCCTATGATTAATGTGATTTGGTCTGCAAATATCCTCACTAAACAGCGGAGTTTCGTTATTGCCAGACCTCTTTTGGGCGGCAGATAGTCGTTTAGAACAGCGGAATTGCGCTATTTGCAAGCCAGGCCTAAAAATCTATAAATAAGTCCAAGGGGGTACCTCAGAGGGGTGGCTTTTTAAGCTTTCTCATTCCCAAGTTTTGTAGCGTTTTTTGAGGTGCCCTTAGCTCAGTACTGGCTAAGAAGGGAAAGCGCTCTAAGATCTTCCGGGTGTGTGGTGGGACCTCCGTACTGGAGTCTTGGGTCAGTTTTGAGTTCTAAGCCTTCAGTCAGTCAAGCTCGCAAGAAGAGTTAAGTGTGCAGTCATCCCTTCTCTAAGGGTCTGAACTCCACAGAAGCCGGTTCTCGGTTTCAACATTTTTGGTGCGGTGAGCGTGGAGCGTGATTAGCACAGAAAATCCAAGTGAGTTCAATGACTGAAGGCGAAGGACAAGGATCTGACCGGGCCGACTCGCCACCTCCCCCTCCACTCGCCACCCTCGGGATGTTCAAGGACTTCAGTTAGGAAATGCGGAATCTCGTGATGTTCGCACTCGGAGCTCGCAGCGAGTGCACAACACCCGTCGTCAAAGTAGTCGTCGCCCCAGCTCTGGGCGAGAACGCCCCCGTCAGGCGACCTGGGAAGGAAGTAGCGGAGGAGGGCAGCGAGCGAGATCTCCCAGGGCGAGCCTTGTTCTCCGGCTCGGCAAGTACGGGAAGGACCGGCGAGGTGGAGGCGCGAGATCGCCCGGCTCGCCTGGCAGGGGAAGATAGTCCCTTCAGCAAGTTGGTCGCATCCGCCCCAATTCCAGAGGGGTTCCACGAGCCAGAGATGTCCTACTACATCGGAAGGGATGATCCAGTCCAGCACATCCAGTGGTTCGAGGATGTGGTCTCGATCAGGCAGATGTCGGATGTCTTTAAGTGTCGACTCTTCGCCATAACTCTCAAGAAGAAGGCGAGAGATTGGTTCCATCAGCTCCCTGCCAGCTCCATCTACTGTTTTGAAGACCTGCGCTGGGGGTTTCTGCTGAGGTTTATAACTTCGAAGAAGAGGAAGAAGCAGTCGGAGTCCCTGTTTCTCATGAAGCAGGGGGTGAATGAGACGCTGGGAAGCTACGTGGATAGGTTCCAGGAGGAGGCCCTCCGAGTTCAGGAGATGCCAGGGCACACCCTCATGGTGACTTTCACCCTGGGGCTGCAGCAGGGGTTCTTCGGGATGGAACTGAAGCGGGTGCCCCCGCTGTCTTTCGAAGAGCTGATGGAGAGGGCAGCCAGGGAAGTCGAGGGAGAGGCATCGAACCCGGCGTTTGCCAGGAAGCTAGCCAGGTGGGCTGCGGAGGAGGAAAGAGATCCAGGAGGTGGCAAGGGTCAGGAGGTCAGAAGGGCAGAGCCCAGGCAGCGGGAGCAGCAGCAGCAGCTGAGGTGGGGCCTCCAAGAGCCGAACAATTGACTAGGCTGGAGGCAGCAGGAGTGGCATGATCAGGGCCAGAGGAGAGGTTTCCACGGAGGGGACAACCTCCAAGGAGGGCAAGGCCAGTTCAACCCTCCGGGATGGAGACAAGGCCAGAGACCCCCTCTACCCGATCAACACCAGGTTATGGTGATAGCTCTGGGGAGGAGGAGGAAAGGAGTCCAGAGGAGGAGGCCGGGGGGTAGAGCGGAGGTGCCCTACTGTGACTTTCATCAGGAGGAGAGCCACGCGACGGCTACCTGCCTGGAATTCTTGAAGATGAGGGGAGCTAGGGGGCAGGCCCAGCAGCAGCAGCATCACCGCCAGGAGGTGCGGATAGAGGAGGTCCTGCCAGGAGCGGAGGAGGGTAGGTGTGAGGACCGGGCCGATGTGGGAGGCCGAGGAGGGATCGGGGTGATCCATGGGGGGGTGGGAGTCGTGTCCGCTCGTAAGGCGAGTCTCCACACCATGTATCGTCGGAGCGTCGCCTCCACGTCCCTAACCCCACCCCAGATGAGAAGATTACCTTCTCTCGGAAGGACATGCCGGATCACGAAGATCCGTTTTACGATGCGCTGGTGATTCAAGCCGCCGTCGAGAACTTTACCGTCTCCCGGATCCTCGTGGACAATGGGAGCTCCGTCAACGTCGTTTTCAAGAAAGCGTTTGACGCGATGAATTGGAGGCCAGGAGGGTGTTGGCCTCGGACGGGCCTTTGTTCGGGTTCTCCGGGGAGAGGAAGGAGGTAGGAGGAGTGAGGCTCCATGTTACCTTGGGAGGCCAGTCCAGGAACTGCAGGTTCGTCATCGTGGACGCTCATAGCAGTTAAAATGCAATATTCGGACGGCCCCTCATCAACACCTTCTGTTGCGTACCCTTTTCTTTCCACCAATGCCTCAAGTTCAATACCGAGGGCATCCAGGCCCGGGTCCGGGGAGACCCCAAGATGGCGAGGGAGTGCTACGTGACTGCGGTCAACACCATCTCCTAGCAAGGAGGAGCCAAGGATATGGAGAGAAGGCTGGAGGAGATTTCTGGCTAGGAGGTCGCGGGAGGAGCTGGGGAGATGGAAGTGGAGGAGGAAGAGGTTCGCGTCCGTGTGGAGGCGACAGAGGAAGTGCTAGAGGAGCATGCCGAGGTGATGGCCGTAGAGGAAGCTGAGGAGGAAGTTCTTGCCCCAGGTGACGCGGGCGAGTAGGAAGAGCAGTCCCAGCTGGAAGCAGCGGAGGAGGTAGTGGAGGTGGAAGTTCTCACCCGGGGAGGAAGGGTGGAGAGAGTGCGGGTCAGCGAGGGGCTGAGCTCGGAAGATCAGAAGAGGATGTTGGAGTGCATCCAGAAGAACGTGGACATATTTGCATGGAGCGCGGCCGACATACCAGGAATTGATGTGGATGTGGCTTGCCACCGCCTTAACCTTGATGCTGACGTCCGTCCCATCCGTCAGAAGAAGAGGTTCATCGTTGACAAGCTGGCTGAGCCCATCCGTGAAGAGGTAGAAAAGCTCCTGAAGGCGGGGTTTGTATCGGAGATCCAGTATCCAGGCTGGGTCTCCAATGTAGTGATGGTCAAAAAGGGGATGACCGTTGAAGGATGTGTATTGATTTTTATCTTTTGAATAAAGCGTGTCTCAAAGATTGTTACTGTTGGAGTTACTATGGTGATCTAGAAGTGGTCAAACATGTAATCTCACTGCCAACGCGATATGAGCCTGCAGGGTCGCACATAAGAGATGTGGAGAAGTTGGTAGATTGACTATGTTGGTAAAGGTTACCAATCACCGACCTGAATGGGGTTATGGGCAAAATGTTGCCTTGAAGGATCGACGGGTTGGGCAATTGTTGCTTTGAAAGATTGACCAGAATAGTCGACCGTAAGGTCGACGATCGTCGACCGAAGGTCGATGATTATCGTCAACCCATGTTCGACGTGAATCGTCGAGTATCATACTCTGATTCTCGCCGACTGATTCTCGCCGATCCTGTGTGATCGTCGCCGAATCTGGAAGGTGATTCTCGCCGATTCTGAAACCTTAATTTTCCTGTGGTCTGCGGATAGCGATTCTACCTAAGTTTATTTATGCCTTGCGTATAAATAGATGCTTAGGGTTTTTGGGAATCGGAGAGATTGTCGGCTTTTCTCTTTTGACCGAAACGAAACCGACGGAAGTGTTCTGCCGTTCGTATTCGCTCCGCCGATTCCCGAATCCCGCCGGACGGAAGTGTTCCGCCGCCGTGTTCGCTCCGTCGACCTCCTCCTCTCCGGCGATTGTCGCTGGTGTTGCTATTTCTGGCGCGGACCTAGCAGTCCGTGGAAGAGCAAGGTGCGGTCGATCTCCTTCCCGATTATCCGTGTGACGGAAAGGTCGGTGTTCTCCCGCTCGTGTGGATTTCTGCAGAGACGTGGACATCATTCCACGTAGAACTCGCCATCGACAGGGACACGAAGCTTGGAGCATCTCCGTTGAGTTGTTACTCAACGCCACTGAGGTAATTTTTGCCTAGCTGTTTATTAACTTCTTGATTCAATGATCATGGCCCGATCCCATCTCTTTTGGGTTATTCTTGATGTTTCATTCTTCCGCTGCGTGCACAAGTGTTGTGTCATCCTCATAGAGAAACCCAACAGTGGTATCAGAGGGAGGTTGCAGCCATGTTTATTGTATTGGAAGTTAGGTTATTCCAGTACGTGTAAACCTAGGGATTTAGAAGTGTTCTAAATGTCTAGATTTAATCTTGGCACCCCGCCGGGAACGTCTGGAATTTTGTAGTAATTTCTAATTGTTAGGAATTACTGTCTCCTTAGCAGTGACCATCCCTCGATTTTGTTTTTGGATTTTGAATCCAACAAGGAGAGATGAGCTTGTCTACTGCTTGAAGTTGAGTTGTCTTTGTCCCTTGTCCAATGCATGTAAGCCTGAAGATTTGGAAGTGTCCAGATGTTCAGATTTATCCCTTTTCTTCTATCAAATGTTGATAGTGTTCTGTTGTGCACATAAGGGATGCATGGGGATTTTAGTGAAGTGTTTTTCTTTGGATGTGCACATTGATCAAATGTTGGTCATGGTTAATTGTTAACCTATTATCAAAAATCCCTTCATCAAATATTAAGTGTTCGGATGCCTTCCGATGGATGACACTCTTCCTGCCTCGATCGATGAAGTGTGGTCTTGCCAAAGCAAGGTGCATAATCTATCTTGGTAAGGGTGCGAGCGGATAATTGTGATATCCCATTGTCGACATCGGGTCTAGCTTAACTAGGTGACCTCAAAGGTTGAGTGCCTAGAGGCATGGGGTTGGCATGCACCATGTGATGGATGCGAATAAGGAGTTATTCACCAACCATACAAGAATTGCATGAGGATGCAATTGGCAAGCGTTACCTACCTAAATAACCACATCGTGAGAGGAAAGCCAAAGCTGACTCATTGTGTTGGTGAAATACGGATCTTGTCCACTAAGAGAGTAGCTCGCATGAACTCTCCGAATTGATAGTGAGGGCTATTATTTCGAATAAAATAGTGGGAGTTTTAGTTGAAGTCCAAATTAAGAAAAATAATTGTATTTTGAAATTATGGTACTGATTTATTCTGCATGAATTCTTGTAGAATTCCATGGCAAGTGGTTCGCACTCCACGTTGTCTCTGAGAGCCATCCTTGAGAAGGATAAGCTCAGTGGGACTAATTATATGGACTGGTACAGGAACCTGAGAATTGTTCTCAGGCAAGAGCGAAAGCTCTATGTCTTGGAAGAGGAAGCCCCCGAGGTGCCGACCGGGAATTCTTCCCGTGCTGATAAGGATGCTTATAAGAAGTATACTGATGACGCTTTAGATGTCGAGTGTCTTATGCTTGCCACCATGAACTCTGAGCTTCAGAAGCAACATGAGAACATGGGGTGCAAGGGGATTGACGAGCATCTCAAGAAAATGTTTCAAGGGCAAGCTCGTCAAGAGAGGTTCGATGTCACAAAAGCGTTGTTTCAGTGCAAGATGGGAGTTCGAGACTCAGTAGGGACTCACGTACTCAAGATGATTGGGTATATAGAGAACCTTGAAAGACTGGGTTTTCCTCTGGATCAAGAGTTGGCCACAGATCTGATCCTGCAATCGTTGCCGGACAGTTACGAGCAGTTTGTCTTGAACTACAACATGAATGAGATAGACAAGACACTGCCCGAGCTCCTAGGCATGTTGAGAACTGCCGAGATCAATATGAAGAAGACCAAGCCTGCCAGCCTCATACTGATGGTGCATAAGGGCAAGGGCAAGGCCAAGGGCTCTAAGAAGACGAAGGTGGGACCTAAGTCATATCTTGAGCCCAAGTCTTCTGTACTGATGAAAAAGAAGAGCACAGTGAAGGAATGGAAATGCCACCACTGTGGCAAGACTGGTCATTGGAGGAGGAACTGTCCTTCGTACATTGAGGGTCTGCAGAAAATGAAGGAAGGTATGACTTCCGCTTCAAGTATTTACGTTATAGAGATAAACCTTTCTGCTCCTTCATCTTGGGTATTGGATACCGGATGTGGTTCTCACATTTGTACAAATGTGCAGGAACTGGGAAGGAGAAGATTGCTGAGTAAAGGGGAGGTGGACCTTCGTGTCGGCAATGGAGCAAGAGTTGCTGCTGTGGCCGTAGGGGTTTACCGTCTTTCTTTGCCCAATGGGCTTGTAATAGAACTTGATAATTGTTATTTTGTTCCGGCCATAACTAGAAACATTATATCCATTTCATGTTTGGACATGATTGGTTTTTCTTTTATAATTAAGAACAACTGTTGTTCGATATTTAAGAATGATGTTTGTTATGCTGTAGCCCAATTGTTTAATGGTCTTTATGTTTTGAACTTGGACCATCTGATCTATAATGTAGAAAATAATAAAAGACTAAGAACAAATGACTCAAACCCTACATATCTCTGGCATTGTCGTTTGGGTCATATAAACGAGAAGCGCATATCCAAGCTCCATAGAGATGGACTTTTGGACTCATTTGATTATGAATCATTTGAGCGATGCGAATCTTGTTTGTTAGGTAAGATGACTAAAGCTCCTTTCACGGGCTATACTGAGAGGGTTGAGGATCTCTTGGGTGTTGTACATAGTGATGTATGCGGACCCATGAGTTCCATAGCAAGAGGTGGGTATTTCTACTTTGTTACATTTACTGATGATTTCAGTAGATACGGATATGTGTATCTTATGAAGTGCAAATCCGAGACCTTTGAAAAGTTCAAAGAGTTCAAGAATGAAGTAGAAAACTAATTGGGTAAAAGGGTTAAAGCGCTCCGATCTGATCGAGGTGGCGAATACCTGAGTCATGAGTTCCGTGATCATCTGAAAGAGTGTGGTATTGTATCACAGCTCACTCCACCTAGGACACCACAGCATAATGGTGTATCTGAGAGGAGAAATCGTACTCTGTTAGACATGGTACGTTCGATGATGAGTCATGCAGATTTGCCTGTTTCCTTTTGGGGTTTTGCTTTAGAGACTGCTGCAATGACACTGAATCGCGCTCCAACGAAAACGGCTCTGAAGACACCATATGAGATATGGACTGGGAAGCGTCCTAGTATGTCGTTCATTAAAATTTGGGGCTATGAGGCATACGTGCGACGTCAAATGCCTGACTAGCTGGAACCCAAATCGGATAAATGTTATCTGGTGGGATATCCTAAGGAAACGAAAGGGTATTACTTTTACCTACCGTCCGAGTGCAAAGTGTTTGTCGCAAGGACTGGCGTCTTCTTAGAGAAAGAGTTCTTATCAAGAAAGACTGAAAAGGTAGAACTTGAAGAAGTTCAAGAACCACAGGTAGAGAATGAACCGGAATTGGATTCTGAGATAGGACTACAAGATGTTGTAACTAGAGAAGCTACTCAAGAAGCACAAGTCCTACGTAGATCTGGTAGACCAAGATTTGAGCCTGAGAGATATGGATTTCTCGTGTCTCAAATAGGTAATGTGTTGCTTATGGATCATGATGATGAGCCAGCAACCTACCAAGAGGCTATAAATGGACCGGACTCCGACAAATGGCTTGAGGCTATGAAATCCGAAATGGACTCCATGTATGCAAACCAAGTTTGGAACTTGGTAGAACCACCTGAAGGGGTACGACCCATAGGGTGCAAGTGGGTCTTCAAGAAGAAGACCGACATGGATGGGAATGTACAGACATTCAAAGGGCGACTGGTGGCTAAGGGTTTCAAGCAAATTCATGGTATTGACTATGATGAGACCTTTTCCCCTGTTGTCATGGTAAAGTCCATAAGGATATTGCTTGTTATTGTTGCGTATTATGACTACGAGATCTGGCAGATGGATGTTAAGACGGCTTTCCTTAATGGAAACCTCCTTGAGGAAGTGTATATGACACAACCCGAGGGTTTTGTATCCCCAAATGAAGCCACTAAAATATGCAAGCTGAATAGGTCCATCTATGGACTGAAACAGGCCTCTCGAAGTTGGAATCTTCGTTTTGATGAGAAAATCAAAGAGTTTGGTTTCATCAAGAATGAAGATGAGCCTTGTGTTTACAAGCGAATCAGTGGAAGCATTGTTGTCTTCCTGATATTGTATGTAGATGACATACTTTTGATTGGGAATAACATTCCTACCCTGAAAGTTGTTAAGAACAACCTAGGGAACTGCTTTTCTATGAAAGACTTGGGTGAAGCGACTTACATACTCGGTATTAAGATCTATAGAGATAGGTCGAAGAAGTTGCTGGGTTTGACCCAGAGTACGTACATCGAAAAGGTGTTGAAGCGGTTCAACATGCTTGAGTCCAAGAAAGGATTTTTGCCCATGTCTCATGGTGTGAATCTCTCTAAAGACCAGTGTCCAAAATCTTGTGAAGATAAGGACCGCATGAAGTTGATTCCATATGCTTCGGCAATTGGATCAATCATGTACGCGATGTTGTGTACTCGACCCGATGTCTCCTTTGCTTTGAGCATGACTAGCAGGTATCAGTCAGACCCCGGTGAGTGTCACTGGATTGCAGTCAAGAATATCCTGAAGTACTTGAGAAGGACTAAGGATGTGTTCTTGGTGTATGGTGGAGAGGAAGAGCTTGTTGTAAGTGGTTACACGGATGCTAGCTTCCAAACTGATAGGGACGACTCCAAGTCTCAGTCAGGTTTTGTGTTTTGCCTTAATGGAGGAGCTGTGAGCTGGAAGAGTTCCAAGCAAGAGACAGTTGCTGATTCTACAACAGAGGCCGAGTATATCGCTGCGGCTAACGCAGCGAAGGAGGCTGTATGGATTAGGAAATTCATCGGCGAGCTTGATGTAGTTCCTAGCATTGTTGGTCCCGTAGTTCTCTACTGTGATAACAATGGTGCAATTGCATAATCTAAGGAACCTAGATCCCATCAGCGCTCCAAGCACATACTTTGGCGGTTACATCTTATTCGTGAGATTGTCGAACGAGGAGATGTGAACATTTGCAGAGTGCCGACTGAGGAGAATATTGCGGATCCACTGACAAAGCCTCTCGCGCAGAGAAAGCATGATGGTCATACTAGATCAATGGGTATACGATACCTGAATGATCAACTCTAGTGAGAGTCTTGTGGGTTGCATGTAAACATATATTCTGTTGGCTGTTTATTGTTTATTCATTTGATGAATTTTGTACCTAAATATTTCTTTTTACAATTAATGACAAGTTCTTTTATTGTGATTTTTCTATGTGATAGTTAAATTGTAACATAATAAATACCCTTAGAGTGTTCGCTTTCATAGGACATCAAGTACGTGACTTGAATGTGAGAGCCTATGATTTATTTGAAGCTTCATTCTTAAAAGGTCCCTGGTCGTTGTATCATCATAGAAACTAAGGGTGATGCTGATACCTTAAGACTAGCACGTGTGTTGACTGATGACCAGTTCTCACAGGTCATGATATTGTGATATCAAGTCATCACGTGGGTACTTGTTAGTGAACAAGTTGTACTGGACAGACCCCACCTGAGACTACTCTGTGGATTGTCATTCAATCGTGTCACGAGTAGGTCTCAATTGACAATGGTGTTGTGGTCCTTTGACCTGAAGTCACAGCATTCATCAAGTGAGGAAGAGCGTGCTTTGATGCCATCTAAAGTCTTCCTTGAGAAAGGTTGATGATAAGGGTGGTTGTTGGGCATGTTACGAATCATTTGGGTGTTTGTGTGTGAGCAGATATGGAATTTGTCCTCATGTATGACAGGAGTTGCATCCATGGACCCCTTGATGGAACTGGACTGAGAAATGCATGGTCATGCTTGGTTGAGTCAATATGTGATATTGGACTCACTATTCTCTGGAAGTCCGTCCTGAATCAAGAAACTTGGATTGAGCTATTACGAGGGTGACACGGTCCATGCCTCTAGTTCTTTCCGGATGTAAGGGACAAAGGGACAAAGACAACGCTGATACATTGTTCATGAAGGCTTATGAGTTATGAACTCTTATTGCTTGGGGAGCAATGATGCATTGCTAGATGCCGCTCATTGTTTGTGAAGTTCTTGGTTTGATACTTTCAAGATCAAGTGGGAGACTGTTGGAGTTACCATGGTGATCTAGAAGTTGTCAAACATGTAATCTCACTACCAACGCGATATGAGCCTGCAGGGTCGCACATAAGAGATGTGGAGAAGTTGGTAGATTGACTATGTTGGTAAAGGTTACCAATCACCGACCTGAATGGGGTTATGGGCAAAATGTTGCCTTGAAGGATCGACGGGTTGGGCAATTGTTGCTTTGAAGGATTGACCAGAATAGTCGACCGCAAGGTCGACGATCGTCGACCGAAGGTCGATGATTATCGTCAACCCATGTTCGACGTGAATCGTCGAGTATCGTACTCTGATTCTCGCCGACTGATTCTCGTCGACTGATTCTCGCCGACTGATTCTCGCCGATCCTGTGTGATCGTCGCCGAATGATTCTCGCCGAATCTGGAAGGTGATTCTCGCCGATTCTGAAACCCTAATTTTCCTGTGGTCTGCGGATAGCGATTCTACCTAAGTTTATTTATGCCTTGCGTATAAATAGATGCTTAGGGTTTTTGGGAATCGGAGAGATTGTCGGCTTTTCTCTTTTGACCGAAACGAAACCGACGGAAGTGTTCCGCCGTTCGTGTTCGCTCCGCCGATTCCCGAATCCCGCCGGACGGAAGTGTTCCGCCGTCGTGTTCGCTCCGTCGACCTCCTCCTCTCTGGCGATTGTCGTTGGTGTTGCTATTCCTGGCGCGGACCTAGCAGTCCGTGGAAGAGCAAGGTGCGGTCGATCTCCTTCCCGATTATCCGTGTGACGGAAAGGTCGGTGTTCTCCCGCTCGTGTGGATTTCTGCAGAGACGTGGACATCATTCCACGTAGAACTCGCCATCGACAGGGACACGAAGCTTGGAGCATCTCCATTGAGTTGTGACTCAACGCCACTGAGGTAATTTTTGCCTAGTTGTTTATTAACTTCTTGATTCAATGATCATGGCCCGATCCCATCTCTTTTGGGTTATTCTTGATATTTCATTCTTCCACTGCGTGCACAAGTGTTGTGCCATCCTCATAGAGAAACCCAACAGTTACCCCCTGCCTCGAATCGACGCGCTGATTGACTCAGTCGTCGGTTTTTCTCTAATGAGCTTTCTAGATACATTTTCAGATTATCATCAGATCAGGATGCACCAACCCGACATGAAAGTTGTTTCCTTCATCACAGGGGAGGGGTGTTACTGCTATAAAATGATGCCCTTCGGGCTGAAAAATGCAGGGGCAATGTACAAGAGGATGATGGATCGGGTCTTCCGAGAGCAGAAGGGAAGAAATTTGGAGGTGTACGTGGATGAACTCATGATCAAGAGTCGGGACGTGGACTCTCACCATCGAGATCTGGAGGAAACCTTCATCACCCTGCGGAAGTATAAGATGAGGCTGAACACCTTGAAGTGTGTCTTTGAGGCAAGCAGGGGAAAGTTCCTAGGCCACCTCCTTACTCCCGCGGGGGTGGAACCCAACCCTGATAAGGGGAGGGCGATAATGGAATTGGAGTCGCCTCGGAACGCCAAGGATGACCAGCGCCTGACAGGGAAGCTGGCAGGGCTGAGCAGGTTCCTCTCTCGGGCTGGAGAGAAATGCTCACCTTTCTTCAAAGCGCTGAGAGGGGTCAGAAATTCGAGTGGTCTGAGGAGTGCGAGAAGGTCTTCCAAGCCTTGAAGAGACAACTGACACAGGCTCCGCTTCTCCAGGGACCGAAGGAGGGGGAAGATCTATCCCTATACCTTGGGGTCGAGACCGAGGCCGTGAGCTCCGTCCTGGTCCGGGAGAAAGGCAAAAAGCAGCTGCCAATCTACTATGTGAGCAGGGTCCTGACGAAGGCGGAGCTCCGGTACCCGATCCTAGAGAATCTGGCTTTTGCTCTAGTCGTCTCGGCTCGGAGGCTCGGGTCATACTTCCAAGCACATTCAATCCGAGTGGTGACAGATCATCCCCTTCGCAACATCTTTGAAGGAGTGGAGCATTCAGGGAGACTAGCAAAATGGTCGGTGGAGCTAAACGAGTTTGACATATCTTTTGTTCCCCGCCTCTCGATCAAGGCTCAGGTAATAGCCGACTTCCTAGCCGACTATGTGGTCGAGGTGGCGGAGACCGAGCTCACTCATCCAGTCCCTCGGAAGGTGAAGGTGCATGACGCCTCGAGAAGGCACTCCTTGGGAGTATGAGTAATTCTGGAGAGTCCGCAAGGAACAAGGATAGAGCAAACAGTGGTAATTCATTTTCCGATTACCAATAACCAAGCAGAGTATAAGGCAGTGATAGCGGGGACGGTTGGCAAGGGAGCTTGGGGTGCATGACGTGGAAGTACTAACGGACTTCATGGTGGTATCCTCTCAGATCAACGGCGAGTTCGAAGTAAGGGAGCCTACTCTCCAGTTGTACCTGGTGAAGGTGAAGGGGGTCATCGGTGTAACATCCCCGTCCGTCACATACCATATAACATAAGGTCCGGTCGGGGCCCGACGTCATATACTACGAACAGTCAAAGATGTTACTAATTGAAAGTTGAAACCATAATCTATGAACACACATCCTAACACAGAGTGCATTTTAGCGGAAATAATTTAAAGGTTAAAATTAGAACCCAAACATAAGAATATCCACTAACATGAAACAGAAATGAATAACCAAATACACAAATAGTCTTGGCATTAAGGCCTTACAATGTTCAACTCAAATTAAAATGTCTTGCATACATCAGCACGCAGGCCAGCCACACATGAACGATAAAGTAAACGATTAATTCGCTTTGGCCTTCAAGGGCCAGCTTAGCAGTTATGGGCTCCAGCCCGCTATTTCCCGTATGTCTCTGCTGCACCTGCAAGAGACATTTCACCGCAACGGTGGCAAACATAGCAACGGTCAGCATTAGCTGACTCAATTATAACAACTTCACCCCTTACCCGGGGTGGCGGTGCTCCTTCACTGCAGGCATTAGTATAATCAAGTATTGGCAATCAAAACGTGCAAATTAAGCAACATTCGCCACAGACGTTGGCACGGCCGTCCAACGCTCCGTTCTCTCTGGGCACATTCTCGGTACAAAGGACCTCAAGGGTCACACCTTTGTTCTTTTTGACGGTCCGCAACGTTTGAGCTTTTAGTCTTACAGGGTCAAAGACAACACCCTTATGGCTACGACCAAGTCATGTGATTTACACTTTGACTCACTCCAGGTCGAACGGCATAGGGTTCAGTACAGTTCAGCTCTTTCCCGTGCTCAAATCGTCAGGCGCGCTAGCCACGATGCGGGTCAGCATCCCCTTTCCCATTTCCGTATAATCCATACCCTGTTAGGATCCTAGGCTACCACTCACGGCCGCCTAAGCTGGGCCACGCAGGCTCTCAGCTCCACATACCGGCCCACAGGTCTTCACGAGACAGGTCTCACCAAAAGATGGCCCTCAGGTCTCCCCAAGACAGGCCTCAGCAAACAGCCACAAGGTTTCCAAGAAACAGGCCTCAGCAAACAGCCACCAGTCTCCAAAAGACAGGCCTCACAATCAATATTGCGCTCACTGGGAGCTATCGTCGGCGGTAGCGCTACCCCCGCGCGGTAGGGGGACAGACTATCAATTCTTCCCCATTTCGGGTGTTGTCCTGGAGTCTACCTCCAGTACTCTCAACGCAGCCATTTGTTCACCCCGCGACTCCGAAATCTACGTGATTAACACGAAGTTTCTCCGACATACAAAGCATGCAAACATCACCAATCCAGACCAACCTGTCTGGATGGGCTTCACACAACATGTCTATTCCGTACTTCGATTACGGATCTAAATGCAAAACTAATGGGGATACACGGATCTACCCGTTGGGAGAACCACTTCCACGTGTTCGTGGAGTGTCTACCCTCAAATATCAAAAAGGACTTCACATGTCCAAGGAAGAGGATCGTTACCCTAGAAGTCCGCTTCAGCATCATAGAAGAGATTCTAACCGGATGAAAACGACCGTATCGGCTCTTCCTCTGTGGATCTGAACTCGCCTCGCGAATCCGAGTTCTGAATCTCAAACGGCGAGATCTCCTATCTCTCCGGTGTTGCTTCTCCTCCAATCATTCAGCCCAAGTTTCTCAAACTCCAAAAGAAATGAAGAGAAAACGGTCAAACCAACACTATAAACCGAGCTACCGCCGTGCGGTACCGTTAATCAACTCCTTGTTTCGCGTGCCACTGCCCAGGCCCTCCAACCACAGACCGACACGTGGTCATGCCGTTACAGCTTCGTTATCGCCGCGCGATAGGATGCTAACGCCTTGCGGTAGCTAGCGACGGTTACGACACGACCGCTCCTGCTACCGCCACGCGATAGTTACTACCGCCGCGCGGTAGAAACCTGAGAGCTTCAACAAATAAATTGTCAAGCTACCGCATGTGGTATCCCTACCTCCAAGCGATAACTTCCCGAGAGCTTGACCAATTAATTGACTAACGCCGCGCAATAACAACCTACCGTCGCGCGATAGACTATGCGTCGAGTCAACCCGCCTCACTCGATGCTCTCGACACCTGACGCTACCGCCACACGATAGCGTTAACGCCACGCGGTAACTCCTTTTCCTGCCTACAGAAACTTTAGGCGTTACAAATCTCCCTCACTTAAAGAATTTTGTCCCGAAATTACATGTTGCGGGAAAATGAAAGAGTATCAATACTACGAAAGTATACCTCAAACGAAAAGCTCGGGGAACTCCGCCTTCATGGTTTGTTCCCGCTCCCACGACAGTTCCTATCGGTCACAGTTGTCCCAACGGACCTTGATCATCCTGATTGATTTATTGCGAAGTTACTTGACTTCCGAGTCCTCAATACGAATGAGCTTGAACTTCGTTGTCAATCCACCATCAATCGGCACCTGATCCGCCGCAACCACCTGCGTAGACTCTTACACCGCCTTCCGCAACACAGATATGTGGAATACGTCATGCAGACCACTAAGTTCTGTCGAAAGCTTCAAAGGATAAGCGGCTTCACCAACGCGCTCCAAAACCTCAAACAGCCCAAGGTATCTCGGACTTAGCTTTTTCAGCCATCGAATCTTTGACACGCCCTTGAACGGTTTGATCTTCAGGTAAACCCAATCGCCCACGGCGAACTCAACATTTCTGTGTTTTGCGTTGTAATATTTAGCCTGTCTATCCTGCGCAATCAACAGCCGCTCCCTGATGGTACGAACAATAGAAGTTGCATCCTCGACTTCCTTCCGCTTATACAATTTTGACTCGCCCGTCTCCAACCATGACAACAAGGTACGACACTTTCTACCATATAGGGTCTCGAAGGGCGTTATTTGAATGCTTGTCTGGTAGCTGTTGTTGTAAGCGAATTCGATCATATACAAGTGATCCTCCCACTTTTTCCCGAAATCTAAGGCGCACATCTGAAGCATGTCCTTCATCGTCCTGTTTACCCTCTCGGTCTGACCATCCGTCTGCGGATGAAAGGTCGTACTAAACTTCAGTTTGGCACCCAACAGTGATGTATTAGCCTTCAATCGTTAGACGTGAAGCGCCCATCTCAGTCACTCACGACGCTACAGGGAACACCGTGCAGTCTTACAATATTATCCACATACAATTTTGCCAATTTCTCCACCGAATCGTACTTCCTATTCGGGATGAAGTGTGACACTTTTGTCAAACGATCAACGATCACCCAGATGGCGTCGTTTCCCTTCTGCGATCTCGGCAAGCCATGCACGTAATCCATGGATATACCGTCGAACTTTCATTCTGGTATAGACAAAGACTTCAAAATCCACCGGGCTTCTGACATTCAACTTTCACCATGGCACAGGTCTGACACTTTGCTACATATAGTGTTATGTCCTTCTTCAGTCCTGGCCACCAGAACAGCTTTTTCATATCTTTATACATTTTTGTACTCCCTGGGTGAATCGAGTACTTGGTATAATGAGCCTCGTACATTAATTCTTCCCGTATTGTACCAACCTTTGGGAAACACAAACGACTGTTCTTCCACAACACCCTTTATCAACCGTAAACTAGGCATTTGACCCTTCCAAACACTCAGCCATATAGTATTTCATACTGTCGTCCAAATCCAAAGCCTGCCGAATCTGATCGGCGAGGTCATACTATACCTCTATCTAATTCAAACGTGCTTCAGCACTCGACCTCCTATCAACACAAGAGATCTCTAAGGCCTCCAAATCCCGAACGAGACGTTCGTCATGAATCAATAACCAATTGGCCTGCGCGGGAGCTCTGCGACTTAACGCATCCGCAACCACATTACCTTTGTCAGGGACATAATGTATCTTGAAGGTGTAGTCCCCAAAGAACTTCATCCACCTTCGCTGACGCATATTTAAGTCCTTCTGATCCAACAGATACTTCAAGCTCTTATGATCTGTGAAAATGTCGACCTTCACTCCATACAAGTAGTGCCTTCAGAGCTTCAGCGTGAATATCACGGCCGCCAACTCCAAGTCATGGACCGGATAATTCCTCTCATGCACCTTCAACTGACGTGAACCACAAGCTATTACATTCTCATGTTGTAGAAAAATACAGCCTAAGACGCTGCCTGAAGCGTCGCTGTAGATCTCAAAGTCCTCTGTCCCACATGGCGAGCATAGAATAGGCGTCGTGGTCAGACAACTTTTCAATTCTTCAAAAGCTTGCGCGCACGCTGGCGACCAAACAAACTTCTGATCCTTCCTTGTCAGGGTCGTGAGGGGTAAAGCTATCCGCGAGAAGTTCTCCACGAAGCGCCTGTAATAGCCGACAAGCCCCAGAAAACTCCGGACTTCCGCCACAGAAGACTAACACAGGTCACTCCCGTATCGGCGCCACTTTTGTCGGATCCACCGCGATACCCTCACCACTAACAATATGACCAAGGAACGTCACGGACGATATCTAAAACTCATATTTAGAGAACTTGGCGTACAACTGGTTACTCCTCAAGGACTCCAGAACAATATGTAAGTGCTCCACATGATCATCCTCGGACTGGGAGTACACCAGGATATCATCGATGAACACTATCACGAACCGATCCAAATACTCCTTGAACGTCCTGTTCGTTAAGTCAATAAACACGGATGGCGTATTCGTCAGCCCAAAAGGCATGACCGTGAACTCATAATGCCCATAACGTGTACTGCACGCCGTCTTGGGAATATCACTTTCCCTGATTCTCAGCTGATAATATCCAGACTTCAAATCTAGCTTCGAATACACAGTCGACCCAACAAGCTGGTCGAATAGATCATCGATCCTCGGAATCGGGTACTTGTTCTTCTCTGTTAGTTTATTCAATTCTCGATAATCGATACATAGTCGCAGACTTCCGTCCTTCTTCACGAAGAGGACCAGGGCGCTCCAAGGTGACGAACTTGTACGCACAAACCTCTGCTCTATCAATTCTTGAAGTTGCGCTTTCAATTCCGCCATCTCTCTCGGTGTTAAGCGGTCAGGATACCGCGATACCGGCTTGGCACCTGGCACCAACTTAATGGTGAACTCGATCTCTCTCTGAGGTGGGGCTCCAGGGAGATTTTCGGGAAACACATCGGCAAACTCTGACACTACCGGGATACTGACCAAACCAGGCTGGGGCTTCTTAGCCTTAAATAGGGTGAAGAACAACTCCGCCCCCTCATGAACTGCTTTAACTACTTGGAGAGCAGACATCAACGTCTTGCTCGATCCCTAAAGACCAGAGAAAGTAGTTTTTTGGCTTGTATTCAACCCCAGTTTGACAGTCTTCAAACTACAATCGATGAACGTACGTTGCTCTGAGAGCCAATCCATACCGAAGATCACGTCAAACTCTATTATCGACAGTAGTGACGCTTCCAAGTCAAAAGTTTGACTTCTGATCAGTACTTTAACACAACAGACTCTATTCACGCGCATCGAACACCTATTAGGTAGCAGCACATCCAATTACAGAAGAGGGCACTCCGATACGTGACACGAAGTCCTCAGATAGGAAAGTGTGAAGCTCTTGTATCAAACAGTGCTCGAGCCGGACAGTCCATAACCACGACAAAGCCTAAAACACGACAATAATACGACCAAAGTATAAGGCGCAAGGTATGCAAAATACTACGGCTATACTCTAACACATACCTATCACCACATCGCCTTACTTGATGGCCTCCTGCTGGCCAAGGTTGTACACTCTTGGTTGGGCTGGAGCTTGATGGGATGCGGTTGACTTCATCGTCTTCCCTTTTTCAGCATACGATGCTCCTGCCTTCTTCTCTGATCTGTCACTCCAACAGTTGCGGGCTATATGTCCCGGTTTGCCACAGTTATAACAAAGATTTGGGCCACCTCGCCCAGATGATGTTCCAGTAGTAATCGATGAAGTAGTCGGTCCAGTAGTTTTGGGCTTCTTATACCACTTTCGATGCCCATACATCGACGAACTTGGAACTTTAAAGTCTGACCTCTTCACGGTCGAGTCTTTCTTACCTTGAACTCTCTTCAGATCCTTCTCCAGAGATCGGGTTGTATTGACCAAGACTAGAAAGCTCTGCATCATAGGACCTGAGAGTAGCAACCTCAGATCGTCACGCAATCCTTCGTAGAACCGGTTGGTCTTGCACTCCTCATCAGTAAAAGTGGAGCCAACATAATGCTCCAATCTCGTGAACTCATGTAGGTAGTCGTTCACGCTACTCTCACCCTGAGTCAGTCTCTGGAACTTATTCCCCATAGCTATTTTCTGCGCTGAAGGGACGAACCGTGCCAGAAATAATCTCGAGAACTCCTCCATCGAGATATTAGAGAGTTGCATCTCAGCGAAGTGATGTGCTCTAACTCATCCCACCATAACCTTGCTTCACTATCCAGAAAGAAAGTGGCTATCGTAACCTTCTGCCACTCTTCAGTCTCTGTTGCGGACATGACTCTCTTAACCCTGGAAAGTCAGTCCTCAGCTTGCGTTGGAGTCTCAGCCCCCAAAAACACTGATGGATTAAAGCTCATCACGTGCTTTAAATGCTTTTCAGTTGCTTTCCTATGTAATACGGGCTCTGTCGCTACTTGATCTTCCATTACAGGTTCCACTACGCCAAGCGGTACATGACCTAATCTAGGAGCAGGAGGCTGCACTTGCCTCCCTGGTTGGGCATTGATCATAGCGAACACCGCTTCAGCTACCATACGAATGGTTTCAGCAGAAGGAGGGGTCGCAGGCGCGTCATTGGGCGCACTACTCTCCGCAGAGTGCTGACATTGTGACGGCTTTGCACCACTTTTAGTCACCTATAATCGTGAAATACTCAATTATATGATAAACAATTGTCAAAAAGCAATCATAGGAACACGCAGGTTCCTCAAACATGTGTATTTTCATTCCTAAGTGGACATTAATGGGTTCTTTTATGTTATAACGATAAAGCACATACATGTGCTCACCACCCCTTAAAAGAATTCGCCCACGAATTCGAATAAGAAAGACCGACACCAGAGTCTGATACAAACTTTGTAACATCCTCGTCCGTCACATAGCATATAACAAAAAGTCCGGTCGGGGCCCGACGTCATATACTACGAATAGTCAAAGGAGTTACTAATTGAAATCATAATCTATGAACACGCATCCTAATACAGAGTGCATTCTAGCGGAAATAATTAAAAGGTTAAAATTAGAACCCAACCATAAGAATGTCCACTAACATGAAACAGGAATGAATAACCAAATACACAAATAGTCTTGGCCTTAAGGCCTTACAATATTCAACTCAAATTAAAATGTCTTGCATACATCGGCACGCAGGCCGGCCACACATGAACGATAAAGTAAACGAGTAATTCACTTTGGCCTTCAAGGGCCAGCTTAGCAGCTATGGGCTCCAGCCCGCTATTTCCCGTCTGGCTCCGCTGCACCTGCAAGAGACATTCCACCGCAACGGTGACAAACATAGCAATGGTCAGCATTAGCTGACCAAATTATAACGACCTCACCCCTTATCCGGGGTGGAGGTGCTCCTTCCCTGCAGGCATTAGAATAATCAAGTATTGACAATCAAAACGTGCAAATTAAGCACCATTCGCCACAGACGTTGGCACGGCCGTCCAACGCCCCGTGCTCTCAGGGCACATTCTCGGTGCACATGACCTCAAGGGTCACACCTTCGTTCTTTGCGACGGTTAACAACGTTTGAGCTTTTAGTCTTACAGGGCCAAAGACAAAGACAACACCCCTATGCTCAAATCGTCAGGCGCGCTAGCCACGACGCGGGTCAGCATCCCCTTTCCCATTTCCGTATGATCCATAACCCCGTTAGGATCCTAGGCTAGCACTCACGGTCGCCTAAGCTGGGTCACACAGGCTCTCAACTCCACATACCGGCCCACAGGTCTTCACAAGACAGGCCTCACCAAGAGATGGCCCCCAGATCTCCCCAAGACAGGCCTCAGCAAACGGCCACAAGGTTTCCAAGAAACAAGCCTCAACAAACAGCCACCAGGTCTCCAAGAGACAGGCCTCACAATCAATAAAGTGCTCACTGGGAGCTATCGCCGGCGGTAGCGCTACGGCCGCGTGGTAGGGGGACAGACTATCGATTCTTCCCCATTTCGGGTGTTTTCCTGGAGTCTACCTCCAGTACTCTCAACGCAGTCATCTGCTCACCCCGCGACTCCAAAATATATGCGATTAACACGAAGTCTTCTCCGGCATACAAAGCATACAAACATCATCAATCCAAACCAACCTGTCCGGATGGGCTTCACACAGCATGCATATTCCGTACTTCGATTCCGGATCTAAATGCAAAACTAACGGGGATACACGGATCTACCCGTCGGGAGAACCACTTCCACGTGTTCATGGAGTGTCTACCCTCAAATGTCAAAAAGGACTTCACATGTCCAAGGAAGAGCATCGGCGCCATGGAAAAGATTCAGTCGGATGAAAACGACCGTATCGACTTTGCCTTCGTGGATCCGAACTCGCCTCGCAAATCTGAGCTCCGAATCTCAAACGGTGGCGAGATCTCCTCTCTCTCTGGCGCTGTTCTCCTCCTCCAATCGTCCAGCCCAAGTTTCTCAAACTCCAAAAGAAATGAAGAGAAAATGACCAAACCAACACTATAACCCGAGCTACCGCCGCGCGGTACCGTTAATTAACGTCTCGTTTCGCGTGCCACCTCCCAGGCCCTCCAACTACAGTCCGACACGTGGCCACGCCGTTACAGCTTCATTATCGCTGTGCGATAGGATGCTAACGCCTCGTGATAGCTAGCGACGGTTATGATACGACCGCTCCTGCTACCACCATGCGATTGTTACTACAATCGCGCGGTAGAAACCCGAGAGCTTCGACAAATAAATTATCAAGCTACCGTCTGCGGTATCCCTACCGCCAAGCGATAACTTCCCGAGAGCTCGGCGAATTAATTGGCTAACGCCGCGCGATAACAACCTACCGCCGCGTGGTAGACTGTGTCGAGTTAACCCGCCTCACTCGACGCCTGACGCTACCGCCACGCGGTAGCGTTAACGTCACGCGGTAACTCCTTTTCCTGCCTACAGAAACTTGGGGCGTTACAATCGGCATGTTCCAAACATTTTCCATCCGACAAGTGCCACGGGATGAAAGTGAGCAAGTAGATCAGCTGGCCAAGTTCGGACCCCGTGCGGGGGGAACCTCACTGACCTATTCCGCCCGTCCATTGAAGATGGGGAGCTGATGGTAGTGGATCAATGGCCCTCCTAGGTGGATCCCTTCACAGCTTTCTTATCCACGGGGGAGTTCCCAGAGGGCTTGGACAAAAAGCGCTCTAAGCACAAGTCGGCATATTACCTCATGCACGATGGGAAGCTTTACAGGAAGACCCTCTCGGGCTTGCTAGCGCGTTGAGTGGCTGAGGAGGAGGTCCCGAGAATTTTGGAAGAAGTCTATTCCGGGGAGTACGGGAGCCATTCAGGAAGCAGAACCCTGTAGGGAAGGATAGTAAGGCAAGGGTACTTCTGGCCGACCCTGGGCCAGGATGTCGCCGAGTTCGCAAAGAAGTGTCAGAAGTGTCAGTTGTTCGCCCCTCTCCAACTGCTACCAGCCCAGAGGCTTAGAAGCATCATTGCCCTCTGGCCCTTCGCCATTTGGGGAATGGATCTTGTGGGACCCTTCCCCCGGGCAAGCGGGCAGAGAAGGTTCTTGCTAGTGATGATTGACTATTTCTCCAAGTGGTTGGAAGTTAAGGCTCTGGTCAAGGTGACCTCCTAGGTGATTCGAAACTTTGTGTGGGGGAATCGTTTGTCGGCACGAGTTGTCTCAGGCCATTGTCACGGACAATGGGCCACAGTTCACCAGCACGGAGTTCATCAGTTTTTGTGGTCAGCTCGGGATTGATCTTCGGTTCGCGTCGGTCCACCATCCCAGGAGTAACGGGCAAGTAGAGGCGGCGAACAAGATAATCATGAACTTGTTGAAAAAGAAGGTGGAAAATATGAAGGGGAGCTGGGTGGAGCAACTCCCTTTAGTCTTTTGGGCCCTGAGAACCACTTCCAACACAGCCACGGGGGAGACCCCGTTCAAGCTCTCCCACGGCTGCGAAGCTGTACTCCCGATAGAGTTCGAGGTCAACGAAGACGAGTTGTGGCTCTCCCTAGATATGGTGGAGGAGTTGCGTGACTTGTCAGCCATCCGGCAAAAAGAGGTCAAGCAGCGGATGGTCAAGTATTTCGGCAAACACGTCCGGATCAAGCAGTTCGCAAAGAGAGATTTGATCTTAAAGAAGGTCAATGCGGCCGGGAGGTCGGCAGCCATCGGCAAATTGAATCCCAATTGGGAGGGTCCTTATGTAATTAAAGAGGTGCTGAAGTCGGGGGGTTACCATTTCCAGAATGTAGAAGGAAAACACCCCATCCATGCCTAAAGTGGTGATGACCTAAAACGTTTCAATCCATGAAAGGGTGATAAAACAATGTTTTTCCTCATTCACATCTGTCATTAATGGTCCGCTTGCTCGACACAAGGAACATGGGACTTAATTGGCCAAAAGGAAAGTCTGGTTGATGCTCAACACCCGCCATCAGGCTCCCACTAGCTGATCAGGCCGGTGGTAGCGCCCGGTAGTTGGCCAAGAGAAAAGTCTGGTTGATGCTCAACATCCGCCGTCAGGGTCCCACTAGCTGATCAGGCTGGTGGTAGCGCCTGGTAGTTGGTCAAGAGGAAAGTCCGGTTGACGCTCAACACCCGCCGTCAGGCTCCTACTAGCTGATCGGGCCGATGGTAGCGCCCGGTGGTTGGCCAAAAGGAAAGTACGATTGATGTTCAACACCCGTCGTAAGTTCCTAATGGCCCGACAAATGGAAAGTCGGGGGGGGGACATTATCAAGGGCGAGCTCTCCAGGCAAGCTGGGTCTTGTCGCTCCAGACGAGCTAGGTCTCGTCGTTCCTGTTTGGTGACATCTCCCCCGGCATCCGCGAGGCGACCCAGGTCGCGAAGGTCCAGTCGTACGGGATGTCCGCGAGTCCCTTGGACCGTCTTGGACGAACGAGGCCCAAATCGCGCAAGTCGAACACCTCGGGCGCAGGTGGGAAGGCGCTTGGGCCTAGGTCTCGCGAGCACCGCGGTGAAAGCTCTCTGAGTAAAGGGGCGGATCGCCGCTTGCGGGCCGACTACCTAAGGGTCTTATCGTTTTCTAAGCTCAGTCCTTAAGAGTCGCGCGATCTCACTAGCGAAGCGTGGGTTCGGAGGAGGCGAGCGAGAAAATTGAGTCAGGCCGTAAGTGCGTGAAAAGAAAAGGTTACAAAAGCAATAGACACGGGTATCATTCACTTCAAAAAAAGAACATATGTATTGATTAATCACAAAATTACAAAACAGGGGCCCAACCCGCATAAAAAATTCAGTGGCGACGGCAGGGAAAAAGGAAAAATACATGATTGCGAAAAAGAAGAAAAAATAAAGCGGGCGGGTGCTTCAAGGCGAGCTCTCGGGCGGAGAGCTCTCCCAAAGGGCTTGGGAGGACTCGTTGCCCAGCTTCGGGACCGGAATGAATAGCTCCGGGACCACGTCGCTCGCCGAGAGCCCCGCGCCCTCGCTCGTCACCAGGCCAGCCCGCTGCATAGTTTGGAGAGTGAACTTCGCGGCCTTGGCAGCGTTCTTCTGCATCATCTCCTCTAGCTCGTACTCGGAGTAGTGGGCGAGCCGGCCGCTGCTGCTGGAGGACGGCGGGGGAGCCGCGGCTTCTAGTTCTCTCACCCGCGTCCTCAACGTCTCATTCTCCTTCTCAAGGGTGGCGATTTGAAAGCTAAGGCGCTTGGCTGTCGCTACGTCCTGCAAGAAAACAAAAGTGTTAGGGCGTGAAGATATCCAAGGAAAAAAGGAATCTTGTCGCGGGACTTACCACCCCCCCAGATATCCAGCGAGAACGACGTCGGCCGCGTCCGCTCGCTTCTTGTGCTGCTCCACCTCCTCCAACGCGAGACGGTGGGCTTCTTCTTTGTCGGCAGCATTCTTCTGAAGCGAGGTGGAATTCCTCTCCACCTGCATGCACCGGCGGCCCACCATGTGAGCCAGTTCCAGACCGCAAAGCTGGGCTCACGCGCTCTCATGTACGAGGGCGCGTGTGTGTTCTTCATCAAAGATCGTGGCGTCCTCCCGCGAGTACAGGCCAAAGGAGAAGGCAAAGGCCTCCCCGCTGATTGAATACTGCTCCAACCAACTCGACAGCAGGGTTGAGATGGACGCCTTGTTCTCCTCTTTATCCCACAGCAGAAGGGGGCGACCAAGATCATCGAGAGGTCGCTCGTCGTAGCCGAAGTTCCGGTGCCCCATCGGCACGGGCTTGTTGACAGACCCCTGTTCTCGCGCCTTGGAGGTGCAGGCCGCCCCGTCAGGAGATCCGCCGGTAGAAGCCCCCAAGGTGGCGGCCTCCTGAGGTTGCTGATCCGCGGGAGCTTTACCCTTCTCCCGGGATGCGGGAAGTTCGCCGCCCAAGGTCCTTGACTTCTTGGACGGCGGCGACGGGGAGGCTGTTCGTGAGTGACCCGCTTCTGGGAGGCAAGGAGGGTCGGGACCTAGCGATGTGCGACAGCAGCCGCCTCTGCATGGGCGAGCGTCGGGAGCGACTCGCGCGCTCTTATATGGGGGATGCAGGGGGAGATCTCGCTCACCTGCAGCAACAGAGTTAGAACAAGTAAAATAAATAATACGGGACTGAGCGCGAGTAGCCTACCTCCCCCAGGCGGGACGGGGATGAGAGAGTCAACGTTCCTTCGGAGGAACGCGACCTCGAAGTTCTTCTCCTGGAAAAATCCGCAGAGGTCGGCTTCGTGGCCCCCATGCTGGGAGGGCGGTAGCTCGACTCGCTGAGCTGGACGGACGAGAACGAGACGTTACCAAAGTCCCCCCTGACAAACACAAACTTCATGAGCCAGTTGTGGCTCTTGTTCACTGTCTCCCGCACCTTCACATGGTTGCTGGAGAAGTAGGCGGTGGCGTCTTTGTTCGCCCGGAAGGAGAATAGCTCGTGGAAGACCGCAAGACTGAACTCGATCCGTTCTTCCCGCAAGAAGCAGGCAAACGCAACCACGACGGCTATAGAGTTGGGGGTCAGCTGGCCTAGGACGACCCCAAAGTACTTCAATATTTGTCGAACCTCGGGTCATAGGGGAAGTCGGAGGCCTGCATGGGCGATGGGGATGGCGAGCTCAGCGTCGGAAAGGTAAGGGTGGCGGAGAAGAAGGGATAATCGGAGAAGGTCCACGCTCATTTGCTTCTCCCCATAGCGGGCTGGCGAGCTGAGAATCGAATGCAGCAGCGAAGAAGGTTCGGAGTGGAGTTAATGTGGTAGGTGAAGGGAAAATGGGGGGTATTTATAGAGAGAAAAAAGACGGGAAAGCTCCTTTCTGGCGGGAGGTGTGTGGATAGCAAAAATGTGGTTCGACGCTTCGATATCCGAGCCCGCCCCCCCTAATTCCTTCTACTTACTCGTCGCGGTCCTATGAGAGCTATGCGGCAACGGGATAAGAGGCCAGCGAGCCAGGCTGGCTTGCATTCGCCCGAGAGGCGAGCGAGCCACGCTGGCTCGCTTCCGCCCGAGAGGCGAGCGAGCCACGCTGGCTCGCGTCCGCCTAAGAAGATAGGCAAGCACAGTAGCTTGCCCGCACCCGCCTAAGAAAATCCAAGCCGTAGCAAGCAGCAAATGAAAAGAATTAATATACAGACATAGGCTCATTAGCGGGCGAGCAGCTCCAAATAATAACAGAGGAAGTTCAGCACTCCGAAAGAGAGGGAAAGTAATGAATAACAAAGCTCGTAATTAGGTCGCGCGAGCTGCAAAACAGGTGCGACCCAGGCATGCGGGCCGACAGGGAGGAGGCGGAGGTCTCGGTATTGAATCCACTTCCACCTGCCCGTCCTCGCGCCCCGGAACGAGGCGGTAGGCGAGGGTACAAATACTCGCGAACCGCCAGCAGTTCCCGTTGGGCCAGGTCAACCTGCTCCGTGGCATGCCTGAGTCGCTCCTCTACCCGCGTGATGTGTACTCCTGGTGAAGTCGTCTCGTCGTCGTTTCTGGGCGCCTCGTGCTCTCCAGGACCGCAAAGTGCTCCTCCGCCTCCGCCTTGTCCTCGTCCACCCTGTCGCAAACCTCCCGCAGCATCAGAGAGTGCTTCTGGAACAACCGGGTCACCCGGCTCTTCATTTCCTCAGTATCCTGAGGGTCTCCCAGGTATTCAGAGATGCGTTCTGGGGAAGGGAGAGGCGAGTACCCCTCGCTGATGTCAACATCGGATGACGAGATCGCATTAAAACCTGTAGAAATAGGAAAGGTCAGAAAAGGCAGGCGGACAGTCCCAAGCGAGCGAACACATAAACTCACATGAGGTCGGCACGTCCCCCGCGCTGGTATGCGGGCGGGAAGTACCTGGCGGCCCCTAGAAGAGCTCGCCTTCAAGAGTCGAAAAGGATTTTCCCAACCCGGGGCAGGTCGGCGATCCTGGAACTAGCGGAGGCCGGTCGACGGCTCCTGGGGTGGAGGCTGCAAAAATAAGCAATCGGAAGGTGAGGGGCAATCAGATGGAAGGCAAAGGCGAGGAGTCAAGAAGAACTCACCAGTGGTTAGAAGAATGTTCGGGACAGCGGGAAGGGCGGATCCCATAGCTCGGTTACACGCGGGGAAGAGCGTCTCGGCTCCATTCCCGCATCTCCTTCCTCGCGAGGCACCTCCTACGGGAGAAAAGGTGTCAGAATCAGGGTGACGTAAAATCAAATAATTGGCTCGCATACCGGGTCGGTAACTTCCAGACCGGCCACTGGATTAGAAGGGGTGTCATTCGGGGGAGACCACCTGACCATCTTGGCCTTCTTCGGTCTGAAGGCAGGGCTGAGCGACCCTCGGGCCAGCTAGGGGGCGGCATCGATGACCTGTGCCCGCGTACCCTCCCTCGCGGCCGCTAGGAGAGCACGCATCTCTTCTGATATGGGCATCACTCAACTACAGTAGTTCACGAAGAAAAAGGGAAGCAGAAGGTCGGGGAATTTCTTTGAGCCCGGCGGCATATATATAGCACGAAGGTGGGACCCACCAAAAGATTCCCTCTAGCTCAGCAGGTACTCACCGAACACGTGGGGTTAGATGATTCTTTTCGAGCTTTGGAAAAAGCTCAAAAAGAGCGGGGATTGTGTACAACTCAGTGTCTGCCGAGTGGGTCCAACAAGGCCGAAGAGGGGCCCTCTATCTAACCCGACCCGCATCCGCCAGCCAGGTGGGCGAGCCAGCCCGCATACGCCAAACGGGCGAGCGAGCCGGGGAAGTCGGCCCACCCCCAAATAAGAGGCGAGCGAGCCGCAGGAATCGGGACTCTCCTAATAGGTATGCGAGCTGAGCGAGTCGGGCCGCACCCATCCAGATGACTGACGAGCTGGCTCGCATCCTCCCCATGAGTGGGGTGCAGATATCCTATAATTAATGTGATTTGTTCTGTCAATATCCTCACTAAACAGCGGAGTTTCGTTGCAGGGAGACCTCTTTTGGGCGGCATATAGCCGTTTAGAAAAGCGGAATTGCGTTATTTGCAGGCCAGACCTAAAAATCTATAAATAGGTCCATGGGGGTACCTCAGAGGGGTGGCTTTTTAAGCTTTCTCATTCCCTGGACTTCTAGCATTTTCTGAGGTGCCCTTAGCTCAGCACTGGTTAAAGAGGGGAAACGCTCTAAGATCTTCCGGGTGTTTGGTGGAACCTCCGTGCTGGAGCCTTGGGTCAGTTTTGAGTTCTAAGCCATCAGTCAGTCAAGCTCGTCAGAAAAGGTAAGTGTGTAGTCACCCCTTCTCTAAGGGTCTGAAATCTACAGAAGCCGATTCTCAGATTCAACAAAGACCTTTGTTGTAATTAACTGTATACTATTGATGGGGTTTCCCGAGCCGGTTCGACCGAACCCGTAGAGCCCGCTAACGGCGTAACCACTCGAGGTGTAACCGCCGCACGGAACCCGTTCACCGCCGTAAGCGGCCGGCCATTCACCAGTCGGCGCCCCAAAGCCACCGCGCGGCTTCCGCCGCCGCCCCTGAAGGGGGCGGCCTGCTCCTTGCAAGAGGTAGGCGGCAACTCAGTTGTCAGCCCCTTGGTCGGCCCCCATGTCTAGAGGAAGGCAGCCCAGGTAGGGCCACCCGACCTGGGCGGCCAGTTCCTCTGCAAGGGCGGGCGGCAGCATGGCCGCCCGACCCTTGTCGGCCGCCCTGCTGCTGCAAACAGGCGGCCCTCTGGCCGCCCAATTCTGTCGCCACCCCTTCCAGGGGCGGCCTCCCTGTGGCCAGAAACGAGTGGCCATTTGGGCGCCCGTTTGCTATCACCGCCCCTGGAAGGCGGCCTCCCCGTGGCCAAAAACAGGCGGCCATTTGGTCGCCCGTTCGCCGCCACCGCCCCTTCCAAAGGCGGCCTCCCTGTGGCCAAGAACGGGCGGCCATTTGGCCGCCCGTTTGTCGTCGCCGCCCCTTCCAGGGGCGGCCTCCCTGTGGCCAGAAACGGGCGGCTTTTTGGCTGCCCGCTCGTTGCCACTGCCCCTTCCAGGGGCGGCCTCCTTGTAGCCAAGAATGGGCAGCCATTCGGCCCCCGTTTGCCACCGCCGACCCTGGTCAGGGGGGGGGCTCCTCTTCGCCTATGTCGAGAGGCCAAATTGGTCGCCTGACCTCGGCCTCCATCCCTCTCCGGACGCCGGCCTCGCCGGCCGATCCTCCCCTCGCGGGAGTAGCGATTATTTTTCGGCGATTGCGGTTATTTTACGGTCGAGGGGGTCTCGTCATTTCTATAAAATTTGTGATTCGCGTGCTCTAAACGGAGCGATTCGATTCATCCAGCCAGTGGTTACGGGGAGAAATTACCGGCTTGCCCCTCCTAAAATCTATAAATAAACTCATTTCCTCTTCATTTTGATGGCTCTCTGCCCGGAAAATCCTCCAACGAATTTTCTCTCTCTTCCTACTACGATTTTCTCTCTCCTCCATTTCTCCTCCCGTTGAGCGCTCTGTGCGTGTCTCTTCCTTGCACGCTCTTGCGCGTGTCTCCCCCTTGCGCGCTTTTGTGTGCGCCACTTGCGCGCGCCTGCTCCAAGCACACTTTTGTGCGCTCCGCCGTCAAGACCGCTCCAAGTGCGCCTTTGTGTGCTCCGCCGACAAGACCGCTCCAAATTGTGCCTCCGCGCGCGCCGCCTACTTATGCGCCTTCTCGTGTACTACTTCCCCGCGCCAGCAAGCACGCTGAGCGCTCTCCTCCAGCAAGCACCCTGCGCTCTCTCTGCCAGCAAGCGCTCCACGCACTCTCCTCCAGCAAGCTCTCCGCGCACTCTCCTCCAGCATACGCCACACACGCTCACCGCCAGCAAGTGCCCCACATGCTCAGCAACAAACTTACCAGTTGACGACAAGTCTACCACTCTAGACTCCTCTAAGCACAACAGGAGACAAACCACAGAGGACAAGGCGCGCGAAGCGCGCCACCTGAGCTTCCAAGCCCCAGACGTATAAACGCAACAAGTTGCTCCCGCCTCCAAGCTAACGTCAAATACTCAAAAGCCTCCACATCATAAAAGCTCCCAATTGTAGCAGAAGCAGAAATAGCTCTGTGAGAGGTGGTCTGTCACCCTCCGAGCATAGCTCTCTCCCTCAAATTGTAATGAGAGGTGGCCTGTCGCCCTCGAATTCTTCAAAAATCTCTGTATAACACCCAGCAAATAGTGGAGGTTTGGCCGGCACAGATCCGGGCACGTGGTTTTTCACCCGGTTAAAGGGTTTTCCACGTTAAAAAAAAACTTCTTCCAACTTCTTTACTTACTGTGACTATTTGCGCGCTCGACCGCTCCCGGGATAAGGAGGTTCAATTTAGTCCGGTCAAACGGAGCCTCGAGCGATCCCCAACAACTATAATATGTTAATGTCATCGTGTTTTTGAACCGGAAAAGATAGCTTCTATTTTTTCTTCTCTTTGAGATCTACTATGTGTACGCAAGGCCAATGTTCTGGATGTTGAATGAAGGAAGCATGGTTATGTGCACATAAATCAAAATGGATTCTTGGGTCTGCCCTCTCTGACGTCTTTAGCTTTGATTTGAGGGCATGATACCGCAGCAAACATGATGGTATAGGGGGGCACTATTTCAGTGGTATCTGTGAGCAGCTACTTTGTGCATTTATTATCAATGGTTAGGTCTTTCTCCTCTGAGAGAAGCCACTTTGTGCATAGTGTCAAAGGTTATGTCTGTTTCCAATCTTCCCCCGCCCATACCCCCAATGATTGGGGACTGTATGAGTTCTATTGTTGTTGTTGTTGAGATCTACTATGCTATCTGACTATCTTTAGTTTAGCTAATGGGTAATTTACCCATCTTTATGCCTTGTAAGGTGAGTGTTCTATCTTCTTCATTTATTCAAGCAATTGGCCATTCTGATTGTACGTTGGAAAACGAAACCGAGGGTTAAAGACCAAATCGAACAAAACCATGCAGTTTCGGTTCGATTTCACTTTGGGGTGTGTAAAAACCGACATTATTCGGTTCGGTTTCGCCTAAAACTGAACAGAACCTTTACAAGCCTAATTGTAGTTCAGCTGGCAAAATATTAAAATTCTCCAAAATAATTAAGTTTGGTACTAAACATCTGTTGAAGTACAATAACCACTGCATGTATTTCAATGCATGATTATATTTTTATGCTGGAAATGACAAATATGCAAGGAAACGGTTCATGAAAGAGTCGCATCATATAAGCATGCAAGGAAATAGTTAATGAATGAAAATTGTGCTTCAGTGTGTTCATAGCAGAGATCATTGCTAGAGTGAAAACTGAATTGAACTATTGACAACTTTCCAGTGGAAAACATGTTTAATCAAGGGCTCAAGTTGCTTGTCGATAAAATACATGTTTAAGAAAAATGATGATTTTGCTTTCACGAAAAATGCTGATATTTCTTTCACTCATATAAAGTGAAAAATGAAATCGTCATTTTGGAGGGATGTTTAAGGTTTGAAGAATTCAAAATCATATTGATTTATAACTAGACCCAATCACATGGTAGAATATAGTTAACTAATAGTTTTTCAAAACTTGTTTTCAGCTTCAAGTAAATAAGCTTCAAAAGAAATCAAGAAATACAGCAATGATAATCTGACCTGACTACCCTCGGATGTGTGCAGCATTTGAAATCCATTCCAGCTACAGTCATCAAATTGTTGTGAAACAACATCATCTTCAAGGATTGATTTAGCTTTTCTAGCGAGAACACCCCAAAATCCATATTTAGACTCATTTGTGCTTCTCAATGTTGTGTACTCATGGCGAACAGGAGTCTGCATTTGCATTCAGTTTCGTTAGAAACAGCATAGAAGAATGAGAAATGAGTGGAATTAGTGAACTTAATTAACTAAAACCCATTGTAAAGGTCCACTATAAAGGCCATGATTCTTTTTATTATTTTAAGTCCCACACCTTTAATTTTAGTTTGGAGTCCTCCTCCTTTGTGTATAAATAGAGGTGCTATGCAATATTTAAGATTAAAAAGGGGCAGCCGGGTGCACAAAGCATCCCCACGCAGCGAGGGCCCGGGGAAGGGTCCCACCACAATGATGAAAGTAAGTAAATCTTACCCTGCATTTTTGCAAGAGGTTGCTTCCAGGACTCGAACCTGTGACCTCAAGGTCACACGCCAACACCTCAACCGGTGCACCAAGACTCCCCATATGCAATATTTAAGATTAGATTGAAAATAATAATTAATTTCTTTTCTCAACTAAATGCACATAAGAGCAAATAATTAAAATGATCCCCTCAACATTTAGATTGCATTGACTTCACCAATAGACATGTGTTTGTTTAATCGTATCACTCCAAACGGGACCGGACCAACCAAAATCGGACTGAACTGGTAGGTCCTTTCAGTTGCTTCCCCCAAGGGGGTAAGGTCCACCTTGACAGCCTCAGACATTGCCTAAAGATTTTTCCTAGCAATTGCCGAGGATAAGCAATGATCTGTATTCTTGGTTATCCCAAACTTGCAAAGCTAGAGAGAGAGATGATGATTTTTTGTGTACTCATCAGAAGGCTATCAGATGACTTCCACTTTACCATTCTCCCACTCCAGTACACATCCCTCCTGGTAGGAGAGAAAATCAAGATTGAATGGGTCCTCGACGAACCCATATGGTCCATGTTCAAGAGGATGTGATTTATGAAATTGGGAGTTCCACACAACCTAACATCAAAACCAACTGCAAGTCTATATTGGTCTACCCCTCCTCCATTCAACATGCCTTTCCTTATAGTTTAATTAAAAGTCTTTATTGGTCTACCCCTCTCCTATTTAACATGCCTAGTGACAAAACTCTCACAATGCCAAACAGATGCCTCTAATGATCTCCTTTGTACGTGTCCGAACCGTCTTAGTTGAGCTTCTCGCATCTTCTCTGCAATTGGTGTGTAACACCCCATGTTCAGTCCTGGAGTCGGTGGGAGTTAACGCCTCGCGGTAGAGTAACCGTCGGCGGAAGGGCGTTGAACTGTGCAGTTTTTCCCTTAGCGCACGATCACTGACCACAGGGCGCACGACCACTGACCGTGCGCCACTGGTCGTGCATAAAGAAATTATAATGTCAAATCCCTGTTTAACGAAAACGCACGATCACTGACATAGGGCGCACGACCACTGACCGTGCGCCACTGGTCGTGCGGACGGGTGCTGAATCCGTAAATTGACTCCGTGGCCGTCCGATTTTCCATCAAATCTCATCTAACGGCCTAGGATGGTCCGCCCAAACCTTTAATTTAGGGTTGAAGGGTTCTAAACCCTCATTTCAAACCCTAGACTCTCTTTCTAAAAGTTTAGAGAGAGGGGAGAGCAAGGAAGGAGAAGAGGAGATCCGGCCGCCGGCGGAGCACCGGAGCACCGAATCACGATCCGAGACCGGATCCTCGACGGCAAGAGCGAGGCGAAGCTTTTCAACCGTCTACTTCTTCATGGCGGGCGCGCGAAAATCTACGAGGGTAACGATTCTCTTCTTGAGCATGTGAAGCTCTTCTTCCTTTGCATGGGAAAACCCCTCTCCCGCGAGTGTGCGGCGAGATCGTGGTATTCCTTGGGGTAGATATGTGTAGTCCCCCTTGTTAGAGTCCGGAATCGTAGTACGGACATAGGCATGCTGTGTGAAGCCTATCCGGATGTGTTTTCCGGATCGGTGATGTTATGATGTGCATATTTTAGCCGGAGAAGACTCCGAGCGTTTTGATTGCTTTCGGGTTGCTATGCGGTAGAATGCATCAGGGAATCTTGGGGATTAACCCCGAGGTGCACCCGGAAATCTGGGCGGAAACGAAGTTCCGCCATCTCGGTGGCCTGGGTGCCAGTCGGGAACATAGCGGGGCTATGTATCATGTTTGATTGCAGCAGGGATCCTTGGGGATGAAACCCGAGGTGCACCCGGAAATTTTGGGACGGAAATGTAGTTCTGTCATATCGGTGGCCTGGGAGCCAACCGGGTACTTAGCGGGGCTAAGTACCGTGTTTGATCGTTATTTGGGACTGGGGAAAGCTTAGTCCGCGCCAAAGGGCCAAATGGCAGTGGCGGAGTGAGCAACGGACTAGTAGCCCTCTACCCGCTCCATCTGCTCGGTTAAAGCGACCTAAAGTTGTACGTGGGACTTACCGGGGTTTGGAGATCGAGTCTAGGCTGCGGCTGAAAAGACTAAATGCTCACAAAGATTGCCATCCTGGGGGTGGTGGTGGAGTCGAGGACCGGACAGGGTTCGGACTGGCTTCGCCGAATAAGTGCCCTGAGAGCACGGGGTGTACGGCCGTGAGAGCGAGCACCCATGATGAGATGCTTTTGTTGCTGTGTTGCTTGTTTTGCTAACAAGTGCAGGGAAGAAGCTTTGCCGCCCCGGTGTGGGGGCGGAATCGTTATAATTTGGTCAGCATAGCTGACCGTTGCCTTTGTTTACCACCGTGCGGTGGATTGTTGCTTGCAGGTGCTGCGGAGCCGAGAGGTAAATAGCGGGCTAAAGCCCAAGTTGCAGCGCTAGCCCATGAAGGCTGAAGAGTTAGTTTTGTTTTTCATATTCATGTATGGCCGGCCTGCGCGCCGATGTATGAAAGACACTTTTTGGTTAAGGGAACAATGTTTGTAAGGCCTTAAGGCCGAGGACTGTTTTGTGTATTTTTAGTCGTTTCATTCCTATGGGTTTTGTTATTAGTGGACATTCATGCTTAATGTTGGGTTCTTTTTAATAACCTAAAATGCTTCCGCTAGGTGTTGCGTAGGACGTTGTCTTTCAAATTGTGAGTATGATAATGCGATGCGTAACTCCACGGTCTGTCTGCGGTATATGGCGTCGGGCCCCGGCCGGACCTACTGCTATATGCCATGTGACGGATAGGGGTGTTACAAATTGGTATCAGACTAACGGTTTCGGTCAAGCTTAAATGAATTCGTGGACGAATTCACTTTAAGGGGTGGTGAGCACATGTATGTGCGTCATCGTTATAACATGAAAAGAACCCATGAATGTCCACTTAGGAATGAAAATACACATGTTTGGGGAACCTGCGTGTTCCTATAATTGCTTTTTGCAATTTTGTTCGGTCCCTTATTGGTGTTCTGTACGATTGTAGGTGTACGAGTGTGGCGCGTGGCAGTCTGAATGCACACTTTCTGGGAAAAGTACTGCACCCAGCGACGTGCCGGAGACCCCTACGTCTTTGGAAACCATAAGAAGGGTGGTTGAAGCGGTGTTCGCTGTGACCAACGCACATCATGGGAGTAATGTGCAACCACTTGTCCCTGAGGTGGCCCCAACATCAGGTGGTATGTTGGAGCAAAGGGCATTTGGGGGTCATGTAGAGCAGCAGAGGAGCCTAACTGTGGCGCAGGGAGCGCATTCGGTGGACGCATATTTGCAGACGTTCCTTATGGTAAGGCGCTATCCAGGCTTTGAATGGGAAAGCGAGCAATCTATAGTGGATAGATTTTATAACGGTCTGCGCAGCGAGTTGCGTATCCTGCTGCTAGGACCAAAGCTATTGGGATTCCGAGCTTTGGTGGAATCGGCCAGAGCTTT
The DNA here is from genome assembly GCA_039513925.1 of Platanthera zijinensis. NCBI lineage: Eukaryota > Viridiplantae > Streptophyta > Magnoliopsida > Asparagales > Orchidaceae > Platanthera > Platanthera zijinensis. The sequence continues at coordinate 38,290,598 of CM077093.1, forward strand.
GGAAGTAGAGTTGGGGGAAACCCACCGAGTACCGGTGGATAGGGTACCAAACCTTACAGATCCTATAAGGACTGCGTATCGAAAGATGACGAGAGAAGAGGCTGGGCCATCTACTACCCAAACTACCGTCAAATGTTATTCTTGTGGCAAGAAAGGGCACCTCGCCAGAGAGTGTTGGGAGAGTGCTCAGAAGGCAAGGAAAGTTTTGGCAGGAACAGTCGGAGATCCTGTGGCAAAAGATTCGGTGGTGAAGTTGACAACCTTAAAATCTGGGTACCGTAGGTGGTACAAGAAGGCTAGGAGGTCGGGTCTAGTCCCTTCCTCTAGCACATCCGGAGCGACTACAATTCCAACCCCGGATGTATGCTTTGTTTGTGGAAAGCCGGGGCACTATGCCCGCGATTGTTGGAGTGGACGCCCAATGTCCAAGAAGAAGTCTGGGGTATTATCTGAGGAGAAGGGAAAGGCGGTGGCGTCCGCCGCACCGCTGTTTACTCTGGCCCAGCTGAGAATGGGCGGCCTTGGCCAGCAGGAGGCCATGTGGCCGATCATCGGGAAGGCAGGTATGGTTTTATTGATAGCGGGTTAGCTTTTTATACCTGTTACCTTTTGCGTGTTAGCTTAGGACTGGAGGTTCTAGGCTTTGTTTGGATTATTGGCAATCCGGCGAGAGCATTGTTCGATACGGGAGATTCGCGCACCTTTTGTCCAAGGGATTTATATCATGTATTGAAGTACCTTCTTCGATGGCAAAGGACAAATTGGATGCGTAGTGGCGTTACGGATGTTCAATGCGCGCGAAAAGAGATTCTGTGTTGCAAAGTTACGGTTTATGGGTCAGGGATTCGACGTGCAAACGTCGTTACTGCCATCATGGGAGGCTTTGAAGCCTGAGCCTACATTGGGTAGTATCACGGGTATATTCCTGATGTGTTTCCCTGGAGTCCCTCCGTAGCGAGCAATCGTTGTCGTGAGTGAGCTGGCGCCAGGTGCCAAATCTGGGTCATGCTCTCCTCATAGGCTAACGCCTAATGAGTTGGCAGAACTGAAAGTTCTATTTGAAGAGCGTACGAATCAAGGTTTTGTGCGTCCAGGTTTGTCGTCTTGGAGCACACCGGCCCTCTTCGTGTAGAAGAAGGACGGGAGTTTGCGGCTCTAAATCGTTTATGAAGAACTGAGCAAGTCGTTAAAAGAGATCAAATACCCGATTCCGAGGATCGACGATCTGTTTGACCAGCTAGTGGGGTCTACAGTTTATTCGAAGTTGGATCTGAAGTCTGGGTACTACCAGTTGAAGATCAGGGAGAGTGATATCCCTAAAACGGCGTTCTGCACGCGTTATGGGCATTACGAGTCCACGGTTATGCCGTTTGGACTGACGAATGCGCCGTCCGTATTTATGGATCTGATGAACAGAACATTCAGAGAGTACTTGGATCAGTTTGTGATCGTGTTTATCGACGACATCCTGGTATACTCTCAGTGCGAAGATGATCACTACAAACATCTGCACATGGTATTGGAAACACTGAGGAGGAACCAGCTCTATGCTAAGTTCTCCAAATGCGAGTTCTGGTTATCCTCGGTGGCTTTCCTTGGCCACATCATTAGTGGAGCAGGGATTGCGGTAGATCCGGCGAAGATAGTGGCGATACGGGAGTGGCCTGTTCTTTCCTCGGTAGCGGAAGTCCGAAGTTTCCTAGGACTTGCCGGCTACTACAGGCGCTTCGTAGAGAACTTCTCGCGGATAGCGTTACCTCTCACATCGTTGACAAGAAAGGATCAAAGGTTTGTGTGGTCGCCGGAGTGCGCATAAGCTTTTGAGGAGTTAAAGGGTCGGTTGACCACGGCGCCAATCTTATGTTCGCCAAGTGGGACCGAGGGATTCGAAATCTACAGTGATGCTTCGGGGAGTGGCTTGGGATGTGTACTACTACAGCATGGGAGTGTGATTGCCTACGGCTCGCGGCAGCTGAAGGTACGCGAGAGGAATTATCCGGTCCATGACTTGGAGTTAGCGGCCGTGATACATGCACTGAAGCTGTGGAGACACTACCTTTACGGTGTGAAAGTTGATATCTACACCGACCACAAGAGCTTGAAGTACTTGCTGGATCAGAAGGACTTGAATATGCGGCAAAGGAGGTGGATGGAGTTCCTGGGGGACTACACCTTCAAAATTCATTATGTGCCGGGGAAGGGCGATGCGGTGGCAGATGCGTTGAGTCGCAGAACTCCCGCGCGTGCTAGCTGGTTGTCGGTGCATGATGCGCGGCTAGTACGGGAGTTGGAGGAGCTTGAGATCAGTTGCGTTGACAGGCAGACGAGCGCCAAGGCAATGTTAAATTGGACAGAGGTGCAGTACGACCTGGCTGACCGGGTTCGGCAGGCGTTGGAGTTGGAGGACTCCATGAAGGAGCTTTTGGAGGCCACTCTGGATGGGTCAAATTCCCAGTTCTCGGTAGAAGATGGGTTATTAAGGAAGGATCATCGTTTGTGCGTCCCAAGTGGGGGCAACCTCCGGGCGGAGTTGATGTACGAGGCGCATCATACCAAGTACTCAATCCACCCAGGGAGCACGAAGATGTATCGTGATCTTAAAAGGTTGTTTTGGTGGCCGGGGCTTAAGAAAGATGTGGCGTTGTATGTGGCCAAATGTCAAACGTGCGCCTTGGTGAAGGCGGAGTGCCCCGCAGCATTGTGAGTGATCGCGGTGGACGCTTCACGTCCAATGACTGGAGGCTAGTACATCAGATGTTGGGCTCGAAACTGAAGTTTAGCACGGCGTTTCATCCGCAGACGGATGGCCAGACCGAGCGAGTCAACAGGACTTTGGAAGACATGCTTCGCATGTGTGCGTTGGACTTCGGAAAACGGTGGGAGGATCGCATATACTCGGTCGAGTTTGCGTACAATAACAGTTACCAAGCAAGTATCCAGATGGCACCGTTCGAAGCTCTTTATGGGAGAAAGTGTCGCACGCCGTTGTCATGGTTGGAGACGGGTGAGTCGAAACTTTACAATCGTCAGGAGATCGAAGATGCGACTTCTTTGGTGCAAACGATACGAGAGCGCTTGCTCGTAGCTCAGGACAGGCAGGCTAAGTATTTTAATGCCAAACATAGGAACGTGGAGTTCAATGTTGGCGAATGGGTATACCTGAAGATCAAACCGTTCAAGGGGGTGTCACGGGTTCGACGCTTGAAAAAGTTGAGTCCGAGATACCTTGGGCCATTCGAGATTCTAGAACGGATCGGAGAAGCGGCCTACCGGTTGAGATTATCTGTGGAACTGAGTTGTTTGCATGACGTATTCCACATCTCAGTATTGCGGAAGGCGGTGCAAGAGCCGTCGCAAGTGTTAGCGGTTGATCAAGTACCGGTTGAGGAAGGGTTGACGACCAAAGTCAAGCCCATTTCTATCAAAGATTTCGAGGTCAAGCGGCTTCGGAACAAAGAAATCAGGATGGTGAAAGTCCGTTGGGACAGTTGCGGTCGTGAGGAGCTATCGTGGGAACGAGAGCAAACCATGCTCGAGGAGTACCCCGAACTCTTCAACTCAGGTACCGTTTAAGTTTAAGTTGTTTACTTGCTATTCGTAATTTCGGGACGAAATTCTTTTAAGGGGGGGAGAGTTGTAACACCCCATGTTCAGTCCTGGAGTCGGTGGGAGTTAACGCCTCGCGGTAGAGTAACCGTCGGCAGAAGGGCGTTGAACTGTGCAGTTTTTCCCTTAGCGCACGATCACTGACCACAGGGCGCACGACCACTGACCGTGCGCCACTGGTCGTGCATAAAGAAATTATAATGTCAAATCCCTGTTTAACGAAAACGCACGATCACTGACATAGGGCGCACGACCACTGACCGTGCGCCACTGGTCGTGCGGACGGGTGCTGAATCCGTAAATTGACTCCGTGGCCGTCCGATTTTCCATCAAATCTCATCTAACGGCCTAGGATGGTCCGCCCAAACCTTTAATTTAGGGTTGAAGGGTTCTAAACCCTCATTTCAAACCCTAGACTCTCTTTCTAAAAGTTTAGAGAGAGGGGAGAGCAAGGAAGGAGAAGAGGAGATCCGGCCGCCGGCGGAGCACCGGAGCACCGAATCACGATCCGAGACCGGATCCTCGACGGCAAGAGCGAGGCGAAGCTTTTCAACCGTCTACTTCTTCATGGCGGGCGCGCGAAAATCTACGAGGGTAACGATTCTCTTCTTGAGCATGTGAAGCTCTTCTTCCTTTGCATGGGAAAACCCCTCTCCCGCGAGTGTGCGGCGAGATCGTGGTATTCCTTGGGGTAGATATGTGTAGTCCCCCTTGTTAGAGTCCGGAATCGTAGTACGGACATAGGCATGCTGTGTGAAGCCTATCCGGATGTGTTTTCCGGATCGGTGATGTTATGATGTGCATATTTTAGCCGGAGAAGACTCCGAGCGTTTTGATTGCTTTCGGGTTGCTATGCGGTAGAATGCATCAGGGAATCTTGGGGATTAACCCCGAGGTGCACCCGGAAATCTGGGCGGAAACGAAGTTCCGCCATCTCGGTGGCCTGGGTGCCAGTCGGGAACATAGCGGGGCTATGTATCATGTTTGATTGCAGCAGGGATCCTTGGGGATGAAACCCGAGGTGCACCCGGAAATTTTGGGACGGAAATGTAGTTCTGTCATATCGGTGGCCTGGGAGCCAACCGGGTACTTAGCGGGGCTAAGTACCGTGTTTGATCGTTATTTGGGACTGGGGAAAGCTTAGTCCGCGCCAAAGGGCCAAATGGCAGTGGCGGAGTGAGCAACGGACTAGTAGCCCTCTACCCGCTCCATCTGCTCGGTTAAAGCGACCTAAAGTTGTACGTGGGACTTACCGGGGTTTGGAGATCGAGTCTAGGCTGCGGCTGAAAAGACTAAATGCTCACAAAGATTGCCATCCTGGGGGTGGTGGTGGAGTCGAGGACCGGACAGGGTTCGGACTGGCTTCGCCGAATAAGTGCCCTGAGAGCACGGGGTGTACGGCCGTGAGAGCGAGCACCCATGATGAGATGCTTTTGTTGCTGTGTTGCTTGTTTTGCTAACAAGTGCAGGGAAGAAGCTTTGCCGCCCCGGTGTGGGGGCGGAATCGTTATAATTTGGTCAGCATAGCTGACCGTTGCCTTTGTTTACCACCGTGCGGTGGATTGTTGCTTGCAGGTGCTGCGGAGCCGAGAGGTAAATAGCGGGCTAAAGCCCAAGTTGCAGCGCTAGCCCATGAAGGCTGAAGAGTTAGTTTTGTTTTTCATATTCATGTATGGCCGGCCTGCGCGCCGATGTATGAAAGACACTTTTTGGTTAAGGGAACAATGTTTGTAAGGCCTTAAGGCCGAGGACTGTTTTGTGTATTTTTAGTCGTTTCATTCCTATGGGTTTTGTTATTAGTGGACATTCATGCTTAATGTTGGGTTCTTTTTAATAACCTAAAATGCTTCCGCTAGGTGTTGCGTAGGACGTTGTCTTTCAAATTGTGAGTATGATAATGCGATGCGTAACTCCACGGTCTGTCTGCGGTATATGGCGTCGGGCCCCGGCCGGACCTACTGCTATATGCCATGTGACGGATAGGGGTGTTACATGGTGTCACTCCTATCTTATCCCTGGTATATTCATTCCTAATTTTATTCATTCTCGTGTGTCCACACATCCACCTAAGCATTATCATCTCTGCAACTCCCATTTTTTGCTCATGTACACAATTCACTGCCCAACACTCAGAACCATAGAGCATCGCTGGTCTAATTGGAGTGCGGTAAAACTTACCTTTAAGTTTAATGGTACTTTACGATCACACAAGATCTCTGACGCGCCTCTCCACTTCAACCAACCTGCTTGGATTCTATGTATCACATCTTTATCAACATGTGCATCTTTTTGAACTATCGATCCAAGATATTTAAAGTGCTCACTGCGGGAAATATCTTGACCACCCAACTTAATAATGAAGTCATCCGTCCTTCTTACACTACTAAATTGAAGCTCCATATACTCTGTATTTGCCCTGCACAACCTAAAACCCTTCTTTTTAAAAGTGTCTCGTCAAGATTCAATTTTTGCATTTACACCCCCGCGCATCAACCAAAACAAAATCATCTACAAATAATAAACACCAGGGTATTGCTTGTTGGATATGTTTGGTGAACTCATCTAAGACAAGGGTAAAGAGATAAGGGCTTAAAGCAGAACCTTGATGTAAAGCCAACAGTGATAGGGATCTCCTGTGTTAATCCTTTAGATGTCCTCACCCTCGTCACAGAATTTTTATACATATCTTTGATTTGTTAATGTATGATACATTAACACCTTTCTTTTCTATGACTCTCCATACGATCTCTCTTAGAACTTTATCATTAGCTTTCTTAAGATCGATAAATAACATATGCAAACCTTATTTTCTTTCTCAATAGTTGTCAATGAGTCTTCTCAAGAGATGTATAACTTTCATGGCCGACCTCCTTGGTATGAATCCAAATTGATTATCTGAGATGTTGGTCTCTCGTCTTACTCTTCTTTTTATTACTCATTCTCATAGTTTCATGGTATGAATCATTAATTTAATTCCTCAATAATTAATATAATTTTGTATATCTCATTTGTTTTTATACAAAAGTACCAAGATATTTTCTCTTCATTAATCTGACATCCTCTTTGACTTCAGTATCTTACTGAAGAAACATGTAAGACACAAACTTCATGTTTTCCCTAGATATTTTCATACTTTGATGTGTATATTGTCTGACTCAACCGCTTTTCCATTTTTCATTGTTTATGAGTCACATCATAAAAAAAACTATATTAAGCCCAAATTGAACTTAATCAAGTCATATATCATCGTTAAAGAGTCATAAGACCCTCCCCACCACCACCTTAGCCCAAATAGGTAGATTAGGTGTGAATTGTGACTTAATGGGTCAAAATAAGACTAATTGTGTCTCACCTTTGAAAACCAGCCCTCCATGCCTTATCCATGACTGAAACTGGTGGAGGAATGATTTATTCCCTCCACACAATGTCTTCCACATACTCTGACGGTGGTAAAGGCGACAACGGGTCTAAGTTAGGTGTTCACATTTAGAGGGAAGAAGCCGAACCCACCTCAACTCATATAAATAGGACCCCCAACCCCTAGCAATGGCATCACACCTCCTTTACGACCCAAAACAAAACCCTAGCCTCAACCCTAACCCCTCTGGCGATCACCGATTATGGAATCAATCATATTCGGCCAAACTGATACCATGGCAAGCCACTGACACTCCATCCACCTCCATCCCTTATGAGCTCCCGCTAATTCCCCTCATACCTAGAAAGATTTCTTGACCTCCAGCGAGATCTCCCTTCACCGGAGGAATCAAATCGGGCGAGGATATAATCTTCGAACTACCCAATTAAAGTCGACAGACAACCACCGGCTCCTATAGCCGGTGGAGCGTCGGGATCTTCCCAGTGGCCCTTTAAGTTCGGTCGTCACCGGAGAAGGTAAGAAGTTGAAAAAGTGGTGGTAAAATCCACCTCGAGCCATGGTTTGGGCTTCTCATGCCGCCACCGCCGGCGGCAGATCATCAGACTATCGCCGACAAAAACGCATGCCACCGGTGAACAGACCGGGAACAACGACAGATGGTATTGGAATGCCAGCAGCGGCGGTAAGGGCTACAGTTGCATGGGATCGACGGTGGATTACAGCCACCGTCTGATCCCATGTAGAATCAAATCATGTCGGTCGAAATCATAGGACAATGATTGGGACATTTTTCTGATCTGATGCATCACACAGTGCATGAAATTCGTTGTCTGAGTCCATCTGAACTATCGGATTTGCATTGAGATCAAATTCGCCTCTCTAATTCTATTATGATTGTTGAAATCTGTTATTTTATTCCGTTTTCATATCTAAATATTAAATAGATAGTGGTTGATTCATGAAAAGTGTAAACATGAAAGTTGTATAAAATTTTGTTCTCTACAACTCTGATGAAGATTGTAGAAACATAAAGTCAAACCTTATATATACTTTGTCATGATAAAAATACAGGAGAGAGTACAAATATATAGGAGAAGAGAAGGAGAAAGAATCATATATAAAAGATGTGGGACTAATAGAAGAAAAAAAAAAGCAGACCTATAGATGGGCCTTAAACATGGGCTTTTACATTGTTTCCCCTTATATTCTCTAACACTCCCCCGCAAGCTGGAGCGTACAAGTCGTAGGCACCAAACTTAGACAGGAACTGATGGTAAAATTTCCGAGGTAATGCCTTGGTAAGAGTGTCAGCAACTTGCCCAAAAGCAGGAACATGCTCAAGCTTTAGCATTTTCGATTGGACCTTTTCTCGAACAAAGTGACAGTCAACTTCAATATGTTTGGTCCACTCATGGAACACAGGGTTCTTTGCAATATGGATTGCAGCCTGACTGTCACAGAACAAAGTTAAAGGTGAGGATAATTTAACTCCCAAATCCATACGAAGACTTTCCAGCCATGTTAGTTTTGATACAACGGTCGCCATCGCACGGTACTCAGCCTCAACAGACGAGCGAGCAAACACCGACTGCTTCTTACTTCTCCATGTGATAAGATTTCCTCCAAAGTACAGAAACCAATTGTAGATCATCGGTCGTCCAGCAAGCCCGCATAATCCGCATCAGAGTAAGCAATAAGAGAAAGCTCTGAAGATGATTTATACATAAGTCCTTGTCCAAGAGCAATCTTCACATATCTGAGAATGTGTTCCACTGCCTGAAGGTGGGAAACTCATGGAGTGTGCATAAAGCGGCTGACCACTCCAACCGCAAATGAGATATCTGGTCTTGTAACTGTTAGGTATATCAGTTTTCCCACGAGACGCTAATAGTATTCCGGATTTGGAAGTAGAGAATCAAACTCAGATCCTGAGCACATAACTTGTGATTGACTTCCAACGGGGTCTCCGCAGGTTTGCACCCTGAAAGGTCAACATCTTGTAGAAGGTCAATGCAATACTTGCGCTAGGATAAGACAAGGTCATCAGGTCATTGTGCAGCCTCTAGTCTAAGAAAATACCGAAGGTTTCCCAGATCTTTGATTTGAAAGACAGAATTTAAATGTTGCTTAACATGTTGAATCTCAGCGGAGTCATCACCCGTGATCAAAATATCGTCCACATAAATCAATAGTATTACAGTCCTGGTTGATTGGTGATGAGTGAAAAGAGAGAAATCTGCGGAGCTTCGTTTGAAACCAACCTCACGAACTGCCTTGCTGAATTTTTCAAACCACGCCCGAGGAGACTGTTTGAGATCATAAATAGATTTTCGAAGTAAACATACACGAGTCTCCCCTGTGGTCTCAAACTCGAACGGTTGCGGTTGATGCACGTAAACAGTCTCTAGAATATCATCATTCAAAAAGGCATTTTTCACATCCAGCTGATAAAGGGGTCACTGGCGATGAACAGCTAAGGAGAGCAGAACCTGAACCGAATTTAATTTTGCGACAGGGGAGAAGGTTTCATCATAATTGATGGAGAAAATCCCGGAGGTGTTTTATGAAAAAGAGAAGATGAAGATGAAGATGATGTTCTCCGAATCTATATTCGATAAAGGCAAGTGTACCTTATCGCTTATAGCATAGGATATAATATCAAGGTCGTATTAGAACCAAGGCGCATCGATTACTTCTACTTCAAAGAGATTTCTGTTATTTTATCAATTAGATACTTTGATTTGGTTTGCAAATGAGAGAACGGTTATACAATAAAAGAGGATGATTAAGCAATAATTTAAAAGGTTAGTACTTGATCTTGAATCACCTTGGAATGAAAATGACCAAAAAAATAGATAAATCTCTAATTCTTTTTAACGAAGATGCTTGGACCGTGGAGGTTCCCAAAATATGAACGCACCTCTTTCAAGGCTACGCCCAACTGAGTTTAGGTTGATCAACCGAACTTTCGTTCTATAATTGAAACCCCTAAAACTCGCTTTATGTAGTGAACCTCTCTATTGGATTTGACTCCAATCCGGGAAATTTATGTCGTCCTCTTTCAAGGATTGCATTCAACTCCCTTTACCCATGAGCGATCAATCCATACGCATGATCCTTTCGGCTACTAGAGTATGGAAACAGAAGAGAAAATCATATATCGATGATATGACCTCTCTATAAATTAATCAAGGGTAAATCCTAAACATTTGTTCAAAGAGAAAGAGAAGATATGGATTAAGAAAAAGAGATCATTTCATTACTCGGATCATTTCGATCAAGCACTAAACAAAGTTTAGTTACTCATAATATAGGAAATGAAAATCATGTTAAGAATATGCATAAAAAGAAAAAGAAAGAGGGAAAGGGAATAACAAACTAATTTATTTCTTATTGTAAAGAAGTTACAAAAGATTTCAAAAAAGACATTATAAAGAGAGTTTGCAAGAAGATTACAAGTACGATAAAAGAAATTGTAAGAACATTAAAGCATGAAAATATTAAACTAAAATACTCTAAAAACAAACTCCAATGGCTCTCTACAATGCTCAAAATGAAGTAGGAAGGATGATCCTTTCCCCCTTCTTCATGCCTATTTATAGGGCCAAAACCAAAGGGGTAGAGTTGGAATTTGGCATGAGGATGAAGTTTCCATGAAGCATCCCTTGGTCAAAAAGCACATGTTGGTTTAAAATTCAAAGGTGGCTAGCCTCTTTCACACTTGTCATGAAAAGCATGATAAAATTTGGCTAGCTTTCTCTCTTTACATGAAACTTCCTTTAAGGACACATGTTGAATATAAAGTCAAAGGTGGCTAGCTTATTTCACATTTGTCATGAAAAAATCACATAGGACCATTGTGGCTTCATTCCATTCTTGAATATTGTTCAACAACACCATGACATGAGTGCACTTGACATTTATTTTGGCACACCATAACTGAAGGCATGTTATTTTTGAATTGATAATGCAATTTGTCCCGGGATCCTCGGTTCTTGCTCAAAGACGAGAATCATTCATGCAGGAAATCTGCTGGACAGCAACTTCGACGGAGGATTCCCGAAGCTACATAAATCCGATGAAGGCGTGTAACCATGCGTTGGAAAGGTATTTCCGAGGGCTACAACTTTCATGTTCAGCCCAAGATCTGATTCTGGCCGCAACATGTCCAAAAGTGGCCCCGAAGTTCGCTGCGCGCAGAAAATATAGTAAAATAGGCATGGTTAGGATAGAATTATAAAAAGATATGATTTAGCGAATAAAATTAACATTATAAAAATATTTATATTAGATTATTTAGATTTTTATATTAATAATTTAGGTCAAATTATGCATCATCAAATTCCCCCATACTTATTATTTTGCTTGTCCTCAAGCAAAGACATACGAACTAGAAAAAATAAAAAAAACAAACCAAACAAATTGGCTATGCCAAACACAAGTACGATGCGAAATTAAGGTAGAGGAATTATGAAAAGAAAACAAAATATTTTTACTTAGTCTTGGCATAGAATTTTACAATTTTCACTAGCATAAAAAAATAAATCATCCCATGTTTTTAAGCAAAACTAAAAATTGAGTAATGTGATAAATGAAAAGGATATTTAGTTGCTACTAAAATCTAAGAGACATTTTATATTCATACCAATCTAAATCAAAGATCAATACTGCTACCTAAGAATTTACTCAATTTACTTTCTCGCTACCGTACTAAAAATAAACCTCAGAAGCATGAATCAAAAGGACTTTCATTAGGTGTAAATTTTTGGGTTAGGTTTTAAGGGTGTGGAGTTCAAAAGATAAACATGATGGGTAAAGCACACTTAAAACAAAAAGAAGAGCTTTGCAAATAACTTGTTGCTAGAAAATAAAATTTTGACACCCCAAGTCATTTTGCAATATAAAGTTGGGGTTAAAAGGTCATTCATAATTTTTTTTTTTTTTTGCATATATAAATATATATCATATCTTCTTCCTTCTTTTGAAACAATTGAGTTTTCCCTTTTTTTTTTCTTTTTCCTCTTTTGTAGCAATTGAGATATAATACAAATCTCCACCATTTTCACAAAATATAGTACACACAAGTGATATAAAGCTCAAAAAAGTTTTAAGTGTGCGACATGGGTAAGCTATATGGCTTTGGTGAAAAATAAGTGGGACTTATAAAAAGAAAATGGAAAAGGCACAACGTGGCTAGCAATGGTTAGGAATTTAAGGTTCGGGATGCAAAAGCTCAAACTAATCAAAAAGTTGCCTAGATCATCCTCATGCTCTTAAGTCTACTCAAAGCAAGGTATTACAAAATTCAAGAGACGCAAATTTCAGATAGAAAATAGAGATAATTGACTTTTCATGAAAAATGAAGATAATAAGCATCTTAGATTAGTTCGCATCTACTATACTTAACACTAATCAATCATTTCAAATATTTTTAAAAGAGAAAACAAGGGATGGTAGATTTTATAAAAGTGAAAAACATAAAAAAATGGCTATGAAAAAGTGCAAATATTTAAGAATGTTTTTCAAAAATAACATGCTACCTTAATTAGGAACACTACATGAGTCAACATATTACTCATGAAACATAGACAAAATGAAATTTAATTTAATTTATTTCAACTAAACAAGTACATAAATGATTAAAAACAAGAAAATGCAAAGTCATGGGGTACTAAAAGATTTAGCAAAGATTAACTCAAATTATTAATTATTTTATAAAAGTTTTATCTTCTCTTTTTTTTGTATATATATTAAAGACAAAAGAAAGAATATATTTTTTTTGAAATATATTGTAAATGAAATTTATTTTTTGAATTTTTGGAATTTATATATTTTTAAAATTTTATTATTTAAGGACTTATACCCCCATACTTAAAGTTAAACATTGTCCCCAATGTTTAAAACTAAGTATGAAGTAATAAAAATGCTATAAAAGAAGAAGTGAGGAAAGAGGACATCCCTGATGGTGAAATCGAGGAGGCTAGAAGGAAACCTGCAAATACATGTTAAAACAAAGAAAATAATAATAAGAAGATAAAGTTTGGGGTGCCTCCCAAAAGCGCTTTGTTTACCGTCGCGTAGCTTGACTAATTGGCATGGAAGATTATATGGTGAGGGTCTCAATATTGGTGGCCGAAGTATCATTAGAGAAATAAAATTTTAATCGGTGGCCATTCACTTTAAAGGAGCCGAGTTCCGGGTGGGAAATAAGAACGGTCCCATATGGCCAAACCTCTTTGACGACAAAGGGGCCGGACCATCGAGATTTTAACTTTCCTGGAAAAAGACGAAGGCGTGAGTTGTAAAGAAGGACTAGATCCCCCGGTGAAAAACTTTTAGGAATTTTAATATTTTTATCATGGTAGAACTTTGAGCGCTCCTTATAAAACTTATTATTTTCATATGCGTTAGCACGCCATTCATCTAGTTCGTTCAGTTGGAATTTTCTTTGCTCGGAGGACAAAGTATAATCAAGATTGAGGAATTTTAGCGCCCAATAGGCACGGTGCTCTAACTCAACTGGAAGGTGGCAAGCTTTGCCGTAGACTAATCGGTATGGTGTACAACCAATGGCGGTCTTGTATGCCGTCCGATAAGCCCATAGAGCATCATCGAGCTTCAAAGACCAGTCCTTCCTATTAAAAGAGACAGTCTTCTCCAAAATCCTCTTGAGCTCGCGGTTCACTACCTCCACTTGGCCACTAGTTTGTAGGTGATAGGCGGTGGAGAGTTTGTGTGTAACGCCATATTTTGCTAAAATTTTAGCAAACTGGCTATTGCAGAAGTGTGTGCCCCTATCACTAACTATAGCACGAGGCGTGCCAAAACGAGAGAATAATTTCTTCAAAAATTTAATGACCACTCTTGCATCGTTGGATGGGAGAGCTTGTGCTTCCGCCCACCTCGACACGTAGTCGACTGCGACGAGAATATATTTATTATTAAATGAGGGAGGGAGAGGACCTACGAAATCGATACCCCATAGATCGAAAATTTCACACTCCATAAAGAAGTTTTGGGGCATTTCGTCTCGGCGAGATATGTTACCTGACCTTTGGCACTTGTCGCATCCACTTACAAAAGAGTGAGCATCCTTAAAGATCGAGGGCCAGTAGAAACCGACCTCCAGCACTTTCCTTGCGGTCCGGCTTGCTTGATAATGTCCGCCGGTTGGTCCTTCATGGCAGTGCCGCAATATTTGCAAGCCTTCCTCGCTCGATACACATCTTCTTACCACTTGATCTGCGCAGATACGAAATAAGAAGGGGTCCTCCCAAAAGTAGTTCTTCGCGTCGGAAAAGAATTTCTTCTTTTGTTGACTTGAAAAACCTTTTGGCAGGACCCGAGCCACTAGATAGTTGGCCAAATCCGCAAACCAAGGGGTAGAAGAATTCGTTAATTTTTCGATGGCGAGGAGGCGCTCTTCAGGGAATTTATCATCAATATCAGCTTCCACCAGCGTTTCCGCAGCAGGGTTTTCTAAGCGGGAGAGATGATCGGCCGCCAAGTTCTCCGCTCCTTTATTGTCCCGGATCTCCAAGTCAAATTCTTGCAGTAGGAGGATCCATCTTAATAATCGGGGCTTGGCGTCTGCCTTGTTTAGTAGGTACCTAAGGGCAGAATGATCAGTAAACACAATGACTTTAGAGAGTGTAATATAAGACCTAAACTTATCAAACGCAAAAACAATTGCCAGAAGTTCTTTCTCTGTAGTTGTGTAATTGGCCTGTGCGGATGTGAGTGTCTTGCTTGCATAATAAATTGGGTGAAAATACTTGTTCACCCGTTGGCCTAACACTGCGCCTACAGCAATGTCACTTGCATCGCACATTATCTCGAAAGGAAAGGACCAATCTGGTGCTACTAGAATTGGCGAGTTGATAAGCTTATCTTTGATAATATTAAAAGCTGTTAAACATTCATTATCAAAAATGAAAGAAGACTCTTTTTCTAGCAAGTGTGTTAACGGCTTTGTAATTTTGGAAAAATTTTGTATAAACCGCCGATAAAAACCTGCGTGACCAAGGAAACTTCTAATAGATTTTACATTTGTGGGAGGGGGAAGTTTCTCAATCACCTCGATCTTGGCCTTATCAACCTCGATTCCTTTACCCGATATTTTATGACCGAGTACCAACCCCTCTCGGACCATGAAATGACATTTTTCCCAATTTATGGCTAGATTCGTATCTTCACAACGTTGAAGAACACGTTCAAGATTAGCTAAGCATGATTTAAAAGAATTTCCAAATACGGAAAAGTCATCCATGAAGACTTCCATCACATCCTCAACCAACTCATCAAAGATGGCCAACATACATCTTTGGAATGTAGCTGGTGCATTGCAAAGGCCAAATGGCATCCTTCTATAAGCAAAGGTGCCGAAGGGACAAGTAAAGGTTGTTTTCTCTTGGTCCTCGGGTGAGATTGGTATTTGGAAATATCCCGATAAACCATCAAGAAAGCAATAGTAGGAGTGACCGGAAAGGCGTTCTAAAATTTGATCAATGAATGGCAAGGGAAAGTGGTCTTTTCGGGTGGCATCATTTAATTTTCTATAGTCGATGCACATCCGCCAACCCGTAACAGTACGAGTTGGAATTAGTTCATTGTTCTCATTAACCACTACTGTCATGCCGCCTTTCTTTGGTACTACTTGCACGGGGCTAACCCACGGGCTATCCAAAATCGGGTAGATAATTCCTGCATCTAATAGTTTAATTACTTCAGCCTTAACGACGTCTTTCATGTTGGGATTAAGTCGTCGCTGAGGTTGTACACTATTGCGAGAATTATCTTCAAGTAATATTTTGTGTGTGCAGAAGGAGGGGCTTATCCCTTTAATATCAGATAATTGCCAAGCTATAGCTCGGCGATGCCTATTTAAGATTTGAATTAATTCGAAAATTTCCGAATCACACAAAGTAGAAGAAATGATGACCGGCAATTTAGAGTCTTTTTCTAAAAAGACATATTTTAGGTGCTCTGGAAGTTGCTTAAGCTCAAGAGTAGGTGGTACTTCGTAAGAGGTCGTGATTTTAATACTCTCTAAGCCAATTGGCTCAGGAGGCGAAAAACGAGATAATTCCTTAAAACAAAATAATTCATCATGTTCTGCATCATCACAAGATATGGGACACAAATTAGAAAATGATGAAAAATCTTCTTCAAATGATGCATCTAGATGGTAACAAGAATCATCATTTGAAAGAGAATTGCGCATTGAGCGGTTTATACTGAAAGTAACTTCATCATCTCCAACACGAAGGAGGAGTTTTCCGTTACTCACATCTATTATTGCGCGGGAGGTGGCAAGGAAGGGGCGGCCGAGTATGAGTGGTACTTCAGCATCCTCTTCGATGTCAAGAATGACAAAGTCCATCGGAAAGATGAACTTGTCAACCTTGACTAACACGTCTTCCACTACCCCTACTGGATACTTAACAGAACGATCCTCTAGTTGTATACTTATTTTTGTTGGGATTGGATCTCCTAACCCCAATTTCTTAAACAAAGAGTAAGGCATTAGATTTATGCTAGCACCTAGGTCGGCGAGGGCATGCTTTACTAATAAATTGCCAAAGAGGCACGGGATAGAAAACCGTCCCGGATCATTCAATTTTTGAGGCAATTTATTTAATAAAGCTGCTGAGCATTCTGCATTGAGGGAAACACGTGAGATATCTTCAAGTTTCTTTTTATTGGAGAGTAACTCCTTGAGATATTTCGCGTATTTAGGCATTTGAGAGATTGCCTCGCAGAAGGGAACATTTATATGAATTTGTTTTAAAATTTCTAAAAAAATTTTGTATTGCTCCTCTACTCGCTCATTTTTAATTTTAGATGGATAAGGGGGTGCAGAAGTAGAAACAAGAGGAGATTTTGAAGCATTCGGAGAATTAGAAAATAAAACTGGAGGGGGTAAAATAGAAACAGTTACCTCGGGTTCAATCCTACTTGGAGAGGTTACCTCCTTTCCACTGTGAAGGTTGATGGCATTTGCATTCTCCCTTGGATTCGTCTCAGTGTTGCCCGGCAAAGCTCCATGCGGGCGCTCGGCAATCATTTTGGCAAGCTGGCCAATTTGATTCTCTAAGTTCTTTACAGATCCGGTGAGATTCCGGATGTTGGATTCGTTCGAGGCAACATATTTAGAAAATACCTCTTCAATCGAAGAGGGCTTTGGTGGTGGTGGAAGAAAACTAGGTGGGTTCATATTAGGAGGGCGCTGGGCATTACTTTGATTGCTCCATGAGAAACGGGTGGTTCCTATAACCTGGATTATAAGCATTGTTATACGGAGCGTTGTTCTGGTTAAAGGAAGGACGAGTAAGATTCCCCATGAAATCAACTTGTTCTTCAATAAAAGTATTATTAGTATTATTTGCCCAAGAAGGAGTGGCAGAGGAAGCAGATATCTCTGCCACTTGCTTGCTTAAACGTTCAAGTTGTAAAGCTAAATTAGCTGTCATATCAACTTCATAAAGTCCTACCGGCTTGCTAGGGCGCGCTCGGGGCACATTCCACTGATAGGCATTCATGGCCATTTCCTCAAAAAGCTCTTGAGCGGCCTCTGGGGTTTTATTATTGAGAGTACCCCCAGCGGCTGCATCAATCATCTGCCTTGTTTGGAAATTTATGTCATTATAGAAAATTTGTACTTGTTGCCAAGTAGGAAGTGCATGGTGAGGACATCTACGCAATAGTTCCTTAAAGCGCTCCCACGTGTCGTAGAGAGTCTCCGAGTCTATTTGCATATATGATGCGATATCAGTGCGTAGTTTTGCGGTTTTTGCAGGAGGAAAGTACTTTGTAAGAAATTTTCCCGCCATCTCGGCCCATGTAGTGATGGATCCTCTAGGGAGAGAGCCCAGCCACTGCTTGGCCTTTGACCGTAAAGAAAATGGAAAAAGACGTAATCGAATGGCATCATCCGTGACACCATTGATTTTGAAAGTATCGCAAATCTCGAGAAAATTTGAAATGTGGCAATTTGGATCCTCGTCCGGGAGACCATCGAAGGTTACCGACTGCTGCACCATTTGTATAATGCTGGACTTGATCTCAAAGTTATTGTTTGCCACTGCAGGGCGGACAATACTTGATTGTGTTCCTTCCAAGTTCGGCCGTGCATAATAGGACATGGTCCGTTGCTGGGCTTCATTAGGATTGGGGTCATCCATAGTTGTTATATTAGTATCTCCGATAGATTCTTCAAAAATAATTGGTAAATCCTGTCCACGAGATTGAAGGCGTCGCCTAAAGGTGCGCTTAATTTCTGGATCAAAATGGGATTCAGGATTATTCGAAGAATTTGCTCGGGTCATATACTAGAAGAAAAAAAAAGACAAATGATTAAAGATGAGTTTAAAAATTAATAATGGAATTTTTTTTCTTTTTGTTCTTTTTAGGCGGTTTTAGGTATATTATTAAGATATATATATTTTAGAAAAAAAAAATGATAAAATTAACAGTTATCTTTTTTTTTTGAAATATCGACGCAAGTCCCCGGCAACGGCGCCAAAAACTTGATGGAGAAAATCCCGGAGGTATTTTATGAAAAAGAGAAGATGAAGATGAAGATGATGTTCTCCGAATCTATATTCGATAAAGGCAAGTGTACCTTATCGCTTATAGCATAGGATATAATATCAAGGTCGTATTAGAACCAAGGCGCATCGATTACTTCTACTTCAAAGAGATTTCTGTTATTTTATCAATTAGATACTTTGATTTGGTTTGCAAATGAGAGAACGGTTATACAATAAAAGAGGATGATTAAGCAATAATTTAAAAGGTTAGTACTTGATCTTGAATCACCTTGGAATGAAAATGACCAAAAAAATAGATAAATCTCTAATTCTTTTTAACGAAGATGCTTGGACCGTGGAGGTTCCCAAAATATGAACGCACCTCTTTCAAGGCTACGCCCAACTGAGTTTAGGTTGATCAACCGAACTTTCGTTCTATAATTGAAACCCCTAAAACTCGCTTTATGTAGTGAACCCCTCTATTGGATTTGACTCCAATCCGGGAAATTTATGTCGTCCTCTTTCAAGGATTGCATTCAACTCCCTTTACCCATGAGCGATCAATCCATACGCATGATCCTTTCGGCTACTAGAGTATGGAAACAGAAGATAAAATCATATATCGATGATATGACCTCTCTATAAATTAATCAAGGGTAAATCCTAAACATTTGTTCAAAGAGAAAGAGAAGATATGGATTAAGAAAAAGAGATCATTTCATTCCTCGGATCATTTCGATCAAGCACTAAACAAAGTTTAGTTACTCATAATATAGGAAATGAAAATCATGTTAAGAATATGCATAAAAAGAAAGAGAAAGAGGGAAAGGGAATAACAAACTAATTTATTTCTTATTGTAAAGAAGTTACAAAAGATTTCAAAAAAGACATTATAAAGAGAGTTTGCAAGAAGATTACAAGTACGATAAAAGAAATTGTAAGAACATTAAAGCATGAAAATATTAAACTAAAATACTCTAAAAACAAACTCCAATGGCTCTCTACAATGCTCAAAATGAAGTAGGAAGGATGATCCTTTCCCCCTTTCTTCATGCCTATTTATAGGGCCAAAACCAAAGGGGTAGAGTTGGAATTTGGCATGAGGATGAAGTTTCCATGAAGCATCCCTTGGTCAAAAAGCACATGTTGGTTTAAAATTCAAAGGTGGCTAGCCTCTTTCACACTTGTCATGAAAAGCATGATAAAATTTGGCTAGCTTTCTCTCTTTCCATGAAACTTCCTTTAAGGACACATGTTGAATATAAAGTCAAAGGTGGCTAGCTTATTTCACATTTGTCATGAAAAAATCACATAGGACCATTGTGGCTTCATTCCATTCTTGAATATTGTTCAACAACACCATGACATGAGTGCACTTGACATTTATTTTGGCACACCATAACTGAAGGCATGTTATTTTTGAATTGATAATGCAATTTGTCCCGGGATCCTCAGTTCTTGCTCAAAGACGAGAATCATTCATGCAGGAAATCTGCTGGACAGCAACTTCGACGGAGGATTCCCGAAGCTACATAAATCCGATGAAGGCGTGTAACCATGCGTTGGAAAGGTATTTCCGAGGGCTACAACTTTCATGTTCAGCCCAAGATCTGATTCTGGCCGCAACATGTCCAAAAGTGGCCCCGAAGTTCGCTGCGCGCAGAAAATATAGTAAAATAGGCATGGTTAGGATAGAATTATAAAAAGATATGATTTAGCGAATAAAATTAACATTATAAAAATATTTATATTAGATTATTTAGATTTTTTATATTAATAATTTAGGTCAAATTATGCATCATCAATAATCAAGGCCATATTGTTGAGTAAAACCCCGTGCCAAAGGTCGAGCCTTCAAGCGATCAACTGTCTCATCCGCTGCATTCTTGATTATAAAGATCCACTTGCAACTGACACAACTTTGGCCAGGAGGAAGAGAGACCAGTTCCCAAGTCTGATTACCCCATAGAGCAGTCATTTCTTCATCCATGGCTGCACGCCACCCCGGATGTTGGAGAGCTTCCTGCACAGAGTTAGGAATAGAGATGGAGGAGAGAGAGTAAATGTAAGAAGAGGTGGAGAGAGCCGTTGTAAAGAGACATAATTGGCCAAGGGATGAGCCGTCGAAGGTGATGCCGAATCAACAAGCCGCGAGGATACACCGGTAGAAGGAAGCTGATGCAGGGCATCTGGACGTGGAGGACGACGAGTGTAAACCTGAATGATAGGAGGTTTGGAGGGGACAGACAGTGCTGTAGGAATTGGAAGCAGAGGAGGAGTGGGTAGAAGGGGTGGAAGCGGTGACGTAACTGGAACTGTGGGTCGAGATAGTGGAGAAGGAATAAGAGAATCAGTAGGACTGATGTGATATGGTTGTTCTTCATGAAAAGTGACATAACAGAGACAGCCACCTTCCCGATGGTAGGGTAATAACACACATATCCCTTCTGAGTGCAAGAGTACCCGACAAACATAGCTTTGATAGCACGAGTGGCTAACTTGTCAGTTGGAGGACCAAGGTGATGGACATAACGTGTACATCCAAACACACGAGGAGTAAGAGAGAATAGCGTCTTGGATGGGTAAAGGAGAGTGACAGGAGCCACAAAGTGGAGGATAGACGAGGGCATGCGATTGATGAGATGACAAGCAGTGGAAACCGCAAAGTTCCAGTAGAGAAGAGTAAGATGCAGATTTAAACTATTTTAAATGGATGTCAAAACTGTTTTTCTTAACGGGTATATTAAGGAAGAGGTTTATGTAGAACAACCTCCAGACTTTGTAAATGAAAAATTTCCTGATCATGTTTTTAAATTAGAAAGGGTTTTTTATGGTTTAAAACAAGCATCCCGAGCATGTTATGATAGATTGACTGTATATTTATTAAAGGATAATTATAAAATGGGTAGTGCTGATTGTACATTTTTTATCAAACGTGTTCATGATGATCTTATAGTTTTACAAATATATGTTGATGACATTATTTTTGGATCCACTAATGAAAAGTTATGTGATAATGTTATGGAAATTATGAAAAATGAATTTGAAATGAGCATGGTAGGAGAACTAACCTATTTTCTTGGTTTTCAAATTACTCAAAGGCATGATGGTATTTTTATTTGTCAATCTAAATATATTCATGATGTGTTAAAAAAAATTGGATTTGAAAATCTAAAACAAGTCAATACCCTCATAAGTGTCTCTTTGAAATTAGGAAAAGATGAAAGTGGAATTTCAATAGATCAAACATTATATAAAGGAATGATCAGTGTTTTAAATGTCGGCCGACATGTCCGACATGTCGGCCGACATGTCCTGTTTGGAGACAAAGCGATATGCATAATAGAAATATATAGGTTATGTCGTTTTTGAAAATATCGGCCGATATATCGGATTTAATCCGATATATCGGCCGATAAAATCGGATGAAGTATCGGACATAAATCAATAAACGGAATAGGGTTATAAAATGTTAAAATCCCGTCGCTCTCCTCACTCGCGTCTCGCGTGACCTAAAGTTATCCCGATCTGCGAAAGGAGAAGCGCTGCTCTCTCCTTTCGTTTCCCCGGCGGTCGTCGTCCTCTCTTGCTTCGCTGCTCTCCTTTCCTGGCTGGCTGGCATTTTTTCTGGCTTCTGAGTTCTGGCATCAGTTTTCTAGCAATCTCATTTTCTTTATTTTCTTACCTCCTTCTTTCTTCCTTCACTACTCCTACCGGCCGGCTTTATTCTGGCATTTTTTCTTGGTGGCCGCAGTTGTCTAGTAATCTCATTTTCTTTATTTTCTTACCTCCTTCTTTCTTCCTTCACTAACAGTCTAACACTCCTACGTGCTTAACTTATCCGGCTCTCACTAACAGTCTAACAACTGATGCCCTAGCTTCTACTCTTGCGTATTAAGGGGATTTTTTTTTCTTCTGGCATTTTTTTCAGCTCTTCTGGCATTTTAGGGTTTTTTTTGGCATATTTCTGGCATTTTTTCTGGCTTTATTCTTGTGGCAGCAGTTGTATAGTAATCTCATTTTCTTTAGAGGTGATGATGAATTAGGACTGTTTGATGAATTTGAATTTTGAAGATTATGGTGTGGTTGGATGATAATTGATAGGTATCTCGGTTGTCCGGTTGTCCCGACTCCCGAGGGATTGATGGCTTGATGTAGAGTGGTTTGATTCAACCATCAGTTGTTCACTGATCTGGAAGGTATCAATCGACTATACATTTAAATCAAAATGAAATAGCTGCTCCTTTTCTGAACCTCAAATGTAGCTTTCATTTTATGCATATAGTTTCATTTTGAGATTCATTTATCATTTGCATTTTGCAGTAATTAAGAATTTAAGATTCAATGTCTTCTCAAGGCTCGAGCAAAATAGGATCTACAAAGGGTGGTAGAGATCCGTTTTGGGCACATGGTGAGAAAGTAGAAGAGAAGGATACCAATCGAATACGATGTCGCTATTGTGCCCAAATCGTTAGTGGAGGCATTAGCAGGTTGAAAAACCATTTAGCTGGACAGAGAGGCAATGTTAGACCGTGCTCCAAAGTGCCGGACGATGTGAAATCTCAAGCCACATCTTCTTTGAGTTCATCCCTAGTCAACAAGCAAGCTAAGATGGCTAGATTAGCAGCTGACCGTGAGGACATAACTGTTGGGTTTGAGATGGATGAGGACACAACAAGTTCACATCAAACTTTGTTCTCTCAAATGAGGACCAAAGGTCCAATGGATAAGATGTTTGAACAGTCAACGGAGGAATTATCACGTAAAGGAAAGGGAGGACAAGCCACAATTGGGGATAAGTGGAAGAAGCAAGCTAGAGAAGATGCCAACACATACATTGCGAGATGGGTATACGAGGCTGGTGTTCCATTTAATGTATGTGCCTTACCATCTTTTGATCATATGTTGCAAGCTATTGGAAAGGTTGGCCCAGGATTGAGAGGTCCCAGCATATACGATTTAAGAGAGAAACATCTTAAAAAAGAAGTAGAGCGTACGAAAGAGTCACTGAGCACATTCACTGCTAGATGTAGAGTCAATGGATGTAGCATACTTACTGATGCTTGGACGGATCGAAGGGGACGGAGCATAATGAATATTGTGGTGCATTGTGATACCGGTCTTGCCTTTTGGATGTCCAAGAATGTTTCGTCGGATGTACATGATGCGAAGTTCATTTTCGAGTTTGTGGATGAGGCAATCGGATCTGAGTCGGGCCCAGGAGAGGAGAATGTAGTGCAGGTAGTTACTGACAATGCTTCAAATAATATGGCAGCCGCAAAGATGCTTACAATGAAAAGGCCTCAAATATTTTGGACCTCCTGTGCTGCACACACTATAAATTTATTACTTGCAGATATAGCAAGGATTAAGCAGATAAAAAATTCCATCACTTTGGGTCGGGCACTTACCGTATTTATCTATGGGCATACTTTTTCCCTTGATCTTTTAAGACAATTTACGAAGGATTTGAATTCTCATGATATTATTCGTCCTGGAGTGACGAGATTTGCTACAGCCTTTCTTTCTCTGCAAAGCATACATGAGAAGAAGAAAGAGTTGAGGGCCATGTTTTCATCTCAACAATGGGATGACGCCAAGTTATCACAGTCTCCACTAGGAAAGAAGGTAAAAGTAATTATATTGTATAATTTATCTGTTTAATAGAATTATTGCATATTTGCATTAATCCAAATCATTTTTTAAATTGCAGGTGTATTCCATAATATTTAATGCTAAATTTTGGGCAGATGTTGAATTGTCTATTAGCATATTTGCTCCATTGGTGAAGGTGTTAAGAAGAGCCGATGGCGATGAGCCTTCGATGGGATGGTTATATGGAGATATGCTAAAAGCTAAGGAGGAGATTGCTCTTGCTCTAGAGAATAAGGAGGCCAGATATCTTCCTATATGGAAACTTATTGATGCACGATGGCAGAGCAAGCTAAGTACTCCATTACATCTTGCTGGATATTTCCTAAATCCTTTTTTTTACTACTCCTCTTGGGAAAGTGTTGAAAGAGATGGAAGATTTATGGATAGTATCATTGAATGTATGTCAAAAATGTATGCAAGAAACACTTCAATCCAAGATCGCATCTCAGATCAAATTTGCTTGTATCGAAATCAAGAGGGGAGTTTTGGGAGAGATGCAGCTAAAAGGCAAAGATGTAGCAATTCCCTCAATCTTGGTAAAAAAAACTTTTTTTGTATGTCTAATATTATTTATTTGCAATCCAAATTTTCATTTACACAACTATTTGTTTTTTTAGTTAATTGGTGGAAGCTTCATGCCAACAGTGCTCCTGAATTAAAGGATATGGCCATAAGGGTACTTAGCCTAACTACCAGTTCATCAGGGTGTGAAAGGAATTGGAGCACATTTGAGATGGTAATTTGCTTTACTTTTTTATATTTACAATGACACTGTTTACAAACATAACACTATATTAAGAAATTAGTATTTTCATATTTTGTAGCTTCATTCAAAGAAACGAAACAGATTAGATCATAAGAGATTAAATGATCTAGTATTTGTGAAGTTCAATGCACAGTTGAAAACCAAATTATTGAGAACAAAAAGAGATCCTATTGCATCAGAAACCTTGGAAGAAGGACAAGTAACTGAGTGGATGGTAAATTGTAACTCCACTGAAAGCTTAGAAGATGAAGATGAAGATGAAGTTTTTCCAGGAGAAGGTTTAACTTGGCAACAAGTGGCTGAATGCATGGATACAAGTTTAGAGCCACGAAAGAGTTCTCGGCAGCCTACTTCCAAGAGAGCTGAAATTTCAAAAGGTAAAAGAAAGTTAATAGAAATTGAGGAAGATGAGGAAGACATTATGCTACATGAAGATGAGGAAGACATTATGCTACAGGAAGATGAGGAAACTGACAAGAGTGAATAGGATGTATGCTTTTTGGCGGTAAGGAATACTTTTATTAATTAATATTAATGTTTGTCTCACATGTACAATGTTAATGTTATATATATAATATTCATCTTAATTATATTTTTTGCTTTTTTCGCACCAGGAACAAGGATTCAGGAGTACATGAGGTGTAGCCGTGTTGGTGATATAACACAACTTTTTTAGACTTATCTACTAGACTATTACTATTAGATATTTTTAAATCTGGACTGTATTATTATTTTTATACCTTTTCTTGCTACTGTACTAGTATCTTATGCTTACTTTGGACTGTCTGGTTGTTGATATCAGTCACAATCTCTTTTAAATCTACACACTTATACATAGAATAACATAGAATACACACTTACACAGTAAAGGCATATTGTTGATGTTTGCTGCACTCTTATTGCTAACATATTATCATATTTGTTTTCTGCTCTATTGCTGAAGAGGAGTGTGCTCTCAATGCTAATAATGATGAGGAGTTACAAGGTTGGGTCAGACATCGTCTTCCCTAATATTATATAATTTATATTATTATGTACTTATTATTGTTTTTTAATTGCAGGTGATGGAGAAACTTCAAAAGAAGAATATATATGGAGTTTCTGATAGAATGGTAGCAGCCTTAGTGCTCCCTACAACACCGACCAACTTTGCGCTTTGACGGGTACTTCTCAATTTGTGATTATAAGTAGATTATTGTTTTTTCATTTGAAATTTTATATATTAGACCATTTTGGACCTTCTTCATTTTGTTGCTCCAAAGATGATGCACTTAAGTTTCTTATTAGTTATTAGTTGCTTGATTTGCTCATTGTCAACATCAAATTTGAAAATACACATAAAATCTAAGTATAAGTAGAAAAGGTAGAAAAATTAATGTAGTTGATAGAGTTAAGAACTTAAGTTAATATGTTATAACTTATAAATTATAAATTTAAGTATAAGTACGAATCCGACATTTTAAAATGTCTCCGACATGTCTCCGACATCCGACATCCGACATCTAAAAACCCAATCCGACATGTCCCCGACATCCGACATTTAAAACCTTGGGAATGATAGGAACACTTTTGTATTTAACCACATCTAGACCTGATATTATGTTCGCAGTATGTTTATGTGCTAGATTTCAGGCTAATCCCAAAGAATCACATTTAAAAGTGGTTAAAAGAATTTTTAGATATCTTATTGGTACATCTAAGCTAGGTTTGTGGTATCCACATAATGATAGTTTTATTTTGCATGATTATTCTGATTCTGATTATGCTGGCTGTTTATTAGACCGTAAGAGCACAAGTGACACTTGTCACTTTCTAAGCTCATCACTTATTTCGTGGTCGAGTAGGAAACAGAATTCTATTGTTTTATCCACCACCGAGGCCGAATATATTGCACTAGGTAGTTGTGCACAAGCTCTTTGAATGAAACAAATCTTAGAAGACTTTGGTATAAAACACGACACCGTTGAACTAAAATATGATAACAAAAGTGCAATTGATTTAACATACAATCCAGTTCATCACTCTAGGTCCAAACATATTGATGTACGTCATCACTTCATTAGAGATCACATTAAACAAAATACAATAAAGGTTAGTTTTATAGGCACCGATTCACAGTTTGTTGATATTTTCACAAAGTCACTTGCAGATTCCGGTTTTTCTTTACTAAGACTAGAATTAGGAATTCTAGACATATCAAGCTAATGAATTGAAATAATTATGAAACAAAAAAATTTAATTATAAATAATAAATTTTATCATTATGACTAATATCACCAAAATGTTAAGAGTCAATAAAATTGCACTACACCAAAACTACAAACTGTCACAGATTAATTAAAATGTTATTACAACACCAATTCCAAACAGAAAACTGAAATAATCTAAAATTCATTGTCGTCTGGCGACACTGAATGTCGTCTGGTGACACTGAATGTCGCCTGGCGATATCTTCAACAGTCCAATTCAGCCTGAAACCTTCATAAATTCATGTTGTCGACAGCACTAGTATCCTCTTGATCTTCTGCCGAACTTTGCCCACTGTTTCGTGTCCGGCGAGGTCGGCGAGTTGACGATTGCGGAGGCTCCACAACTGGATTATCCTATTCGGCCGCCTCTGCCGGAGTTGGTTTCAACTTCAGGCTCTTGGTCAGAAATTTAAAGAATTTCTGAATTCCCGAAAAATTCTTCTTCACTTCCTTCTTGTGTTCTTCAAACGACTCTCGTAAGTCGTCCAACCCTTCACGTAATGAACCACCTCTTGAAAGTGGTGGGTTCCTGATAGTTGACACCGATTCACTAGTACGAGTGGAACCACCTCGTGATCCACCTCTTGAAATTATAGAACCCGTAGAGAATATAGTCTGTTCGCAGTCATTGAAATAGAACTCCGGGTCGATCCAACTATATTTCTTATACAAAATACGATGAATCACCGCACCCATAGGTAGAGTGTTCAACTTCTTCCTTAAAAACATGAAAGTTTTCTTTAGGAAAACACTAGATCTGAGTTTAGGGATATGAAAACAAACTTAAATCTATGAAAACACTTCTCTAAATACGTGGATCTATGATCTCCTCTCTCAAAAATACAATTTCTAAGAAAATCCCTAAACATAGAAAAGTGTACTTCAAAAACTGAAAATTTATTATCCAAATTTCAAAAAATCTACCCTAAGATCATTTAGATCTAAAAATCCTAAAGGATGCAAGAGAAATTTCATTAGAAATACCTTGAAATTAGGATTAGGCCGCCGTCGGGTTCGTCTTCCGCTTCAAGTCTTCAGGAGAAAATAATGCAAACGGTGCATTTAACCTAAATCGATCAGCTTTTATATTTCTGCACTGTCGCCGATCGGCGATATCCGATATCGCCGGGCGACAGCAAAAATTTACCTTTATGCCACTCTGTCTTGATTTTTCAGGTTTAGGCGTGGTACAATGTATATTCGATAATTTTAAGTATCTATAATATTGTTCACTTATTCAAACTTCAAATATCATATTCTATATACATCTCTCCTAGTGTATTATACTTATGAAATTGTTTACGCATACTTATAAGTATGAGAAATATTTTAGTAATGATAATATTGTTTCACCCACAATTGTGAAAATCTACATATGACTTCCCCTTACTACATATGTGAATTGTGAATGTTCTACCATAACCACTAGATTTCATGCTGACACTATAACTTTATCCTACTTTTTTGCACAATTCATATTTGATTATCCTATATGCTCACACAAGTGAATTCGAAATCATTTGTCAAGTCAAATCAAAAAAAAATTGCTTATTTAACAATAACAAATTCACGTTTTTGTTGATGTGTTGCAAAATAAAAAGAAAAAAAAACTGACAAGGAACCTCCACCAAACACTACTTACCCTTCTGATAAATCTTAATAAGCATTGTGAGATTGAGTACCTTTGAAAGAATTGTAAAGTGTCTTGTAAATCCTTTATATGGATATTACTTTAATCTTTGTGCTCTGAATTCTTGGATACATGTACAGCTAGTTATGTATATTTCTATGTTATGTTGTTTTTTCACATTTCACGTGCTCACATATTTGTAAGGATTCTAATTATGTGTTTTTATCAATCTCTCGCATGTACACAACATTATCTTCTCTAAAATTTCTTCTCATGAGACCGCAAATGATTCTATTTTATCTTCACTAGAGTATATGTATATGATATAAATGGATGAAAGTTAACAATGTTAGTTTTCACTCACACTCTTCATTACTATACATTGTTTCATATGTTCTATACTTATTTCTTCATTTGTCATTTTTCCAAATTTTGCTTCCGCATCACTCTGCTATTTCTTTTGACAATACCAAAAGGGGGAGAATTTATTGAGAAACCATTCATAATCAGGATTGATTTTAATTATGATTTTAATTAAATTAAAAATAACATACATTGGTTCAATCTGCTTAACTTTAGGGGGAGTATACATGTAGGGAGAGTGTTACATCCAAAAGGAGTTTTGTGCACATACAAATGCTTAGTCTTGCTAATAGCATTTGGGATTTGATTTGGGTCAGAACAGAGGAGCTAAGGCGTTGTCGCCCGGCGACATCCAGTATCACCACCCGGCGACAGTGGACCAAACAATGTGGCGTTGAGTGAACTCAACGCAATCAACGCCTATGTGCAGTTACTGTCGTTGTCGCCCGGCGACATCGATATCGCCAGGCGACAGTGTAACGGCCCAAAACATGAAATGATCTAAACCGATAGAATAAATTTCAATTCTAACTATCCTCTATGATGAAAATGAGATAATCAGTGCTACTTGGAGTCACTTTGAGAGTTTCGCGGCACTCAAGGTTTGAGGGCATGTTGTTGTTGCTGTTTTTTTTTATATGCTGGAAAAGTTGGTTATATAAATAATTCTTTATGTATATCCATTTACATTGGGATGAGCGGCTAATTTTGGGGGATCAGCTGTACTGCTGGTTAAATGTTATCTTAAATAATTGACTTTGAGTTGGTTTCATGAGGAGTTTAGCACAAGTTAAGCCTCCATTAAATGAGACGGTGGATTAAATGAGACGGTGGATTAAATGAGACGGTGGATTTCATGAGGCGGTGGCTTTTATGAGGCGGTGACCTTAATAGATGCTGCTCTCTATTCTTTTGGGAGGAGGGATTCGATATGTTTTTCATCTCCTGAAGTTGGAACGGGACGAAGGCAGCTAGGGTTGGTTTGTTCGTTCCTTCCTTTGCTCGCTCCATCACTCTCCTCCGCTCTTAGTCGGCATCAGAAAGGTTACTTTGTGCTCGGCAAGGGCTTGTTCTTGATCGATGGATCTCGACGTCAAACAACCTATGGTGAGATTTACTTATTCATTTAGCAATTGAGTTTCTATATTTTGTTGCCATGATGTTCGGACAACTAGAGTTTTCGAGTTTTTATGGGCTTTGACCTACGGTTGGCCGGTGGTTGCTGCCCCACTTCTTGTTGCCAGTGTTATTAAGCCAAATCTAAGTGCTTGTGTGTGTTGTTAACCCCAATCTAATTGTTACATCTCCTCTTCTTTTTGGGGGTTTTGAGGTAACAGGTTGTCTACTTTACTATTGGCTATCGATTTGATTTCTATTGTGTTTGCCGTACTATAAAGAGGTGTAACATAGAATGAGTTCGCCACAGTTAACTATCTCAGTTGTTACCTTATTTAGTGTCTATTGGCCAGCTATTTGATAGTCTTATAGAAGTTGATGCGGGTTTTTCTTCATGGCCGACTACTATAATTCAGAGTATGGAGTATTCATTAGGCTCTTCTCTGTTGGCTGCTAAGTAAAATGAGTTTTATAATTACTTTGCACTTATGCTTTATGGTTATGCAAACATTGAAGGTTAAGTAAGTAGCTTCCAAATGATGTTAATCTAATTGTCAACGTCATAACTATAAAGAGGTGTAACCCCGATAGAAAAGTGCCTACTGAAACGATTGCTAATCACAGATATCGCGAAGGATGGCACCTCCAAATAAATGCGACAATGATATGAGTTGCAATAAAAGAAAAGAACGACTGATGGTGAGAGCTACATGTTTAAGTTTATGCTTTATTGCCCTCTTTTTCATTATGTACACTCTAATTATTAGCATGTCAAACTCATGGTTACCTATTTATTATTAGCATGGAATAATTTTATATCACTGATAATGATTACTCGCATATGTATGGCCTTGTATAAAGGCAAACAAGTGATTAGCTTCTGAGGGGATTAAGAAACAAATGAACCCTAAGTATAGAAATGAAATGTACGACAAACATAAATAAGAATGCATCGATGCAAGGTACTGATAAGGGTATAACTGAACCTGAATGCGCATACAAATACTGATGATTTGCCAAACCAGTCGAGCCTGAGGGCATAAACGCGTGTTGTACGTACTGGTTTTGGTATACTGATGACCCGGAAGGGTCGGGCCCAAAGAATGAAATACTGAAATATGGATATTGATACTGATACTGTGATAGTTACCCTTATCATGACCTAAAGTAAAAGATACCTTAAGAATGATAGTGATACAGATAGAATTGAGATAGATTCACAGTTACATAGTTTTACAGTTACATTGCTTACATAAATTGTATGATTACAGTTTCATGGCTTATATCGTTTCATGAATACACTGATACGAGTATATAGCTACTGAGTAAATTGTTCTATAACTGCTTATATGGTTTTATAAATACTAATATGACAGATATAAAGTTGATACACAGTGACAATACAGGTATGTAAAATGATTATACAGATAAAACTGAGATAGGATTACACTTACATTGTTTATATAGTTTTTCATGAATACTAACATGACAGAGAAAACATTGATACACAGTTTCAAGACAGGTATGCTAAATGGTTACAAAAGATATATGTTTATGACATTGTTATAGCTTTTACGTGTGTTTATGTATACAGCAATTAAAGAGGTATGCACCTCACTTAGTCATATGTTTATGACTAAGCCCGTCGCCCTTTGGTGCAGGTACTTGACATAGTTTTGAGTTCGTACTGACGAGTGAAGTTGATCGTGGATAAAATGAAAAGACATATGGACATCTGCAAGATTTGAGGTACGTCTTATTATGTGTATTAATTTATACTCACTAGCCCTACTTCGTCCTGGGATAACTGTCTTGAAAGTAGCTTAGATACAGAAATGTGTGGGGTCCAAAAAGGGGTCCTCACAAATGGTATCAGAGCCAGGTTTCCAAGAAGTTCGGTGGTAGTGAGTATTAAATACTTACACATGATAGAACGTAGAGAGGATCGCTCATGGAAATTTAGTTCGTCGGAATATGTTTAAAACGAATGACTTTTAGCAATCAAATAACTATGCAGTAAAGCTATTACTTCTACTGCATGAGACGGTCTACTTAAATCAAATGTTGACAAATAATGAGTTATAATAATAGAGACATTGCTTAATATACATTCAGGTGTTCGAACCATTATGGTGGAAATGAAATTGAAAATATCATTACTATGAAACGACATAACTGATAGAAGAAGACATCAAACTTAATTGACACAACTAAACAAAAATGAAGTACACTAATGAAATATATGAGTGAAGAAATATAAAAGATTAATGTGACTACAATGTTATAAGGGTTTTATGTTACACATTGATTAATGTGGATGGAAGATTAAGTGCAAGATGAAACACGACACCCGCCTATGATGAGTGATTAGAATCGCGACCCGAAAGTTTGAACAAAGAATATTGCGTCAACGAAAACAAAGTCAATGTAGATTAAGCATAGTCAGTTTTGGTGCGTCGAACTGGTAGAGAAGTCCTCTTATTGTTTGCAATTGATAGAAGATCACTATGAGAATATATTCGTTGACACGCTATCAATATCCCTTTTATGTGAAAAGTGAGATATATACGATATATAAACACAGCTCCAAGCCCAACAATGAATGTAAATCGAAATGAAGAAAAGTGAGCGAAGGTCTTATATTTGGAAAATTGTAATAGTTAAAAGAACATGAAGTGTGATACGCACCCTATACGGATAAAGGATGAATTTCTATACATGAATATACAAACTGTAGTAATGATGGAGATATGCCAAAAGATAAAGAATACTCGGTTATAAAAATGTTAAGTTACACATTGGTCCCTGTGTATGAAAAAAAAATGAAATCTAAAATGATGAAAGGAATGATAATGAAACATGATGTCATGGACAAAGAAAATTCTCTTGCACATGAACAATAGCTAGTGTTCATGAAAATGTAAGTCATGACAATAGTAATTACAATAGGGATGATGCAACAACTCAAATGTGCTCATATGAGTGAGCAAGACTAATAACTCATTTATTATATCAAGTCAAGTTGAACTCATGTTTGTATTGATATTGTGTCCTGTTTTCGAGGACGAAAATTTTTATACGATGGGAAGAGTTTGTAACGGCCCAAAACATGAAATGATCTAAACCGATAGAATAAATTTCAATTCTAACTATCCTCTATGATGAAAATGAGATAATCAGTGCTACTTGGAGTCACTTTGAGAGTTTCGCGGCACTCAAGGTTTGAGGACATGTTGTTGTTGCTGTTTTTTTTTTATATGCTGGAAAAGTTGGTTATATAAATAATTCTTTATGTATATCCATTTACATTGGGATGAGCGGCTAATTTTGGGGGATCAGCTGTACTGCTGGTTAAATGTTATCTTAAATAATTGACTTTGAGTTGGTTTCATGAGGAGTTTAGCACAAGTTAAGCCTCCATTAAATGAGACGGTGGATTAAATGAGACGGTGGATTAAATGAGACGGTGGATTTCATGAGGCGGTGGCTTTTATGAGGCGGTGACCTTAATAGATGCTGCTCTCTATTCTTTTGGGAGGAGGGATTCGATATGTTTTTCATCTCCTGAAGTTGGAACGGGACGAAGGCAGCTAGGTTGGTTTGTTCGTTCCTTCCTTTGCTCGCTCCATCACTCTCCTCCGCTCTTAGTCGGCATCAGAAAGGTTACTTTGTGCTCGGCAAGGGCTTGTTCTTGATCGATGGATCTCGACGTCAAACAACCTATGGTGAGATTTACTTATTCATTTAGCAATTGAGTTTCTATATTTTGTTGCCATGATGTTCGGACAACTAGAGTTTTCGAGTTTTTATGGGCTTTGACCTACGGTTGGCCGGTGGTTGCTGCCCCACTTCTTGTTGCCAGTGTTATTAAGCCAAATCTAAGTGCTTGTGTGTGTTGTTAACCCCAATCTAATTGTTACATCTCCTCTTCTTTTTGGGGGTTTTGAGGTAACAGGTTGTCTACTTTACTATTGGCTATCGATTTGATTTCTATTGTGTTTGCCGTACTATAAAGAGGTGTAACATAGAATGAGTTCGCCACAGTTAACTATCTCAGTTGTTACCTTATTTAGTG
Organism: Platanthera zijinensis; assembly: GCA_039513925.1. Lineage (NCBI taxonomy): Eukaryota > Viridiplantae > Streptophyta > Magnoliopsida > Asparagales > Orchidaceae > Platanthera > Platanthera zijinensis. The sequence goes on from CM077093.1 coordinate 38,324,968, forward strand.
TCTATTGGCCAGCTATTTGATAGTCTTATAGAAGTTGATGCGGGTTTTTCTTCATGGCCGACTACTATAATTCAGAGTATGGAGTATTCATTAGGCTCTTCTCTGTTGGCTGCTAAGTAAAATGAGTTTTATAATTACTTTGCACTTATGCTTTATGGTTATGCAAACATTGAAGGTTAAGTAAGTAGCTTCCAAATGATGTTAATCTAATTGTCAACGTCATAACTATAAAGAGGTGTAACCCCGATAGAAAAGTGCCTACTGAAACGATTGCTAATCACAGATATCGCGAAGGATGGCACCTCCAAATAAATGCGACAATGATATGAGTTGCAATAAAAGAAAAGAACGACTGATGGTGAGAGCTACATGTTTAAGTTTATGCTTTATTGCCCTCTTTTTCATTATGTACACTCTAATTATTAGCATGTCAAACTCATGGTTACCTATTTATTATTAGCATGGAATAATTTTATATCACTGATAATGATTACTCGCATATGTATGGCCTTGTATAAAGGCAAACAAGTGATTAGCTTCTGAGGGGATTAAGAAACAAATGAACCCTAAGTATAGAAATGAAATGTACGACAAACATAAATAAGAATGCATCGATGCAAGGTACTGATAAGGGTATAACTGAACCTGAATGCGCATACAAATACTGATGATTTGCCAAACCAGTCGAGCCTGAGGGCATAAACGCGTGTTGTACGTACTGGTTTTGGTATACTGATGACCCGGAAGGGTCGGGCCCAAAGAATGAAATACTGAAATATGGATATTGATACTGATACTGTGATAGTTACCCTTATCATGACCTAAAGTAAAAGATACCTTAAGAATGATAGTGATACAGATAGAATTGAGATAGATTCACAGTTACATAGTTTTACAGTTACATTGCTTACATAAATTGTATGATTACAGTTTCATGGCTTATATCGTTTCATGAATACACTGATACGAGTATATAGCTACTGAGTAAATTGTTCTATAACTGCTTATATGGTTTTATAAATACTAATATGACAGATATAAAGTTGATACACAGTGACAATACAGGTATGTAAAATGATTATACAGATAAAACTGAGATAGGATTACACTTACATTGTTTATATAGTTTTTCATGAATACTAACATGACAGAGAAAACATTGATACACAGTTTCAAGACAGGTATGCTAAATGGTTACAAAAGATATATGTTTATGACATTGTTATAGCTTTTACGTGTGTTTATGTATACAGCAATTAAAGAGGTATGCACCTCACTTAGTCATATGTTTATGACTAAGCCCGTCGCCCTTTGGTGCAGGTACTTGACATAGTTTTGAGTTCGTACTGACGAGTGAAGTTGATCGTGGATAAAATGAAAAGACATATGGACATCTGCAAGATTTGAGGTACGTCTTATTATGTGTATTAATTTATACTCACTAGCCCTACTTCGTCCTGGGATAACTGTCTTGAAAGTAGCTTAGATACAGAAATGTGTGGGGTCCAAAAAGGGGTCCTCACAGACAGTGCACGATTAGACATGATCGATCTGGGATGCGAAAATTGCGACTATGTGGGACACGTGTCAGCAGGATAAGATGCCGCCGATCGGCGACAGCCAATGTCGTCAGGCGATATCCCCAGAATATAAAAATGGCTTATTTTTCTGTGGAGATCACAAATTTAATTATCTGGAGTATTCCTTCCTGTACAACTGATCCAGAGAGCTCCATCATTCAGAATTACTCCATTCTCCCAAAAAGATTTAAGCGTGAAAGATCGACGGCTCGTACACGACATTCGAAGCAACCCTGGCAAGGATTCGTCGACATCTTCAACGCTTTATTTAGGAGTTTTTAATTCTGAAGTTTTCATTTTGTTTTGTACTTTATTTCCATTGTAATTGAGGGAGAAAATCGCCGTCTTGTGCATGGCGTTTAAGTCCTTGCGTGGATTAGGAGAAAATCGTCGTCTTATGCGTGGCATCCAAGTCCTTGTGCGACTTAAGGAGAAATCGTTGTCTTGTGTGCAGCGTCTAGATCGTGGTTAGATCTAGGGGAGGCTAATAGCAAGATCTAGGGAGAGATGCGTTTTAGCATGCCGATTCATAGTAGAAGGACCGGCGAAATCAAAAGTAAACTGTATTTTTCATAAGTCTTTGTCTCTAGCTCTGTAGAAATATATTGTATTCAGATTTAGCACTTTTGGAATAAATTATTGTTGTTTTTGTTTATGAAAAATTATTCTTGGTTTCTTTGCTTATTTTATCAAGTAAACTCTGTTTAGATAAAAAATTGTTCACCCTTATTCACCCCCCCCCCCCCCTCTAAGGGCGCCTCACGATCCAACATCAACTCCCTCTCTAAGTACGGGCACTTCATACCCGTCAAGCACCCCTACACGACGAGCTCGGTGGCCTGAGTCTTCATTGGCGATATCATACGTCCCACGGGTCTCCCCACTCTATTGTTAGTGACCGTGACCCAGTCTTCATGAGAACTTTCTGGCAGGAATTGTTCCGCTTATAGAGGAAAAGCTATGATTCGGTACGACATATCACCTTCAGTCTAACGGACAGACGGAGGTCTTGAACCGCTGCGCAGGCACTATCTTCGTTGGTTTGCTGTCGAACAGTCCCGTCAATAGACCCAGTGGGTGGCATGGGTAAAATTGTGGTACAACACCACCTACTGGTCGGCGGCAGGCGGCACCCCTTTCTTAGACAGTTTATAGGAGGCTGCCCCCAGCTATATCGGTCGGGTTTGTCGGGGAATGCCAGTTCCAAGCATTGGCAGAAGACCTACAAGATCGGGATTAGGCCCTACGGCGGTTGAAGCACCATCTATGTCGTGCCCAGGAGAGAATGGCCAAGCAGGACAACCGACACCGCCGCGAGGTTCTCCTCTCAACGGGCGAGCATGTGTTCTTCAGTTACGACCGCACCGCCAAAATTCCTTGACTGACCGCCTCCACCAGAAGTTCTCTGCGCGATATTTCGGCCCCTTCTAGGTCATGGAAAAGATAAACTAGGTAGCCTACCACTTGCAGCTCCCACCTGACAGTCGAATCCATCCAGTATTTCATATGTCGTAGTTGAAGCGGGCGTTGGGGAACCACCCCCTCCAAGCCACCCTGCCCGAAGACCTGAGTAGTGAAATCGTTCCACGTTACGAGCCCGAGGTGGTGTTGGGCAACAACACTGAGCATGTTCAAGGCCAACTTGTGAGGCAGGTTCTCATTCAGTGGAAGGGACAAGCAAAGGACGAGGCAACATGGACCTTGGCGGACGAAGTGAAAGCCCAATGTCCATATTTTGACCTTAAGGACAAGGTCGATGATAACCCCGGAGTAGTTGATACGAATGGGATGGATCTGGTCGAAGGAAGGCGCTTCACGCACGTTTATACTAGGCGCGCGCGAGGGACGGAGATGACATGAGCCCGAGCAGCACTTGGTGGGCCTAGTATCTGTTTATCCTTCGTGTTTTTATTTCTTTGAGTCTATTTATGTTGTACGACCGATCGGCCTATTTGGTCTCTCCCTATATAAGGGAGATATGTGGACTTATTTTATATGCTTGGAATTATTAAGTGCTTTGAAATTGAAGAGGGGAGAAACCGACCCAACAATTCCCCCGTGTTTGCCCTAGTCGTGCTTTCCCCCTGGCGTTTCGCCTCTCTCCCGCACGCACCCGCCTGGCAACCACATCGCCGGCTCTCCACGCCACCGCAGCACCGAAACACCCTCCTATCAGTGGGTCAACGTATATGTATGTATGCACGCCATTGGGATGACCACATCGCTTTGGGCATAAGGCCTTCCAAATTTTACGGGAGAGGGTCTTACACTACATGTCGTGGAATACAACAACATTGCAATTGCTAACTTTGACGCCCTGGAGCTCGATGAAGATACCACCGGTACTAGACCTTGAGAACAAGATAAATTGTAAGAGACGGTATAATGATACGTATATGTATGTATGCACGCCATTGGGATGACCGTCCTTGGATAGTGGGACCCATATCTCATCACTCGGGAGAGTCTAATATTGGTATATGTTGCAGTAATGACATTTTAGTAATTATTGTAACCACCCCTCCGATATAAGAAGGGGTGTACGGTCTTAGTTTAAGATCTTTCCATGGAGAGGACTCTTCGTGGGATCTAACCCTCAAAAGTGTGACCTGAATATACCTCGCAATTGTATCCCTCTTACATTTTATTGCATACTGAGTTGATGCGTACTAGTAATTAGATCAAAATAACTTAAAGTTGTGGATATTAGGGATCAAAGAAAACCAACTTTATGTGCACATAAGTGTGTGTGGTAAGGCATTACACTTAGCAAGGATTTGGATCAGCTTTATCAAGTGTGAAGTTACATGCACTGGCCATCAAGTGTGAGTTGGATGGCATGATCAGCTTTATCATGAAAACCATAATTATATTCATAAATCTATGTATAACTTTTACATGTTAATTGGCAAATCAAAACTTTCTTATAAAAAATATACGCATCTGCAACAGCTAAAGAACATTATTTGACAGCACTAAAAAAATCACAAATGCTTCCACATTCTCTCAATTCTATAAACACGCCCACAAAAATCTTCAAATATATACCGTTCAAGCCCTCAATTCTTCTAAAATACCAAGAACTCCACTAAAATTTACAAAAAAAAAACAGATCAAATTCAATGCTATGCACCAACGAAATACCTATTATTCATAAACATCTAACGCTATTTCACAACCCAGCCACGCTTCCTTGTAATCAAAAGTCCCAATCCGATTACGTTTATAAAGCACATCGCCGTAGAGAGGCATCTAAAGGGGGTAAATATTTGGTGATGGGATTAAGAAAATGAGAGAAGGGACCTGAGTGAAAGAAACGGAATGCTGGAGCATAGGATCGCCGGAGGCAGAGAAGAGAGACGATTCTCGGTGAGCGGAGGAGGCGCGGATGGCCTTGGCAGCGAGCGACGTCGGTGTGGAGACGGGGGAGTCGTCGTCACGGTCGCCGGTAAAGGAGGAGCGGAAGTCCTCGAATGTTGAGGGCCGTGAGCTCCCGCGCTTCCTCCGGTACGCCATTGTCGTACCAGCTTCTCGTCTGGGCGGAGGAGTCGCGAGACTGCGAGGGGGCAGAGCCAATTCCCGTTTAACAATTTGTTTTTTTATATATTTATAGCCGAAGAGACTGCCTAGGGGAAGGGAAAGCTTTGCGCGCTCAGCTGTTCGCACACATAATATCTGGCGGGCAGGGTGATCATAAATTCATAACTGCGATAGTTGAGAGAGAGAAAAAAAAAGTAATTTAAAAGAACATTAATTTTCGCTAAAGTCAAATTATATTAACATATTAAATTATTTTATTTTCACATCATTACGTTATTATCACATCAGATTTTTAAAATATTATTGTCACACCAGAACTTTCGTCTACAAAAGGTAAGTGCACAATACTCGGAATTGATCCCCGAGCTCTAGATTTAGAGAATAGCCTTCAAAAATATTACAGTAAAATTACAAATAGAAGATTTAGAGGTCAAAGGAACATTCTTAAGGTCTGTGTTCTCTGAGGAGAGAATAGATACTATATTTATAAAATTTGTTCAATCTTTTCTAAATAGATTCATGCTGAGAAGAATAAAATTCATTGAAATGAGAAAATAGATCAACAAATTTCCAGAAGAAATCCAAATAAAAAAAGGTATAATGTAGAACAAAGAATCCAAAGTGCACTTGAAAATCTTCACAATAGCACGCTCAGATCAAGTTTCGGCCTACAAAGAAGGCTTCTTCTATTATTAGGGAGAAAAAAAGATAGACATGGGTTCAGAAATTAGGCTAAAACAAAAAAGGGAAGAGGGAGAAAGATGAGAGGCTGAAACTTACATGTAGGAATCACGGGGTACGGCTAAGAAGGAATCACGGGGTGCGTTCTACCGGCTATACTCACCAGCGATCTACTCCGAAGGCGGCGAATTGGTGTGACGGGAAGGAATCGCGGAGTGCGGCTGGGAATCGCAAAAGAGAGGAAGTTAGGAGCAGCGGACTGAATAGGTGTGCGCTTAAAGCATATGGGGTTAGGGTTTTGGTTTTTTTATGGAAAATTGGTGTGCTAATAGCTTGTTTGGGTGTGCTTATAACATTGCTCAAAAAAAAACTAGGGCCAGTTTTTTTGGACGGAATTAGAATTAGATATTGAAATTGAATATTTGGGAATATTGTGAAATTGAATATTGATAATTAATTTCAATTTTGGCTTTCACCTAATAAATAATATTAGAGAATATTGTGGAATTGATTAATTCTTTTGTTTGTTTGTTAAATAAAATTCAATATAAGAAGTAGAAAATATTATGAAAATGCAAATATTTTTTCACATATATTATAAAAAAAAAATGCATTTAGGCAAAAAATGCACACTCGGGTACAAAAGCGTGCCCGGAAAAAATATAAGTGCTTGTGCGACAAAATGTGCGCCCGGGGAAAACACGTGCCCAGGCAAAAGCACCTACCAAGGCGAAAAACGTGCGCCCGGGCCAAGAAACGGGCGCCCGGGCGAAGAAACGGGCACCCGGGCAAAGAAACGGGAGCCCCGGGCAAGAAACGGGCGCTCGGGCGAGAAACGCGCGCCCGGGCGAGAAACGCGCTCCCGGGCGAAAAAAAATGCAAAAATGCGCGCTCGGGCGAAAAACACTCGCTCGGGTGAAAAACGTGTCTCGGTCGGAATTGTCCAATTCTTATATAGATTGGAAATTTCAAAATAAATTAGATTAAATTCATTAAAATTTCAATTCCAACATCAAGCATGCAAACGAACGAAAAAAAATGGAATTAAACCTTCATTTCCAATTCCAAGAGTTCAATTCAGTGCAAACGAACGGATCCTCAGAGTAATTTTATGTGCAAATTCATATTGGCTACGTGCAAATCACAATTATGTGCAAACCAGAAAATTTTAGATACATTTATCTAAAATTGATTTGCCCTTAACAAAATTGATCTGCACTTATCTAAAATTGACTTGCATTTAACATCACTCAAAATTATACGGGCGGTGAAAAAATTTGTAATAGCGGAAAACGGGACACCAGGTGCAGGAACACTCAACCACACTGAGCTCAAGCAAACCAAATAGCAAACAGAAGAGCAAGAAACTTGTACTAATTAATCAAAAAATCTTTACACTGCGAGGCATACATGGCGAGACATGATTGTCAATGTATCTGAAGGAAGCAGGAAAATTACAAGCTAAAAACAAACCACGCGGACTCAAGGAGTAACCGCCGGTTCTACTGCAAACTGCTAAGGAGTCCGCTCAAGCCGCCTGGTCGCAAGACCGCAGCAAGCCGCGCAGATTGCTTGTTATTCCAGTGCTGAAGAAAGAAACATGTCCGCTGAACTGCAAGTTGCCTGACCACGAGGTCGCCTAGCCGTCATAACACGCGGACTGCTGCCACCGAACTAAACAAACCACCCAGGGGCGGACAGCTTATTGAACTGGGAAACAAGTTGCAGAAGAGAAACCGCCTAGTCGCAAGCCGCGACCTGCTGCTACCCGCTGGTTGCTACCCACAGAGTCTGCTCTGCCCCTGACCGCAGTCAGAACCTAGTCTCTGGTTTTCCAGTGCTATCCGCACAACCTGCACAGCACAAACCGGTCAAACTCTCCAAACCGCGCGGATAGAAAACCATAACGGCAGCAACTTTCCGCGAGTTCACTTACTGTTCACTTACTCTCCAAACCGCGCGGATAGAAAACCATAAGTGGCGGGCTGGGACCCAGCTGGCACCGCCGGCCTACCAGAAGTCCAAACCCGGGCCCACTACTGGTAGTCAGCCTATCACATCAAGCCTGCACTTTTTATAACGGTCCAGGCCCGTCAACCCTGCGGGACCCAGCTGGCACCGCCGGCCTACCAGAAGTCCAGACTCGGGCCCACTACTGGTAGTCAGCCTATCACATCAAGCTTGCAGGCCATGCACCCCAACCCCTCTCCGCGCTTGTTTTTCAGCAGCGGTAGGTTGTTGCCACTGGGGATCGAACCCAGGACCTTGATAAGAGACTCTTTACCACAGCTCTCATCACCAACTGAGCTGTACCTCTTGCTGGTATTCCGTCACCGATTTCGATCCCTGCTTCATTTGTAGAAATATCTCCTCAAGTCCATCCCGTGCGGAAGAGGGGATGAAATGTTCCAAGAAAGCTTCCGAGAATTCACTCCAACTAATGTTTGTGTACACTCGCGCTCGAAAGGTGGAGCCCATGAGGGACTTCCACCATCGTTTGGCATGCAGCTCTAGCAACGTCACCACCAAGGTCACTGCCATATTGCTCGGGCATCTTATACCGGCCATTAGCTCTTAAACGGTATCAATCCACTCTTCGGTGCGCACCGCCGACTCTATCCCTAGGTAAGCAGGAGGGGACAGGGCACGGAAGGTGCTCAACCAGTTGGAGCCCGGAGCTTGCTGCTGCACCGGAGCTTGTTGGGCTCTAAAAGCATCTAATATTTCTGACAGCGTTTACCCCAGCTCTGATTGTTGGAATTGTGAAGGAACGGAAGGGGTAGGAGTACCCCCAACCGTCTCCACATATGCAGCTCAGTTGGTGATGAGAGCTGTGGTAAAGAGTCTCTTATCAAGGTCCTGGGTTCGATCCCCAGTGGCAACAACCTACCGCTGCTGAAAAACAGGCGCGGAGAGGGGTTGGGGTGCATGGCCTGCAGGCTTGATGTGATAGGCTGACTACCAGTAGTGGGCTCGAGTCTGGACTTCTGGTAGGCCGGCGGTGCCAACTGGGTCCCGCAGGGTTGGCGGGCCTGGACCGTTATACGGGGTGAGGGGAGGTGAAACGGACCTGAAGCCGGGTTTGGCGACGAGTTCGGTGGTGGTGCGCCATGGAAATAGCTTACTCCGGCAATCTAGCTCAAATACCAGATTCTTCATGGTTTGCCTCGATCCAGGACTCGATTTCCACTCCTCTCGACCTTTTGAAGCTGATGGTGAGGTCAAAATGAGCTGATATTTATTATATAGTGAGTTTCCATAAATGGGATTTCGGCCTCTACATTGGATGCTCCTCCTTGGCTCCAAGTGGCACCTCCCTTGATGGAATTTGGCTGGGGAATTAATCTCATGCTCAGAACTGAGCTTTGGGAGGGAGGAGTAGGGCCAAGTTTCAACCATTCCTTCTTTTCCTCCTTTCTCTCTCCTAAAAGTGGGGAAATTCCTACCATGGCCCCATGCATGTATTCTCTCTCCTTTTTCAGAGGGTTAGGTGTTGACATTAACCTCTTGGGCTGGTCATGGGCCTTGACTCATGGGCTTAGCCCATGAGGGGTGGGCTTGGTTTCTTATTTTCTCTTTTAGGCCACTTTGTTGACTTGTTGACTTTTAGGTTGACTTGGTCAACATGGTGAATGGGCTGACCCCACTTGAGGGTCATGGACCCTATGGCACCACCCAACTTGGGTTGGGCTAAGGTGATGCCCTACTTGGGCTAATTGGGCCTTTAAGTGTGGGTTTGACCAAATTAGGGTTTTGGGTTGACTTGGGTCAACTTGGGTCAATAGGTGACCCAATGATATGGCCTAGGGTTCACTTAGATTGTTTTTGGGGTTAGGGCATAGTGGTGGGGTCAAGTTGTGGCTAAGGTTCCAATTTAGACTAGTTTGACCTAAGTTGACTTGGGCCCTATAGTGAGCCTCATGTGGCTACACTCTATCCCCATGGGTCAAACCTAGCCTAAACCCATGCCCCCATCGCATGTCCTAATCCAATCTAAGTAAAGGGGTTTAATATGAAATGGGATGTTACACCAGGCCCCAAGGCTGGTCTTTGATATAACACCCCAAAAACCTCTTTTTGAGAAAGAGGGTTGAGATCTGTAGAGCCTAACGATGTCTCATGCATTACAAGGACTGTTTGGCGGCTTTCCAGAGAATTTCTGAGCTGGCCATGCATTTTTTACACGCACAAGTAAACACACGATCGTGCGTAAAACACACAATCAAGCCCTTTCGAAGAGGTGCACTCTCTACTTTTCTAATTAACTCACGCACGAGCGTGCGTTCTGAAATGCACGATAGTACGATCGGTAACATACCTATTTTATGACTAGAAATTTGAGTCGTTGAATGAAAAGTTTGAGAATCTAAGGGTTAGTATTTAACCCTGACCCTATTAGGTCGGGATAGGTGAGTGTTTGGCCTCATTTCTCATCTCACGCTTACTATCTCTCTCTCTCCCTCTCTTTATTTTGGGAAAGAGGAAGGATAGAAGGAGGATGGAGTAAATTCTATCATTGGAGGAGCTCCAAAGCTCCAAATCGCGAGTCGAGTTTGGATCCGTGGAGTGGAGTTCATTGCATTGATTTCATCCATCTTAATCTTTGTACCATGGCGCCAAAGCTAGATCCAAGGGTAAAGATCCTTCTCTCTAGTCTTAGAATGTGTTTGTCCATTCTCATTTTAATTTTATTATATAGAAAGAGCCTCATCCACTAATTAGTGTAGATTATGACCTTCATTGGTTCGTTCGAATCCCGAGTCGATTGTATCCATCCCCAACATGAATTGCATATAGAAATCTGGTAGTCTTTGCGGATTTAATCATTATGTGTGAAATCTACCCGTGGTCGTAGGTCTGGATCGGTGATGCTTGATTTGACGTTACATTTTGTAACGGCCTCTCCAACACACAGCTCGAAAGGACAACCGCAGTCACCCCCAACATTCATTTTGAAAGGGCTCAGTCTCAATAGGTTTGCAGACCATGCACCCCAACAACTCTCCATGTCCACCAGTGGGTTATTGGAGGCCGCATGAAAGTGAGGGGATAGATCTGTCTTAACTCTAGAGGAGGGTGAATAGAGTGTTTTAAAAACTTTGATTAGTTTTTATAGCAGAATTAAAATAAGTGATATTAAAGTATATAAAGAGAAGTAAAAATACAATTATCACAGCACGGCAAAATAAGAAATAGAACAACTAGACGATACAAGGAAATTATAGTAGTTCCCCAAAATTGGTTACATCCACTCTTCTACCACCCTGGTAGGAATCCATTAACAGGTTTTTGATCAGGTGCCCTGCCACCACAGGTTTTTGCTCAGGTGCCCTGTCACCACAAGATCTATTTCAAGGGAGATCTCACAACCCTTTAGGCTTTTGATCAGGTGCCCAAAAACCATCACAAGTCTTTTGTTAAGGAGACTTGACAACTAGGTGATAACTTTTGAAGGGAGTTAAAAACCCTTTTTACAGTGAGGTAAAGAAAGTGATGGTGTCTTCTCTTTCTCAAACAACTTGAGAAGACAAGTGGATTGTTGTTGTCAAAGCTCCCCTTAAGATGTTGAATGGTTCAGGAAAGAAGGAAGCTTTGCTCAGGGTGTAGGCCTTCAACTAGCTTGATGTTTCTTCAGGAAGCTTTTAGACAGATGAATGTTGTTTGTCTCTGAAAAATCTTGAAGCCAGAAACTGAAGAATACTAATGATCTTTTTGTTGTTGTTCTTCTTCTATTTCCTGTAAGCACGCTAGCAATATTCTGTATAGAGAATGTATTATGTATATCTGTTATTCTCTGTATACTTTTCTTCTGTATCACTATATCTCATGTATCTCTTGTTGAGAGGAAGGAGAAAACCCTTTTTATATTCTGTTTAGTAATCAGCCTTTGAATTTTGAATAGAATCCTTGAATTACTATTCTGAATCTGGGGGTTGAAATGGCTGGAAATTGTCTTTAATAAGTTTCCTCAACTGTCCCAGTAATTAACTCTGTGAAATACATAATTAATGCTGCCAAGAAACGACTATATTCTTGAGAATATGAGAATTAATTATCAGAGAAATACGGCCTTAGAATAATAGAAACTGAAGTCAAAATGAGAGAGAATACGACAAACTGATACTAAAAGAAATTAGTCGAACTCAGGACAGATTTTGTCGACCTGAAATCCAAGTTCGTCGAGCTGAGAAATATCCTTCGTCGAGCTGAGGTCAGAGATAATTGATTTGGAAAGTATTTGTCAATGCTGAGCTCCAAGTTTGTCGATCTGAGATAGACTTTCGTCGACCATAGAATCTGAGTAGAAGAAGAAAAAAATTGCCGACCTGAGCTCGGATATCGTCGAGCTTAGCTTATAGTTGAAACTCCAAGTTCGTCGATCTGCGATCGACGATCGTCGAGCTGAGTTCGAAGAACTTCGAACTGATTCTCTGAACTCTTTAAAACTGAATTTCTTCTAAATCTGAGTCTCTGAAGTCTTCTGAATGCTGGAACATAAGAGTTTAACCTAATCAGACTGACCTAACCTTAGAACCAATAAATTGACCCTAAACTATACATGTTGGGTCAACAACCTAATAGTGAACCTAGCCCAAATCCAAATTGGGGTTTCAATAATCTCCCCCTATTTGGGTGAGGTCACTAAACCAAATATAGAAAACAAGAAAACACAAAGCAATATAAATATCTGACAGAATTTTTAAACTATTCAGCAGATATGATATAACTAAGTTCATTACACATATAATTCTCAGAAAAAAATAGCAAAAAAAAACTTAAGAGCTATCAGAGAGAGGAGCAGAAGATGACTTAGCAAAAACAATTGTCCTGTTTCGATTTTCTGCTTACTTTTGATACATCTTCAGGTCTTGAACCCCAAGAACTGTCACAGATGCAGCTCTGGGCACTATAGCTTCAGGATGGATCTGCATGTATTCATTAGGATCAAATGAATTTCTGTTTACTTGAAATTGATCAAACTCCTTTCTATAGATAGACATTGTAGTGAATTTAGATGGATCTGCTCATTCTGCTCTGGCTCTATTAATTTGAGATAAACCAATAAGCTCTTGGAATCTGGTCATCCTGAAATTAGGATATAATTTAGGTTTATAGATTGGAGAGAGAGATCTATCTAGATTAGATTTAGGAACATCCTAAGAAGATTTTTGCAGAGGATTTCTGAATAGAATGGATTGTTGTTGGAACTTGGATTGAGGGAAAGACTGCTGAGATTGGCCTGAATAATAAGACCTTGGAGGTCTACATTGACTATACTTCCCAGCTGGTCTGGAAGACTGATAGGAGGCTGGCCTTGGAGACTGAGAGCTACTTGAGGCTGGTTTCTGAGTCTTAAAAACATTTCCTGATGCACCTGCAGGAGGAGGAGGAGGTCCTCTCCAGGTCTGCCTTGGTGGGGAACTGTATCTTTTCTTTTTCTTCCTTTCCTTCAACTCATTTTTAGAATATCTCATCATGTTAGGAGATTCTGGAGTGAGCTTTATATTGTGCAGAATATAATATGGTGTGTCAGCAGAAGGATTTGTCTTAGGAACAGCCATGGGAGGAGCCTTTCTCTTCTTAGATTTCCTCTTCTTGGAACTAAGATCAGCTGAATCATCTGAATCATCATCCTCATCATCATCAGATGTTTCAGCAGGATGAGCATATAGATCATCAATCTCTTTTAGTTGCTCATCAGAAATGTATTTCTTAGCCTAAGGCTCAGAAGATAAATTGGGGATTGGAATGGCATCTATTGGAACAGAATCTGCTGGCTTTTCTGGAGAATCATCCATGTCTGCAAACATAATGTCATCCAAGTCTGGCATAGGACTTTCATCCCAAACAACCACAACAGGGGAGTCAGCTGAAGGCTCAATGGATTCAAGAGCAGAAACTGGCTCTACAGATTCTGTAACAACTGAGGGCTCTATAAACATGGGAACTGCAAAACTTGCCTTCAGTTGCTTCACAACTTTAGGACTTATGGGTGAGGTATATCAAACTATAGCCTTGGAATGCTGTTGTTCAAAACTTGGTAAAGAATTTATATGCACATAATCAAAAGAATCTAACAAATAAAATAAATCAACTATGGGATTAATAATACAATCACCAACAGTTATAGTCTCTGGAATATCTACTGCTGCATCTGTACAGACCATTTCAATGTCAACTGCTGTTGCTACAACTGCTGGTACTGAACCTGGTGTTGGAACTACTGCTGCTGCTGGAGGAGCTGGAGCTTCTTTACAGAACATCTCCCCCTTCCTGGATTCAGAGGGTACTGAAACCAGGCCCCTGGATGAAGAAGGGACAGAGGAGGCAGCAAGATGGGTAGCTAGGGTTGAGATGGAAGCAGCAAGAGGTGCAATTGCCTCTATGATGAGATTCCTGAGTGTTGGAGTGATGAGCTCCAAGATGTTGGAGGTGGATAAACAATCCAATTGCATAAACTCAGCAGGTGTCTGAGTAGATACAGAAGGATGAAAGGGAGGAAGGGGAGGAATGAAATCTGGCATGACTTCATCCTGAGGTGGAGATGTAGATGGAGATGATGAAGGGGATGGTAAAAGATCAAAAGTTGGGGATGAAAAAAATGAATGAAGTTGTATGTCATCAAGGTGAGGAGGTAAAGGGGATTTAGGAGGTGGAGATGTAGGTTGGGATGGTGAAGCAGGAGGGGTTTGTGAGGAAGTGGATGAAATATCATTTAGATGAGTTTGAAGTGGATATTGAGGTGGTGGAAGAGGTGAAGTAGGAGGGATAATTCAGGATGGTTGTTGTTGAGGAGGTGAAGGAATTCTAATGGAAGGGAGAACTTCTTCTGGTGGTGGGGGAGTGGCTATTACTGCCCTGGTGTCCTCTAAAGTCCTGGAAGAGGAGGCCCTAGAGGACTTAGGTATGGTCCTCTCTCATCTACCAAATAATGCAAAAGTTAGCCTCTTGGAGACATTGATAAATATGGTCTGGGAGACCAAAAGTTCAGGAGCCTTGGTCTGGAGGAAGATGCCAAAAATCCTCCCAAAAAAAACTTCCTTCTTAGAATTCTTTTTCTTGATCAATTCAAAGAATAGCACACCCCAATTAATCGATTTCTTATTAACCAAAGCACACATTACCAGAAATTGGTGCCTGTTAATATAGTCATGGGCTGTGTGTTTGCCCAGCAAAACCTTACCAACAATATCTGCCAAGAGTTTATACTCAACAGATAAATTCTTTTTCAGTAGCTTATTAGGGTTTCCTTCAGAGTGACCCATTTTAATCAGCATAGAATCATATTCAGAACTTTCTATATCAATTTCCTCTTCTCCATTCACAAAACCAAAAACCTCAGATAAAATAACAGGAGTTAGGGTAACATGTTGTCCTGCGATTGAACCTATCATTGGCACTGCATCTGGGGAAGAAGAAGTATATACCCATTCCCTGATCTCTGTCGCTGGTAGTTTGATCCTTGTGGTCATAAACTTCTTCAGTTGTTGATCTTCAAATAGTTGCAGAATGTCCGTGATGATCTGATCTGAATGACTAAAAGACTCGAAGTCGATGTCGAAACCAGTATCGCATGCTTAAAAGAGCAATCACCAAAATCGACATTTGTTTTCCTGAAGAAATAAGAGAGAGAGATCAAGTGCAAGAGAACTGGAAAGCACGGGATTGAGTTCGATGAAAACCTAGATATAAAGTTTTCAGAATATGAAGCGGCGAACTCCGTCCTGCAAAAATGAAAAGAAATCTGCGTTCTAAGGTCGACGAAAAATTTCATGAAGAGATAATATCGTTGATCTCAGTTTGAGGAGGGGAAAAATTTTCGTCGTTCTCAGGTCGGCAAAAACTTTTCTGAAGCAAGACGGTCTATCTCCGCTCGACGAAAATAACTTCACACAGAGTGTTTGTTGATCTCAGGTCGACGAAATTTCTCAAGAAAAGTTCTCAGATCATCAATCTCCGTTCGACGAACTGTGACCAATTCCTCGACCACAGACAGAAATCAAATTAATGCTTTTTCATCAATCATACCTAGCTGATTTAGGAAGAACAGATGTTTCTTCTCATATAAAGTTTTAATGAAGATGTCTGCTCTTTGGAAATCAGTAGAGATAAAGACAAGGTTAATTTTCTTTTTGTCCACACAATCTCTAATGAAATGATGTCTAATTTCTATATGCTTTGTTCTACTATGATGCACTGGATTTTGTGCAATGGAAATTGTATTGTTACTATCACAAAATATAGTTGAATTATTTAGATTGTAACCATAATCCAGAAGTTGGTTTTGAATCCACAATATTTATGAACAACAACGCCAGCTGCAATGTATTCAGCTTCTATGGTTGAGGTGGACACAAATGTTTTTTTCTTACAAAACTAAGACACAAGTCTATCACCAAGGAACTGGCATGTTCTTGATGTGCTTTTCTTGTCAACTCTACATCCAGCAAAGTCAGCATATGAGAATCCAGTTAATTCAAATTCTTACTCTGTTGGATAAAAGAGTCATAGATTTGGGTAACCCTTTATATATCTCAAAATACATTTAAGTAAAATATAGTGATATTCTTTATGGTTCACCTGGAACCTAGCACAAAGATATGTAGCAAATATTATATCCGGCCTACTAGCTGTGAGTACAACAAGGACCCAACAATAGCCCTATATGTTTTCTAATCAACTGGCTTGCCATGTTCATCAGAATCAATCACAGTATTGGAAGCCATGGGTATTTTTCTTGGCTGAGGCATCAGTCATCCCAAATCTTTTAATTAGCTCCTTAGCATATTTGGATTGGGAGATAAAAATGTCATCAGGGGATTGCTTCACATGGAGACCAAGGAAGTAAGAAATCTCGCTCATGCTACTCATTTCAAACTTGGAATGCATCAAGTCGGAAAACATTTTGCATAGTTTGGAATCAGTAGAGCCAAAAATGATGTCATCTACATATATTTGTACTAACAATATTTTATTATTATGAATGTAACATACACAACCAAAGATTCTAAAATAGTCTATTTTAGGTTGCTTCCCTTTGAGTAATTCATAGGGAGTCTTGCCCTTAAGTTTATGTATCAAACTTATGTTCAGGACATAATTTGCTGTGCTTACAACCTCTGCCCAAAAGGATAGGGGTATGTGAGCATCTGCAAGCAATGTTCCTGTAGCTTCAATCAGGGTTCTGTTTTTCCTTTCTACTACCCCATTTTATTGAGGAGTTCTAGGAGCAGAGAAGCAATGCTTGATACCTTCTATCTCATAGAATTCTTGCATAGGAAGAGATTCAAACTCAGTACCATAATCACTTCTGATCAATACAACTGGAGTAGAATACTCAATCTTTATGATCTTAAGAAAATCTGTAAGAACTTTAAAGTTATCTGACTTGTTTCTCAAGAAGAACACCCAAGTGAACCTAGAGAAGTCATCTACAATAACTAAGGTATAAAATTTCCCTCCCAAGC
This sequence comes from Platanthera zijinensis, assembly GCA_039513925.1. Classification (NCBI taxonomy): domain Eukaryota; kingdom Viridiplantae; phylum Streptophyta; class Magnoliopsida; order Asparagales; family Orchidaceae; genus Platanthera; species Platanthera zijinensis. Next base: position 38,342,237 of record CM077093.1, read on the forward strand.
TCTGTACAACAATGGTTCCAAATAGATCCATGTGTAGCAAATACAGAATCCTGGGTGAATCACTCTTATTAATAGATTTAAAGCTATTTTTAGTTTGCTTGCCTAATTGACAAGCCCTACAAAGACTTTCCTTCTTGTAGGGGCAAGAAGGCAATCCTCTAACAAGGTTGTCCCTAGAGAGTTTAGCAATATTTTTCAGATTAACCTGTCCTAATCTGACATAATTCATTATTATTATTAATTTGATTAAATAGGCAAATTTCTGACCTAGCAGATTTGAAATTTACTACATAAATATTTTCTTGCCTAAGGCCAGTTAAGACAGTTTTATTATCTATAGAAGTAATAATGCAGGAAATTTGATTAAATGATACCTGATAACCTTCATCACATAATTGGCTTATGGATATCAGGTTATGTTTGAGACCATTTACGTATGCTACCTTCCTGAAAGTGACAACTCCAACTTTAACATTCCCATAGCCTTCAGTTTGGCCACAGTTGGAGTCACCAAATATCACCTTTGGACTAAGCTTATACTTGTAGTTTGTTAAATTATCCTTGCTTCCTATCATGTGCTTTGAACATCCACTATCCAGGTACCACTATTCCTCTGTGGTAGGATAGCCTTTTACCTGCACAAAAACATATTAGGTGTTCTTGACCCAGGTAACCTTGGGTCCCTGATTCTTTTCAAACTAAAAACTAGAAATGAAAGAGCATTTAGGTTGGTTCTTATATCCTAGAGGATGAAATTTTCTAGGTGGAATTATCTATTGGGTAAATGGGTTAACAAATTCTTTTTGTTGATTAAATGTTCTGAGATTAGAGTTTCTGTTAAGCTGAACTGGGATCGACGAATTCTAATAAGTTCGTCGATCTGAGTTCGACGAATAAGGATGAGTTCGTTAAACTCCGCTCAGAGAATAGAAATATTCATTCCCTGTGCCCTCAATATCGTCGATCTTAGCTCGAAGAACCATATTGATTTCGTCGATCGCTATTTAAAGAATAATTATAATAGAAATCTGCGTTCAGAGTTCGTCGACTTGAGTTCGACGAACTGTATACATTTCGTCGATCTGAGTTCGAAGAAATCTGTTGAACATTGTTATGATTAAGGTTTTTCTTATTCTTTCTCTTTTTCTTGGGTTTCTGATTAAGTTTAGTTGGTTTGTTATTCTCATCTGCTTTTTCTTTTCCCTTTTCTGATATGAATTTAATGGGAGTTGAGAGAATGTTTTTCTGAATTAGATGAGATCAGTAGCGGACCCACCTTGGGACCAGCATGGGCGGCCGCCCACACTCATTTTTTTTTAAAAAAAATTAATAGTATTTGTCACGGTTCAAAAACCGTGACAAATACAGTTCAAACCGTAGTGAATACTCTATTTTTTTAAAATAAATAATATTAGTCACGGTTTAAACTGTGATTAATATCCTATTTTTTAAAATTTATCTATATTAGTCATAGATTAAACTATAAATCGTGGCTAATATCTTATTTTTTTAAAAATTATCTGTATTAGCCACGGTTTTAAACGTGGCTAATACCATATTCTTACAAAAATTATAGTATTAGTCACGGTTTAAATCGTAGCTAATACCCTATTATTCAAAAAAAATATTATTAGGCGTAGTTTAATAGTATCAATCAAACAACTTGTAAGTCCGCCTACACTGAAAAACGTTTTTGCGTCCGCCACTGGATGAGGTTGGCTTGATGAAGCACCTAAGCCCAGCTTGTCATTGAGCCTGGCATTTACTGTGCTTATGATGTCCATCAATTTGATGCTTCTCCCATTAAGGGATTATTCAAATTGCTTTGCCTCAGTTAATTTAGTTTTTAGTGAAATGATTTGTTCAGTTGCTAGAGCTAATTCATCTTTTAACTTAATATTTTCAGATAATAGATTATGTTGTTCAATTAGCTTATCTCTGAGAAGTTTGATTTCCTTCTCAGATTTTATTAAGTCATTACATAATAATTTAAATTCAGTTTTGAAATGTTCTGAATTGAAATCAAATGAAGATATTATCTGATCCTCTTCTGATTCAGAATCTACATTTTCTGAATTTTCAGCTTTTAAAAGGTTGTCTGATGCATTGATAGCCATCAAGTAAACTTCTTTTGTTTTAGCTTCTTCCTCATCTTCACTGGAGCTGGAAGATGAAGATTCTTCTTCTGTCTCACTCCAAGTTTCTGCAACAAAGCCTTTCTCTTTTCTCTTATGCTTGCTTGAGGAGGACTTGTTGTACTGCTTTCTAGAGTCCTGTCTCTTCTTTTATCCTTCTTTTGAGCCTCTGGATACTCAGGTAGAATGTGTTCAGGTTTTCTGCAACCAAAGCAGACAATTTCCTTGGTAGGAGTTTTGTCATATCTTGGTCTGTCATCTTGTCTGGATGACTTCCTTCTGAAATTTTTTCTGGCCATCTTGTAAAATCTTTTGGCAAGTAATCTTAGGAGTTCATCATTTGCTGATGGGGCTTCTGGTCCTTCAAATGCTTTAAAGGCAATGTTTTGCTCTTTCCTTCCTGATGAGGAGGTCTTCTGCTCAGCTGCTTCTCTTGTCTTTATAAGCTTCTCATAAGATTTGAGCCTGCCTAGTAGAGACTCAGTGGATATTTCATTCAGGCTTCTAGCCTCCTTGATTGGAAAGATCCTGGAGTCTCATGTGCTGGGGAAGCACATAAGAATCTTGTCATTTATCTCAGTCAGTGAGATATTTTTATCCAGGTTCTTCAGCTCATTGACAATTAGGCTGAGTCTGTTGTACATGTCAGCCACTGACTCAGATTCATCTTTCTGTAAATTCTCATATTGAAAGATGAGATGAGATCTTCTATCCTTTCTCTCATCAGCTGATCCTGCAACCATTTGGTTTAGAGAGTCCCAAATGGCCTTTGCTGAAGTGCACTCAGCTACCTTATGGAATATGTCATCTGACATTATTTGTGCCAGAATGTTCATAGCCTTTGCATCAGCAATCTTTGCCTTCTTCTGTGCATCAGTCCACTCAGGTGGTGGAACTGCATTTGTGCTTGAAGTAGTAGCCTCTAGAAGTGGAGTACCTGTCAAAATAGAATTATAGATATCTTCATCAATTAAATTCATATATAATCTAATCCTTGTCTTCCAGATTGCAAACTTATAAAGGTTACATACTAAAGGTCTGGTGCTTGAGTATTCCTTATTCTGTGCCATGATATAAGAGAGACACTAGAGGTATTAAGATCTGTCGAAGGATCTTTTGATTCAGGTATTAACCTGAGAAACCAAATGAACAACCCTTTAATATCAATTGAAAGTGAGGTGATAGATCTATCTTAACTCTAGAGGGGGGGTGAATAGAGTGTTTTAAAAACTTTGATTAGTTTTTATAGCGAAATTAAAATAAGTGATATTAAAGTATATAAAAAGAAGTAAAAACAAAATTATTACAGTACATCAAAATAAGAAATAGAACAACCAAACGACACAAGGAAATTATAATGGTTCCACAAAATTGGGTTCATCCACTCTTCTATCACCCTGGTAGGAATCCACTAACATGTTTTTGATCAGGTGCCCTGCCACTACAGGTTTTTGCTCAGGTGCCCTGTCACCACAAGATCTATTTTAAGGGAGATCTCACAACCCTTTAGGCTTTTGATCAGATGCCCAAAAACCAACACAAGTCTTTTGTTAAGGAGACTTGATAACCAGGTGATAACTTTTGAAGGGAGTTAAAAACCCCTTTTTATAGTGAGGTAAAGAAAGTGATGGTGTCTTTTCTGTCTCAAACAACTTGAGAAGACAAGTGGATTGTTGTTGGCAAAGCTCCCACTGAGATGTTGAATGGTTCAGGAAAGAAGGAAGCTTTGCTCAGGGTGTAGGCCTTCAACTAGTTTGATGTTTCTTCAGGAAGCTTGTAGACAGATGAATGTTGTTTGTCTCTAAAGAATCCTGAAGCCAGAAACTGAAGAAGACTAATGATCTTTTTTTTTGTTCTTCTTCTATTTCTGTAAGCACACTAGCAATATTCTTCACAGAGAATATATTCTATATATCTGTTATTCTCTGTATACTTTTCTTCTGTATCACTATATCTCGTGTATCTCTTATTGAGAGGAAGGAGAAAACCATTTTTATATTCTGTTCAGTAATCAGCCTTTGAATTTTGAATATAATCCTTGAATTACTGCTCAGAATCTGGGGGTTGAAATGGCTACAAATTGTCTTTAATGAGTTTCCTCAACTGTCCCAGTAAATAGGTCAAGTAATTTACTCTGTGAAATCCATAATTAATGCTGCCAAAAAATGGCTATATTCTTGAGAATATGAGCATTAATTATCAGAGAATTACGGCCTTAGAACAATAGAAACTGAAGTCAAAATGAGAGAGAATACGACAAACTGATACTGAAAGAAATTAGTCGAACTCAGGACAGATTTCATCGACTTGAACTTCAAGTTTGTCGAGCTGAGAAATCTCCTTTGTCGAGCTGAGCTCAGAGATAATTGATCTGGAAAGTATCTGTCAATGCTGAGCTCCAAGTTCGTCGACCTGAGATAGACTTTCGTCGACCAGAGAATCTGAGTAGAAGAAGAAAAAAATCGTCGACCTGAGCTCGGATATTATCGAGCTTAGCTCAGAGTTGAAACTCTGAGTTCGTCGATCTGCGATCGACGATCATCGAGCTGAGTTCGAAGAACTTCGAACTAATTCTCTGAACTCTTTAAAACTACATTTCTTCTAAATCTGAGTCTCTGGAGTCTTTTGAAGGTTGGAACATAAGAGTCTAACCTAATCAGACTGACCTAACCTTAGAACAAATAAATTGACCCTAAACTATACATGTTGGGTCAACAACCTAGTAGTGAACCTAACCCAAATCCAAACTGGGGTTCCAACACCGCAGCCTCCCTTTGATGAGAAGTGATCCAGTTAAGCACCCCTACAGGGACTTCCCAGGAGACGACCCATTCTGGAACTACTCTTATCCAAGCACTCTTAATTATAGAGTTCTTTCACTTCACATCACCAATTGAGCGTGAAAGACTCCGTAAAAATGCGTGAAAATGTGTCATCTTGTTGTTAATTTTGGGAATGAGAGAGCTCGTAGAGTAACCATCAAAAGTCATATGGTTGTGATGTGATATAATGCAAACCTTCACCATAATTAGGCATGGAGTTGACTTGGTCCTCCAACATCGGTAGTGCATGTGAATCTTATGTCCCCTCGTATAGATTAGGTGTGTAGTGTGATGTTTTGATAGCATTTGTATATGTTAAAACATTTACAGACCAAGGTAAGGCCGCACCTGCATCTTGATGAATACACGGTGATCTTAGCACGAGCAAAAGCTGAGCAGAACTCATTCCATGCAGTTCGACATGAGGGTGCCCATCATGAACGTTGATCAAACATGGGAGGGGTTATGATAGGAATAATCGTCTGGACCAATAAAATCTCATTTGATAATTGAGTTTGTAAAAGCTCATTTGATCGGGGTGAGATCGTTACACAGTTTGTGGTCAGCTCATAGTTGACCCTTATTTACCTTCTATTTCTGTTTGGTGCAGGTGTCGTAGATCAGAGCGGGAAATAGCGAGCTAAATCCATAAGATGAGTTAGTTAGAGAAGGACTAACTCCCTTTTATTGATTTTTGTATTTACCGGCCTGTAAGCCAATGATTGTGCTAGCATGTTGTTGTGTGTATATAATATATTGGTTTTGATGTAAGAACCTAAGGCCAAACCTTTATTTTGAAACACAATTTAGTTGTCATAGACATTTATGCCTAGTTTTAATAGAAGCTTCCACTAGTGTTTTTCTTACTTTGTATTGAGATACATTCTTTGATTATCATTTATTAATGCCTAACTTGTGTATTCAATATGTTGCGGGGTTCCGACCGAACCTGTGTTATATTATTTGTGCAGGCAGGTTATTACAATTTGGTATCAGACTTTAGGACGTCGATTTGTAATCGTTTGGTTCAGGGATGAACCCTTTTAAGGGTAGAGTGCGTGTGTAGTGCGTCATCCTAAACAACTAGTTTTTAAGATGAATGTCAATTTAGGAATAAAAAATATGCTTGTTTGCAGAGCTAGATCATTCCATGATTGATGTTTTGTTAGTTTTCAATCACTAAATTGCATTTTTCATAATTATACGTGACTAGGAGTTGAGCGAGACATTCTCAACTTCATAACACTGATGAAAGCAATGCTTCTGTTGATGCTCGTATGACCCCTCCTTTTGCAGAAATGATTTGTTTGGTCGCAAAAGCGGTGTTTGTTATGCTCAATAGTCAATACACAACCCAGAAGGCTTGGACAAACTCCTACTCTGGATGTGGCTCCGATGTTGGTTAGTGTAGTTGAGCCTATAACTGAGTAGCGTGTGAATTGCCTCCAATTGAAGATCTTTCTAAGCTTCCATCCTCAGTATTTCTCAAGGACTGAATCCCCAATATAAGAAGAGGACTGGTTGTCACGGGTAAAGTTGGCCCTGACGAAGATACACACTGAAGAAGTGAAAAATGTCACCTTGGATACCTTCCAATTGAATGGGGATGCAAGGCTTTGGTGGGAAGAAGAGGAAATGCATAGTTATGGTTGGCGGTAACTTACTGAAATCACGATAGGCAACTTCTTAGAGTCGTTCCTTCGAAAATAAATTCTCGTTGTCCAACGCATCACATTGCAAAACCAATTCCTACCCCAGACTCAAGGAGATCACTCGGTAGATGAGTAACTGCACGAGTTCACCAAGCTTGGTGTTATGCAGGGATGATGTTAAATGATGAGGAAACCAAAACCAACAAATTTTATGAAGGACCGCGAGATGACATAAGGTTGTTAGTTACGGGTCTAATGACATTTAGTTTTCACATCCTAGTGAAAACTGCCAGATCTCTAGAAATGAACATGGTGAGACTACAACACAATAAGAGCGAATTCAGATTTAAAGCGCCAGCCTCTCAGACAAAGCCCGAGTTCAAGAGACATGAGAAGAAATCAAGATTTTGCGGAAGCATCTCCATCTGTTGTTTCGAGAGCCACAACTATGCTGAGCTATTTTGCTTTCTATACTTGCAGGAAGGCGGGGCACATAGCTCAACTATGTTGGAGCGGTCCTCTGAAGACAAAGAGTTGAGTGGTGGAGCACCCTCATGCGAAGGGCTCGAGTTATATGGAGAAAGGAATAATAGCAAAGTCTTCCGCTTCCCAATATCCGCTGACCTAGTTGAGAGTCTATTCTCTTGGCCAACAGGAGGCCATTCGGCAACGCGACGTCGTAATATGTATGATTTATAAGTTAGCTTTCATAGTTTAATGTGATTTATACTCCATGTGTGATTACATATTTTATGTGTTTTTGAGTAGGTTTTGTCCTAGTATTTAACTATCTGGTGAGTGCTCTCTTTGACACTAGAGCATCACACTCCTTTTTGTCATAGGTCTTCGTGGTGTGTATTAGAGTGTTGTCTGCTTTATCAAAGGATAAATTTGAGGAAATACTCTCAAATGTGTATATGATGTACACAAATATAAAAATTTATGTGAAAGTTCGTATAGGAGATCGAAACCTTGACTTGGAAGCGTATTTTTTACCGTTATTTTGATCTTTGGTATGGACAAACTTCCGAAGGAGCGAGCATACATTTAAAGGATATCACACTGGTAAAGAACAACGAAGGCGAGACCACATTTTCCGGTTTGGAAGGAATAAGCAAGACGCTAATGTATGCTTTTCATGTGGTTAAGGTGGTTCGGAAAGGCACTAAGTTGTTTTTCACTCTGTTGGAGGCTTCAAAGCCCAAGCCCGGTTTGAGTGATGTTCTGGTAGTAGCGAAATTTCTGGATGTGTTTCTTGATGAACTCCCTAGGGTTCCGCCTCAGCGAGAGGTCAATTTCTACATTGAGCTAGTGTCGAGTGTCAAGCTCATGACACACTCATCATACCGAATAGCGCCAAAAGAGATAGCGTAGTTGAAAATTTAGCTTTAAGAGTTACTAAAGTAAGGCTACGTATGCCCAAGTTCATCCTCATTGGGGTGCACCAGTCCTATTGTGAAAAAGGACAGAAGTTTGCATTTATATATTGATTACCATGAGCTGAATAAATTGATGGAGAAGAGCAAATATCTGATCTCGAGAATCGAAGAGTCGTTTGATCAACTAGTTGGGTCGACTGTGTACTTCAAATTGGATTTGAAGTTTGGCTACAACCAGTTGAAGATTAGGGAATGTGACATTCTCAAAATAGCGTTCAGTACCCACTATGAGCACTATGAGTTTAACGTAATGTCGTCCGACCTCTCTGATGCATCATCAGTATTTATCAACTTGATTAATAGAACGTTCCAAAAATATCTGGACCGGTTTGTTATAGTCTTTATTGATGACATAATGGTTTACTCTCGGTCCGAGGAGTAGTAGATTACTTACGCACAATTTTGAGCACTCTAAGAAGACATCAACTATATGTCAAGTTCTCCAAATGTGAATTTTGGCTATCATCAGTGACATTCCTTGGTCATGCGCTTAGTGGAGAGAGTATTACAGTGGATCCGTTGAAGATAATGGCTATCCGGATCGTTTGTTAATATTTACACCCCGATAATGGCTCGTTGAAGAGTTTCGTATCAGCGACCCAAAGTCATGCGACCTCTCTCAGGATAATTGAAATCACATCGCCTCCTTCGGAGGCTTCTAATTAAGAACCACGTCGCTAAGTCATCGGGTACTTTATACCTCCAAAAGGTGGGTGTGGCTATTCGCATACCATATACCCCATGGATTGTCTATAAATAGTACCCCTATGGCACAAGTGAGAGGCACATTGAACCCCCCTAAGGTTTCCAAAAACCATTATGTGCCTTATTTGTACTGAGATCAACTCTTGACTTTAGAGGGGAAGTTCTTATATACTTCCAGGAAATAGTTGGGACCTCCATGCTGCAGCCCGAGGTCCTATTTGTTGGCAATTCTGAGACCCTTCAGCTTCACTTAGTCTAATTCAACTTGGGTCGAGCGCTGGACAAGTAGCATTTGATCCTCTTTGGTCTGAATATTAAAGATCAAGATTTTCTTGGTTCCAACAATTAGTTATATTTATTTGGATTATCCCGAGACGTGATCCACAAAATTTATAATTACGTATAAGGTTGATATTAATAGTCCCTTATAGTAGGTTTGACGTACCTTATTATGAACTATGAAACAATGATACTTTAGGGGGAGCCCAAGTGATGTTGCCAAGTTGTGTAAATGAGAAGAAATAATCTTTGAGAATAGAGCCTAGAACCCTAGTCTTGGATTGACCTTGGGGTCGTGGTTGTAGAATGATATGAATGGATTTGTGATGGCTTGCGGTGCTCATTACTATTCCAATTGAAATGATATAGATGCATTCATCATCTTAGCATATGCATGCATATATGAACTCTTGGTACATCATACTTTCATATATGTATATTTTTTGTTGGACTAATTGCAGATGTATCCATGAGTTTAGGGTTCTCCTTCTAGGAGATCCCCTTGTGGTAGAGCTTGGAAAAGCGAAAGCATTGCACTATCAGATTTAGGTTGTGTTTGGCGCGGCTTATCGCAGCTTATTTGCTCTGATGAGGTTGGACAAAAATGTCATTTTCATAGAATGTATGTTTGGTATGACAAATGTTACTACCATTACCAAAAAAAATAATTTGGGGCATGAGATTTTGGTATGACAATGACATTTTTGTCCAACCTCACCGGAGCAAATAAGCCGTGATAAGCACGTCAAACGCAGCCTTAGCTGACACACTTTTTCCTTCTAAATTATTTGTAAATGCAGGATCATGGGCATGATTACATTCAAGTAAATCATTCATCTTATAATAATATATTGTATAAGCGGACTATTGTGTTCCATAATATAAAATCTAGTTTTGTATAGCTTATGCTCCGTTTGGGGGGGGGGGGGGGGGGGGGGGGGGGGGGGGGGGGGGGGGGGGGGGGGGCTTATTTTCAACGGTCAAGCGGTTACGATCGCATGTAACCGCTTGACCAGTGAAAATAAGTCCTCCCTAAGGCTCCGTTTGGGCGGACAATATAAGATAACCAAAATCCAAACACCATGTACAACCATACTTATAGGAATTAAAATAGATAAGTTGCAGGTGAATAATTTCATATGCCACCGTTTGCGGTAGTGGCTGCAGGTGGTGTCAAAATTACTAAAAAGTAAATAATATAATGCTTAATAATTAGTTCTAACTAAATTATAGCGCTCTTTTACATGAGACTCTCTTCCTGCTTGTGAGAATAGATGTTCTAAGCCCTAGGCATTCCCAAATCTCCCCTAATCTATCTACTTAGGTAAGATTTATCTTGATTTCCTTCAAAGATGTGATTTTTTTTCCATATTCTACATAGATATGAACGTTAGTTAGGTTGGATTAAGATTTATCAAATTTGTTTTGCTTATTAAATAATCATGATGACATATGAGGTCCCTCATAATTTCACTTAGATCTTAGATTTTAAGTGAAGTTTTATTGTATATCTAATGGTTTCTTCAAGATCTCTAATTTTCATTCCTTAAAGGAACATATTTTTGTTGGTGGTGGCTCAGATCGTATTCTACAATAGCTCATCAAGTTTAAAATGACTAATTATAGTACCTTCAGCATAGAGCCTAACCATAGGATCACATAAAACATATAAAGACGCTCTGAGTCGGTCTCGACACGCGCAGACATATTATATTGAATATCTAACCATTTTTACGGGTTTACTCTTCATAAATATATAGATCTAACATAGATTGGAGAAATGGAGAGTAAAAGTTGGAAATTCATTGTATGTTAGCGCTGTGATACTGTTAGTGTTGAGTAATTTCACTGAAATTATGTCATGGAGGGAGTCTGCAGCTTTAGGTTGCGGATCTGCAGATTTCATGGCTACCACCGCACGATAACGCTACTGATTACAATAGTGAAGAAACCTGCACATATATGATTTTAATTCCTTACTAAGCTCTCAAAATGCTCCTCTCTTTACTGTAATTAATCTAGTACGGTAATGTTGAAATTGGTGAAGTGGAAGTGGAAGGTCGGGCAGTCCGGGCGGCATGGCCGACCTGACCGCGCGGACTGGTAATTAGTCCGGCGGGTTGGTGATTGGCAACCTGCGTAGTTTGCTGCGGTCAGGTTTTGCAAACTGCGCGGACTGGTTTAGTCCGGCGGTGAGCTGAGCTCTGCAAGGTGGTGTGCGCGGCCTATGCGGACTAGGCTTGGAGTCCGCGCATCTTTTGTGTTGTGGTGAGCAGCGGTCTGGCTCTGGAGCTGGCGGACTGGGTTGGTTTCCGCCGAGCTCGCGCCATCTTTTCTAGACTTGTTCTTTTGTGAAGTCCAGGGTTTCCGCAGTGTCCACTGTGACCGGGTGTTTTGCCTGTGGTTGTGGACATTGCGAGCTGGGTTGGTGTCCGCATAGTCCGCTGTGACCGGGCGGTCTGCCTGTGGTCTTGGACTGGTGTTTGCGGACAGATGCGGTGTCGTCTCTTTGGCGGACTGGCATTGTACTCGGCTAGTGGCTACTGCGTCTCGGCTAGTCCGACATTTGGTTCTGCGGACTGGGCGGACTGCCTTGGGCAGATCGTTTTCTCGCCTGGACTTGGCGGTTTGGTTGGTCCCATGTGGGCGGACTCAGCAGACTGGTTTTGTTAGCTGCGACCAAGGGGCGGTGACTCTATCTCATAGGGTGGTGACCACACTCCTCACCCGGCCTATAAATAGGACCCCCCGGCACTACATTTTGTAGCAGAGTGAACAGTAAGTTGGGCTTGAGTTTAGGCTGCGGACTCGGTTTTCGTATCGCACGGGTTGTTTGCTTAACCGGTTACTATGTGCAGGTGGCGCGGCTAACATTGTCAAACCAGGAGTTTGGTTCTGACCTCTGTGGAGTAAGCGGGCTGCATTCGGCGGTTACCAGCAGCAGCATCTCTCTCAAGCTCAATAACCTATCCGCACGACCTCGCGGTCTCGGCGGACTCCATGTTCAGTTCGGCTCAACTCAGTTCGGGCGGTCTCTGCGAGCAGGTGGTCTCGGCGGTCTCTGTAGTCTATCTGCCTGAGTTGTTTTGTATTTCTGTTTTTTCATGTACCGGCGAAATCATGTCTCGCCATGTATACCTCGCCTGTAAAGAAGATTAATGAAAGTTTGATCTGCTTGTTCTGTCTATGCACTTTGGTTGCTTGAGTTATCTCCTTGTTTTCCGCATGATCAAGTTGTGATCTGGGTAGCTCCGAAGATATATATTTGGTATTTGGACTACCTTGTTGATCAACTTGGGAAAATTCATCAGGTAATTGACACGATTAATTTCGTTCATGCAACTCCTAATCTAATGGCGGGATCAAGTTCTCGTGCAAGAAGGTATTCATCATTGAGGTTGTTTGAAGCTAGAGAGGGAAATTATCCCAGCATTTAGAGTACCTCAATCAGTATTAGCTATAATGTTGCCTTAGATATGGACCATTATCAGCAAGTCTATGAATATTTTGAGGAAGTTTGTTTGCATGTGGAAAATATTTTCAAATTGTCTTAGTTTATAAAATCTACAACCTAGGGAATTCAGATACACATGGAGGTGTCCAGTCAGTCATCCAAGGACACTTGGTATGGATTACTCGTGCTGCCTGGGAGAGCATAGCGAGTTTTCCTCGCATAATCGTCAGGTAGGCGATTAAGACAGATACTCGTCCAAGCCGGGTGAGTTCCCCTAGAGGTCGACTAGCCACCGGTGGGGGTTGGACTATAAATAAGACGCCCTCTTGGTATTCCTATAAATAGGACCCCAGGGGTACAAGGTTTTGGACCTTAGAATCTCGCAAAAGATCTCGACTGGACCTTTTTTCTATACTTCTAACCACATAAGATAATGATCATCCCCTTGATCGTCATCCTCTAATAGTCGCCAACCAGTGTCCACCATGTACCTTGCTCGACCATTTTTGGTTATGGAGGGGAAGCTTCTTTCAAGCATCTGGGTACGTGGTGGGACCTCCCTACCGCAACACCTGGGGTCCTTCTAGTATTTCCTTCCGTTTTTGTGTTCTAGTCTGCTAAGCCGTCGAGCCCGACCGCTGGACTGGTAACATTAGGTTGCATTGATCTGAACTTTTGTAATAGGGATTTTTCCGGTTTCAACACTTTGGTGCGGTGAATGTGGATCGTAGCAAAGGATGAAAGTTTTGCGAGTAGGCAAGATGGTGGATCCAGACGAGAATGGAGAGATAGTTGGTAACTCGGCAGGAGGAGGCAGCTTTGTGACAGTAGTGGTTTTCGAGGAGTTCACACAGAGGATCAAGAGGGCCATACTTGCAGGGTTCCCTCCTCACGCAAACGTCGCGATGGCCTCACCTCGTCGCGTGACACCGTCTGAGGAAGAGGAGCCACCTAGGTGATGAGAGAAGTGTTGGAGTTACCATGGTGATCTAGAAGTGGTCAAACATGTAATCTCACTGCCAACGCGATATGAGCCTGCAGGGTCGCACATAAGAGCATGTGGAGAAATTGGAAGATTAACTGTGTTGGTAAGGGTTACCAATCACCCTACAGTATGGGGAGTCAGGCAAATGTTGTCAAGGAAAAATCGTCGAGAGTCGACGAGAGTCGTCGAGTATGACTCGTCGACTATGGCAAAATCGACGAGAATAAACGGGAGTCGTCGTGTATGTCTCGCCGACTAAGGCATAATCGTCGAGAATCGAACTGTTCGATTCTCGCCGATTCTGCGTCTGATTCTCGCTGACTGATTCTCGCCGACTGATTCTCGCCGACTGATTCTCGCCGAATCTGGAGGTGATTCTCGCTGACTGATTCTCGCCGAATCTGGAGGTGATTCTCGCCGAACGGTCCAGAAATCCTAACTTGGGTGGTCTGCGGATAGCGATTCCTATGAACTGTTTATGCCTTTGGTATAAATAGGACACTTAGGGTTTTGGGAAAATGATCGACCAACATCGGGATTTCTGTAGCTGAACGAAAGCCGATGGAAAGAGTTCCGTCGATCTCCCGATCCGCCGAATCCCGATTCCGCAGGACGAAAACGTTCCGCCGCCGCCTGTTCGCTCCGTCGACGACCTCATCTCCGGCGACCGTCGCTGGTCTTGCTTTCCCTGACGGCACCTAGCAGTCTGTGGGAAGTGCAAAGGTGCGGTTGATCTTCTTCCCGACCCTTCGTGCGACCAAGCTCGGGGTTCTCCCGCTCGTGTGGATTTCTGCAGAGACGTGGACGTTATTCCACGTAGAACTCGCCACCGACAAGGACACGAAGCTTGGAGCATCTCCGTTGAGTTGTGACTCAACGCCGCTAAGGTAATTTTTGCCTAGTTATGTATTAACTTCTTGATTCAATTTTCATGGCCCGATCATATCTCTTTTGGGTTGTCTTGATGTTTTATTCCTTCCGCTGCGTGCACAAGCGTTGTGCCATCCTCATAGAGAAACCCAACAGTGGTATCAGAGGCAGGTTGCGGCCATGATTGTTGTTTTGAAAGTTAGGTTATTCCAGTACGTGTAAACCTAGGGATTTAGAAGTGTTCTAAATGTCTAGATTTAATCTTGGCATCCCGCCGGGAACGTCTGGAATCTTGTGGTAATTTCTAATCGTTAGGAATTACTGTCTCCTTAGCAGTAACCATCCCTCAATTTTGTTTTGGATTTTGAATCCAACAAGGAGAGATGAGCTTGTCTACTGCTTTAAGTTGAGTTGTCTTTGTCCCTTGTCCAATGCATGTAAATCTGAAGATTTGGAAGAGTCCGGATGTTCAGATTTATCCCTTCCTTTCTATCAAATGTTGATAATGTCATGTTGTGCACATAAGGGATGCATGGGGATTTTAGTGAAGTATTTTTCTTTAGATGTGCACATTGATCAAATGTTGATCATGGTTAATTGTTAACCTATAATCAAAATCCCTTCTTCTAATATTAAGTGTTTGGATGCCTTCCGATGGATGACACTCTTCCTGCCTCGATCGATGAAGTGTGGGCTTGCCAAAGCAAGGTGCATTAATCTATCTTGGTAAGGGTGCGAGCGGATAATTATGATATCCCACTGTCGACATCGGGTCCAACTTAACTAGGTGACCTCAAAAGTTGAGTGCCTAGAGGCATAGGTTGGCATGCACCATATGATGGATGTGAATAAAGAGTTATTCACCAACCATACAAGAATTGCATGAGGATGTAATTGGCAAGCGTTGCCTACCTAAATAACCACATCGTGAGAGGAAAGCCAAAGCTGACTCATTGTGTTTGTGAAATACGGATCATGTCCACTAAGAGAGTAGCTCGCATGAACTCTCCAAATTGATAGTGAGGGCTATTATTTCGAATAAAATAGTGGGAGTTTTAATTGAAGTCCAAATTAAAATAAATTGTATTTTGAAATTTTGGTACTGATATTATTTTGCATGAATTCTTGTAGAATTCCATGGCAAGTGGTTCACACTCCACACTGTCTCTCAGAGCCATCCTTGAGAAGGATAAGCTCAATGGGACTAACTACATGGACTGGTACAGAAACCTGAGAATTGTTCTCAGGCAAGAGCGAAAGCTCTATGTCTTGGAAGAAGAAGCCCCGGAGGTGCCGACCGGGAATTGTTCCCGTGCTGATAAATATACTTATAAGAAGTATACTGATGACGCCTTAGACGTCGAATGCCTTATGCTTGCCACCATGAACTCTAAGCTTCAAAGGCAACATGAGAACATGGGGTGCAAGGAGATTGACGAGCATCTCAAGAAAATGTTTCAAGGGCAGGCTCGTCAAAAGAGGTTCGACGTCACCAAAGCGTTGTTTCAGTGCAAGATGGGAGCTCGAGACTCAGTAGGGACTCACGTACTCAAGATGATTGGGTATATAGAGAACCTTGAAAGGCTGGGTTTTCCTCTAGGTCAAGAGTTGGTCACAGATCTGATCCTACAATCGTTGCCGGACAGTTACGAGCAGTTTGTCTTGAACTACAACATGAATGAAATAGACAAGACACTGCCCGAGCTCCTAGGCATGTTGAGAACTGCTGAGATTAATATGAAGAAGGCCAAGCCTGCCTGCCCCATACTGATGGTGCATAAGGCCAAGGGCTCTAAGAAGACGAAGGTGGGACCCAAGTCACATCTCGAGCCCAAGTCTTCTGCACTGATGAAAAAGAAGAGCACGGTGAAGGAGGGGAAATGCCACCACTGTGGCAAGGCTGGTCATTGGAGGAGGAACTGTCCTTCGTACATTGAGGGTCTGCAGAAAATGAAGGGAGGTATGACTTCCGCTTCAAATATTTACGTTATAGAGATAAACTTTTCTGCTCCTTCATCTTGGGTATTGGATACCGGATATGGATCTCACATTTGTACAAATGTGCAGGAACTGGGAAGGAGAAGATTGCTGAGTAAAGGGGAGGTGGACCTGCGCGTCAGCAATGGAGCAAGAGTTGCTGCTGTAGCCGTAGGGGTTTACCGTCTTTCTTTGCCCAGTGGGCTTATAATAAAACTAGATAACTGTTATTTTGTTCCGGCAATAACTAGAAACATTATATCCATTTCATGTTTGGACATGATTGGATTTTCTTTTATAATTAAGAACAACTGTTGTTCTATATTTAAGAATGATGTTTGTTATGCTGTAGCCCAATTGTTTAATGGTCTTTACGTTTTGAACTTGGACCATCAGATCTATAATGTAGAAAATAATAAAAGACTAAGAACAAATGACTCAAACCCTACATATCTCTGACATTGTCATTTGGGCCATATAAACGAGAAGCGCATATCCAAGCTCCATAAAGATGGACTTTTGGACTCATTTGATTATGAATCATTTGAGCGATGTGAATCTTGTTTGTTAGGCAAAATGACTAAAGCCCCTTTCACTGGTTATACTGAGAGGGCTGAGGATCTCTTGGGTGTTGTACATAGTGATGTATGTGGACCCATGAACTCCATGTCTAGAGGTGGGTATTTCTACTTCATTACATTTACTGATGATTTCAGTAGATACGGATATGTGTATCTTATGAAGTGCAAATTCGAGACATTTGAAAAGTTCAAAGAGTTCAAAAATGAAGTAGAAAACCAATTGGGAAAAAGGGTTAAAGCACTCCGATCTGATCGAGGTGGCGAATACCTGAGTCATGAGTTCCGTGATCATCAGAAAGAGTGTGGTATTGTATCACAGCTCACTCCACCTAGAACACCACAGCATAATGGTGTGTCTGAGAGGAGAAATCGTACTTTGTTAGACATGGTACGTTCGATGATGAGTCATGCAGACTTGCATGTTTCCTTTTGAGGTTTTGCTTTAGAGACTGCTGCAATGACACTGAATCGCGCTCTGACGAAAACGGTTCTGAAGACACCATATGAGATATGGACTGGGAAGCATCCTAGTATGTCGTTCATTAAAATTTGGGGCTGTGAGGCATACGTGCGACGTCAAATGTCTGACAAGCTGGAACCCAAATCGGATAAATGTTATCTGGTGGGATATCCTAAGGAAATGAAAGGGTATTACTTTTACCTACCGTCTGAGGGCAAAGTGTTTGTCGTAAGGACTGGTGTCTTCTTGGAGAAAGAGTTTTTATCAAGAAAGACTGAAAAGGTAGAACTTGAAGAAGTTCAAGAATCACCAATAGTGAATGAACCGGAATTGGATTCTAAGACAGGACTACAAGATGTTGTAGCTAGAGAACCTACTCAAGAAACACAGGTCCTACGTAGATCTGGTAGACCAAGATTTGAACCTGAGAGATATGGATTTCTCATGTCTCAAATAGGTAATGTATTGCTTATGGATCATGATGATGAACCCGCAACCTACCAAGAGGCTATCAATGAACTGGACTCCGACAAATGGCCTGAGGCTATGAAATCCGAAATGGACTCCATGTATGCAAACCAAGTTTGGAACTTGGTGGAACCACCTGAAGGGGTATGACCCATAGGGTGCAAATGGGTCTTCAAGAAGAAGACCGACATGGATGGGAATGTACAGACATTCAAAGGGCGGCTGGTGGCTAAGGGTTTCAAGTAAATTCATGGTATTGACTATGATGAGACCTTTTCCCCTGTTGCCATGGTAAAGTCCATAAGGATATTGCTTGCTATTGCTGCGTATTATGACTACGAGATCTGGGATATGGATGTCAAAACGGCTTTCCTTAATGGAAACCTCCTTGAGGAAGTGTACATGACACAACCCGAGGGTTTTGTATTCCCAAATGAAGCCACTAAAATATGCAAGCTGAATAAGTCCATTTATGGACTGAAACAGGCCTCTCGAAGTTGGAATCTTCGTTTTGATGAGAAAATCAAAGAGTTTAGTTTCATCAAGAATGAAGATGAGCCTTGTGTTTACAAGCGAATCAGTGGGAGCATTGTTGTCTTCCTGATATTGTATGTAGATGACATACTTTTGATTGGGAATGACATTCCTACCCTGAAAGTTGTTAAGAACAACCTAGAGAATTGCTTTTCTATGAAGGACTTGGGTGAAGCGACTTATATACTCGGTATTAAGATCTATAGAGATAGATCGAAGAAGTTACTGGGTTTGACCCATAGTAGGTGTTGAAGCGGTTCAACATGTTTGAGTCCAAAAAAGGATTTTTACCCATGTCTCATGGTGTGAATCTCTCTAAGGACCAATGTCCAAAATCTTGTGAAGATAAGGACCGCATGAAGTTGATTTCATATGCTTCGGCAATTGGATCAATCATGTATGCAATATTGTGTACTCGACCCGATGTCTCCTTTGCTTTGAGCATGACTAGCAGGTATCAGTCAGACCCTGGTGAGTGTCACTGGATTGCAGTCAAGAATATCCTGAAGTACTTGAGAAGGACTAAGGATGTGTTCTTGGTGTATGGTGGAGAGGAAGAGCTCGTTGTAAGTGGTTACACGGATGCTAGCTTCCAAACTTATAGGGACGATTCAAAGTCTCAGTCAGGGTTTGTGTTTTGCCTTAATGGAGGAGCTGTGAGCTGGAAGAGTTCCAAGCAAGAGACAGTTGTTGATTCTACAACAGAGGCCGAGTATATCGCTGCAGCTAACGCAGCGAAGGAGGTTGTATGGATTAGGAAATTCATCGGCGAGCTTGATGTAGTTCCTAGCATTGTTGGTCCCATAGTTCTCTACTGTGATAACAATGGTGCAATTGCACAATCTAAGGAACCTAGATCCCATCAGCGCTCCAAGCACATACTTCGGCGGTTCCATCTTATTCGTGAGATTGTCGAACGAGGAGATGTGAACATTTGCAGAGTGCCGACTGAGGATAATATTGCGGATCCACTGGCAAAGCCTCTCGCGCAGAGAAAGCATGATGGTCATACTAGATCGATGGATATACGATACCTAAATGATCAACTCTAGTGAGAGTCTTGTGGGTTGCATGTAAACATATATTCTGTTGGCTGTTTATTGTTTATTCATTTGATGAATTATGTACCTAGATGTTTTTTTTATAATTAATGGCAAGTTCTTTTATTATGATTTTCCTATGTGATAGTTAAATTGTAACATAATAAATACCCTTAGAATGTTCGCTTCCATAGGACATCAAGTACGTGACTTGAATGTGAGAGCCTGTGATTTATTTGAAGCTTCATTCTTAAAAGGTCCCTGGTCGTAGTATCATCATAGAATCTAAGGGTGATGATGATGCATTAAGACTAGCACGTGTGTTGACTGATGACCAGTTCTCACAGGTCATGATATTGTGATATCAAGTCATCACGTGGGTACTTGTTAATGAACAAGTTGTACTGGATAGACCCAACCTGAGACTACTTTGTGGATTGTTATCTAATCGTGTCATGAGTAGGTCTCAATTGACAATGGTGTTGTGGTCCTTTGACCTGAAGTCACAACATTCATCAAGTGAGGAAGAACGTGCTTTGATGTCATCTAAAGTCTTCCTCGAGAAAGGTTGATGATAAGGGTGGTTGTTGGGCACGTTACGAATCATTTGGGTGTTTGTGTGTGAGCAGATATGGGATTTGTCTTCCTATATGACAGGAGTTGCATCCATGGGCCCCTTGATGGAACTAGACTGAGAAATGCATGGCTATGCTTGGTTGATTCAATATGTGATATTGGACTCACCATTCTCTGGAAGTCCGTTCTAGATCAAGAAACTTGGATTGAGCTATTATGAGGGCGATACGGTCCATACCTCTAGTTCTTTCCGGATGTAAGGGACAAAGGGACAAAGACAACGCTGTGACATTGTTCATAAAGTCTTTTGAGTTATGAACTCTTATTGCTTGAGGAGCAATTATGCATTGCTAGATGCCGCTCATTGTTTGTGAGGTTTTTGGTTTGATACTTTCAAGATCAAGTGGGAGACTGTTGGAGTTACCATGGTGATCTAGAAGTGGTCAAACATGTAATCTCACTGCCAACGCGATATGAGCCTGCAGGTTCGCACACAAGAGCATGTGGAGAAATTGGAAGATTAACTGTGTTGGTAAGAGTTACCAATCACCCTACAGTATGAGGAGTCAGGAAAATTTTGCCAAGAGAAAATCATCGAGAGTCGACGGGAGTCGTCGAGTATGACTCGTCGACTATGGCAAAATCGACGAGAATCAACGGGAGTCGTCGTGTATGTCTCGCCGACTAAGGCATAATCGTCGAGAATCGAACTGTTCGATTCTCGCCGATTCTGCGTCTGATTCTCGCAGACTGATTCTCGCCGACTGATTCTCGCCGACTGATTCTTGCCGAATCTGGAGGTGATTCTCGCCAAATTATTCTCGCCGAATCTGGAGGTGATTCTCGCCGAACGGTCCAGAAACCCTAACTTGGGTGGTCTGCGGATAGCGATTCCTATGAACTGTTTATGCCTTTGGTATAAATAGGACACTTAGGGTTTTGGGGAAATGATCGACCAACAACGGGATTTCTGTAGCCGAACGGAAGCCGACGGAAAGAGTTCCGCCGATCTCCCGATCCGCCGAATCCCGATTCCGCCGGACGGAAACGTTCCGCCGCCGCTTGTTCGCTCCGCCGACGACCTCATCTCCGGCGACCGTCGCTGGTCTTGCTTTCCCTGGCGCGGACCTAGCAGTCCGTGGGAAGTGCAAATGTGCAGCTGATCTTCTTCCCGACCCTTCGTGCGACGAAGCTCGGGGCTCTCCCGCTCGTGTGGATTTCTGCAGAGACGTGGACGTTATTCCACGTAGAACTCGCCACCGACAAGGACACGAAGCTTGGAGCATCTCCGTTGAGTTGTGACTCAACGCCGTTAAGGTAATTTTTGCCTAGTTATGTATTAACTTCTTGATTCAATTTTTATGGCCCGATCCCATCTCTTTTGGGTTGTCTTGATGTTTTATTCCTTCCGCTGCGTGCACAAGCGTTGTGTCATCCTCATAGAGAAACCCAACAAGAAGGTGCGAGTGGACAAGGAGCCAGAGCGTCTAGTTCATTTGCAGCACTGCCCGACGAGCTACTAGGGCATCAGGTTTCGAGATGTGGAGAACCCGGCGAGGTTCCAGGATACTCAGCAAGGTGGCGAGTATGGAAGAGATACTCACCAGTATGATATCCATCATCATCGAGGAGGGAGGATCCCTTTCTACAATGAAGTGTTAGCAGATCCAGTTCTTGAAGGCTTCAGATAGCCAGTACTGAGCTACTATTCTGGAAGAGATGACCCAGTCAGGCATCTCTAGTAGTTCGAGGATGTGATGTCCATCTACAATACGAAAGACGCGTTTAAGTGCAGATTCTTCTTCATCACCTTCGAAGGGAAGGCTAGAGATTGGTTCCACCAGCTGTCGGGAGGTTCCATCTATTACTTCGAAGGCTCGTGCCAGGGTCTGATGGTGAGGTTTGCAATATCCAAGAAAAGGAAGAAGGAGGCAACTGCTCTCTTCAAAATTCTGCAGGGGAAGCAGGTGAGGCATGACCACTATATATATTGACCGATTCCAGGAGGAGGTTCTTGACATCGAGGAGATGGATGGATTTACCTTGCAGGTGGCCATGATGTTTGGCCTAAAGCAAGGTCTATTTAGCATGGAGATCAGCTCAAAGCCCCCAGTGTCCTACGAATACTTGATCGAGAAAGCAAACAAGTCCGTGCAAAGGAAAGAGAAGAATGTATGTAACGCCCTTGATTTTTCGATGTTTACCTTATTTCTTTTATTGGCATATTTGTGACGTCAGGGCGTTACGTTAGCACGTGTTTGACATGTTCCGTTGTTAGAGCGTGGTTTTTGCTCTTTGGATTTCAGTGTGGCTGGGTTTTAGCCTGTTTGCAAGATTCTCTTGCGAGTCGGGTCTGTTTTGGTGACTCGGTGGAGCCTTTTTGGAAATGCTTGTGTTTTGGCTTCGGGAGGTGTTTGACCGAGTTTGGTTTGTCGGACTTCGATTTCAAATTCGTCGGTTGATTCTTAGCGTCGGTATTTAGCTACTGTGCGATTTTCATAGGAATCCGAGGTCATTTGGAATTCGGGTCGTTTTGACGTTATTTAATTAATTAATTAATAATATATGTATTATTATATTTATAAGTATAAATAGGAATCGGCCGAATCGAAAACCCTACCTCATTACTATTCATCTTCTTCCTTAACCCGACGCTGCTGTTTTCGCGAAAGAGAGGAGTTCGGCGGGCTTGGCGTGCTTTCGGCCGGCGATTTCCAGGGATCCGATTGTTGGTTTCGTCGATAGTTTTGGGGATTCGGAAAGCTCTCGGCGAGGGCTACGCGATCGTGGTAAGTTTTCCCCAATTCCTTGATTTCCATACGTTAGGATTAGCGATTTTGACCCCTTTCCCCTTCAAAAGTTTCAGGAAACGCTGCTAGAGCCTTTTTACAGCCGATCCTTGTCACGGTGCGAGCGGGCGGCGTTTCTTCGAAAGTTCAAGGCAAGTGGAATTCCTCCTCTTGCATGTCCATTTTGTTGTTCATTTTCTTCCCTTTTTTCCTCCTCCCTTAGAGAATAGGAGTAGTATAGGTGAATCATGAAAAGAACTCCTTGGTTAGGGCTTGATTTCAGCCAAAAACCGTATAATCAAGGTTTAGCGGACAAAGTCTTTTTCGGCAAGTTTTGGTGAGTCGGTTCGTCGGGTTTTCTCTAAGTAGAATTCGGCGGGTATCAGGTTGAAATTCGTTGGGTTTGGGCAAGAGCCTTTCATCGAGTTTCAGCAGACAAATTCGACGAGTATCGTATTCGTGGTGTATGGTAAGGGTGAGAATTAGCTAAGTGAAGCCGGTTGTCGCCAAGTCTTTTTCGGCGAGTATCATGGGCCAATTCACGGAGTATAGTAATGATTTGTCGAGTATCGCTAGTCATATCCGCCGAATAGTGTAGGATTTGTCGAGTATCCTTGCGATTCATAGGGTATACTCGCTGAATTGGCCAGGACTGGGAGTTTTTTTGCCGATTTTGGCCCGATTCGTCGAGTTTGGTCTTTAGGGTATATTTTGCGTAATTTGATCCTGTTTGCCTTGGGAAGTGTTTGGGCTTTGGTATTTGGGGTTTTACGGAGTTTTCGGTTGCAGTTGGTTTCGGTGTTGAAGGTATTTTGGTATGGCCATGGTTAGCAGTGAATATTTTTACCCTGGTTTGTGACTGTTGGTGTGTTGGGTGGGTTCCCACCACCTAAGGTGCCGGTTTTTCCCCGATTTTGGGTGTGTCAAGGTATGAGACCACCTTTCTTTGGATCCTTGTAAGGTTTGTGATTGTTTGTGTGTTGGGTAGGTTCCCACCACTGCAGGTGCTGGTTTTTCCCAGGTGTTTATACTTATTAAGTTGTGAGCAGACTATTTTATGATATTTATGCTTACTCATGTACACATTTCTTAAAAGCATGGATCATTTATCGCACTTGGTGCAAATTCTCCTATTCTTGGAGTTGGTAAGTTAGCTTTTACCATTGATTGATTTTCCTATTCAACTGAGGTTGTCAGTTTTTCCTTATTGTAGGGTTTGGTAAACCCCTTTTGTTTTCACTTGATTGTTATCAAATTGATTCCTTTTGTTACTTGTATTTTCTTGCTGAGGTGTTCTTTCTTTGAATGCTTTGGGTTCAGGGTTGTAGTCAGTAGAGTGACTGAGTAGGGTTGTAGCTTGTGGATTGCAGTGTTATAGTGGTTTCTCCTCACCATCGTGAGGTAGTCATTGTTTCGATTTTTAGTTCAGACTTGCATACTCTCAACGGGTTCGTGTCAGGTTGTTGACGCCCACTGGTAGTTTTCCTTGGAATATTGAATACTTTGCTAAGTTGTTAGTTTACCTCTTGTGGTTTTTTTTACTTACTCTTTGGGAAGATTTTATTCTAGGTTGCATGTTAGATATATTAAAGTATAAAAATTACTATAACTACTTCATGCATACCATATTTGAAATCTAAATCACTATATTTAGCGACCGTAAAAGCTAATTTAACTACTATTATAAATCTAGAGTCTTGCATACCATGAGTTGTCCTCTGGAGATGTTTATACTTATATAGGACGTCTAATCTTGTAAATAAAGTATTTTTCACAGCGTATAACTATCTTTTCTCGTGGTCTAGATGAGCCATTAAGCCGAGGGATATGGCTAACCCTTTAACTTAAACTGGATTTTCTATAAATAACTTATAGATCTTTCATAAAGTGTTTAGTTGGAGTTTTGCCTGAGCGTCTGCAGTTATCCCTTGCTGATATGGCATCATGACGCGTGTTTTCCCTTACTCTGATATATCGTTTAATACGGGAAAATGCGTGTTGTGACAATATCGATTTCTTGGCCATGCTGGATGGAGAGGCCCTAAGAGGCAGGGAGAGGGGAGGAACTTCTGAAGTGAAAGCTAGGGTTGTCTCGGGGATGCAAGACGAGAGAATGAGAGAAGAGCCAAGGAGGAGAGAAGATCCCAGGAGGGTAGAAGAGCCTAGGAGGCAGGAAAGGTCTCGCAGGAAGGAATAGAGGAGGTTCATAGCAGCTCCAAAAAGAAAAGAAGAGTCACAGAGATTTCAGTATCCTACCGACCTCAGTGGAGGCCGGTAGGAAGACCCCAATACTAGAATCAGGAGAGGAGGAATGATAACTAGCAGGAGAGGAGGTGGATTAGAGCGCACGAGGAGGAAATGTTCATTGCTTGGCAAGGGAATATGCGTCACACGAGGAACTGGGCGAAAGAGATTTTCCTTTACTTTAAGATGCATCGAGTAGGGGGCAAGGGATCTTGGCTTACCCAGATTTTTGGGAAGCGAGGAGAAGGCTGGAAGCAGGAAAAGTGGAGAAAGAGCAAGAGAGGCAGGAGCCCCCTATAGGACTGGTAGCATTCCAAGCACTGGCGAGAGGAATAAAAATTGGGTCAACCAAGGTGGTCGTGGGGAAGTGGTTCAAGGACCGGGAGGAGGACAAGTAACGGTGATCCACGGAGGAGCCGGGGTAGGAGCTTCCTGCAATGGAAGCCTCCATTAGATTTACTGCAAGTGTGTCGCTTCGACCTCTCAGATGTCGCCGCCATTGGAGAAGATCACCTTTTCTGAGCAGGATATGTTAAGGAGTGAGAATCCCTTTCACAATTCCCTCATCATTCAAGCCGCTATCGAAGACTTCACCGTTAACCGAAACGTGTCGTACAAAGAGAGCTCGATGAGTGTTATATTCAAAAGGAAATTTGTCGGGTTGCTGGTGGAGGCGTCCAGGGTCCTAGCTGCGGACGGACCCCTCTTTGGATTCTCTAGAGAGAAGAAGAAGGTGGAAGGATAAGCAGATCTTCTGGTAGCACTTTGAGGCACCTTGATCAGGTGTTGGTTCATCGTTTTGGACGCGCCAAGATGTTACAACGCAATCTTCGGGAGGCCGCCCATCAACTACTTCAAGGAAGTCTCATCTTCCTATCATTAGTGCCTGAAGTACTGCTGAGGCGATGTCCAAGTGGAGATTAGAGGAGATCCTAAAGCTTCAACGGAGTGTTATCTTAGTGTCATCGGTACCATCAACTGGATGGAGGACACGGAGAGGTTGGAGAAAATCTTGGAAGAATACGCCAGGCAAAGAGTTGCGGAGAAGCTAGAGTAAGTAGAGGTGATCTCCAAGGAGGGGAAGCCCAGATTGTTGTAGTTCAGAGGATCCCTGATGCTGGAAGGGAAGGTGGAGATATCGGCCTATCTATGAGAAAATATAGACATCTTTGCCTGGAGCGTCGTATAGATGTTAGGGATCGATACAGAGGTTGTCTGCCACCGCCTCAACCTGGACTCAAAGGTCGCGTCCGTCCGTTAGAAGCAAAGGAAGAACGCAACTGGGCTAGCCAAGCAGATTAGGGAAGAAGTGAGGAAACTGCTGGATGCAGTTTTTGTTTCAGAGATCTGGTATTCATGCTGAGTCTCCAATGTTATAATGGTAAAGAAAGCCAGAGGGGGTTGGAGATTTTGTATTGACTTTTCTATGTTAAATAAAGCTTACTTGAAGGATTGCTACCCTTTGTCTCAAATCAACGCGCTGGTTGATTCAGTCGTCAGTTTTCCTGTGATGAGCTTTCTTGATGTTTTTTCAGGGTATCACCAGATTAGGTTGCATTCCCAAAACTATCACGATATCTCCTTCATCAACAATGATGGATGTTATAGCTATAAGATGACGCTCTTCGTGCTAAGGAACGCAGACACGCTGTATAAAAGGATGATGGACCAAGTATTCAAAGAGCAAAAGGGGCAAAACCTGGAGGTGTATGTGAATGATCTCCTAGTCAAAAGCAGGAGCATCACGAAACAGTAAGGATCTGGTGTAAACCTTTGTGATGCTTCGAAAATTCAAGATGTGACTCAATCCAACAAAGTATGTGTTTGGAGCAGGAAGAAAAAAGTTTGTAGGTCACCTCCTTACCCTGTGGGGGGTGGAACCTAATCCTGACAAAGTAAAGGTCATCCTAGAGATGGAATCCCCGAAGAATTCCAAGGAAGTCCAGAGGTTGACAGGAAGGCTAACGGGTCTTAACTGCTTCCTATCCAAGGTAGGGGAGAAGTGTTCTCCATTTTTTAAAACTCTATGAGCAATCAAAACTTTGAGTGGACCTAAAAATGTGAAGAGGCTTTTGGAAAGCTTAAGCAGCAGCTAACTCAAGCTCCTCTGCTCCAAAGTCCCAAGGAAGGCAAAGATCTCCTCCTTTATCTAGGAGTGAGAACGGAAGCTGTCAACTCAGTGCTTGTCAGGGAAGAAAGGAAGAGGCAGCTTCCCATCTACTATGTGAGCCGGGTTCTCAGGCAGGCCGAGATGAGATACCCCATCTTGGAGAAGTTGGCATTTGCCTTTGTGATTTCAGCGTGGAAGCTCCGACTATATTTTCAAGCTCACTCAATCAAGGTCATCTTTGATCATCCTCTTCAAAGTATCTTGGATGGATTGGAGCATTCAGTAAGGCTAGCAAAATGGGCGGTGGAACTCAGCAAATTTGATATTTCTTTCTCACTAAGGGTGGCAATCAAGGCCTAAGTAGTGTCGAATTTCTTGGCTGACTTCTCAGTCGAGGCGGGAAGAGACGAAGGCTCTTCTAGCCCCATATCCTTGAAGATGTTCGTTGATGAAGCTTCTTGTAAGAATTCGATGGGAGTAGGCATCATGCTAGTGATCTCGCAGGGAATGAGGACCAAGCAAGCTGGCGAGATCCTCTTCCCATCACGAACAACCATGTGAAGTACGAGGCCATGGTGATAGAATTGCATCTCACAAAGGAGTGGGAATTTAAGATCTCAAGGCCTTCACCGACTCAATGGTGGTCGCGTCACAAATTAGGGGAGAGTTCGAAGTGCGCGATCCTATCCTGCAAAGATATCTGGTAAAGGTGAAGGGCTTAATTGGTAGCTTTTAATCTTTCTTTGTTGAGCACGTGCCACAAATAAGGTTTGTAAGTTAATTAAGTCACTATACGGACTAAAACAAGCACCAAAATTATTACATGATAAATTTGACTATAATGTAAAGGACATGAGATTCATGTCGAGTCACTCTGATGAATGTCTTTACATATGTCATTGATAAAAAAAGTCACTATAATATGTTTGTATGTACGTAGATGATATGCTAGTTCTAGAATCTGATCAATACAAAGTGGATGACGTAAAGTCAGGTGTAATAAAAGAATATAGCATTAAAGACCTAGGTGTAGCTGAAATTATACTAGACATGCAAGTGAGCTTTGGGAAAATTGGCATTTCCCTAAATCAAAGTCATAACATAAAATACATGTTGGATATGTGGGGATATAATGAAAGTAAAATAACAGAGACACCATATGACTACAATAACCGCTTAAAGTCCAATGAAGGAGCTATGGTTAGACAGTTAGACTATGCTAAACTGATTGATAGTCTCATGTATATTATGGTCTGCATTAGATCTGACATAGCTTTACGGTAGGCATGTTAAGTATAATACCCCCCCCCCCCACCTTTTGCCCGGGTCGGGCCGAAGGGGGTACTACTGGCCCAAGACGCCCACCCAGTGCTTATAGGGGAAACGATTCACCTTATCCAAGCACTAGTTGGTCGCCTTGCTCGGCTCGAATCACAACATTCACAACCCATCAGAATATAGCGGAAGCATTAACAAGAAATCATTGCAGATTTATATATCACATATCAAAATCACAGCGATTCTAGGGCCAAAGCCGAAGTACTTATATATGACCGTGGGCTATACATATGCTACATATAATCCTTATATACTCTCTCTTTCTACGCTGCTCGGCGGAACTCACGTCTCTAAACTCTGGGGACGGCGGGGGTGCATCTGCTCAAGTAGACCTAGCTGCTAGCGTAATCTCCTGTGCAGCGGGTCACTACGGTGCTTCTCCTCCTGTGAATGGTTAATCAAATAACCGTTAGTCACAGAGCTAAGTGGAAACAAATCCCCTCCCCGGATTCACATCCCGGGGATGAGCACGCACCCACCCAACAGAAGTAAATAGCCGAAGCAAGAGAGGGTTAGCACAACATTTCATATATGAACAACTAAGAGCAAATATAAAAGAGTGCAGTATAACCGGAAAAAGCAGCAATAGTATAAAACAGTTATAACAATGCTCTACTAGCTCATCAGCACAATAAGTTTTCATATCCTGAATTCTATCGCAGGCATTCACAGCTGCGCACATACCGCAGGCATTCACAGCCGCGCACATTCCTTATGTCGACATAGTTTGGACCGCTTCTGTTCCAACAGGGTAGCGAGCCCCGCGGGCCTCACCGATGTGGATGTCGGTGACAGTGGCCAGTCCTTCCACTTCTGGGGGTGATCGTACCGCACAACCCCAGGCTCTAATGTGCAACCTGGTGTACTCTTGGATGTGAGCGACATTAAGCGAATCATTTTGGCCGATCAGCAGAGGAAAACCCAACGGGGAATAAAACGGTCGGTCACCCGTGGTACTCATCTCCCTATCGCCTTGAGTCGTCGACTTTCCCGCACCGGTACGAATGGTCTGCGGGAGGGACTGACCCGCCACTATTCCACCGCAAGCAATTTACAAACAATCAATCAACGACAAACATAATACACACCGGGTCTACGTCGGCCTGCCCAACCAGGCTTCAAACTTCGGGCGGCAGCACTTAGCTCTACTTTTGACAAGGAGCGTGAGAGCGCTTTATTTGGGGCTAGACCTGGAGGAATACCTCAACTCCGGTTATCCCCAACTAAGGCTCAACCTTAATAATGATTGCTCGTCAGAGAAGGACCCGAGATTATAATAGTAAATTGCAATGAGGACAAACGCGGTGTTTATGCTGCTTAATTAAAGTGCTGGAAAGAAACGTGACCAGTACGAAACTGGAGTAGTACTAAATTAAAAGTACTTAACCAGTACGAGACTAGAGTAAAGCTGAATTAAAAGTACTTGACCAGTACGAGACTTGAGTAGAGCTGAATTAAAAGTACTTGACTAGTACGAGACTGGAGTAGAACTGAATTAAAAGTACTTGACCAATACGAGACTAGAGTAGAACTGAATTGAAAGTACTTGACCGGTACGAGACTGGAGTAGAGCTGAATTAAAAGTACTTGACTAGTCCGAGACTGGAGTAGAACTGAATTAAAAGTACTTAACCAGTATAAGACTGGAGTAGAACTGAATTGAAAGTACTGAACTGTTAAGAATAAAGGAATATGACTAGTGCAAGACTTGAATAATCATAAAGAAAATGGTTAGTAGTCCAATCACTCCATCCAGGAGGCTTCAGTCTCTTCTCCATTTTCAGGAGGCACATTCAGTTCTATTTCAGTTTTTAATAAGGCTTCATTGGGTTACACCCTTTATTAAGATCCGATTAGGATTTGGTTGTGCCTTATTAATCACGGCTTAATCGGTTCAGGGGCTTATCAGGAGTTACACCCTCATTATTTGTCGAGAATAATTTGCAACTCGCTACTCGTACTCTCACTTTCCGAGCGGACCCAAATCACCCGAGAGTCGAGGCCCTCGATGGTTTCATGAAATCTCGAAACACACGGAGCTTGGTCACTTGCCTAAGCCACTCTCGTCAGTACGACAACTTCCACTTATTATTCAAATTAGGAAGGGTGGTCGCGCGCTCCAATTTTCGCTTTCGAGGAAAATGAACGTAATATTTACCGAGCGCGACCCTAGGCTTCTAGATTTTAGGAAAATATCAAAACTTATCCCCATGAATCCACATTTTGATACAACCCTTAAGAGAGCCTAAAATGAGCCTAGAATTTTTTTTGTAATTTTTCAAAGTGTTTTGGGCCTTTAATTTGGCCAAACAAATTTTATTTGGATTTTAAAAATACCAAATCAACTCCAAAAATTCTCAAAATTTTTGTGGGGAAGCCCTTAGTTAGGGGAACATTTTTCATGTTCAAAACCTTTTTCCTAAGGGTCTATTTTAGTCTTTGAAAAATCAAGCCTCTTATTATAATATTATAATATTATAATAATATAAATTATAAAATGAAAATATTGTTCATCTTCATTTCTCCCCCACTGTACGTATTCCGCCGCCCTTACGCGGCTTCTCCGCCACCGACCGGCCACTGGCTGGCCGTGGCTCCGCCTCCGGCCAACTACCCGGGGTCGGGCACTCCCTCCGGCGATGGTCCGGCGACCCGCCGCCGCCGGAGCAAAATCTTTATTTTGAAGATAGGGCGACGGCGGCGGCGCTCCGGCCGCCGGAGCTCACATGCGAGACATCCAAAAGATAGGGAGGAGGGAGAGGGAAGGTTTTCACATGGATTTGGCGGGCTCGGGAGGGGCCAGCTTGGTTGGCCATGGCTCAAGGTGGTGGAGGGGGAGGAGCTCCTCAGCTTGGCTTTTTCCGGCCACTAGAACTCCGGTAGAGGGGGGAGAAAGGGGAGCAGGCTGCTCTGAGAGCTGTGAGGGAAAGAGAAAGGGGTGGGTGGCTTTTATAGGGAGGGGGAGGGGGAGCTTCCTCACATTGGGCAAGGTGGGATTAATCCCTCCTTATGGAGGGATTAAATCCCCACCCTCCAGCTGTCCGAGGATAGCTGGAGGCCCCCCCTCTTTTCCCCATGTGGGGAAAAGGATGGTGAAACCCTTATGGGCTTGGGCCTTTTGGGAAGAGAGGGGAAAAGGAGGAGAAGAGGGGTGGGGTGGGCCTCTACTTATCCTAGACTTGATTGCTGGTTGGGGGGGCCCAAGGAGAGTGAGGGGGGGGGGGCATGGGCCATCCTCCTTTGGAGAGGAGGTGGGCCCCTCATTTGGAGAAAAATCCAAAAAGTGGATTTTTAGGAGGGTTTGACCAAGTCAACCCTACGATGGGTCCCTCTTGCTGGTCAAAGTCAATGTGGGTCCAAGTCATCGGGGTGGTCGGGTCAAAGTTCGGGTGTCGTTTCATAATTGGTGTGTGCACGCTTTTCGGTGCACGACTATGCTTGATTTGACCGCGGGTTGACCAATTATCATCAAAATTGACTGAGATGACTTCCGTTGACTTCGTATTTACCACACGAGTCCAACGCCACTGACTGGGGTTGAATCGGAGTCTGTTTGACGAAAGTCCAAAATCTGCGCGTCGTAGCGCGCTAAAATGGTCGAAGTGTGTAAAATTGTTGTTTGACCTCGGATCGTGACGTGATGAGCTTCGATGCATTCATATAGACTATACGAGGCCACAGGAACTGACAGAACTTGATTCGAAGTTCTTCTAGCTTGATATCCCGCCTAGGATTGCCTCCTACCGGGTCACGGGTAGAGGCTTGGGTCACTTTTATTGGGCCCACTAGGGCTCTGGTGGCCCAATAAAAGTCGGGATGTTACATTAAGCACATTCACTAGTAATCCTAGCTAAGACTACTAGAATGCACTCAATAGGCTAATGAGATACTTAAATCATACCTAAAAGTATGTTTTATGTTACAATTGTTGGGTCCATTGACCCTAATGTTCCAGATTTGAAAGAAGTCAAACTGGTCAATGACATGCACATATAATGTATTTGATGTATGCTTGAGTTATTGCATGCAGGTTGTCCTTGATTGGACAGGTGAACAGGAAGAGGAAGCTGGAAGTCAAAAATTTTGACTAAGGCATAACTGCTGAGACAGCTGAGAAGAATGTCTCAGCAGAACCGCTGAGACAGCTGAGAAGCAAAACACATATCGTTGAGAGAAGTGTTGGTCTCAGCTAAACTGCTGAGACAGAAGATAGTCTCTACTATGAAGAAATAACCGCTGAGACAGAAGACTGTCTCAGCTGTGAAGAAGAAACCGCTGAGACAGTTGATAGGGAACCAGTGAGACAAAAGAGTCTCAGCTGTGAAGAAGAAACCGATGAGATAGTTGAGAAGGAACCGCTGAGATAAAGCCAGCAGAAATCTTCTAAGTCCAAAAAGCCGAGTTCGTCGAACTGGGTTAAGAGTTCGTCGAGCTCAGCTCACAGATCGTCGAGCTCAAGTTAAAGGTTGAAGATTCAGAGTTTATCGACCTGAGCCCGCCTTTCGTCGAGCTCAAGTTGAAGGTTGAAGATTCAAAGTTCGTCGAGCTCAGCTCACAGATCGTCGAGCTCAGGTTAAAGGTTGAAGATTCAGAGTTCATCGACCTGATCCCGCCTTTCGTCGAGCTCAAGTTAAAGTTGAAGATTCTGTAGTTCGTCGAGCTGAGCACAGAGTTCGTCGATCTCATCGACGATCGTCGAGCCAGTCCAAATACTTCATGTCATTGCGGGAAAGCTACAGTAGCGCCAAAAGCTACTGTTTGTCTTCTTCTGAGGGAGGTGACACTCACCATACTTAACTGAGCACACATTCAAATTGTGTCATTGATTCAATTCAACAGATATAAAAGGAAGAGAAGAAAAGAAGATTAGAGTTAACGAAAAACGAAAATGGAAGTAGAAAACGAAAAAGAGGCAGCTGGACTTCATCTTCTTCGACAAGCTTAAAAGCAAAGTCCAGCAGTGGAAGCCAAAATGCAAAGATAACTGAAGCTTCTTACAGTTCAGAAAAAGTGTTCTTGGAGAACAAGTTGGCTGATTCAATCTATCAGTAAGAGGAGATAGTTGTGTGAAGGGTTGTAAGCCTTCAATAGCAGTTGTTGCCTTCAATACAGTAGATAAATTGATAGTTGTAGAAGACGACTAATTCCTTCTACAGCAAGTGGGCTGGACTGAAATCTGCTCAGTCCAGCAAGTTAGACTTAGAGATTTATCTCTGAGTCAGTATTTCAATTTTACTGATTACTTTTCTGTAGGATTCAGTTTATCTGAATCTGAGTGTAGGGCCCTTTGTGCTTGAGTGGTAGGTGACTAATTTATCACTGAGGCAGGTGCCCTGCTGGGGTACTGAGGTAGGATCCAAGTGTGGATCTGAGTTGTAGGGCTTAATTGCCATAGGTAGGAGAGTGTTGCTCTCTGAGGTAGGATCCAAGTGTGGATCTGAGGTAGGGTTGTCCTCCCAGCCTAAGTGTAGGGCCTAATGCATGAGGTAAATGACTTGTGAGTCACTGAGTTGTAAGTGACAAGTGTGTCACTGAGTTGTAGGCCTTGGAGGAGGCTGAGCTGTAGGTGTCTGGAAGGGCACTAAGGTAGGTACCTGGAAAGGTACTGAGTTGTAGGAGTGTTACAGCACTCTGAGAGTAAGGTTGTGTGCCTGAAGTTGTAGGGCTGAGAAGCCTAAGCTGTAGGCCTTAGAAATAAGGCTGAGATAGGTGCTCAGTGGACCACTGAGCTGTAGGAGCACTGTAAGGCTCTGAGGTAGGAACCCTTGTGATTCTGAGTTTGGATTCTGAAAAGAATCTATGTGTAAGGCTGAGGGCCTGAGGTGTAAGCTCTGAGGAGCATATTGGTGGAGTTTGTGCCTAGTCCAACAAATCAGTTGAATAAGTGGGAGGGAAAGTGGATGTACCCAATTGAGGAACCACTATAAATACTTATGTACTTGTTGTGTTGCTTGCTTCTTTCTTGTATTGCAGGTAATTAGGAGAAGTTCTAGATCACCAAACTTATAAACAACAAAAAAGCTTAAGTAATTTCAAAAACCTATTCACCCCCCTCTCTAGGTGACTAGCTAACCTTTAAGTAATAACTTTCAATGGTCATCCTCCAGTTTTTGAAGGATATTCTGATGCATTATGATGCTCAAAAATAAATGATAACAAGCTCACCAGTGGTTTCATATTCACACTAGGAGGAGTAGTTGTAGTCTAGAAGTCCAAGAGATAATCATGCATTGTTCTCTCTTTTATGAAATCTGAACTCTACGATCTAGCTTTAGTAGGAGAAGAAATAGAGTTGATAAGAGATTTGGTAATGGACATTCAATTGACGATCCTGAAACTGAGTTTTGTTGCAGTTTACTGCGACAATTAGTCTACAAAAACGATTGATATGAACACTTTATTTAATGACAAAAGAAGACAACTAAGGATAAAATAAGTTTTGTTGACCTCCCTCATAAGTTAAAAGATTATGATCCTAATCGACGTGATGTCAATGAATAATATTATAGTCTCCTTGGCAAAAGGATTAAATAGAGTTCTTACAATAAAAATATCAGAAGAGATGAGATTAAAATTTATAGAAAGGTGAATTTTTCTCCCATGTTTATATTTTGATGATAAGAACCTATAACTGCAATATTCAAGCATTTAATAACATATTAAAACCCTCAAATAATTTATTGATGAAAACTCAAGATGGTTAGATGCTAGTTATTCCACATTTGATGACTTAACATCTTTCTCATTGTAAGTTGATTTGAGGATTATTAAACTGAGAATAGAATGTCGTTGTAAAGGTTAATCTAACATTGATGATCATAGCACATTATTCCACACTTGATAATGTTGCGTGTGATGGTGTGTCATATCATTCCACATTTGATGATAAGGTATATAGTGATCATTAACAAGTAAGATAACAATGTTTGATTTACTAAAATAAAAACTTGACTAGTCTTAGTTAGACTGGATAAAGATGTTGACAATGTTACTTCATTACTGCTACAAGTACTAAGCTCATTTAGATAGAGCTAACTTACTTTAAAACGTCACTGCATATGTTTATGAATTAATAGAGTCTAAACTCATAAAATTTCTTGCAGGCTCTAATGAAGATGGATAAGAGAAAGTAAAATTTGACCTGGATAATGATGATTTAATCTCTGAATAGAATTGTTATGTGTTTGATCCATTATGACTATGTTTTTAGACTTTTATTCTTTAGATGTATCTTTATGTTTGGATGTTTATTTTTTTATGCAAAACTTTTATTATGTTCAACAGTGTTTTTTTTCTGGATAATGCTTAAAGTCTGAAGCTTAGTACTTTCTACTTTCTTGCACTCCGAAATGTAAACGTTATATACCACAAATATAGGAGGAGATTGTTAATATATATTTGTGTATATAACGGGTTCAGAGGATTAACGGGTCTGGTTCAGATACCGTGATATCCGATACCCGTATTAAACCTTGGATTTGCCTATAAAACCCAAGCTGAGGGCAACGGAGAGGTGATTCCATTTTGAAAATCACCTGGGATGCTTTGAGCGACCTAACATTTCTAGGTTGTGATAGATTTGGTTTCCCTTGTGAAAATCTACATTTAAAAGAATAGGTGAAGAAAAACTAGTCCAAAACAATGTGGATGCCCATTCTCTCTCTACTTGAACAAAATGATGCACATGTAGACGAATAGAAAACAAAAATTAAATGTGTATGTCATAATCATGGATTTAGTCATCTCGAGGCACACAGTTATATTAGTAAACTAAATGAGTATGTTTTATGTTACAATGGTCATCCTCCAGTTTTTGAAGGATATTCTGATGCATTATGATGCTCAAAAATAAATGATAACAAGCTCACTAGTTGTTTCATATTCACACTAGGAGGAGCAGTTGTAGTCTGGAAGTCCAAAAGACAATCATACATTGCTCTCTCTTTTATGAAATCTGAAGTCTACGCTCTAGCTTTAGTAGGAGAAGAAGTAGAGTTGATAAGAGATTTGGTAATGGACATTCAACTGACGAGCCTGAAACTGAGTTCTATTACAGTTTACTGCGATAATTAGGCTACAAAAACGATTGATATGAACACTTTATTTAATGGCAAAAGAAGACAACTAAGGATAAAACAAGTTTTGTTGACCTCCCTCATAAGTTAAGAGATTATGATCCTAATCGACGTGATGCCAATGAATAATATTGCAGTCGCCTTGGCAAAAGGATTAAATAGAGTTCTTACAATAAAAATATCAGAAGAGATGAGATTAAAATTTATAGAAAGGTGAATTTTTCTCCCATGTTTATGTTTTGATGATAAGAACCTATAACTGCAATATTCAAGCATTTAATAACATGCTAAAACCCTCAAATA
This sequence comes from Platanthera zijinensis, assembly GCA_039513925.1. Taxonomy (NCBI): domain Eukaryota; kingdom Viridiplantae; phylum Streptophyta; class Magnoliopsida; order Asparagales; family Orchidaceae; genus Platanthera; species Platanthera zijinensis. The sequence continues at coordinate 38,379,073 of CM077093.1, forward strand.
ATTTATTGATGAAAACCCAAGATGGTTAGATGCTAGTTATTCCACATTTGATGACTTAACATCTTTCTCATTGTAAGTTGATTTGAGGATTATTCAACTGAGAATAGAATGTCGTTGTAATGGTTAATTCGACATTGATGATCATAGCACATTATTCCACACTTGATAATGTTGCGTGTGATGGTGTGTCATATCATTCCACATTTGATGATAAGGTATATAGTGATCATTAATAAATAAGATAACAATGTTTGATTTATTAAAATAAAAACTTGACTAGTCCTAATTAGACTGGATAGAGATGCTGACAATGTTACTTCATTACTGCTATAAGTACTAAACTTATTTAGATAGAGCTAGTTTACTTTAAAATGTCATTGCATATGTTTATGAATTAATAGAGTCTAAACTCATAAAATTTCTTGCGGGCTCTAATGAATATGGGTGAGAGAAAGTAAAATTTGACCTGGATGATGATGATCTACTCTCTGAATAGAATTGTTACGTGTTTGATCCATTATGACTATGTTTTTAGACTTTTATTCCTGAGATGTATCTTTATGTTTGGATGTTTATTTTTCTATGCAAAACTTTTATTATGTTCAATTGTGTTTTTTTTCTGGATAATGCTTAAAGTCTGAAGCTTAGTACTTTCTACTTTCTTGCACTCCAAAACGTAAACGTTATATACCACAAATATAGGAGGAGATTGTTAATATATATTTGTGTATATAACAGGTTTAGAGGCTTAACGGGTCTGGTTCAGATACCGTGATATCCGATACCCGTATTAAACCTAGGATTTGTCTATAAAACCCAAGCTGAGGGCAACAGAGAGATGATTCCATTTTGACAATCACCTAGGATGTTTCGAGCGACCTAACATTTCTAGGTTGTGATAGATCTGATTTCCCTTGTGAAAATCAACATTCAAAAGAACGGGTGAAGAAAAACTAGTCCAAAACAATGTGGATGCCCATTCTCTCTCTACTTGGACAAAACAATGCACGTGTAGACAAATAGAAAACAAAAATTAAATGTGTATGCCATAATCATGGATTTAGTCATCTCGAGGCACACAATTATATTAGTAAACTAAATGAAAATGAACAAAAAATCATTGACAAAATGTATGCATCATGAGAACTAATTATAGTAAAAAGATAAAGCTATATAAGGAGCTGAATTATAGGACTCTAATTCAGTTTCTCTATAAGGGCATTAGGGACGCAGAGGCCAGAGTGCACAAGTTATAATCATGAAACTTATAAGGTATATTTATTTTCTTATAATTAGTCATGTACAACCCCGTAGCCGGGCGAGCGGGACCCTCCCCAAATGTCAGCCTATGGGCGTGCTAGGGGCGACGATTTGGTGCGACCTCGTTCGAGGACGTGCGGAGACTCGTGTGTGGGTGTGGAGATTTTACGGTCATGAGCCTTTTGATATATGTATGTGTATATATATTGTATTATATGAGATAATATATAGAAATGATATTATATAAGAGAGGGACAAAAAATAAAAAGGCAAGAAAAAGGAAAGAAGCGGCAGCTCCCCCCCCCCCCCCTCCCCCGATTTTAGGGTTCGGGAAAAAGGAGGCAGCCGGCGCTCCATCCTTCCCCCCGATCTCTCCCGACGCCGCCTGGAGCAGGCCGCCCGACGCCGCCCCTCTTCCTCTCTCTCTCGGCCTGGAGCAGGCCGCCCGACGCCGCCCCTCTTCCTCTCTCTCTCGGCCTGGAGCAGGCCGCCGACGCCGCCCCCCTTCTCTCCCGTCGCCGGCAAGCAGAGCACGGTCGTGCCGCCTCCCTCTCCCTCTCCGGCCGCTGCCCAAGCAAGGGGCAGCCCGCTCCTCCCTCTGTTTACCCCGTCCAGGCCGCCGCAAAAGGAGCAGCCCGCTCCTCCCCTCTCCCTCTCCCTCCCCGGCCGCCGCACAAGCAAGAAGCAAGCCTCCCTCCTCCCGACTTTATCTCCCGCAACTCCTTGAAGTCATGGAGGCCGGGATAACCTCCGTCAACGCCATTTTGGAGCGCGATCGGCCATGGAGAGGCTCGGCCATGGAGGGAAAAATCACTTGGAGCTTCTTACTCTCCAACGGAGGTCGGATTTGTGCACGGACAACCCTACAGACGCTGGACGTCGAGCCTTGGGCATTGTGCGCGGTTGCGGCTCTATCAAAACACGCGTCAAGGGTAACAAAGTTTCTACTCGGGCAGGTGAAGCCCTTAATTTTCATATTTGCATGGAAGCACCTCTCCACCGACGAGTGGGGGAAGGATGCTCTCCGACGGGTCGACGTGTGCGTCCCCGTAATTATTTGCATTAGTGCCCGGAAGTGTGAGTACGGGTTTAGGCATACTGTGTGAAGCCCATTCGGACGTATGAGCCGAATTGGTGATGTTCTGTGTGAAGCCCGTCCGGACGCATGAGCCGGGTGGGTGATGTTCTGGGGTTCCCGGAGAAGACTCCGTGGAAGTTGTATTTTATTCACTCGCAGGGAATGCGCACCATAGCTCCAATAAAAGGGGGTGCACGCATTATGTTTGGTCCGCTTATGTTAGCCGACCGATGCCTAGTTGGCCGCTGTCCGTCGAGACGTTGGCGTACAGGTGCTGCAGTACCAAGCAGGGAATAGCGGGCTTAAGCCCCCAGTTTGTGCCGGTCCAAGAAGGCCTATTTCTGTTTATATTGCCGGCCTGCGTGCCGCTGTATGGAATTCATATTCCTGTAATTATTTAAATGTCTGTGATGCCCTGTGAATTCTTTTCTATCTTGTTCATCTTAGGCGGGCGGTATGTTCGCGAACCGCTCGCCCCGTGGGAGCCCCGAGGTGTAGTTGCCGGGAAGCCCCTGATGGCCTGTTAATGGCCTGTGGATAGCCTTTCAGAACAACGTAGTTACGTTGTTAGCGGCCCAATTGGGGCTGCGTGGAGTAGGGCTGCTGGGCGGTATAACGCCATTAAAAGGCGGGCAGGGAACAGTTTTTATAGACCCAGGGAGACACCTCTAGTTCAGGAGTGGATCTTGAGATCCTCCTTAGATGTTCCGGCCGGGCAAGAGAGCCCGCCGAAGGTGTCTTAGCTCAGCCCCTGGTGTGGGAGGGGAAGAGTTTGATAGTCTTCCGGGTATGCGATGGGACCTCCACGCTGAGGCCTTGGGTCTGTCCCTTGTGTTCCTAGCCTTGAGCCTAGATAGTTCACTTGAGTGTAGTAGGTGTGCGGCCACCCCTTCCCCAAGGGTCGAACTCCACAAGAGACCGGTTTTTAATCCAACGACATTTAAAAAACTGTCGCTGCATCGGGGCGGCCAACGGCTACAGGCACGCCGGCAACCGGCCGCCCTGGGCTCGTCGGTGCCCTGGGCTCGTCAGCGGACGCCGGCGAACCCAGGGCGGCCGGTGGCCGGCGAGCCCGCAGCCACCGGCCGCCCCGCTGTCACGTTGGAAGGGGGAGCGCATATATACGTGATTTACGCATTACACGTATAAACATCAAACTCGTATATGTAATGTTCCAATTTTCACTAGTCGGATGTCTTTGTATGATAAAACATTTTGTGCATCTAGAATTTTTTTCTCCTCATTTACAATCTTGCGAGGACATGCAATTTATTACAATGTTCTCTAAGCTAAAAATGTCACCTAAAAGCCAAAAGGTTTGTTGACGAGGACAAAACTTTTAGTAAATATTCCACTAATTACAGTCCTATCAAATCTTCATGAAAATATTCGATTGTAGGGACTATTTTGTGTAAGTACGTCGTGGATACGGGTCTAACTTCTCTTTTGGATTTGCATTTCATTCAACGATTGAAAAAAATAAACTTCTAAAATTTATTACTTCGTATAAGCAAAAAAATCTGTATATTTTCTGCCAAAAAAATCTGTATATTTTCTGCCAATAATTGATCTTGGGCAAATGCTTGTGATTAGTTTTTAGTTCCACTGGTAGGGGATTTGTAGCTTCATGCATTGGGCAATTTTTTGGAGCATGCCACACCATGATATACCGCGCAAAGGTCAGCGGTAAGATTCATGATCCGACGGTGCAAATTTTACACGAAAATACGGGTGAATAAAATTCGTTCATAATTGGAATTCAAAAATCCACTCATATTTTTTTTGTGAAATCTGCTACGTAGGATAGTAAATTTTACTGCTAAACTTAGAGTCTGTTTGGGAAGACTTTTCAGAAAGGAGAAGGAGTGGTAGCAAAAGAATGGTAGGAAAAGTAGCTTTTGGAAAATGTTTATAATAAAAGGAGAACTGTTTGGGTGAACTTCTTCTGCAAAACTTTTCAAAAATGAGAAACACTTTATAAACCGTTTGACAAATCTCCGTTGCGGTAACTTTTTTTATTAAAAATATGCGTCCGGACAATTATTTCGCCGGGGCAGGATTTTTTCGCCCGAGAGCAAATTTTTCGTCTGAGAGCGAATTTTTTCATCGGGGCGCGGTTTTTTTGCCCGGGCGCCGTTTTTTCACCCGGGCGCGAATTTTTCACCCGGCGCGAAATTTTCGCCCGGGCGCGATATTTTCGCTCGGGCGCGATATTTTTGCCTAGGCGCCAAATTTTTGATCGGACCCTATATTTTTGCCCAGGCCCCAATTTTTCGGCCGGGTGCCAATTTTTCGGATGGGCGCGAATTTTTCGAACGGGCGCGAATGTCACAACCCGCATTTTCTCCGAATTAAGAATTATCAGAGTATGAGAAAATACGCGTCATGATGCCACGTCCAGCAGGGGATAGCTGTTGACGCTCAGGCAAAACCACCAACAACTTTATGCAAGAAAAATCCTTAGTTTAAAGATTAGAAAAATCAGTTATATTTTAGAGACCGTATTCGTCGGCTCAGTGGATCACCTAGTCCACAAAAGAAAACTATATTTATACGCTGCGGAAAATACTTTAATTAGGTTAGACATCCTAAAGAGCGCATAAGAGTCCTAAGAGAACCACTTACGCTATGCAAACCTCTACATTTAATTACATAAGAAAATGATCTTTATACGTGATTTGGAAAGTAGTTATTAAATTATAAAACATGCTGATCATGAGCTTTATTTATAATAGTATTTATAGTTTCAAAGTAACTAGCAACCTACCATAAAACCTTCTCAAAGCAAGTAGACTATCTCCAGAAAAGGGTAGCAGCATAAGTAATATATCTAGTACAAGGTAAAAACTATCAGTGGGCGCCAACAACCTGACACGAACCCAGTGGCATACATGTCTGTCTGTAAGAAAGTACTGAAAAACTACCTCACTAACAAGGTAAACGGAACTCGAAAGTCCGGGAGTCCACCAGCAACACCACTGCAAAACTAGCCACCAGACCGGCTACAACTCAGAACCTGAGGCATTCCAAAAGAAAACAGAATACCTCAACAAGCAACAAGGTAAAAACAGCTGCATGTAAGAGTCAACCAAAAGGAAGAAGTAACTGGAAAACATGCAGAAGAAAGAGTCACAACTGTCCAAAACAGGACAACAAGAAAAGCACAACGAGCAAAGAAAACAGCAACAACCCAACATAGGAACAACATCCTGTCGGGCCTACTAGGCTATCAAGAGCCAAAAGTGCTGCAAGCTACCAAGGAAGAAACTTCTAACACCTTAAACTGTGGAGAGTGGTAGTAGCAAAAACAAACAACGAGGAACCGGATCGAGGGCAAACGCAGTCCCCCATTCCACCATGTCCAAGTCAACAAGCTCGAGGGTCTACACGTGAAAACACAAGGGACCTTCCACCCGCACATGCCCAGCCCGTACCTGGAGCAAGAAAAACAAGAGTGGCCTTGGCTATATCACACAACTCCACCCCTCTGAAGAGCTATAAACCACCACTACTAACCACGACCCACAATTCGGCCTTTAAGAAGGTAAAGAAAACGGCCGACAAGGAAATACCAGCAATATAACAAGAAAACCACTCGGGAACGAAAAACAAGGTAAAGGAAGAGTGTTGAAAAGAATCAACACGACAAGGCGCTGAGTGAGACCCACTCAGTGCCTACCTAAACCCTGGCGTTGAGTGAGCTAGCCTCACTTAAGGCCAAAACCAAACTCTAACCTCAATCCCACTAAGGTAATACAGAGCTCGACGATTGTCGACCGGAGGTCGACGATAGTCGAACGGCCTAATGCAGAAACCGAGATCGACGATCTCCATTCAGAGATCGACGATAGTCGAACGATTCTAAGACAAGAAGAAGGCAGGGAATTTCCAGTACTCGAGTAGTTACCAACTACTCGCGTACCTCATCCCTCTACTCGAGTAGTCGCCTACTACTCGAGTATACGAACAACCAGCACTCGAGTAGTTACCAACTACTCGAGTACCCCAACCCGCTACTCGAGTAGTTGCCTACTACTCGAGTATCTACAAATCTGCACTCGAGTAGATGCCTACTACTCGAGTAAACCAAACCACCTACTCGAGTATCTCGAGTCCACTAATCGAGTAACTCAAATCCTCTACTCGAGTAGTTACCTACTACTCGAGTAACTCCAAACCCCTACTCGAGTAGTTACCTACTACTCGAGTAAACCAGAATCCCTACTCGAGTAGTTACCTTCTACTCGAGTAAACCAAAAACTCCTACTCGAGTGACAAAGAACACTACTCGAGTAACTCAAAGCTACTACTCGAGTAATCCAAACTCGTACTCGAGTAGTTACCTACTACTCGGGTACTCCAAGGCTAATACTCGAGTATCTTAACCCACTACTCGAGTATCTCAAAGCCACCACTCGAGTATCTACCACCTACTCGAGTACTCCAGAACTAATACCCGAGTAATCCACTTCTACCTCACGAGTAACATACTCCTATACTCGAGTAATACACTTACTAACTCCTAGAAAAAAAATCACTCCCCTCCCCTCCTATCACTCCCTCTCGGCTACACCCAAACCAGAGCAAATCTGAACAAAGATAGACGGCATTACGCCGGCAAGTTGGGTTCCATCAGCACAAGTAGGGGGGTCAATAGAAAGAACTAATTCCTATAGATAGCAATAAATATGAGAACAACAAGGCCTCTAACCTGGGCTAACAGGGATTTCAATTTCAGCAAAAATAATCAAAAAGAAACTTGGCAAGGGCAAGAATACCACTTGCCTCAACTTTCAGCGAAGCTTGGACGGCTTTCCTCCTCTTCACACTGAACAAACAGCCGCAACACCTAGAACATAACTCTCGGCCATTAATGGCGGAAAAACTCCAAAACCGGAAACCCAAACCTCAACAAAACTACACGAAGATCGAATATCTTACCGTCGAAACGAAGATCTCGGAGAGAGCAAGACAACGCCGCTTTCGGACTCGAATTCCGTCCACGAATAAGCCCGGAATCGCCGACCAAAGGAGGTACAGGACGGGCGGTTTTCTCCTCTGATTTTCCGAGAACAAGCCGACAGTTTCTCTCTCAGGAAACGGAAGAAGAAGTGGGCCGTCACTTCTTAAGAGCAGCTTTTATACGAAAAACTAAACACCGGTTCATCCATAACCGAACCCTAAAACGCCTAATTACTTAATTTCATTAAGTAAATACCAAAATAAGCATAAGCCAAAAATATGGCTGCCACCAAGGCAAGGCAATAACTGCCCAATTAAATTCTCCCGCAGAATTTAACAATCGGTCAAAACCGAAAGGCTACAGGTCTGCCAAATCAATTTAATTAATTGATCACATAGACTATTAACACACCAAACGACATGAAAACCGAATCACCTCGGAACTCGACGAAATTCGCACCGTAGCTAAATATCCACGCTACGAACTCAATGACGAAGTCGAAATTAACTTTCGACGAACAGAACTCGAGTTATACCCAAATAAAGCCAACTCAAACATCCCCCCGAGAGGCCACACCGGGTCACCCAAAACGACTCGGCTTGCTAGGGAGATCTTGCCAACAGGCTACAAAAATAGGACACTCAGTTCTAAGGAGCTAAACCATACTCCACACATGGCACAAGCCACAGAAATGCGTCATCGTAACGCCAACGAGAATAAAAATAAATGCAGGAAAATCGGGGGCGTTACAGTCACTCCCCCTAAAAGAAAGTTTCGTCCCGAAACTTTACGCACAACACTCCTACTAAAGAAGGGAAAACAACTAATAGGAGTTACAAGAAGGAAACATACCGATCAATTCAACGAAACAGGTGAGGGTAAGCCCTCCTCATAGCCGACTTTAACTCCCAAGTCGCGCTTTCAAAATCCTGATTCTTCCATAGAACCTTAACCATCGGTATGGACTTCTTTCGCAGCACACGCTCCTGAGTATCCAAAATATGAACCGACACCTCAACAAAAGAGAGGTTGGGCTCCAACTGGGGCACAACATCCAAGAGCTGCCCATTGCTGCGCACACACTTCCGCAATTGGCTAACATGAAAAACATTATGCACACTTGGGAAGTTCGCTGGCAAATCCAATCTATATGCTGACACGCCAATCTGTTCCAAAATCTCAAACGGGCCCACATACCTTGGGTCCAACTTCCGATTCTTACCAAACCTCTTAACACCTACCATCGGGGAAACCTTGAGGAATACAAGGTCCCCGACGGAAAACTCCAAAGCAGATCTACGCCGGTTGGCGTTCTTTTCATATCTCTCCTGGGCTATACGAAGCTTCTCCCGAATAAGCTTCACTGCGACTTCCATTCCTCAAGCGCATCGGGACCCAACAAAGGCCTCTCACCAGCCTCAGCCCAAAACAACGGAGTCCTACAGCGCCTCCCATACAAGGCTTCGAACGGAGCCATCTGCAAACTTTCCTGATAACTGTTGTTGTAGGCAAATTCCATAAGTCGCAGCCGCTCATCCCACGCCCCACCGTGGTCTAAAATATAGCACCGGATCATATCCTCAACAATTTGGTTCACCCTCTCCGTCTGCCCATTGGTCTGCGGGTGGTAGGCAGTAGAATATCTCAGATCCGTACCCAAACCCTCCTGCAGACTCTGCCAAAAACGAGAAGTAAACCGGGAGTCTCAATCGGAAATGATGCTAACCGGCACACCGTGGAGTCGGATGACTTCATTCAAGTATAACTCCGCTATCTTCTTCATCGGGTAATCAATCTTATAAGACACGAAGTGAGCGCACTTCGTCAATCTATCTACTATAACCCAAACAGAATCAAATCCTCTCGGGGATTTTGGTAATCCCGTAATGAAATCCATAGATATACTTTCCCACTTCCAAGTCGGGATCTCTAGCAGAGTCAACTTACCACCAGGCCTTCCATGATCGGCCTTCACACGCTTGCAAGTGTGACACTCAGCAACAAATCGGGCTATATCTCCTTTCATTCCATACCACCAGGCAATTTGTCTTAAGTCACGGTACATCTTCGTAGATCCTGGATGGTAGGAAACGCTGGAACCATGAGCCTCACTGCAAATCAACCTCCTAATACCCCCGACAGCGGGAACGCAAAACCTGTCGCGGTACTTCAAAGTACCCGCATCATCGATAGCAAAATCGGGCAACTCTCCCTTCTCAGTCCTGGTGAAAAGGTGCATAAGATCAGGATCGTCCTTCTGGTGCAGCCTAGTCAAAGAAATCCAGGACGGCTCTGCCACTGACAAGGCACTCTGCAAACTACAGCATCCCACTGAAATATCCATAAGGAGGAACTCCTCCACTAAACGATCGGCGGAGAGGTTAAAGATCTTTCCCGTCTTTCGGCTCAGGGCGTCAGCCACCACATTGGCCTTGCCCGGATGATACTAGATCTCCACATCATAATCAGCCACATATTCCAACCACCGCCGCTGACGCAGATTCAACTCCTTCTGCGTGAACACGTACTTTAGGCTCTTATGGTCAGTAAAGATCTTGCATTGAGCCCCATAAAGTAGGTGTCTCCACAACTTCAACGCATAAATTACCGCTGCAAACTCAAGGTCATGCGTGGGATAATTCTTCTCATGAGTCTTCAGTTGCCTTGACCCATAGGCAATTACCTTTCCATTTTGCATCAATACGCATCCCAAACCTACAAGCGAAGCATCCACATAAACATCATAATCTACACCCTCAGTAGGCAGGGTCAGAACGGGAGCAGTGCACAATCTCTCTTTTAGCTCCAGAAAAGCTTTCTCGCACTTTTCGCTCCAAACAAAAGCCACATTCTTCTGAGTCAACTTGGTCAAAGGTGCGACTAGGGAAGAGAAACCCTCCACAAATCTCCTGTAATAACCAGCCAACCCTAAGAAACTCCTGATCTCCTTAGGAGTACTCGGTCTACTCCAATCCATCACTGCTGCAATCTTTTCTGGATCGACCGAGATCCCATCCTTATTCACCACGTGGCCTAGAAAAGAAACTTGCGGCAACCAAAATTCGCACTTGCTCAATTTGGCGAACAACTTGTGGTTCCTCAACTCCGATAGGACCAAATGCAGATGCTGCTCATGCTCCTCAGCACTGCGTGAATAAACTAACACGTCATCAATGGAGACCACAACGAACTTGTCGAGGAAATCCTTGAACACTCGGTTCATCATATCCATAAAGGCTGATGGCGCGTTGGTCAGACCAAACGACATCACCAGAAACTCAAAGTGTCAATGTCTCGACCTAAATGCAGTCCGTGGAATATCCGCCTCACGGATCCTAAGCTGATGATAACCAGAACGAAGATCGATCTTGGAGAACACCGTGCTACCACGCAACTGGTCAAACAAATCATCGATCCTCGGCAGAGGGTACCTGTTCTTGATAGTGACCTTGTTCAACTCTCTATAGTCGATGCAGAGCCGCATCGACCCATCTTTCTTCTTTACAAACAAAACAGGAGCACCCCAAGGCGACGAACTCTGCCTAATAAACCCTTTAGCTAACAGCTCATCCAACTGAACTCGCAACTCCTCTAACTCACGAGGGGCCATCCGGTACGGCGCCTTAGCAATAGGACGTGTACCCGGCCTAAATCGATCACAAACTCAACATCCCGATCAGGAGGAAGACCAGGAAGATCATCAGGAAAAACATCGGCGAAACCACGAATAATAGGAATCTCTTCCAAGCGAGGCACGCTAACAGCGGCTCCAACTGCCGAGACTAAACAAACACAACAATTAGAAAGAAACAATCTCTGAGCACATACCGCAGAGATGACAGGAAAATCCTGACACAGAGCAGCATACACGCTGCCGGGCTGACCGTCGTCCCGTATGAAGTCCAAGCGCTTTCCTTTGCACTGAATGACCGCATCATACCGAGAGAGCCAGTCCATGCCCAAAATGACATCGAAGTCCTCCAGATCAATCACTTTCAGGTCCGCCTTCGCAAGAAAGTCCCCCAACAAAACCGGGCAATCCAAAATGCCCAAATCTGACAACACAGATTCACCAGAGGGAAACTTGACACAGAAGGAATCCCGAACACGATCTAGAGTCAACCGATGACGCTCTACAAAGGCTCTAGCTACGAACGAGTGGGTAGCGCCGGAGTCAAACAGAACACGCGCCCATCGGTTCTTCACCTTAAACTTCCCTATAGGAACACACAAACTAAGGAACTACCATAGCGATACCGCAACAAACAAGCAAAAGAAACTACCAGGCTAGAAAAACAACACACCGCTAACCTGAAATAACCTGGGTCGAAGTCTGAGCCTCCTCAGAAGAAATCACGTTCAGCTTCCCTTTTCCCTTGTCCACACGCGGAGGTGGAGCTAAAGCCTGCAACGGAACTGCAGGAAGAGCTGTCTGAACCTGAGGACACCTCGACTTGATATGACCCTTCTGCCCACACTGAAAGCAGACTCTATCCTTGGTCCAACACTGGGCCGCATCATGCCCGGACCGCTTGCAAACTGAACAGGAGACATCTCTCCTAGGAGCACCCTGGATCGCATGAACCTGCTCCTTCTTCTGAGCTGCTGACCTCTTAAAACATTTCTCGACAGGATGGCCTGACCGGCCACAGAAACTGCACACTACTCGGCTCCTCTTTCCCGGAACAGCATCAGGTACCAGGGGCTTCTTCCCCTCCACAGACTTTCTCTTGTCCTTTCTCATCTGCTGCCCTCTACTCTTTGCCGTTTCAATAGCCTCAACCTTAAGAGCAGCCTCTACGACTCCAGCATAAGTCACAGTCCCATAAGCATTGGTCAACTGCTGCACTTCGCTCCTCAAACCACCAAGAAATCTCTTAACTCGATCAGCCTCAACGCTGACCAGAGCAAGGGCAAAACGGCTCAACTTACTAAATTCTATTTCATACTCACCCACCGTGAGTTGCCTTTGCTTCAGATAGAGAAAGTCATTCATGAGGCGGTCACGCTCGACCGAAGGCAAGAACTTCCTCAACAACATCTCCTTAAACATTTCCCAAGAGCATCTAGCTACTAAGCTATCCTTCTCTCTCAGCCACCAACTCTTAGCCAATCCTTTAAGCTGATAGGTGGCTAGCATTACCCTCTGGTCATCTGCAATCCCTGAATACGAAAACATCTCCTCCATGGAGATCAGCCAATCATCAATAACCATGAAATCTGCCTTCCCGTCATAAGTGGGAGGGCTCAGCCACTGAAACTGCGAGATGAAGGCCATCTCCGCTGGCACCACCACTAGAGGTCTCACGAGTGCAGGGGGAGGAGGGACAGCTAACCCCCCAGCAGGAACTTGCGCACCCTGAGCCTACCCTGCCACAACTGCCACCAAAGATTGAATCTAGGCTTGCACCTCCTCCAATTGTCTGTCCATAGCTTCGCTACTCTGACGCAGACTCTCGATTACCGCATCACGCTGAGCCCTAGACGACTTACCTTCAGACAGGGGAGTCGATCGAGTCTCAGGTCGTCTAGCCATCCTATAATCATAACCACCCCAAATCAGATCCCCAATCAACGACTAGAACCAAAACACAAGTACAGACCATACATATATAGATATAGACTTAAAGCTGCTAAACTTGCTCTGAGAGTTTATCTTTTTAACAAAAATTTGATGACATGCCCTAACCTAGGATGGTTAACCACCACCTTACTAACTCTTGTGCCTAGATCGGGAATGCATGACTTTATTTTGTTTTGAAAACTTATGTGTGTACATATGTCATCCTGCAACTCTTTAGCTTGGCACGTTGTGCTTATGCAATGATATGCTATGCATGTTTGTGCTATGCATTCTAAGAAGGCCCTAATGCATGTTATGAGCGGCGTACACATGAAAATGTTATGCATCCCATACTACATAACATTTCCATGCAACGAAGAAGAAACGTGCTAGTCGCAGTCATGTGGTGAGGTTATGCATCCCATACTACATAACCCTCACATGTAGCCCCTATAGTGGATCCATATACGAACACATATTATGCATCCCATACTACATAATATGCCTCGTATACTTCATGTTATGCCATGAGTGTAGTGTTCGTGCTTTTGCCAAGACGTGCTGATGACATATCGATGTGTGAATGACATGATGCTGAACCACTAAAAGCAACAAAGGAAGGTTGCTCAACTAACTTGTCAAGCAACCTCCCTCTGATACCAACTGACACAACCCGCATTTTCTCCGAATTAAGAATTATCAGAGTATGAGAAAATACGCGTCATGATGCCACGTCCAGCAGGGGATAGCTGCTGACGCTCAGGCAAAACCACCAACAACTTTATGCAAGAAAAATCCTTAGTTTAAAGATTAGAAAAATCAGTTATATTTTAGAGACCGTATCCCTCGGCTCAGTGGATCACCTAGTCCACAAAAGAAAACTATATTTATACGCTGCGGAAAATACTTTAATTAGGTTAGACATCCTAAAGAGCACATAAGAGTCCTAAGAGAACCACTTACGCTATGCAAACCTCTACATTTAATTACATAAGAAAATGATCTTTATACGTGATTTGGAAAGTAGTTATTAAGTTTATAAAACATGTTGATCATGAGCTTTATTTATAATAGTATTTATAGTTTCAAAGTAACTAGCAACCTACCATAAAGCCTTCTCAAAGCAAGTAGACTATCTCCAGAAAAGGGTAACAGCATAAGTAATATATCTAGTACAAGGTAAAAACTACCAGTGGGCGCCAACAACCTGACACGAACCCACTGACATACATGTCTGTCTGTAAGAAAGTACTGAAAAACTACCTCACTAACAAGGTAAACGGAACTCGAAAGTCCGGGAGTCCACCAGCAACACCACTGCAAAACTAGCCACCAGACCGGCTACAACTCAGAACCTGAGGCATTCCAAAAGAAAACAGAATACCTCAATAAGCAACAAGGTAAAAATAGCTGCATGTAAAAGTCAACCAAAAGGAAGAAGTAACTGGAAAACATGCAGAAGAAAGAGTCACAACTGTCCAAAACAGGACAACAAGAAAAGCACAACGAGCAAAGAAAACAGCAACAACCCAACATAGGAACAACATCCTGCCGGGCCTACTAGGCTACCAAGAGCCAAAAGTGCTGCAAGCTACCAAGGAAGAAACTTCTAACACCCTAAACTGTGGAGAGTGGTAGTAGCAAAAACAAACAACGAGGAACCGGATCGAGGGCAAACGCAGTCCCCCATTCCACCATGTCCAAGTCAACAAGCTTGAGGGTCTACACGTGAAAACACAAGGGACCTTCCACCCGCACATGCCCAGCCCGTACCTGGAGCAAGAAAAACAAGAGTGGCCTTGGCTATATCACACAACTCCAACCCTCTGAAGAGCTATAAACCACCACTACTAACCACGACCCACGATTCGGCCTTTAAGAAGGTAAAGAAAACGGCCGACAAGGAAATACCAGCAATATAACAAGAAAACCACTCGGAAACGAAAAACAAGGTAAAGGAAGAGTGTTGAAAAGAATCAACACGACAAGGCGCTGAGTGAGACCCACTCAGTGCCTACCTAAACCCTGGCGTTGAGTGAGCTAGCCTCACTTAAGGCCAAAACCAAACTCTAACCTCAATCCCACTAAGGTAATACGGAGCTCGACGATTGTCGACCGGAGGTCGACGATAGTCGAACGGCCTAATGCAGAAACCGAGATCGACGATCTCCATTCAGAGATCGACGATAGTCGAACGATTCTAAGACAAGAAGAAGGCTGGGAATTTCCAGTACTCGAGTAGTTACCAACTACTCGCGTACCTCATCCCTCTACTCGAGTAGTCGCCTACTACTCGAGTATACGAACAACCAGCACTCGAGTAGTTACCAACTACTCGAGTACCCCAACCCGCTACTCGAGTAGTTGCCTACTACTCGAGTATCTACAAATCTGCACTCGAGTAGATGTCTACTACTCGAGTAAACCAAACCACTTACTCGAGTATCTCGAGTCCACTACTCGAGTAACTCAAATCCTCTACTCGAGTAGTTACCTACTACTCGAGTAACTCCAAACCCCTACTCGAGTAGTTACCTACTACTCGAGTAAACCAGAACCCCTACTCGAGTAGTTACCTTCTACTCGAGTAAACCAAAAACTCCTACTCGAGTGACAAAGAACACTACTCGAGTAACTCAAAGCTACTACTCGAGTAATCCAAACTCCTACTCGAGTAGTTACCTACTACTCGGGTACTCCAAGGCTAATACTCGAGTATCTTAACCCACTACTCGAGTATCTCAAAGCCACCACTCGAGTATCTACCACCTACTCGAGTACTCCAGAACTAATACCCGAGTAATCCACTTCTACCTCACGAGTAACATACTCCTATACTCGAGTAATACACTTACTAACTCCTGGAAAAAAAATCACTCCCCTCCCCTCCTATCACTCCCTCTCGGCTACACCCAAACCAGAGCAAATCTGAACAAAGATAGACGGCATTACGCCGGAAAGTTGGGTTCCATCAGCACAAGTAGGGGGGTCAATAGGAAGAACTAATTCCTATAAATAGCAATAAATATGAGAACAACAAGGCCTCTAACCTGGGCTAACAGGGATTTCAATTTCAGCAAAAATAATCAAAAAGAAACTTGGCAAGGGCAAGAATACCACTTGCCTCAACTTTCAGCGAAGCTTGGACGGCTTTCCTCCTCTTCACACTGAACAAACAGCCGCAACACCTAGAACATAACTCTCGGCCATTAATGGCGGAAAAACTCCAAAACCGGAAACCCAAACCTCAACAAAACTACACAAAGATCGAATATCTTACCGTCGAAACGAAGATCTCAGAGAGAGCGAGACAACGCCGCTTTCGGACTCGAATTCCGTCCACGAACAAGCCCGGAATCGCCGAGCAAAGGAGGTACAGGACGGGCGGTTTTCTCCTCTGATTTTCCGAGAACAAGCCAACGATTTCTCTCTCAGGAAACGGAAGAAGTGGGCCGTCACTTCTTAAGAGCAGTTTTTATACGAAAAACTAAACACCGATTCATCCATAACCGAACCCTAAAACGCCTAATTACTTAATTTCATTAAGTAAATACCAAAATAAGCATAAGCCAAAAATATGGCTGCCACCAAGGCAAGGCAATAACTGCCCAATTAAATTCTCCCGCAGAATTTAATAATCGGTCAAAACCGAAAGGCTACAGGTCAGCCAAATCAATTTAATTAATTGATCACATAGACTATTAACACACCAAATGACACGAAAACCGAATCACCTCGGAACTCGACGAAATTTGCACCGTAGCTAAATATCCACTCTACGAACTCAATGACGAAGTCGAAATTAACTTTCGACGAACAGAACTCGAGTTATACCCAAATAAAACCAACTCAAACATCCCCCCGAGAGGCCACACCGGGTCACCCAAAACGACTCGGCTTGCTAGGGAGATCTTGCCAACAGGCTACAAAAATAGGGCACTCAGTTCTAAGGAGCTAAACCATACTCCACACATGGCACAAGCCACAGAAACGCGTCATCGTAACGCCAACGAGAATAAAAATAAACGCAGGAAAATCGGGGGCGTTACAGCGAATTTTCCGGACGGGCGCGAATTTTTCGGACGACCGCAAATTTTTCGGACGGGCGCGAATTTTTCGGCCGGGCAAAAATTTTTCGACTGGGCGGGAAAATTTCGTCCGGGCGCGATTTTTTTGCATAGATAAGAATTTTTCGCACGGACGCGATATTTTCGCTCGAAAGCGAAAAAAATTGCATTTGAGCGGAAAAAATAGCGTCAAGGCAAAACAAAACACGATCGAGCAAAAAAATCACGAACAAGCAAAAAAATCACGCCGAGGCGAAAAATTCGCCCACGTTCGAAAAAACTGCGCCCGAGAAAGAAAAACCTATCGGGGCAAAAAAAACGTGCTCCGACAAAAAATATCGTTCACGAGCGAAAAATTCGCGTTCGGCTGAAAAAATCGAGACCAGACGAAAAAATCATGCTCGGGCGAAAAAAAATGCCCCTGGCCGAAAAAATCACGAACGAGCGAAAAAATAACGCCAAGGCCAAAAATTCACTTCCGAGCAAAAAATTCGCCCCCGGGCGCGCTCAGACGACACAATCACGCCCGGACAAAAAAAAACGATTCAGGGCAAAAAAATATCGTTAACGGGCAAAAAATTCGCGTCCGATCGAAAAATTCCCAACCGGGCGAAAAAAAGGGCCCGAGCCAAAAATTCGCTCCCCGCGAAAAAACCGCGTTCAGGCGAAAAAATTGCGCCCGGGCGAAAAAAACGCTCTCCGGCGAAAAAACAAGCTTCGATGACAAATATCGCTCTCGGGCGAAAAAATAGTGCTCGGGTGAAAAACAGCTCCGGGGCAAAAATATCGCACCCGGGTGAAAAAATCGCGTCCGATCGAAAAAAAAACGCCTCGGGGCAAAAAAAAAAACGCGCGCGGACGCAAAAATCGACGCGAGCAAAAAAATCGCACGATGGCGAAAAAATCGCGCTGGTGCAAAAAAATCGCGCCCGGGTGAAATAATCGCATCGGTGCAAAAAAAATCACGCCCTGGCGAAAAAAACGTGTCCGGGCGAAAAAATCGCGCATGGGCAAAAAAATCGGCTCTGGCGAAAAAAATCGTGCGCCGACAAAAAAATCGCACCCGGATGAAAAAAACGCACCCGGGCGAAAAAATCACGTCAAGACGGAAAAAAACCCGCTCTGGCGAAAAAAAAACATGCACGGGCAAAAAAACCGCACTCAGGCGAAAAAAACTCACCCGGGCGAAAAATCCCGCGCCCGGGCGAAAAATGTCAGCCCGGGCGAAAAATTCACGCCCAGGCGAAAATTTTGCGTCGGGCAAAAAAAACACGTCCGGGCAAAAAAATTAGGTCCTGGAAAAAAATCACGCCTAGACAAAAATCAAGTTAGATTTTTTAAAGATATAAATGTTTTTTTGATGAAAAGTTGCTTTTCAAAAATGTTGAAAAGTTGGTGACAAGTGACTTTTTCAAAAGATGAGAAAATGAAGTTTTTCGCGGTAGCTTTTCCCACCGATAGACAATCCAAACGGTCTATTAATTGTGGTAGCATTTTCCAAAAAACGAAAAGGAGTTTAAAAACCCTCCCAAATAGGCCTTTAATCTAACACATTATATCAATGCGTGTTACAGTACCAATAAATTTCTCCCATCAGACCTCAAAAATTGGCCCCCCAAAGGAGAAATTTTTAGGTGCATTATTCCCACCCAAGATCGAGAAAATTTTAGGTGAGTTACTGATGCAGGCTACCCCTACGCGAAGCTAAGAGTGAAATAACAAAACTGAATACCTAAGGGGAACTTGAGCGAACACCTAACGAGCATCTAAAACATCCTATGGAGCATTTCAACGAACACGTGGTGTGCGTGAAAAGTTAATAATTCTGGCAGAGTTCCGTTATACTTTGGCGATCTCACAAATGGGGGAGTCCCAACCGTACCTGCACGAATTTACTCCTCCACATATATATCACATTCACACATCCATTCATTCCACAACATAGCCAATTCATATCCCAAGAGGCGACCCGGACTAAAACAACGGATTCGGAAACAGTCCGGTCCAATCCCCAAAACAAATCCAAGCGAGGATATACCAAATCCTCTTGCACCGCCCGAAATCAAGGGCTAAACAAACCCCGACTTGACGGACGTCCAAGCGGACCTATCCTAAAGAAAATCTTCGTGAAAATCGGATATTAAACAATAGATTTCAGATTTTTCTTTTATAATGCAAGTTAAGTTCAAAAGTTAGGATAAAATTTGCAATCCAAGTTTCCACCCATCTCACAACCAATAAGAGGAATCACACTAGATTTAGGAAGAGAAATTCGTTACCCAAATGCTGAAATGAAAAGGAAGAAGGAGAAGGATAACTAGTGGAAGAGTCACACTTCCACCGAGCCAACCGGAGTCACACCGGATGGTTGACGAGTACGCCTTCTTCGGAGTCACACCGGAGGGGGAGGACGTCACCGGAGCCGAAAGAAATCCACCCAAGAAGGGGCGAAACCTGCAAGCTGGGCGACGGTGCGGCGTCGGGTTTCGGCAAGGCCGAATGGCGGCTGCTTCACGCACGCGATATGGAGGGGTCTCCGTTTTTTTTTGTTCTTTCAAAATCTGCCCTAACCTCTCTAATTTTACATATTTATAATGTAAGCCCACTCTCCATCTAACCACTCATCTCACTCTCATCTAACCACTCATCACTCAAATACATAAACAATTAATATGAGGCTTAATAAGAAATAAATTGCTGGAATAGAAATTTACAATTATAATTATTATGTGATAATAATTATAATTATAAATATGAAATCTTCAATGGTGGCGGATGTCGAGGGAACACACGGCGATGGCGGCGGATGTCGCGGCAACGTCCGTCTCCATCCACGAACATGTAGCGGCGGCGATCCATGTCAGCACGAGCAAGTGGTACATGTGGCAGAGCATCGGCATGGGCAAGTGGCGGCGCATCCGCGCCATCAATCCTCCCCCGCTCAAAATCACTCATCCCCGATGAGTGGCCTGGAAGAGGGAAGCGGGGAGCAGCAACATCCAATGGTAGAAGGAAGTAGTCTGGTATCCAAGGGGCAGGGCAGTCACCCGCCATGAGAATGTACCTGTTAAGAGAATGAACAGCAGGGAAACTCCAATATGTGTCAGCCCAAAGAAAAACAGTGCAAGACTTACCATCCAATGAGAGAACCAGTAAACCCGAATGGAAGAGTGACACGGAAAGAATCTTACCTCTCAACCCAATAGAATCTGAGGTGGAAGGAAGAAACGACAAGGAAAGCAACTCAGGTGGAAACCAGATATGCAAAATAAAATCCGAAAAATTGAAATACGGTGAAACACCGAATGCATCGTAAAAATCCGAAAATATCGTGAAAAATTCGAGATCCGAGAAAATTTCAAAAGGATCGATGCTCCAACGTTCGGGATATGCGACGGAACCCGAAGGTATCCACCCGGGGTTTGAGCGGACTCTAACCAAATCAGGAAATCTCAAGTCAGAGATCCACCCCAAAGAATAGAAGTGCCAGAAATTGGACTCATAAACATGGGCATCCGTAATAAAAATATGTGCGGGAAGTTCGTACCAGGTCGGACGGAAAAGAAGTGCAAGTTGATTTGGTGGGTAGCAATGTCGTGAGGACACCAAATCAAAAGGCACAGTCAACATGAAATCAGAAACAGTCACCAACGGAAAACTAGCCCCAGACATGACACGCATGAAGGGATCTATCAAACATAAGGCGTGGTCAGACCAATGCAGTGTAGTGACAAGACCAAAAACTAGAGCGCTCAGCTCGTGTACACCTAAACAAAGAGATAACGCTGGTGTAGGAACTAATAAAGTGGGCGTGTCAGAAAAACTCAGAAGAGGTGTATTGGGTCCACGTCCCAAAAAGATATCTACTAGAGGCGAATCAGTATGAGGAAGGGTCGGTATAATCAAACCCGGGAATAAATCCAAATCTATAGAAGTTTCACACAATGGTGGCTCAATCAAAGTACAATCATCCGGGAAACTCACGTCCGGGCATACATCGGAAAAATCATCCTCAAATAACATCAATGGACTCTCAGTCGGGGCTGAATCACCAGAATCATCCAAAAGTATCGGACCCGTGCTAGAAAAATCATCCAGAAGAAGGGTCTCATCAGAAAAATCTATCGCGGACAAGTCCACAAAGGCGTCCGGAGGGACCTCCACTAAATCTCCAACATGAGTGGGAATATCAGAAACATCCATGTCCCAATGAAGTGGTACGTCCTCAGGGGAATCAGCCAAATCGAGGGTAAGAGGTGCGACGGTAGGAGTCTCAACAGAACCCAAAAGGTATGGTGCAGGTGGAGGCACATCGTCCCAATCTAAACCACAAATATCAGCATCAGATAAAACATCCAAAGCATCAGTAGGTTCATCCATGATAGGACTAGAGGAATCCTCAATCTCTAGCTCGTCAGATAACTCAGATACATGCTCAAAAAATTCAGGTAGAGGCTCACTCATAATAGGATTCATAGTCTCGTGAGTGGATTCAATAACAGGGTGAGCAAGTATGGCACTCTCACATATAGTAGCCCAAGGGGTACTCTCACAAGTCGAAATATCATCAGCATCCCAAGAATCATCATCCAAGTCGCTAGGATATCCATTCTCCTCATCGTCAGATAAATCTGCCTCGCCCTCAGTGGCGGGCTCAGACGTCGAAGCTAAAAGAGCCAAAGTTCTAGGCTTAGTGGGGCACTCCACGGCATAGTGGCCAATCGCTCCACAAGCATAACATGTAGCGCTCTCCTTGCAATTCTTAACTATCTTCCTATGCTCAACTCGCGGTTTTGGAGCATCCCTAGTAATGACTATGATAGGTGGCGGGACAGTGGTCCTAACCTTTTCCCTCTTCCTAACGGTAGGGGTAGGGGTACTCAAAATGGTAAGATCCTTTTGGGACAAAGATCTAACGCGTGGCCTATCGTCACTCTTATAATCAGAAAGGAGTGTAGTGTCCTGGCGGGGTGAGATAACATCATGAGACGTCCTCATACGGGAGTATGGGGGAACGTGCTTGCTCGATATAGGCAAAATCTCAGGCGGCGCTACACTCGGATAACCAGAAGACTGAGAACGGCAGTATGAGGGATAATACTCATCCGTCAACAAGTTCTTCATCAATTGCCAACCCACACGTGAGCCAACGAGGGACGGCCCAAAACGTCTCTCCTCATTGACCCAGAATGTCAGGGCTCGACCAGATAATTGCAATCTCGCAACGGGAATCCGGTGGGGGTCCACGAGACGATATTGCTCAAAGTAAACTTCCATGTCATCTACCCAACGTAAGAAAACCCGCGGTTCACCTAACCCATCGTAAGTCGGAGCAGAAATTCTAACAGACCTAGAAGTGCGTGATGGTGGTGTCGTGATCGCTTGACTAACCGTACTTGAAGGAACATGGGTCCTAAGCGGTTGCCTAGGGGCATTAAGATGCGGTGTCGGAAGCCGACCACCAAGTTGTGCTAACATATCTATTATGTCATCACATTGGCGAGTCATCTCCTTGCGAAGGGCACCAATCGGGGAACATGGGGGAAGGGGACTCCCAACGCGTGCCATGACAGACTAACGGAAAAAAAAGAGACTCAAATTAGGAAAAATACTTAAAACCCTTTTTTTTTTGTTTTTATATAACTAAAAATAAAAATTTTAAAATGAACGAAACGTACCTAAGTGCAAGTGGGGGTAGCACGGTTCGAGCGGATCGTTGTCAAGTTGAGAAATTGACAAACCTCCCTCTGATACCAAATTGATGCAGGCTACCCCTACGCGAAGCTAAGAGTGAAATAACAAAACTGAATACCTAAGGGGAACTTGAGCGAACACCTAACGAGCATCTAAAACATCCTATGGAGCATTTCAACGAACACGTGGTGTGCGTGAAAAGTTAATAATTCCGGCAGAGTTCCGTTATAATTTGGCGATCTCACAAATGGGGGAGTCCCAACCGTACCTGCACGAATTTACTCCTCCACATATATATCACATTCACACATCCATTCATTCCACAACATAGCCAATTCATATCCCAAGAGGCGACCCGGACTAAAACAACGGATTCGGAAACAGTCCGGTCCAATCCCCAAAACAAATCCAAGCGAGGATATACCAAATCCTCTTGCACCGCCCGAAATCAAGGGCTAAACAAACCCCGACTTGACGGACGTCCAAGCGGACCTATCCTAAAGAAAATCTTCGTGAAAATCGGATATTAAACAATAGATTTCAGATTTTTCTTTTATAATGCAAGTTAAGTTCAAAAGTTAGGATAAAATTTGCAATCCAAGTTTCCACCCATCTCACAACCAATAAGAGGAATCACACTAGATTTAGGAAGAGAAATTCGTTACCCAAATGCTGAAATGAAAAGGAAGAAGGAGAAGGATAACTAGTGGAAGAGTCACACTTCCACCGAGCCAACCAGAGTCACACCGGATGGTTGACGAGCACGCCTTCTTCGGAGTCACACCGGAGGGGGAGGACGTCACCGGAGCCGAAAGAAATCCACCCAAGAAGGGGCGAAACCTGCAAGCTGGGCGACAGTGCGGCGTCGGGTTTCGGCAAGGCCGAACGGCGGCTGCTTCACGCACGCGATATGGAGGGGTCTCCGTTTTTTTTTGTTCTTTCAAAATCTGCCCTAACCTCTCTAATTTTACATATTTATTATGTAAGCCCACTCTCCATCTAACCACTCATCTCACTCTCATCTAACCACTCATCACTCAAATACATAAACAATTAATATGAGGCTTAATAAGAAATAAATTGCTGGAATAGAAATTTACAATTATAATTATTATGTGATAATAATTATAATTATAAATATGAAATCTTCAATGGTGGCGGATGTCGAGGGAACACATGGCGATGGCGGCGGATGTCGCGGCAACGTCCGTCTCCATCCACGAACATGTAGCGGCGGCGATCCATGTCAGCACGAGCAAGTGGTACATGTGGCGGAGCATCGGCATGGGCAAGTGGCGGCGCATCCGCGCCATCAGTTACTCTCACCTAGAATTAGGTGAGAGAATAAATAACAAATTTTGGAAGTGGGGTCCACTCCATTCCTTCAGAAAATTTTTCCTCCCCGATCTCTACTGTCGCAAAACCCTAGAGCGTCAGTTCCCAGCTCATCCTCTTCACGCGGCGCCACTCTACTGGGAGGTCGGGGTTTCACGCGATGCCCTCCTCCTCCTCTCGCTGCGACCTTCCCCCCTCCTACTCCTGCGGCGAAACCCCGACCTCCTTCTCCTACAACGGAGAAATCTCGACCTCCTGCTCCTCCAACTGTGAAACCCCGGCCTCCTAGTATTTTGGTGAAACACTGGGAGTTATGACAGTATTTTGCTGAAATACTGGAAGTTTTGACAGTATTTGATCAAATACTGAATATTATGACAGTATTATGACAAAAAAGTCAATAACAAACACATTGCAATCTACCAAAACGATTTAATGTTACATTATGTAATTGTATTAACATATTCTCTCCACTATTATATATATTATGATATAAAATATCTAATTTATAGATTGTATTGTGCACGATATTGAACAATATATTGAAAGTATTTTGGTGAAATACTGTGAATTCTAATAGTATTTTGGTGAAATACTGAGAGTTCTAATAGTATTTTGGTGAAATACTGAGAGTTTTGATGATATTTGGTCAAATACTGTCAGAACTCCCAGTACTTCACAAAAATACTTGGAGGTCGGGGTTTCACCGCTAGAGGAGGACACTGGGGGTTTCACCGCTGGAGGAGGAGGCGGGGTTTTCACCGCCGGAGGAGTAGGAGGTCGGAGTTTCACCACGGGAGGAGGAGGCCGAGGTTTCGTTGCGAGAGGAGGAGGAGGTCGGGTATTCGCCGCGGGAGGAGGAGGTCGGGGTTCGCCGCGGGAGGAGGCTGGGGTTTGCCGCAGGAGGAGGTCGGGGATCGCCGTGGGAGGAGGAGGCCAGGGTTCGCCGTGGGAGGGGGATGAGGCGGCCTTAAGGTTTCACCGGGAGGGAGATGAGAGATCGGGCGGTGCAGAAAATTTTTTGGAGGAAGGAAAGAGGTGGGGTCCACTTACAATGAGTATTTATTCTCTCACCTAGAAATATGTGAGCTCTCACCTAGAAATAGTGTTGGGTATATTGGAAAATGTGTACCTGATTTGTAGAAGCCTCACTTAGCTCAATGATATACATCAAGATGTATTTGATGTTATTTTGAGTTTATATGTGCAGGTTAAGTATTGGCTAAAATGCAGAAAAAGTTTCTAAGTCCATGTGTCGACACTTAAGGAAGTCTGTGTCGACACTTGGAAAAGCTGTGTCGACACCTGAAGTAACTGTGTCGACACACAGAATTTATTAGTCGACATCAACTGTGTCGACACCGGGAGGCAGTGTCGACACACAGAAGTATTAGTCGACATCGACTGTGTCGACACCGGGAGGCAGTGTCGACGCACAGAAGTATTAGTCGACATCGACTGTGTCGACACCGAGAGGCAGTGTCGACGCACAGAAGTATTAGTCGACATCAACTGTGTCGATACCGGGAGGCAGTATCGACACACAGAAGTATTAGTCGACATCAACTGTGTCGACACCTGGAGGCAGCGTCGACACACAAATCCTGAGACTATATCAACTGTGTCGACACACAGGACTTGTGTCGACACTCAGCAGAGTTTCAACAATGCTGATTGATGTGAAGTAAAGAAGTGTCTGTGTCGACACAAAGAGGCAGTGTCGACACATTCTACAGATGCAGTGTCAAGAAGAAGTGTCGACACCAAAGGAGCTACGTCGACATCACCAAAGCCTGTGTCGACCCTTAATCTACTTGTGTCGACACATAATGACAATCAGTCTTGACGCTTTGCTGACAAAGACAAAGGATCAAGAACTGACTAGAGACTTGACAGCTGTGTATTCCAACAAGTGTACTGAAGCTGTCAGACTTGTCAGAAGTGTGTTAGAAACCGGATCAGCCGGTTACTATGGATGAAGTCTATATATATAGATGGATTCTGTCAAATCAAAAAGAGGTAAGAAGGTGAACAACAATAACAACAACAGGAACATCTATTGAAGTATTGATCATTGATCAAGAAAGTGCACGTCACACTGAAGAAGATTTTCGTGAGAAGATCTAAGGAGAATTCAAGCAAGAATTCTGAAGAAACTTCAGAAGTTCTGGAGAGAGAGAGAGAGATCTCCAACTGTTGAAGTAAAGAAGGAGACATTTACAAGTCTCTTAAGAAGCAGATCTTGAACTAATCTACTAAGAATGATTCAGTTCTATTTCTGGATTCTAAGAAGGAAGCTGCCAGCCAGTCAACTTCAAAGGAGATCAACCCTACTGAGTTTAGATTCAAGAAGCTTTGAAGAAAGCTAAGAACAGGTTGATTTCAGTCATCAGTTTTATCAAGAAGCTGATCAAGAAACCTCTTATCCCTTTTCTCTCAACAAGGGTAAGAGTCTATCTAAACACTTATCAAATGTTGTAGGATCTTTTTATAGATCTGAGTTGTAAGCCTATATTATAAAGGCTGAGTGTACGAGAAATTTTTCTCTGAGTTGTAGGCCTTGTGGGAAGGCTGAGGTAGGACTGTTAGCCTGAACTGTAGGAGTGTGGTTACACTCTGAGTTGTAGGAACCTTATAGGGTTCTGAGTTGTAGGAACCTTTCAGGGTTCTGAGCTGTAAGATTTGTGGATCTGAGAAGAAGGAAGAAGTTAGGTCGAATCTAGCACACTGCTAGATAGGTGAAGGGGGAAAGTGGATGTACCGAGACCTTGGGGAACCACTATAAACTTGTGTGCAATCTGTGATGTATGTGCGATTGTGGATTCTGTGCTGTGATTGCTATATAATAGTTAGATTCTATATAAGATCTGAATAATTATTCTGCCTTAAGTAATAAAAAAGAAAAGAACATATTCACCCCCTCTAGGTGTTTGGGTTATCTTGAAATTAATTCTATCAAATAGGTGAGAGAAACACACAAAAAATTTTCTCCCAAGATCACGGTGCTCGCGCCTATCAAACTGTTAGTTCTTGCAAAAATAATATGATTGATCGAAATACTGTTGTATTTGATAATACTGTAAATATTTTTAGAATACTACAGTATTCTGCAAAAATAACCCTGCCATAGAATACCGGATCGTACGGCTGTAATTAATCATACACTTAGGCCTCATTTGGTTCCGCATTTTTGACTAACGTTTGCGGTAACCGCCACCGCACGACGGGTAAACAAATGGTCGGCGGGGGCGTTTGTCGTGTTTCCTCCAACCGCGCCGTGAACAACGGAGCAAAAAGCTCGTGCTCGAACAACCACCTCGCCCCTCTTGTTCGAAAGCCCCGTCTCCAACCGTTGATTCCGCTCGCCACCGCGGAACCAAACAAGGCCTTAAAAATAAGCAAAAAAAACCCACATAAAAAATTCCGGTAATTGTTGTGGACAAACCCATTTTGAATAGAGACAAACCAAATTTTAAAATTAAAAATATTAAATAAGCAATTTTTTAAGGCGTGAAATAGATAGGGGCAAACCCGGTCGAACCAATTCACAAGCTCCAGTGTCAGTCGTCGGAGGCATCTCTCCTATGTCTGGCCGTAACTCTGGTAACTGCGCTCGGACAAAGATTGGCTTAAAGCCAGCTCCGGTACGGATATAAGGTTTTGACTGTCTCATCATTTTCTTCTATACATTCGGCTTCCGTTTCTCGTGGATAGACAGTCTCTCCCTCACCGAGAGGTGGTCAGTCGTCCTCTGGCTTGCGAGCTTCAGGAAAGATTGCTGCGTCCACCAAGTCTTCATCTTCCGCTTCAGGCTTGTCATCATCATTTATCTCTTTCACTTCTTCCAATTTCGTCTAGTCCCCCCTCTCTTTCAATATATCCCTTCAACTGTGTCATTGATGCCCCTTCTACGCCTCTTCAGTTTTAATGTTTTAACCCCAATTGATTCAGTTCGAAGGCGCTCGCAATCAGAATCAGACAATGCTTCCTACTGAACGGCCTTATCTTCCTAGGAAGGTAATTTGTGTTATATCTCCTGAAAATTGATATAATAAGTTCTAGGATTTTATGCAAGAGAACAATTGAGGAAGAAACGTTTCCTCGTTGTATGGAGGTTTTAGGAAATTTTCCTTCTCTATCATGACTCTGATGACAACAAAGAGGGATGAGATACTGGAGGTGGTTGCGGAAAAAGCGATACGGGCGAAGGAGACAGCAGCGGGTTGTGATGAGGGGAAGGAGGCGATCTGCGTCTGGGCAGTGAGGTGCTTGGATGCGGTGGTGGGGACAATGATGCTGATAGGGAATGAGGGAAGAGAAGCGGCAATGAGCACATATAATTACTTGATTTGCCCGCATATTTGATTTGCACATATTGCACACACAATTAATTTTCCCATTTCCAAAATGGATTTAGCACCAAAATTTATCCAAAGGGGAAAGCAAAAGCATCGGGACCACGATTCACAACCATAAGAGGGCTGCCACGTGTACAACCCCTTTTAAGCGCGAAAGCCGCATCTCAGTTGCTCAATAATTCCCCTCGGGTAGGATCTCGCGGGCGCTTCTCCGAGACCAATTCCGCGTCTCAGATTCATAAAACAGAAAATAATGGAGTCTTGAGACTCTTGAATCATCTTCTTCCCCCTAAACCTAGAAAGATAGCGAGCGAGCGAGAGAGTTCCGAGCCTCCGAGGTGTTATATCCTTTTCGCTCCTTTGCCCTGCGGGTCTTCTTCCACCGGCTTCTTCTCGCCACTCTATTCTCCTTCTGGTTTTACAGATTTTGGATGCTACGGGGTTTCGCTAAAATTCATTTGTCAGGGCTGGATACAGTGTTAGTAGTCAATTTTCAATCACGTTTAACCAGCTTTTACTGTTTCATGATGTGATTTCCCTTTCAATTTAATGGCCAATGTTGATGAATTTGCACTTTGGGCTAATTGCTTGATGTTTATTTTGATCTTATTCCCTTTTTTGTTCTTGAAAGGCGACGACGAATTAACGGATAATTAGGTTTTTATACTGTAGCTCTACATACAGCATGTATCATAGGTTGGCAGTGGCATATGATTTGTAATTGCTTTTGTAGAGAGGATTCTATGTTAGATCAGCTTCTTGAGGCTGTGAGGTGTTATAAACTTATAATCCTTCGCTTCTTGAGACTTCTCAAAAATGTGCAGAGTCAAAATTGTCATGACTTCGGCTAAAAATCTTATTGTGAACTTCATATCTTATGCATGGATAAATTTCTTAACGATTCCTTCCTATAAAATGCCCAAAACATGGAGTAATATGCTGACTTGTAGAAATTCCCTGCCCTTGAGTAGTGATGCAAATAAAGCTTGGCAGGCCGGGCTAGACTTGGACCTTCAAGGTTCTGGCTTTTTATTCCCAGGCACAAGAACACTATGCAAAGGTAGCAACACCCATTTCCCAGAGTTAGGCCTTGCTATGCCCGGGCTTGGCCCAGATTGAGTACCGGACTTGGCATAGCAAGAACTTGGGTGCTTGTTAGGGCCTTCAAGGCCTGACCAGGCATTGATTTGGCCTACTCGGACCTAGGCCTAATCAAGATTTTGTTCTGGTAGATTTGGGAAAATTTTTCAGGCCCGGGCTTTATTTGCATTCCTACCCCTGGGTGCCCTAAATGCACTCAAAAGGAGGCTTTGAAAATATGACCGTTGCATTTTATATAAATTTTAACAACTACTGTGTAACATAAGGAAATAAATCCAGCAATCTATATCAAAACAATCAAATCAGAGTACGGGTAAAAAAGACACAACATGTATAAAAATAGGGCACCTGCTGCATTCTTTCTCAGTACTCGATAAGGAATCACCCTAGCTAATCAGTTGCTATGAAAACATTGGGTCCATAAGTATCTCTCGATTAATTAAGCCTAAATCCCAATTTGAAATATCATGGACCTAGCCCACCGACGGTCCACTGTATAATCAAAACTCTGTGCAATAGTAATACAAATAAAAAACATTAAACTTCGTTTCTTTATATGTATCTTTTCTAATTGTGATATCAATATTGGTCATGGCAGTATATGGCATGGTAATTTGTTGTCCACATGTCTTTATGTGGTATGTATCTTTCCTATACATGACTCTTATGTAGTACTTAACCTTCCCATGTGAGTATGATGCACATCCTTCTGCTGTCCCAATATATATATAAATTCACTGTTCTCAGCTTTAACTTTCATAAAGAATTCTGGTATAGGTAAACACTTTTTGTAACACCCCATCCTAGTTTATCAACAAATTAGCAGTCTGGCCGGGTCCAGTGATAAACAGTAAACTAAGAAATAATATTAAACTAGTACACAACAAACATAAATGAAAAGTACTGAAATTTTAACTTACAGCTGAAGTAGAAATTGCAACTAAAGGTAAAAGTGTATCTCAACAAGCTAAATTCACAGAGCCACTAGAAAAATGAAACTAAATAACTGAATATTTGAAATACTGTAATATGTTTGGTACAAAGAAAAACTCTAAAACATTAACATTACAAGAGTCCAATACTAAGCAGTACAATGCTAAAAGTAAAACAACTGAAAGCAAAATCAAACAATAGGAGCGACTTCATAGACACGCTCATCTTAGATGCAACTTTCCACCTTAGTCCCCTGTAAAAACATGTTCAAAAATGAGTCAGCCCAAAGAGAGAGTAAGAAAAACTATTCCTCTTAGTGACACTAATTATTTTAAAAAATGTATACATGCTTTTTAAGATAAGTTTTATACTGCAAAAATAACTTTATACTAATGTACTATGCATGTTTTTTTCTAAAATAAGCTTACAAGATAAATATTTGTTCTAATTAATCATGTTAGGCGCAATTACTCAAGTTCCGAAAAATTTGGTTCACAAGGAGTTTCTAAGGTTCGGTCTAAACTTGAGTTTTAAAATCACTTATGATTGTCCTTCTTTAAAGTTCTAGGTAGAGTAGTTTCTATCGTCAATTCTAGTGTAATGATTTGAGTCCTACTAACGAACTCAGGTATTCTAGTGTCTTACGGACACAACCTCGAATTGCTAATTTTTTAAAACGGGATAACATCTCCCAAACACTAAAACTCATAAGGTACACTACAACTCATGAGAAAGATAGTGCGCCTCTATCAAACACGTGAGGAGGTCTCAACCATGCCTACTAAATATCTACTAACTAGTGCAACTCTGCTAGCGAAATAGTGTGCGTGATAAAGGCAGATTATCACATTAATTTAATCGACTAGAAGACTTTTTCATGGATTTAATATTTCATGTTCGTACATCAATACGAGCGTAAAAGTTCCGTAAACTAAATTAATTCCGGTGGTCTAACTACTTGAGCAATTTAGGAGTTGATGTTAACAATTTTGTGCAATTATGATAAATTCTATTGAGTTAGACAAACATTTACATGCAAGGTATCTGATATGTCTAGCAAAAAAGAATAAGGATTTCTTACAACGATATTGCGACGCTCGTACACATGATGCGGAGACATTGCTTTTATGTTTGAAAAGTGCTAAAAGCCCTCTTTCTGTATCTCCCTACAACCCTAAAAAGGAAATTTAAACTTATAACCACCACTTATAATTTAGGGCATGCTATTACATAGTGAAGGAAGGGAATTACCATTTCCCTAATGACGAAGAGTTAGGGTTTCCGAAACAAAGGAGTCGATTTCTTTAAATTTCTGCAATCAAAGGAAAACTCAACAATTTATTTCACACGTAAGGGGAATAGGAACACCGATTTCTTAGTGAAAAATGCGAAGATCGAAATCAATACTGGATGATTGATCCTTTGTTGAGAATGATCAAAGAAGAAACTCATCTTGCCTGAAAAAGAAAAGAGAAAGCCCCAAACTGAGGCTATCGAGAGTTTCTGAGATCTTGAGGAAGTTCGACTGACCTGCACGAGAGGGAGATGAAGGCGCCGGGTGCTTTTAGAGATAGAGGAGGCGGCTACAAAGGATCTCCTACCGTCTGATGCCGCTGCCGACCAGGGAGGAGTCGACGACTTCCTTCTGAGGCGCAGTTGGGAGATGAAAACAACGCCTGGAAGCGAAAAGGCGAATAACGGTTTCGTCGTCTGTGGGAAATAAAGAGAAAATGGGGGGGGGGGGGTGATGCTGAACTAGGGTTACGAGACAAAACTTAAAGGGGGGTGCGACTTTTACTAAATTGAAAGAGTCGGGGTGCAGTTACGGAAACCTCAATCTGACACTCCGCCGTTCCAAACTTGAAATTTAGATTTCTCTATGATATACCAAATTGCCGCTCCCCACCACACTTAGAATATTTTTGCTACGCCCTTGCGCTAAAAAAAGTCATACACACTCTCAACAACTAAGCTGTATCCATTATTCAACTTGCAAGATTTTATCATACTAAATTCGTACCTCGACAAGACACTGTCTCGATCAAATTCGCTTGAGATCGGACCATGCAAATTTATATTTTATTTTTGCGTGAGTTCACGAATGTTACACTTTTATCACAAAATCATGTGTGTGAATATATATAAGAAATATTTATGAGAGCAAAATATATATTATCTTTCTTTATATGAAATCACACCTCTAAGGCATTATGCTTTATCCCCAACATAGAACGCTGTATTGCATGTGTGATTGACATGAATGTGGTGGAACATTAAAATCTTATAAATCATCATGCATAATATTTTCATACTCATGAAGAATCTTGCAAATAATAGAAATATAGAGTACCCATGGATATTCCACCACTGGAACTCACCAAGGGTTCTCAATCAATTGATTTTCGGTAATAAGGTTCTATCAATATAACATTCAATCACTAGCGATTCATGACCAATAAAAGATCGACAACCATGACTTTCAACCATTAAAGGCTCAGTTTGATGCACTCTTAAAATTATTTCACTAGATATGATGAAGTTTTGTTTAATCATTATTCAAAATTGTTCTCATCTTTTGCAAGTAAACTCAAGATCACCATGAATAAGTAAAATTGATATCACCGTGAAATCATATGGTAAGTGTAGGAGATTACCTATATAAAATGGGGAAATTTATTCAAAACCTAAAGTTGAGAAATTTTACCTCCTCGTGAGATTTTCTTTTGGCGATTTACTTCTTGGAGCCTTGGAATGAATCTTCTTCTCACCCCAAGCCTCTCACACCATTAAATTGATCAAAGTAAGCCTTTGAATACTGACCACATTGTGTCTCTTTCTCCATCAAGTTCAACTTTTGCCTCTCTTTTTCTTTATTGTAACACCCCATCATAGTTTAGCATTAATCAAAAGTCTGGCCGGTACTTATGATAAAAAGCAAACTAAACACCAATGTTAAAGTTTGGAGTGTTCGGGCGGTCTGGTCTCTAACCGCAACGGTCTATTTGTTCCAGCAGTCTTGCGGTCTGGCGGTCTGGCGAAGAGAAGCCGCAACGGTCTGCTTGAAGCCGCAGCGGTTTGGCAAAGTGTAGCGGTCTGCTTGAAGCCGCAACGGTCTGACCGTGGTTGTAGTTCGACAACTTGCAGCAGGAGGTCAGGCGGTCAGTTCGAGAGGCTGACTCTGGGAGATTGCGGCTTTGTAGTTAGTTGTTTTATTTCTTGTATAATTGGCGGTAGCTCATGTCAAACCGCATAAGCCGCACGGCTTGTATTTAGTCCCACATCGTTTGTTGTAAATCTCTCTCTCCTCCCTCAGTTTCTATAAATAAGGGGGCATACCTTTGTAATCTTTATCTTTTTTAAACAATAAAGTTTGCGGTTTATTTACCTCTTTTGTCCATTTTCCACATGGTATCAGAGGAAACCGATCCTTTGCTTCAAGAAGATCGCGGTTTGTTGCTCTAATCGCGCGACCTCTTCCACCGGCTTCATCCGGTTTGTCCGGCTTCTTTCTTTTCCCTTCCCTCCCTTGCTTCCTCCCAGGCATTTCTGTTCGCCCGGTTTCCCTTGCTAACCGCGTGGTTTCTCTTCCCGCGTTTTCTCTTCTCTGTTGCGAGTTCCGCCTTTGGTCGCGGTTTCTTTTTTGCTGCTGGTGTGTTGACACTGAGACCGGGCGGCTTGTTTTTCCTTGTCCGCGTGCTTCTCCTCTTCTCATTTCTCGCTGACGTTTCTTTACCAGCTGCGGTTTCCGCCCCTTGGTCCGGTTTCTTCCTCTCTTCCCGCCTTTCTGGTCGCGGCTTCTTCTAGCCGCTGGTTTGTGTATATCTTTGACCGGGCAGTCTCCTTGGTCTCTCTTTCTTCTTCATTGTTTGTGCCGGCTAGTTTCTCCCTGAGCGGTTTGTTTATTTTCTTTCCGGCTTCTTCTTTCCAATGACTTCCCTTCTCTCTTTTACTACTCGTGCTCTTGCAGTCTCCTCTGATAAGTGGCTTATTGACTCTGGTGGCACTTGTCATATGACTGACAACTCTCGTTTGTTTTCGTCTTTGCTTGAGACAAACAGGTTATCTCTTGTTGTTGTTGCTGATGGGACCTCTACGCCTGTGCATGGTATTGGCACTGTGCATCTCTCTTCATCTTTGCTATTAGAGGACACTCTTTATGTCCCTACTTTCCCATGCAATTTACTATCTGTTCATGCTCTTTGCACCCAGTTAAGTTGCACAGTTACTTTTACTGGCACCACTTGTTATTTCTCTGATTCTGTTTCTAATGCTACGATTACTACTAGTACTGCTCGTGGTGGCCTGTTTTATCTTGACAATGTTGTTACTCTTTCTGCTTCTTCCTCCGTTCAGTTGTGACATCGTCGTCTTGGTCATTCTCCTTCTCGCCTCATTCATCAACTTTTTCCAGACCTTCCTTTCGACGATTTTCCTTTGAACTGTGAAGCACGTGAGTTGGGCAAACATCATCGCTCTTCTTTCCCAGCTCGAACGGGCCGTTGTTCTTCGCGTCCTTTTGAGCTTGTTCACTCTGACATCTGGGGTCCTTCTCCGGTTGATTCTGTTGGTCGCGGAAGCATGTACTTTGCCACATTTATCGATGATTTCTCCGGATGGACTTGCTGTATCTCTTGAAAGATCGTTCTGAACTGTTCTCTGTATTCACTGTTTTTTATCATGAGATCTTCACACAGTTTAGTGTGCCCATTCAGATTCTTCGTACTGATAATGCCAAAGAATATGTCAGCCATCAGTTCTTTTCATTTTGTGTGGACAAGGGTTTGATTCATCAGACAAGTTGTCCATATACCTCTCAACAGAATGACATCGCTGAACGCAAGAATCGTCATCTTCTGGATGTTGCTCGCAGTCTTTCTTTGCAAATGAATGTCCCTCGGTCTTATTGGGGTCATGCGGTTCTTTTTGCTTGCTATCTCATTAACCGTATTCCCTCGTCTGTTATTCAGGGCAAGACTCTTTTTTCAGTCTTATATCCGGAGGCCGAACCATTTCCTTTTGCCCCTTAAAACCTTTGGCTGTACTGCCTTTGTTCACGTCCCTTCTCCTGGACGGGACAAACTTTCTCCCCGATCAGTTAAATACATATTTCTTGGCTATTGTCCTACTCAAAAAGGGTATCGATGTATTGATCCTCTCCTGCGCAAACAGTATGTTTTCGCAGATGTTACCTTCTTTGAAAATACTCCATATTTCTCCTCTCCTTCTCTCGTACCTGCCGATACTTCTCCTTCCCTGCCTATTCTCTCGGCACCTCCGCCAGAGCCGGTTCTTTCAGCATCTCCTCCTGTTGCTCCATCACTTTCTCGGGAGCCTGATGGGTTACCCTTGGAACCCTCTGTGCCTGTTCCAGAGCCTCTTCTGTCTTCTGCTAGTACATTGCCTCCAGTCAGCAGTGACCTCGATCATCCAATTGCCCTGCGAAAGCGCGTTTGCCAATGTACTCAGCATCCGATCGGTGCAGTGGTCTCCTATGCTCAGCTTTCCCCAACTGCCAAGCGTTTTGCTCTTGCTATTTCTTCTACTGCCATTCCGAAAACGTATCAAGAAGTTCTTGCTTTTCCTCAGTGTAAGGCTGCTATGGATGAAGAAATGAGCACGTTAACTGAGAGAGGGACTTGGACTCTTGTTCCACCATCTCTGGGAGTTGATGTGGTTGGATGTCGGTGGGTCTTTGCGGTTAAGTATCTTCCAGATGGCTCTGTTGAACGGTATAAGTCACGACTTGTTGCCAAAGGGTTTCCTCAGACATATGGGGTGGATTTCTTCGATACTTTTTCTCCTGTTGCTCGCATCAACACTATCCGTATTCTCTTCTCTGTGGCTGTTAATAGAGACCGGGAAATGTCTCAGTTAGATGTTAAGAATGCCTTCTTTTATGGGGATTTGCAAGAGGTGGTATATATGGAGCAACCTCCTGGGTATATTGCTCAGGGGGAGTCTCAGGTGTGCAAGCTTCGGAAGGCGATTTATGGTTTAAAGCAGAGTCCACGAGCCTGGTTTGAAAAGTTTAGTGAAGTTGTTTTTTTATTGGGTTCAGTCGAAGCTCTGCTGATCATTCTTTGTTTATACGCAAGACTACTAAAGGCCTTGTAGTTATTGCTGTCTACGTTGATGATATTCTTCTGACTGGTGATGATAAGAAGGGCGTTGATCTAGCCAAACAACAACTTCGACAACACTTTGTCACTAAGGATATGGGACCGCCCAAGTACTTCCTGGGAATTGAGATTTCACGAAAGAGGACCTCGGTGGTTCTTTCACAGCGGAAATATGCGCTAGATCTCCTAAAGGAGGCATGTTAACCCCGAAATCGGCGATCCCTCCTAGGGTTGCCAGCTCGCAAGTCGCAGCCTGCTCTGGGTTCCCCCTGAATGTCGCGGCCTGTCAACCTCTCCTTCCAAGGGTGGGCGGACTGACCTCTCAGTCCACTCAGTCCGCTCAGTCCGCTCAGCCCACGCGGTTAGGGCGGTCTCTCTAGCCAGACCGCCCAGGTCGCGTAGCTCCCGCTCGGTCTGCAGGGGTGCGGACTGCTGCCTCAGTCCGCCAGAGCAGACCGAACGGTTTGTTCGGCTAACCGCGCAGCAAGTTCTCCTTTCTCAGGTGCAGACTGCCCAACGATGTCGCGGACTCCCATTCCTGTCCGCCTAGATCGCTCGATATCGACATGCTTAGGTGGCGGGCTCCGTCTTCAGTCCGCCTGCCTGAGGTCGCCAGGTTGCGATCAACCTTCCTATCCGCCAGTAGTAGGCGGACTCGGTCTCAGTCCGACAGGTCGCCTGTCAGCAGCGGCGACTTGCCTCCAAGACTCCAGCCCGCAGTAGCGACCTGCATCCAGGTCGCCAGTCAGCAGTGTGCGGCCTGGACTATTCGATTCGCCAGGTCGTTAATCCTCGTCCCCAAGCCAAGGATACCACCAGCGGGCAGCCTGCTCGACCCCTCCGTCGCGAGTTAGGCGAGCTCGATGAGCAGTCCGCAAGAAGATCCCCAGCTCGGCAGCTAATCGTTTATCATCTCCGCTGCGGGATGGGCGGACTCGTTCAGCAGTCCGCCAGCTAGTTCTCCAGGTTCTCAGCGACAGAGGCGGACTCGTCGTGCAGTCCGCCACTCAGCCTCCAGCGCCCGCTTCCCAGCAGCAGGCAGTCCCCTCCTCAGCTTGCACAGCCCAGTGCGAGCTCGCTCAGCGACAGAGGCGGACTCGTCGTGCAGTCCGCCACTCAGCCTCCAGCGCCCGCTTCCCAGCAGTAGGCAGTCCCCTCCTCAGCTCGCACAGCCCAGTGCGAGCTCGCTCAGCGACAGAGGCGGACTCGTCGTGCAGTCCGCCACTCAGCTTCCAGCGCCCGCTTCCTAGCAGCAGGCAGCTTCTTCCTCAGCTCGCGCAGCCCAACGCGAGCTCGCCCAGCAGCAGCCGTCTCCAGCTCCAAGTCCCAGATCGCGCGACCTGGTAGCGGACTCCGCGGACTCCGCGGACTCAGCACCGTGCTCGCTAAGCTCACCGCCTCACCAGTGGTGACGTTACCAAGACCGTTACCTCCTCGGGCCTATAAATAGGCCCCCAGACCTCTCATTTTGGGGGAGAGCAGAGGCGTCAAGTTCCCGACCTCAGCTCCTGCGGACTCGGTTACCCAGTCCGCGCGACCTGCTCCCCCAAGCAGTCCGCCCGGCTTTGTTTGGCAAGCCGCCCGATCAATTAGTCGCGCGGTCTGTCGGCCTCCCCTTCTCAGTCCGCGCGGCCTCTGGCAATCTCCTCTCCTTAGCCGCCAGCTTCCCCCCTTGTACCCTTTTGTATTATTTTCCCATGTAATGGTGAACTAGCAAACTGTAATACTAAATTGTGATTAAAGAAAAAGCCCGTCGCAAGAGTGACATTCAAGCCGCGGCGGGCGAAGTCTGCTGTTGCCGCTGCTAGCGGCCTCCTCTCTTCTTCTCTCCTCTCTCGGCCCCAACCTGCAATGCTAACCTTCAAGTAGCTGTCTGCTCGACATTACCTGAACAAGCTTCTCCTCTATCCCCGCAACCCTTCTTCCTTCATCCTCAGCTTGTGAGATCGAACAATCCGTTAACTGGTCGGTGTCGCATTTCGCGCATCAACAGTTAACACGCGACTTTCAGATCTCGATCAGATAGTGAAAGCAGTGGTTACTCATGTCAGACCATCAACCAGCCGAGAATCTTGCTTCAAGTCCCAGTGATGGTTCTCTTTGGGAGGCCTTAGAGCAATATCGCAGAGAAACTGCCCAACAGTTTCAAGTCATCAATCGTACTCTAGCAGCTCTCGCGCAGTAATTGGCCGTTCAATCTTCAGCAGCGCCAGTTCCTCCAATCAATCCAGTACCAACATCAGAGACTCCTCAAGTCTATCCACCGGCTTGTCCGCCGGTCTACCCTCCTCTTTACACTCCAACCTTTCCGCAAGGGCCTGCAGCTCCTTTGCGATCTCAGGATGATGAGTTTGCAGCTCGTCAAAACTTCTTCCGGGAAGCTGCCCGGGGAAGTCCAGCTAGATTTTTGAATTTTCAGGGAAGTCACCCCTTCTCTTCAGCTCCTACCTTTGCTCCTCCCGCAGCAACTTTTCCTTTCTATCCTCCAGCTCCTTGTGCAGCTGCAACTTATGCTCTCTTTTTTCCTTATGTTGTAGGAGAACAAGAAGAACCATCGCCGTTTACAGAGAGTGTTCGGCACGAACCAACTCCAGTCAACTTCAGAGAGCCACGGTTGCCCATTTACACCGGGGAGACTGATCCAGTCAAGCATCTTCAAGCTTTTGAATCAGCCGTTGCTCTCAAGACCCTCTCCGATGCTACCAAGAGCAAACTCCTCGTAACAACCTTTGATGGTCAAGTGAGAGATTGGTTCTATGGACTTCGTGCTCAGTCCATCTCTACCTTCGCTGATTTGCGAAGGGAGTTCTTGCTCAGATTTTCCACCTCTTCAAAGAGGAAGGGCGGTACAGAAGCCCTCTTTGAGATCAGGCAGCGAGATAATGAGACTTGGTCTCATTTTGTGGATCGCTTCCAGAGAGAAATCTTAGACATTGAGATCGTTGATCAAGAAATGTACCGAGTGGCTCTTATTCACGGCCTGCGTGAAGGACCACTCAAGTTTGAGGCTAACGTCCGAGCACCCATGACTTATCAAGAGTTGATCGGCTTAGCTAACTCGTATATTCGTGGTGAAAAGGGCAACCCCAGCTTCGTCTCCAGGCTTGTATCGGAGAAAAATTCTTCTTCTTACAGGCAGCCTCCGAGGTCTCCTCGGAAAGATTTTTCATCCCACTCTAGGAAAATAAAGAAGTTCCAGCATCATCATCAACACTCCTTCCCAGGTCAGGATCGTGTCCACGAGCGATTGCAACCGCTACCAGCCCCACCTCTGCAAACAGCCTCTGTGCATCACTCGCAAGATAATGATGTACCGTACTCTGGACTCTATGAGACCATGCAAGAAGTCTGCCAGATCATGAAGGATAGGGCAAATTCAAAAAGACCTTACCAGTCGGCAAATCAAAGATCAAGAGATTCAGATCCGTTCTGTGAATTCCACCGAGAGAAGGGTCATTTCACTGAAGACTGCAAGGCCCTTCGGCGACTAGTTGAAAGATTACTCATCGAGGGCAAGATCAACGACCTGATCAAAAAAGTTGATTTTTCAAAGCCTTCCACCTCCAAGGGCAAGGAGGTGGCTGAAGTTCAATTGAATTGCGTGGACGTAGAGGATGCAGGCCGTTTGGGGCCTATCAACGTTCGGCCCGAGTGCTTTGACGCCAATGACGAGGGTGACCTTGGAATGCTATTCTAAAGCAAAGAGGACGTCGCAGCTCTTCGAGGACCCTCATAATAATGACCGGTTGTTTTTACTCTACTCTTCAAACACAATATCTTTCAATACTTCTAAGTGTTTCATTTTCTATCTCAATAAAGTTTACGTCAGAGATCCCATACTGACACTTTTCCCTTTGTGAAGTGCTTCCTCTACTTTTTCTCTTTGCCAAAGAGATCACTGAACCACCGAGATATCGCCAAGTCTTGCTCAGGGCCCCCTCGAGATTGTCCTCTGGCGTAAGACCGCAATGACCACATATCGCGGGGAGTTTTCGCATATGTGCAGTGGGGGCCGTTCAACTCTCGTGCGGAGGATGACGGGACTTTGGATCCTTGCCAGCATCTAACACAGAGCGCGTTTCCAGGGAGGACCCATGTGTTAGCTCTGCTGTGCTTTGTCAAAGGATACGTTACAGTTACGATGATCTTTGCGTGACAAGCAATGACGATCAAGTGTAGCCTTGTCTCTTCGATCATCTCACAATTGTAACGGCCGAAAACTCCTTGGTACTCTCAATCCGTGCCTTCGCGGGGCCCACAACTCCGCTGATCAATTCACAGACAAGCAATAGGCCGCTTGGCGCAACTAGTCTAATTGATCAGCGATGCTTGTAACCCGAGGCATGAGAGAAGTGCATCTGTCGATTCCTTCTCAGGAATTTCCGCGCTTGTTTCCCTTTTGTGCTCTGTCAAGGGAGCGCGACCGGCCCGCTTTAGGTAGGACTACCCTCTATATGGTTTCTTTTAAAGGCAAGCGGTGCATAACGCCCACGGGGAACACCTGTGGCAGTATCCAGTCTTTTTTGAACACCATAGAGATGTAGCCCTCCTTTGTCTTTTTGCCTTTTTACAGGTCAACAGGTTAAACTCAATCTATTCTAAGGATTGAAAATATCTTTTTAGCTTATGGTCATCTTCTATGCGCTGCCTGCATAAAGTTCTATCATATGACTATCAACAAGCTCTCTTATCAGATATTTCTGGCACAAATCATTGATCAGAGTATCTGGTTCTTCTTGATTGACAAATTATGTTGTTACAATTCTAAACTAAGATGGTTTCATCTTGCTGATCTGGTTTTCATATTAACGTTATACCTTGATCACGCGAGACAATCATTATCGCGGTTTGATTTTTATTCAATTGATAGCAGAGTTTGCCATGTATCTCTTCTGTTATTCGATTATATCTTATCATATCAAAAGTCAACATTCGCAGGTTCCGCTCAGGTATTTGCGACTTAGTTTTATTTCCTTTATATCTACCTCCTCACTCTCCTTTTGCAGAGACTAGCAGACATTAGCAAGTTCCCTCCAGGTACTTGCATTTTAGTTTCCTTTCATATCTGCTTGCTTGCTCTTCTTTCTCAGAAACCAGCAGATATTGGCAAGTTCCCTCCAGGTACTTGCATTTTAGTTTCCTTTCATATCTGCTTGCTTGCTCTTCTCTCGCAAAGACCAGCAGATATTGACAAGTTCCCTCCAGGTATTTGCATTTTAGTTTCCTTTCATATCTGCTTGCTTGCTCTTCTTTCGCAGAGACCAGCAGATATTGACAAGTTCCCTTTAGGTACTTGCATTTTAGTTTCCTTTCATATCTGCTTGCTTGCTCTTCTTTCGCAGAGACCAGCAGATATTGGCAAGTTCCCTCCAAGTACTTGCATTTTAGTTTCCTTTCATATCTGCTTGCTTGCTCTTCTTTCTCAGAAACCAACAGATATTGGCAAGTTCCCTCCAGGTACTTGCATTTTAGTTTCCTTTCATATCTA
Source organism: Platanthera zijinensis (assembly GCA_039513925.1). Classification (NCBI taxonomy): domain Eukaryota; kingdom Viridiplantae; phylum Streptophyta; class Magnoliopsida; order Asparagales; family Orchidaceae; genus Platanthera; species Platanthera zijinensis. The sequence goes on from CM077093.1 coordinate 38,421,032, forward strand.
TTTGCTTACTCTTCTTTCGCAGAGACTAGCAGATATTAGTAAGTCCTATTCAGGTACTAGCAATTTAACTTTATTTCATGATTGTGACTTCTTTTTGCAGAAGTTAACAGGTGCTTGCAAGTCTCCTTCAGGTACTTGCAAGTCATCATTCTTCTATGTTTTCCTCTCACCTTTGTCTTGCAGAGATCATTAGAAGACATTCGCGTTTACTTCAATTTGCAAAGCAACTCAGGTACACTCCAGATGTGCCTCTTTTCGCTTGCATTAATTTTTTCCTTCGCAGGAAAAAGAAGCATTGGCAAAACCTTTTCTGAGGAGAGACATCAGGTTCTATCTCCCCCTGCCTCTCATTTTTCCCGAGGGATGGATCACGATTTTCGTGGGTCTCCTACTTTTTCGAAGTTCCCTTCGGGACTTAAAAAAGTGCGGGGATTATGTTAACCCCGAAATCGGCGATCCCTCCTAGGGTTGCCAGCTCGCAAGTCGCGGCCTGCTCTGGGTTCCCCCTGAAGGTCGCGGCCTGTCAACCTCTCCTTCCAAGGGTGGGCGGACTGACCTCTCAGTCCGCTCAGCCCGCGCGGTTAGGGCGGTCTCTCTAGCCAGACCGCCCAGGTCGCGTAGCTCCCGCTCGGTCTGCAGGGGTGCGGACTGCTGCCTCAGTCCGCCAGAGCAGACCGAACGGTTTGTTCGGCTAACCGCGCAGCAAGTTCTCCTTTCTCAGGTGCGGACTGCCCAACGATGTCGCGGACTCCCATTCCTGTCCGCCTAGATCGCTCGATAGCGACATGCTTAGGTGGCGGGCTCCGTCTTCAGTCCGCCTGCCGGAGGTCGCCAGGTTGCGATCAACCTTCCTATCCGCCAGTAGTAGGCGGACTCGGTCTCAGTCCGCCTGCCGGAGGTCGCCAGGTTGCGATCAACCTTCCTATCCGCCAGTAGTAGGCGGACTCGGTCTCAGTCCGACAGGTCGCCTGTCAGCAGCGGCGACTTGCCTCCAAGACTCCAGCCCGCAGTAGCGACCTGCATCCAGGTCGCCAGTTAGCAGTGTGTGGCCTGGACTATTCGATTCGCCAGGTCTTTAATCCTCGTCCCCAAGCCAAGGATACCACCAGCGGGCAGCCTGCTCGACCCCTCCGTCGCGAGTTAGGCGAGCTCGATGAGCAGTCCGCAAGAAGATCCCCAGCTCGGCAGCTAATCGTTTATCATCTCCGCTGCGGGATGGGCGGACTCGTTCAGCAGTCCGCCAGCTAGTTCTCCAGGTTCTCAGCGACAGAGGCAGACTCGTCGTGCAGTCCGCCACTCAGCCTCCAACGCTCGCTTCCCAGCAGCAGGCAGTCCCCTCCTCATCTCGCACAGCCCAGTGCGAGCTCGCTCAGCGACAGAGGCGGACTCGTCGTGCAGTCCGCCACTCAGCCTCCAACGCCCGCTTCCCAGCAGCAGGCAGTCCCCTCCTTAACTCGCACAGCCCAGTGCGAGCTCGCTCAGCGACAGAGGCGGACTCGTCGTGCAGTCCGCCACTCAGCTTCCAGCGCTCGCTTCCTAGCAGCAAGCAGCTTCTTCCTCAGCTCGCGCAGCCCAACGCGAGCTCGCCCAGCAGCAGCCGTCTCCACTCCAAGTCCCAGACCGCGCGACCTGAAGCGGACTCTGCGGACTCAGCACCGTGCTCGCTCAGCTCACCGCCTCACCAGTGGTGACGTTACCAAGACCGTTACCTCCTCGGGCCTATAAATAGGCCCCCAGACCTCTCATTTTGGGGGAGAGCAGAGGCGTCAAGTTCCCGACCTCAGCTCCTGCGGACTCGGTTTCCCAGTCCGCGCGACCTGCTCCCCCAAGCAGTCCGCCCGGCTTTGTTCGGCAAGCCGCCCGATCATTTAGTCGCGCGGTCTGCTGGCCTCCCCTTCTCAGTCCGCGCGGCCTCTGGTAATCTCCTCTCCTTAGCCGCCAGCTTCCCCCCTTGTACCCCTTTGTACTATTTTCCCATGTAATGGTGAACTAGCAAACTGTAATACTAAATTGTGATTAAAGAAAAAGCCCGTTGCAAGAGTGACATTCAAGCCGCGGCGGGCGAAGTCTGCTGTTGCCGCTGCTAGCGGCCTCCTCTCTTCTTCTCTCCTCTCTCGGCCCCAACCTGCAATGCTAACCCTCAAGTAGCTGTCTGCTCGACAGTACCTGAACAAGCTTCTCCTCTATCCCCGCAACCCTTCTTCCTCCATCCTCAGCTTGTGAGATCGAACAATCCGTTAACTGGTCGGTGTCGCATTTCGCGCATCAACAAGGAAGGTCTTCTTGGCACGAAACCTGCTCGTTGCCCGTTGGCTGTTGGTGATGATAAAGACTGGACTAATGATTCTCCCCTTCTCCCAGATTTCACTGTATACAGGCGACTTGTAGGCAAACTTATATATCTGACGGTTACTCAACCAGATTCTTGTTATGCAGTTGTGGAGGTTAGTCAGTTTATGCAAAGTCCTAGAGAGTGTCATCTATGCTCTGCCATTAAAATTTTGGAGTATGTGAAAGAGTCTCTAGGAAAGAGCTTATTGTTTTAGAAGAATGGTCATCTGAAGATTGAAGCATATTCTGATGCCAGCTATGCTGATAACAAGGAGGATAGAAAGTCTACATCAGGTTTTTGCACTTTTGTAGGAGGAAACCTGGTTAGCTGGAAAAGCAAGAACCAGACAGTGGTTTCAAGATCAAGTGCTGAAGCAGAATATATGAGCATGACCTCAACTACCTGCGAGTTAAAATGGCTACGAGCGCTTATGCTTGACTTGGGAGAAGTCTATGACCATCCTCTTCCTATGTTTTGTGATAACAAAACCGCCATTTATATTTCAAGGAATCCTGTCTTTCATGAGAGAACAAAGCATATTGAGGTTGATTGCCATTTCATTAGAGAGGAGATTTTGAAGAATCAGGTTTGCACTCCTTTTGTTACATCAGAAAGAGAACTAGCTGACTTCTTCACCAAACCGATTACTCCATCTGAGGAGGTCTGTAGCAAGCTGAGCATGGTCGATATATATGCTCCAGCTTGAGGGGGAGTGTTAAAGTTTGGAGTGTTCGGGCGGCCTGGTCTCTAACCGCAACGGTCTATTTGTTCCAGCAGTCTTGCGGTCTGGCGGTCTGGCGAAGAGAAGGCGCAATGGTCTGGCAAAGTGTAGCGGCCTGCTTGAAGCCGCAGCGGTCTGACCGTGGTTGTAGTCCGACAACTTGCAGCAGACGGTCAGGCGGTCAGTTCGAGAGGCTGACTCTGGGAGATTGCAGCTTTGTAGTTAGCTGTTTTATTTCTTGTATAGTTGGGGGTTTGGTCATGTCGAACCGCATAAGCCGCACGGCTTGTATTTAGTCCCACATCGTTGTAAATCTCTCTCTCCTCCCCCAGTTTTTATAAATAAGGGGACATACCTTTGTAATTTCTATCTTTTTTGAGCAATAAAGTTTGCGGTTTATTTATCTTTTTTATACATTTTCCACATCCAATAATAAAACTGATACATAGCAAGAATAAATGAAAGTAATAACTGAAAACTTACATCAGAAGTAAAGTATGAAGCTATGAGTAAAAAGGTACCTCAAATTTTTATTCACAAAGGCAACTAGAATTGAAAAGAACCATAAATCTGAAACACTGGAAACTTAGGTGTTGTTTTGATACATTGAAATTTGTAGATAATTCAGTTACATTGAGTTCATGAATAAGTAGTACAACAACCAAAATGAAAAACAAATGAATGGAAAACAAACAAAGTAGAGAACCTCGAACGCTTTTCCTAGGCTTGTCTCCCCATCGACTACCTCTGAAAAGAAATGCCTGAAGACATATCAACCTAACTTGTGAGTAAGAAGACTACTCCTCCAGTAGCACTAAAAATACATAATTTAGTAATTTGCTCTTCTAAGTAAACTAACCACATTTTCATAAGTTTATTTGTTGTATTTGTCGCATTATGAGTTCTGACTCATTATCTTTAATTCTTGTATATAATGATTATTGTCCTGAATTCCTTCTAAAGTTGGGGTGATTAAATTTCATGCGCCCCTTTTTTTATGTCTTATGGCTTGCTGAACACATCTTGATTTTGAAGTCCAATTGGCGATCCGAAAGTGCACTGAACTGCTGGATCCCTTGAGTGGAACATAAACTCGCATCTGATTATTTCTAGATCAAGAAATGTGGGTCGTCGACCCCATGTCCGGGGTTCATATGGACTGTTGGACATATGAGTATGATGGTGTGCATTCATCAATCATAAGGAAAATACCTCCCATGCCCCCTTCTGAATTAATATGGTGGTTGTTATGATATTTACATTATGTTGTCCATTTGAGCCCATAAGTTTGAGACTTTTTATGTAATTTAATCTTTTATTCTTCGCCTAATTGTATTCTACATTCTTAATCATGCCTGCTCTAGCCGTAGAATGTAGGTATTCATGTTTCATTATGTAGGTCATATCTTAATAAATTACTTGATTGTATTGTACCTTACTAGGTTGTGCGCCATGTGATTTCCTATGTAATATGTAGTAACTTAATTTAATTGGTAACTTGCAACTAAATACTGAATAATTAAATTACACGTGCATTCTTACGTAACCTATGAAATGCATCTATATTAGGTGATATGTCTAGCCAAGAAGAGTCGAATTTCTTACCTCAATATTGCGACATTCATAGACACGACGCGGTGGCATGATTATCTAAGTTCCTCATTGAATACGAAAAATTCTTCTTCGTCCAACACTGTGTTTTCTTTCCTTCCTAGATTCCGCCAAAACCTAAGACGATTTAATAATAATTTCATATTGTATGTCCGATCTAATTAATTTAATCGACTGAAATGGGAGAGGAAAATTAAATTCTCAAATGAAAGAGATCTAGAGAATTGGAAGTCAACAAAAAAGAGGGATAATAAATATATATACCTTGCTATCATTAGAGATGGAGAATGACATCCAAATACAATGAATCCCTAAGTGACTGGATGGCTTCAAGGTCACTGGAATCGGCTAAGGATCTCGATGGAAATGAACTTGCTGCAAGGGCCGAAAACTATTGTGCTTAGGCAGAGGAGAGGAGGGGCTTTGACAACAAAATCATCTAAAGAAACTAACTGGAATTTCTTACATGGAGTGAATGAGACCTCGACTGAAATGAAACGGGAGGAAGAGACTTGGTTGACTGCGGAAATTTCTGAAAAAGGAAAACCAAAAGTCTTAATATCTGAAATTTTGAACTAGGAGGGAGGAGAAGTCGTGAAATTCATGAAAAGCCCTCCAAAAAGAAAAATCTGGACTTACTTGACTAGACTTGCCGAAGAGGGAGGCTGTACATGGGTAGAAGGGGTTGGAGTCATTTGCGAAAGTGGAGTAGCAACGGTTTTGATCGTGCTCGACTGAGAGTGTTTGCGAGAAAAAGAAAGAGCGACGATTTTTCTTTTGTCGTGCGCTTGACTGGGAGAGAAAATAAAAGGTGCATGAGTGCTAAGTATCGGTTATGACCTAAAACACGTGAACTGGCCACTGTACTTAAGAAGAGATGTAATTTAGGCCTTTCCCCTTTAATTACAAATATGTTATTGAATGAGTATTCTCGCGGACTACTAAATTATGCTAAATTAAAGTTCATAATTTATTTCTAGTCAAATAACCATCGTGGAGTTAAAACACGATTGCCTCGATTGTCGTGTGACGTTGGTGTTAATTTTGATCCGATCTTGAAATTGTAAAACTATAAACATATTAAAATTTCGGATGTTGCATTTATGATGTGTACACAATTGTGAAGGTTGGTGGGAGGGCTTGCGTGATTGCGATGTGAACATTAGGGTTAGTGGGAGGTCCATATAATCACTCTCTTCGTAAAGCTTATCCAAGACTCCCCATCCGACTACCTGATTACTTGTTAATGGGATGGGTGGCCAACTCAAAATCATAGCTACAAATCCTTTTAAAGAATCACCCTTAATTTATCATATGACCAAAAGATTCAATCGTCTTGTCGGATTAACAAACTCGAGTTCGAACCCAACCCAAAAAATTATCAAAATTAATAAAATAATTCCCGATTTATTTTCACTATCTTCTTTCATGAATTTTTTGAAATATCCACAAGAGATGTGAAAAACGACAAAATAATTTTGATAAACTTTTTGATGTTACAAAATCCCTTCATCATGAAACTTTTGCCCTTGAAAATTGCTTTCAAAACGTTTTGGAAAGCTGAGATTGATGTGGGTCAGTGAGAAAGACTTAACATTTATGATCACATAAAATGTTAGTTTTCACTATACTAGAATACAAAATACGGTTTTGATCACCACAAAATATTCTCTTGCTGGATAGATTATCCGTCCCTTTCTCATTCTTTTTCTCTCCTTTCTCAATCTCAGTTATACTGTCAACTCAAACTCAGGCAACTCAATGCTGTCATCTGTACCCAATTGATTCTCTCTTGACCTCAATTGCTTCAGTCAATCCTAGTCTTGTCTTGGATTCCAAATCTCTATACGCCCACTGCTCGCATTCTATTGCACATGTACACTTTTTTGCTCTAGCTTTCTTTCTATAACACGCCTTGTATACTTCTATGCTACATCCCACTTGCATGCACGTTGTGTGCATTGTTACACTTACCCATGTTACGCCCTCCTACCGCAGTAGCCATACTACATCAGTGACTTGAACCTCCAAAAATGAGAACCTAATATATTGGGAATACTTTCTTGTAATAATATCCTCAATTTAGTCTTATTTTAAACATAAGTTGCACAATAATTTTTGTTGAAAATCCACAATATTCATTGTAACAATTATTAGATTTATTGGGTTATTTTAAGCAAAGAATTATGCCCCAAATTTTACCGATTAATTAGATACTCAAATCAATAATTAATAAGATGATAAAGTGAACATCAAAGTTTAAACTAATTTAAATATTCACAAATTCGTTTGAATTAAATATCAGAGAATATTTTCAAATCTCAAAAAGTTCATACTTGAAGATTGATTATCTTTGCATATACTTTGAGAGAGTTCTCTATTCAACACCTCATCTCTCACTCATATATGAAGGCTGATTAAGGATTGTCGTACCTCAATCCCTTAGTTATCTTGTTATGTTTTGATGTGATCAATCATTGCGTGTGGGCCATCATTCAATGGGAACCGCACGTGCTATTCTCACAAGAGGCGTTAATCAGATCGTCATCTGGACTATCTGAGTCTACAACTGCGTTTGGAGTGCCGTTTGGACATTTCTACGTGAGTTCTTTTTATTTTTATGCATTATTTAATGAGATCAGACAATTATCGTGTACGACCAATCATAGCCGCCTGCGATGGGTGACCTAAGTATTTTCTATTATAAATAGGAGGGAAGGGGGTCTGATTTTTATTATAACGGGATTATAAATAGGCGGGATTTCATTAATTAATCCCGCCTATAGGCGGGATTTCATTTGGAATTACCGCCTATGGCGGGATTTTGGGAAATCCCTCCTGCATAGAGGAGAGACTTTAATTTTTTTAATTTAATTTTTTATTTTAGTAATTTATTTGAAATATGTATTTTAAAATTTTAAAAATTCGGGCCCAGCCTTGGGGGCCTTGGCAGGCCCCCTGCTGGAGTTGGTACCCGAGAGCCCGGCTAAAGTCAGGCTCGGGCCTGAGCCCGAGTGGCAAAATCCCGGGTCCCTCAAGCCCGAGCCCGGCCTGGACGGGCTTTTTGGACAGGCCTGCTTTGGAGTGTTCCGATTGGCTCTTTGTAGTTGAGGCTCAAATGATCGTCCGCTTCAGGTAGATGGAGAGAGGGATGAAGATTAGGAACTGCAGAGCCACAAAGGAGTCAATTTGGAGTTGAGGAAGAGGAAGGACCAAAGGAGTTCGCCTTAGACTGTAAGGTGTCAAGAATCTAGGATGGATTTTGAGACTTTTGATTTTGAGTTTTGATATAATCGATAGGTTGACAACCTCATAGGATAGGAGTTACTAAGATATATTATCATATTATATGATAAATTTTTGGCGTGCTACTGTGATTGACTTGACAATAGTAAAATTATAATATAAAAATAATAATATTATATAACAAAAATATATTATAATATTATACAATAAACATTATAATAAAATAATAATATTAATCAATAGGTTACGGTTCGGTTTTGCTTCGATCTGGTTCGGAGTGAATCTAGAAATTCTGAAACCTCTCGAGACTTGTATGTTGCAGTTTTGGTTCCGGTCAAAATAATAAAATGAAGGAACCGCACCCGAACCATTGTTGTTCACGGTTCCAAAATTCAAACCGGAACCAAATAATTCACGAATGGTTCAGTTCGATTCTTTGCAGTTCTGGTTTGGTTCATGGTTTTCGGTTCTAGGTGACAATTATAAATATGATGGGTGCTCGTGGACTAGTCCTCTCCATATTTATATTGGTAGATGCGCAAAATTCTCTAAATTCCTCATTGCTAAAGTTTTTGGGTGCTCTCTGTATAATTACCCATGGGTCGTTACACTCTGGTCTCAGACAATCAAGCTTTTCTCTTGATTCTCTTTCTAAATATTTCATCTCTTGAAACATGTAAACACAGACATATTTATTATTTAGAAAGTAATTTCATACATTCTTTGCAAAATGATGAAAACAAATATCATCTATTTGCCATTTTATTCATTTTTTATGTTTGAACACTTGATTATTCTTATGGTTATTTTATTGGGATGAAGATTGAGTGATATAAAGTGATTTTTTGACATATCTAGATTCATGTTATTATTTAGACCAAGTAGGCAAGTACAAGCTTGGGTATGCTCTACATTCCCTCACAGCTGCTGGCACGTGCATCTCACCACGTTCTGCTGCCTATCGGGTGTCTGCCATGCGCTTGTGCTCTGCGCTTCAAACGTCTTGTTGCACGTGAATAGGGCTGCTCATTTTGTTTCACTTCTTAGTGTGCGTTGTTTAATTTTGACTGCCCTCTGCCTTGTGCGAAATCTAACTTACCAACTTGACCTACTGCGCTAGTGAACTGTCTCTTCAAAATGCGAACCTGCCATGTTGGTATTAATCTCGCCACGATCTCCTCTAATTTAGGTTTTTGTATAGATAAAAACATTTAACAACTATGCTTAAATTTACAATGTAAAGAACAAGAAATTTGCAATTGGTTGGGCTTATTTTTAAACACCAAATTTTGACCTGAATTTTGTCCATCAGTTTAATCCGCAATTTAAAGTTATTTAATAAAATTTTGAGAAGGCAAAGCTAATTTTAATATGAGCTGACTCATCAAAATTTAGATATGAGTGAATATTATTTACAGTTCACGCCTCATCTATATATAGTATTAGAGAATGTTGCTTACAACTCGATATATTTTGCACTTTCTCTCCCAGCCTCGTTAATATTTGTATGAGCTTTAAAACGTTACAACTTTTTTATGACATTTTTTATTCCACTTATCTGCCTCATGCACTATTTATGTATATCTACAGCAATTCTGAGACTTATTATTTGGATGTTAATTTACAGGTGGTCCTATAGATTTGTATCAGTTCCTTGTTTCATCTTTTACCATGAGCTCAACTGTCTCATCACCTAGAGGAATACATGCACCATCAAATTTGAGTTCTTTTGGGTCGCAAAATCCAACACCACTGCCTTCTTTACAGCAGCTTGAAATGGATTCACATGAAACTGATGAAATTGTGCTGCATTCAGTATCTTGGAACCAAGATTTTGGGTGTTTTGCTGCTGGCACAAGTCATGGCTTTCGAATCTACAGTTGCAATCCATTCCAGGAAACTTTTAGAAGGGATCTGAAAAGTGGGGGATTTGGAATAGTAGAAATGCTCTTTAGATGCAATATTTTAGCTCTTGTTGGTGGTGGCATCAATTCACAGTATCCACCCAACAAAGTTCTAATATGGGATGATCGTCAGGGTCGATGCATTGGTGAATTTGCCTTCAGATCTGATATTCGCAGTGTAAGATTGAGACTAGATTCTCTTGTAGTGGTTCTTGAACACAAGGTATATGTGTATAGCTTGACCAGTTTGAAACTTCTGCACCAAATAGAGACTTTAGCCAATCCAAAGGGACTTTGTTGTTTATCACACCATTCAAGTACCTCTGTTTTGGCATGCCCTGGTTTACACCAAGGACAAGTTCGGGTTGACCACTTCGGTCTGAAGGTGACAAAATTCATTAATGCACATGATTCACAGGTTTCATGCTTGAGCATGACTTTGGATGGTTTCATTCTCGCGACCACAAGTGTGAAAGGAACACTGGTGAGGATATTTAACACAATGGATGGAACTCGCTTACAAGAAGTAAGTGCTCCATTATGCATTCTCTGATTTGTTTCTAGGTGCTATTTTTAATATTCTTGCGATTCAGTATGAATATCCATATTGTGAAAAAAGATACATCTATTATGGTTGTTGCGTTGCAATTTACTTTATGGACTTTTCTGTTCTTCTATTTTGTCAGTTTTATATTCCTTTAATAAGATTTTATAGGTATCCACAAAAAGTTCAGATTTTGTGATATGATATATCAACCTTACCCGTCTATGCAGAAGAATATATCTTAAGATAGTTTGAAACACTTATATTTCATAGGTATTTATATGCTCTGCATTGTTAAGATTAGTTTGGAGGTACAAAAACCAAACAAGTAACTGATTAAGGATCACACTATAGCAAAATCTCATTCTTTTTTTTTTGAAAATTGGAAATTTGTTATGAACAGGTAAAATGGTCTAAACATAAATTTGTTATAAACAGGAAAAATGCTCTAAACTTAGGAAGTTAAGGGGGCGTGGGTTAGGATTGCACACTATTACACCCTCTCATGCATGCCTATTTCTTATTTGATAGATAGTGATCTAAGTTTTAGCTATAACAAAGGAATTTAATTCTTTTGTGTGGCCAAAATTATAACTTAAATTCGAGTTGAGGTTTGGAAAGGTAGGAACAATGGATTGAGAGATCATTATATTTAGGAAATAATAGGAGCAACACAATTGAAGATAAGGTAGTGGAAAATGGATTTAGACATTTTGGGCATGCATAATGGATGGTAGAAAAATGCATGTACAAGATGTGTAAATAAATTTAAGACGGAATTAAGAAAGAAAAACAGATCAAACATGCAACATGACATGAATTTTTCTAGAGGATTGTTATAAGCAGATCAATTTGACTATTCACAGACCTGAAAAATCAAATTGGCAACACAACTGGCCAATTTTGTTATTAGCAGAACAAAAACATGAGCCAACACATTTTCTGTATTTATGAGAGAAAGTAATTCTTGAGGAGAAGATGGTTTTGAGGAACTGTTGAAGGCTTCACACAACCTCATAAAGCACGAGAGTTCGAGTAGGAAGGCATTATGGAAGGACCCCGATGGTTGCATAATCATTACTACCATCAGGGACATTGCCTTCACACAATTGATGGATTTATGGAGGAGATTGTAGCCAACCAAGCGCAATTTCTTGAGATTGCCTCACGGTACTTGAATTATAGCTCAACCAAGCATGTCAGTGACCTAGGTATTTGGTTTACCTTCTCCTTCGTTGATATGATCTCGTTTCTTAGATTCTAGGTTTAGGATTGATCACTCTCTGTGGATTTGCTTGTTTTCTTTTGATTGTCATTTTGTTACTCATCGACTCTCGCTGCAACGTGTTTAAATATTCCTTTTTATGATTCTTTCAGTTTTAGCCCCACATTTTTGCTTGAGAGTTTTTTAATCTTTTATCAAGAGTTCTTTTTATCTCCTTACCTCTGGTATAAGCATATCAACTTCAATAGCAGTGTAGATCGATGTGCTTTATTGCTTTACTTGAATACTCACTTAAATTGTAATCATATAGACCTCCTGCAGTTAAGTTGTCTATCCGAGGCTCGCCATGAGGTCGACAATCATCTTCTGCTTGAACTCTCAGTTCATTAAATCAATCTATTGAATCTCCCATTATGTTTGACTCTGATACCAAATTGTTATGGGCTCATGCAAATGATCATATCATCGGTCGATGAAGTACTGGATTAAAGGAAACAACTCATGATTTCTGATAGGAAGGAGGAAGGGAGAGGGAGTCTATCTAGAGAGAAGAAGACTAAGGGGAATTAGGGTTAGAAGAGGAGGGAGAGAATACCTTGATAATCAATTGCATAATCCATCCATGCAAGCAGCCCCGGGTAAATATACCCGGGCCAATGAGGTGCCGACCGACCCCTCCAGTTGGGGCTGAACCCAATTGGTTCAGCCCCGGCCGGCCGGTTCACTGGTTGGGGGCTGAACCGGTTGGTTCAGCCCCGTTGATCGCCGCTCCCTTGCACTGCCGAACATAATGACGCCGCGTGAAGCGTAGCGGGGGCGTAACATTCCCCTCCCCATCAAGGACCAGCTTGTCCTCAAGGTGGTAGTCGGGGTAGAGCTCCTTGAAGTCCAAGAAATCCATTCAAGAATTGTGCACCGTCGACAAATTCTTCCACTTGACTAAGAGTTCCGGCCGATACTCCGTGCCCCGATTCTTCCATTTAACTATTAACACATCCTCCGACAGTGGCCGCAGCCGGGAATTTCAATCTCAATCTAGATGAAATGAGTAAATGAGCCGTGAAGTCGGCGGAACAGAAATCCATGTTGGGGATAGAACCATAGGTCCCTATCCGGTGTTCGCTCGCAGCAGTAACCTCAGGCAGAAGGGTACTCAGTTGTATATTGGCACCCACCTTCCGCTTGAGCAAAGACACATGAAAGGTTGGGTGAATGCGGGATCCCTCCGGCAAAGCTAACTTGTAAGCCACCGGCCCCACCCTGCTGAGTATACGAAAGAGGCCGTAATATCGAGGAGAAAGCTTTTGATTACCCCGAAGAGCAACTGATAACTGTCTGTAAGGCTGGAGCTTGAGGAAAACTTCATCTCCCACCGCGAACTCCCGTTCCTTGCGGTGTTTGTCTGCCTGCATCTTCATACGGTCCTGAGCTAGGCGGAGGTTCTCTCGGAGGGTTGCCAACATACTATCCCGATCACGAAGAGCGCGGTCGACTGCCGGCAGGGCGGTGCTGCCTGGCTCATAGCTATCCAAGGTCGGGGGAGGGCGCCCATAAACAATCTCAAACGGCGTCATCCGACTGGCAGAGTGATATGAGGTGTTGTAGCAATATTCGGCCCAATGTAACCACTCCGGCCAAGTCCGAGGCTCATCCACAACAAAACAACATAAATATGTCTCGACACCCCTGTTGAGAACCTCCGTCTGACCATCCGACTGAGGGTGATGTGCCGTGCTGAATTGTAAACATGTACCCTGTAACCGAAAAAGTTCCCGCCAAAAACTGCTCACAAAAGTAGGATCTCAGTCAGAAATAATGGCACGAGGAAGGCCATTGAAAGTGTTAAGTTATCTACCTAAATCACCTAGAGGGGGGTGAATAGGTGAATTGTGCGTCTATTTGCGAAATAAAAAATTTAACGAACTTGCACAAGAACAATTAAGCAATCACAGAAGACAAGAAGATTTATAGTGGTTCCCCAACCTTGGGTACATCCACTTTCCCTCACCGATCTAGTAAATCACTAGACTCGGCTACTCCACTATCTCGGATTGAAAACCAATCCTACGTCTCGAAACCAAGTTCGTACAATCTTGATCCAAAGGGATCTACACTCGGAAGATGAAAACTTCCTACAACTCGGAGAACAACGCTCATGCACTCGGAGAATAATCTCCTACAAAATTACAAAGAGATTTGAAATACAAGCAGAAATTTTCTTCTCAGATCTGAAAATTTGTCTCTAGGTATTCTTCTTAAACTTTGCGGCTTTTTCAGGAATTATTGAAGAAGACTCTTGGAAGATCTGATCTGAGAAAACTTTGACCTACTCGATCAAGGAGATGATGAAGATTCCTTGAACAGCAAGTCTTTCTTGATCGAAAACAGTCGTGTCGATCTTCAAGTTGAGCGGCGACAACGACTTCTGTAAAATTGTTCTTGAGAGAGACAGTCGATCAGAAATTTAAAAAGCGTACAGTTCACCGCTTAGGGTTAGTCTTGATGACAAGACCTTATATAAGATCTCCCCTAACTGTTAGAATTAACATTAATGACGACACGTGGACCAATCATGTCAAGTCATTTGAAATTCCGTCGATCTGGACTTTAAGTAAATTTTCTGAAAAACTGGACTGCTGTTCTCGAGAAGTATGAATAAGTTCTCGAGAATATGGCTGATTTCTCGAGAGCTATACTTTCTGTACTTAAGTTAGTACTCGAGAAATAAGCGTTGAGTCTACTCAAGAACTAAACTAAGCTTCTTAAGGACTAAAATAACATTACTCGAGAACTAAACTGACTTCTCGAGAACTAAAAGCTAAGTTCTTGAGAACTATAACCAGCTTCTCGAGAGATGGACTTAGAAAAATTTTCTACGGCTGTCTCTAGCTACTCGAGAAATATAAAATATCGAGAAGAGCTTCTCGAGAACTTGCTAACTTCTCGAGAACTTGGCTAAGCTTCTCGAGAACTTTAATGATGTTACTCGAGAACTAGTCTAGGCTTCTCGAGAACCAAGTGAATTTCTCGAGTTTGCTAACTCTACTTCTCGAGAACTATACCAGACTTCTCGAGAAGTGGACTTAGAAAATTTTTGAACTTAGAAACTTTTTCTCTTCAAGAATCTAATCTTCATTCCATGGTCCAAAGTGCTTGAATATGAAGTGTATTCCAATAGAGAGGCTACACATGAGTCAACAGCTTGGATCACACAGTGAGGGATTACACTGTATGATCCATGTGTTCATGACCTACTGTAGACTGACATTGGTCTACACTTAGCAATGATAGTCTGCAAACACACAACTAAATAGAGAGATCAAATACAACTTAATTCATCTTAGTTCAAGGGTGACTTCATACAAATCTGGGTTATTGTGGATGCAATACCCAACAATCCCTCCCTATTTGTAGAAGTCAGAACCCTCTGCACTAAGGTGAATTATACCAATAAAGAAAGAACTGTATATGAAGAATAGATTCAAATGCAAGAAATGAAAAATTAAACACAGAATTAGCAAAACCAGAAAATATATATATATATATATATAATGTTTTAGATTTCCAATCAACATCCATTTCATCCATAATCTCAAAATAGTTATCAACAGAAAGTCATTCCTTGCTCTGATGTTGCCTGTCATACTTTTCTTGTTATCTTCTCTGGTAGCTGAAAGACTTTGGGTAGTACCTTGGAGGTTTTAGAGGAGCCTTAGGATTGTTCTTGCCATACTCTCTGTCATAGATTCTCCTTTTGGTTATGGACTTCTCATAGAGTTCCCACTCAGAGGAGCTATAGTGGAGATTCCTGTTTTCATTATAGTCCATTACTAATTTGAGAGTGTCAAGAATTAAAGTTTTAGAGGTAGGACTCCAGACTTCAGCAAATTCCTGTGTTTTTCTTTTCTCTGAGTCTGGCTTAGGGGCACTTTTGCTTGCAGAGGGGCCTTCCCCATACTTCCTCTTCTTAGAAGTGTTGATTTTAGGTAAACCTTGAGGAATCACATCATCCCAAACTTGATCATAGGAAGCAGGAGGATTTTGATCTTCTGGCCTTGGAGAGAAGCATGACATCTGAGGTTGCATCTGAGCAGGCATCTGACTTGACTGACCTTCAACAAGAGGGTTCAGGTGATGAGGAATGACATTAGGATCGACCTGAAATTCAGGGAATATTTGGTTATGCATCCAGACTGCAGTGTCATAGTTATGGAATTTAACATACTGGATTTGTTCTAAAACATTCTGATTAATTTCAGTTATCTTGTCAGACCAGACTGTGTTGGCAGCAGCAGTAAACTTGTCCACAAACTTGTCCATATGTTCTTTCACTAAACTCTCCCCCCTTTCTGAATTCTACAGATAGTGTGGCTATAGCATCTTCCTTGAAGGTACCAACCTCTTCACAGATTTTCATAAGGTTTTCCTGGGTTTTCGTTTCCAAAAAGATTTGATTGTTAACAAGAGTTACTGTTTGATCCATGACCTTACCAACACTAGTGATAGTGTGGTCTATAACTTTACCACCAATCTGAAATAGCTCTTTGAGAGAGTCAGTATTGTGTTGAATTTTTGCAAATCCTCTGCTCATCTCTTTTTTTAGAGCAGTGACTTTGTCTTGGACTATTTTGAGGGATTCATCAAAATATATTCCTTTGTTCAGCCAACATAACTTCAATCTTACTTAGTATATCAAAACTTACAGGGGCAGCAGCAGCAGCAGCAGAAGTAGCAATTTGAGGTGGAAGAGGGACTTCCCATGGAGGGATTTCTTCAACAACTACAGAGCTTTTAGCTCTGGTAGTATGAATGACTATATTTTCTTCTTCCTCACCAAGGAAGGTGGGAATAGAGAAATCAAGTCTCCTTAGAGGAGCTTCAACTGCCTCTGTTTCTGGCTCATCCTCTTCTGAGAGAAGGATGGTATCTGGTTGAGGTGAGTCTTTGCTTGGAGATGGAGAAGGATTTGCTTTGAGAGAAGGTACTGGAGATGGAGAAGGTGCTGAAGATGGATTCTTTGAAGGTTCTTCTGCATTTTCTGAGTGGAGGGAGGGAAGGGGCTCATCAGAGGTGAGTTCTTTTATCATGTTTTCTATATCTTCTGCAGTAGAGTTGAGGGTTTTCTGAGCTTGCTCATCTGAGAATGTCTCATCTGATATGTCTGCCAATGGGGACCTGACTGGAGATCTGATAGGACTCCTAACTGGACTTCTGACTGGACTTCTCACTGGTGATCTAGCTGGTGTTCTGGCTGGTGAACTGACTGGACTTCTGACTGGAGATCTAGCTGGAGGAGGAGGAGAGGGAATTCTGTCAACTAGAACAGAGGAAACAGGCTCCCCCTCAGTTGCTGCACCAGATGGTTCAACAACTTCATGAGAGGAGGGAGATGGGGTCCTGATCTCAGAAGCAGGGTGTTCAAGCTCTTTAGTAATCTGCTTGGGGTTCTTCAGTTTTAGCTCCCACCTTTGTATAGAAGTTAAGGAGATCTTCTTCAAGTGATGAATTGGTGTACCTTTGGAAGTCTTGAAGACAACTGGATCAATCTCATGCAACATCAAAGAGATTATCCTGACAAACTTTGGTTCTTTAATGCTGTCCCTGATCATGTCAAAGATCATCATTCCATATGGAAATTTCTTTCTGCAGACTATGGCTGTCATTACATTGAATAGGTCATTGGTAATGAAACCTATAGACACTGTCTCGCACCATAGAATTTTTCCAACAATATCAACCAGAAGCTTACTGACATCATTCAGAGATGTCCTCCTTAGTGAGGTGATGTCAACTGGAACTCCACAAAAAAGACAGGTTCTGTCATTATCTTCTTGAGTAAGTTCCTCTTTATCATCTACAATCGGTAGCCTTAGAAGTTTTGACACAATGGTCGGGCTTAACTTGATCTTAACTCCCTTTACTCTTGATTTCAGAACTGTACTATTCCTCCTAATCTTGACATTTTTATAGAACTCTTCTACTTCTGGGAAAAGAATTTTACGATATTCTTGAAGAACAAAGTTCAGACCTGCGGTTTCGAGCAGAAGAAGAAGATTCTTGAAATCATCTGAAATTTCTACAATCCCGACAACCACAAGTTCACTTCCAACTCCGATTCTGGACTCCTTTACCATTGAAACTGATGACGGCGATGGACGGAGCGCGAGAGAACGACGGTGTCGAAGCTCTGCGTCGGCGGAAGGCGAAGAGTTTTCGAGAGAGATGGATTTGAAATGTCGGTTGATTTGTGATTTCTAAAGTTTTATATATATATATAACCCTAGTTATGACGATTAAGTGTCTAATTAATCTAAAATAAGCCTTTGATTAAGGCGGAAATAGGTCGGTTTGCGAAAATGAAGAAATGAACAGAATTCGAAAAGAGACGGGACATTTCTTGAGAGGCAGAGTTAGTTCTCGAGAGATAGAGTTAGGGTTCTCGAGAAGTGAATTTCTAGTATTCGAGAACTCATAGTACTTCTCGAGAGACAGATCTTTAGTTCTCGAGAAGTAGACTTAAGTTTCGAGAACTAAATACATACTTCTCGAGAAGTTTACTTTATTTCTCGAGAACTGCCTTCCACTTGAGAAATTCTGAACCTTTTTGTAGTATCCTTGAACTTTGAGATGATCCATTTTGGTCTATCCTTCTTTGTTCAGCATCCCAAGTTCAGTTTTGAAGAAATTGAACTTGGTCTCGTCCAGCGGCTTTGTGAAAATATCTGCAACTTGCCGATCTGTTGGCACGTACTGCAGATCCACATCCCCTTGCTCCACATGCTTCCGAATGAAATGATATCTGAGCTCGATGTGCTTTGTCCGGCTGTGCGAGACTTGGTTGTTGGTAATTGCTATTGCGCTGGAGGAGTCGCAAAACAATAGAATGTCTTTAACCTTCATGTTGTAATCTTCTAGCTGGTTCTTTAGCCAAAGCAACTGTGCAAAACAACTGCCGACAGAAATATATTCTGACTCAGCCGTTGAGATTGCGACACAATTTTGCTTTTTGCTGCTCCATGAGGTAAACCTTCTTCCATGGAACTGACACGTCCCGAAAGTGTTTTTTCTGTCATCTTTGCTACCTGCAAAGTCTGCATCTGAAAAACCAATTAGTTCGCTGTCATTACTTCTCGGGTAGCATAAGCCAAGATTCGGTGTACCTTTGAGGTATCTCAAGATCCGCTTTGCAGCGGCATAGTGAGATTCCTTACAGTTCACTTGGAATCTAACACAGACACATGTAGAGAACATTATGTCTGGTCTACTGGCAGTAAGGTAGAGCAATGATCCAACTATGCTTCTGTACTTGGTTTCATCAAAAGGTTTCCCTTTCTCATCCTTGTCCAGAGACATAGCTGAGGCCATTGGAGTCCTCATAGAGGTTGCACTCTTCATTCCGAATTTCTTAATCAACTCCTTGGTGAACTTCGTCTGTGAGATGAAAATTTCATCTTCAGATTGTTTCACCTGAAGTCCTAAGAAATACTTCAGCTCTCCCATACTACTCATTTCAAACTTCTCTTGCATAAGTTTAGAAAACTTTTTGCAGAGGTTGTCGTCTGTAGAACTAAAAATAATGTCGTCGACATAGATTTGCACTAGCAAAATCTTGCCTTTAATTTCCCTAAAAAATAATGTCTTATCTATCTTTCCCTTGTGAACTTGTTCTCGAGGAGAAAGCTAGATAGCGTTTCGTACCAAGCTCGAGGAGCTTGTTTCAAACCGTACAGCGCTTTCGATAATAAATAAATATAGTCAGGAAAGTTAGGATCAACAAAACCTGTGGGCTGTTCCACGTACACTTCTTCATTTATGTCACCAATTAAGGAAGGCGGACTTCACGTCCATTTGATAGACAGTGAAGCCCTTCAGTGCAGCATAAGCCAGGAACAGTCTGATGGCCTCCAGCCTTGCTACTGGAGCGTATGTTTGGTCGAAGTCAATTCCTTCTTCTTGACGGTATCCTTTGGCGACGAGTCTGGCCTTGTTCTTTATGATTGTCCCATTCTCGTCAAACTTGTTCCTGTAGACCCACTTCGTCTCGATGACATTCTTATCTTTGGGTCTTGGAACTAGCTTCCAAACTTTGCAGCGCTTGAACTGGTTCAGTTCTTCTTCCATGGCTAAGATCCATGATGCGTCTGAGTTTGCTTCCTCAAACTTCTTTGGTTCAACCTGTGAGAGAAAACTTAAATATAGATTCTCGTTAGTTGTACCTCGACGAGTTCTGACACCATCCCGGGGATCTCCTATGATTTGGTCCAATGGATGATCCTTCAGATGTCTGAGCTCTAGATTCCTAGCATCTGGAACTTCTTCAGCCACTGGAGTGACTTCATCAACTTGGATGGTTTCTTCATCTTGATCGTCTACCTCTCCAATGGGGGTTGGAGTAGTGATCTTGATGAACTTTTCTCTTTCACTTTTAGTCGGTTCATCCAAGCTGATTTCTTTCAGCTTTGTACCTGCATCTACAACAAGCACACTAGACGATTTGCTTTGCAGCAAGCTCGTCTCATCAAATACAACATGTATGGATTCCTCTACAACCAGAATTTTTCTATTGAAAATCCTGTATGCCTTACTATGACTACTATAACCTACAAAAATACCTTCAAAACTTTTCTCATTAAACTTGGTAGTATGATACTTACCATTGTTAAGCACAAAGCATTTACAGCCAAAAATTCTAAAATATGAAATAGTTGGTTTCCTGCCTTTTAGAAGTTCGTAAGGTGTCTTATCATGATTCTTATTGATGAGTGCTCGATTTTGCACGTGACATGCAGTATTGACGGCTTCAGCCCAGAAGTACTCTGGTAGTGAAGCATCACTCAACATAGTCCTGCAGGCCTCTATGAGTGTTCTGTTCCTTCTCTCAGCTACTCCATTTTGCTGTGGAGTACGAGGAGATGAAAACTCATGAAAGATACTTAGGCTTTCACAGAATTCTGTCATGGCCCCAGACTTGAATTCGATTCCATTGCCACTTCTGATTTTGACTACGGAACAGTTGTATTCATTCTGGACTTGCCTGACAAAATTAGTAAAGATATCGAAGGTATCTGACTTGTGTTTCAGAAAGAACACCCACGCAAAGCGCGAGTAGTCATCAACAATAACCAATGTATATTCCTTACCTCCCAAGCTTCTAATTTGCAGTGGACCAAACAAGTCCATATGAAGTAGATGGAGACATCTACTTGAATTTTTGTTAATAATGCCTTTAAAGGTAGCCCTTGTTTGCTTGCCTTTTACGCATGCATGACAAGGTCTATCTTTGACGTACTTGACATTCAGGGCATCACGAACTAAGTTCAGGGAGAATAATTTATTAATAGTTTTAAAATTAATATGTGCTAACCTCTTGTGTCATTGGTCACCAAGAGACGCACTATCTTTTGCTAAAAAACACACTGGTGTAGAAGAGTCTATACAAATGAAATTTAAACAGAATATATTCCTGCTTCGAGTGCCAGATAGAATCGTTTCCATATTGTCAACAGACTTTATCAATCACTTGTCAGCATGGAATTCAACTATGTATCCTTTGTCGCATAGTTGGCTTATGCTTATAAGATTGTGTTCCAATCCCTCAACATAAGCTACATCCGAAAAAGATACACTACCGTTAGTGATCATACCGTAGCCTTTGGTTATCCCTCGGTCTGAACCTTCAAAGATGACCTTTGGTCCGTTCAACACTGAAGAATAATTTTGAAGTAGGCTTCTTGTCCCGGTCATGTGCCGAGAGCATCCACTGTCCAAATACCAGATAGACGTTTTAGTGGCTTTTGGACATCCCTGTAATCATAATCAGTTTGTCTTAGGAACCCAAACATGTTTGGGTCCTTGGTCTCGTGTTAGAACACTCCCCCTACGAGGATTAGCATCATGAGTGGTCATTCTCATGTTGCCAACTTGAGGAATTGTAACATTTCTTGGATTAAACCAACAATCGATGACAAAATGACCAATTTTGTCACAACACCAACAGTCGAATCTATTGTATCTTTGCCTTAGGTACTCCTGCTTGACCTTCTGGGATACTGGTCCAGCAGGGGTAGCATTCTTGGAGAAAGAAATTTCATGATGATGACAATCACATGATTTCTTCTCCATCACAGGCTTTTCCACAATGGATTTTACTTTTGGTGCTTTCTTGAAGTTATGACCATGATCATAAAGACCATAGTCCTGAAGAATGACTTCTTCATAAGGTGCTTTAAAGACACTCTCACCAAAGTTTCTGGGGCAAGTCCATCCTTGATAACGAGATTTTGGCTCTACATAAGTAGGCCTAGTCAAGTGGCCGTAGAATGAGTTAAGATCAAACTCATTAGTTGGAAATATGACTTTCTTAAAGACAGTCTGATCTTGAGGGGCCTTCCCCTTTGCTTTGGCCAAAGCCTTCTTGGCGGCCTTATTCTTTCTCTGAGCCTTATTCCTCCTAGAAGATTTACTAGGAGCTTCTACATGGCCTAGCCCAACACCCTTGGCCGGAGCAGAGAACTCAACAACAAGAGGAAGAACTACCTTGGGCTTAGAGAAACCTTCAACAAGTTTCTTTTCGGCTTCTAGTAATTCTTCCAGCCCCTTGATGATTTCATCCTTCAGATCAAGGTGCTTGATAGCCTTGTTGAACTCATCAACATCAGTATCTAAGTCTTCTCTGAGTGAGTCCATCTTAACGACTTCCTCTCTCAGAGAGCTTTCTATGGCCTTTAGAGACTTAATCTCTTTTGCCTGAGTTTTCACGACCTTTCGACATTTATCGTAAGTCATGATCAACTCCTTATACTGGGCCATGAGTTCAGACTCATCGTCAGAGGAGCTGTCCTCATGATCATGCTCAGAAACTTCAGATTCTGAAAGAGGGGTGTGTGATTTTACCTCCCCAGTGAACTGGGGCTCTTGTTCATCATCTGATTGAGCCATAAGCCCAAAGTAGGCTTCCTCTTCTTCACTTGACTCAGATGAGTCAGAGTCACTAAGAGTCTTGCCCTTCTTGGCTATCAGGCTCTTCTCTGTCCTCTTCTTGCTGTACGAGGACTTCTTTTCTTCTCTCCTGCCACCCTCCTTTTTCTTGTGGGGGCAGTCAGCTATGACGTGACCTGACTTGTTACAACAGTAGCAAACAATGCCAGTCGAAATATGTTTGTTCTGTTTAGAACCATACCTGTTGTGGCTGCTTGAGCCCTTTCTGTGTCGATCACTGTCAAGTCGTGATCTTCTGTAAGAGGCATCCTTGCCTTTCCATTGCTTCTTCTTGTTCAGGAATTTCTTGAACTGTCGTGAGAGTAAGGAGAACTCTCCTTCAGATAGCTCTGATCCTTAGGTACTTGGCTCCGAGTTTTCTTCTTCACTAACTTCTTGTGCTGGGGCTGGAGAGGTAGCCTTTGACTTCCTGGAGGTGTCTGCCTTTAAAGCAACAGCTTTGGATGCAGACCTGCTCTTCTCTTCTTCAGCTTTCCTTGTGTTGAGTTTAAGTTCATATGACATCATCTTCTCGAAGAGATTCTGAGGATCTGTCTCAGCTAGCTTTCCAAATTCCCTGATGACACAGACCTTGTTGTCCCATTCTTTGGTTAAGGATCTTAGGAACTTGTCATTCAGTTCTCCGTTGGTGAAAACTCGGCCATATACTCTGAGGCCGTTAACTATCTTGAAAAAGTTCTCAAAAGTATCTGCAATGGTATCTTTGTGCCCTTGTCGGAAGGCTTCATATTTCTGATTCAATAGGGATCTTCTGTCATCCCTTACTTCTTCTGTACCTTCCATCAATGTGACGAGAGACTGCCACATCTCCTTAGCAGATTGGCAGTGGATCAGGTTTTGCAGCATAGAGTCATCGACTGCACTTGCAATTATATTTTTAGCTTTCTTGTCAAAGGAGACAAGTGCAATCTCGTCTTTATCTAGATCCATCAACTTCTTTGGGACTTTCTTTGTTGGATCTATAGTTGAGATAGTCATAGGAATGTGGGGACCTTCTTCAACAATCATGAAGATCCGGGGATCCACAGCTTCCATGAAAAACTTGATTCTTTCTTTCCACATGAGAAAATTGTTCTTTGTGCACAGGGGAAGCTTGACAAAATCTTTAGCCTTGTCAATTGCTTGAAAAATTCTCTAGAGACAACTTAAAGAGGAAATTGATCAAAATGTTAACCTTTTAATGACCAACCTCCCTCTGATACCAATTGAAAGTGTTAAGTTGTCTATCTAAATCACCTAGAGGGGGGGGGGGGTGAATAGGTGAATTGTGCGTCTATTTGCGGAATAAAAAATTTAACGAACTTGCACAAGAACAATCAAGCAATCACAGACGACAAGAAGATTTATAGTGGTTCCCCAACCTTGGGTACGTCCACTTTCCCTCACCGATCTAGTAAATCACTAGATTCGGCTACTCCACTATCTCAGATTGAAAACCAATCCTAAGTCTCGGAACCAAGTTCCTATAATCTTGATCCAAAGGGATCTACACTCGGAAGATGAAAACTTCCTACAACTCGGAGAACAACGCTCCTACACTCGGAGAACAACGCTCCTACACTCGGAGAATAATCTCCTACAAAATTACAAAAAGATTTGAAATACAAACAGAAATTTTCTCTCAGACCTGAAAATTTGTCTTTAGGTCTTCTTCTTGAACTTTGCGGCTTTTTCAGGAATTGTTGAAGAAGACTCTTGGAAGATCTGATCTGAGAAAACTTTGACCTACTCGATCAAGGAGAAGATGAAGATTCCTTGAACAACAAGTCTTTCTTGATCGAAAACAGTCGTGTCGATCTTCAAGTTGAGCGGCGGCGGCGTCTTCTGTAAAATTGTTCTTGAGAGAGACGACCGATCAGAAATTTAGAAAGTGTACGGTTCACCGCTTAGGGTTAGTCTTGATGACAAGACCTTATATAAGATTTCCCCTAACGGTTAGAATTAACATTAATGACGACACGCGAACCAATCACGTCAAGTCATTTGAAAATCCCGTCGATCTGGACTTAAGTAAATTTTCTGAAAAACTGGACTTCTGTTCTCGAGAAGTATGAATAAGTTCTCGAGAAGAAGGCCGATTTCTCGAGAGGTATACTTTCTGGAGTTAAGTTAGTACTCGAGAAATAAGCGTTGAGTCTACTCAAGAACTAAACTAAGCTTCTCGAGAACTAAAATAACATTACTCGAGAACTAAGCTTACTTCTCGAGAACTAAAAGCTAAGTTCTCGAGAACTATAACCAGCTTCTCGAGAAATGGACTTAGAAAAATTTTCCACGACTGTCTCTGGCTACTCAAGAAATATAAGAAGTTACTTCTCTAGAACTTGGCTAAGCTTCTCAAGAACTTTAATGATGTTACTCGAGAACTAGTCTAGGCTTCTCGAGAACCAAGTGAACTTCTCGAGTCTGCTAACTCTACTTCTCGAGAACTATACCAGACTTCTCGAGAAGTGGACTTAGAAAAATTTTGAACTTAGAAACTTTTTCTCTTCAAAAATCCAATCTTCATTTCATGGTCCAAGTGCTTGAATATGAAGTGTTCCCAATAGAGAGGCTACACATGAGTCAACACCTTGGATCACACAGTGAGGGATTACACTGTATGGTCCTGTGTTCATGACCCACTGTAGACTGACATTGGTCTACACTTAGCAATGATAGTCTGCAAACACACAACTAAATAGAGAGATCAAATACAACTTAATTCATCTTAGTTCAAGGGTGACTTCATGCAAATCTGGGTTATTGTGGATGCAATACCCAACAGCCATGTAAGCGGACAATCTCCCGAGCAAAAAGTGCGGCGACCGACTCGCCCGTGTATGGATGACTGAGAGCCAGGAAATGCTCGTACTTGGATAGTTTATCCACCACCACCAAAATCACCAATTTCCCTTTGGACTTAGGCAGCCCGTCAATGAAGTCCATGGAAACCGTGTCCCAAATCTGTTGTGGAATCGCTAGAGGAACCAATAGCCCGGTCGGGGATGCAGTCTCGTACTTCTGACGCTGGCAGATCTCACATTACCGCACGAACTGCTGTATGTCCCGGCGCATGCCGACCCAAAAGACATTCGCTCGCGCCCTCTGAAGGGTCCGGAGCACCCCCGCATGGCCACCCATCGGGGAAGAGTGAAACTCGTGCATCATAACCGTTTTCCATGCTGAGTCGGGGGGCACAACCACTCTGCCCTCATAGTACAGCCGGCCATTCTGAAGATGATAACCGGGAGCCACCGTCTCTCCCCGTTGCAAAGCCTCCACCAAGGGACGTAAAGTAGCCGTACGCATGACCTCCTCATGAATATCATCTAATGAATCCACCAACGGCCCAGAAATGTGAGTGAGATTACCCTTCGGTAGGCGAGAAAGGGCATCCGCTACCATGTTATCCTTACCCCTTCGATACTCAATCGCGTAGTCATAGCCGAGAAGCTTAGTAACCCACTTATGCTGTAGAGGAGAAGAGACCCTTTGGTCCAGGAAATGTTTCAAGCTTTGGTGGTCGGTGCGGATCTTAAAATGCCGACCCAATAAATATGGCCGCCACATCGCCACAGCATGAATGATAGCCAACATCTCCTTCTCATAGGTGGAGAGACCCAAGGTGGGTGGGGGGGGGGGAAACGCCTTGCTGTAGAGAGCTAACGGCCGCCCTTCCTGCATCAGAACTGCCACTATGCCAACACCAGAGGCATCCGTCTGCAACACAAATGCCTTCGTGAAATCCGGTAATGCAAGAACCGGAGTGGTGGTCATGGCCTGCTTAAGAGCCTGAAAAGCTGCCTCCGCTTCCTCAGTCCAAGAAAAGGAATCCTTCTGCAGCAGCTGAGTCAAAGGATGAGCTATCTTCCCATAATCTCGTACGAATCGCCTGTAGTACCCTGTAAGCCCCAGAAATCCCCGCAAAGCACGGACTGTGACGGGCCGCGGCCATGACTGCATACTCTGAATCTTCCTTGGGTCGGCCCTGACGCCCTGGCCGGAGACCAAGTGTCCCAAGTACTCCACCTCCTCCTGACCGAAGGAGCATTTGGAACGGTTGGCGTAAAGCCGGTGACGACGTAGTATGGCCAATACCTGCTCAACATGACCCACATGGTCCTCCCAATTGGCGCTGTAAATCAGAATGTCATCAAAGAAGATCAACACGAATTTCCGCAGGAGCTCGCGGAAGGTCTCATTCATGTTCGCCTGAAAAGTGGCGGGACCGCCAGTCAGCTCATTGACCATGACTAAGAACTTGTAATGGCCATCATGAGTCCGGAAGGCCGTCTTATGGATGTCCTCCTGTGCCATCAGAATCTGGTAATAGCCTGAACGTAGATCGAGCTTGGTGAACCGTCGTGCGCCATGTAGCTCGTCTAGTAACTCTTCCACGACAGGAATCAGAAAGCTGTCCTTTACCGTGGCGCTATTCAGGGCCCGGTAATCCACACAAAATCTCCATGACCCATCTTTCTTCTTTACCAAGATGACGGGGGCTGAAAATGAACTCGTACTCAGCCGAATGATGCCCGCCTCCAACATCTCGCGGACGCTACGCTCAATCTCTACCTTCTGAATATGTTGGTAGCGATATGGCCGAATATTAGGGGGCTCGGCGCCCGCCTTAAGCTGAATATGATGATCTCTGAATCGAGGTGGTGGTAATGTGCGTGGTTCCTAGAAAACATCAGAATATTCCATCAGAAGAGACTGTAACTGAATTGGTATCTCCGAATGTGTCGTGTCGGCCATTGGGACTTCCCTAAGGACGGCCATCACCCTTTCTCGCCCAAGCGCTGCATGCTCCGAAGAGAAATCTCCTTCACTGGCGAAGAGAAATCTCCTTCACTGGCGAAGAGATGATACCCTTCAAACAGAACTTCTTTCCCCCGTGGAGGAACTCCATAGTCATGTGCTCCCAGTCGAACGTTACCCTCCGCAACTGACGTATCCACTGTACTCCCAAAGACCATATCCGAGCCCTGGATGGGTAACAGGTAGACGTCGGTACACCCGCTATAGCCCTGCATCCGTAGCTCCACACCCTTCAGCACCCCTTCGCATTGCAGCTTGCTGCCATCCGCCACCATAACATGGAAGGCAACCCCCTTATCGATCTCATGACCCACTCGTTGTGCCACCTCTGGATGAATAAAATTGTGGGTGCTCCCACTGTCCACCAAAACAGTCACCTTCTCACGGGCAATCCGTCCCGCGAGCCGCATAATAAGCGGAGGAGGGGCGCACCCCTCGAGAGCGTGTATGGAAACTCCGAACTCGGTCAAGGCCAAGTCCACCTCCAACTCCTCGTCCGGAGCCGGCTCGTCTTCCACATCCTCATGCAGCATAAAAACCTGTATCTTTTCACACTTGTGGCCCGGCATGAATTTCTCATCGCAGTTAAAACATAACCCCTTTTCCTTCCGAGCGGCCAGCTCACTCCACGAAAGCCGTGTCACTGTTGGCTTGCTACCCGTTGGTGGATCCCGCCGTGCTACTGCTGCTGCGGCCGCCGACGGCTTACCCGTGGCCCGGGTTCTCTGCCTGTTGAACCGCTCCTCCTGAATGCGGGCTAAACTGATGGCGTGGTTCAAGCTGCGTGGCATATAAGCATGAACCTCATCGCGCAATTGCTCCTTCAGCCCCGAAACAAAACAACTCAGCAGTGTCCTCTCCTCCCAATGTACCCGGTTGGCCAACTTCTCAAACTCTGTCCGGTACTCAGTTACTGTCCCCTTCTGTCGCAATTCTGCAGTAGCGCCTCAAAATCTTCGTACTCCGGGGGCCCGAACCGGGCGGTGAACCCTTCCACAAAATCAGTCCATGACACATAATCTCTACCTCTTAGGAACCACTGAGTCCACTGAAATACGTCGTCCTCCAGATGGAATGACGCTAATTGCACCCACTGCGCCTCCGGGACCTCCTGGTAACTGAAGAACAATTCCACCTTCTGAACCCATTCCAGAGCATCCCCCCTTTGAACTTGGGGAAGTTCATTCGTGTCAACTTGGGTGGCATGTACGCTCGAGGCCCCGCTTGCCCTTGCCAGCCCTGCCCGTGCCATGATTGATGTCCCAGACCCATATGACCCTCGTACGCTCCTGGGTGGCCCCGAGGTGGCTGAACCGGATGAGGAACGTGTTGACCGGCTCATGGAACGTGACCTCCATACCCAACGGGAGGAACGCCGCCTCGCGGGTTAGGAAGAAGGCCTCCCGTACCTCCTGGAGCCCTCACAGCTGCTCCCGGCCCCCCATCAGCCCGCTGCCACGGCTGTCGGCCCCAATCCCCAAGAACAGGCCCGCTGTAACCCCCGCCTGGACGCCAGGAAGGTGCGCCTTCTCCCCGCGCGGCCGAACCAGGCGGAAAGCCTTCCGCTGTCGCCGTCCAAGTTCCTGCAGGAACCCCCGCTGGACGCAGTCTCCAGAGGTACCGCAGGGTCGGGACGACCCCACGCCAGCCCCGCCAGCCGCCGCTGCCACTCCGGTGCCTGCACGACCCAGATCGGCCGTTCCCGACAGATCGACGGACCGATCAGGTCTTCCGCCGCTCGATCCTTCATCACACGTGCCTTTCCCTTTCAATGGCGCCTTGAGTTCCTCCATACGAGCGTCCAGATGCTCCTCCAGCCGCTGCGAAGACGCGCGCATCTCTTCCTCGATCGCGGCTACCGAATTCGCCAAACCACCGTAGTTTTCCTCCAAGGTTTCCAAATGGGAAAGCTCTTCTTGTGTCCGCGTGGTCACCATCGTCGGAGAACCAAACCTCTGATACCAAATGATAGGAAGGAGGAAGGTAGAGGGAGATCTAGAGAGAAGAAGATTAAGGGGAATTAGGGTTAGAAGAGGAGGGAGAGAATACCTTGATAATCAATTGCATAATCCATCCATGCAAGCAGCCCTGGGTAAATATACCCGGGCCAAAGAGGGGCCGGCCGGCCCCTCCAGTTGGGGCTGAACTCAATTGGTTCAGCCCCGGCCGGCCGGTTCACTGGTTGGGGGCTGAACCGGTTGGTTCAGCCCCGTTGGTCTCCGCTCCCTTGCACCGCCGAACATAATGACGCCCCGTGAAGCGTAGCGGGGGCGTAAGAATTTCTTTCTTTTGATTTCTTATTGTTACGTATGGTGAGAATTAGAGAGAGGAGAGGTTAGCTTTAGGAGAGAAAGATTAGAGGAGAATAAGAAAGCTACTTGCAGTTTTGCAGATTTTCTCAGCCTAGGGAACTGCTAGCCTTACAGGAAAAAAGAAGAGGGAGGGGGGATACGAGATTAGGGTATAAAACATACCATATCATCGGAGTTCAGGAACTTAAATACATCCAATACAAAACCCAAAATAGAAGATACACGCTCCACATTAAAA
Organism: Platanthera zijinensis; assembly: GCA_039513925.1. Lineage (NCBI taxonomy): Eukaryota > Viridiplantae > Streptophyta > Magnoliopsida > Asparagales > Orchidaceae > Platanthera > Platanthera zijinensis. The sequence goes on from CM077093.1 coordinate 38,450,966, forward strand.
GTGCACACATTCTGAATTAATTCATCCCGATTGTATTTGGACTCCGATCAGTTGTTTCAGGATCCAGATACTCACAGATGAAAAATGTCTGCACTCTGTTTGTATCCTAATCCCAACAAGTGGGCTCACAAATAGAGATTATTAACACCATTAGGCATAGAACCTGCTTCTTCCTTGTGTTGCTTCTTGTTCCTCTTTTTTGTAGTAATTCTGGTTCCCCAGAATGCATCCCTAACAAATGGTCTGTGGGCTTCCTGACATGTACTAACACAATATGCTGGGGGTTTTATGCATGTATATGCGCATATGTAGTTATGCATTTTTATGTATTTTTAGGTGGGGGGTAGTCTTTACAACAACAATCAAGCCTTTTTAGGGAGGGGTAGTCTTTCTTTTTCTTAAATCTTCCAAGGAAGAGAATACCCGTGATATTAAGAACAAAAGGGGTTAACTCATAAATCTCTGTTTGCTTTATTTTCTTCTTACTCACTCTCAGTCTCTTTAGAGTGGGAAGAACGTGAGTGATGTGAATAGTAATCTCAATTATAAAGCTAAATATGAGCGGATGTGGTACTAAGATGGATTTGTAAAATCATGAACAATGGGAAATACTTACTGTAACACCTATTCAAGTTAAGATACTTGAAATTTTGTGTTTTGATTAGGTATAGTTGGGGAAGAGCTGGCATGTATGAGGGTATATAGAATTTTTGAAGTACTAGGGAGGAAAGTCGTTGACCCAAAGTGGTGATGCTACAAGTTAGGTTGTTATCATTTACCAACGCCAAGATTTAGTTAACTGTTATGTTTCTCCCTTTTTGATAGAATACCAAATACTTTTGTTATTTTTTTACTTTCTATTAAGTTAGATTGGTTTACATTCCATTTATGTCATAGCAATATTTTTTGTCTGTTCACCATTTATTTCTATAAGTTACTTCCTTTTTTCCATCTATTCAAATACTTTTGACTTTATAATATCTTGTGAAAAAATGTTACCGCAGGTGCGAAGGGGAGCAGATAGAGCTGAAATATACAGTATTGCTCTCTCACCAAATGTGCAGTGGCTGGCAGTATCTAGTGACAAGGGCACTGTGCATATATTCAAACTTAGAGTTCGGGTGGTAGGAGAAGATGCACCTACACTGCCTTCTGGTCAAGAACCTGTTTTACGACATCAAGACTCTTCGGCTTCACTTGATGCATTAATATCTCCAAATGTTGGTGCTAACCCCAGCTCTTCTTTATCATTTATGAAAGGTATAGTGTTCTGTGATATGCTCAACGACTTGCATTTTTATTGAGAATTTTCTGATTGCAAGATAATCAATAACTATATAATTTGCCTTGGTTACATTTTCATTATCTATTGCTGATTAATCAGTAGGCTACTAGGCGTAGTGACACGGTACTATACAATAACCTTAAAATATGAGAAATGCAGACACATACAATTTATGACTAAAACTAACACTACTCTAATACTAATGTAATGCAACTACATGAAACATCATACAATGATATTGATGCGGAGCATAGACGAGCACTTACAATGGATGACGAGTTTTGGGCCCATTCGGGGTCAATTGACAATTTTCCATATATGACGTGCCTGAATCGACGATCAGACTCCGCGAATGCGTCCGGATTCGCGCTGCGAATCAATTTCATATATTAGTTTATTATATTTGCATTTATTTTGATGTATTTGGGTGGCCCCACCTCCGGCCAATCATAGCCGTCGATGGTGGGATGCCCTAGCCTCCTCTTTATTATAAATAGATCATGTATGGACTGAAAAGAGGCATTGCAGAATTTGGAGAAGAGAATTGCCGGATTCCCGCGATCATCCCACGGTGCCGACTCCGTATAACCTTATGTGACGACTCCTAGGTGTGTATCTACTTCCCCAAGGCTTGCCCTAACCCTAGGCTCGTTTTCCCCCTCCCAAACTCCCTCCCGCAGCCCCTTACAACCCCCAAAATCCAGCTGTCCAGAAAACTTGTTTTCTATTCAATGTACTGTTCAAAAATTAAATTTACTATTTGAGTCTATAGTTTCACCCTTGCTAGACCACCGCCGGCCTCCCACCATTCCTTCCAGCAAGCCGCCGCCAAGCCCCTTCCTCCCTCTTCCTGCCGCCTCTCATCTAGCCTCCTGGAATCACCGCCCCTCTAAAACCTCCACAAATCCAAAGCCGCCACCCCTATTTCCGTGGAACCACTTCCCCAAACCTTCCCCCTTCTGTATCAGTCCAGATCTAGAATTTTTCAGCCCGGATATGATTTCATATTGTCAGATCTACCCTCCCATGCCTGAATCTACCCATACGTGGTCGGATCTATCCATTTCCGGTCCAATACCACCCTTCATCGTCGAGGATAGCCACCTATGTCGTTTTCCACGCCCCGGTTCCACCTTGGATCGTCGTCCACCCATCTCCGGCTTTGAATTCTTCAGTGTCTTGGTCAGCCCACTATTTGGTGAGATCTGGTTATATTGATTTATTATTTTCAACACTTTTATATTGGGTTAGATCACTATATTAGTTTGGATACCTTATACTGTGGTGGTTTGTTAGATAATTATCGTGATTTGCAGGATTTATTCGCTGCGCTCTCTTGCTTTGATCCTCCACACGGAAGAAAACCTAAGTTTGTTTTGCCCAAATAAAATATTTTGCTTTGTCGTGAATTTATCTGCGTGATGATTTTAATTTATTATCCAATTGTGATCTATTCGTCGGACTTTTGCATAACATGTAGGGTTAGGTCACAGATTTTTCTCCGCCTGTAGATCCCTCCTGCGTCAATTTGTATCAGAGGGAGGTTGCGCGCAGCCAAGTTCCGCGCACTTTTCGGTACGCAGTCGTAGAGTCTATTAATTTTTCATTATGTCTAGGTGTCACAATTATTCCTCCTCTCACTTTGGAGGTCTCGAGTCCACATGCACCGCCTTCATAGATCCCCTTCAGGGAGACCCTCACGACACTACAATGATTATTCGCATTCGCAGTACACCACTTCCAGAGATTGTGTTGACCCACCGACACGACCCCACCATGCTAGAGACGATCTGTATGATGATTGTCGTCGTTCTTATCCGTACACGCGAGCGGATCGTATTGATCCTTCGACACAACTAGGTTGCCTTAGGGATGATTATTATAAGGATCATCGTTTCGAGAGAGATCTTGAGAGTCAGTTTCGTATTGCTGCCCCTTCCTTTGACGGCTCATCGAGTCCCGAGTCTTTCAGTTATTGGCTTGTGGATATGAAGTATTATTTTGATCATTTTAAGGTATTCAGTGAGCGTCGCGTTAAGTTTGCGAAACTCAGACTCTTAGATCAGGCGATGACATATTGGGCTAGCGTTGAGAGGACCCGCGTGCGAGGCCGTCTTCGTCGCATCACTAGTTGGGTGGACATGAAGCGTACATTGTGTCAGAGGTATCTGCCTTCGTCGTATCAGAGTCGTTGCTCGACCAATTATTTTCTCTTCAGCAAGGGTCCATGTCTGTCACTGAGTACAAGGATCGTTTTGAAGAGTTAGTGGTGAGGAGTGATATCCGAGAGGACCTAGCCATGACCTTTCCCGGTTTCGGTCTGGACTACGGTTTGACATACGTACTAAAATAGTTTATCTTAGCTCGAACTCCCTCGAGCGGATATATCAGCTCGCCCTTCGTTATGAACAGTCTTTGAGATCCGCAAGAGCCGGTCAAAGGATTCTCACCTTGACCTTCGTAGTACGAGCTCCTCCCACACCAAGGGCACGACTTTGCCTACCATTGTTTCGTCAGACATGACTGAAGTGATACCTGATGCGGATTGCTCTCACCCCAGTGAGGTGCTTAGCCTAGTGAGTAACCTATATTTTGTTTCTGACTCTCCTATGGTGACCCCGACTGAGACTTAGCCTGAGAGACCTATTGAGTCTGTAGTGTTGTGTCCCTCACCCACACCTCTTCTTCTGCCATGCACCGGGTTAGTTAGCACCCCAACCATAGGCCCATTTCTTGACACCGCACCCGCAGACCCATTCTTGAGTGTAGGTCTATATCGCCCTCCCATTGTCTTGGCTCTGAGTCACATCACGATCGAGAGCCCAGATCCCAGAGCCCAGAGCCTGGTGTTGATCTTGTTGTGACCATGTCATCCATTCACGGGGACCCTACCCCTTACGATGATACTCATATGGAGAATCATGGCCTTGGTGACGAGTACTATGACGACCCCCCTATTGAGCCGCCTAGATGAGCCCCCAATATCCTGGTGAGGATGCGATTCAGTTGAGCCTCTCATTTATGAGTTTCGAGTTATTAGCGTCTCTTTCATTATCATCTCTGGCCTTGCCGTGGAAAATAGGTCTTGAGTGGAGCATGACGTATATAGTGCCTTCCTTGAGTACACTTGAGCATACCCATATCTTGAGGACCTACCATATGACACATCACACTCTTGATGAGTTTTGGGATACGCCACCTGCTGACCCACCATACGAGTTCTTTACTTTCGGGGACACTCACCACACTATAGAGTCTTGCCTTCTAGTATGTGTACACGATTTTCAACCATGTGGTTGTCTCATTCGCGATGACTTTTCGTACACACCTCCTAGTGAGCCCCATGATGTGTTAAGTTCTCCGAGAGACATTTGACTTTTTACGAGCTCGTATTTGAGTATAGATGTCTCTCACGATCATCTGAGCACTCGTTTCACACGGGATGAGTTTTTCTACACTCCACCGAGAGTGCCTCCTGATAGGCCACCTCCCTTGATAAATTTTCAGGTCAGTATTAGATTTTCCCATAGAGAGCATGTTGTGTCTGTTGTGTTTTATTTGTCTCATTTGCATGTGTCTGTTGAGTCATCTCTTCATCATTTGCATGAGTCTGTTATGTTGTCTGTTCATCGTTTGCATGTGTGTCATGAGTCATTCCGACAGAGAATCCTTAATGATAATAAATTTTATAAATCACATACGGATATTCACTGACAAGAGCAGGTACTTCATGAAGGCGGGCAGAGGATGGTGAGAATCTGCGTTGTGAGGCTCCGTGCGAGGCTTGCTAAAGGCTTGAGCGTTAAACGAATGGATCCTTATATAATCATGAGACAGATCGAAGCAAACATCTATGATCTTGATTTCCTTGCAAGTATGAGTATCCACCTGGTATTTAGTGTTGAGGATATGACGTCGTATTATGAGCCTCGCGAGTATGTGGACCCAAGCAGTGGGTCCAGCCGCCCACACCTCCACTTCCGTTGTCTTGCCACCCTCATTGCCCGCCTATGTCTGATGGCCACCACTACTCACCTACTTTTGACACCCACCCACCTGGGGACTCGTCTTCTTTGGTTCCACCTACGACGCCGTCAGTCGCACCAGGATCCACCACTCGTGAGTTGAGCGTTGAGAGCATCACGAAGGCCAGACGCCGTCAGCACATTCTTACTACAAACATTGATGACACCTGGGTACTTGTAGCAGAGCTTGATCGATTCTCCCCTGGACTTCGACTTCAGTACAACCGTCTTCATTCACCCGAGATGACAACTTTTCAGTTGGGGGAGTTGATTGGCGAGGACACTTTTCCAGCTACGACACTTGGACGTCCTATGGTGGACTTATTCGAGTTTTACCTGACATGCAGCGAGAGAATTTTGATCCATATTCATTGGGAGATGAATTCTTTCAAGCCCGGGGAGATTGATGCAGAGCATAGACGAGCACTTGCAGTGGATGACGAGTTTTGGGCCCGTTCGGGTTCAATTGACGACTTTTCATATATGGCGTGCCCGGATCGACGATCGGACTCCGCGAATGCGTTCGGATTCGTGCTGCGAATCAATTTCATATATTAGTTTATTGTATTTGCATTTATTTTGATGTATTTGGGTGGCCTCACCTCCAGCCATTCATATCCGTCGATGGTGGGATGCTCTAGCCTCGTCTTTATTATAAATAGATCATGTATGGACTAAAAAGAGGCATTGCAGAATTTGGAGAAAAGGATTGCCGGATTCCCGCGATCATCCCACGGTGCCGACTCCGTGGAACCCTATGTGACGACTCCTAGGTGTGTATCTCCTTCCCCAAGGTTTGCCCTAACTGTAGGCTCCTTTTACCCCTCCCAAACTCCATCCTGCAGCCCCCAAAATCCATCTGTCCAGAAAACTTGTTTTATATTCAACATACTGTTCAAAAAATAAATTTACTATTTGACTTTATAGTTTCCCCCTTGCTGGACCACCGCCGGCCTCCCACCACTCCTTCCAGCAAGCCGCCGCCAAGCCCCTTCCTCCCTCTCCCTGCCGCCTCTCATCCAGCCTCCTGGAATCACCGCCCCTCTAAAACCTCCACCAATCCAAAGCCGCCAGCCCCTATTTCCGTGGAACCACTTCCCCATACCTTCCCCCTTCTGGATCAGTCCAGATCTGGAAATTTTCAGCCCAGATTTGATTTCATATTGTCAGATCTACCCTCCCCCGCCCGAATCTACCCATACGTGGTCAGATCTATCCATTTCCGGTCCAATACCACCCTCCACCTCTGAGGACAGCCACCTACGTCGTTTTCCATGCTCCGGTTCCACCTTGGATCGTCGTCCACACATCTCCGGATCTGGATTCTTCAGTGCCTTGGTCAGCCCACTATTTGGTGAGATCTCGTTGTATTGATTTATTATTTTCAGCACTTTTTAATTGTGTTAGATCACTATATTAGTCTTGATATCTTGTATTGTGGTGGATTGTTAGATAATTATCGTGATTTGCAGGATTTATTCACTGCACGCTCTTGCTTTGGCCCTCCACGCGGAGGAAAGCCTAAGCTTATTTTGCCCTAAATAAAATATTTTGCCTTGTCGTGAATTTATCTGCGTGAGATGATTTTAATTTATTATCCAATTGTGATCTATCCGTCGGACTTTTGCATAACATGTAGGGTTAGGTTGCAGATTTTTCGCCTCCTATAGATCCCTTCTGCGTTAGATATCCAGTGCTAGATGACATTAATCAAATAATTTCAAGTTTACACTAAAATGACATTCGTTTGCAATGGCTTCAACTTAGGGTTATAGATGGACAATGCACAATAAAGAGAGTGCAACAAAATTAAATATTCAACAAATATGCATTGCACGTGTTATGGATCCCACGTCGTCAGTTATCTATTAGCAGTTATATTCTTCTAAGTCTTTAGGTATTGGAGTTGAATTGTACGAGTCGAGTCGTAGTTACGTGTTATTAGAATTTTAATGTTTTAGTGTTATGCACGTCTCAAGTCGGCCCCACTATAGTGGAATAAAAGCTTGAGTGTTGTGTAGTGTTATGCACGTCTCTTTATATTGGGGTTATTTACGCTTATGCCATCTTGTAATGTAATAGACCCCTTGAGTCATGTATGAAGGTATAAAGAATTAAATCAAGTTTCTCTATTTCTCTCTAAGCTCTTCTCCCTCTATCAAGTCACCCTCTCTCGCCCTAGTTCTTCTTCTCCTCCACATTCCCCATTCTAGGGTTAGGCTTGTGTTTGGATCCTATTGTATCTCCACTTCCACCGCCACTTTCGACGATGTTATGGGCTAGGCTCATAACAACTTTGTAGCAGAGCCATTTTGTCCCTCTCATCTCATCCACATCCATCCGATTGAGTCCTGTCGACCAGCTATTGCAACGAGTCTCACCTTTCACTCATTCGTCGTCCGACGCTTCTTTGTCCACGTCGGCATCCAACAAAAGGAGCACTACCCACATCTGTCCCTTTGATTGATCCCCATAACCTTCCAGTTGACTAACTCCGCCAGCCCACTCTAGGCACTTGTAGATATCGACTGACATAAAGGTTTCATGGACAAAACAACATGTTTCTGACTTTTTTTTCTCCCAAAAACATCCTTTTGAAACACTTCACCCTTGTGGTGGTACCCTTCCCCAGACGCTCGCTGCGCAGGGATGCTTTGTGCATCAAGCTGTCCTTTTTTTATAATTTTTATCCTATTTATACTAGTTGGGATTTTGCCTGCAGGCAATTACAAAAAAGATGGGCTTCCCGACCACATAAAATGGGCATGCAAAGAAAATGATCTAAGTTAATACAACATAGGGGGAAGGGTTGTTGGAGTGTCGAAAAGTAGAACTCGTGAACATTCAAGATCATCGACGAGTGAGATGGAGTGCTCGTGAGCTTGATAGAACACTTGCGATTACAATATAGCGCTTGCGAGAACGATAAAGAATCTGCGAGAGCGATATGTCTTTGAGAGTGGTGGGATGCCTATGAGCATGGCGAGAGCATCCTTGGAAGCCTTGAGCTTTATCCGCTATGAAGGAGATGTTGCGAAGACCCGTAGGGTGATTGCAAATAATAACCTAGTTTTGATAAAACAGAGGTCGCGGAACTCTGGGTAGACTGAATCCCTGCATTTTTGTAAGTCCAACAGAGACTTTAGAATAACAATGATATGAGTTTCTGACCGTCATAGTCAACTACACATAAATGAAACCCGGGAGCACCTCTGTTACTGCTTACTAGGTATGCGAGGATATCAATAATACCAATGAGATATGCTGGTAAGTTCCTGTCTTAAAATAATTTTCAAGTAGCTTTTGTGTAAGGGATACCGTATAACCCGTAATTCGTCAACTGCACCCAGAAAAGTTTGAACCTTTCCCTGATGACTGCTAGATGGGGTCATCGAAAACTCATGACCTGGTTGGTGGTTGCACGAAGGGGAGGGGAGGAAGAAGAGAGGGACTCGTCGACTCCCGATAGATGAATCCGGGATCCGACGGGCCAGTCGCATAAGGGGGGAGAAACGAAGGTGATGGAGGGCCTCGTAGAGGTGGTCGTTGGCGTCTTGGCGTGTCGAGGGAGGCGGTGGAGGTCGACGACTGTTTGGGAGGAACAATCGAGTGTGAAAGAGTGGGCACAACAGGCGGGTCTTCCGAGAAATAGAGAGAAGAATCTATATTTACTATGAGAATACCTAAATGCAAAGTTGTATTATTTTAGTTAAGTGTTGCAGGGAGAGGAAAATATAAACATTTTAAATATTTAGAGTTCCAAACCCGTCACCACATTCTCTTGCTCTTTGCCCTACTGCTGGCCAAGACTATAAGCTCCAGGCTGCACCAAATCACGTCCTGGAGCTGGCTTTGGGTCAGCGACCACCACTGCCTTTCCTTTATCAATCCCACTCGAACTGCCATGCTCGAACTTTGACTATAAATCATGTTTGGGTATATGTGTTAAACTTACGGAGAAAGGCCCTAGTTATATGAAAAACTCCAAGCATAAGGTCAAATTACCTGATTACCCATAGATCCTGACAATTTCGCGCAATGTGTTCTGCTCTTTGACACTTGTAACAAACACCTGATGTAACTAAACATTCTCCATAATGATGACGATTGCATTTAGGGCAAAGAGGGTAATCTCTGGGCTTGCCCCCTGACTGATTACGCTGCTTAAAATCCGTCTTTTGCTTTTTACTCCAGCGGTCCCTTGTCTGATTCTTGTCCTGCTGGAACTGTGGCCCACTATGAGGTCGCTTGGGGCGGAAGTTATCACGCCTTTGAACTCGTTGCTAGTCGGCCTCTAATCTTCTTGCCGTATCTACCAGACTTCGATAATCGGCATTTACCATGGTCATCAACGGTCGTCTCAAAGAGTCTCACAGACCATCAATAAAACAGTTGCACTTCTCGGCCTCATCACCTTGCATCGAGTCTGCATAGTGAGATAAGTGAATGAGTTCTCGCTCGTACTCAGTTACAGTCTCATCCCCTTGAAAGTGTCGAAGATACTTCTCTTGGAGACCTCGACGTGCTGAAGGGGGGCACAGACCAGTTCGCGAGAGCCCTAAAAAAGTCTCCCCAAGTAAACATATCTGATGTACGACCTGATAGAGATAAATGTCACACTACGCCACACTTAAATAGATAAAATTTCTATTAAAAGAGGGAGTTAAACTTTATGTCTTACCAGCAGGATCATCTGCCAGATACTTGGTCCACCAAATTTGTCTCACCCCGAAGAACGAAAGTCGCCAGTGAAACTTTTTTATTTTCAGGACACTTATTCAATCCAATCATCTGTATCCATCAGGGTTCCATCTCCACTATAATTGAAGGGATGAAGGTCTCTAAAATCCCTTAAGTAACGGTCCAACCCGACCTCCACAGCTACAGGTGCAGGGACTAGTGCTGGAGCTGGGATCCCTGCAGGCTGTCTTGTCTGAAACTCCAATAAAGCTACAGCTACTGCTTTGGCAACTTGGGTTGCCAAATCAGCTGGTTCTGATGCTGCTGGTGTGGATGGCGCTGGTGCCTCATTAGCATCTCCCATAATGATTTCAGGAGCACGGTTCTGACGTGAGGGTTCCCCCGCTTCACTGTCTCGAGGTGCCTAAAGAACATAAAAAAAGAATTATTACCCCAAATAACATATCTGATAAAATCTATTACTGAAGATATCTGCATACACTCGTGAAATTAAGGGCTAGACAAATTCGATGACTCTACTGACGAGAGTTTGATTCTGACACGATCCTATGATTCTGTGAATTTTCTGGGTCCAGGGATCCTAAACCTGGCTTTGATACCAATTGAAACACCCCAACCTAGTTCGACAATAAATCAGCAATCCGGTCGAGCCCGCGATAAGAAGTAAACTAAGTAACGGTATAAAAACTGGTATATAGTAGACATAAATAAAAGTGTTAAAAGGAAACTTACAGTGGAAGTGAAGTAAGAAAACTAAGGGTAAAAATGTACCTCAAATGCTGAATTCACAGAGCCAACTAGAACTGAAATTACACTGAAATTGAAATACTGAAAATCTGTAATAGTCTTGTACATCAGGAACATGTATGAAGTACAAATACATAATGTATGTAAGTGAAATATAAGTACAATAACAGAGAGGTAAAACTGAAAGAGACTGACAATTGAGATGACTGCATCGCCTATCCTAAGCGAATTCCCTGACCTGAGATCTCTGTAAAATCAAGTTCCAACTGTCAGACCCACTGAAGAGTAATAAAGACTACTCCTCTCAACAACACTAAAAAGAAATTAACTTTTCTGGCATATAAAACATGTAGAATTAATTACTATTAATCTTGTCATTATGCATCCCTGTTCATGCCAACATGTAATATGTCTATTATAAGTTTTGGTAAAGTTCATGATTAACTCATTAAATTTTGGCATTAATGGTGACCGTGCACTAACTGAAAATTGTAGTCTGAGTGACAAACTTGATGGTGCCTTGAACTGTATTTCCCTCGAGAGGAATAATAGATTCATGTCTAAGGAGTCCCATATCTGAATTCAAAGACCATCGACCCTAAGTCTGAAACTTGTATGGAGGGTTGCGCGATCGCTCACAAACTGAATATTGTAGTCTGGGTGAAAAACCTGATGGTGCCCTGAACTGTGTGTCCCTCGAGAGGAACACAGACTCACGTCTGAGGGGTTTAATCTTGTACTTTTGGCCTAATTGTTTCTAACAATTTAAGCTTATTCTGATCACGGGTTAATCTCATAATTTCATGAACTGACAGTAAGTCCTACTATATTAACTTGTTTAACATCTGGTTCGTGTACTTAGACTATATGTCATCGGATACTTATTCAATATATCTTACTTATACGTTGTTGACATGATTTGTAACTGTAAGACTTTCTATCTTCATGAATTATACAATATGATATGTCTAACTGAAAAGAGTCAAATTTCTTACCTCTGGGTTGCGACACTCGTAAACACGGTGTGGCGGCATGCTTTCTCTTTCAGGGCCCTTTTTCAACCGCAAGAGTTTTTTTGAAATAAATAGACAAGACTTTCCTAAGACTATTATAGAGGGGCAAAATAATAAGCACAAGAGGAGAAATCCTCACCTTGATTCAGAAAATTTTCAAGGTTTCTCCAATCTAACCCCAAACGCACACCATTTTGAAATCGTACATTGAATCCCTAAACAATGTATACTTGCAAGAAAGACTTGGAAACAACAAAAGAATTACTAAGCCCAAGCAAGATGGAATTATAGATGGGTCTATAATTCCTGGAATCGGCACCTGCCGTAGAAGAGAATGAGATCTAATGAAAACTCCATTACATGAATTAATGAGGAAGCGCAAGTTGGTGATACCTATTAGTCGGAGGGAGAGAAGCCCCGACCGGGTGAGGCTGGCAGAAACAAGAAAATGGGTCGACGGACCTCTACCAGGTGCGGGAAGAAAACTTCGGGGGGGGGGGGTCTACTTTGAAGGCGCCTACTGCAACGGTTGATTAGGCTTCCTGGGGGCGGCAAACGTGCCTACAGTTGACGATGAGAGAAAGGAAGGTTGCGTCAGATGCTGGAAATGCTATGTCGTCGATCGATAGGGAGGGGGAAGAGGGAAAAACCGAGCGTTTTCAACGCTGGGAGCGTCTGCGTGAGGAGAGGAAGTAGAGGCGGTTGCGATCGACTGCGTGAAGAATTAGGGCGAGGGGTTGCGGAGATTTAGGCTCCGTTTGGGGGGACTTTTTTTCACCGTTCAAGTGGTTACGACCGCATGAACCAGACCTTAATTATGGTCCGATTCATGCGGTCGCAACCGCTTGGCCGGTGAAAATAAGTCCTCCCAAACAGAGCCTTAAATAAGCGCTAATGGTGGTGCGTGAAAATCGTAAGGGAGAGAAAGGAATATCGTGTCATGATAATTGGGGAAATTTGACATTCTTAAATTATTATCCTTTTAAATGCTACCAATTATGACAAATTCCCTCTTTGACATCTTAGTTTGGCATAAAAACCTCCCGCAAACCTCAAAATCGCACCGAAACTAATTCCGATAATTTTATTTAATAGACTTTATTTAATTTATTCGTTGACCAAAATGAAAGAAAACCATACCTCGCCACGACGATGGTTCGGTCAATTACACTCGCGGTCGGACCCTGAAATTTACAGAGCGCGACGCATAAATTTTCGGGTGTTACAGGTCTCATCCTGGAATCTATTAACATAATGGTTGAGGGTCTCAGACGCCCCATGTTTGATCTGGAAGAGGGATTGAGGCCCGCTCTTTCGCTTCCTAGAGGCATCAAACTTGAGAAGAGGTTCCCTCTGGAGCTCTCCAAAAGAGTTGATGAATCAGAAGGGTAACTTGAAGACCTAATCTTTAGCCTTCCCATTGAAGGTCATAGAGAGCAACTTGCAGTCGATACCATCCGAGAGGTTCTACGAAGAGTTGACATATTGAAAAGCTTGAATATGATGCACCAGATCTTCTATCCCCTTGAACTGGGAGAGGTGAGGTTCTCTGAATCAGACTAGAATAGGTTCCCAACAAATAGAATCTGATAACAAAAAGGGATCCTCCTCCTTAACAGAGTAGGCTACTTCATCAAAATCTAGTGCTCGCAAGGGCCCCGGAGTTGCTGCCACTCTATGGAACTCCCGCCTCATCCGAGTGTGCACTTCATCCTCTGTGCGGTGAATCCTACGCGCTGTCTGAACAGACGGTGGGTGAACCTCATGATTCGTCGCACCTCGAGAAAGGGACTCGACTTGGTGAAAAATCCAAGCGGCCACAATGAGCAGTGTATTGAACTCGCTTCTGCTAACGGAGTTTTTGAGTTCTCATGAGAGCACTCAGGAGATTTGCCAGTCGCAACTCCTCCAGTTATCGCAACCCGATGTTCGCCAACCACCAGCATCTGAAGGCCACATGCTTGTTCTGTTGGACAAAAAGTGTCATAACCCCACTCAGGACGCTAAAAAAGAGGAAAACAGGGTACTGCTTGTGGAAGAATATTTTGGGCCACATGTAATTAGGCGAGAAAAGGAACCGAGGATGGTAAGGATGATCTTTGCACAACGCGAACCTTTAGTCGTGTGCGATTTTGTTGATTTAAAGTTACAAAATTGAATCCCGCGGGCGTTGTTCCGAGAGATGTGAGCGATTGACAATCTCCAAGTCTTACTAAGGTGTCCTCTCAATGTATTGTTCCCCCCAATTTATACTAGTTTGGGTTCTGCTCGCAGGCAGTTACGTAAAAGTCTTACTGCCCGAGCACTAAGGATGGACAAGTAAAGAAAATGGGCCAAGTGAATACAACATAGGAGGAGCGATTGCTAGAGCATCGAGAAGTAGAACCTGTGAATTTTCAGGTGCATCAACGAGTGAGGTGGAGCATATGTCGATCTTAATAGAACACCTGCGGGAACAATATGGCGCTTGCAAGAACGAGAGAGCATCCGTGAGCGTGATAGGCCTTTGAGAGCGGTGGGACACCTACTTGCATGACGCTAGTACGCTTGAAAGACATGAGCTTGATCCGCTATGAAGGAGACATCATGAGGACCCGTAGGGTGATCGTGGGTAGTGACATGGATTTTAGATACAGAGGTCGTGGAACTTTGGGTAGACATAAAGATCAACTAATATCTGCAATATTCCAGTGGGCGTATGAGAGAGTAGTTGAGCATATGCCAATAGATGTGGTTGAGCGCACTATATACACATGGAAAAATGGTCGGTGACATTTTATGAATGTTAGACAAACATCTCACTAAACCCTAGACTTAAGATTAAACCGTAGACATTAGCTAATATTTGTGACGTAGGACAGCCATATGATGGGGATAATTGATGATTACTAAATGCGAACTCATGTTGGACGAATTTTGAACTTACAATAATAATATTTTTTTATAAATCAAAATTTAAGATATGACACAATAGTAAAAGCTTACAAGAAAGGAGACAAGTAAGGCTGTATAAATGCTAGAGGCGTGCAATTAAATTGCACAATTGAATAAAAACGTACAAAATCACAAAAGTTTGGAGATAATGGTTACAAACAAATATAACTCAGGTGGTGAAAGGACACTAATTCAACATAAGGTAAATGACCAAAATCTAGAAACTTACACTACTAGGAAATAAAGGGCTTGGTGAATCTCCAACATGTCTCTGGTAGCTGGTATGGAAGAATGAGATTGGATTTGGACTCCCGGGAACCTATACTGCTGAAATGCCTTCTTGATTAGGGCTATCTCTAGAGGCGCTGGTAGCAGGAGTTGAGGGCTAGGAGGATGGGGAAGAAAAAATTCTGGACTTAATTTCAGATGCTCGAATGTAGGGATGGAAGGGATACATCGGATGCGGGTGAAGGGAAATGGGTTGAAGAGGCTGTCTCAGGGTTGGAGGGGTTTTACGGATAGGAAACAAGGAAGCAGAGGCAGCTGGATATCGCAAATTTGTTCCTATGTGTTGGACAATGAACTAGAGGGCTCCAACCAAGGATAAAGTGAGGGAGGTTATGATTTTGGAGGGCTTGGGGAAGGGGAATGCCAGTGGGCGTCTGGGAGGGCCTTGTTGGAAATCAGGGATCCTGTAGGTTGGAAGAATGATTCCTATTGTTGGGAAGAATTCTGACCCCTCTCTAGACAGTAACCGGGCAGAGATTTGTGGGCTGGAGGATTACTAGGTGTAGCCGACTGAAGGAGAGAGTGAGGGACTTGGTTGGAGGGGGGGGGGGGGGTTCCACATGAGAGGCTTAAGGGCTAAGTCAGGTAAGGTTGTGCCATAACATAGGTTGGCACTAACTTGTTAGTTTGCCCCAAGTTGTGTAATGTGAATCTAAGGAATCCCAGAGGACACTCAGACTGTGAGAGACGTGATGACTTATTTTTGTTCTTTTGGACTGTAGATCTCTTGTAGGGCATGTTTTAGCCCATATTTCGGTGATGTATCACGACTCTGTGGAATTTTATGTGATATACATGTGATTGAGACTTCATGTTTAGTATTTTCGCTACTTTCTTTATAGGTTGGTTATGTGATGTGATGATGTCTTGGCTTCATGGTAGGAGTCATGTCGTAGGTGTTAGCCCGCATGTAACACTACTGCATGGTGTCATGTAGACTGTGAGCCAAGTGTTGCATGGGATTGCCTTCGGAAGCGCCCAATTCCCCTTTCAATTCAGTAAGAGGCAGAGTTAGACAGTTGGTGAAGCTAGGTCAGCAAGGAGGTGGCTAGTCGAGGATGGGAAAATGTCATCTCCTCTCCCTACCTTTTTAACTCCCAATTGAATCCCTAGCTTGCTAGCTTACCATTTTAGCAACTAAAATGAGCATAGAAGTCAAGCAGAGGACCTCGGCAAAGTCAGAATCAAGAAGGGGCTTTTCTGGCCACCACCTCCACTTTCATGCCTCCCGGAACCAGAAACAAGGGAATTCTTCCCCTGGAGGTGAGATTCCTGACCCCCCTTTGTTAGACCTTTTAGATCAAAATAGGAACACATCCCGTAGTTGGAGGCCGGAATTCCATCAATATTGTATGTGAGTTTTTTGTTCTTGGAATTCCGGCAAAGGCCGCCAGACCACCACCCCTAGGTTCGTCTTTCTCGGACTAGTCGAGTGGGGGTTGTGTGAGCCTTGGTAGCCGAAGGTCGGCGACAGAGAGCGGATAAAAGTACCATATTCTCGGTTTTGAGCTTGGATCTACAACAGTCGTTGATTGCATCTGGGATGATGAAGGACAACTAAGTGGTTTCTTCCCCCCCCCCCCCCGTATTGAAGAAAATGTATGTGTTATTCATGTGAATCCGCACATGGGTACACTAGCTTCCACCGCGCTAGCGAGGCCAATAAACCGAAGTGCGGAATGTAGGACTTCATTATAGGATCTGATTTGGGGAGCTGCCAATGATGAGTTCGATCAATCTGAGGTAATCCGACGGAGGTGGTTTCTAGCAATCGTCGGAAAGCTGAAATTAAAGGGGCTTTGAGGGGTGGTGGTGGAGGCTTGACGGAGGTGGTCGGAGGTGGTTTCCAACGATCATCAAAAAATTGAAATGAAGGGAATGAAAGGGGTGTTTGTACTCGGTTTTAGAGGAAAAAATTTGCGTGCGTTTCTCTCACCTAGAAATAGGTGCAGTATTAAATACTGACCGTTGATTTCCTACAGAAATAACATGATTGATCCAAATACTGATCAACGGTCAGTATTTAACACCGTATGGGCCGTAGAATATCAGATCAACTGTCCGTATTTAATAATGCACATATTAATAGGTGAGAGCAGCGCAACTAATTTTTTTTTTGTTTTAGAGGGGGTATGGGAAGGGGTTGGAAACGAGCTGGCTGGAGGTTTGTGGCTGGTGAATGGGAACTACGGGCTATTGGAGGTGGGAGGGGAATAAGGGTGGCTTTTGGCTAGAAGATTTGGGTGGGGGGGGGGGGTGGATGGTGGGATGACCGGGCAATGGAAAAAAACAAAAAATGATAACTACTAAGCTTCGACACTTGGATTCTGGCTTTGAGACCGGGTGATCGAAAGGAGGATTTTCTTCTTCACTCAAACTTTTAAAAGAGACTTCTATACCTATTTATAGACTAATGATCCACCATGGACGGTCATAATTCTCCGATCATGATGACCCTCAAATATTTGAAAATAAAATAAAAAAATTCAAGAAAATAACTAAAATTCATGGATCGTCGATCCGCCCAAAATGGATGGCTTCGATGGTCGTTTAGGCCTACAATCCCCATCAATGTGTAGTTGGCTTGAATATTTGTCAAACATATTGGCGTTGTTGACCGTATATCCCTCTTACTGATTCAGTGCCTATAGTAAATGCATTTGAGTGTAGATACCTTGTCCGTGCTTCGAGGACACTTGAATGAAGGATTATGGATTGAAGATTTAAACTTAGCGAATGTCGATTATGAGATTGGATCAATGGAGGCTATTATTTCGTCATCGATGCTCGATATTTTTAGGTGGAGAGAGTCAATGTTCAGACAAGGGAGAAAAATGCATCCGTATGAACTTAGGAGAGTGAGCAAATGCTTAAGTGTCAGTGACTCGAAGAAGAATGATGGAATAGTTTTTTTTTGATGGGCCCCACACAGACATGCATGCAAGTCTTATTATAGGTGACTAAGATAAGGTTGCCTTAGGATGTCTAACCCAATGTTTTCTCTTTATAATTAAGCTATGAAATTGTTCTGTAATAAGTAAAGATGCAGATGGGATAAATAACAAACTGAATGAAACAAGTTCTAATTGTTAACAAATTTTGGGTTTGCTTACTTTCCGCGTGAGTTGGAAACTTGGGTCGAATATCATCTTGCTGTTATAACTTTATTGAAACAAAGAGTTATTTTAATGTATCCTATTAAGTTATACCTGCCTCATGTTTCAAATTGGCACTGCAAAGTTATTCCATGAAATTGTGTATTTGACCTGATGCTCTAATTTTTCAGGGCTTTTGCCTAAGTATTTCAGCTCTGAGTGGTCATTTGCTCAGTTTCGCTTACCTGAAGTTACAACTTATTTTGCAGCATTTGGATCTGATAACACAGTTATGATTGTTGGTATGGATGGAAGGTACCTTTCTATCTTCCAAATCTATGTTTGAATGAGTATATGTTCTATTATATAAGACTTGACAGTTGCTTCCCTCTCATTTTTATTCTTTTCAGCAGCAAAAAAATTATTCGTATAGAATTCGGTAACGAATAGATGAGGTTTTGTTATGAAACAATTAGCAGCGTTTATTGAATTATTGACATTCCAAAATTTTGATATGCTTTTTCATTTCTTTTTTGGTAGTTCGGTTTCCGGCTCTAACCATTTTTCGCACTTGACGCATCCTAAGGGAATATTGTTATTTAACTTGAGCAACGAGCAAGTGACGCGGGGTAGGCCTTGAGATTGTGTGCTGACACTAAATGCAATCCTATGTGTGTGATGTCGGGTTGTCTTAAACTAACCTAAACTATATGATGTGTGCTTGATTTGATTCGTTCCGTGATGTAGGGGTAGGCTAGTGGTGCTCGAAAACTAGGACTTTAGTGCTGGTGCGAAGGTGACACGCTAATGCAATTCTAAATGTAATGCAATGATCGGTATTTGAAAAATAATTTATGCAATATAAATTTCAGCACCACGCAAATAATTGAAATAAAAGAGGCAAACAATTAATTTTAGCAATTGGGCAACGACTTCCTCCGCTCGGAGGGCCAAGGCAAGCGGCGGCGAATACTTCCACATGCAATTATTAGCATAAAGAGAACAACTACTACATAACCATAATCGCAGCACAATATAGATAAACAACCAAATGAAAATGTTAAGTTACAGAACACGATACCACAAATACTCACGACGTAGTGGGCTGATCCGATGCGATGGAGGATTTGAAGAGCCGGATGCCAAACGAGCGATCGGAGGCGAACACGGTGGCACAGTGACTGCCCACGGTGGAAAAGAGGGAATACGGGCCGGAAACGGCGAGATCCGGCCACTCGGGGATAGATCCAGGTGTAGGTGGATAGATCCGGTATTTTTGCAGCGGATCCGGGCTACGGGAAGAGAAATACGGAAGAGGATGGTAGATCGGAGGATGACAAAACTAGATCAAAATAGATCTAGGTTTTTGGAGCGGTGGGAGGTGTATCCACGAAGGGGGAGGGAGGTGGTCAGCAGCGGCTAGGGTGGCGAGAAGCAGGGCGGCGGCCTGCACCAAATGGTCGGGCTGCAGGGAGGAAATCGGTGGCTGGAGAGGGGTATGGGAGAGGAGGTGGCTATTTTTAGGTAGTAAATAATTGGACGGTGGTGGTTCAGGATGGGGGTAGAAGCAGGCTGCGGTGGCTGGGGTTAGAGCAGGCAGCGGAGGGTCTCTCCTGGAGGGGATGAGGAAAAAGACATTATAAATGAATAGTGAATGATATTTTTGAACAGTAACAGTGGATGGAAATGGGATTCTTCTGGACAGCCATCCGTGACTGGGTTTTTGGGATGATAAGAGCTGTGGATGGGGGTTTCAGAGGGGGAAGAAGGAGCCTAGGGTTAGGGGATACCTTGTGGAGGAAGATAGACACCTAGGAGTCGTCACCTAGGGTTCCACGGAGTCGGCACCGTGGCTTGATCGCTGGAATCCGGGATTTCTTTTCACCAAATTCTGCAATCCTCTCAAATCAGCCCCCTAGCATCCTATTTATAAGAAAACACAAACTAGGGCATCCCCATCAACGGCTATGATTGGCCGGTGGGTTAGCCCTTAAAATACATCAAAATAAACTCAAAAAATATAAAGTAATATAGTTTTTTGACTCGCAGCGACGTTCCGGACGCAATCGTGGAGTCCGATCGTCGATCCGGGCGCGCCAAATATGGAAAGTTTCCAAATCAGCCCCAAACGGGCCCAAAACGCGTCCTCGTTTCTGCTCCGCATCAATCTCCCCGGCTTGAAAGAATTCATCTCCCGATGACCCGATGAATAGGGATTAAAATTCTCTCGCTGCATGCCGGGTAAAACTCGAAGAAGTCCTCCAGAGGTCGTGAAAGTGTCGTCGCTGGAAAGTGTTCTCGCCGATCAACTCCCCCTGACTGAAAAGATGTCATCTCCGGTGAATGGAGACAGACGTGCTGAAGTCGAAGTTTAGGGGCGAATCGATCAAGCTCTGCTGCAAGTACCCAAGAGTCACCAACGTCTGTAGTGGAAATGCAATGGTGGATTCTGGTCTCCATGAAGCTCTCAACGCTCAACTCACGAGTGGTGGATCCCGGTGCGATCGGTGGTGCCTGTGGTGAAACCAAAGAAGACGAGTCCCCAGGTGGGTGGAGGTCAACAATGGGTGAAGACGTATGAGGGTGATATGGTAACGACAGTGGGGATGGGGGTGGCTGGGTATCTCTACTGCTCGGGTCCACATACTCATGAGGTTCATAGTACGGAGTCAGATTTTCAACATTAAACACAGGGCGAATTCCCATACTGGCCGGGATGTCAAGTCGGTAGGCGTTGGTCCCAATACGACTAATAATTGAGTACGAACTCATTTGCCTCGCGCTTAACTTCTGGCAGGCCCCGCAGGGAGCCTCTCAGGCGGACTCCCATCATTATCTTCTCGCCTACATTAAGTATTTGCTCTCTCCTTCGCTTATCTGCATGGGCTTTGTAATTTTCATTGCTTGCTATTATTCGTCGGCGGACCGACTCATGCAAATCATGCAAATGCTGTGCAAATGACTCAGCAGACTCATGCAGGTAATGCAAATGATGCAAAGACAACATGACAGACACAGTACACTCCTTATAAGAAAATCTAATAATTCCTGAGATGTCTCTCAAATGTGGTGGCCTATCAGGAGGTTCTTTCGGTGGAGTGTAGACAAACTCATCCAGTGTGTGACGAGTGCTCAGATGACCGTGAGAGACAACTATACTCAAATACGAGCTCGTAAAGAGCCAAATGTCTCTCGGGGAACGTGGCGCATCAGGGGGTCCCCAGGAGGTGTGTAACAGGAGGTGTGTAAGAAAAGTCATCACGAAGGAGACGACCACCTGAGTGAAAATCGTGTGCATTGACTAGAAGTCGTGACTCTAAAATGTGGTGAGCGTCCCAGATAAGAAAGAACTCATCGGGTGGCTCAGCGGGTGGCGTGTCCCAAAACTCATCCAGTGTGTGAGGTGTCATAAGGTAGGTCCTCACAATATGAGTATGCTCAAATGGACTCAAGGTAGGCCCTACATATGTCATGCTCCACTCAAGGACCCTGCTCTGGGGCCAGGCCATAGATGATAATGAAAGAGGCGTCATACCTGAGTGGCTCACCCGAGTCTCAACCTCACCAAGATGTGGTGGATCATCAGGAGGCTCAACAGGGGGCTCGTCATAGGGCTCGTCACTAAGGTCAAGGCCCTCCCGATGAGTACCATCGAAAGGGGTAGTGCCCCTGTGCATGGGTGACATAGCCACTACGAGATCAACACCAAACTCTGAGCTCTCGATCGTAACGTGGCTCAGGGTAATTCCAAGGGAAGAGTGACATAAACCTACGCTCAAGACTGGGTCTGCGGATGCGGTGTTGAGACATGAGCTTAGGGTATGAGTGTTAATCAAACCCGGACATGCCAAAAGTGGAGGTGTGGGTGAGGGGCACAACACTACAGACTCAATAGGTCGCTAAGGCTCACTCTCAGTCAGTGCCACTAGAGGAGATTCAGAAACCAAAGGTAGGTCACTCACTGGGCTAAGCACCTCACTGGGGTGGGAGCAATCCGCACCAGGCATCGTGGTGTCCTCAATAGGGGAGGGACTCGTACTGCGGAGGTCAAGGAGAGAATACCATCTACCAGCTCTTGCGGATCTCAAGGATTGTTCATAGCGTAGGGCGAGCTGATATGTCTGCTCGAGGGACTTCGAACTGTGATAAGCCACCTCAGTACGTATATCAGATCGAAGTCCAGACCGAAATCGGGTGGTGGTCATGGCTGGGTCCTCTCGGATATCACTTCTCACAACCAACTCATCAAAACGATCCCTATACTCAACGACAGACATAGGTCCTTGCTGAAGGGAAAATAATTGGTCGAGCAAACGACTCCGATATGATGAAGGCAGATACCTCTGGCACAAAATACGCTTCATGCCCACCCAACTCGTGACACGATGAAGACGATCTCGCTCGCGAGTCCTCTCTACGCTTGACCAATATGCTCTCGCCTGATCTAAAAGGCTAAGTTTCGCAAACTTGATGCGACGCTCACCGAATAATTCAAAATAATTGAGATAATACTCAATATCCACGAGCCAATAACTGAAACTCGAGACTCGATAAGCCGTCAAAGGAAGGGGAAACTGTACGAAACTGACTCTCAAGATCTCTCTCAAAGTGTGGATCCTCAAAATAGTCATCCCTAAGGTAATCGGGTCGAGTCGAAGGATCAACACGATCTGCTCGCGTGCAAGGATAAGAACGACGACAATCATCATACTGATCATCTCTAGCATAGTGAGGTTGTGTCGGTGGGTTGACACGATCTCGGGAAGTGGTGTGTCGCAGACGATAATAATCATCATGATAACGTGAGGATTTCTCTAAAGTTGCTCTATGAGATCGGGTATAAGCGGGCTGCGGTGGCTGGGGTTAGAAGCAGGCTGCGGTGGCTGGGGTTAGAAGCAGGCAGCGGAGGGTCTCTCCTGGAGGGGATGAGGAAAAAACATTATAAATGAATAATGAATGATATTTTTGAACAGTAACAGTGGATGGAAATGAGATTCTTCTGGACAGCCATCCGTGAATGGGTTTTTGGGATGGTAAGAGCTGTGGATGGGGGTTTCGGAGGGGTAAGAAGGAGCCTAGGGTTAGGGGATACCTTGTGGAGGAAGATATACACCTAGGAGTCGTCACCTAGGGTTCCACGGAGTCGGCGCCGTGGCTTGATCGCTGGAATCCGGGATTTATTTTCACCAAATTCTGCAATCCTCTCAAATCAGCCCCCTAGCATCCTATTTATAAGAAAACACAAACTAGAGCATCCCCATCAACGGCTATGATTGGCCGGTGGGTTAGCCCATAAAATACATCAAAATAAACTCAAAAAATATAAAGTAATATAGTTTTTTGACTCGCAGCGACGTTCCAGACGCAATTGTGGAGTCCGATCGTCGATCCGGGCGCGCCAAATATGGAAAGTTGCCAAATCAGCCCCGAACGGGCCCAAAACGCGTCCTCGTTTCTGCTCCGCATCATTCCGGAATTAATTTTAGCAAATAAATTTATAGAAGTTTAGCAAATAAACACAACGTTCACCACAATTTCAAATAAGCAAGCAAATATGTTTTTCTTCACACGAAGGGTTTCAAACCACACTTGCACAAATGAGAATTATAGGAAATTGGAAAATGCAATAAAAAAAACACAACGAATCACAACCTCCAAACACTGGAATGATCATCCACATTCAGTAAAGAAAAAGAAACACACAGTAAGGATATGCTCACAAGCACAAGAGTCCAGTAGCGGCGAATGTTGGGGAAGCAGTAGAAGTTGTTGGAACTATGCATATGCATGGATGTAAGGAGGGGGTGGTAATGGGGCACAACTGGAAGTGGAGGAGGGGCTGTCAGTTACAATGAGAGGTGGGACATGCGTAGGAGGTTGTTGTCGTAGGGGAGAGGTCAAAGTAAGCTTGCGGTTCTGGGAGGGAGATGGTGGGTTGCGAAGGTTGGCGTTTAACTGTCGGGCGAGGGGAAGGTGAAGTCGCGACTGGTATAGGGAGTCGATCAAAGAATTACTTTTGATTGGGTGTGGGGAAGGTAGACAGAGGTGTGCCTGTCGAAGGGGATGCATGTAGTAAGTGTGATTGAGGGGCGAGATCTTTGGATGCTGGGTCGTGAGGGAGATGGAGGGCGGTTCTTTAGATCGGGTCATGGGAGGTTTTTTTTACGATGGAGGGGCTACTGGAGAGGGAAAAAAAGAAAAAAAACTGAAATGAGAATTGGGAAGTTACACCCCGAGATATCGCAGTATTGCACCACGATTTGATTGTCAACTCTATAATCTCTCACAAGGCTAACAATGCTTCAAACTAGCAACCCTCTCCCTTATTTATAATTAAAGGAGGGTTATGTCACCTGACGTGAACGACTATAATTCACCACTACGTCTGATGCCCAAATCACACTAAGTAATGTCTAAAAAACAAAATACATAAATAGGAGAAACGACGCTCCAGACGCGTTCGTAGTCTCGGATCGGAGATTTGATCAATGCCTTGTGCGAGTACACAAATGCGGTCCACGCCAAGTGGTGGCCCAAAGTCCAGTGTCGATCCCGCAGTCGATCCACATCAAATCCCCCGACTGAAAAACATTCATCTACGATAAATGGAGATCATAATGACGTTGAAGATCGGGGGCAAGTATGTTAAGCTCCGTCGCTAAGATATAAGTGTCGTCAAAGGTGGGGCGACCACTCCAGTGCACCAGGTATGGGCAAGATGGGTCCGTCTAGTGTGATGGTGCACTCGTGCACCACAATGTCAGAAATGCTCTCAGCCCTCATCTCACGTGCTTGTGGATCCAGAGGAACTTGTGCAATCATATGGGGTGCAGGAAAATTCATTGGTGCTCGTCCAAACCGATCAGTGTATGTGTTAGGATGTAAGGGGTAGGGTGCAGAGGTGACTCAAGGTAGTGATCCCTATGCTCGAGAGTCTCAAAGTAGAGTGTCGAGTCTTCCGTATTGAATACATGATGAATACCCATATTTGTCGGGAGGTCGATCTCATAGTCATTTCTTCCAATTTTCTTTATAATCTCATGAGGACCCATTCACTGTGGATGTAGCTTTTTAGCGACCCCTTTTGGGAGCCTCTCCATGCGAATTCTGACCATGACCTGCTTGCTCACAGGAAAATGTTACTCACGCCTTTGTTCGTCTGTCTGTGTCTTATATAATTCATTATTGCTAGCGAATTTCTTCCGTATCAATTCATGCAATTCATGTATATGATGGATGAATGACTCAACAAACTCACTAGGGCGTGGCGCTAAGGAAATCGGGGAGAGGTTAATATGCTTCTCAGGTTCATATCCTAACAGTATATGAAATGGACTCATGTCAATAGACCTATTGACAGAGCTGTTTTACGCGAACTCAGCTATGGGCAACACATAATCCCAAATCGACGAGTGCTCACCAACTATACTCTGTGGCAAATTTCCCAGACTCCTATTTACGACCTCAGTCTGTCCGTCAGTCTGTGAGTGATAAGTTGTGGAGAACTTCAAGGTCGTTCCTATTTTGTCATAATGTCTTCCAAAAATGACTCATGAATCGTATGTCACGTTCGGACACTATGGACTTGGGTAAACCGTGTAAACGAAAAATGTCTCTCATGAAGCAGGATGTTACGTGGGCCACATCTGTGGTCTTTCAACAAACAATAAAATTGGTCATCTTCGAGAATCGGTCTACCACTTCAAAAATGGAATCATGCTTCCTCATAGTGCAAGGAAGGCCCAATACAAAATTCATATTAATATAAGCCCAAGCCTTTTGCTGAACTGAAAGGGGGAGGGCATAAAGCTCAGTGTTCTATTTTGAACCCTTCACAGTCTGATAGGTACCGTAGTGACGCACAACTCTTTCGACATCATTCTTCAAGGTGGGGCAATAAAAATGATCCTCAACTAAAACAATCACTTTGTCTTTGCCAAAGTGGTCAGCAACGCCACCCACATGTATTTCCTAAATCAGAAAGTCTCAGAAGGAGGTCATGGGAATGCAAAGATGAGACTCACACTATAAATATCCCTCGATGATCTCGAACCCATCAGTGGGATCAGGGGAATCCCTCACAAGTTTAGAGTAAATCTCACTGAAGTCAGTGCAAGTAGGGTACACCCTAGGTAGTCGTTCAAAACTAGTCGTGCTAGCGTTCAATGTATGAAGTAGTGGGGTGATATGATAACTAATGTCGTCTGTATGCTTGTTTGCAACACCCCCGCGGTGTTTGAGAACAGAGTGAAAATCCTGCAAGCATTCAACTCATTTGGCATGTTTATGCCCCAATTTCCACTGTGAATCAAGATAACATAGAGCCTGATGATCGGAGTATAGGTCTGTGGGAGGTAATAGTGTCTCCAATTTCGAAGTGACTTCACTTCAGTGTAAAACTCTTTATCATTATTCGAGTACCTTTACCGGGCCTCATTCAGCTTCTCACTAAAGTAAGAAACTGGATGACTCACCATGCTCAGTACTCCGCCAATGTCAACGCCAAATGGGTCACATGCTACCTCAAACACCTTAGATCAGGGGTTGTCGTCAATTTCTCCTTGATCTCTACGAAAGCTCCTTGATCTCTACGAAAGCCTGAGTGGCGGTTGTCTTCCCCTGAAAATCTCCTTTCCGCAGGCAGCTCATGAAGGGGGCCATGATGGTATTAAAGCCCGGGACAAACCTTTGGTAGAAGGTGACTAGTCTGTGAAAGATACGAGCCTCAGTGATAGTGGAAAAAATATGCACTTGAGAGTTATTATACAAGTCGTATATTCCGCATTTATTTGTTATTATTACGCGAGTGTTGGTTTAATCCCACACCGTGAGTCTCGTTATTATATATCATTGTAGTCCCTATATATTCCCACGTGGAAGAATAAAGCACGCTTTCTCTCGATTCAACTTGGTATCAGAGGGAAACACGAAAAAAACCTAATTTCTTTCCAACACCGCGTCTCCCTCATCCCGCTCACCCCGATTCCGACCTAACACATCCCGCCCGGTCCCGTCCTGCTCGGCTCAACGCCGCCCCGCTCTGCATCAACCCGCATATCGGGCGGCCTCCATACCACCGCCGGTTGCTGAGAGGGGTGTCGGGCTATACCAGGAGCTGGACTACTTCTCCCACTTCACTCCCGCCTGTACTGCGGATGCTGTCCAGCTACAACAATGAGAGGATCGCTTTTGTCTCCATGTCTTCTTAATGGGACTGAACATGGAGTTTGACATGGTTCAGAAGCATATTCTTCACCGCACTCCGCTTCCGTCTCTTCGCGAGGCCTTCAGTATGATCTTGGGTGATGAAGACCGTCAGAGGTCTCTCAGTGCTAGTGCCCCTCCTGATCGCTCTGGTCTCGCTAGCGTTGGTCGTGGGCAAGTCCTGAGCCCTAGCCCGTCTTCTCCTGTGTGTGACTATTGTGGCCGCCGAGGCTATACTCGGGAGGTGTGCTTCAAACTCCACCCTCATCTTGCCCCTCGTGGTCGTGGCCGTGGTTGAGGGCCTGGACGAGGGGGCCATCGCTCGGGTGGTTCCAGATCTCATGATGCTGCTTACTCTACCGACGTCTACGACGAGACCCCCCATACTGTGACCGGGCCTCTTACTGCTCCTGAGTTGGATGCATTCCTCCGTCTGCTACACTCTCAGTCTGATCAGCCTCCAGGTGCTTCCGCTTCCATTGCTACTATTGCTATGCCGCATGCTCATGCTGTCACTGCCTCCCCGTCTGAGTGGGTGATTGATTCTGGTGCCACTCACAACATGACCGGCTCTTCCTCAGGTTTTCTCTCTTACACCCCTTTGTCTGGTAAGGATAAAGTGATTTCTGCTAATGGCTTATTGTCTCCCATTGCTGGGAAAGACCAGATCTCTTGTTCCCCATCTATCTCTCTACCATCTGTCCTTCATGTTCCCTCATTTCCTCGCAATCTTCTGTCTATCAGTGACATTACTCGTTCTCTTAATTGCTTTGTAACCTTTTTTCTGATTCCTGTGTTTTTCAGGAACTGAGTACGAGCGGAACATTGACAGTGGTAGGAACCGCGGTGGACTGTATTACCTGGACCAACCTCCTTCTATGGCCCTCTCTTGTGCTCCTGTTACAACTGATGATCTTCGCCGCTGGCACCTGCGGCTTGGACATCCCTCTCCTATTTACCTTCAGAAATTGTTCCCTGTTTTTTTCCCCTTTTTTACAAACTTTTGTCTGTGATATTTGTGATGAATCTAAGCATGTGCGCCATAGTTCATCGCATTTAGCTTCTCCTTGTAGCACTCTGTTTAATATTGTTCATTATGATGTTTGGGGACCGTCCCCTGTTTTATCTACCTTTGGGTTTCGTTGATTTGTCACATTCATTGACTGTTTTTCCCATACAACTTGGGTGTATTTGCTCAAAAAGAAAAGTGAAGTCTTCCCTTGTTTTCAGCTTTTTCACAAAATGGTTCAAACCCAATTTAAGGGGGTGGTTCGTGTCTTACGGAGTGACAATGGGGGGTTGTATGACGATCGGGGTGCCTTTGACTCGTACCTTGCTAGTCATGGTATCATACACCAGACCACGTGTGTTCACACCTCTACCCAAAATGGAGTTGCTGAACGAAAAAACCAGCACTTATTGGACGTTGCCCGCTGCCTCCAGAGTGTTATGCACCTTCCTAAGTCCTATTGGGGTGATGCAGTCCTTACTGCTGCCTACCTTATCAATCGGCTTCCCTCACGTGTGCTTAGCTATGCTACTCATCTCGTTCGGCTGTCGACCATTACTGTGGTCTATACTTCCCACCTCCCTCCTCATGTCTTTGGTTGTGTATGTTTCGTCTACATCCATTTGCCCCACCGTGACAAATTGGACCCTCGGGCCCTCCGGTGTGTGTTCCTCGGATACTCGTCTACCACGAAGGGGTATCGGTGTTACCACCCTCTCTCTGGGCGTGTCTACTGCACTATGGATGTTACTTTTCGGGAAGGGGAATCCTTTTTTTTGTCATCAACTCATGCTCCTCGTCAGGGGGAGAATACTGGCGATATGGATGTCCCACTTCCTGATGTAAACTGAACTTCACAAATTTTAAATTTAAGCGAAATTATACTTGGCACAATGAATTTTCTAGAGACTTAAGGACACCACCACAAATCGGAAAAACTAGCTTCCGGTTACCAAAGTTTAGGTCTAAGTCAAATGCGGCAAAGCACAAACCACGCAAGGAACTAACACCGAAAATAAGATAACGGTTAGGAGTGTTTGGGGTAAGCACGCACTACACTTGGATGTGACAATACCATGCTGAAATCATCATAATAAACCGCTAATAAAGAGATTGAGAGGCGGAGGAGAGAAATCTCACCGGGAGGTCTCCGACAGTCGCAGTCCGAGCTTTTCACGGGCAGTCGCGGCTGTCGAGGGAGTGGTCAAGCGAGGCGGCGGCGGTCGGGGGTTGATTGGAGGAGGGGGAAAAGGAGGGCAGCGTTTGTTGGGGGCTTTGAAGAAGTGGGAGGCGGTAGGTGAGAAATGGTGGTGGCTGGATGTAGGGTTGGAGGGGCAAAAGGGTGGTAGGAGTGCGGCAAGTTGAAGTGGATGCACGGGAGAGCTGCCGGAAGGAGGGCCAGAGGAAAGAGGGAGATCGGCGGGAGATGGGTGAACTTCCGAGGAAGCCGACAGGAGCAGAGAGCGGGAGAACGGCGACGAGGGCTGGTCGGGATGGCGACGGGGCGTGGAAGGCTTCCGAGGGGCGGAGTTGTGCGAGCTTGGCGGCAGAACAGGAGCAGCGGCCCGGACGGGAAAGAAATACCGAGGCAGCGGCTAATTTCTTTCCAAACGGGTCTAGGGCAGCCAGGTGAGATGCAAGCATATTTATAGGCCCCCTCCCCTCTCATTCTCCAAATATATAAAGAAAAGAAAATAACAATATTAATTTCAGCACATGTCCACCAACAACAACGCGACGACCCACCCCACCCAATCCAGACCGAACCAATCCATTTAAGGTTACGCGAGGTGGTCAATCTCACGTGCTAGCCAAATAGTACAATCTAAGAAAACACAGTTCACACAATGACTTGAAAATAAGATACAAGGTTGCGACAGTAAATAAATGGATGTGCCAATAACTGTGATAAAGATAAATAACTAGAGTGATGGCGACAAGGTCACATTAGTTCCCCCGGGGTTGAGAGAACTCGACCCCGACGAGACTGTGCTGATGACTGCAACTGAGAGGTCCGGGCGTCGATGCTGCAACTCTCTGGCACTTATCCAACTGCTATCCAAGACGTCCATGTCGCTCCAGGAGATCAAGTATCGCTGGTAAGCTCCCGCTCGCGTCTAGAACTCCCGAACATTGAGTACCTGGTCAATCTCCTCTGTGGTGGGTGTGAAAGCCGTCTGAAAGCCCGCGATCTTCCCGGGCTCCAGGCTAGGTGGCGGCAAATGAACTGTAGGCGGAGGGCCGTGGAAAACGGAAAGGTCTGCCACATTAAAAATCGGTGAAGTACCGAATTCTATGGGCAGATCAATAAGGTAGGCGTTCTCGCCCAGCCGTTTCCTTACCTGAAAAGGGCCAAAACGACGCTGCCGGAGTTTGTGGTACGACCCACTGGGAAATCTTTCCTTTCTGAAATGTACCAACACCCAATCCCCTTCCGAAAAAGACACGTTACGCCGATGGATATCGGCGCTGGCCTTGTATTTTTCGGATGTTACCTGCAACTTATTATGAATAACTTCATGCAAGGATTTTAAATTATCAATCCAAGTGGTAGATTTTAAGGAAACACGCTCATGGGAAGGTAATGAGTGGCAATCAAGGAAATGCGGAATGGGAAAGCCATAAACAATCTCAAAAGGAGACTTTTGGGTGGAACGATTTATGGTACTGTTGTAGGCAAATTCGGCTTGGGCTAGTGTCAAATCCCACTGCTTAGGTCGTTCTCCCGCTAAGCATCTCAATAGGTTTCCCACACTTCGGTTGACCACTTCAGTTTGCCCATCCGACTGTGTGTGATACGCACTACTAAAATATAATTTTGTGCCAAGTTTATTCCACAAAGTTTTCCAAAAGTAGCCCATGAAGCGAGTGTCCCTATCGGACGTTAACGCGCGTGAAACACCGTGAAGTCTAACTACCTCCCTGAAGAAAAGATTAGCTATGTGCGCGGCGTCGGAGGTCTTCCGACACGGTATGAAGTGGGCCATCTTGGAGAATCTATCAACGACTACAAATACAGAGTTGACTCCACGCGCCGCACAAGGGAATCCGCTCACAAAATCCATGGAGACCTCATCCCATGGCCGCTCGGGAACGGGTAAGGGAATGTATAGTCCGGTGTTCTGGGTTTGTCCCTTATATAACTGACACGTGTAACAGGTACGAACGTGGTTAATAATATCTTGTTTTATGCGGGGCCAATAATAGTGCGTGGTTGCCAAGTCAATCATCTTGGCCTGCCTGACATGTCCACCCAACCTAGATGAGTGCAACTTAGTGAGCAGTGCCTCACGTAGTGGTCCCTGACAAATACATAATCTAGTGCCTCTAAATAAATACCCCTCGCTCACGCAGAACTAGCCTGTGGGGTCAGCTCCATGTAGCTGACACTCCGCCCACACATCACTAAAATCGGGATCTGTGGCATACATCTCCTTCTGGGGGTCTAAGTCAGTCAGTCTAGGGTGTAGAGACACTAAGAGGTGGGCACGGCGGCTAAGGGCGTCAGCAACTCTATTAGTGACTCCTGGCTTGTGTCGAATGTGGAAGGTGTACTCCTGCAAAAACGCGGCCCACTTGGCGTGGCGTCTGACCTCCTTTTGGGAGTTCAGGTGGCACAACACATCGTGATACGTGTTCAACACAAACCCGCGTTGTATCAAATAATGCCGCCAATGCCGAAGAGCCTGAACAATGGCGAAAAACTCAATGTCGTACGTCGAATACCTAGTTTCCGCGTCGTTCATCTTCTCACTATAAAATGCTACAGGCCGGCCTTTCTGCCTCAAAACAGCCCCAATACCTATGTGTGATGCGTCGCAATCCACCTCGAAAACTTTCTCAAAATCAGGTAGCGCCAGAACAGGCGCACTGGACATCTTCTCTTTCATGAGGAGGAATGCCTGTTCGGCCTCAACAGTCCAAATGAATTCCCCCTTTCGGAGACAGTCGGTGATGGGTGCAATGTGGGTGCTAAAATTGCGGATAAAACGTCGGTAGAATGATGCTAGGCCATGGAACTCGCGGGCCTCCATGATGTTCCTGGGGGTGGGTAAGGACTCTATCGCTCAGATCTTCTCTTGATCCACCTTAATTCCCTCAGAAGAGACAATGTACCCCAAAAAGGTGAGACTGCTAGTGAAGAAGGTACATTTTTTTTAAATTGATGATCAAATGATGTTCTCTCAAAATTTGCAGGACCTGACAAAGATGTCCAAGGTGCTGGTCCGGGTCGAGGCTATAAATGAGAATATCGTCAAAGTAGACGACGACACAAGTCCCTATCAGGGGTCTAAGGACTTGGTTCATTAGCCTCATAAATGTGCTTGGTGCATTGGACAAGCCGAAGGGCATGACCAACCACTCATATAAGCCCTCCCTTGTTTTGAAGGCCGTTTTCCATTCGTCACCTGGTCGGATCCGGATTTGGTGGTCACTTTTGAGATCAATTTTTGAGAAAACCTGTGCTCCACTCAACATGTCAAGCATATCATCTAACCGAGGAATCGGGAAATGATATTTGATAGTGATTTTATTGATAGCGCGACTATCAACACACATTCGCCAAGTCCCGTCCTTCTTTGGGACAAGAAGGGTAGGAACAACACAGAGACTAAGTCTTTCCCTCACATGCCCCTTTTGGAGAAGCTCAGATACTTGTCTCCTGAGTTCCTCGTGCTCTCTCGGGCTCATACGGTAATGAGGTAGATGGGGCAGGCTTGCACCTGGGACTAAATCGATGCAGTGCTGGATGTCCCTCAGTGGTGGAAGCTGGTCAGGTAACTCGTTCGGGGTGAGGTCGTCAAACTCAGTGATCAGAGGTCGAACGGCCGCAAGAATCTCCACAGAGGTAGTAGGGACTCCATACCGACTAATACATAGGCGATGGTACTCTCTCGCATTTCGTGACAAAACTGTCGTTCTGTCAAAACTGTCAAAAGCATGCGGACTGATGGATATGCCATGGTGGTGAGCGTGGTCGTGGATATAGGAGCCCCGACTGGGGCAGCCACCGGGGGATGAGTCGCTGTGGAACAAGACCGTTCTTCTGGGGAAGAAGAACCGTCTTGCGACCGCGATGGTCGAAGGAATAAGAGTTCCTTCGCCATGGATAGTGCTTCGGTCATATTGTCACGGACGCCCCAAGAGAATATGACACACATCGAGGGGTGCAACATCGCACCACACCGAGTCAGAATAGGAAGGCCCAATGGTGAACGCCACGAGACATCGATGTGATATGGCCATCGTGGTGCCACTAGTCACCCAGGGTAACTCATAAGGGCGCTCCAGTTTCTGAATCTGGAGGCTTAAATTCTCTACCATGTGTTGGGAGACGAAATTCTCCATGCTCCCGCTGTCAACGATAATAGAACAGTAGTGCTCTTGGATGCGAGCGGTGGTGCGAAAGATATTGTGTCTCACCCAAGCGTCATCAGTGATAGCTCTCGGAGTAAGCAGGCTATGTTGTAGACACAAATCAACTGATCTAGCTGCTCGCCCTCTACCTCACACTCTCCCTCAAGGGGGTCCTCTGTCTCTCTGACTAAGTCACTCTCCCAGATCCCATACTCCGGATCTCGTCCATCGTCAACCTCAACAACCGCGGTAAACTTACGTCTCGGACACTCAGATGATTTATGTCCCAGCGCCATGCACTTGTAGCATCAAAATATGGGCTTAGAGGTGACGGTCTCCTTCCCCTTCATGGGAATCAAAGAGGGGCCCCCAGGGGTAGGAGCTGGTAGCATTGGTCTAACCGTAGAAGGTAGACCCGGGGTAGGTGACATACTCGTCCTAGTGGTCGATGTCGAAGACGAGGAATAATGTGTCCTATCCGTAGATCTCTGACCGGATGTCCTCTTCTGGAGGGCCTCCACTCGGCGTGCCCGACTAGAGATCTCTCCCAAGTACCGAAAATCATGTAACTCTAACTGGTCTCGTATCGCGTACCGTAGCCCATTCAGATAACGGGCCACAACCATGTGGTCTTCCTCCTTTAGATCTAAACGTGACTGGAGGACCAGGAACTCGTTTGTGTACTCGTCAATGGTTTGCTTATCTTGTCGTAGGTTGTGATACCTACGATACAAGGTCTGCATAAAATCAGCGGGGATGTACCTCCTCTTGAGTTGAGTTTTGAACTCAACCCAGGTGGTGATAGGTGGTTGTCCCATCGTGTATCACATCCGCTCGACTTGCCCCCACCATGTGAGTGCGGGGCCCTTCAACTTCAGGGTAGCATACTCCACCTGCTGGTGGGCAGGGGTTCGCTTCTAGCTGAGGAATCGCTCATGTCGTTCGCACCAATCAAGACACACCTCAGGCTCTGGTGTGCCCTCAAAATCCCCAACATCTAGTTTAATATCGGCATCCCACCTAGGGGGATTCCTATTATCTTGATGTGCTAGTTGGGGTTCTGGTGGTGGTGTAGGAGGTCGTGCAGGAGTAGGGGGTTGTGCAGCAGGACCCCCTAAGTGATACTGTGCTTCCAAATTGTTAACCGTAATACGCAATCCCATCATGACTTGGTTTGTGTCTCTCACGAAGAGAGTGAGTGTAGTGATAGCGGGCATAATTTCTTCCATTCGTTTGCCCATTTCTCCCACATTTCCCTCTAGGTGTTCCACTCTTGATTCCATGACTAAATTGGAAAAACTTAAACTTAAAATTTCAGAAGCGCAAATCGCTCGGCTATCCCACAATAGGAGTGAGATATCCCAGCAGCCACACCAAATTGATGTAAACTGAACTTCACAAATTTTAAATTTAAGCGGAATTATACTTGGCACAATGAATTTTCTAGAGACTTAAGGACACCACCACAAATCGGAAAAACTAGCTTCCGGTTACCAAAGTTTAGGTCTAAGTCAAATGCGGCAAAACACAAACCACGCAAGGAACTAACACCAAAAATAAGATAACGGTTAGGAGTGTTTGGGGTAAGCGAGCGCTACACTTGGATGTGACAATACCATGCTGAAATCATCATAATAAACCGCTAATAAAGAGATTGAGAGGCAGAGGAGAGAAATCTCACCGGGAGGTCTCCGGCAGTCGCAGTCCGAGCTCTTCACGGGCAGTCACGGCTGTTGAAAGAGTGGTCAAGCGAGGTGGCGGCGGTCGGGGGTTGATTGGAGGAGGGGGAAAAGGAGGGCAGCGGATGTTGGGGGCTTTGAAGAAGTGGGAGGCGGTAGGTGAGAAATGGTGGTGGCTGGATGTAGGGTTGGAGGGGGAAAAGGGTGGTAGGAGTGCTGCAAGTTGAAGTGGATGCATGGGAGAGCTGTCGGAAGGAGGGCCAGATGAAAGAGGGAGATCGGCGGGAGCTGGGTGAACTTCCGAGGAATCCGACAGGAGCAGAGAGCGGGAGAACGGCGACGAGGGCATGTCGGGATAGCGACGGGGCGTGGAAGGCTTCCGAGGGGCGGCGTCGTGCAAGCTTGGCGGCGGAACTGGAGCAGCGTCCCGGACGGGGAAGAAATACCGAGGCAGCGGCTAATTTCTTTCCAAACGGGTCTAGGGCAACCAGGTGAGATGCAAGCATATTTATAGGCCCCCTCCCATCTCATTCTCAAATATATAAAGAAAAGAAAATAACAATATTAATTTCAGCACATGTCCACCAACAACAACGCGACGACCCACCCCACCCAATCCAGACCGAACCAATCCATTTAAGGTCATGTGGGGTGGTCAATCTCACGTGCCGGCCAAATAGTACAATTCTAAGAAAACACAGTTCACACAATGACTTGAAAATAAGATACAAGGTTGCGACAATAAATAAATGGATGTGCCAATAAATGTGATAAAGATAAATAACTAGAGTGACGGACGACAAGGTCACATCACTTCCCCTCCTTCCTTCTCTACCACCACAACCTCCTGTGTCTCAGGAACAGGGCCCCCTATCCCTGTTCCTTTGCCTGATACTCCGATATCTCCTTTTCCTCACGTATATCACCGCCGCTCCTCCCGCATACGGGCTACTAAGGCTCCGCCTCTACCAGTGTCCGCTTCTGCCTCAGATTCTGATGATGCAGAGTTGCACATCCCGCTTGCTCTGTTGAAAGGTAAGAATGCATGTACTAAACATCCTATTTTCTAACCACGTGGCTTACCATCACCTTACCCCGACCCACCAGGCCTTTGTTGTTTCTCTCTCGACGGTTGTTGTTCCCAGGACATGGCAGGAAGCATTGGGCATTCCGGCCTGGACTCAGGCTATGGAAGAGATGTCAGCCTTGGACAAGAACCATACTTGTGATGTCTCACCCCTCCCTCCTGGCAAGAGGGCTATTGGCTCGTGATGAGTGTTTTCAATCAAACAGAATCCAGAAGGGAATGTTGAACGGTACATGGCACGACTGGTTGCTCAGGGGTACACTCATACTCAGGGATTTGACTACCAGGAGACCTTCTCCCCCATGGCTAAGATGGACTTTATTCGGGTACTGTTGTCCTGCACGGCTTGCATGGACTAAGATCTTCATCAACTGGATGTTAAGAATGTGTTCCTTCATGGTGAGCTCGATGAAGAGGTGTACATGAAATTCCCCCCAGGGTTCATAAAAAAAGGAGCGGAAGACCTTGTCTGTCGACTAAGGAGGCCCTTATATGGTCTGAAACAGTCCCCCAGAGCATGGTTTGACAGATTCCTCACTGCTATGCTTTTTGGGTACAACCGGACGCAGTCAGATCATACTATGTTCATTCGGAGACGTGATCAGGGTGTTGTAGTCCTTATTGTCTATGTGGATGACGTTGTAATCACAGGATAATGATTTGGAAGAGATCGCAAATCTCAAGTGCCTCTTAGCTGCCGATTTTGAGGTGAAAAGACTTGGGAAGACTACGATACTTTCTGGAAATTGAAGTGAGTAGTTCTGATCAGGGTATCTTTATATCACAGCGGAAATATGCCCTAGATTTGCTGCAGGAGACTGGTTATGCTTGGTTGTGTCCCTGCAAACTCTCCAATGGAAGAAAATCATGGAATCAGTGAAGACGGTGACAGTGACCAGACCGATGTCACTCGCTACCAGAGATTAGTTGGGAAACTAATATACTTATCTCATACTCGTCCGGACATTACTTATGCAGTTGGCATCCTGAGTAGGTACATGCATGCTCTCAGGGCCAGACATCAAGAGGCAGCATACCATGTGTTACGGTATTTGAAGAAAGCCCCAGGTCGAGGTCTTCTGTACTCCAAAACGACACCCGAGGATTGAAGTTTTCACCGATGCTGATTGGGCCGGATATCATGACGATCGGAAATCTACAACAGGTTATTGTTCCTTTGTTGGAGGAAACCTGGTAACATGACGCAGTAAGAAACAGAATGTAGTGGCCAGATCAAGCGCTGAGGCGGAATACCGTGCTATGTCCCAAGGTATGTGTGAGGGTCTATGACTGTGTACCATTCTACAGGACTTGGGGTTTCCCATGACGTCCTCCTTCTCCTTGTTTTGCGACAACTAGGCAGCCATCAACATAGCCCACAATCCAGTTCAAAATGACAGAACAAAACACGTGGAGGTGGATCGGCATTTCATTAAATTTCACTTGGATAAAAAGACAGTGGTCACACCGTTCGTCCACTCTAAAGATCAATTAGCAGATGTCTTCACTAAGAGCTTGGGAAGTGACTCGTTCATGGATAACATCAAGAGACTTGGAATGACTGACATCTTCCATCCGACTTGAGGGTGAGACTTGAGAGTTATTATACAAGTCGTATATTTCGCATTTATTTGTTATTATTACGCGAGTGTTGGTTTAGTCTCACACCGTGAGTCTCGTTATTATATATCATTGTAGTCCCTATATATTCCCACGTTGTGGAAGAATAAAGCACGCTTTCTCTCGATTCAACTTATGCCACTCACAAATAGAATGGACCTTGTCCGGGTCAGCTAATACGTCGGACGCTGATACAGTAAACCCGAGAAAGTGCACAAAATCAGTTAGGAAGGAATACTTCTTCAAAGTTCACATATAACTTATCCTTACAGAGGATCTCAAATTAGTGCCTCAGATGGCTCAAATCATGCGAGTGGATGTAAATCAAAATGTCAACAAAGTAGACGACCAGGAATTTGCCCATTTAGGGCCACATGATCTTGGTCATAATCCGCCTGAAAGTGTTGGGGCGTTGGACTGCCTAAAAGGCATGAACAACCATTCATAGAGACCATCTTTGGTCTTAAAGGTCATCTTCCATTCGTCTCCCCCACAAATCCTGATATGGTGGTGCCCACTGCAAAGTTCTATCTTTGAGAATATCTTGGAACCAACCGTCGTGTTGAGCAAGTGGTCTAATCGGGGAATAAAGAAACAAAACTTGATAGTAGTTTTATTGATAACCCTACTATTAATATACATACGCTAGTTCCCGTTCTTCTTCGGAGTGAGAAGGGCAGGGACCGTGCAGAGATTGAGACTCTCGTGTATGAACTGCTTTCAGAGAATCTTATCCGCCTGTTTCTTGAGCTTAGCATGCTCGTCTGGGTTCATCCGGTAATGTGGTATGTTCGGGAGCGTGGCCTCCAGTGTCAGATATATGACGTACTGGATGTCATGCAATGGGGGTAACTCATCATGTAATTTATCCAACACAATATCAACATATCATCGAGAAGATGCTGGACCTCTGGTGTCGGATCGTGGATCTCCGTAGGGCTATCAGAAGCCATGGTGGCGGTCACTACGTAGAATATGCCAGCGTCTACGCTCTCTCATAAACTCACTGCAATGCAAAATGTGTAACGACGTAGATGTACTCATGCTAGTAGAGGGTGTGACCTTTCCGTTGGATTTCTCCTTGGGTTGAGTTGATGTCAATGTAATCTGACGACTTTTATCATAAAATACACACGTGTTTGAGTGACCAAAACTATCCTCTACTAGCAGTAGTAACAGAACTAGGATTTTAATTTCGCCAGGGCACAATAAATTTTAATATACTTATCATTTTTTAATATTAATGATTTTTATATATTTTTGCATAGTAAAATCATTGCATATCATTAAAAATTAAGCTAGTTATCCGTTAGACGCACTTATCCATTTGACAAACAATTACACTACAAACAGATCAGAAGGAACTGCTCCTATTTGAAGAGATGAATAGTAAAAAGCATTTGATGCTTTGCAGCATTTTATCGAATAGGTAGAAGACATTTCAATCTGAACAGAAAAAATTAATTACAGATAACTATAAGAAAATTGTAACTGTACGAGATGTAATTCCAGGAAGAGAATAATTGTGCATTTACATATCAATTGCGCAAAATTACCGAGGCTAAGAAAATTACATATCAATTAATTGTTCATTTTCCTTCACAGTAATGAAATGCAATTCATTTTCCAACTAAGGGAAAAAAGGAATGACCCTAAAAAATAAGAAGATGAAAGTCGGGCTAGTGAGGAGAAAAGCAATGGGGACCGGTAGAAATGGGTTTGCAAGGAAGATGGGGTACCTTTAGAGTCCCGCCAACTAATTAGGCCTCAGAGAAACTCTACAGTTATGGTGTTTTGGGGTTTCTTGGCGAGGAAGATATCTTCTCTCTGAGTTTCTTGGCCAAGGAGTGCACGAAGATGGTTTGTTGGTTTCCGGAGTGTCGTCTGATTTTCCAAACCCAAAAGGGCGCGGGTGGACGCGAGAGAGTGTGGGTTCCCACGTGAGTGCCGAGGAACTCTGCAGGGACTAATGCAACGTCAGCAACACCTAATGGGGAGAAGAACGACAAAGTAGGCCGGTGAACTGGCGAAGTGAGATTGTGAGAGTCGGGACACCGGACTTTGGACTATCGGAGGCATCTTGTGGAGTTGCGGCAACTTTCCGAAATCTTTTATCGCAGTTGCGGTGGGAACGGGAAAATGTGAATAAGGGATTTGAGTTTTCCCGCGATACTTGTACCCGGGCACGTGTCTGACCATGTCTGGCGGTAGTTCCGCCCATGACTAGCACGATCCTCTACTAGCCAAGGTATTCCTAACACAACATGCGGGATATCCATAGGGATGACGTCGCACCAAACAAGATCCTCAAACGAGGCGTGAGTGATAGAAACCAAGCACCTATACCTGCATGGCCATTTTATCGACCCAAATAACTCGATAAGGATGGAGATGAGGCTCAGGGGTCACCTGCATTCGCTCTGCGGTCCTCTGAGCCACAATGTTCACACAGCTCCCGCTATTAATGGTCAACTTGCAGGGACCGCATGCACTGAGAAAGAAAGTATAAAAAATCGTCGTATGACACCAATCCTTCTCAGTATGTGGTGTGTAAAGGAGGCGTCGTATAACAACTACCTCTAGGGAGAGCTCAACGTCGCTCTCCCAACCGTCCTCGACTGTGGCAACAATCTCCTCATCAATGACTTCCTCAGCATCAGCACTGGGCTTGCCTTCAACTAACAAATTTCTTGTAGGGAACTGGGTTGCCATATGGCCCTTGCCAGTGCAGCGATAACAATGAACGTTTTCCGACCTAGTGGCCGCGGGAGGTCCAGTGGAGACAACCCTGCCCTTTGTGTCCATGGGAGCAGGAGAGGGTACTGCAGGAGTGGTAATGAACGGTGGTGGTTTGTTGGCCCATCTGGTCTGGAAGGATCCTAAAGAGAACCAACTAGTATCAAGTACTGTACATACTCAAGGGCAATCTGATAAACTTGCTCCACCATCTCCATCTGATGGGAAATAAGCTCCCTACGTAACTCATATATCAAGCCAGAACTAAATCGGGACACAGTGACACTAGTCTTCTCTCATAAATCACTCCTCACAGATAGCTCGTCTAATTGAGACATGTGCTCTGCCACATATAGCATGCCCTGACGCAAAGGATAAAGTTGATCTAGCAACTGGTCCCAATGGGAGGCGGGAAGATATTTATTCTTCAATTGTCGCTTCATATCCCCCAAACGGATAATAAGATGTTATCCATCTCGAAGAAGTGTCCTCCTAACGGATAATAAGGTGATATCGATCTTTTGATTACCTCGACTTCACACAGAATGCCTTTATGCTTGAGATCAATCATCAAGCTTATGCATCTACACATGACGAGAACACAATCCCATGCCTCATTTCTCCAAAAAGCTGTCACTTCTTATTCTACTAATTAATGAGAATGATGATACCCAGTGCATAAAAAAAATAGTACGCAAATAAATAAGTCCTTAAACCCATGGAGAAGATAATTGTTACCTTCTTCCCTTTCTTTCCGGCCTTGGAATCCTCAAAAAAGGGAAGGAAGATATTTGTGGGAGGATTCTCTATGCAATCACGGAGACAGATTGTTGATTGGAGCTTCCCAGCTCCAGCAATCATTGCGAGATTAAGCTCCAAGAACCCTAGATCCTTTCAAAACTCACTAAGGTTTAAAAATGAGGTCTCAACCCCTCTCCGTCGACCTTAGTGGATCTGGGCAAATCCCTTATCCG
The DNA here is from genome assembly GCA_039513925.1 of Platanthera zijinensis. NCBI lineage: Eukaryota > Viridiplantae > Streptophyta > Magnoliopsida > Asparagales > Orchidaceae > Platanthera > Platanthera zijinensis. The sequence continues at coordinate 38,492,721 of CM077093.1, forward strand.
CTGGATCCAAAGAGACTAAGATCTGCGGCTCAAAACGAGCATGAATAAGCAGTGTTAGAACCAAAGAAGGTTGACGGTTAACAATGTTTAATCGCAGTTGCGGTCTGGTGGATGTGATCTATCTAATCGCTCCACTTATGCATATTGTTCTTGATGGATTGTTAACCGCAAGCTGTGTCGGTAGTGACCGGTGGTTCCAACATTGATACCTGCTCGAGGTTGCTAATTGTTAGGGGCAGCTAGCTTGTCTAACCGCGCTGCTCGTGCGGTCTTCTTATGTCTATCCGCACTAGTTGCCCATCGTAGTAATTGTAGATTTATTCTCACATCGTCTATTGTAATCTCTCTCATCCTCCTCCATTCAATATAATGGAGGTCATACCTTTGTAATATTCAGGTTTTTTGGAAATAAAAAATTCTGCCATTTTCAATATCCTGCTTGGTATTGCTAATTTTAATTTTGGTATTTCTAAGTTTTCACATAGTATCAGAGGATAACTCGGTCCTTTGATTGTAAGTTTCTGTCTGCCCTACTCGCAGCGGACTTTGCGGACTTCGATTTTTCTAAACCATCCGCCTTTCAGTGCTATCTTGTTACCTTCGGTTCTCTCTAACCGTCCGCCTCTTCTCCGTGTTTGTGGTCTCCTCCTTAACCGCATATTTAGGCTCTATTTGTTTGGGCGTTTCGCTGCTCCGTTTTGGGCAAACGTCGCCGGAAGGAGGGTAAACAAATGAACCTCCGACGGCGTTTGCTCCGTTTCCACCCGCCCGCCTTGAGAAACGTTCCAAAAAGCTCTTTTTGGAGCAGCCACCTCCCCCGTCCGGTTCGAACACTCCGTTTCCACCCGTCGGATTGACCCGCCAACGCCGAACCAAATGGAGCCTTACTCTCTTAACTTTGTTTTAAAACTGTCTGCCCCTGCCTCTTCTCCCTCGCGTCCGTCAGCTTTCGTGGCGGTTTGTGCGGTTTCCAAGCCCTGCCCGCGCGGTTAAGTTTCTCTTTCAGCTCATCTTCTTTCTATAGATATTCCGGATATCTCCCCTTCCACTAACCACACTACCTCCCCTTCTCCATCTCCTTCAACTCCAGAGCCGCCTCAAACAGTTCTCGGGCCAGCAATTGCTTCGTCGGATGAATCTGATACAGAGGACATGTCTGACCTTGATCTCCCCATTGCTCTTCGCAAGGGGGTTCGAACGTGTACTCAACATTCAATTCATGATGTAGTATTGTATGGTCGTCTTACCCCCTCTTGCAGGTACTTCACTCTAGCTCTCTCGGCCACTGTCATCCTTGTCACCTGCCAAGAAACTCTTACCATACCACACTGTAAGGCTGTCATGGATGAAGAAATAATCACCTTAATCGAGAGGGGTATTTGGACTCTTGTCCATCCTCCTCCTGAAGCAGATATTGTTGGTTGTTGGAGGGTCTTTATCGTCAAGTTTCATTTTGATGACACCGTGGACCGTTATAAGTCTCGACTGGTGGCCAAAGTCTTCACTCAGACTTATGGTATTGACTTCTTCGACACATTCTCCTCCGTTGCTCGCATCAGCATTATCCAAATTATCTTTTTTGTAGCTATCAACCAAGATTGGCAGATGTCTCAGTTAGATGTCAAGAATGTCTTCCTCTATGAGGACCTCCAAGAGATATTTTACATGGATCGACCTCCAAGGTATATTACTCAGGGGGAGTCTCAGGTTTGCAAGTTGCGGAAAACAATCTATGACCTCAAACAAAACCCTCGGTCCTGGTTCGACAAGTTTAGTAAAGTTGTTTCCATCATTGGCTTTGCTCGAAGTTCGGCCGATCATTTTCTCTTCATACGTAAAACTTCTCATGGGCTTGTTGTTCTAGCTGTCTATGTTGATGACATCCTTCTGACCGGTGACTATAAGGAAGGCATTGCCCTCACAAAGAAATATCTTTTTCAACACTTTGTCACAAAATATATGATGTCTCATAAGTATTTTCTGAAAATTGAAATATCGCGAAAGCACAACTCAGTGGTTCTCTCTCAACCCAAGTATGCAATTGATCTTTTAAAAGAAACAGGCTTGCTGGGAGCTAAATCGGCTCGATGTCCAATGGTAGTTGGTCAAGATAAACTTTGGAAAGAGGACTCTCCACTTCTTTCAGATTTACTAGGTACAGACGCCTAATGAGTAATCTCATCTACCTGACAGTAACATGACCTGATATCTGTTATGTTGTGGGCAAGGTTAGTCAGTTCATGCAAGCTCCCAGAGAATGTTATTTACAATCAGCTCTAAAAAACTTGGAATATGTGAAGGGGTCTCCTGGAAAAGTTTTATTATTTCAGAAGAATAACCATCTAAGGATTGAAGTCTATTCTGATGTCAGCTATGCTGATGATAAAGAATATCGAAAGTCTACATCTGGTTTTTGCACATTTGTATGTGGAATTGACGAAATCTAGTTAGCTGGAAAAGCAAGAAACAAAATGTTGTCTTCAGATCTAGTGTCGAGGCTGAGTACACGAGTATAACATCGACCACCTGTGAACTTAAATGATTACGGGCTCTTATGAGTGATCTTGGAGAAATTCATTACTATTTGTTACCAAAGTTTTGCGACAATAAAGATGTCATATACATATCAAGAAATCCAGTCTTTCATGAGAGGACAAAACATATTGAAGTTGACTATCACTTCATCAGAGAAGAAATATTGAAGAAACAAATCTGCACCTCATTCGTCACTTCCGATAAAGAACATGCAGATGTCTTTGCTAAGTCTGTATATTCTTCGTTTTCTAACATTTGTGACAAGCTGGGCATGATTGACATATATGCTCCAACTTGTGGGGAAATGTTAGAACCAAAGAAGGTTGGCGGTTAACAAGGTTTAACCGCAGTTGCGGTCTGGCGGTTAGGATCTGTCTAATCGCTCCACGTATGCCTATTGTTCTTGATGGATTGTTAACCACAAGTTGTGTTGGTAGTGACCGGTGGATCCAACATTGATACCTGCTCGAGGTCGCTAATAGTTAGGAGCGGTTAGCTTATCTAACCGCACTGCTCGTGCGGTCTTCTTATGTCTATCCGCACTAGTCGCCCATTATAGTAATTGTAGATTTAGTCCTACATCGTCTATTGTAATTTCTCTCATCCTCCTCCTTTCTATATAAAGGAGGTCATATTTTGTAATATTCAGATTTTTTGGAAATAAAAAATTCTGTTATTTTCAATTTCCTGCTTGGTATTGTTAATTTTGGTTTTGTTATTTCTAAGTTTTCACAAGCAGATTTCCCATCAGGGGAACGGGAGTGCACCCGAACACACGAGCTTGATAGTCTATCGTGTGTCCCATCACACGGTCATGCACTCCCATTGGGCATGCATCCATACACATGGGCGTTATCTGTGCATTTGTCCAGATCTTCTCCCAGAATGGCACTCAGAAGCGTACTAGCAAAGCGTGCATTATTATGCATGGGCGCGCGTCTACATGCACAGTCGTGCGTTCTCAATTCCGAAGAGCCCGAAAGAAAAAACTCTGTAAGAAGGTGTACGTATCCACGCACGAGCGTGCGACTGAGCGTGTGCAGCCCAGTTTCACTTGAGACCCATTGTTTCGCCTCGTCTTTCAACCAGATGAACCTATATCAACAAGGGTAAGGGTAAGGTGTGCAACAAGATGTTCCAAGAGGATTTCAGGGTGTTGCATCCACCTCACCTACTGACATATTGTGGCGGCACCGCAACCTCTAGACTTGTGACCAGATCCTCACTATGGCGCGAGCGCACCTCTTCCAGGCACGAGCACTCATGGAGAAAGCATACAACCACGGGCACCGTGAGCTCTTCTTCACATCCATAGAGTGGGTATGACTGAAACCCCACTCTTATTGACATACATAATACGTGGTGGGTTCCGTACCACAAGTTGGGACCGAAGTACTACCATCCCTTTTGGGTGACGCGAGAGATTGGGCAAGTTGCAGGCCAGACTTCAGCTCCTTGTCGAAGCTAGGATCCACAATGTCTTCCGTATCTCACAGTTGAAGCCCTTCATTTGACCAACCCCGGTGACACCCTTGGTGACCCTACCGCCACAGCTCGACAACGAACTTGATCTCAATGAAGGAGATATTATGGGTCCACGATGGGGAGCAATGTATCAAGGACGGGTGAAGCCGCACATGGACCGAGCGAGTCCCCTTGTTTTCTGATTTTTTATGTATTTCCTATGCACTTTAAACATTTGATTATTACTCATTTGTTAAGCCTTATCAGGGGCATTTTGGATATTTGGCATTCAAGGCCTCAACCTACTTTGTGAAGATGAGAATGAAATGAAGGAAAGCGATTATTATCCAAAATTTTCTTCCTGCTTCTTGTCTCTCTCTCTCTCTGCCTTCTATCCGGAAGAACCCTCTAGGGCTTGCTCCTCAAGCGAGCGCCTTCCTCTTCACACCGATCGACTCCAATGCCAAGAAGCAGTAATGGATCCTCTTTGGCTACTCTCTCTTTTCCTCCGGCGCACCGTAGGCTCACCATGATCAAGAAAGGGGAATTCCAACCTCCTCCGTAACATCATCCTTGTCTGGCCTCACACAAGATCTCAATTTGGAGCATGTATCAGAAAGAAATTATCATGGTCATTTAAATAGTGTGCACCGTGTTTGGGAGTATGAACTAAAAATCCTGTCTACTTACCAAGCAACAGATGGTTCCTTTGGATTTAATTGTGCAGATGGAGTATTTTCACTTGCTTAAATCGGTTTGGTATTTTGCAGAGTAAGAGGATGTTTAGGAGGGTTTCTCTAGTTATCTTGTTCCCGTGTTAAATCTAAATGATGGAGAACTGCTTGAGCTTGCAAGCAATGTCAGCCATAGTACTCATCTCTAAATGAATGTCCTTTTTGACGGGGATCAGCACCATGGAGTAGAACACCGGCCATTCAAGGTCATTATTGGTTTATTCTCTCCACATCCCGTATTAAGATCATGATGACCAACGTTTGTAGTTGTGGTCCAAGCGATGTTTCCATCATTGTGTGTTTTCTTTTATTTTTTTAAACTTGTATTGTTTGTTTTTGGTGAATATTGGGACTGAGCGATGAGATTCATTCGCAAATTTGCTCTAGGACTGAGCTATTTATTTATTGCTCTTGGAGAGATTTTTTGCTGTATCGATTGTTTGAGTTCTCTTGGAGCCACCGGCCAAACTATGTAGTTGAAGCCCTCACATGTGCATGGAGATATTGAAGCCTCCCTACCACTGGTCATTACCCCTATTCCCAATCGGCCTTGTCTTTCCTTGCCAACTGACATCCCCGCACCAGCCCTACCAAGAATTCCCCACCTCACCACCAGGACATAAGAACTCCAGCCATCCATTCCTCTATTCCACTTTGCACTCCATGGTTATTTGTTACTATGGTGCATCCGCCTAAGCATGCCGTCTCACAGGAGTTCTGAGACTGCTTATGGAAGCCTCCATGATAACTTCATTGTGTACTTAATTAGTATTAGTTAATTTAATTGAAGGATTTTGTAATTGTGTTGTCATTCCTCATCTATATAAGGGGGAGGGGTATGTGTGTTTGAGTGTGCTTTTGGATAGTTAAAGTTTGGTCTTTCATTTTAGAGAAACTCCTTGGAGGACCCAACCTCCAAGAGTTGGCGGGAGTTCGTCTCATGATTGTATCTTATTCGTATGCAATATGTAATGGAATTTCCTCTTCAGTAACAATGGTCCGACCAGCCACCCTTCACCCGCTGCTCTTTCATCCGCTGGGTACCAACGCTTCCGTCAACGGCCGCTTCAATCAAACTACAACCCAACTTCACGACATCATCGCCGTCCTTCGCAGCATCCGGGCCAATCAGACAGTACACGTGGCTTCCTTAATGGCGGCACCTCCTTCAACAACAAACGTCTGCTGGTCTGATAACCTATCTCACAGCTCCCCTCCAATTTCTACTGAGCATGGCGAGTTCTTTGCCGCTCCTTGTGCGACACCCCCGTCCAAAGCAACTCAGTTCTAGTTCGACGACATCGCTCCCAGCTCTCGATCTTTGTCACTCATAGTGCCCACGCAATTGTTTCAAGCTCAGTGTGACGTCTTCATCGTCGCTCCTCCCGCCCGGTGTTGCCTCCAACATCTCCCCACCGACCTGCTTGCACCGGAACATCCCTCTCCATGCCACACGCTACCGACATCGACCCCCCCGTGGTCTGGATTCCAGGTCTTCCCCATGAATCCTTCATTGGCCTCAATTCTTAGGAGGAATCAATGCCCTCCTTCGACGACAAACCTGTGCACAATCGTATCATTCTTGTTTCCTTTTGCTGCCTAATGCCAGCTATCATCCGCACTTCCTGACATTTCCCTCTCGCCTCCAACATTTTCTCCTTCCTGCAACACGTTCCCTTCACATGACCACACGACACCCTGTCTTATTCGCCCTTCCTGCATCTCCTCTCACTCATGATAGTTATTGGGCACACAAGTTTTCCATGGATCTCATTGACATGGAGGGCTTGAACTTTCACTGGGTCTCTTGGCTCCGTCAATCGAAACCCATCCTCTCATGGTCGGACCTTCAACATAATCTTATCCTTCGTTACGATGTACGCTACTCGGGAACCATGGTGGCTCGTCTTTGTGACATCCACCAAATGGGTTCCCTCGACGACTACATGGACGAGTTTATTTCCTTAGCCACACATGTGTCAGGTCTACCTCCAGATCGCCACCTCAGCTTTTTTATGCATTGCCCATTGCCGCATATCCGCGTCCATCTGTGCACACACCACCTTGGTCGATTCCTGTTGTCATAGATATCACCAACTTGGTGGAAGCGGATTTTAATGTCACATTTGTCCACACTGGACGTCCACCAAGGAGTTTTCCGCCCCAAAAGCTGGCTTGCCTCCAGTACTCTTCTGACCGCCACCACAGGGTCATACGACGGCTCCTCCGCATCTCAGACCGCCCCCTCAGCTACCGACCGGCCCACGACTGAGCAACTAGGAGTATCACGATCTTCACACTAAGGGTCTCTGTTTTCGTTGCAAACATCGCTATTCCTCGACTCATGATTGTTCCCTGAAGGAGCACTGCATCACCATTGACGTGGAGGAACCCGAGGCCACCCTTGGAGATTTTGAAGCCCTGAAGGGCGATGACACACCACACGACAATGGAACCCAAGTGATCTTGCATTGTTTAGATCTTCCATGCTTCGCAGTTGGCGACGTATTTGACTCCCAAATTATGAAGCTCTCTAGATCCATGTATGACACTCCCATGATTGTGATGATTGATAATGGGGTCAGTCACAACTTCATCTCCTTGCATTTGGTGGCACAACTCGACATTAAACCATCTACTACTCCGCATTTCTTTGTTTGCTTAGGCGATGATCGCCGCAGAGCCATTGGGGCGGGCGGGTGGGGGGTGTGTACAACCTTGGACATGATTTTGGGCCACTTCCCTCTCCGAGCAGATTTGTTCTTTTTTGCGCTAGGTGTTGTTGACGTCATACTCGATGTCGTGTGGCTTTGTACCTGCGGCGACGTGTATGCCAATTGGGTGTGCATGACGACGTGTTTCATCAAGCAGGCGCTCGCCGCGCTCCTTTACTTTTGCAGGGGAGGCCTCCCCTCCCTTACCCATCAGGCATCGGCCTTCCAATTTCCTCGGCAAATAGTGGCAGTAGAATCTGCCGCACGCTGGTGGAACAATGTCAAGTTGACTTTCCAGGCCGCCCCCACCACTCCAGGTGCAGTGGATCGTGGACATTTTCCCAGGAGTCTTTGTCGATGCCATACACCTTTCACCTTTGCGTCAATGGAGTCAACATTACCTTCGGCCCTACCAGGAATCCCTCCTCTTGACTACTTCCGCTAGCGCATCCAGGATATGCGCACTTTGTCACAAGAGGATCTTTTTGACTCTCCGTAGATCCAATATTTGTTTTGTGGGTTGGCCAAACCCCATCCGAGGCCTCGTGGGTGGTTGCTACGCATCCCGCACCCACTTCTGAAACTTCTGCCTTGTGGACAACATATTTTCCTGAGGGCGGCATTGTTATGAATACAAACGAGGGGCGAGGGACGAGGACACGTCACGTATATCAATGTCGGGTCCAAGTAGACGAGCCGTGGATCCCAACATGATGGCGGATGTTGGCCAGTAGCATGCACGGGCATCGCGTACCCGTCAACGATTTGTTTTATTTTCGCCTATGTATCGCCGACCCTGTTGTTAGATCAATTTGAAAGTGCCTTGGGGGCTGAATCTATTCCTCCAATCTCCCCTCTTCTTCATCCCCCCTGCTCCTCTTTCAAACTGTACTTCCTAACAAATCTACTGAATGATGAGGCGGGCCTCCTTAGCTTTGATTTGGTAAAGACCGCTGAGGAGGATATAGTAGTGATTATTAAGGTAGGATAGAAGAGCGACGCTGATGGAGCCTTAATGATGGCGTTGTGAGTCGTAAGTTGCACGCATTCAGGTACATGAGGATTGGGGACTCGACTATCTTCTACACCTACTTTCCTAGCTCGGCTGGTGCCTGCGAGCCTGCCATTGATAGCGGAAGTTGTATCAATATTGTGTAAAAATAGGTGTTCGAGCATACGAAGGTCAAGGTTGAGCCGCATCCCCATACTTACGGAGCTGTTTGGGTCAACAAGACTGCGATACAACCAACAGTGTCTTGTGCCTATTAGTTTTGCGTCATTCGGGGGCTTGGTTTGGAGCAACGTTCTCCCGATAGATGTTTCCCACATGCTCTTGGTGGACTGACTAGATTGCCACATTGAAACCCCCTGAATTTACCCAAGAGCAAGTGGGCAAACTTAGAAGCCCCTGCACGTCGTTAGACAGCAAGTTTTTCGGAGTAGCGAGTATGGCGTTATGTATGTAGTTGGTTGCATCACAGATTTCTGAGGACAGTACTAATGTCTCATATCTCAGTTGTTCATCCGGATGATCGACGAGTTTGCTGATATACTACTCGATGAGCTGCCTCCCTTTAGGAACATTCTGCACGCGATTGACCTCATCTTAGGAGCTTCACTACAAAACCTCCCCCACTATCATATGAGTCCAGACAAGGATGTCTGAGTTGAAGCATCAAAACAATGACTTCTTGAAGAATTTATTTGCGAGAATTTGAGTTCACGCAATATTCTGACCTTTCTCACCCCTAGGAGGACATGAGTTGACCTTTCTCTATCCTTTACCTTGGCAACCTGTTAGATGCATGGTTCGTGCCCATATTTTCCCGAAGATCAACTTACGTAGTGAGTGCCATCAGATTTGAGCGAGGGGATGAGTGGAAGATGACATTTACGATGAAGGACAGATGACCTATATGAGTGATTAGTGATGTCATTTGAATTATCGAACACCCATATTGCTTTCATGAGTGTCATAACTCAGATATAGAAGCACCGCATAGGCGAATTCCTAGTCGTATACTACAATGATACTAGCCACATTCAAATCACCCTTTTCTTCTCCATGTCATATTTGATTTCCTCCGTAAGGAGCACATATACTTTGAGGATGAGTTCTCCCCCGACGAGAGGGATTGACCCCGGCAGTCGATAGTAAGAACGATTTCAGCATGGAGAACATCATCATGTAAGCGACCTACGAGGCTACGACTGCTCTTTAGTGTTTGTCTTATTCATTTTCACTTCTGCATGCAAAAGGTTGCATCGGGATATCTTATCTTGATATAAAAAAAAAACGTTCCGAGAGCGGTCGTTAATGTTGTGGCTATGAACCGTCATTCGTGAACTCCCACCCTCACGCAAGGAACTTTATCCATTTTTATGTTCAGAATTAGTTTTTTTGTCAAACACATTTCATGACAGTGACATTTTTATCAAACTTACGGAGCACAAATGCCGCACCAAACTGATGATTGTCCATAATCACCGCATTCGCGGCCGCTGGCTGCCATACCTGAAATCAAAGAGCGCAGAAGATACTCGTATAAAATTACAAAACAGCTTTTCTGGTTTAACCAAGAGAAAATCAAATGTCTAATCTTTGCATACAAAATTTCTCTTTTAATTACTGATCCTTTTTTGTATCAGGATATCATCATAATGTTATTTTCTTTCCCCCACAGTTTTTATAGGTGCAGCTTCGATCCAGTGAATGGCGGGCAAATGACGCAGCAGGAGTACATTCCATTCCTCAAGTTGGAAACCCACCAATCTAGACCCACAAGCACACCCTGACCCTATATATATATATAGGGTCAGGGTGTGCTTGTGAATATAGGGCCATTTACCGGGACCTCCTCTCTAACTTTGCTAAACTACTGACAGCATCCCTCTTATTTTCGAAATTACAAAAACTTCTCCTAAAGTTTTCATTTAATTACAAAGACCTCCCCTAAAGTTTTAATTTCATAACATCCATGCACAAAAACACCCCCCTCAGTATACAGTGTCCAAGGGATATTTTTCTTCATGGATGCAATGAAATGAAAAGTCGAGGGAAGGTTTTTGTAATGAAATGAAAACTTAAAGGGAGTTTTTTGTAATTTAAAAAATAAGAGGGGTGCTCTCACTAATTATGCTAATTTAGAGGAAAGATTTGGGTTATATATATATATATATATATATATATATATATATATATATATATATATATATATATATATATATATATATATATATATATATAAATGCTGTGTATATCTGTAAATAAACTCTTGATTGAAACAAACATGTATGACTTGGTGGAGACACATTTAGGGTCGGTTTGTTTGGGCAGTGGGAATGGAGGGAGGGAGCTACGGCGGGGTTGATGGTCAAAACTGGTGTTTTGTAGTGTTGGGAATGGAGAATGGAGGTTTACCGAATGATTATTGAGCGTTGTTGGCGTTTTTCTCCCAACGGAGATGGAGGGAAAACGTCCAAACAAACGAACCCTTAGTGACATGTGATTATTATCTTTATAAATATGAAATTGTTACACGCGGAGCAAAATTCTCTCCGCAACTTAAATGTCTCATCATTATTTTAATTAAAGAACCTTTATCTGCAAAACAAATCTCTAAAGAATAATTTAATTTAAGGATTAAAAAGTTATGCAAACTTTAATTTTCTTTTATGTTAGTAATTTATTATTAGTATAGTTATTTGTATATTTAAAAATGTTGATAAAGTTACTTATAAATTGCTCTGGATAATATCTTGCTGGTTGTTAAACCATTGCCGGCCAGCTGGATGGAGTTGTGGCAGCTCCTTTTGAGGCAGAGTTAGGAAAAGTGTTCTTGCGGTCTACTCAATCTCTCTGGTAGATCGGACTAAATTGAACCGTCTTAGTACGGGAACAGTCGAGTGCGCAAACATTCACAAAAAATAGAAAGTTGAAAATACAGTTTTTTAACGTAAAAAAATCGTTAACTGGGTAAAAAATCACGTGACCGAATTTGTGCCGATCAAACTTTCATTATTTGTTGCCGTGCTGTAGGATTTTTATGGGAAGCGTGGGCAACAGATTGCTCCTCGTTATAATTATGAGAGAGAGTGTGTGTATTGGGCTCAGAGAGTGACAAGTTTTCTCTCACAGAGTTAATTCTTTTTTCTGCTATAATAGGGACTTTCACACACCGGATGCTTTTGATACTTTGAAGGCCTTAAGAGTCCCTGACTATCACTTGAAGGCGGGAGTTGCTTATTTAGCTTGTCTTGCGCCTTATCTTTAACGGCTTGTCTCTTGCTGTGTTTAGAGGAGATTGTGATGCGAGGGGGAGTGCGCGGGAGTAGGAACGTGCAAATAAAGAGACGTGCACATGTTGGTGAAGAGATGCGCGCAAGAGGGAGTGCGCGCAAGGAGAGACATGCGCACGGAGGGACGCACACACTTAGGAGGAGAGGCGCACACAAAGAGGAAGCGCGCACAAGGAGGAACGTGCGCATGGAGAGACGTGCGCATTTAGGAGAGAATGAGGAATTGTAAGAGAAATGAGTGAGGAGAGAGAAAATTCATAGGAGGAATTCCGGGGAGAGAAAATGTTGAAATGAAGGAGGCTCTGGGGCTCTATTTATACGCCCCAGAGATAGTTACATTGGTTATCCGGTTGATCGATCGTAACCATCGTAATTATTAATTGCAGATTATTAATATAATGCATTATGCACACATTATTCTATTAATTTTATTAAACACAGGCTGTAACGACCCGGCCCGAACAACTCAGGGACATCAGCGCGGTTGGTGATGACTTCTGTTGGATGAGAGTTATCAAGGGTTGCGGGTTCGAAACCCCTGCCAACAACCTACTGTGCTGAGAAACATGTCGGTGATTTGGTTGGGGTGTACGGCCTGCATGCCTTGTTAACGGCGCCGGTGTCCAGGCCACTGTGCGGCCCATGATCGGGTGCGGCAGTCCCTGAGCTGTTCGGGTCGGGTTGTTACAAAAAAGTGCAGCGCGGTTGGTGATGACTTCTGTTGGATGAGAGTTATCAAGGGTTGCGGGTTCGAAATCCCTGCCAACAATCTACTGTGCTGAGAAACATGCCGGTGATTTGGTTGGGGTGTACGACCTGCATGCCTTGTTAACGGCGTCGGTGTCCAGGCCATACTGTGCGGCCCATGATCGGGTGCGGCAGTCCCTGAGCTGTTCGGGCCGGGTCGTTACACAGACCATCTCTAATTTTGGCTACGCACTTCTCTCACTACGAGAGGTTACTCGAATGGATATGTGGGTGGTTACCCACATGACCGATGGAAGTGATCACAAAAGCGCTCAGACGACAGAGAGTTTATGACGGAGAAGGGGCCGACCGATGGAAGTAATGGCTGGAGGCCGAGCGGCCGAGCGGCCGAGAGGCCACTCAACGACGAAGGCCGGGCGGCCGATGGAGCGGGCAGCCACCACGGGGTCGCCCGCCGCAGGCGGCTGAGAGGATGCTCGGATTTGGGCGACCAAGTGGTCGCATCCGAGCAACTAGAGTGCGGGATGGCTTGGTGGCCATCCGCCCTCTTTGGCAAACAAGGTCGCTTGGATCTGGGCCGTCGCCTGATCCGGGAGGCCGGAGAAGCGGGGTGGCCTGGGGCCGCCCGCTTCCAACAAACGCCGCCCGAATTTGGCAGCCAGGATGCCTCCCGATCCGGGCGGCCAGAGGTGTGGGACGGCCATGGGGCCGCCGACCTCCTATAGCAACGCGCCTCCCGAATCTGGGCGGCCAGGAGGCCGCCCGATCCGGGAGGCTCCCTCAGTGAAAAAAGGGGCCGCTTGGATTTAGGAGGCCAAGAGGTCACCAGATCCATGCGGTCAAGGGGGGAAGGGCAGCGGGGAGGACGCCCGTCTCCGAGAGGAAGGTCTCGCATTACGCGCGACCAGGTTCTGCGTGCGCGGCCCCATGTCCCGCGCTGGTGCGCGTAACAAGGTTCGCGCGCGAGTGCACGCAGCCAGACCGCGCGCGGGCGGTCAGGCGGGGCTGCACGCGCGGTCGGAAGCCATGCGTAGGCAGGGGCGTGCTCGGGTGCTGTAGACGGTCGTATTTGCGCTCGTTGGATTCGCGATTCGCCCGGATCGGTTAAAGGGAACCTCATCATATACCCCCAAATTTTTGGAGGTCATTTTCCTATAAAATGAGTCCGAAAATTTTCCCAAAGCAACTCTTTTAAAGTTTATTGATATGGCAGACGATCGCAAGCCTGCGCGGTTATGTGCTTGTTATTCTGCTTAGGAGCTAAAAAATGTGGGCTTATTGCATGGTGATGAGCATGTCGAAGGTGTAGTAAATGCATAGGAGGTGCAGTGAGTGGAATGTGAATGATGAGCGTCATACGCTGATATGTGTGGTGGGCCGTGGGCGTAGTGTGCGCAAGGTGTATATTTGGGCTTTATGCGCACATGGCGCATCACACGTTTCATGCACCATGTGTGCGCATGGCGCATCACGCGTTTCATGCACCATGTGTTCGCATGGCGCAATGTGTGTGGCATGATGTGAGGCACAACGCACACAGTGTGTGCATAGGGCGCACTGTATGCAGTGTGTAATGTGCGCAACACACTTAGCTCTTCTTTGAGCAGGTTGGCTTTTGTAAGAAATTGCATAAAATACCTGTAAGATTGGAGGTGTAGGTGTTTTGTAAAATATTATGGTTGCGTTATTGCGATGTATCAACCTCTTTTTTGTAGGTTCAGATCTTGACCCTAGTTATTGATGTTGTTGGTGAGTTGTTGCTTTGCCTTTGTTGAACCTTTGTATTTTTGCATTGTGTAACAGTGTTTGAAACGGGTACCTTTGTACTTTGTATTTCTGCACTTTAGAGCAGCTTCAGATATTGTAGTGACACTTTGGATGCTAGTTTGTATCACACCTTTGATGGTAGATTTTCCTGGCGTTGAGCTCGATTTCGATGTTGATCGAGATTGTGTGGTGCTGACACCGTTGCTTTGTACGCTACTTTGGTGATGGTGGGTGGAGATCTGTCGTATCCTTCGTTGTAGGCGGGCACTGACCGCCAAAGGGGGTAAGCCCCTAACGATATCAGGTATAGGTCATGTGACCTTACCCATTGTCTGGCGGGCATCGTCCGCCGAGGGGGGTTGGTCCCTGGAGACGACATGCGTAGGTCTTGTGAGCTTACCTATTTAGGGGGAGTCGACCGCCAAGGTGGGAAAGCCCTTGGTGATGGCAGGCGTAGGTCTTGCGACCTTACCTATTTGGCAGGCACTGACCGCCAAGAGGGGTAAGCCCCTAACGATGGCAGGCGTAGGTCTTGCGACCTTACGTATTTGGCGGGCGTCGATCGCCAAGGGGGGATTGGTCCATGATGATGACAGACGTAGGTCTTGCGACCTTACCTATTTGGCGGGCGTCGATCGCCACGGGGGTTGGTCCCTACCGACGACAGGCGTAGGTCTTACGACCTTACCTATTTTGTAGGCATCGATCGTCAAGGGGGGTTGTTCCCTGACGAAGACAAGCGTAGGTTTTGCGACTTTACCTATTTGGTAGGCACTGACCACCAAGGGGGGTAAGCCCCTAGCGATGGCAAGCGTAGGTCTTGCGACTTTACCTATTTGGCGGGCGTCGATCGCCAAGGGGGGTTGGTCCCTAACGATGACAGACGTAGGTCTTGCGACCTTACCTATTGAAGTTTGTTGTCTAAAACATATGAAATTAGTTTATCATCTTGAAAAAATAGAGTATCGAAACTTACACATGACTTAGTGCACACAAAATCAGCTGGGCTGAAGAATAGGCGTTGGCACAATTTCATGAATGTGGGGGGAGCTTTTCTCCTTGAATGAATGTTTTAGGGGCAGCCCCCAGTCTTGTTATACCAGGAAGGTGGTTGACCCTTCATTGGCCTGGGCGACACTGACTGATTCGGTGTTTTGCCCTGCAAAAATCTTTTTAGAAGCTCTCTGCGGAGAAGTCGCTTGATTTCCTTTTTCATCTCAGTACAACCTTCTGTGTTGCGCCCGCGTCCGCGGTGAAACTCACAATGCTGTGACTGATCTCCCTTGTTTGGAGCAATTGGCTTGGGCCGACGAAGTGCTACCTTATCTTGGATTGTGTAGAGTATGTTGGCCCTAGAGGTGTTGAGAAGGGGGCGGCCCTGATGCTGATGGGTTTGTGGTTTACCTCCATGGTCACTGTTCTTCTTCTGAGATGATGACGGTTCTCACTCTTTTCGCTTTGAAATTTCTTTGAATCGTTGTCGGTGTGATTTAACTGCTTCATCTGCCGTAATCTGAGCCTCGACTCAGCGTACATGGTCGGTGTTGAAGCCAAAAATGACCGAAGCCAAAATTGACTTCCGTGGAGTTCGACCCTTGGGGGAAAGGGGTGACCTCACACCTACTACACTCGGAAGAACGTCACGGACCGAAGACTTAGGAAGCTATGAACTGACCCTCGGCTCTAGCGTGGAGGTCCCACCTCACACCCAGAAGACCTTTGAGGTCTCCCCCTCCCTAGCCAATGCTTGAGCTAGGTGCCTTGGAGGAAAGCCAAAGAGAAAATAGTGGCTAAGGAAAGAATGACAAGATCCTCTTCCAAGGCACCCCCAAGGGTCTATTTATAGTTTTTCCAAGTCCTGGGGGTAAAATGACCAAAATGCCCTTAGGACAAAAATGCCTCCAGCCAATAGAAAACCTCCACACCGGGGGGCAAAAAGGGAAAATCCACCTTGGGAGTAAAACGGTAAAAGCATGAGAGGTCATGCCCTCCGGCCACCCCCCCCCCCCCTGGTCGGTCTCGCCCGGCCTGACCGCGAGGCCGCGAGGCAGGGGAGAGAACCCGGCCCCGGGCCGGCCTCGCCCCGCCTGCCTTCGCCTGGCCGCGAGGCAGGGGCGAGAACCCGGCCCCGGGCCGGTCTCGCCCCGCCTGCCCTCGCCTGGCCGCGAGGCAGGGGCGAGAACCCGGCCCCGGGCCGGTCTCGCCCCGCCTGCTCTCGCCTGGCCGCGAGGCAGGGGCGAGAACCCGCCCCCGGGCCGGTCTCGCCCCGCCTTCCCTCGCCTGGCCGCGAGGCAGGGGCGAGAACCCGGCCCCGGGCCGGTCTCGCCCTGCCTGCTCTCGCCTAGCCGCGAGGCAGGGGCGAGAACCCGGCCCCGGGCCAGTCTCGCCCCACCTGCTCTCACCTAGCCGCGAGGCAGGGGTGAGAACCGGGCCCCGGGCCGGTCTCGCCATGCCTGCTCTCGCCTAGCCGCGAGGCAGGGGCGAGAACCCGGCCCCGGGCCGGTGTCGCCCCGCCTGCCCTGCCTGGCCGCGAGGCAGGGGTGCGCCTCTGGACTCCGGCCGGTCCCGTAGCTTCCCCTCACGCCTATCATGCCGGGACGGGTGTCTGCCTACTCGCCGCCCCCGCACCTCAAAGGGGCTCAAAAGCTTAAAACTTACTAGCATGCCTTATGCCTTGCTTGGGTCCTCCCGTCGCGAATACGGGGTTGTACACAATCCCCGCTCTTTTCGAGGTTGGTACAAGCTCGGAAAGAAACATCCAACCCAACGTATTCGCTGAGTGAAGCTTGCTCTCGCGGTATCGAAAGACTGAGGCCTCTTCCGAGGGGTCAACCTGCCATGCCAGTTGATGAGAGCCTGGGTGGCGAGACCCCCTCAGGGTAAAAACGCTTACCCCCTGGGGGGGTCAACCTGCCATGCCAGCTAATGAGAGCCTGGGTGGCGAGACCCCCTCAGGGTAAAAGGATCTAACCTCCTGGGGAGATCAACCTGAACCCGCCAGCTAGTGAGAGCCTGGCAGCGGGATCATTTCGGAGCAAAAGGACTTGGCTCCCACAAGAGATCAACCTGAACCCACCAGCTAGTGAGAGCCTGGCAGCGGAATCATCTCGGAGCAAAAGGACTTGGCTCCCACGAGAGATCAACCTGAACCCGCCAGCTAGTGAGAGCCTGGCAGCGGAATCATCTCGGAGCTAAGGGACTTGGCTCCCACGAGAGATCAACCTGAACCCACCAGCTAGTGAGAGCTTGGCAGCGGAATCATCTCGGAGCTAAGGGACTTGGCTCCCACGAGAGATCAACATGAACCAACCAGCTAGTGAGAGCCTGGCAGCGGAATCATCTCGGAGCAAAAGGACTTGGCTCCCACGAGAGATCAACCTGAACCCGCCAGCTAGTGAGAGCCTAGCAGCGGAATCATCTCGGAGCTAAGGGACTTGGCTCCCACGAGAGATCAACCTGAACCCACCAGCTAGTGAGAGCCTGGCAGCGGAATCATCTCGGAGCAAAAGGACTTGGCTCCCACGAGAGATCAACCTGAACCCACCAGCTAGTGAGAGCCTGGCAGCGGAATCATCTCGGAGCAAAAGGACTTGGCTCCCACGAGAGATCAACCTGAACCCGCCAGCTAGTGAGAGCCTGGCAGCGGAATCATCTCGGAGCAAAAGGACTTAGCTCCTACGAGAGATCAACCTGAACCCACCAGCTAGTGGGAGCCTTGCAGCGGAATCATCTCGGAGCTAAGGGACTTGGGACTCCCACGAGAGATCAACCTGAACCCACCAGCTAGTGAGAGCCTGGCAGCGGAATCATCTCGGAGCAAAAGGACTTGGCTCCCACGAGAGATCAACCTGAACCCGCCAGCTAGTGAGAGCCTGACAGCGGAATCATCTCGGAGCAAAAGGACTTAGCTCCCACGAGAGATCAACCTGAACCCACCAGCTAGTGGGAGCCTGGCAGCGGAATCATCTCGGAGCTAAGGGAAAAATGAGCCACCCCCCGAAGCACTCTCGACCCTGCCAGCTAGTGTGAGCCTGGTATGAGGAGATCCTCTCGGGGGTTGGGAGCTGGGCATGTCACCTAAGCTTTTTCAATTCCAACATCCTCTAACGGGGGAAAGAAGGTGGGTTACATGACCCCCTCGACTCTACTGGTCGGGGGCTAGACTCCTTACAATAACATAAACATAAAAAAGATACATGACTCTGCCGAGGCGAGGCTTCTTCAGGGGGCCTGGGCCTGGTGGTTGCCATCAGGTTCCATCCCACTGGCCACCTCAACCCTGCTCAGGCTCTCCATGATCTTCTCCATCTCCTCTGCCTTAGCCAACCAAGAGATGGTGTTGACTGCCGTGACGTAGCACTGCCTCGCCATCCTGGAGTCTCCCTTGATCCTGACCTGGATCCCATCTGAGTTGAACTTGAGACATTGGTGGAAGGATGAGGGCACGCACCGGAAGGCGCTGATGAGGGGCCTTCCGAAGATGGCATTGTAGCTGCTTGGAGCGTCAACAATGACGAACCTGCAGTTCCTTGAGGTCCCTCCCAACTTCACCTGGAGTCCGACTCCACCTTCCACCTCCTTCCTCTCCCCTGAGAATCCAAACAGAGGTCCATCCGACGCCACTATCCTCCTTGGCTCCACCTTCATCCCCTCGAACGCCTTCTTGAAAATGACGTTGACCGAGCTTCCGTTATCAATCAAAATTCGGGAGACGGTGAAGCCTTCGACGGCTGCTTGGATGACCAGGGCGTCGCAGAAGGGATCCTCATGCTCTGGCATATCCTTTGATGAGAAGGTGACCCTTTCCTCCGGAGGAGGGGTCTGGGATGTCGAGGCAACGCTCCGCCGATACATCACATGGAGACTCGCCTTCCGAGCAGCTTCGATCCCCACCCCCCCCCCCCCCCCCCCCCCGTGGATCACAGCTATACCACCTCGGGGTCCTACATCGACCCGGTCCTCGCACACATCATCACCTCCACCTCCTTGGGGCAGAGCTTCGATCCGCTCCGGCTGCTGCTGGACTGGAGCTCTCGCCCCCCTTACCTCCAGGAACTTGGGGCAGGTAGCCGTGGCGTGACCTTCCAACTGGTGGAAGTCACAGTACGGTAACTCTACTCTGCCTCCCCCTCTCCCCTTGCGATTCCTCCTCTCCCTTCGGCCAATTGCCATCGCTTGCTGGGGTGGGGGCAGGAGCTGTCTTGGGGCTTGCCTCTGGAAGTTGAACCTCCCTTGGCCCCCATGATGGTTCCCTCCATCCTGGATGAGAGCTCTTCCTGGACCATGGGCAGGTCCTCCCTGCTGCCTCCATCCTGGCTCCGGACCCTCCTGTCTCTGGAACCCTTGAGCTCTATGCTCCTCTCTCCTTCTCCCTTCATGATGCCTCGAGCCACCTTGCTCCTTTGACTCCACCTCTGTCAACCTTGCCAACTTCTTTACAAAGGCCGGGTTGGCTGCCTCCATGGCTATCTCCTCTGCCGCCCTTTCCATCAGCTCCTCGAAGGAAAGGGGGGCCTTCCGAGTCAAGATCATCTTGAAGAACCCTTCGCGCAATCCTATCGTGAACGCCATCTGGAGGGCATACCCTGGCACCTCTTGGATGTCCAGGACCTCTTCCTGGAACCTATCAACGTAGTGGGCCAGCGACTCCTCAGCCCTTTGCTTTAACAGGAAGAGGGACTCAGGACCCTTCTTCCTCTTCTTGGAGGTGGAGAAGCGAAGCTGAAAGCTCCGGCTCAAGTCTTCGAACCCGAAGATGGACCTCGGAGGGAGTTGATGAAACCAGTCCCTTGCCTTCTCCTTCAACGTGATCGCAAAGAGGCGACACTTGAAGGCATCCGTCATCGGCCTGATGGAGACGGCATCCTCGAACCATTGCAGATGCTGGACGGGGTCATCCTTCCCGGTATAGTAAACCATGTCTGGCTCTCTGAACCCCTCGGGAACGGGAGCTGAGGTGATCAACTCACTGAAGGGTGACCCCCTAAGGGGAGCTCTCGCCACCTCCACTCGCGCGACCTGCTCGCCTGGGGGGTTAGCTCTCGCCGGGCTTGGGAACAGCTCCCGGCCTGAGAGGTCTCGCTCAACCCCTTCTACCATCCGCTCCTTCCCAGGCCTCCTATCCGACATACTCACTTCTTCCCCTGCTGGGGTGATCTCGCCTTGCCCCCTAGGAGCCAGCTCGCCGAGACCACTCTGAGTTAGCTCGCCGAGACCCCTGGGAGCTAGTCCCTGGGGGGTGGGGGTTGAGCTGTCAGCCCGAGGGGCAATGCTTCTGAGCATCCCCATGATGCCTTCGATGGAAGCCATGAACTCCTCTCTTCCTACAAAGGGTCCTAGGTTGGGGAGACCACCGAGGTCATCACTACCTCCCTGATCTCCAGTCATGACACTCTCCTGAGATCTTCTGTGCTGGTCACTCTCCACGCTCACCGCACCAAAACTGTTGAAGCCAAAAATGACCGAAGCCAAAATTGACTTCCGTGGAGTTCGACCCTTGGGGGAAAGGGGTGACCTCACACCTACTACACTCGGAAGAACGTCACGGACCGAAGACTTAGGAAGCTATGAACTGACCCTCGGCTCTAGCGTGGAGGTCCCACCTCACACCCAGAAGACCTTTGAGGTCTCCCCCTCCCTAGCCAATGCTTGAGCTAGGTGCCTTGGAGGAAAGCCAAAGAGAAAATAGTGGCTAAGGAAAGAATGACAAGATCCTCTTCCAAGGCACCCCTAAGGGTCTATTTATAGTTTTTCCAAGTCCTGGGGGTAAAATGACCAAAATGCCCTTAGGACAAAAATGCCTCCAGCCAATAGAAAACCTCCACACCGGGGGGCAAAAAGGGAAAATCCACCTTGGGAGTAAAACGGTAAAAGCATGAGAGGTCATGCCCTCCGGCCACCCCCCCCCCCCCTGGTCGGTCTCGCCCGGCCTGACCGCGAGGCCGCGAGGCAGGGGCGAGAACCCGACCCCGGGCCGGTCTCGCCCCGCCTGCCTTCGCCTGGCCGCAAGGCAGGGGCGAGAACCCGGCCCCGGGCCGGTCTCGCCCCGCCTGCCCTCGCCTGGCCGCGAGGCAGGGGCGAGAACCCGGCCCCGGGCCGGTCTCGCCCCGCCTGCTCTCGCCTAGCCGCGAGGCAGGGCGAGAACCCGCCCCCGGGCCGGTCTCGCCCCGCCTTCCCTCGCCTGGCCGCGAGGCAGGGGCGAGAACCCGGCCCCGGGCCGGTCTCGCCCCGCCTGCTCTCACCTAGCCGCGAGGCAGGGGTGAGAACCCGGCCCCGGACCGGTCTCGCCATGCCTGCTCTCGCCTAGCCGCGAGGCAGGGGCGAGAACCCGGCCCCGGGCCGATCTCGCCCCGCCTGCCCTTGCCTGGCCGCGAGGCAGGGGTGCGCCTCTGGACTCCGGCCGGTCCCGTAGCTTCCCCTCACGCCTATCATGCCGGGACGGGTGTCTGCCTACTCGCCGCCCCCGCCCCTCAAAGGGGCTCAAAAGCTTAAAACTTACTAGCATGCCTTATGCCTTGCTTGGGTCCTCCCGTCGCGAATACGGGGTTGTACAGTCGGCATGGCTCAGGATCACTTCCCTCATTAGTGATGAATAAAATTTGTCAGGTTGAAGTCCTCCCAAGAGGAAGTTACACATAAGCTGAGTGTCGATTCTTGGGATCTGTCGCGCTTCAGTCGCGAAATAACGAAAAAAATTCTTGAGGGTTTCATCCTTGCTCGGACGGATCCCTAACACGTAAGAGGGGTCCCGAATCATTTTACGGTTTGCGATGAACTCATCAATGAAGAGCTGTGATAGATTTGCAAAGTTATCGATCCCTCCTTTTAGGGAGTAGAACCAGGGTCAAGCTTGCCCTTTAGTGTTGTCGGGAACGCTTGACATATCAGTTGATCGTGGGATCCACTAATCCTTATGATGACAACGAAATGATCAATATAGTCCTGGGGGTCATCAACTTCATTGAATGTTTCGAGCTTCGGGAGTTTAAACCCGTTCGGGATTGAATACGCTGGGACCTCTGGTGCTAATGGTGTTTGAGGTCGGCGAGCGGCATGACACATGTCTTGTTCCATCTCTTCGACAATCATGGCACGATTTTCTTCACGAGTGGGGACTTCTACTACATGTTCAATTTTTGCTGCTTTCGTATGGTTGTGGCGATGTTGGACTTCAAGTTCTCCAAGCTGGCGATCATTATGACTTTGGTTGCCCAAGCTGGGGAGTTCCTTTTCGGGTATATGAGGCTCTTGAGCGAAGTGCTTTCCTGGAGCGCGATCTAGAGTTGGTAGAGGTAGACTATCTAGTCCGAGGGTAAGATTATGAGCTTGTGGCGCTCCTCTGTTTTTCAGGAGCGTGAGGATCTCTGTCCGATGCTCTTCAATCTGACGCATGTGTCCTTCCAATAATGTATTAGGTGCATTCATGGCCTCTCCCGCGAGAGGCGTGCTGACAAGCGATCCGGGGGGAGATGGATTGACATGCCTCTTAGGGATTGATCTTTCGGCAGTGTGGGTGTCTCTTCCCGCCATGGTCACTAGTATGAGTACCGTTGGTCAGAGGATACTGTCTTCTGAATCTTCTGCGAACTTTGGGGAACTCCTTTCCCACAGGCGATGTCAAACTATTGCGGCCAACTCAACCCCCGTGGTAGACCAAACTAAATTAAACCGTCTTAGCCCGAGAGCGGTCGAGCGTGTAAACAATCACAGAAAATAGAAAGCTGAAAAGACAAATTTTTAACGTGGAAAACCCGTCAAAAAAACTACGTGACCGGATCTGTGTTGACCAAACTTCCACTATTGTTGTGTTGCAGGAGTTTAAGGGAAGCGAGGGCAACAGACTACTCCGCATTAAAATTATGAGAGAGAGAGAGTACTTGGCTCAGAGGATGACATGCCACATCTCACAGAGCTAATTCTTTTTTCTGCTGCAATAGGGACTTTCACACATCGGATGTTGTAGATACTTTGAAGGCCTTAGAGTCGTTGACTATCGCTTGGAGGCGGGAGCAACTTATTTAGCTTGTCTTATGCCTTATCTTTAATGACTTGTCTCTTGCTGTGTTTAGAGGAGCCTGAGACGTTGGTCTTGCCGGCTACTGGTACACTTGTTCCTTGAGAATGTTGAGTGCTTGTATTAATTCTTGGAGCGAGGCGCGTGGAGGCAAACTTGGAGCACTCTTGAGATCGGAGTGCATGATAACGCACTTGGAGCGATGGGCTTACGGGAGGATGTACATAAGAAAGAATGTGTGTACGACGAAATGTGTGCACGGAGGGACATGCGCGAGAAAGAGTACGTTCAAGGAGGAACGTGCGCACGAAGGAGCGCACACGCGATGGTGAAGAGACTCATACAAGGAGGAACGCACACGAGGAGGAACATGCGCCCAAAGGGAGGTGTGCATGTTAGTGGGGAGACGCGCGCGAGACGGAGCGCACGTGAGTAGGAACACGCACACAAATAGGTGTGCGCACATTGGTGAAGAGATGCATTCAAGAGGGAGCGCGCGCAAGGAGGGACATGCACACGGAGGGACACACACACTTAGGAGGAGAGGCACAAGCAAAGAGGAAGCACACGCAAGGAGGAATGTGCGCACGATGGAATGTGCACACTTAGAAGAGAGAATGAGGAATCGTGAGAGAAATGGGTGGGGAAAGAGAAAATCCATAGGAGCGGGAGAGGAGAGAGAAAATCTATGGGGGGATTTCGGGAGAGAAAATGATGAAATGAAGGAGGGTCTGAGGCTCTATTTATAGACCCCAGAGATAGTTACAGTGATTATCCAGTTAATCGCAGATCATAACCACCGTAATTATTAATTGGTGACCGATAATATAATGCATTATGCGCACATTATTCTATTAATGTTATTAAACGTAGATCATCTCTAATTTTGGCTACACACTTCTCCCACTACAGGAGGTTACTCGAACGGTTACGTGGGTGGTTACCCACGTAACTGATTGCGGTGATTGCGAAAGTGCGATCAGACAACGGAGAGTTTATGATGGTGAAGGCGCCGACCGATGGCGGGAATGGCCGGCCGGCAGAGACTGAGTGGCCGAGAGACCACTCGACGACGAAGGTCGGGAGGCCACCACGGGGTCACCCTCCGCATGCGGTTGAGTGGATGCTCGGATTTGGGTGGCCAAGTGGCCGCCCAATCCGAGCAGCCAGAGGGCGAGATGGCCTGGAGGCCATCCGCCCTATTTGGCAATCGGGGCCGCCAGGATCTAGGCCTGATCCGGGCGGCCAGGAGGTCGCATGATCCGGGCGGCCGGAGAAGCGGGGTGGGGGGGCTGGGAGCCGCCCGCTTCTGGCAAACGCCGCCCGAATATGGCGGCCAGGACGTCGCACGATCTGGGCGGCCAGAGGGGCGGGATGGCCTAGGGGTCGCCCGCCTCCTACAGCAAGGCGGGTCCGCTGTCCAAATCTGGGCGGTTAGGGGGCCGCCCAATCCGGGCATCTCTCTCAGCGAAAAAGGGGTCGTCTGGATTTAGGCGGTCAAGAGGCCGCCAGATCCAGGCGGTCAAGGGGGGAAGGGAGGCCAGGAGGTCGCTCGTCTCCGAGAGGATGGCTGCGCATTACGCGCGATCAGGTTTTGCGCGCGCGCGACCCCATGTTGGCGCTGGTGCACGCTGATGTTACGCGCAAGTGCGCGCAGCCGGACCGCACGCAAGAGCATTGACGGTGGGGTCGCACACACGCTTGCGCGCGGCTGGAAGCCATGCGTAGGCGGGGGCACGCTCGAATGCGCTCGACGGTCGGGGCTGCGCTCGTTGGATTCACGATTCACCCGGACCGGTTAAAGGGAATCTCTTCAAGTGCAAAACATGAAAGTTGTAGCTCTTGGTATCTACTTTTCACATAATTTTAAATCACCTCATTTGGTGTCCTACAACTCCCAGAATCTCCGTTCTCTTGGGCTATGTCATAAGGAACCTTAGACAATTTTTTGATAATTTCTTTTCCTATGTTGTTTGCATGAACCTAAAATTTTTGTCATGCATGAGTAGTACTTAGATGGATCTACCATTTAAAATTTCAGAAAATTTTATCAGTAAGGTCCGATTCATGCGGTCTCAACCGTTTGACCAGTGAGAATAAGGCTCCGTTTGGGAGGACTTATTTTCACCGGTGAAGCGGTCATGACCGCATGAACCGAGACTTATTTAAGTCCCGGTTCATACGGTCATGACCGCTTGACCGGTGAAAATAAGTTCTTGGAGCCTAAGTCCCTCCAAAAGAAGCCTTAATTTACTGTGTTATTTTAGAATTTATTAGACTGAGAATTTTATATAAGATGAATAAATTAATAAAAGTCCTAAAAGTAAACTTAATATTATACTCAGAATCAAATTTAAGGATCTACATTGCTTGGCTCATCTCCCAAAATACAAATGAGCGTAAACCCTAGACTCCTCACAAACCAGGTGATAAAAAGCGCAGCTCCTTCCTCACTCCCCCTCCTCTCCCTCCACCGTCTCCTTCGCCGTCGCCGTCTCTCTTCTCTCTCCTCACACCTCTCTCTCCTACGCCGCGCCGCCTCCCACCACATCCCGAACCCCCACGAGATCCACGCCCTTCTTCTCACCGGCGGCCACCTCTCCGCCTCCCCCGCCGCCCTCACCTCCCTCATCTCCCTCTACTCCAAGCTCTCCTCCCCAGCCGACGCACTTTCCGTCTTCCACTCCTCCCCCACCCCGCCCAACCTCTTCGCATGGAACGCCGCCATTTCCGCCCTCTCCTCCAACTCCCTTCCCGCCGACGCTCTCTGCCTATTCCGCCGCCTCCGCTCCGATCCCTCTGTCCACCTCATCCCCGACGGCTTCACCTTCCCCTGCATCATCAGATCACTCTCCGACCTCGGCCATGCCGGCGAGATCCGAAAGATCCACGCCCTGCTCTTCAAATCCGGACTAGATTCCGACGTCTTCGCCTCCAGCGCCATGGTGAACGCCTACTTGAAAATGGGGTTCCCTGAGTTCTCCGTGCAGGTGTTCGACGAAATGCCTGAGAGAGATGTGGTGCTCTGGAACTCCATGGTCAATGGTTTCGCCCAAATGGGGCGGTTTCCGAACGCCAAGGAGTATTTCAACAGAATGATGAAAGCAGGCTTCGCCCCCAGCGGATTCACGGTGACCGGAATCCTGTCGGTGTTCACTTCCATGGCTGATCTCAACGGCGGCAGAAGGATTCATGCCTTCGCACTGAAGATCGGATACAATTCGGATGCCGCGATCCCGAATTCGCTGATTGATCTCTACGGAAAATGCCACGCGACGGACGACGCCCGGGAGATATTTGATTCAATGCCTGTGAGAGATCTTTTCTCGTGGAACTCCATAATCTCCGCTTTCGAGCACTCCGGCGACCACACGGAGGCTCTCGAGATTTTCGGCGAAATGCTGCGCGCCGGAGTTCGGCCGGATTCCATCACCATGGCCGCCGTCCTCCCCGCTTGTTCGCAGGCGGCGGCGCTGGCGCACGGGAGGGAGGCCCACGCCTTCCTTCTTCGCCACGGTATCACCGGCGACGTTTTTGCAGGCAACGCTCTGGTGGACATGTACGCCAAATGCGGGTCTCTGAAGGCCGCCCGTCTGGTGTTCGACGAAATGCCCGATAGAGATAGGGCGTCGTGGAACATCATGATCGATGCATATGCGTCCCACGGGAGGGGAGAAGACGCCCTGGATCTGTTTGCGGCCATGAATCTCCCACCCGATGAGATCACACTCCTCGGGGTTCTATCCGCTTGCAGTCACGCGGGAATGGTGCAGGCGGGGATGATGATTTTTGAGCAGATGGAGGAGACGACGACGCTGACTGCGGAGCATTATCTGTGCGCGGTGGACATGGTGTCTCGGGCGGGGATGCTGGAGAAGGCAGCCGAGATGGCCGCGAAGGCGGAGAGGGCGTGCGGGGCGAAGGGGTGGAGGGCATACATTGCGGCTTGCAAGGAGAGGGGAGAGATGGAGAGGGCGGTGGAGGCTGCTGGGAGGGTGGTGGGGATGGAGCCGGAGGGGAGCGGTGCGTGGGTGATGGCGGCGAATGCGTATGGGTGGGCAGGGAAGTATAAGGAGGTGGAGGATTTGAGGGGGGAGATGTGGCGGCAGGGGGTGAGGAAGGTTCCGGGGTGCAGCTGGGTTGAGGTGGGCGGCCGTGGATGTGCAAACTTTTGTGGCGAACGGAGGCATCCACAGTCAGAGGCCATTTATGATGTGCTTTGTGGGCTTGCCGGCAGGATTAGGGGTTGTGAATGACCAGGATCCTCTCCATTGGAGTGAAATTCACGGTCTAGGGATTCCATGAGTTCATTAATTTCATTCTTTTATATTTTTCTTTTAATCAAAAAATTCTCCACCATTAGATTAAGGCTCTGTTTGGTTGCTGTTGTTGATGTGGCGGCATTGTTTGGGGGGTGAGGAAGGTTCCGGGGTGCAGCTGGGTTGAGGTGGGCGGCCGTGGAGTGCAAACTTTTGTCACCGGCGAACGGAGGCATCCACAGTCAGAGGCCATTTATGATGTGCTTTGTGGGCTTGCAGGCAGGATTAGTGGTTGTTGAATGACCATGGGGTTCCTCTCCATTTGGAGTGAAATTCACGGTCTAGATTTATTTTTTGTTGATTCCATGAGTTCATTAATCTCATTCTTTTATATTTTTCTTTTAATCAAAAAATTCTCCACCATTAGAGTAAATGAGAATCCACACCATGAAATGAATACTATTCATTTCTCCCAAATGGACCGGGAAGCTTGCGAGAGTTAAAATGATCAAATAGATTTAGAATTCTCTTTTTTTCCTTTGATTTAAAAAATTCAAAGTAATGGTAAATAATAATTTTTGATAGTAATTGCTAATAATCAAACAACAACATTAAAGCCTTTATCCCACTATAGTGGGGTCGGCTATATGAATCCTTTGTCGTCATTGTGTCCTATCTTTTGTCATAATCTCACTAATGCCTAAGTACATCATGTCTTTCCTTACAGTTTCATTCCAACTCTTTATTGATCTATCCCTCCCTCATTTAACATGCCTAGTGATTTAGACTCTTACAATGTCTGACGGGTGCATCTAATGGTCTCCTTTGTATGTGTTCAAACCATCTTAGACAAGCCTCTCACATCTTCTCTGTAATTGGTGCTACTCCTGTCTTATCCTTGATATTTTTATTCCTAATTTTATCCAATCTCGTGTTCACACATCCACCTAAGCATTCTCATCTCCGCAACTCTCATTTTTTGCTCATGTACACAATTCATTGTCCAACACTCAGAACCATAGAGCATCGCAGGTCTAATTACAATACAATAAAACTTGCCCTTAAGTTTTAATGGTATTTTACGATCACATAAGATCCCTGATGCACCTCTCCACTTCAACCAACCCCCATTGGATTCTTTGTGTCACATCTTTATCAATACCTCTGTCTTTTTGAACTATTGATCCAAGATATTTAAAACACTCATTACGGGAAATATCTTGATCACTCAACTTAATAACGAAGTCTTTTGTCCTTCTTGTACTACTAAATTTAAGCTTCATATACTCCGTCTTTGCCCTGCTCAAACCTAAAACCCTTCTTTTCTAAAGTATCCCGCCAAGATTCAAGTTTTGTGTTTACACCCTCGCACGTCTCATCAACCGAAACAATATCATCGGCAAACAATAAACACCAAGGTATTGCTTGTTGGATATGTCTAGTGAGCTCATATAAGATACGTGTAAAGAGATAAGGGCTTAAAGTTGAACCTTGATGTAAGCCAACAGTGATAGGGAATTCTTGTGTTAATCCTCCAGATGCCCTCACCCTGTCACTGAATTTATATTCATATCTTTGATTGTGTCAATATATGATATATTTACACTTTTCTCTTCTAAGACTCTCCCCATAAGATCTCTCTTGAAACTCTATTATAAGCCTTCTGAAGATCAATAAACAACATTTGCAAATCTTATTTTCTTTCTCAATAGTTGTCAATGAGTCTCCCCAAGAGATATATAGCTTCCATGGTCGACCTCCCTGGCATGAATCCAAATTGATTCTCTGAGATGTTAGTCTCTCGTCTTAATTTTCTTTCTATTACTCGTTTCTATAGTTTCATGGTATGACTCATCAATTGAATTCATCTGTAATTAACACAATTTTGTATATCTCATTTATTTTTATACAAAGGTACCGAAATATTTTCTCTCCATTGATCTGATATCTTTTTTGACTTCAGTATCTTATTGAAAAACATGTAGGACGCAAAATTCTTTCATTTCCTAAACATTTTCATATTTCGATGAGTATATCGTCTGCTCATAACTGCCTTTTCATTTTTCATCTTATTTAGAATATTTTTTTACGTCTGATACTTGAATTTTACTATAAAACGTTATATTCTTATGCTTCTCTGATTTACTTAATTTTTTCAAATTTAATTCATTGTCATTTTTTTCATTTTTATAGTTGATAAAATATCTTTTTTATCGCTCGTTAATATCACATCAACCGTCAAAACTGTATCTTTCTCATCCATTATAGAGTTGATAAAATTATCTTTTTCATCATAGGTTGGTTTAATTGCTATAATCAAAATTTCAAAAAAAATTACATTCAAATGGAAAGATAAAGTAAGAAGATATTGAATATCATAGTACAATTATTTTTGGGAGGATTTGCATGACTTTGGCTCTTGTTGCGGTGGCAGTGACAATTGGAAAAAAGGTTGTTCAGAAAGTTGTTTTTAAAAAACTACAGGTTGTTTGGAAACTCTCTATTTAGCTGCTTTTAAAAAATGTTTTGCATTTTTTAATAATAAAATGTGTTTTATGTTAATCATTTATAGATAGATATGCAAATATTATATAAATTCTAAGCATGCTACAATCGGTGAACGATGAGAAGCTATCGCGAAGGAAGAAAGTGATAGCGAATGGTTAGCGCGTGATTTTTTAAACCCTCAAATAGAAGAGAAAAAGTTGAAAGCACGGTGCGCTTTTTAAAAATTCATGTTGGACCAGCTGTTAAAAAAATTCATGTTGAACACCTTAAAAAGTGCGGTGGCGGTGAAAATAATTTTTGTCACCACCACCATTGTCCCAATCAAGGGAGAATTTTAGGTACACGTGAGTACCTAGAGGAAGGTGCAAATGCACTTTTTAGGCGTCGGATTTGAGATCTGGCCGTCAGCATTAAAGGGAGCAAAAAAACATTTAAAAAAAAGACAAGATTTTTGTTGATCGGACGGCGGGCCTCGCAGATCGGGCGGCTCGCAATGCACGCGAGTACCTTCCTCTGGGTACTCGCGTGTACCTAAAAATTTTCCCCCAATCAGAGCCTTCATCATAGCCATATTTGAAGTGTGATTTATTCTTTCTATTGTGCCCAATGAATTGTGATTCTCTTCTTTGGAGGCAAATAGATATCTCTGTTTTATGGTTCAGATTAGTTTTTTTTTCATCGGATTGATTTAAGTAATCTCAAAAATTTTTTTTCATTTTCTTAATATTTTAAAACCAATCTATGCCGGTCCTAAACCCAGATGAAAAATGATGAGGGCTGTATTGGATAGACGGCTAACGTAAAATTAATCACCCTTATGAATATGAATCATTTGAAAAATTACGAATGAGATAAAAAAACTTGAATGTTGGATGTTGTAAAGACAATATTTTACACCCTTATATAAATATATATGATGTAAATTGTACCATTTGATCTCAAATGGAGAGGATCTCTATCGTCATATCATAACATTGACGAGATTCAAACATGCCCCACAACCTCGGCTCACTTTTATCAATAAAAGTCTATATACGGTGGGATCACAACATTTAGGCTCTGTTTGGCGCGGCGTTTTTGAAGCAGCACACCGCTGATTCTGCCACCGCCGCGCCAAACAAATTTAGAAGGGGGGGGGGGGTGGCATTAGCCACCGCTCTTTTGAGCGGTGGCCGGTGTTTTCTGAGTCGCGGAATCCCTTCCGCGACTCAGAAAACGCAGCAGCGCTGCAGCCCTGCTGCCATATAAACAACACTGCAAACGCTGCTCTTCCAAACAGATTCACAAATTATGGCACCACTCTGCAAAACAGCTGATTATTCCACCACTGCTTCCCACCACTGCTTCTGCAGTCGCTGCAGCTGAGCCAAACAGAGCCTTACTCGCATTCTTCAGACAAAAATTTTTAAAGACATTTTGAACCTCTCGATCATGCTGTTCGATGTGCTTCGGGGTCTTCTGCAAATCACTCCTCTCGACGGCTTCTATAAAGCTCGGCCATTACTCATATCAAAAGTTTTTGGTCCCTCCATTATCAATGAGGCACATCATTCACATCTTGTTGCATCTCCCCACAGCTCATTTTTCGGCACAAACACAAATCTCTTCTCTCAAATGGTTGCAATTGGTACTTTTTTTTTGGAACAAAATTGAACCGAAGAAAATGCTTCAATTCGGTTTGCTTTTAACAAATCATTACTAAATA
Organism: Platanthera zijinensis; assembly: GCA_039513925.1. NCBI lineage: Eukaryota > Viridiplantae > Streptophyta > Magnoliopsida > Asparagales > Orchidaceae > Platanthera > Platanthera zijinensis. The sequence goes on from CM077093.1 coordinate 38,524,427, forward strand.
AATCTGCTTACAAAATTAATTATTATTTTGCAACAAACAATGAAATCAAAAGAATATTTATGATCACTATTAATTACCCAACTTTTTCAAGAAGTCAATTTAACTGTATGTTGAACTCTTCCACTCCTCTCAGTTTATATTTCATAACACTCGCGAGAATACTTCTCTACAAGGAAAGACAAGATGCATTTAGGCATTAGTGAGATCATGAGTAAAGATAGGGCACAATGACGAGAAAAATCTATATAGCCGATCCCACTATAGCGGGATAAAGGCTCAAGTGTTGTTGTCGTTGTTTGTTGTTTAGGGTGAGAAGTAAATTTTTGAGGTGAAAATTTTGTATTTCAAAAGAAAAGAGAGGTGCAACCTATAATTTTGTAATTTAAGTGAAAAGTCTCGGTAAATGGCCATTCAGAGAATGCACCAAGGCTCCGTTGGGGGGACTTATTTTCACCGGTCAAGCGGTTATGACCGCATGAACCAGACCTTAATTAAGGCATAGTTCATGAGATCATAACCGCTTGACCGGTGAAAATAAGTCCCCCCAAACAGAGCCCAAATCATATTTAGAAACTCAACGTCAAGGTACAATAACCATCACATAAACGCCGTTTGGTGCGGGTCTTTTGCTCTGGTGAGTTTGAACAAAAATGTCACCATCATAGAATGCATGTTTGGCAAGACAATGACCATGACCGCCATCAAGAAAAGAAAACTAGTTTTGAACATAAAATTGGATGTAATTCTTTAGGTCAAGTTGGCCGTGACCGCCACCACCACATCAAATGGAGCCATAATAAAAAATTTAAGAGGTTGAGAGTCTGAGAGCTTGCAAGATCGAGACCGTCCAATTAAATATTAGTTAATTACAATTGAGCTCACGGGTCGATTCCCGGGAATGGAACCCCAAGGACAGGAACTGCCCCTAAGGTTCAAATTCTTTATAACATGCATGTGCAAAATTCCCCCTCTTTTGTGCAAGTGTGCTATGAAATGTAAACTTATGGGGGACATTTTTGTAATTTCAAAACATAAGGAGGTGCAACTTGTAATTTTGCAAATTTAGAGGGAGGTCCCAATAAATGACCATATGTTTTAATAGCTCACATGACTTTGCACATGTATAAAAATACAGAACATTTTTTTTCTCTCAAAGCTTAAGAATCAATAGATAAGCGCGAAAACAGCCTCAAATTTAATTTAACGAACCATTTACTTGAACGAATCAACATAAAATCGTGTCACCCTACAACAAGCCGACTCAACTCGAGATCGACACTGAATAATTTCAACATCCATAGAAACTGATGTTTAAAGCCATGATGAAAGAGAGGACAAAATTGTAGAACTAAGAAAAATACATAAAAATACGGAGAAGCTTACTACAATATTGCATGGGATTTCTCCGAGAAATTCAGATTCGTTTTTCTTCAGCTTCCTATCAAATTCCTTTTTTTCGTGGTGTTCATGTAGGGCTTTAAAACCCACTCGTCATTGGCCTTTGCCTGATCAATCGTCGCAAGCTTGATCTGTCGGATGAAGCGATATGGGATGATCAGAAATATTCACAAGCAGTTGGTGGTGTGTGATGGGGGGGGGGGGGGGGGGGAGAGAAGCATTTACTAGCATTGTACAAAAGACTATAAAGGTTTCTTGACGCGGGAATATATTCTTAGCACATCCCTTCACATGTAGGGTCTTTGACCTCTAATATGCGGACTTCTGTGTTAATTGGGCGATGAAGTAGTGGGTTATGTTAGAACCCAAGTATCTAACCCCAAAACCATTGGTTATAGGTAGAGAGGACCATGATCTACATTAATGCACGAGTTTTAATGAATTTCGTGATGTGAGACTATATCTTCAACACGAAGAGTATGATTTTCGGCCTCGAATGCATGGGCTTCTTTTTTTAATTGGCTGACGTGGTAATCGGTCGTAAGGTCTAACATGCTCTGATGAACCTAAGCATGAAACTTAAAAACCATTTGGCTAGCTATAAATGGAGGGCTCTAGAATCTATATATTAAGCATGCAAAACTATATTAGTTCTCCAATGCAGGATTATATTCTCAACACACACACACTGCATTCAGTGCTTACCTGATATAGCCGAAGCTCAAATCGAGGGCCGACCTCCCTCAATTCAACTGATTTGGCGCCACCTTGTTTCTCATAGACGTGGTGCCTGCATGTATAAAGAAGAGACTAAAATAGCTGTACATTTTCTTCATCTTTACTCATATTCTTGAGTGATATTCTGGTAGAAATTTCCACATCCTATTTATTTTCTACACCTTTACATAGTAAGCAGAATAACATTAAGGGTCCGTTTGGCGTGCCGGTTTTGCTCCGGTGAGTTTAGACAAAAGCGTCACTTTCATACAAAATGTGTTTGGCATGACAACAATTATGACCGCCATCAAGTAAAAAACTAATTTTGAACATAAAAGTGGATGAAGTTCATTAGGTGAGGTTGGTGTTTACGAACGACGGTTCATAACCATCACGTACATGACCGCCACCACCGTGCCAAACGGACCCTAAATCAGTTCTAATTACTAGATGATAATTCATCTCTTCAGACAAAAAAATAATAGTACTAACCTGAAGGAGATGTAATCAGAACGATTAGCAAAAGTAAGTATTCGTTTGGTGTCTGGCTTAGGAACTGGGAAAAGATGTTTAAGAATGTTGGATGTCCTTTGACCAAGCTGCATAATATCATGTTAAGAAGGTTTAATTAGTAAAGATCAGACATCAATATTGTGTAAAATACCATGACAGTACAATTCTACCAATCTAAAGTCTCAAGACACTTTTGACATTCAATTTAGGCTCCGTTGGGGAGGAGTTATTTTCACCGGTCAAGCGGTTACGACCGCATGTACTGGACCATAAGGGACTTATTTTCACCGGTCAGGCGGTTACGACCGCATGTACCGGACCTTAATTAAGGTCCGATTCATGGAGTGGTAACCGCTTGACCCGTGAAAATAAGTCCCCTCAAACGGAGCCTTAGTCAACAATAAGTACATGAACTATTAACATGACTAGCCACTTGGACATATGTAGGCAACGTAGCACTTCTTATTTCTATTTGCTTGATGATGCAGCAAATGGACGTTTCTAGTTACCTTTTTTTTATAGCTGCATCACAATGTTATGTGAATGGTGCAGAGTTGTGAATTTAAGTGTGGTATGTAATACTTACATTTATATGTGTAGTGTTTTCCGAAGAATTTTCTTTCGCGTATGTAGAAAACATCACACACTCGGAAAAATTTGTAAACCTTGCATATACTTATTGTGTGTGTAAATACAACTATGAATACATATATATAGGGAGAGAAGAGAGGGAAGAGTCCCAATTTCAAGATGTGGGAGTACTACAAGTAGAGGAGGAAGGCCTAAGATGGGCCCTTAAATGGGCCATTACATGTTCTTTTCTAACACTCACCCGCAAGCTGGAGCGTACAAGTCGTAGGCACCCAGCTTGGATAAGAACTGATAAAAAAGAGCACTTGGCAAAGCCTTAGTGAGAAGATCGGCAACTTTGTCAGTAGCCAGAACATGTTTCAGTTCCAGCTTCTTCATTTGAACCTTTTCCCTAACGAAGTGACTGTCAACTTCAATGTGTTTCGTTCTTTCATGAGCGACAAAATTCTTGGCTATGTGAATCGCAACTTGACTGTCACAGAGTAGGGTGGCTGGTGAGGAAAGTTTTACTCCCATATCACTTAGGAGACTCTCAAGCCATGTGAGTTTAGATATAATAACGTCATTGAACGGTACTCAGCCTCGGTCGAAGATCTAGCAACAACAGCCTTGTTTTTACTGCGCCAGGTAACAAGATGATCTCCAAAGTAAGTGCAAAAATCGTTGGTGGAACGCCGATCATCCAGGGAACTAGCATAATCGGCATCTGAATATGCTATCAAGGTTGGAGTAGAGGAGGAAGTTTGTATACTAGCCCTTGACCATGAGCATTCTTCAGGTATCGCAGAATGCGTTCAACAACCTATAGATGTGACACCTGAGGAGAATGCATAAATCTGCTGACAACCCCAACAATAAAGGATATGTCAAGTGTTGTGATGGTTAGATATATCATTTTCCGCCAACTGTCGAAAGTACTCTGGGTTCGGAAGAAGAAGATCTTCATCAAAGACATGAGCACACAGCTTATGAATGACATCCATAGGGGTGTTAGCTGGTTTGCATCCAGAATATACAACATCCTGAAGAAGATCGAGACAATACTTCCGTTGAGATAAGACAAGGCCATCAGGACGTCTTGCGATTTTAAGGCCAAAAAGGATCGAAGGTTCCCTAGATCTTTCGTTTGAAAAACAGAATTGTGGTGTTGTTTGACCATTTTGGATCCCTTTTGAATCATCTCCTGTGATTAGGATGTCATCGACATACATCAAAAGAAGAATTGTTCTTGTTTTGCCATGTCGAGTGAACAGAGAAAAATCAGCCGAGCTCCGAGTAAAGTTGACCTCCCGAACAACCCTGCTAAACTTATCGAACCAAGCCCGAGGAGATTGTTTGAGATCAAAAATTGATTTCTTAAGGAGGCAAACTTGCGACTCCCCCGTGGTCTCAAACCCGGGAGGCTGTCGCATGTAGACAATTTCTTGTAGATCGTCATTGAGAAAGACATTCATGATATTAAGTTGATGTAAGGGCCAGTGACGGTGTACAACAATGAAGAGAGAACACGAGTTGTGTTGAGCTTGGCCATTGGAGAGAATGTTTCCTCATAATCTAGACCCTGTTGTTGAGTAAAGTCACGTGCCACCAGACGGGCCTTAAGTCGATCAATCGTCCCATCAGGTGCATGCTTGATAACAAAGATTCATTTACATCCAATAGTAGTCTGTCCTGGAGGAAGAGAAACCAGATCCCAAGTCTGATTAACCCAGAGGGCCGTCATTTCTTCGTCCATGGACGCCCGCCAGCTCGGATGTTGAAGAGCCTCCTGCACAGAGTTAAGTACATAAATAGAGGATAATGAGGTAGCAAAGATGTGAAGTGCAGGGTTCATGCGATGTAATGAGACATAATTTTCCAGGGGATGGGCTGTGGAGGTAGAAGTCGGGTCGACAGATCGCGGAGTGCCAGAGGTTGGAGCCGACTGCAGTGGGGCGACGGAGCGGAGAGGTCGTCAAGTATAGACACAAAGAAGAGGGGGTGGGTTGGTGGAGACCCGGAGTTGGAAGGGAACGAGTGGATATGGTGGAGGAGACGGAGCTAATGGTGGTGGAGGAGATGTTACGGGGATGACAGGTCGTGGTAAGGGTGATGATGGTGGAGAGGACGGCGGAGGGAGAAAAAATGGTTGATCTTCCAGAAAGGTAACATCAGCTGAAACAGTCACTTTGTGGTTAGTGATAGAGTAGCAAACATACCCTTTTTGAGTACGAGAATAACCAACGAATATATGTTTGGCCGTCCGAGGATCGAGCTTGTCGATGGAAGGACCAAGTAAGTGAACATAGTAGGTACATCCAAATACTCGAGGTGTTAGGGGAAATGGGGGTGTGGAGGGAAAGAGGAGGCTGAACGGGGGGTGTTGTCGAGGAGGGAGGATGGCAATCGGTTAATGAGATAGCACGTCATCGAAACTGCAAAGTGTCAATATGTCTTGGGAACATGCATTTGAATCATGAGTGAACGAGCAACATCAAGAAGATGTCTGTTTTTACACTCAGTCACACCATTTTGTTGGGGAGTATAAAGCACATGACGTTTGATGAATAATTCCGAACTCAGAGTAGAGGTTATCGAACTCATGGCTTGTGTATTTGCGAGCATTATCTGTCCGGAGTGTTTTGATTTGGTTGGAGAATTGAGTATGATTTTCAAGAACAAAAGCTCGAAAAACACGAGGGAGCTCAGAGCGATCACGAAGTAAATACAACCATGTCATGCGAGAATAATCATTAATAAAGGTGAGAAAGTAACGATAATCAGAAATACTTGTTACTTTATACGAGCCTCAAATATCAGAATGTACTAACATAAAAGGAACAGAGCTCCGGGTATAATGTGGAGGATAAGAGGAACGATGTTGTTTCTCCAAAATACAGGAATCACAAGTAAAAGTGGGAAGATGAACATCTGGAAGAGCCATCTTGAGAACAGGAAGAGGAGCATGTCTAAGACGCCGATGTCAGTCAACAGAGGAGACAAAAGAGAGAATGGTGGGGGAAGACATCGAGAAGGTAGAGACCGTTTTGCAGTCGTCCTTTACCAATGATATTCTGCGTTTGTTGGTCCTGCATTAGAAATGAAAAAGAGGTGAATGTGACGGAGCAATCAAAATCATTAGTGAGGCGACTAACAGAAAGTAAATTAAATGGAGAGCCCTGGGACATGGAGGGGCCGAGCGAAGAGAAATCTACTGACTTAGAGGTATATTAGCAGAGCCGGAGACAGGAGTGGTGTTGTCATTGACTATAGTGATAAACTTGGAGATTCAGAGAGTCCAAGTATTGAGGTGGCTTCAAGGAGGTGATATGATGAGTAGCACCAGAGTCCACTATCCAAACGCAGGCTAGTAAAGAGACAAGCGATACCTTCATGAGAGACGGAGGCAACAGAGGCAGATGAGTTGTGGAGCAACCCTTGAAGTTATTGGAGCTGGAGGCGGACTTCATCAAGATCAGCCCGAGAGGCAGAAGAGCTGAGGGCGGCAACATAAGCAGTTGGACGATGAGGCAAACCATGCTTTCGATAAAAGGTGGCCTCAAGGTGTCTATCTTTTCCACAGAACGAGCACTTAGGCTGTGACCGACTATTTCGGCCCGTAGGGGTTGATGCTGAATCCAGACCTCGACCAACGACTTGGACCGAGCGACAAAAGATGTTAGGTCAACAGCACTTCCTGAATCAAGGGATTGAAGATCGGTGATGATATCGTACAATTGTTGGAGACTATCCTTGTCAGAGTATAGAGAATGAAGCTCATCCCACATCGCCTTGGTCGTCCCATGATACATGGTCATGCGGTACGGTTCGCCATCAAGGGAGTTGAGAAGCCAAGTCAGAACACGACACATCATCACGCAGCCACTCATCAGTAGGTGCAGAAGGAGTATCCCTAGTGAGATGATGCAGAAGTCCCTTGGACTGAAGGACTCGGCGAACAGAATGCACCCATTCAACAAAATTCTTCTTCCCAGTAAGGGAGATGGTGGTGATTCTTAACTCATCACACAGTTCAGGAGCAGGGACCAAGCAAACTGAAGAATTAGAATCAGTAGAAGAATCCATGGTAACACGACCTGGCGGCAAGGAAAGCGGCTAGGCAGGCAGGGCGGACAGAGCAAACAGAGCGGACAGACACAGCAACAGCTAACCCGGCGGACTGTCAAGACACATGCGGTTAAGAACAACAACGGCTAGGCAAGAGCGCAGTGAGCAGGAGATAAGACGTGGCGACTAGAGAAAATACTTGACCGCAACGGCTAGAGAGATAGACTGGGCGATCAAGAAAGAACCGCAGGTAGGATGAATCTGATTCGGGCAGCAAGAACCAGGCTGCGATCAAGCGGCTAGGAAAAAAAGAAGACCGCAGCGGCCAGAGGAGAAGAGGCTAGCGAACAACAGCAGGAGGCCTGACAGAGAGAGCAATCAACGAGCAGACCGCGCGACAAGAGCAGCAAGATCAAGCTGCGATCAAGCGGGTAGGGACAAAAAGACTGCAGCGGCTAGAAGAGAAGCGATCGGCGAACAATAGTAGAAGGCCTGGCAGAAAGAACAATCAACGAGCATCTGCGCGACAAGAGTCCAATCGAACGCAAGAAGCTGATCGCGAATAAGGCGGGGCGGTCTGGCTAGTAACGAGAAGTGGAAGATGTGACCGCAGCGGCTAGAAGAGAAGAGACCGACGAGAAGCAATAGGAGGCCGATAAAAGCGAGCAGACGCGCGACAAGAGTTGAATCGAACGCGATAAAAGCGAGCAGACCGCGCGAAGAAGGCGGGACCCGGTCTGGCTAGTAACAAGAAGTAGAAGCCGCCGGTAGCTGCGAGAAGAGACCGAAGCCGGTCAGAAGAGAAGTGGGGCCCAGAGAAATCCCTATAAAGGGAGTGAGACGGGGAGGAGATGGGCAGTAGGGAGAGAAAGAAGGGAGGGAAGCAGATAGAAAACAAATTAACTGCAAGGTGTGCGGTAAGAGAGGAGAAGAGAAGTGGATGCCACGAGATAGGAGAAGAGGCGGCTAACAAAGGAGAGACCTCTCGGATAGGAAAACCACAGAGATGGTTGCAGTTAGAAATTCAGAAACCACACGGAGGGATCGCTACCTCTGATACCATGTAGAAAACAACACACGCACTTGGGAAAAATTTGTAAACCTTGCATATACTTCTTGTGTGTAAATACAAGTATGAATACATATATATAGGGAGAGAAGAGAGGGAAGAGTATCAATTTCAAGATGTAGGACTATTACAAGTAGAGGAAGAAGGCCTAAGATGGGTCATTACATGTTCTTTTTTAACAACGTATTACTCCAGGGCCACTTCTCCATTTTAACAATCCATACTTAGCTAAAGAGGTTTATTCATATTTAAAATTGGCCGGAAAATGAAAGAAAAAAGGAAAACGAGGGAGATATTGGTGGTGGTAGCTGGAGGCCGGAAAAGTTTTCTGATGATCACAGGAAAATTGAATAAAGGAATGATATTGTAGAAAAAGATGCAAGGAACCTTGTAGGCTATATTTCTTGTAAAAACAGTAAGAATGAATACACTTATATAGGAGGAGAGGAGGAGAAAAACCCCAAGACTAACAATGTGGGACTAAACCTAAGACAAATGTGGGCTCATAAATGGGCCACAATTACAATGGATTTTTACACATTTTTTCACTATCTTCTAACACTCCCCCGCAAGCTGGAGCATACAAATCGTAAGCACCAAGCTTGGATAGAAACTGTTGGTACAATGGCCGAGGTAGAGCCTTGGTAAAGATGTCAACAACTTGCCTGGAAGCTGGAACATGTTCCAATTCAAGTTTCTTCAGTTGCACCTTCTCCCGAAAAAAGTGACAGTCAACCTGAATGTGTTTTGTTCGCTCGCGGAACACATGATTCTTTGTAATATGTATAGCTGTCTGACTGTCGCAGAATAGAGCAAAAGGTGAGGAGAGTTTGACACCCAAGTCACAAAGAAGGCTTTCTAACCAGGTAAGTTCAGACACGACAGCAGTCATAGCACGATACTCTGTTTCAGCAGAAGAGCGAGCAACAACCGATTGCTTCTTGCTGCGCCATGTGATGAGATTTCCTCCAAAATAGGTACAGAAACCAGTGGTGGATCGTCGATCGTCAAGAGAGCTCGCATAATCAGCATCAGTGTATGCAACAAGGGATAAGGAGAAGGATGGCTTGTATACCAACCCCCGTCCCGGGGTAGCTTTCAAGTACCTGAGGATGCGTGCAACAGCCTGCAGATGAGATGTTCTTGGTGAATGCATAAAGCGACTTACCACTCCAACAACAAATGAGATATCGGGCCTGGTGACAGTTAGGTATATCAGTTTTTCCACAAGGCGTCGATAATATTCAGGATTTGTAAGTAGAGAATCTGATTCGGCTCCATGAGCACTTGGCTTGTGGTTGACATCCATAGGAGTTTCTGCAGGTTTACATCAGGAATAACCAGCATCCTGAAGAAGGTCAAGACAATATTTTTGTTGAGATAGGACCAGACCATCCGGTCATCGAGCAACCTCAAGTCCAAGGAAGTACCGAAGGTTTCCCAGATCTTTTGTTTGGAAGACAGAGTTTAAGTGTTGTTTGATCTGTTGCATCCCGATCGAGTCATCGTCAGTGATCATAATATCATCCACATAGACTAGAAGAATTACCGTCTATGTTGTTTGATGACGTGTAAAAAGAGAGAAGTCAGCAGAGCTCCGCTGAAAACCAATATCACGAACAACCTTGCTAAATTTTTCAAGCCAAGCTCGAGGGGACTGTTTGAGACCATAGATAGCTTTCCACAGTCGGCACACCCTAGACTCCCCCGTGGTCTCAAACCCGGGAGGTTGGTTCATGTAGACCGTCTCTTGGAGATCACCATTAAAAAAGGCATTTTTAATGTCCAGTTGATGTAGAGGCCAGCACCGGTGAACAGCAAGAGAGATAAGAACCCGGACAGAATTTAGCTTGATGACCGGGGAGAAAGTCTCCTCATAGTCCAAGCCTTGTTGCTGAGTGAACCCACGAGCCACAAGACGGGCTTTGAGGCGATTGATAGACCCATCTGGAGCATGTTTAATGACAAAGATCCATTTACAACTAACACAGGACTGGGCAGACGGAAGAGGTACCAAATCCCAAGTATGATTAGCCCACAGGGTTGACATCTCAGCTTCCATGGCCGTACGCCACCCAGGGTGTTGAAGAGCCTCCTGCACAGTGTTAGGTAGAGAAATAGAGGAAAGAGCAAGAACAAATTTTCGCAAAGGAGGAGAGAGCCGATGTAGGGAAATATAGTTGGTCATCGGATTAGCCGTTGAGGTGGGGGCAGGGTCAGCTGGCCGCAAGATCGTACTGGTAGACGGTAGCAGTGGCTGGGCTCCGAAATTTGGCGAGTGTAGACACGGATGAGAGGTGGTTTGGTGGCTGGCGGATTGGTTGATGGTGGTGTGGGAGCTGGTGAGTCGGAAGAAGAGGAGGTAAAGAAGTCGTGACCGGAATAGTAGGACGAGGCACAGGTTGTCCACAAGAAGGTATTGAAGTGGAGGATAGAAAGAGTTGGTCTTCCAGAAAAGTAACATCAGCGGACACCACCACTTTTCGGGCGATAGGAGAGTAACACACATACCCTTTTTGAGTCCGAGAGTACCCTACGAATATACACTTGGTTGCACGGGAGGCAAATTTGTCCGTAGGTGGACCAAGGTTATGGACATAGCAAGCTCATCCGAACACCGAGGTGGGAGAGGAAACATAGATTGAGAAGGAAATAAGAGGCTAAATGGAGTGACGAAGTTGAGAACGGAGGAAGGTAGGCGATTGATGAGGTGACAGGCAGTCGACACTGCAAAGTTTCAGTAGTCGATGGGTACCTTCATCTGGAGCATTAAGGAGCGGGCAACGTCAAGGAGATGTCGATTTTTCCGCTCAGCAACATCATTTTGCTTAGGAGTGTAAGCACAAAATGTTTGATGTATAATGCCAAATTCAGCACAAAGAGCAGCGAACGTTCGGCTTGTATATTCCCGTGCATTGTCAGTGCGGATAATTTTAAGCGGGGAAGAGAACTGAGTTCGAAGTTCAGTAACGAACGTGCAGAATATAGAGGGGAGTTCGGTACGATCCCGTAGTAAATAGAGCCATGTCACCCGAGAGTAATCGTCAATAAAAGTTACAAAGTAGCGACACTCAAATACACTAGGGACTTTATAAGGGCCCCAAATATCAGAATGAACAATGGATAAAGGAGTACTACTCTGATTACAGACAAGACTGAAAGAGACTCGATGTTGTTTACCAAAGATACATGACTCACACAAAAACTCATGCAAGGAGACATCCGGAAGAGCTTGCTTCGGAATCTGTAGGGGAGAATGTCCAAGCCGACGATGTCACTCAACTGAGGATACGACAGACATGGTAGAAAGAAGGACATCCAGAAGATAGAGCCCATGAGACAGTCATCCGCTACCAATAATATTCCGCGTTTGCTGATCCTGCACAACAAAAGAAGATGGTGAGAATGTAACATGACAATCAAGGTCCTGAGTAAGTCGGCTAATAGAAAGCAAGTTGAATGGAGAGCCCGAAACATGAAGAACCGAGGTTAAGGAGAGGGTGGGTGTGAGTTGGATATCAGCAGCTCCTGAAACAGGTGTGGAGTCACCATTGGCAACAGTAATGGACTTGGGATGAGGAGTAACCAAGTATTGCGACGGCTTCTGACAAGTAATGTGGTGGGTGGCACCAGAGTCCACAATCCAGTGGGAGCTTCGAGATAGACAGGTTATACCTTCATTTGCAATGGAGGCCACGGAGCCCGAGGAGCGGGCAATTACCCCTTGGAGTTGTTGGAGCTGGATGCGGATAACATCAATATCGGACTGAGCATTTGAAGACGTCGAAGGAGTAGGCAAGGACAGAGACTCGGCCTTTGTAGAAGCAGCAAGGTGGGGTGGCAGACCATGCTTACGATAGCAGGTAGCCTCCAAATGATTCTCCCGACCGCATAAAGTGCATTTAAGGGGGGGTTTTCTAGTACGTCCTCTGCCCCGAGACGAATGACGACCCCCGCGGGTCGAGGTACCACGGGTGGAGGGATGTGATGAAGGTAACTGGAGCAGAGCTGGAGAGGGAGGCAGAGGAGCCTCGGGTGGTGGAGTGACCTTCAGAAGCATGGAGCAAACATCAGAGAGAGTAGTGGCAGAGGAGAGTATCTGAGCTCGAACACTGTGCACATGCGGAGGAACCCTTGCCATCATCATGACAATCCCAACAGCTTCTTTCTGTGCCCGTTGGGCACCCAAATCAGTAGTAGGCGGCTGGTGTTGTATCCATGTCTCAACAAGAGTCTTGACCTTGACAACGAAGGAAGTCATATCGCTAGGTATCCCGGGATCAAGGGATTGAAGATCAGTGATGATGTCGAACAAATGCTGGAGGTTGTTTTGGCCAGAATAGAAGGAGTGGAGTTCCTCCCACATGGACTTAGCCGTGTCATGATACATGGTCATCCTGTATGGCTCAGTATCCATGGAGTTGAGGAGCCAGGATTGCACACGGCCGTCATCACGAAGTCATTCGTCATTTGGAACGGTAGGAGTAGCCCGGGTCAGGTGATGGAGCAGCCCTTTGGTCTGGAGCACACGACGAATTGAATGGACCCATTCTACAAAGTTCTTTTTTTCAGAGAGAGATATAGTGGTAACCCTGAGTTCATCTCGAGGTTCCGTGGCAGAGGAAGCAGCTCGAGATGGTAGAGAAGTACCAGCGGACTCGCCAGAAGCAGTGGTTGAATCCATGAAGCCGCAGCGGACAGAGAGCAGAAGCAAGGGTAAAACATGGCGGACTGAGCTAGCCGCACGGTCTCGGACAACAGTAGGTGGAAGCCTGCAGCAGAGAAATGCGGAGCGGAACAGAAATTAGGCTGCACGGTCTCGGTGATACAACACCAGCAGCAACGCCGGCAAGTGACCGCGACCAAGATGTGAAGCCTGCAGTGGGTTGAGAGGCCGCAACGGATTGGGAGGCCGCAGCGGATTGGGAGGCCGCAGCGGATTGAAAGGCTGCAGCGGCTAAGGGAGAGAACCCGCAGCCGGAAGAAACCGGGCGAAGAGAAAGCAAAGCCGCGCGGTCTCGGTGTGGATACACCAGCGGTAAGAGACCGTGACCAAGGTGCAGAGCCCCAGCGGGTAGAGAAGCCGCAGAAAGAAGAGAGGGAAAAACTGCAGCGACTTGAGCACGGGAAGCCGCAACGACTTACAACAGGGAAACCGCACGGTCTCGGCGAGAAAACCAGCGGCACAGAAAGGTGCCACAACCAAGATGCGGTGGGCGCAGCAGGACGGAAAGCCACAGCGAGAAGAGGTCGCTTGCGAGATATAATCAGCGGGTAAGGAGGCAACGGTTAGGGAAGAGCCCGCAGCGGGAAGCGAGAACAACTCGCAGCAGGTAGCGAGAACAGGCCGCAGCGGGTAGCGAGAATAGGCCGCAGCGGGTAGGGAGAAAACGGGTAGGGTTGCGGCGGGTAGAGAAGAAGCGGGAAGGGCCCGCAGAGCAGACCGCAAGAGGATCGAAGGAGACCGCCCGGTCAAGGAAAAAGGGGGCCCACAAGCCGAGAGGTCTATAAAAGGGAGTGGGGGGGGGGCGGAGAAGGGAAGACAGAGAGAGCAAGAGGAGCGGATAGAGGCACAAACCACGCGGGAAGCCACGGTTTGAGACCAGAAGAGGCCGCCCGATTAAGCCGAAGAACCCGACGGACAGGTCGGACCGCTGCCTCTGATATCATGTAGAAAAAGATGCAAGGAACCCTGTACGCTGTATTTCTTGTATAAACAGTAAGTATGAATACACTTATATAGGAGAAGAGGAGGAGAAAAATCCCAAGACTAACAATGTGGGACTAAACCTAAGACAAATGTGGGCTCATAAATGGGCCACAATTACAATGAGCTTTTACACATTTTTTCACTATCTTTTAACAGATATGAAGGGGAGGGTGGTGGAGAGTGGCCGACCTAGGTAGAGGGGAGTAAGGGGTGGTCGGCCAAGGGGGTTGGGGGTGAAGGTGTAGTGGTTCCATGGCAAGGGAGTGGAGGGAGGGCTGCCGGCAAATGGTGGGTGGGGGGAAGAGATGGCCGGCCAAGGAGAAGGGAGGGGTCAAATACAAGCTTCAGCACTTGGGTTGTGTCGTCGGCACCAGGTAATCAAAAGGAAAGCCTTCTCTTTCACTCCATTTTCAATGCCTCAAATATGATCCATCTACCCCTTTATATAAACTATGGGAGGGACCATGGACGGTCGAGATCCTCTGATCCTTGTAGGTTGTAGCCTAAAAAACATAAAATAAGAAAAAAGTAGAACGAAAAATCATACAATCGGTGATCCGCTCGTTATGAGCGGCTCCGATCGTCACTAAGCCAAACATGTCGTATGACCGATCCCCATCACAAAGTATTCAATCTACACCACAAGAAGTCTTTAGTACCAACCTTTACACCACAATCAGAAATATCACATCAAGAAACTTTATTTTCACTTCTCTAAAGAAAGAAAATGATATTTATTTAGCCACTTACATCCTCTATTTGAAGGAAGCCGGATTATGATGTTGAGCTTTACTTTCTCTTTTACAGATCTGCCAGAGAAAGCTTGGAACCCGAAGCCAGCCTTTATCAGAGTGAGTGGTACCGTTCTTTAGTTGATTGAACTAGGCCTTTCCATAACTAGAGGAGTCGGACCTAGCCTAGAGATGTTTAGTCGAATCCGTTTGATAGCCTCCATTCCCACAGCACCCCTCAATGGCTCTTCAACCATTGGAACCGCTGCCGCTTCCTCCCTTCCCAACACCCCTTCATTCTCCCACTATCGACCACGGTGCACCCCCCCCCCCCCCCCCCCAATATCCCCCACTTCTTCTGATTTGCACTGGTTTCCCTCCCATCAACACTCCTTTGGACAAGTCTATGACAGAGGCTCCACATAGGGCTCGCCAACCATTCACACGGAGCCACATGCTTTTTCTGCTCTCCGCCGTTTCTTGGAGACCCCCACTTGTCAACTCTATGAAAAATCCCGACTAATCTTTTCCAACATCTCTCAAACCCACTATTACTCTACCCTCACATCTTGCCACTCTCCCACCACGACCAGACTTATCACTAGCTACTCCTCATCGACCTAATGTATAGCCCCACGACCCTCGTTCAGGATCTGGTTGGGTTTCCTCCATCATTCTTCATAGCATCCGACCACCGACTGAGGCCCTGACCAAACTAGCGTGCACCTCGTTCGACCTTGCGAATGAGATATTTTGTGGGCGTGACATTAATTAACCTCTTGGGCTGTCCCATGTCGATTTCTACGCCCGCTTCGGTCACATGTATCACAAATCGACAGCAACCAGTGCACTATGACATCTCTACGCTCCTGATGTTTCACCTAATCCGCCCACCAGAGAAGGTGCCCGAGTCTTGATGACGTTTGCAACAGTAAGGGAAGGTGCACCGACTTTTGTCGTCAGTAATAATAAAACGGGAAGAAACTTCTGAGTATTGAGTCTCTCGCGGAGCACAGAAAGTTGGATTCAACGTTTAAGAGAGAGTTGAGATCGAAGTCTCTTATAATCAAATTTACGGAGGGGGGGGGAGTTAGTTTCGCATAATCTAAAACAAGAAAATAGACTTAAACTAATGCGGGTCGCAGACACCGCTTCGCACCTCCGCGGTCGCTGACCTCCACTTCACTTTTCAACAGGTCGTCGGCCTCCGCTTCGCAACAACATTCGTTCCTACACTACGCAACGCAGCCACTTCTTCGCAACACAACAATCACAAAATGAGAAAGGAAAACAAAAACCACAAGCGCTAGGCCAACTAGGCTACTCCAAATAAATGGACTTAGAGAGGCATGCTTTCATAAAAACATAACACGAATTCAAATACAAAGCCATTTCACCACTATCAAAGGCTAGAAGAAAAGTTACAACCAACTCAACCAAATATGCGGGAGAGGAGTAGAGAGATACAAACAGTGCATGAGACTCTTCCGTAGAGGAGAGGTGGATTCCGGATAGCAACTCCATGAATGCCTTGCTCATCGGCTATATTCCGGGATAGAGAAACTTCTGTCACAAGCTCCCAATTGACCCGTCTTCTCAAGGGTTCGCATCGTCCACGGCTTCTTCTCCAATTACCTAGCTTGCGGCGAGAGGACTCCTACTTCTTACTTGAGCTTCTGTATGGTAGGGACTAGGGAGAGCCTAGGGGACGATCTCCTAGCTCTTGGAGACCTAAAAGGGAGAACATGGCGGAACAGACAGAAAAATCGCGACTCCCCCGCTGGGAAGACGAAGCCGACTATTTATAAACGCGGCAGAAAATTGACCAATCGCATGAGCAGGCACACGACCAGTAGTCGTGCACGAAGGAAAATGTCAGTACTCATGCGAGAAGGAACCGGGACTAGCGGGAAAAGTGGTTTGGGGAGAAAATTTTTTTGCCTCACACGGTCAGTTGTCGTGTTATTTTACTCGTGCGTGCACGACCAGTGGTCGTGTGCAGAGAGAAGGGTCATTAATCATGTGAGAAGAAATTCACACGAGGACTAGCCTCTCGCCGATCGTCGTAAAGCTCAAATGACCACGCACGACCAGTGGTCGTGCCCAGAGGGGGTCAGTGATCGTGCGAGAAGAAAAACACACGAGAACTGGCCTCCTCCATGAAAAACAGCCGAGAAACTCGGGAAAATACCACGAACACTGGTACCTGCAGGAAAATACCTCCAACACATAGGGAATACATCCACAGTCCAAACATACACTTATCTTAGCAAAAACAAAAAAAGAAGGGAGGAAGACCTCCCACGGCATGAAATGCAAACAAATGCTCTAATTAGCCTAATTACGCTCATTGGAAACACAATTCAATTACAGTAGATTTTAACATGAAAATAACATAAAGATGATCGATATGACATGAAAGTTAT
Organism: Platanthera zijinensis; assembly: GCA_039513925.1. NCBI lineage: Eukaryota > Viridiplantae > Streptophyta > Magnoliopsida > Asparagales > Orchidaceae > Platanthera > Platanthera zijinensis. The sequence continues at coordinate 38,541,629 of CM077093.1, forward strand.
GCTTGAAAGTATCTAGCGTCTACCCAAATCACCTAGAGGGAGGTGAATAGGTGATGTTTGTGTCTTTTCGCGGAATAAAAATCAATTTAAAAACAAGCACACAAACACAGAGATTTATAGTGGTTTCCCGAGTTGGGTACGTTCACTTTCCCGCCTCGCCTATCTACCACGAAGGGCTAGATTCGGTTATTTCACCAAACTCAGATTTCGTCAAATCTTACACCTCGGAGCCGCAATTCCTACAACTCGGAGACGACGCTCCTATTACTCGGAGAACAACCTCTCCTACAACTCGATCCACAAACCGGATCTACTCACTCGATCTACAACCGGATCTACTCACTCGATCCATAACCGGATCTACAAACTCAGAGAAAAATCTCCTACAATATGTAAAAGAATATTACAACAACAATAACGATTACAAGTCTTCGCTCCGACGTTTTTCGTAAAAGTAGATCTTGAAATTTGGAGAACTTGGAAAGTTGAAATCTTGAAGAACTTGAATCTTGAGTCTTCACCCGTCTAGATCTGGAGAAATAGAAGTCTTTAGAAGGCAGCAATCCAGATGTAGAGGTCGAGGAAGACGAGATCTTGCTGTGCTTGCGGGTATCGGCTGATCGGAATGTCGCATGCTCAAGGAAGCCGACGATCGCTGATTTTGGAAACTTTTTCTCATTTGAATTGGAGAGCAAATTAGCACAATAGCAAGATTAGCAATAAAGAAAAATATCCCTAGGTATTTATAGAGATATTCCATCTAACGGTAAAAAGAAATTTTCCAAAAACGAACGGAAGAAATTACTGTGCATGGCCGACAGAACCCGTGACTGGATTTTGAAAATTTCGGAAAAATGACCTAAGTCAAATTCGTTGAATATCGTTGAGTATCGTAATGATACTCGTCGAATACATCTTGATATACAACGAAAAGGACTTAGCCAAATCATCCCAGGCCGGCTGGTCACTCAACGTCATGGCGAAGAGTCATACTCGACGAATTCGTCGAGTATCAGCAGGTATACTCGACGAATTCGTCAAGTATCGGCTGAATGACTCAACGCACTCAACGTCGTGACACTCAATGCCTTGATCTCACTCAACGTCATAGGTTGCATTCGTCGAATATCGTCGAGTTAACGCAACACACTCAACGCTTTAATATTCGACGAATTAAACTTGGAAAAATCTAGAGAAGTAGCGTCGACTGGACTCGACGAATTCAACATGTATCACTTAGCATATTCGACGAATTCGGCGAGTATCGTTAGATACATTCGACGAATTCGGCGAGTATGCACAACGATACTCGGTGAATTTTACTTAACAGATTTTTCAATTTCTCCAATGAATTTACCCTAAGTATATACGACGAATTCGACGGGTATTGGTAAGTATACTCGACAAATTCGGCATGTATCAACGACGATACTCGATGAATTCGACGTGTATGCATAACCATACTCGTCGAATTTTACTTAGGTAAAATTCTTATTTTTCCTTGGTCTAACCCTTGACCATCCTTGAGCCTTCTCTTGTACTTGGGATAGAAGTACACCCCAATAGAGAGATTACACGTGAGTCAACACATTGACCTATACAATGAGGAATTACATTGTATAGTCCTGTGTTTACTGACCCACTATAACCTGGCATTGGTGTGTACTTGACATTGTAGACCTGCAAGTACATAACTAAACAGTAGCATCAAATACAATCTCAATTCATCTTAGCTTGACTAGACCCTTCTTCAAATCAGGGTTATTGTGAATACAATACCCAACAATCTCCCCCTATTTGAAGAAGCCAAAATCCTACAAGCTAAGGTGAATTGAACATAATGAATAATAAAACTTTAATGCAAGCAAAAATATAAAGGTAATTAAAACAACTGCGCATTCCAGACAATTTAAGGAAATCATTTATATATATATAAATCAAAATATTTATAGCTTTGGGAGGGTAGCCCACAACACTTGACAATTAAAATATGATTTTCAACTCTGCCTGTTCTGTCTCTTCGCTCGCTATCTTTCAAAATAAGCCCTTGGCTTTGGATAGTATCTAGGACGAGCTGGAGGCATCGGATCAGCACCGTGGTTGTTCCTGAAATGTATTCTCCTCTTTGTGCATGTCATCTTGTATTTGTTCCATTCTTTTTGGTCAAAGTGATGTTGATGCTTTTCTGCTCAAAGATTGACCAAGGAGAATGTGTCCAATATGATTCCTCTAGAGATGGGGCTCCAGATCTCTTCCATTTCTCTGAACGGTTCTTCTCTTGCTGGTTCTGGCCTTATTGGTTCTGACCTGACTTCAGATGTGTCTTCCCCATATTTTCTTCTCTTGTAAGGGAGCAGGGTCTTCTGTCCTCTGAACCTCTGGGAATAACGCGGTAGCAACAGCAATATCCTGATCAACATTCTGCAGATTTTGAGTGTCTGACCAGTACTGAGAGTAATCCTGGGAAGGATGAACCTCGTCAAGTGCTGGTACAGACACAACAAGAACTTGATTTCCGGTTAGCTGATTATATAGCCACTCAGTATTATCATACATGTAGTCATTTATTGCCTTGAAGTTTTGTCCCATAGAAGTTCCCAACAAATCCACCTTAGCTGTAAGGGCATCCTCCCCCTTTTTGGCTTCGACGGCGATGGCATTGGCATAGTTGTGCATGCAAGTATCAAAATGCGCCATCGATCGGTTGTGGGCATCAATCATTGTTAGAACATTTGAATCAGCATTCTTTATAACCATCATATTATTCTTCAATCCTGACATTGTATGAACGATGGCTTGGCCGCCCTGAACAAACCACGAATCCAGCTTCTTATCCAGCTTGCTTATTTCAACTTTGACCTTTGCTAGGCCATTCAGCATATATTTTTCAGAATCCTTAACTCTGTTCACAACCTTCTGCAACGAAGCCTTAAACTGAGCTTGTTGCTTGGCCAACATCAGTTCAACTGCTTTCAGAATAGAGCCATTTACACTGGAAGATGGAATATTAGCAATCTGTGGCACTGGAACATCGGCTAGGATCTCAGAATCACTAGAGGACTCTTCGATCGAAGAGAGATGAGCTTTTGATGTCAGTATATGGCCCTCAGCAGCTAGGACAGGAGCATGCTCCTCTGCATCTCCTTCCTCATCAGAGATTGTGACCACCTCCTCTTGAGCAACTAGAGGGCCACCTGGTATCTTGCTAATTCGTTTCTCAAGTTTACGGATATACTCCTCAACCTGAGCAGACGCAGAAATCAGGGACTGAGTTGCCTCCCCCTTAGAAACTACAATCAGAGTCATCTCCGAGAGAGGAACTACTAGGTTGTCCACTGACATGGGCTCAGCTGCAGCAGCAACACTTGTACTCTCAGTCGCAACAACATCAATAACAGCAGTCTTGTCCGAATGAACTATATTCTCTTCAGCAGCAATCTCAGATTCATCAGCAGGAACATCAATCTCATAATCCTCAACCCTTAGGTCATCATCATCAGCAGTCTCAACATCTAATTCATCAGCATCCTCTTGGTCTGAAGGAGCTGGAACTTCATCCTCAGCAGACTCTTCTAAGGCATCAGCATGAACTAAATCAGGAGCTGGAAGTCGTGTAGCAGACATCTCTATTACTGTCTCAGTAGGTGCACTCAAGGGCACTTGGATAGTCGCCACTTGTAGTGCTACAGACTCCCCCTCAATTCCTGCACTCATTCCTTCAGGAATTTCACTGGGGTGTGGAATAGAAATCCTGTCCTCAAGAGCCTGATCTTCCTCCTCCACAGCCACATCTGGGGCTCCCCCTTGCCGGATGATCCTCCTATCACATCGAGTGAATATTGTGGAGTCTATTTTCTTGAGATGGTGGATAGGTACTCCTTTGGTCATATCGAACCCGTTACCATCCATCTGATTCAGGTACAGCCGTACAGGATGATAATCCTTCCAAAGTTGGGAGTGCGTAGACTGTCTTTGATTTTCTCGAACAGCAAAGCACCCCATTCTAACCTCTTCCTGCAGATAATTACAACTAGCACCTTGAACATTTCTATAGAAATGTAGTCATGTGATCCAGTTTTGCTTAGCAATATTTTGCCAACGATGTCTGAAAGAAGTTTTCCTTCATCGTTCATCCCCTTGCGCCTAACTGCTTTTGAACCTCTAGGCAGTCCACAAAACAACAGGGCTCTAGTGAAATCATCTTCGTCTAGGTAATCGGCCTCTTCACAGACTGGAAGCCGCAAATACCTGGACAGAAGAGAGGCTTTCACTTTTACCTTGTACTTTTGAATCCTGCTCTTAATAACTGTGTCTTCATGACTGAGTTTGGCGTGCTGGAAGAACTCAAGAACTTCTTTGTCCAGAACTTTGCATGGGTGTTCTAGGACGAAGGAGAGTCCAGCGGTTTCCAACATTAGAATGACATTTCTGAATTCATCTGAAGCATGAGCAAAACCCTGTGCGGACCAACTCACCTCGCCCTAGCAAGCCACTGGTGCTTCTAGGAGCCATGGAGAATCAAGATCAGAAATCTGGAATTAGAAATATGTAGAACTGCTGCTAGTCGGAATCGGCAAAAATGAGGTTGTCGGGAGCACACCACCGGCACGAAATCGGCGGGACAATCACGTTCTTCAGTTGGCTAGGGCTTGGAAGACGATCACAATCCTAACAATGAAGATGGAACCCCGCCGACGGTGCAATGGTCGCGGGAGCCGAAAGGACGGGAGTGGATTCTGTCGTTCAGCGAGTCGGCAGATAGTTTCGTCGAAATGTTTTGAAGTCGAAAAAATTTGAAGGCTGTCTCGGTTGCCCCCCCCCCCCCCCCGCTTTACTATTCAACTATATATATATATAATTTTAAAATTGTCTAGAAGGCGCGTACCTGACTTCGCGACTCTTCGGATCCAATATAGAAATTTGAAATTTGTCCGAAGTTGAATTCGGCGAGAATCATCGGAAGCTGAGTCAGATTCGGCGAGTATCCACTGATATCCGACGAATCAGCTAGTTTGCTGTCCGATATTAGCCGAATTTGCCTTGGAAATATTTCTGCCTTCCTGAAGTATTTCCTGATAGATTTTGTCCTTCTTGCTTGGTCTTCGTTATGAGTCGATATTTAGTATACCTAGTTCCGTTTTGAAAAACGAAAACTTCGCCTCGTCCAGCGGCTTCGTGAAAATATCTGCGACATGCTTGTCCGTCGGGTCATAGCTGTGGGCTATGTCCTTGTTCTCCACATGCTCCCGGATGAAGTGATAGTGCACCTCGATGTGCTTTGTCCGGTTATGGGAGACTAGATTGTTTGCGATCGTAATTGCGCTGGATGTGTCGCAATACATTGGAATCTCTCTGAACTTCAAGTTGTAGTCATCTAATTGAGGTGAAGAGTGGAGGTGAAAAGTGGACTTTAAGACCCTTCCTTGTGTGGAGGTGAAGAGTGGGCTCTAAGATCCTTTTGTGGAGGTGAAAAGTGGGCTCTAAGACCCTTCCTTGCGTGGAGGTGAAGAGTGGGCTTGAACGTCTTTTTTGGAGGGAAAGGGTGAGAGCCAATCAGTCATAGTTTGGTCGGTATATAAACCAAAAGAATCTTTATTCTCTTCGTCTCTGATCTTCGACGCCATGAAGATCAAGTTTTGATGTGTACTCATCTTGTACTGCTTTTCATTATTGATTTAATGCAATGAAATCCTTTTTCCTGTGATTGTTTGGTGTGTGAAGTTTTTAATTTCAGTAAACATTCGCAAACCTTATTCACCCCTCCCCCCTCTAAGGTTGGCCACTAGATCCAACAAGTGGTATCAGAGGCAGATTACTTCCAATAGACTTAATAACCTGAAGTAAGATGACCAACACTGTGCACGCTTTCACTGAGGGACAAGGTGTGAGTCGTCCTCCACTCTTTATGGGGAGTGACTATAGTCACTGGAGGACACGAATGAAAATTTTTCTGATGTCTCATAGCATGGACGTTTGGGCCATGGTAGAGACAAAGTACACTGCTCCCGTTGTCATGGTTGGTGAAACCGTCGTCGAAAAACCACGAGATAAGTGGGATGATGCGGATAAGTTAAGATGTACAAATAATGTCAAGGTCATGAATGATTTATTCTGCGCTTTAGACAAAACTGAATTCAATAGAATCTGCAACTGTGAAACTACTTATGATATATGGCGACTGCTAGAGCTTATTCATGAAGGTACATCGCAGGTTAAGGAGTCGAAGCTGTTCCGACTTGAATCAGAATATGAACAGTTCCGGATGGGGATCGATGAGGATGTGGATAACATGTACACGCGTTTCACCAAGATCGTCAACGCTTCAAAGTCTCTCGGAAAGAACTTTCCAAACATTGATCTGGTGAGGAAGATCCTGCGATCTTTGCCTCCACGCTTCATCCTAAGGTGACTGCGATTGCTGAGTCTCATGAAATTAGCACCCTGGAGATAGAGAGCCTCATCGGAAACCTCAAAACACATGAGGTGGAACTGAATATTCAAGCAGAGAAATATCCCAAGGATACGAAGAAGAAGGGATTGGCACTAAAGGCAGCACATGAAAGAAAAGCTGCGGAAGATTCTGAGGAGGATGAGGAGGAAAGTCTCTACGTCCGGGAGTTCAAGAAATTCATAAAGAATCCTAAAAAATAGGGACAGTTCAAGAAATTTCTAAAGAAAGGAGTTGGAGAAGGCAGGAGGTGGAATAAGTCAGGGAAAGAGACAGAGAGCGACGATGAGAAGTCTCAGCCGGAATGCTATCACTGCCACAAACCTGGACACCTGAAGAGAGACTGCCCGAGACTTCATAAGGAAGAGAAGGGGAAAGAAAGTCGATACAAAGGAAAGAAGAAGGTACTGAAGGCGCTTACTTGGGATGAGAATGGATCTAACAATTCAAGCTCCTCAGATTCAGGGAGTGATGATGAGGCAAATATGTGCCTCATGGGAAAGAGCCAAGAAGAATTTGATGATGAATCCAGTGTCCAGAGCGACACTGAGGTAACCCCACATACATACTCTGAACTTCTTCAAATTTATGAAAATCTAGTTGATAAATTAGAAAACACGATTTCTGAAAAAAAAGCCTTAAGAGCCGAAAATAAGAAAATCAAAATGGATTTAGAAAAACTTAAAAACGAAGTAATTAGAGCAGGCAAAGAAAAGATCGAGTGTCTAGAGTGTTCTCCCTTGATGACAACGATCGAAGATCAAAAGGCAAATCTCTCCAAGTCATCGGTGAGAACAACTACCCGTAGAGATGTACTCTGACTCGGTCGTAGAAGTTGTCACACAATTCTACTTCTTATTGCTCCATGAGATAAGCCGTCTTCCGAGGAATTGACACGTCCCGGAAGGGCTTTTCCTATCATCCCTGCTTCCTGCAAAATCGGCATCTGAAAAACCAATTAGCTCGACATTATTATTTCTCGGGTACCATAAGCCAAGATTGGGTGTGGCTTTAAGGTATCTTAAAATTCACTTTGCAACGATGTAATGAGATTCCTTAGAGTTCACCTGGAATCTAGCGCAGACGCATGTTGAAAACATTATATCTGGTCTACTGGCAGTGAGGTAGAGCAAGGATCCAATTATGCTTCTGTACTTGGTTTCATCAAAAGGTTTCTCTTTCTCATCCTTGTCCAGAGACACGGTTGAACCCATTGGAGTCCTCATAGAGGTTGCATTCTCCATTCCGAATTTCTTAAGAAGCTCCTTGGTGAACTTCGTCTGAGAGATGAAAATTTCATCTTCAGATTGCTTCACCTAAAGTCCTAAGAAATACTTCAGCTCTCTCATACTGCTCATTTTGAACTTCCCTTGCATAAATTTGGAGAAATTCTTACAAAGATTGTCTTCTGTAGAACCAAATATGATGTCGTCGACATAAATCTGCACTGGCAGAATCTTGCAATTAACTTCCCTAAGAAATAATGTCTTGTCTATTTTTCCCTTTGTGAACTTGTTCTCAAGAAGAAAGTTAGACATCGTCTCGTACCAAGCTCGGGGAACTTGCTTTAAGCCGTATAATGTTTTATTCAAAAAGTAAACGTAATCAGGGAATTGAGAATTTACAAAACCTGAGGGTTGCGCTACGTATACTTCCTCTTTCATATTCCCGTTAAGGAATGCTGACTTCACGTCCATTTGGTAGACAGTGAAGCCTTTGAGGGCAACATACGCAAGAAACAACTTGATTGCCTCGAGTCGAGCCACTGGAGTAAAGGTCTAATCGAAGTCGATCCCCTCTTCTTGTCTGTATCCTTGTGCTACAAGTCTGGCTTTGTTCTTGATGATTACTCCGTGTTCGTCTAGTTTGTTTCTGAATATCCACTTGGTGCCGATCACATTCTGTCCCTTTGGTCTGGGTACCAGCTCCTAGACTTTGCAACGTTCAAATTGATTGAGCTCCTCTTGCATTGCCAATATTCAAGAAGCGTCCTTGTTTGCCTCTTCGAATTTCTTTGGCTCAACCTGCAATAGAAAACTTAGATGAGTAATCTCATTAGTTGTACCTCTTCTGGTTCTGGCGTCATCGCCTGGCTCTCCTATTATTTGATCAGCTGGGTAATCTCTTAGGTGTATGAACCCTAGATTCCTTGGTCTCCCTCCAGCAGGCCCTGCAACATCTGGTGAATCCTCTGTAGGTTGTATCAATTCTTCCTTTAGTGGTTCTTCATCCACCGAGCCTGGATCAACGAGTTTGACTGAGCTTGGAGCTTCTTCCTTGATAGCTTCATCCAAGCTTAGCTCCTTGACGAGCTGCACAATAACACTAGACGAGCTGCTTTGGAGCATGCTTGTCTCATCAAATACAACATTTATTGACTCTTCTACCACCAGAGTTTTCTTATTGAAAATCTTATATGTCTTATTATGGTTACTATAACCTACAAAAATACATTCAAAATATTTTTCACTAAACTTAGTCCGGTAATATTTCACATTATTAAGTACGAAGCATTTACTTCCAAAGATTCTAAAATAGAACACAGTCGGTTTTCTGCCCTTCAATAGCTCATAGGGGGTCTTACGATAGCTTCTGTTGATAAGTGTTATGTTTTGCATGTGACACGTTGTGTTGACTGCTTTAGCCCAGAAATACTCCGGAAGTGAAGCATCGTTCAACATAGTTGTACATACTTCAATTAGGGATCTATTCATTCTCTCAGCAAATCCATTTTGCTATGGAGTACGCGGGGAAGAGAACTCATGAAAGATACCTTGACTTTCACAGAATTATGTCATGCCACTAGACTCAAACTCTGTTCTGTGGTCACTTCTGATTTTGATCACTGAGTAGTTCAGTTCGTTTTGAATTTGCCGAACAAAATTGATGAAAGACTAGAAGGTGTCTGACTTGTGTTTCAGAAAGAACACCCAAGTAAAACGTGAGTAGTTATCAACAATTACTAACGTGTAGACCTTACCTCCTAAGTTGTGAATTGGCATAGGACCGAATAAGTCCATATGAAGTAAGTATAAACTTCTTGAAGAATCTTTTTCAGCAATACCCTTGAAGGTAGCCCGTGTCTGTTTACCCATTTGACAGGAGTGATATGAACTCTCTTTAAGGCACTTAATACTGGGGGCATCACGCACTAAGTTGTGAGAAAATAGCATATTTATTGTTTTGAAATTAATATGTGTTATCTCTTGTGTCATTGGTCACATACAGATGCACTACTTTTAGCCATAAAACGCACTGAGGTGGAATTGTCTAAACAAAGAAAATTTAAACAGAAAATATTTCTGCTCTGAGTCTGTTAAGATCGTCTCAAAAATTGCAGACGATTTTATCAAACACTTGTCCTTGCAGAACTCAACGATGTAGCATTTATCACATAGCTGACTTATGTTTATCAGATTGTGGTGTAATCCTTCAACATAAGCCACGTCTGTGAAAGAGACTACTCCGTTGGAGATCATACCATAACCTTTTGTTGTTCCCCTGTCTGACCCTCCAAAGATCACTTTTGGCCCGTCTTCGACTGGGGTATACTCAAGTAAAAGGCTTCTTGTCCCGGTCATGTGCCGAGAGCATCCACTGTCCAAATACCAGATCGGATTTTTAGTGGACTTTGAACATCTGCAAAAACAAATCATTTTGCCTTAGGAACTCAAACGTATTTGGGTCATTGGTTCTTGGTCAGCTGAACACCACTAGGAACATTAACCTTGCGAGTGGTCGGTCTCGCATTGCTAACTCGTGGGGTTACATAATTAGCAGAATTGTACCAACAATCTGCGCCAAAATGACCAATCTTGTCGCAGCACCAACAGTCAAACCTGTTGTACCTCCTTTTGTACTCCTGCTTTACCTTTTGGAGCTGAGGTCCAGCAGGGGCAGCATTCATAGAGGTGCCTCCTAGTTGCAGCATACACAGGAGCTCCCCATCTCTTTAGCCTTAGGCACGACAGTTTTAACTTTTGGTGTCTTCTTATTGTTATGGTCATGTACATAAGGACAATAACTCTTCATCTGAATTTCTTTATAAGGTGCTTTGAACACGATGACACCAAAGTCACGGGGACGGGTCAATCCCTGGTATCTATTCGTGGGCTCTACATAAGTAGGCCTAGCATAATGACCATAGGATGACTCCAGGTCACACTTATTTGTCGGGAAGATTACCTTCCTAAACGAGGGTTGAACCATAGGTGCCTTCCCCTTTTCCTTGACGCTAGCTTTCCTGGCAGCCTTACCTTTTCCAGCTACGTGGCCAAGACCACTACCCATGTTCTAAGCTGAAAACTCATCAATGAGAGGGAGAATATTCTTCGGCTTGGAGTAACTCTCAACAAGTTCTCTCTTTACCGCGAGCTTCTCATCCAGCTCATCAAGATATTTTTCTTCCAGACTCAATGTCTCAGCGGAGCCCTTGAGTTTCTCTTTCAAGGAGTGGACTTCATCTCTGAGAGGAAGTAATTTTTCAATTTCTTCCTTCAGATTAGTTTCCACTGTCTTGAGGGAGGCAATCTCTTTTAACTGCTTTCGGACTACCTTACGACATTTGTCGAAGGCCTTTATCAGGTGCTCGTGCTGAGCCATCAATTTTGATTCGTCCTCATCAGAAGAATAGCCTTCATGACCATTAGTGGACGTTTCAGACCCAGAGAGTATAGTGTGCGAATTTATCTTTCCGTAGTACTCGGAGTCGCCCACTTCCTCGTCTAATGTGTCATAAGCCCGAAGTAGGCTTCCTCATTTTCTGAGCTCAACTCACTCGAGTCACTGTCACTGAGAGTCTTCGACTTCTTGGCGACGAAGCTCTTTTCTTCTTTTCTCTTTCCCTTAAAGGATCTCTTTTCTTCCTTCTTAGAACCATCCTTCTTCTTATAGGGACACTCCGCAATCACATGTCCTGACTTATTACAACAGTAGCAAACAATGTCAGAGGAAAAATGTTTATTCGGTTTCGATTTATACCTGTCCTCCTTATTGTAGTTTTTCTTTGAGCGATCTCCATCTCGATGAGATTTTCGGTAATCAAAAGAGGACGACTGATTCTCCATATGTCTCCTCTTGTTGAGCAGTTTCTTGAACTGCTTGAAGATAAGAGAAATTTCTCCATCCGATAGTTTGGAGCCTGACGTGATTGGCTCAGAGTCTTCTGGAGTATCAGGAGCTCGTGTCCTTACGGGTGACACAACTTTAGACTTTCTCGAACCTTCGGCCTTCAGAGCCACTGACTTTTCTCTGCTAGAAGTTTTGTTGCTTTGCTCCTCCTTCCTGGTGTTCATCTGGAGTTCGTAGGAGAGCAATTTTGTCAAATAGGTTCTGGGGGTCGATTTCCGGCAACTTCCCAAATTCCTTAATGGCAAAAACTTTGGTATCTCAGTCCTTAGTCAGGGATCTTAGAAATTTGTCGTTGAGCTCGTCATTCGTGAATTTGCGACCATAGTTCCTGAGGCCGTTGACGATCTTGAATTTTTTTCGAAACTGTCAGCAATAGTGTCACTCAATCCTTGCTTAAACGTTTCATACTCTTGATTCAGTAAAGATCTTCGATCGTCTCGAACTTCCTCGGTCCCTTCCATCAGAACTACTAAGCAATCCTACATTTCCTTGACAGACTTGCAGTGAAATAAGTTAAGGAGCATAGAGTCGTCCACTGCGCTTGCAATGATGTTCTTCGCTTTCTTATCCAAGGATACCAAAGTAATTTTATCCTTTGTTAAATCCATCATTTTCTTAGGGATCATAATCGCCGGATTCAGAGCTGAGGCTTGAGTAGGTATATGTGATCCTTCTTCCACTATCTGAAATTTTTTTGGATCAGCAGCTTCCATGAAGAACCTGACTTTTTCTTTCCACAGGGGAAAATTCTCTTTAGTGCATACAGGCAGCTTCATAGATGACATGTCCTTTCTTCTGTCCATGGTGAATACGCGGAATCTCTAAACGCTAGATCGGGGATCTTGTTCAAGGTGTTAGTCTTATAGAACAAAACGCCCCTCTGATACCAATTGAAAGTATCTAACGTCTACCTAAATCACCTAGAGGGGGGTGAATAGGTGATGTTTGTGTCTTTTTGCGGAATAAAAATCACTTAAAAAAACAAGCACACAAACACAGAGATTTATAGTAGTTCCCCGAGTTGGGTACGCCCACTTTCCCGCCTAGCCTATCTACCACGAAGGGTTAGATTCGGCTACTTAACCGAACTCAGATTTCGTCAAATCTTACACCTCGGAGCCGCAACTCCTACAACTCGGAGACGACGCTCCTACTACTCGGAGAACAACCTCTCCTACAACTCGATCCACAAACCGGATCTACTCACTCGATATACAACCGGATCTACTCACTCGATCCACAACTGGATCTACTCACTCGATCCACAACCGGATCTACTCACTCGATCCATAAACGGATCTACAAACTCGGAGAAAAATCTCCTACAATATGTAAAAGAATATTACAACAACAATAACGATTACAAGTCTTCGCTCCGACGTTCTTCGTAAAAGTAGATCTTGAAACTTGGAGAACTTGGAAAGTTGAAATATTGAAGAACTTGAATCTTGAGTCTTCACCTGTCTAGATCTGGAGAAATAGAAGTCTTTAGAAGGCAGCAATCCAGATGTAGAGGCCGAGGAAGACGAGATCTTGCTGTGCTTGCGGGTATCGGGCGATCGGAATGTCGCGTGCGTAAGGAAGCCGACGATCGCTGATTTTGGAAACCTTTTCTCGTTTGAATCGGAGAGCAAATTAACACAATAGCAAGATTAGCAATAAAGAAAAATATCTCTAGGTATTTATAGAGATATTTCATCTAACGGTAAAAAGAAATTTTCCAAAAACGAACGGCAGACATTACTGTACATGGCCGACAGAACCCGTGATTGGTTTTTGAAAATTTCAGAAAAATTACCTAAGTCAAATTCGTCGAGTATCGTCGAGTATCATAATGATATTCGTCGAATACATCTTGATATACGACGAAAAGGACTTAGCCAAATCATCTCAGGTCGGTTGGTCACTCAACGCCATGGCGAAGAGTCATACTCGACGAATTCGTCGAGTATCAGCAGGTATACTCGACGAATTCGTCAAGTATCAGCTGAATGACTCAACGCACTCAACGTCGTGGCACTCAATGCCTTGATCTCACTCAACGTCATAGGCTGCATTCGTCGAATATCGTCGAGTTAACTCAACGCACTCAACGCTTTAATATTCGACGAATTAAACTTGGAAAAATCTAGAAAAGTAGCGTCGACTGGACTCGACGAATTCGGCGTGTATCACTTAGCATATTCGACAAATACGACGAGTATCGTTAGATACATTTAACGAATTCGACGAGTATGCACAACGATACTCGGCGAATTTTACTTAATAGATTTTTCAATTTCTCCAATGAATTTACCCTAAGTATATACGACGAATTCGACGGGTATTGGTAAGTATACTCGACGAATTCGTCATGTATCAACGACGATAGTTGATGTGATTTAATATCTAGGGTTGCAGTTTTGAAATATAATCTAGCAACGTATTTTAAATCAAAGTGGCACGTGAGACTTTGGCGGGCTATCCTCTAACGAATAAACGGTCGAGGCGTCGCACACGAACGTAAACGCTACCGCACGAACATACAGCGTGATGAAACTAATTCCACAAACTCAGCAATCAAGTGGGTGGCAACACGAAAATGAAATCAACGGTAATTAAGGGTTATGTTTACTAGAGCAAGCTCATAATAACCAACTATGCATTTAAATATTTAAGCATAAAATTTATTGGGGATTGAGCTAGGAGAAGCGAGGTATACCCCAAGGGGAAGAGTAACAGCTGGGCACAACACAGTGGTGGCTGGACTGCAGTGGAGAGGATCGGGCGGTGAGCTGGTTGAGGACAGGCTGCAACGATCTCGACCTACTGGGGCAGGTGGCAAAAGGCTGCCGGAGTGATGCTGGGTAGGGGTGATCCTGTATCTGGTGGAGGACGAGGCCGGACGGGGCGTCGGTGCCCTAAGAAGTCTCAGGCGGGCTCGACGCCAACGGGAGAAGTCCCCGACAGCAGATCTGGTGGCGGGAAGGGCTTCCCAGGTGGATTCCGACAGTGAAGAAGAAGATGAGAAGGGGCGGCAAGGTTGCAGGGACTTCCGTCGGGGAGAAGAAGCACGGGAAGGAGGTGGTGGACTCCCGATTTGCTCGGCAGGAGTTGGAGGGGCGCGGGAGTAACGGAGAGGAAGACAGCCCCGGATGGAGCCGCTGCAGGTGATGTCGACGGGAACGAGGCGTGCGGTGCTGGAGGGGAAACCGGACGAGTCAAATGACTTGTTCAGTTTCTATTTCCAGCCGCCTAGGGTTAGAAGAGGGGGTTTGTTTTTAAAGGGGAGGGTTTAGGGTTTCATGTAGAATAGTGGGCTTTTTGGGAATGAGATTTCAAAATGGGCCAAAATAAGAGTACCTTTAAATAGGGTCTTCAAAGAGAATTATAATTTCATTACTTATAAATTATAGTTAATTAAAATTAAGCTTGCCCTAAATTAAACTATTCCTAAATTACCGGACCTATGCATTTAAGGTCTCGTTGACCGGTCACACCAACGAGCCAAACAAAAATTGCGCAAAGCGTGCGCGATACAAAATTAATATCCAGGGCGCTAGTAACGTGCGCTACAAAAAGGAAAATACAGGTACGATAAAAAAAATAGAAATAAAAGATGCTCAACGGGTTGCATCAATACTCGACGAATTCGACGTGTATGCTTAACCATACTCGCCGAATTTTACTTAGGTAAAATTCTTATTTTCCCTGGGTCTAACCATTGACCATCCTTGAGTCTTCTCTTGTACTTGGGATAGAAGTACACCCCAATAGAGAGATTACACGTGAGTCAACACATTGGCATACACAATGAGGAATTACATTGTATAGTCCTGTGTTTACTAACTCACTGTAACCTGACATTGGTGTGTACTTGGCATTGTAGACTTGCAAGTAAATAACTAAACAGTAGCATCAAATACAATCTCAATTCATCTTAGCTTGACTTGATCCTTGTTCAAATCAGGGTTATTGTGGATACAATACCAATAATGCTAGAAAAGAGTCTAAAAGACTATATGATATTCGCCCATCAAAACCCACAGACTTGAATTATTGTTCGTCCCGAGCAATCCAACTATCTACCGGGAGTAAGTAAGGTTAATTACAAATCAAAATCGAAAAAGGATAGTGGACCGAAAAGTCTCATGCCATGGGGAATAAAAACTGGTTAGAAAATTTATAAACATATAGAATAACTATAATGTATTTAAATTAATTATCAAAAAGCTATACTCACTCCTAAGCGAAAGAACTAATGATACATCATAGGCATAGTGCAAGCGAGAGTAGCAACACTGAGTGCAATATTATAAGCTCAGAACTACTGGGGCGGCCTCCAAAGAAATCCATCAATGACAATGGTCATAGGCTCGTCCGGTCACACCTTCTCCACTACACTCGACACCAACTAACTCTATGTATCATTATGGCTTTAAATAAGATGAATTTTAGGCTTAAGCTTAAGGTGGGGATATCAAATAATAAACGCGAAGATTAGCTCAGACTTAAGCGAAATGTTTTGGGCTCGCAACACAAACTACCAAAGGCAAGGAATGAGTGAGTGACACCCTCAGACTTAGATTTGAACACATGGAATCACTCACCACTCGCCAATACCACAAAAATAAATTTCTAGTTTTTCTTTTTCTTCTCTTTCTCTTCTTTTTTTCACATTTTTTTTATTTCAGAATTTTCTTCTCATATAAGCACCCAAATATAATAATTATAGCATTCCACCACATCATCACAAAATGATTCTCAAATTCAAAAAATCATGCAAAATAAACTTTTAAGCTCAGATTTTAAAGTGTGAGAATAGGTCGACATTTTGGCTTTGGTGAAATAATGGTGGGGTGAATCAATAAAATATGTGGTAGGCACAAAATTGGCTTAGCAATGATAATGCATGTAGGATCGGATACGAAGGCTCAAACTATCAAAGTGCATATAGGTAGAGTTAATTACTATTAAGTGCAAATTCTTCGAAGGTCGCTAGAGGCGAGTTCTAGACACCGAGAAAGAACACCCCCTCATCGTGAGCCTAGAATACAACACTAGCGATGCTATAAACAACTCTTACCCTTGTGTTGGACTTGATCGTGTTCTCACGAGTAGTGGATATAAACCAACAATAGTTAAAGCAAATAAGTAGTATTTATCATATGCAGAAAAATTAACTATAAATCTATTTATATCCAAGAACATGAGCACTCGACTAGAAGCACTCCACGAGTCTACGGTTCACTAACCAATTTCAAAATTTTTGATTATAAATCAATCTAACCTTCACACCTAAAGATATTGAAAAACAAGGGAATAACAATAATTAAAGCAGTAACGTAGTGGGTGCGGCATGAGATGCAAATGAGCGAAAGACATTTTAAATTTTAAAGGAAAAATTTAAGCTGTTTTTTAAATAAAACAGCGATAACGGAGCAAATGTGAGTGTAGTGCAGATGTGACTAACGGAAAACTACCCCCCCCCCAAACTTAAACTAAGCATTGCCCTCAATGCACACAAGTAAGCAAAGATATGAGAAGAATGCAAGAAAAGTAAGCTGAGATAGAAATTCGTTACCCATGCCCGAGAATGGGGCATTCGGAAGCCTCTGAATTTGATTGTTACACTTGAAAATATGCCCCCGGTTCCGACTTGGCCAAACAAGAAATAATCGTTGATTTGTGGTACAACTCAGCTTGGAGGGAAGGGGACGGCGCAGTGGCGGTGCATCGGCGCGGGCGCAGTGGCGGTGCAGCGTCATCCACACGATCAATAATATGATCGGGGGAAGTAGTGTTAGACGGGAAGGAAATACGCCCTTCTGCAAAATGTAGAGCCGCACCAAGAGTCGTCAGTAATGGGAGGCCAAAAACGGGTGGTGAATCGTTTTCAGACGACCCTATTACTTGAAACTCCGTTGTTATAGTATTACCGTCTAATACCACTTCAACATCTTTATCGGCTCTAACCGTTAAAACACTCTCACCATTTGCTAACACGAGTGACATGGCCTCCTCCTCGTCGGAATGGATGTTGAGCTTGTCAACTGTTACGGGCCTACTTCGGTAATAGCGATAACTTGCTGGAATAGTGATCGGAGATGGAGAAGATGTCGGTAGTGGGAGATACCGTGGAGCCGGAACCGCGGCTGCCTAGACGGGGTTGCTCGTTGGAGAAGAGAGCCACCAAGATCTCACAACAAGAGACAAGAACTAGACTTCATTTCATTGATAACCTCATACAAGACACTAAGGGTCTATTTATAGAAACCTCGGGTGGCACACCCGTAAATACATGAAGATGCAAACAATAATAAAATACCCTAATATAATAAGATTCACTCCTAATACAAACCCAGTACATATAATATGATAATTGGCGAAGGATCCAAAACCGATCTGCAACATCTCATCCGCCCTTGAAATTGAGTTTGCCCTCAAGCTCGAACTCCACGCGGCGACTGGATCATCCAGTAGCTTGATCTCCCACCAAAACAATGCATGATATCGTGTAGCAACGGCGGCGACGTCGGTAAGTAGCGGAGGTGCCGGCGGGCAGACGAGCGACAAAAGAAATGGATTTGACAAGGTCAGTGGAGCGGTGATGAGCAACAACAGCAAGTAGGTCGGGAGAGCGACGACCGACAAGAGGAACAGCTCTGAAGGTGGTGATGTGGCCGGAGACAGGAATGGGTCCGGCGGGATCGACGGAGCGGGGGCCGGCAGAGCAAGTGCTGGCGGAAAGGCGGCCACGACGTCTGACGAAGGTGGCCCAACGAGGGGTGGCACTACCACAGAAGGTGATGGTTGAAAGTCAATCACCGCTAAGAGCTGTGGCACTTCAGCGACCGGCGCAGATGGCGAATGCACAAGAAGAGGCGGGGGTGGAAGCGACATTGACACGGGTTGCGACAGAAAGACGGCTGTCGGATTCTTAATGGGGTAGAGGAGTGCGTCAGCGTTCTGAAGGCGGGCGTCCATGGAGTCCATAAAATCTTGTAACTTGGAACGAAGTGATTCTAGTGCGGCCTCATCTATGACAGTAAACCTCAATATCATTATAATTAATTAACTCGTTTAAGAATTAAATAACTAAATCAATTAATTAATAGGCTGAGGCTGTCAAATCTGTTTCTTGTTTTTTTTTAAGTTTGAGGTATGGACTAAATGGGGGGAAGGCGTGGGTTGCCCTGCTGAAAGTTTTAATAAAGTTGTTGTAGGGGGAGGGGCTCAGGGAATGGAAGGAGAATAAATAAAGATATTGTAAACAGAATGGTAATAATGATAAAATTAAAGGGACTGTTGGGCTTCAGAGGGAGAGGGGCTCGAAGAGGTGGGGAAAAAATTAAAGGCGGGACGGCTGGGCGGCTCGAGAAAAAGTAAAGGCGGAGCGGACAAGATGCGTGCGGGAACAATAACAGTGGGCGATGACTGAGCGATCGACGAAGGGACGGAGGCGTGAGGCGTCGAAGCGGGCGGATACGAAGGCGGAGCCGGTGCACAAAAGTGTCGCGCGGGGCTCGAAATCACGGAAGTGAAGGAGCGACAGTTCCGTATAGGGCACGAGCCGGGCGCAAGTAGCGGCGTGTCGGGGGTTCGAAACCAGAGTTGATCAGTTCAAAGTGACGAAGCAGGTGTGTCGACGTCGGAGCCACCAAGATCTGTCGGCGCTTTGTTTGCTGGAAAGGGGAACCACAAAAATCGCAGGAAACAAAGCGACGGACCAGGTGCGTTGACGCCGGAACTGCGAGGGCTGGCAGAGCCCGTTTGCGCAGGGGGTGACCAGTGACAGAGGAGCAGTCCAGGAGGGTCGTCCCTGGAACGGGAGAACCGCCAGTTGCAGCCCGATGGAGACGATGAGAGGAACCCTGGCTTGTTGAAATCTGAGGACAGCAGAAGTGTTGAGCGGTGGAAGTCTCAATCCGAAGAAGGGCTCTGATACCAAGTTGTTACGGGCCTACTTCCGTAACAGCGAAAACTCGCCGGAATAGTGACCGGAGATGGAGAAGATGGCGGCAGTGGGGAATACCGCGGAGCCGGAACCGCGACTGCCTAGGCGGGGTTGCTCGTTGGAGGAGAGAGCCGCCAAGATCTCACAACAAGAGATGACCTCATACAAGACACTAAGGATCTATTTATAGAACCCTCGGGTGGCACACCCGTAAATACATGAAGATGCAAGCAATAATAAAATATCCTAATATAATAAGATTCACTCCTAAAACAAACCCAGTACATATAATATGATAATTGGTGAAGTGATGTAGGGGTAGGCTAGTGGTGCTTGGGCGCTAGGACTCTACGTGTAGGTGCGGGGAATATGCTAATGCAATACCTAAATGCAATGCGACAGTCGGATGACGATAACAATTAATTTAAGCAATGACAAGTAATAGCACCACGCAGTTAATCAAAATAAAGAAGCAAACAATTAATTTTAGTAATTCGGCAACGGCTTCCTCCGCTCGGAGGGCCAAGGCAAGCGACGACAAATACTTCCACAGACAATTATTAGCATAAAGAAAACAACTACTACATAACCATGATCGCAGCACAATATAGATAAACAACCAAATGAAAATGTCAAGTCACAGAGCACGATACCATAAATACTCACGACGCAGTGGGCTGATCCGAGGCGATGGAGGGTTTGAAGGGCCGGATGCAAAACGAACGATCGGAGGTGGAACCAGTGGCGAGGCGGCGATGACGGCGGCTGCCTTCGGCGAAAAGTGGCGGTAACGGATGGTAAAACGGCGGATCCGACCACAAATGAGTAGATTCGGACCGGGGGTGAGTAGATCCGTTATTTTGGAGCGGATCCGGGAAAAAACAGAAGGTTTGTGCGGTGAAAATAACGGATCGGAGG
Organism: Platanthera zijinensis; assembly: GCA_039513925.1. NCBI lineage: Eukaryota > Viridiplantae > Streptophyta > Magnoliopsida > Asparagales > Orchidaceae > Platanthera > Platanthera zijinensis. Next base: position 38,562,061 of record CM077093.1, read on the forward strand.
GTGGTGGCACTAGATCAAAATAAATCTAGGATTTTCGGGGCGGTGGGAGGTGGATACACGAAGGGGAAGGGAGAGGAATGGCCGACTAGGGTGGAAACTCCTCTGGGGTGGCTGGTTTTGGTGAAAGGTGGCGGTGGGGCTGGTTGTGAGGGCAGGGGATAGTCGGCTTAGGTAGGGGATTAGGCGGTGGGAAGCAGGCGGAGGAGGTGGGGGGAATGGGTGGCCGGCTGCAGGGGGAAATTAAGGAGAACTAGGGAAATGAATAGTGAATTTAATAAATGAACAGTACCCAAACCGTGAGATAACCCGTTGGTGGAGTTTTCAGCTGGCTGGAATGGCGGGCTGCAGCGGTTTTGGGTGGTCTCCGATGGCTGGAAAAGGGATTTGAAGGGTGGAAAACGAAGGTGGGGGTAGGGGTTACCTTCGGGAGGAGTTTGGCGGCCTAGAAGTCGTCACTTAGGGTTTCACGGCGTCGGCACCGGGGAGGGATCGCTGGAATCCGGGAATGCTTTTCTCCAAATCCAACAAATGCCTGAATTCAGCCCCTCTACATCCTATTTATAATAAAAGAGAGGCTAGGGCATCCCCATCAACGGCTATGATTGGCCGGTGGGATCGCCTATAAAAATACATCAAAATAAACTGGAAAAAATAAAGTAATATAGTATTTTGACTCGCGGCGACACTCCGGACGCAATCGCGGAGCACGATCGTCGATCCGGGCACGCCATATATGGAAAGTTGCCAAATCAGCCCCGAATGGGCCCAAAACGAGTCCTCGTCTCTGCTCCGCATCATGAAGGATCCAAAACCGATCAGCAACATCGACATCTCTTAATGCAATGATATTCCGAAAGGAGCCCATGTCAACTAGCACTTTAGTAAGGATACTATTTAACTTCCACTCAACAACGATACCTCCACCAAAGTTCGGAGCAAGATCCGAGGAACCTCATCCTTGCTCACGCGGATTATTTTTTGATTGGCTCGGGAGAGTACCGAGCATTCTTTCAGTTATGAGCTTGGCAAGCTAGGAGATCTGGGTTTCAAGGCTTTTCACCGTGGCATTTTGATTAGTAATAAAAGAAAAAGTGAAATCAATATGTTGATCTAACTTGTCCTCCCACGGTGCCCTCTCCTCAGGCTTACCATGATTATACGGGGATGGCGTAAATGGTTGCGGGGCCAGCTTCCACTAGCTTTCCCTCCTTGCGTTTGCTACGAGCCACATCTCCAACTAAAATTTGGGTGATTTCTCCACCCGGGATTGTATGTGTTGGATAAGGGGAGCTTCTCTGTTGATTTCCTAAATAGTTCACCTCCTCAAAGGTGTTTGCAATGTATGAATCAGCAGGGGAGCTCCCCGCTTGACACTCAAATGAGTGGTGCCCATTGGCACCGCAGCTTTGTCAAGCGACACCAAACACGGGGATGCCGCAGGTGTGCCCTTCCCCATTAGACTCAACTCTTCGATTATTTTAGACATAGCCCCCAGTTGGGCGGATATAGCGGTATAAGGATCACTTGATGCAATCCCGCAACCACCTTCCTGGGCCCAGGGGGTTCCTCTACCATCGCCCCACTGGGCATTTTGCTGAGCTAAATTCTTCATAATACTCCACATTTCATCGGGACTTTCCTCATCATTGATCCTCCCGCAACGGAATCAACATTCGTGTGAATGCTGAATCAAGAGCCCAATAAAAAATGTCAACGAGTGCCCAAAAGGTTACCTCATGTTGAGGTCACCGCCTTAAGAGCTCGTTGAATCTTTTCCATGCTTTGGCAATGGACTCTTGATCACGCAGTTAAAAGATGCGGGTTTCAGTACGTGACGCCAAAATCTTGGCGGCGGGGAAATACTTCGTCAGAAATGCACTTATTAATTCATTCCAAGTAGTGATGCTTCCCAAAGGGATGGAAAAAAATCCAAGCTTTAGCCTTGTCCCTCAATGTAAAGGGAAAGAGTTTCAGTCGCATTGTATCATTTGTCACCCCATTGATCCGAAAAGTATCACAGATCTCGAGAAAGTTAAATGTGTTGATGCGGGTCTTCGAGAGGATGACCGTCAAATTGAATTGAATTTCTTAACATATTTAGAATGGAGGGTCGGATCTCAAACTGTAGGATGGTGATGGTCAGGCTCAATGGTGGGTACACTACCCAAAGTGGGGGTTGTGCACTCACATTGTGCGAGTTCTCGGCTGCACCACTTCCTCCTCTACTTGGATATTAGGATCCGGGATCACATGCCCAACAACTTGCTAGTTGGGATTGGGGTTAACCATGACCAGAGCCTGCTCTCGTTTCCGAGTTCGTAGTGTGCGCTCAATTTCAGGGTCAAACAGGGCTAACACAGCCTTCCTCCTTTCCATAGCAACAAATACAAATCACACAAAAACAACAATAAATCAAACTGGAAAAATGCAGAAAACAAAAGATATGATATACATGAGAGATTTTCTCTCTCTCGACTCTCTTAGAAGAAGAATCACACGTGTCGTGCCACCCAACAACGACACAAAAAATTTGATGACATTTGCAACAGTAAGGGCAAGTGCACCCACTGTTGTCGTCAAGTAATAATAAAATGGGTGTAACTCTCGAGTATCGAATCTCTCGCGGAGCACGGAAAAATGGATTCAACGTTTAAGAGAGACTTGAGATTGGAGTCTCTTATAGTCGGATTTACGAGGAGGGGGGAGGGCACCGCTTCGCAACTCCGCGGGTCGCCGACCTCCGCATCACTTTTTTGCGGGTCGCCGACCTCCGCTCAATTTTTCGCGGGCTGCCGACCTCCGCTTCGCAACAACGCTCATGACTACACTAGGCAACGCAACCACCACTTCTTCACAACGCAACAATACAAAATGAGAAAGTAAAACAAAAACCACAAGCGCTAGGCCACCTAGGCTACTCCAAAGAAATGGACTAAGAGAGACATGCTTTCATAAAAACATAACACGAGTTCGAATACAAAGCCACTTCACCACCATCAAATGCTAGAAGAAAAGTTATAACCAACTCAACCTAATATGCGGGAGAGGAGTACAGAGATACAAACAGTGCATGAGACTCTTCCGTAGATGAGAGTGGACACCGGATAGCGACTACGTGAATGCCTCGCTCATCGGTTACCATCCGCGGTAGAGGAACTTCTGTCATAAGCTCTCAATGGACCATTCTTCTCAAGGGTTCGCACCGTCCACAACTTCTCTGATTCCCTAGCTTGCGGCGAGAGGACTCCTTCCTTAAGCTTCCGGATGGAGGCGAGAGCCTAGGAGATGATCCCCTAGCTCTTGGAAACCTAAAAGGGCCGAAAACGGCGGAACAGGCGGAAAAATCGTGACTCCCCCGCTGGGAAGACGAAGCCGAATATTTATATACACGACAGAAAATTGACCAATCGCACGAGCAGGCGCACGACCAATGGTCGTGCGCGAAGGAAAATGCCAGTACTCGTGCGAGAATGAACCTGGACTGGCGGGAAAAGTTGAGGATTTAGGTGGGAAAAGTTTTGCCCCGCACGACTAGTGATCGTGTTATTTTAATCGTGTGTGCACTCGTGTGTTTCTAGGGTCAGTTTTTGCAATAAGTCATGCACGACCAGTGGTCGTGCGCAAAGAGAAGGGTCACTAATCGTGCAAGAAGAAATTCACACGAGGAGCGACCTCTCTCGCCGATCGTCGTAAAGCTCAAATGACTGCGCACGACCAGTGGTCGTGCGCAGAGGGGGCAAATGATCGTGCGAGGAAAAAACGCACGAGGATTGGCCTCCTCCATGAAAAACAGTCGAGACGCTCAGGAAAAATACCATGCACACTGATACTTGTAGGAAAAACACCTCCAGCACACAGAGAATACATCAACACAGTACAAACATACACTTATCTTATCAAAAATAGAAAAGAGAAGGGAGGAAAACCTCCCACAACATGAAATGCAACAAATGCTCTAACAAGCCCAATTACGCTCAATGGACACACAATTTAATTACAACAGATTTTAACAAGAAAATAACATAAAGATGAGTGATAAGACATGAAAGCTACGCTAGAAAAGATCCTAAAATACTATATGATATTCACTCATCCAGTCTCGTCGATGCACCCATAGGATTTCTACGCCCGTTCCCGGCTCGACCCTGAGGACAAGATCACTTTTCAGAATGAGTGTATAGATACACACGTGTCTTTAAAGTAATTCATCATGTAGTCTCTCGTCTTGTAGTGGGCCCTCCATCTATATAAGGAGCCCCATAGGTAGTGAGATCTTATCTTCGAGTACTAGTCTTTGAGTCTTTCTTTAGAGAAGGAAGTGTTATGGTGGACCCAGCCTCCGGGTGCTTGAGGGGAGCTTGTCTTCCGATTATATCTTTTATTCTATGCAATGCAAGTTTATTCCTTGTTTTAAATCTTGATACAAATAGCTCGTATCACATTTCAATGAGCAAGCATGAGGCTATGCTAAGTCATTATAGGGTAAAGCAGAATGTTCATAAGAATATTGTATTCCAACGTGCTTCTCTATATCGCTTTTTACATCATCTCTATACATGTTCTCATTTTTCAATCTATGCATCCTTGCTCTTGAAAAAATGTCACACGCTCCCTCCAACTAACTGGTAATACCAATATAATACCAAGCTCTCGTCTCAACATATTTTTGACCAACTATTTATGTAAGCCCCTCTAATCCACATGTCATGGTATACCACATGTTGTGTCCGCGCTTCATTATCCCTAAGTTCACACTATACTGCCAACATTATGCGTCAAAGGAAACAATGAACCTAAAAATATTTCATATCTTACATCACACAGCAAAGAAAACGGTGTTTATGAAAGAACATTTAAATAAAAAGAATACCTTCGTTGTAAAGTTATCAAGAATTAGATGAGGGTAAGCTTCGGACATAGTCCCTACAGCCTGCTTATCTTTAATATCATGCCGTGTCACCTAAGATGAATGAAAGTATAGAAATTAAAATATCACCAAAGAAAAAATCAAGAAAAAAAAATCAGAAAGACAATATTGAACAATATTTCATACCACATTCAGCAATTGAAAATAAGCAGTTGGGCCAAAGGGCAAATGGCAGACAACCAAGCCATCAGGTCGACCACGATGTTCATGTACTAGAATCACATCTGTGAAGTCATGAGCACGACAAAGTTCAACAATTTCTTTGATATCCTGTAAAAATAAGTGGCATTGGAATAAACCATACATATCTCAAAGAGTAACAAAACATAGCGAATATAACAGAAATAATGTAACACTCGAGATTTCCATTTATTTTTTGAGAAACAACGCAAGTAAAGATTTTATTATTTCAAGTAATCAAATAAATGTAAACATATATATAATTGTGAGTGACACCTCAACTCCAAACCATAATGTGGGACTAACTAATACAAGATAAATAACACTCCTAGTGGGCCATAGATGTGTTGGGTTACTTATAAATTTTTTTATGCTCCCCTATAAGTTGGAGCGTACATATCCTAGGATCCAAGTAAATATACTCATGTCATGCGAGAATAATCATCTATAAAGATAGCAAAATAATGATATCCAGAAAAACTAAAGAAAACAAAGCATCACTCCTAGCACAATGGGGGAGAAAGTTGAATTATGTTTTCCATAAATAAAAGATTTGCATGTAAAATAAGAAAAAGTTAAATCTGGATGAGCTTTCTGTAATATTGGAAGAAGTGCATAGTCAAGCTGTTAGTACCAACTGAAGTGATGAGAAGGAGAGAGTTGAGGGGGTAGATCTAATGTAAAGCCCGTTCGACGGGTATCATGTACCAATGATACTCTGGGCTCGTCAATCCTACACCAGAAAGGAAGAGGAGAAAAAAAGGGGCAATCATGATCATGAGTGAGACGACTAACAGAGAAAAGATTAAATTGTGAATCATGAACATGAAGTACATAGCACAGAGAAATAAAGGGAGTAAAAAGCACTCTCCAGATCCACTAACCGGGATGGTTACTTCATTAGCAACACCGATAAATTTGGGACAGTGTTCGTGCACGACAAGGGTTTCTACAAAGTAATTTGATTTGCAACCTCAGAGACCATGATCCGAGATGAGTTATTTGAAAAATACGTCATACCTTCATTTGACGTAGATATAATGGACCGGATGTTTTAGTAACCAACCTCTGAATGCTCTGAAATCCCCCCCCCCCCCTCTATTTGTCAATTTTGGATCGGGCGTGCTAGGATCATCCGCCGCAAAAGAAGCTTACTGAGTTACTGATGAGGGTTTTGAGAATCTTGTAGCAACACATGTTTTCGATAACAAGTTGTCTCAATGTGGCCCGACCACAATAAGTACACGGGCGATGTTCTGGCCATTAGGATGAATTTGGTCATCTCGCCCAGCACCCCCATGAGAGCTCATGCGACCACCTCGATGCCCAGTATTTTGGAGGGGGAGAAGCATACTTCAATAGAATGTTGGAAAAAGGAAGGAGTCATGGAAACATCAGTGGGTGGAGTAACTTTCAGAACCACTGAGCAATCATCTGATAAGGATGGAATAGTTGCAGAAGATAAAATATTAGCACAAACCCTATAAAAATGAGGTGATATTCTAGCCATCATCATAGCTATACCAACCGCTTTATTTCGAGCCCTCTGGATAGCTAGATCTAGAGTAGGAGGTTGATGTTGAATTTAGGCCTTGATGAGAATATTGCGCCACGAATGACATCAGATCGCCATCCATACCAGGTTCAACAGTCTAGAGGTCTCAAAATAGATCGAACAGGTGTTGAAGGTTATCTTTGCTCGAGTAAAGAGATGTAAGTTCATCCCACATAGCCTTTGCAGTTACGTGATGCATAGTCATTCGATATGGCTGACTTTACATAAAGTTCAGTATCCATGACTAAACTGACCATCATCCCAAAGTCATCGCTCAGTGGACACAATCGGGATGTCTCAGGTTAGATGATGAAGAAGCTGCACCGAGTGGACCCACTCAACAAAGTTCTTCCCAGAGAGGGAAATAATGGTAATCTTCAGTTCATCTCTGGCATCATATATGGGAGTGGGAGCGGTAGACTGGAGTGGTGGTTGAGGCTGAAGCAACATTTGTCCCTATTGTACAGTTGGAGGCGAGTTTTGAGATTTTATGGGCATTATTGGAGAACTTCAGTGAGCTCAAGCGAGATCAAATACGGATCCTTGTGAGCTTTTGCAAGCAAATTTGAGGGTAGGGAACAAGACGTGAGCTCTAGTAAACAGAGTTTGAACTCATGAGCGCGAGCGAGAAAGCAAGGAGTAAGCTCCTCGAGAGGATCAATGGATGTCAGGATCGACAAGTTCAGGTGATTCAACAATCTCTGGTAGAAACGAGCTCAAAGAAGTAGTGGCTCATCGGGCTCTGGTATGATCAGCGAGGTCCTAGAGGCCAAAGCTAGAGTGAATTCGAGAGGATAGGCGCACACAACTGATGCATGCGAGTTTGACATGATCAGTGAGGTCACAAGGCTCGTGTGGGTTCAACGGGATCGACGAGCACAAATGACAATTGAGAGAGTCGGCGAGATCAGAGAGAGAGCATGAGGGAGCAAAGGTCCATGCAAACTCAAAGGCAGTAGGATCCGAAGAATCTTGCGAGCAGAAAATCTTGAGCGAGATTTGAGTAATCCTGAGCAAGCTCTGGTTGAGATTTGATCGGTGAGTTTTGAGCAAGTTCTGACAACATGCGGTCTGAGAATGTGAGGTCAAGTAATGCGAGAGTCGGGGGCTTAATTACTTGTACAACCAAGAGAGTGCAAGACGAGCCTTCAAGGATCGCATCTTGCTCTGATACCAAGTGAGAATACAATGTAAGTAAATATTTTATTATTTCAGGTAATTAAATACATGTACACATATTTATAGTTGTGAGTGACACCTTAACTCCAAACGAAAATGTGGGACTAAGCTATACACGATTGATAAGTAAAATTTAGGATAGAATTTTCTCCAAATTCTACGAACTATAGACAAGATTATTTCTCATTCATAGTATAAGACATTTTAAAAGAAAAAAGCAAGTGTCGTATTTCACAGGGCTGTTGAGTGCTTCTACTCACACAAAGTATTATTATTTTATCGGTAAATAAATTTGGTTCCGCAAAAGAAATTATTAAATATAAAGAAGAAAAACATTTAATCTAGAATTCTTCTCAAGTAAAATGGTTAGTAAATCTAAAATTCATAAACATTGATTGAGAATAACTCGACCGAAGAGGTTCTCAAATCATGATAGCACCTTCCTCGAGAAATACTACCAACTAATCTTACGTTGATCGATTAAGATCACTCAACCAGTCAAAACCCCTAAGCTTGGTTTATAAGGTGAACCACATTATTAGATTTGACTTCAATCTGGAAGATTTGTGTTGTTCTCTCTCGAGAAGTGCATGCAACTCCTTTCACCCTTGAGCGATCTACTCGTATTCACGGATCTATCGATCAACTAGAATACGAAACATGGATTGAAAAACATATGTCGACGATATAAAATCAATACGATTATAATCAAAGGCAAATCGAGATTTCTAAATCAAATGCTATGGAAAAGAGATTCAATAGAAGATTTACTTAAAAATTCATCTGATCAAAAGCTACAAAATTAGCTAGACATAATTGAAAGTTTGAAAAAAATAAATAATTTAATAAATAAGAATAAAAAGGGAACAAGTGCATGGAAATAAAACTTTAAACTAGGAAATGAAAATACAAGACAAAGTAAATTGCATAAAGGAAATTATACTAAAAATGCAGTAAATCTAAGCTAGAAATGATCCAATCAAAGCAAGGAATGAATCATGATCAACTTGACAGCAGCTGGCTTTTATAGGCAGAAAATTTCAAGTACACGGCCTTGGTCACGGGTGTGACTAGGGCGTGTAACTTGCAAAAAACCACCAAATAAAAGCCCGGGAACATTGGGAGAGAAACCGACAATTCTGTAGTAACTCGAAGTTACACGCCCTAGAACACGGGAGTGTCCATGAGCGTATCTGGTTGGATCTGTAACGGGCGCGATATGTAGTCAATGGATGTTGTTTTTTGTCATTAATCATGTGTCACACTCTTGGTCACGGGCGTGACCTAGACCGTGTACTGCATCGGAGGAAACCGCCACAATCTGAAATCAAATGCAGACATTTTACATTAATCGTTGAAGTCACGCCCTCTGGTCGCGGGCGTGACCTAAACTGTGTACATTTAAACTGAGCTGGCGGGCAGTTCAGGTTCGCGGGGAAAGTCATGACCATGACCCTGAGTCACACCCTCTGACCGAGGACGTGTAACTTTAAATTACGTTGGAAAGTATTTCTGCCAAGCTGAAATCGACATGGTCGTGACCCGACATGTACCTTGATTTTTTTGCAAAAATGCTCCAAATCTTCCCTGGTCACGGCTATTAGCTCCAAATTGCTATTTGCAGCCCAATTATTCCTGAAAATTGAAAAAGAAGGAAAGAATACTAGTATTAATAAAATATAAAAACAAAAATGATTATTTAATATCTAAAAATTATAATAAAATATAGATAAATATTGTATTATCAAAGGTAAATAACACTCCTAATGATGCAAGACAGGAGTCCACCTGCTTGCCACCCTGGAGTCCACCAGGGAGCCCACCTTGGAGTCCACCAAGGCGGCTTTCATTAGGGATGCAGCTTGAACACCCCAACTCGCCTCCAACCCCACCATAGGGACCAGCGGGTTGTTGAGGTCGGGGATCGAACACCCGACCTCCTTGATAAAGAGTCTTCAGGCAGACTTTCATCACCAACTGAGTTGCCGGAAGAGGAGAGGAGAGGAGGAGCTCTAAGAAATGAAGGTTTCTGAAGCAGGGAGGTCGTCGGAAGCTAGCATGGAAGAAGAGGTCGTCGGTCGTGGAGAGGGGCGGCTGGAGAAAAAGAGGTGGACGGCTGCCATCGGGTTGGAGTTTCCAATCTTGGAGAGGAAGAAGAATCAAGACTTGCGTCGATTTGATCAGGTTAAGGGCGTGAGGGGTGACGACTTGCGAAGGTTAAGGTATAACCTAATTTTATAAATATATTATATACTAAGATATTGAGTTCAGGAGGAGCCCTTCTCCAATCATTTAAAACCTCGTAAATTTCCGCGCGAGGCTCGAAATTTTCCCCGGACAGGCTCATTATGACCGTCTCGTCAATATGCACCCACTGAAATGATATGAGGAAATTTTGAGTTCGTTTGCTCATTTTACGCTCCCCGGAGTGTTTGTGGCTCAATTTGACTCAAACATCCTAACGATATCGAAATCGCATGCGGACAACTCTGTTGGACTCGTATTGTCGTTACGAGTCTAACGAAACAAACTGAGTTTAATTTTGAGGCCGTTTGCTTGATTTCACTTTTCGGATAATTACGATACTTTAAAACAGCGTCTGAACGTCAAATTCTCTCATATTCATCAGAATTAAGCGGGGACGATTCTATTGGGCTCGTATTGACGTTATGAGTCAAACGACACCAACTGAGGTTGATTCTGGGATCATTTACTCAATTTCACCATTTTGGGTAAACACGTTACTTAAAACTGCGTACGCACGCTAAATTCTCTGATACATCAGAATTGAGCGCAGACAATTCTGCTGGACTCGAATAGACTTTAAGAGTCTAATAAAACCAACTGATCGAGATTGATTCTAAGTTCATCCACTCAGAAAATCATATTTGAGGCACCACGTAGCTCAACACGACCCATTTTGTCAACATCTATGATTCTCATCAGAATGGAACGAAATGAATATTGTTGAGTTCGTATTGATCTTACGAGTGCAACGCCCCAAACCGGATACCACTCTGAATTCATTTGCACAAAAAACATGTTTGAGTCATTGTAGTTCAACTATGGTGCAAACCAAGTTGTAGTCGGGTCACCGGGTCGAAAAGGTCTCACTAACCCCGAATAGACTCACCAAATGAGGTTAATTGAACCAGTTAGGTACCTTAGGCGGTTCAATTGGTCAAGTCAAAATTTTGGGATGTTACAACATGGCATTTGTTTTTATAACTTACTATTCAAATTTCAAAACAATCAGTACATCTATAAAATTGTGAGAACAAGTAAAACCTTGGTGGTATAGCTATAGGCTATCTAATGATAGTGCTATAGCTATCTACTCTATTGCATTTTATCTTTATAAGCTATCTAATGCTAGTTTTTTTTCGAGGATTGATATTCGCAGTCCTATAATAGATATCCGCAGTCCAAAAAGTAAGAAAAAAACCCACCAAAATAAACCCTCTCTTTTTAGCTCGCACCCCAGGGTTTACTGTTGCCTTCCCCGACCACGCCCCCTCCTTCGCGATCGCAAGCTGCGGCGATTTCGTGCTCCCCGAACGGCGGACGGCGCCTCCTCCGGCGAGTTCGTGCTCCCCCAAACCGACTCCTCCGGCGATTTCGTGCTCCCCCAAACCGCCTCCTCCGCGATTTCGTGCTCCCCCTTACCGCCGACGGCGTTCGCCAAAGCTTCAGAACGGCCTCTCCTGCTTCAAGCTCGCCGACAGCAACCTTCATCCCCAGATCCGGCGACGTCCTCTAGTGTTTCTACAGCAGTGGTGCTCCGGTGACTTTTTTCCAAGACCTAGGTCCTCCAACAATCTCCTGAAAAAAGGTTTGATCTCCTCTTCTCTTATTTTGGGTTTCGATTTCCTGAAAAAAAAATTCTGATCTCGTCAATGGCATATTGCAGGTATTCTCCTCTTTGCACGCTTCGTCGTCTCTTCGCACGCTTCACTGTCCTTTGAAATGGATGAACGGTTAGCCTAATATCTTCTATTAGTTTTGAAATTTGCTATTTAGGTAGTGCTTAATGTCATTGAGTTTAATGTTAATTGTAATGTGTTTTCAGTTCTCTTATTGAAATGGACATTAAGAATGAGAATCAGTCACAGGCTACGCAAATAGATGTTGGGAGTCATTTTGTTACTAGCACAGTATTTTTCAGTAGAGATGAGTTAATTGAATGGGTTCGTAATATTGGTAAACAACTTGGATTTGTTATAATTATTCAGAGAGCTGATCCAATAAATGATAGAGCGAAGCCTCGGGTCAAACTTGGTTGTGATAGAGGGGGCTTTACTCGTGCAAGTCAGAACAAGAAGGGTTGGGTGAAGAAAAATTTGAGAAAAAGTTCGTCTAAGCGATGTGGTTGTCCATTTCATTTGCAAGGTCAAAAATCTCTTGGCGTAGATGAGTGGACATTAGAAGTTAAGTGTGGACTTCATAACCACGAGTTTGTCTATTTGGAGGCGCACTCCTTTGCAGGTAAGTTAGATATTGAGGAACAAGAAATTGTTGAGAACATGTATGCAGCAGGTGTGAAGCCTAGAAAAATATTGTCTTCACTACAAACTAGAGATGCTACTAGCTCCACTACCATGCGTACTATTTATAATGAGAAGTCTAGACTCTATCGGAAGGAGTTGGCGGGTGGGACACCGATGCAATTTCTTTATAAGTGTATTGACCAAGCTGGATATGTGAGTTACAACAAGGTCAATGCAGTCACTAGTCATTTGGAGAGCCTCTTTTTTGCACATCCGCTATCAGTGCAGTTAAGCAATATGTTTTCAGATGTGTTCATCATAGACTGCACATACAAAACAAATCGATATCGGTTGCCACTTCTATCTATTGTGGGACAAACGTCAACTAATCTGACCTTTTTTTCAGCATTTACCTTTATATCTGATGAAACTGAATCTAGCTACACATGGGCACTGGAATGTTTCAAATCCACACTAATTTCTGTACCAAATGTGTTGGTTGTTGATCGAGAAATTGCACTTATGAATGTTATTAAGCATGTATTTCCACAATGCATGATTGTTTTGTGTCAACTTCACATTCATCGAAATATCTTAGCACATTGTAAAAAATATTTCAAGAAAGGGAAGGAGTGCGAAGAATTTCTGTATGACTGGCAACAAATAGTGAATTCTCCAACCATACATGATTTTAACATGTTATTTAACTCTTTGGGTTCTAAATATTCTGAAAAATATCCGGATGATTCACAAACATTGGAAGCAACTACAAATTCAATCAACAACACAAGACCTACCGAATGTCAAGGTAGAGGAAGAGCCAATTAATGATATAAAGATTCTATTGGATGCTATCCTTGAAAAATATAACAACATTTCTGATATTCAAAAAAAGGAGCTAAAGAGAAAACTTCGTGAGTTAATGGATCCAACTACATCACAAACTTATGATTGGCAAATATTTTTCATTCATATTGATATGATATTTCCATAAAAAGGCTAATTATATCTATAAAATTTGTAGAATGATAATTTATTTGAATGCAATTGATAATTGATGTTACTGAATCTTTGGTGTTGTTGAAATGTTCAATTACAATTACAAATGAAGCTTGGGATTTAACATGCCTCACTAGCTAGTCCCACAGATGTTAATAAATAAGTCCCAGTTTGCAAGTATTCTCTTGAAAAGGAGTCTCTAACAATACCTTGGTGTGAAACTATTTAATCTTCCATGTCTTCTTGATTGCCTTGAAGAAAGTGTGTACCAACTTTAGCAGATATTCTCACTGTTTGTTTCATGTATGTTGTAGTGTTAGCTATTAACATCTGATTCATCATTTGTATTGTTCATTCAGACTGCTGTTATATCTGGATTATCTTCTTTTCCATGGCTGGTCAAGCCTCTTTATGGATTTATCAGGTTTAGATTCCCTTTCTGTGCCCATTTTTGCTCTCTTATCAAATGTTAGTACATTATTGGCTTACATGTTTATAATGACAATGACTCCTTTCCTCTTTGTGGCTATCAGAGAAGGTCATACCTTATTTTGTCTGGGCTACTCGGAGCAGTTTCATGGTGCTTGATGGCAACTGTTGTTGATAACATGTTTTGCTCAATCTCCATTGGGGGAAAACTGTTGAATTTTGCATAAACTGTTGTATTTAATCGCTCAAACCTTCTTTTGGGACTCTAAATGAACAATTTTGCGCATTTAAAAGTTTTTATTGTGGCAGAATTTTATTATTTTGGGTCCTAGTTGAAGTAATGTTTTTGGACTGCGATTATATTTTTGGACTACGATTATAATTTATGGACTGCGAATATAAGTGGACTGCGAATATCCATTTGTGGACTGCTAATATCAACCCTCTTTTTTTCTAATGTTAGTGCTATAGCTCACATTTTTTAGTACTGTACATGTCCAATTCAGTTAGACAGATGACACAAGTACAGGTGTTAAGGAAATTAAGTTGCATGTAGCGATAAACTGTGAAAATCGCTATATATCCATGCATAGCTCATGTTTAAAAAAAAATCAGTGCATACCATGTTCTGTGGATTTTGCTTATACATACACGTGTGTCTAATATGTAATGCTATTGTCTGAAATTTTCCATCAAAAATAATACATGCATGTATGACTTGTATGTATAAGCAAAACATGCTATGATCTCGAAAAAATAAATAAAGACAAGCTATGGAAGGGCATGTAGCAATTTTCACAGTTTATCATTACATGCAACTTAATTTTCATAACACCTGCATTCTTGGAATCTATCTGACTGAAACAAACTTATAATTTACAGTTCAAATTTCAAAACAAGCAGTGCATTTTAAAATTGTGAAAATGCGGAAAGCTTAGTGGTGTCATTGCTAGATGCAAGTGACCTGGGAATTGTCTATGCCGCTAGACTGATGTACTGTTTCTGTGGAGACCACTAGAGATTCCTTTTGAATTATCTAGTACTCGGAAGATATTGAGAAAAAACTCTCAAAGGAAATGGTTAGAAGCCCGTGAAAGAAAAGAATGACCTGTTAACTTGACCCTCCACATCAAAAAATCTAATGATGTCTTCATTACAACGAAGGAAGCTAGTGGTTAAAGAGAATTAATAGTAAAACGGATACAAAAAGGCAAACACAAAAAGATGCCAGCTACTGAAAGTTGTTAAGACGCAAACTAGTTTAAGTTCACTGAGTGATGAAGACACCATGGAAGGCCGTGGGTTACTCCTGGGTTATATTATTTGTGGCTGCCTTTTTGCATGGATCATCAAGCAGGAATCAGGAGGAAACCTGAAAGTACTCCACTCTCTCAAATCTTCATTATAACAAAGAAAAGTAGTGGTTAAAGAGAATAGATGGTTACGATGATACATAAAGGAAAGCACAAAAAGGTCCCAGCTACTGAAAGTAATTTTGACTAACTAAAAAACAGGAGTAAATTGAAATTTTTAAACAAAAAGGTCAGTCGTAAAGAATTCATCATGGAAGCTAATATCAAGCAGAAACTTTACTGTTGAGATTTTTAAGAAAATTTCAAACAGTAGTATTTCCTATTAGACATGACTGTATGTATTAAGCAAACCATGAAATGCTCTCCAAAAAATGATATGCTCCCCAAAAATGTTTCAAAAAAAGACAGCTATGCATGGATATATAACAATTACACAGTTTAACGCTACATGCAACTGAATTTTCAAGACACCTGCATTTATGGTATCTATTCGACTGACTTAGACGTGTACAGAACAACAAAAATTGTGAACATTAGTACACTTGGAAAGAAACAAAGTTATTCTGAATGTAAAAAAATAAAATATAATATATTAAATAGCTATAGAATTAACATAGCATCATGAAGAGAAGCGAGTATTTAAGGAAAAAATATAAACCTGGCCGCCTCGATTCCTGGTTGTTGCATTTGGGAAAACAATCTTTAGCTCCTAAAAAGAAGATAGAAACATCAAACATAAATTGTTTATCCTTGAATATAAATCATAGAACAAATATATCATATCATCATACAATGAGAGGATTACTTTAACAAATTGAGTAAGAGGAGCACTTGGATTGCGAGATGTCATTAACAGTATTTTTGGATCTTTCAATGTGGCACTGGCATATTCATCATCAATGAGAGATCTTGGAACTGAATAAAACAGAAACATAGAAGTACTCAGATGTAGTAAAAAACAGTTTGAAGTTCATGGTGACACAAGATACTACAACAATTAATAGAATATAATGAATACGTGTAAAACTATACTTTCTAAAATTGAACATCAAACATGTGAAAACAATAACCATCAGGAGTGAAAGTATGACTATTACTCTATGATGGCTGAACTTGTGATACACAGTAATCAGTAATGGGAAAAAGGAGTGGTAGGGTGTTGTGTGCTCCGGCTTGAGATCAAGTGATAGGGTGGGCGAGGGAAAATTTCCTTAAGGGATTTGAGTCCCTCTTCTTGGATCCCGTTCGAGCTATGGTTGCGGAGGAGTTGATCGAAGGAAGGAGAGGTGAGGAGAGTCAGGTGCAAGAGGAAGGAGAAGCGAATCCGGCTCTAGGTCTCGTCGAGTCACGGATTTTCCGTGGGGCAAATCGCGAGACGAAAAAAGGGGGTTAGATAGAAAGAGGGAAAAAAGAAAAGAGAAGATAGAGAGGTAAAAATTGGAATAATAACTTCTTAATTTTTTAAGAATCTAAACCATCATAAGTAGGGGTTCAACCTAGTTCAAGAGCCCATCACTTGGGTCATAACACAAATGAGATAAAAAAATATAAGTGCGCAAATTTAAAACATAAAAGTAAGATAATGTGCGAATTAAAATACGATCACTCCTTGATGGATTGAACGCAACGCTGATATGTTTGCCCGCAACGTGGCTTGAAAAATAGAGGGCTTTTGTGAGCCCAAAAGGCATAACCAAGAATTCAAAGTGATTGTGACATGTTTTGAAGGCTATCTTCTTTACATCGGTGGTCTCCATGCGTGCCTGAGAATAGCATGAGTACAAGTCTAACTTGGAAAAGAAGCTGGCGCCATACAACTCATCCAGAAGCTCCTCCACCACAGGAATAGAAAATTTATCTTTGACCATCTTGGCATTCAGCTCTTAGTAGTCAACGCAGAAACTCCACGTGTCGTCCTTTTATGCACTGCAAAGACCGGCGAAGAGAACGGGGAGACGCCTAAGTTATTAAAGGCGCGCCTAAGGATCAAGGCTCATCGAGCTCAGAGGTTTGCACCTCCGTAAGCCTTATTTGCGCCTTTAGAATAAAAAAGGTGCGTCTGAGTGAGATTTTTGTTGTAAAATTTTTTTCTTCAAAAATTAAGAAAAAAATAATGTAACTCAATAATTTTTTATTAATTTAGTGTTTGAAAGATAATTGTGCGTTGAGACTTAGATATGATGGAAGTGATCACATTGATTCTATTTTTTAAGAGATATAAACATAATAATGAGTGATTAATTAGTATACTAGATGAATTTGATCAAGATGTTGAAATGATGTTTTATGATGATTATTTAAAATGGATGTGGTTGCGTCTTGCCTTCGTCAAGCGCGCGCTTGCGCCTTGAGCCTTGCGCCTAGGCTCCAAGACCCCTTTGTGTCTTTAATAACTAAGGGAGACGCTGCGTCAGATGATCCGCTGTTGAAGCATAGCGGTGCACTGACGCTCAATCTCATCCTATTAAAAGAAGGGATAACGGGATAGCCACACAACCACGATCGTCGTGCCAAGTAGAAGACAGATACGGTGGTCCTGGCTACGGATCGGGTGACTCATCAAATTCGTGAGATCTGGAGGGACCTGAAACTCCACGTCGAGGCAGAAGTGTTCATGAAGTCCTACTATAAAGATGGGGACTTGTTGGGTGGGGCCCACGGAAGGGGAGCGCACTAACATAACCTATAACTTCTCCAAGTAATCATCGATGGGGCCCGCTTATTTAGGGCAATGAGGTCACCCAAAGGGTTGCTACATAACAGAGGCTCGAAGCGGAGCATATAAGAGTCCTTGAAGTCCTCAAAGGTGAAGTGGGGTCACTGCCTTTGGATTCGAATAAACCAAGGTTGGATTGGGCCCATGAGGTGGAAGGAGGCAATGCTAAGGCGGTCCTCCCACGGTGTCAGTTGGTTGGCGAAGAAGAGCTCGCACCGAGTGAGCCATGCGAAGGGGTCTTCGCGGCCTTCAAAAATGAGGAAATCCATTTTAACAAATACCGGTCCCTTCGGACCCAGGGTGGCCTTGTGGGGCAGTAAGTGTTGTAGAGGGCATCATTGGAGGAGCTGGATGAGCGCGGTGGGAGATGGAGTCTATTCGGGCATGGAGGGAAGCCAACAATGATTGGTTCATGGTCACGTATCCATCTTCCATGGTTACAAGCAGCGTTAGGGAAGGGTGCGGTAGAGGAAAGAACCAAGAATCACAAGTAGCTACTGAGTGGGGCATGGTCGGAGGGCAATCGGCCCCAGCCGAGGCGCGATGGATAACGCCGCACGGGGCGGAACCGTCGGCGGGCTGGGCGAGAAGCAGTTGTATCACAGTCGGTAAAGAGGAGAAGATGTCGGCGTCGGCGAAAAGTGGCTCTGATACAAAGATGTGTGATCCGGCGTGAGATCGAGGCGAACAAGGGAGAAATCCTTTAAGGGATTTGAGTCCCCCTTCTTGGATCCTGGTGGAGCTATGGTTGCAGAGTTGATCAGAGGAAGGAGAGATGACGAGCAGGAGCGGGGAATCTCTAGGGCTCGTCGGGTCGCAGGTTTTCGGGGAGGCAAATTGCGATACGAGAAAAGGAGGTTAAAGAGAGAGAGAGAGGGAGGAAAAGGAAATGAGAAGAGAGAGAGGGAGAAATTGGAATAATAACTTCTTAATTTCCCAAGAGTCCAAACCATCACAAGTAGGGGTTCAACCCGGTTTAAGAACCTCTCACTTGGGACATAACACAAGTGAGATAAAAATAGACACGCGTAAATTTAAAACATAAAAGTACAATAACGTGCGAATTTTAATATGATCACTCCTTGGTGGATTCAACGTGATGTTGATATGTTCCCTCGAGCATGGGTCCATAACATAGGGATAGATGGATGGTGAGATATATCTAAAAAAGATGAAGAAGAGATGTAGAATACTAAAGTGTATTTTATTTGATAAAAAATGTTACTTGGCTCATTAAAGATAGGTGTTTATTTTCTTGAAATTATATTTTATAATGAATATTAATGTATACCTATTAAGGCTTTACTTTAGTAAGGCCTCCAAGTAATATAAGTTTGAACTGATGAAACCAAAATCCTAACCAATTGTAAAATTTCGAGTTGACTGTGGATGTACAGCCCAGCTTTGTGAGAGAACAAAGGGTTACCAAAGGGAAAGCAATAAGAACTTTATCCCACTATAGTGGGGTCGGCAAGAAGCTCATCTTGTATTAACTACTCTGGTTCTTTAGTACAACAACATTCAAACCTTTATGCCACTATAGTGGGGTCAGCTATATGGATCCTTTTTCGCCATTGTGCCCTATCTTTAGTCATAACCTCACAAATGCTCAAGTACATCATGTATTTCCTTATAGTTTCATTTCATGTCTTTATTGGTCTACCCCTCCCCAGTTTAACATGTCTAGTGACTAAACTCTCACAACGCCTAACAGGTGCCTCTATTAGTCTCCTTTGTACGTATCCAGACCATCTTAGTCGAGCTTCTCGCATCTTTTTTGCAATTGGTGTCACTCCTATCTTATCCCCGATACTTTCATTCCTAACTTTATCCAATCTCGTGTGTCCACACATCCACCTAAGCATTCTCATCTCCGCAACTCCCATTTTTTGCTCATGTACACAATTCATTGCACAACACTCAGAACCATAGAGCATCGCGGGTCTAATTGAAGTACGGTAAAACTTGCCCTTAAGTTTTAGTGGTACTGTTCGATCACGTAAAATCCCTGACGCGTCTCTCCACTTCAACCAACCCGCTTGGATTCTATGTGTCACATCTTTAACAAAAACAAAATATAAATGAACTAAATTCCAAAGGGATTAAGTGGATGCTACGCCGGATGCATCATCTCCTCAACCAATTTACACATCCACCAGTCGTGACTTCACTTCTCCGAGTAAAATATGACTACAACCGTAAATACATAAGCTCCAATCTCTATCCTTTATGCTCAGCCCTGTTCTTTCATCCGACATCAGCCGACCAACTTCCAGACCTTATTTCAACCACTATTCGACTATCCTAACCACCTTCACCGGCGTCTGCACAACCCCACTATCTTCCCCTCATCGCACCAATCTTACACTTCATTGTCAGTTACATACATTTAAGAGCTCTGAATTCAGTGTCAGTTACATACATCTTACAGTCCACTCCCACCCACCCCAAACTGAATCAGCCTTCCACCACCTTTACAGATTCATATTTCTCGTGTAAGTTTATTTATGAAGTTAATATCTCCATTATTGTTGAATATTTTGTGAACACATATCATTGAGGATATCGATTTGTAGAAGTTGAACTCAATTTTAATTCGACTTGAAAGGTTTATTTGTTAAACGTTTACTCGAAGCAATCTCTGTTTAATTTTAATTAGATTTTGCTTGTATTTCTAATGTATAATCTCTAATGTGAATGTTTGTGAACTTTACTATTAGTTTCATAATTTATTATAAGCGTTGGACAATCGCATGTGTAATTGTTCGTTGGATAATTGCTTGGCCATTGCATTATTCTTAGATCCTCACAACACTACATTTGTATTCATCCATTAAATTTCAGTTAGGGCATAACTACATCACAACAACAACATTCGTCTTGCGTCAGATAGGTTTGTAGAATGACATCGTATGTCAAGCCACATACATGTACAAAACTATAGGATGCCATTTTTGTTCCCCGTATCACGAGGTGTCAAGCAAATTTTTGTTGAGACCCTTCTCTACCAAAGGCTTGTACTAGCCCCTCAACCCCATGTCGAGGTGCCATGCAAAGAAGTTCGCCAATTCATAACACTGACGAGTTTTTTACATGACAGGAGAACTCATCTCTCCATGCATGTTGAGAACTTATGTTGAGTACAAAGTACTCATAGAGAAGTAACCCTGCTATATGGCGTCACCTCTTTGAAAATGTTGAGGTCCTAGGGATGAGATTTGGGGCATACATTTATCTCTACTACTTCAGACAGAAACCTAAACTCTCCTAAAGAACTTTCAACATCCCTTAACCTCCCATTCAAAAATTCTGCACCACGCGCTTTAATGGCATAGACTTTTCACTAGCCTATAAATTATTCATTCCCAAGTTGCTTAAGATTTTTGCATCCAAAATTTCACAAAAAGCTTTTGCATCTCGACTTTTCAATTTGATTTTCCATCTCTTGCTCATTTTGCCTCCTTAAGCATAGGTAAATTTAACTTTCCTGATCTAATTTTCCCATCAAATCTTTGAAGATGGAAAGGGCTTAGTAGAGCAATCTTCTCCAAACCTGACACCTATGTATGCTTCAAGCTCATCGGTTGGTCGCTTATTTGTCGATGATGGTTGTTGAGTCTTTTGAGCCCCCATTTATGATATAGATAGTGGAGGTTTCTAATAATGATGGAGGCTACCACTCTTTCTATGAACAAAATTTCATCTCAGTCTATGGTGGTGGCTTGTTTTTCACATAAAAGGTAAAATCTACTTTATTCATGATGAGTAGCCATCATCAAAAGTCAATCTCATACTTATAAAAAAGAAGGTGGTCGTTGTGCAATCTCCACATGTGACGTAAAACCTATTTGTTGTCTCTAAAGAGTAGTCATCATCACAGATTGACAACATACCTCCAAAAAAGGTGTTGGTCGTGCCAAGTGAGGAAATGGTAGCTTTTGTATTTGAGTGTGGACCCCTGTCTGTGTCTTTGACCATCCTCATTTCATCCCCACTTTTTTCCAAGATGATTCTTTTACTGTAAGTCTCTTGTTTCAATGGTCGGTAGCAAAGCTCATGTTGTTGATCTCAAGTCACTCTCCTCCAAAGACGTGTCCCCATTACGAGTGGTGAGTTCATACCCCCTTTGGAGGAGGCAGGCATAGATCAAAGTGGAGAAGTCATCAACATGTCTTGAGCATGGATCCCCGATCATCATCTTCAGTCTTCGCCATCACATCATCTTCTTCTACAAAAACCACAAATGTGATTTCCATTCACGATCTCCTTGCCAAGATCCATGAGGTCTTAATTACCAAGACCAGGGAGAAGGTCGTTACTGGTAAAGGCAAGGACCCAGATTTGGCGCCTTCACGTGAGAAAGATCTCACCTTAGAGATGTGAAAATACTTTATTGCTACCACTATATTCATTGTTTAGTTTACTTTTCAAAGAAGTGATTGTCTAAAAATGAGCAAGGAATATCCGTCTTTATGCTAAACAGGATCTATTGAACTCATAATTCATTAGATCTTTTTTATGAATGTCAATTAAGTATCATAAGGAAATTGATCATGGTTGTTCAATCATTTGCTAACCAGAATCATTCATTTGAGAACTGAACCAAGAATTCTCTTTCTTCATCATAAATCGAATCACTGTTCGCAATCCAGAATTCTATTTTCTCAATAGTGTGATGAGTTTAATGTTGTCAAAATAGGTTGAGGTCCTTGGTGATGTTGCACTGTTAGAGTGGAGTTTTAGGTGATTGTCATCTGGAGGCACTAATGAGAGAGGTGAACCTCTTATACCAGCCTAATGAGGCTTATTTCCAGCATTTTGTCCAGTTGGGAGGTCAAGTGCCATTTTTTGAATGAATACTTGGGCTTGAAATCTAGTTTTCACGAGTGAGCGGGTTAAGAAATAGGGTATTGCTTAATATGCAAACAACACGAGAGATGTGTCTCACATGAAGGAGCATAGTGACTCCCTTCTAACCAACAAGGGAATTTAAACGACCTTCAAATCCAATACTAGCAGATTATTTCTTATAGTCCTTAGAGGAGGCACCAAAGAGTGAGGGGCACATGCTTTGCTTGGAATTGTCCACGATAAGTTGATCTAAAAAGGACAAATTCATGGCATGTTGGTCTTTATGGAAGATCTTGAGTTGGTGCTAGACAAGAATAAGGCATATAGACTTCATGAAAAAAATTCGACTTTATTTGCATGGCTTCCTTGGAGAAAATGACCGTGGACGAGGTGTAAGGGTCACTAGACCTCGAGCGGAGTTGTGGTCATCGTCTGATCTCCCTCTGCCAAATTAGTGACCTCACACAAATAATAATTGGAAGTTTGTCAGCGATGTGTTAGTATTTTTTCCCATTCTATTTGACATTACACATCGCATTTCATTATGAAAAGATCCCTAGAATGCTCATGTTTCCTTTGTTTAAGATGATTTTTTATTCCAACAGGGGCTTGTCATATGATGTGTCGGGGCCTCTTTGTTTGGCATTGTATACAAAGAGCTAATATTTGTACAAAGGTTGCAAGTAGAAGCTACTCTTCATTCCAATTTAGATAAAGGAAAGCTCCCTTGCCGACATCCTTTGTTGGATATTATTTTAAAACTCGTTCATCCAAGATTTCAGCTTCGTAAACTTTTGTATGTCAAACAGTGGTAAATAATGAATAGTTATTGTCATTAAATGTCATGTTGTTTGTGCCGAGTAGTTGTCGTTGATACATGAATACATAAATAGAGGCAGGTTTTGATACTTTATTGCTTTTCCTCTCTCCATAGTCTACCTCTTTCCCTCCCTAAGAAATAGCCATTTGACCTTCTATTCTTCATTAGACGATTCGCCGGGGGCCATGAAGTTTCATCTTAATGCATGATAAAATACTCAAGCAAGCACATGAACAAAAATCATCAGAGTTCTATCAGATAGTACATGAATATACACTATAACATGATAATAAACATCAACATTTGAACATGGGTCTTAACAGTATTATGTTAGCAGTTATCAGATAATTACTTTTAAGCTATATATGCAGACACAAAAGGGTCAAGTGGAACCTACTCGCAGTCTGCTCGTCCTCGAGATCAATCTCTTGCCGAAGAGCTGCCTCCTCATTCCTAAGCTCAGTAGGTATTGGCTTTCCCTCTACAACGTGGAGTAGCAAAAAAATGAGTTTATTCAAGAGATAAAGCTTAAAATCACATCAAAATAGTGAAACGAGACAGTGTGGTGTACCTTCAAGGGCTTCCCTAATCTTTCGCTTCTTCTCGTAATATTCACGTTCCTTGCCCTCTAAGCTCTTCCGGTAGAGATATTCTCTTCTCAGCCTGATGTTCCTCCTCAACATCTCTAAGGTGATCGTTCGATCGATATCAGAGAAGTGGAGACGGCGAACCGGAGGCGGAGAAAGTATGACGAAGTAAGGTATGTGAGAACGATGCGCGACTGGTGGCCGGATGCTTCGACGGCGAGAGAGAAGTGCGGGAAGGAGGAAGAAAGGAGCCGGGAAACAGGGAGGCGGGAGCGGGCAGTCGGGATGCCGGCGGCTGAGATTTGATGAACAAAAAATAAACAGAGAACAAGCCAACAAGGTAGAAGGAGAAAAAATCAAAACCAGCCGGACCCTATCGAACCGAACAAATGAACCAAATCGAGGTAATTCCGGTTGATTACGCATGTTTTAATTGGATTTTTGGCACTTTGCACTAGGGGTGAGCACAAAAAACCGCAAACCGCAAGAACCGCTCGCACTGTAAAAATCGCACCGAATTTTAAACCGCACCGCGTAGTGTAGATGCGGTGCGGTTTTGAAATTTTGTAAACCGTGTGCGGTGCGGTTTTTAAATCTTAAAAACCGCAAACACCGCACCCCACCGATAATTTGGGTATTTGAAATTTTTTTTACAATTTGAGTGGCCCCACTTATTAAACATTTTGAGTGGCCGCACCTATTTAGCAATTTACAACTCAAATATTATTCAGGCAACTTTCGCTTACAACCGGCCGCACCTAAAAGCCCTACATTATATTTTTCTATTCAAAATCAACTTTATCTTTTCGATAAAATGGTCTAAAATCTAAATGCTCCCTTTTCCAATATACCCTAGCACACAACATCCCTCTCTCAGTCTCTCTTCTTCTCACCGCAGCCGTGGACTCCGCAAACTTCATTGCCCACTGCCGTCGCCTCCAGAAACTACACCGCCCGCCGTCTATCGCTTCAGTTCGATCTTCCGTCGTCGCCTCCAGAAACTACACCGTCCGTCGCCTCTAGAAACGGTGACCTTCCAGTTCGATCTTCCCGTCGCTTCCAGTTCGATCTTCCAGAAACGGTGAGTTTCCTTTTCTCAATGACCCCGTTCGATTGTTTTTTTTTGTTCGAATAGATCTGGTGTTAGTTTTCCGAAAATGTTATACCCCCAAAAGTAAAATTTTTGTCAAAAAAAACTACCATGAAAAGTTGCACCAGATCTGGTATACTCATTATCTGGTGCAAGTGCAACAAGGTCTAATGACTTGTAATATTTATCTGGTAAACTTGATCGCATTTTTTGTACTATCACATATCTGTTAAAATTGACTGAGCTCTGGTAAGCCAGATCTGGTGAGCAGTGAGCAAGTTATAATTGATCACACCAGAGAAAGCAGTGAGCATTTTGTTGCACTTGTACCATATCTGGTATACTCATTATCAACTATGTAAATTCTATTTTCATCCAATTTGACTGAGCAGTGAGCACATATTTTCATCCAATTTGACTGAGCAAGTTATAATTATTTTACAGTTATTGTAATTGAGTCATTACAAGCTTGAAGCTTGCGATCATGGCTTCTAAAAATGCTAAAGGCAAAGAGAAAGCAGTACAAATTGATCTGGTGCAAGTGCAACAAGGGATACAAGTTGAAAGTATAGGGGAGAGAGCATTATCAGGTGACGATGAGGCTTCGCAACATCTAAATAAGAAACAGAAAAAAGAAATTCAGGGTGGTAGTAAGTTTAAGTCTCAAGTGTGGGAATGATTTACGAAGTACAAGGACAGTGATGAAAAAGATCGTGCAAAATGTAAATATTGTTCCAAAATATATGCAACCGACCCTAGAAAGAATGGTACTAGTGCATTGAGAGCACATATGACTACTTTGTGTCGATTTCGAAAAGTTGCACCCAATCAGAAAATGTTGTCATTTACCGAGAACAAAGAGGATGGAGTCACAGTTGGATCTTTGAAAGCAATTAAGTTTAATGAAGAAGAATGTAGATTAGCATTGGCTAAGATGGTGATAGTTGATGAGTTGCCATTCAAATTTGTAGAGAATCAAGGATTTCGAAATTTTGTTAAGCAATTAGAGTCAAGGTTTGATGGACTTTCTCGAACAACTATCGCTAGATGTTGCACTAATATCTATACTACCGAAAAAGCAAAATTGAAGAAAGATTTGAAGAACGAAAAGTTATGTTTAACAACGGATACATGGACATCTATTCAAAAATGTGGTTATATGTGTTTGACCGGCCATTGGATAGATAAGGAATGGAGGCTACAAAAAAGAATACTTAACTTTGTTAGAATCCTTGATCACGGCGGAGAAGGAATTGGGTGTGAAATAATGAATTGTTTATCTTCATGGGGGATTAAAAAATCTTAACAATTACACTGGATAATGCTTCTGCCAATGACGTAGTTGCACGACATATAAAGAGAAAGAGCAAAGATTGGAAAAGTACCATATTAGACCATGAATTTCTACATGTCCGTTGTTCTGCGCATATTTTGAATTTAATTATTAAAGAGGGGTTATCTGAATATAATGAGTCAATTGCGAAGATTCGATTGACAATTAAATATGTAAAAGGATCTTCTCAGAGATTAGAGAAGTTTAAGAAGTGTGTTGCAAATGCCGATATTGAATGCAAAGCATTCCTATGCTTAGATGTTGAAACAAGGTGGAACTCCACTTACTTGATTTTGGAGACGACAATAAAATTTGAGAAAGCATTTGAAGGATTAGATGATGAAATATCATATCAGAGCTACTTTACAAATGATAATAAGTTTTGCAAACCTCCAAATGCAGAGGATTAAGCCAAAATATTTGTGATGCTTCTAAAGATGTTCTACAATGTCACTTTGGAGGTCTCGGGTTCAAAGTATCCAACTTCTCATTTATTTTTTCAGAATATATTGATGATGGAGCATCTGATTACTTCAATATGTGAATCAAAAGATTGTCCTGATTTTGCAATGCTAAACGTGGCACGTCGCATGAAAGTAAAATTTGATAAGTATTGGGGCAATCTAGAGAAAAGTAATATATTATTATATATTGCTTTTGTTTCAGACCCTCAATGTAAGTTGAAGCGTTTGTCGAAGTGCTTAAATGCAGTTTATGATGCTACAAGAAGAGATACATTGATGAATTTGACTGAAAGCACGCTATCTAAATTATATGATAGTTATAAAGTTATTGCAACTCCAGTACTGAGCCAAAGTTTATCTAGCCAGGCATCAAGTTCATGCAGTGGGAGGTCTACATGTGTAGTAAATGCTGAATTTAGCTTTGTGGAGTATCAAAGAAAACTTTTTTTAGCGGATCCCGAAGAGGAAGATGGTGCAACTTGTACATCTGAATTGACAATATATTTAAAAGAAGAAAGAGTAAATTTGCAAGCAAATTTTGATATCTTGAGTTGGTGGAAAGTTAACTCTACAAGATTTCCAATTCTATCTCTTGTAGCAAAAGATGTTTTAGCGATCCCAATCTCAACCGTAGCATCTGAATCAGCATTTAGCACTGGTGGCCACATACTTGATCCATTCAAAAGTTATTTGGCACCGAGGACAGTTGAAGCTCTCATTTGTGCTCGAGATTGGTTATCCTGCGTGAAGAATGTCAATGAAATTGAAGATATGTTGATTGATATTGAGAAGTCCGAAGAGCTTGATAGAGGTTTGAAACTATTTTTTTTAAAAGTAATGTGTTGAATAATTTTTTTTTAAACTTATGTTTGATTATTGATAATTTTAATTTTTAGAGTTGGAAAATACAATACAAGTTGATGATGGTGACAAACTTGAATGTGAAGTCGTAGCATAATCACAAAAAGTATTACACTTTTACGTTTTATATCAGTGTGGTTTACTCAATCTCTTAGACTTTTGTTAGGGCTGGAATGCGCCGCTGAAGAGGAGAGTTTAGGGCAGCGGAATGCACCGCGGAAGATGACCCGCGTATAGGCTAATCGCGGCTTTCCGCGATCTCGAATCCTGAGGAATAATGACGATTCCAGATCGCGCAAAATGCACGATTTGAAGGGCGGGGGCGGTGCGATAATACAAGGGGTTTTTTTTGTTTGGCGCAGATTATCGCAAAACGGCGGTGTACTGTGGTCCAGACGCGGCGCCAAACAGAGCCTTAATACTAATTTTTGCTAGATTTCAAATATGTTTTACTAATTTCAATGCCTAAATAAAACATAAAATCAACAATGCTTAAACCGCACCGAAACCGCAACCGCACCGCAAAAAACCGCATCAAACCGAAACCGCACCGCTTAATTTCGGTGCGGTGCAGTTTTGCTTGGGCCAAAACCGCACCCTTACGGTGCAGTTGCGGTTTGGGCCAAAACCACACCAAACCGCACCGCACACACCCCTACTTTGCACCCTCCAACTAGGGGTTTGGCACTTTGCACTTTCTTATTGAATTCTTGGTACTTTACACCCTCTAAAATCCCAAATGCAGCCTCCTTTCATTTAAATCATTTATTCTAATTTAATAAAACACCTGAATATTCACAGGAGGGACATTTTGGTCTCGGTTTAATAAAATGCATGATTTGCACCCTCTTCATTGTCCTTCCGTTTTTATTTGCACTAGCTTCATTGTTCTTCAGTTCTACTACGGGTTAAACAATTCACAAAAACTAAAGAGGATCTACAGAAAACATATATAATCATCCGAGCAACTAAGCTCAAATGGAGAAGACGACCCCTTGCTCTATAGTCCCTTCGATTTTCGTCTGGCCCCTTCAACTTTTCCAACGGCCAAATCACCCGAGCCAAAACATAGGACTATTTAATCAACCAGCAAAATGGGACAGAGCATTCCAGGAAAATTATATAAGGGTTAACACATCCATCATTCTTAACTCAAAATCACTATTCAACAATCCACAAACCAAGAATACCATGCACCATTCTCAGTTTCTGATTCGATTAAACTAGAAACTGTTGGATCGTGAGACGCCCTTAGAGGGGGGTGAATAAGGGTGAACAATTTTTTTCTTATTTAAACAGAATTTACTTGATAAAATAAGCAAAGAAACCAAGAATAATTTTTCATAAACAGAAACAATAATAATTTATTCGAAAAGTGATAAATCTGAATACAATATATCTCTATAGAGCAAGAGACAAAGGCTTATAAAAAATACAGTTTACTTTTGATTTCGTCAGTCCTTCTACCATGAACCGGCAGACTAAAGCGTATCTCTCCCTAGATCTTGCTACTAGCCTCCCCTAGATCAAACCCCGATCTAGAAGCTGCACACAAAGCAGCGATTTCTCCCTAAGCCGCACAAGGACTTGGAGATCACTCACAAGGCGCTGATTCTCTCCCAAGTCGTGCAAGGACTTAGACGTCATACACAAGGTGGTGATTTCCTCTCTCAATTACAATGGAAATAAAGAACAAAACAAAATGTAAACTTCAGAATTAAAAACTCCCTCTAAACGAAGCGTTGAAGATGTCGGCGAATCCTTGCCAAGGTTGCTTCGAATGTCGTGTATGAGTCGTCGATCTTTCGCGCTTGAACCTTCTTGGGAGAATGGAGTAATTCTGAATGTTGAAGCTCTCTGGATTAGTTGCACGGGAAGGAACACTCCAACTTCTGTAATTCGTAATCTCCACAAAAAAATAAGTCATTTTTATATTTTGGGGATATCGCCTGGCGACATTGGTTGTCGCCGATCGGTGACATCTTATCCCGCCGACATGTGTCCCATGTATTTGCCATTTTCGCATCCCAGATCGATCATGTCCAATTGTGCACTATCGCCTGGCGATATCGATGTCGTCGGGCGACAACGACAGTAACTGTACGTAGGCGTTGAGTGTGGTGAGTTCACTCTGCGGCATATTGTTTGGTTCACTGTCGTCGGGTGGCGATACTGGATGTCGTCGGGCGACAACACCTTAGCTCCTCTGTTCTGACCCGAATTAAAGCCCAAATGCTATTTGTGTTAGACCTGTGATATCTGCACATCATAAACACCCTATGATCAAATACAACCGAGATTTGTTATTAGCAAACTAAGAAGCATGGAACGCATGCTCCAACAATCTTCCCCTTTTGATAATAACAAATCCACTTAGAAAGAAATCATGAATGATTTATAAAGTGTTAGTAAATATGATTAGCAAGACTAAGCATTTGTATGTGCACAAAACCTCTCTTGGATGTAACACTCCCCCTACATGTGTACTCCCCCTAAAGCTAAGCAGATTGAACCAATGTATGTTATTTTTAAATCAAGTCGGATTATGAATGTTTTCTCATTAAATTCTTCCCATTTTGATATTGTCAAAAGAAATAGCAGAGTGATGCGGAAGAAAAAAGAGGAAAAATGACAAATGAAGAAACACGTATAGAACATGTGAAACAATGTATAGTAACGAAGAGTGTGAGTGAACACTAACATTGTCAACTTTCATCCATTTATATCATAGACACATACTCTAGTGAAGATAATGTAGAATCATTTACGGTCCAATTCTCATGAGAAGAAATTTCAGAGAAAATAATGGTGTGTACATGTGAGAGATTGATGAAAACACATAATGAGAACCCTTACAAATATGTGAGCACGTGGAATGTGAAAAAACAACATAATATAAAAATATACACAACTAGCTATACATGTATCCAAGAATTCAGAGCACAAAGATTAAAGTAATGTCCATATAAAGATTTCATAAGACACTTTACAATTATTTCCAAGGTGTTCAACCTCACAATGCTTATTAAGACTTATCAGGAGGGTAAGTAGTGTTTGGTGAAGGTTCCTTATCAACTTTTGTTTGTTTTTCTTTTTATTTTGCAACACATCAACAAAGACGTGAATTTTTAATTGTTAAATAAGCAAATTTTTTTCTCATTTGGCTTGACAAAGGATTCTGAATTCACTTGTGTGACCATATAGGATAATCAAATATGAAATGTGCAAAGAAAACTAGATAAAGTAATAGTGTCAGCAGGAAATCTAATGATTTTGGTAGAACATTCATAATTCACATATGTAGTATGGGGAAGTCATATGTAGATTTTCACAATTGTGGGTGAATGAACATTATCATAACTAAAACAAGTCTCATACTTAGAGGCATGCATAAACAATTTCATAAGTATAATACACTGGGAGAGATGTATATAGAATATGATATTTGAAGTTTGAATAAGTGAGCAATGTTATAGATACTCAAAATTATAAAATATACATTGTACCATGCCGAAACCTGAAAAATCAAGACAGAGTGGCATAAATGTAAATTTTTTCTGTCGCCTGGCGATATTGGATATCGCCGATTGGCGACTGTGCAAAAATATAAAAGCCGGTCGATTTAGGTCAAAGGCACCATTTGGATCATTTTCTTCTGAAGACTTGAAGCGGAAGACGAACCCGACGGCGGCCTAATCCTAATTTCAAGGTATGTACACTTTTCCATGTTTAGGGATTTTATTAAAAATTGTATTTTTGAGAGAGGAGATCATAGATCCACGTGTTTACAGAAGTGTTTTCATAGATTTAAGTTTGTTTTCATATCCCTAAAATCAGATCTAGTGTTTTCCAAAAGAAAACTTTCATGTTTTTAAGGAAGAAGATGATGAATAGTGTTTTTTAGATTTTTCTTGAATTTTATTATGTAAATCGGGTAGAACTTGATTTTTTTTCAGATTTTGTATGTATGAATGGTGTATGGAGAAATTTCATATCGAAATCAAGCATGTCTTGAATTTCGATGTCGCCCGACGACATTGGCAATTTTTGTATTTTAATATTTTCTTTCGTATTTTTGCAGAAATGACTTCCAGCTCAAGGGCTAGGAGGAGCACGGGCAGTGATATGTATTCAGCATATCAGACATACTTAGGGATTGAAAATGCGAACATCGGTGTTGGGAAGGTCATTGAATTTGATCTCGTTCGACACGCACACATCCACGACCTTCTTGCAATGGCAGGAATCATGTCTGTCATTATACCGAACTCGTTTTCTTCGGTGTTAATTAGGGAATTTTATAACCATTTGATGGACCCTAACTTTACGGAATTTAATGGTGGAGTGCGCTCACAAATTCAAGGAAAGATAGTCGAGATAACGCACTATGACCTAAGGGATGAGTTTGGTTTAATAGAGCGTGAACATGTGTTGGATGTGGTAGAGAAATATAGGAAGGATAGGGATTGGATGTTACTGAACATGGTTTTACATGGGAATTCCATGAAAACCATTATCCACTCCACGACCACTCTCACTCCAAATGCATGATTAGTGCAAGAAATCTTGAGGAATATTATTCTGCTCAAGTCTGGCGACACGAGAACGATCACAACTCAATTGAGCTATGTGGCGTATATGATTTTGGAAAGAGAGCCTTTTGATATGGCTGACTTTATCCTTTATATCATCCGATACACATTCAGACTGAAAAGCCCGATGTGGAAGAAGTTGAATACTCTAATGATGGGGGAGGTGATCCAATTGATCCTTTATAAGAAGTATAGTTGGATCGACCCAGAATTCTACTTTGACGACTGCGAACTGGCCATATTTTATACGGGTTCTACAATATCAAGGGGTGGATCTCGAGGTGGTTTCACACTTACTAGTGAATCGGTATCAACTATTAGAAATCCACCACTAGCAAGAGGTGGTTCATTACGTGAAGGGTTGGATGACTTACGAGAGTCGTTTGAAGAACACAAGAGGGAAGTGAAGAAGAATTTTTCGGGGATTCAGAAATTCTTTAAATTTTTGACCAAGAGCTTGAAGTTGAAACCAACTCCGCCAGAGGGAGCCGAATGGGAGAATCCAGTTGTGGAGCCTCCGCGATCGTCAACTCGCCGACCTCACCGAACTTGGAGCAGTGGACAAATTTTGGTTGAAGATCAAGAGGACACTAGTGTTGTTGATAACATGAATTTCCAAGAGTTTCGATCTGATCTGGACTTTTGAAGATATTGTCTAGCGAAACTCAGTATCGCCAGATGACAACGAATTTTAGATTATTTCTGTTTTTTGTTTGAAATTGGTGTTGTAATAACATTTTAACTAATGTGTGACAGTTTATAGTTTTGGTGTAGTGCAATTTTATTGACTCTTAACATTTTTGGTGATATTAGTCATAATGATAATATTTGTTATTTAAAGTTAATTTTTTTTGTTTTATAATTATTTCAATTCATTAGTTTGATATGTCTAGGATTCCTATTTCTAGTCTTAGTAAAGAAAAACGGGAATCTAGAAGTGGCTTTGTGAAAATATCAGCAAGTTGTGAATCGGTGCCTATAAAACTAACCTTTATTATAATTTGTTTAATGTGTTCTCTAATGAAGTGATGGCGTACATCAATATGTTTGGACCTAGAGTGATGAACTGGATTGTATGTTAAGTTAATTGCATTTTTGTTATCACGTTTTAGTTCAAGAGTGTCATGGTTAATTCCAAAGTCTTCTAAGGTTTGCTTCATCCAAAGAGCTTGTGCACAACAACTACCTAGTGCAATATATTCGGCCTTGGTGGTGGATAAGACAACAGAATTATATTTCCAACTCGACCATGAAATGAGTGATGGGCCTAGAAAGTGACAAGTGACACTCATGCTCTTACGATCTAATGAACAGCCAGCATAATCAGAATCTGAATAACCATGTAAAATAAAACTATCATTATGTGGACACCACAAACCTAGCTTTGATGTACCAATAAGATATCTAAAAATACGTTTAACCGCTTTTAAATGTGATTCTTTAGGATTAGCCTGAAATCTATCACATAAACAAACATCAAATATAATATTTGGTCTAGATGCGGTTAAATACAAAAGTGATCATATCATCCCTCTATATAATGTTTGATCTATAGAAATTCCACTTTCATCTTTTCCTAATTTCAAAGAAACACTCATGGGGGTATTGGCTTATTTTAGATTTTCAAATCCAAATCTTTTTAACACATCATGAATATATTTAGATTGACAAATAAAAATACCATCATGCTTTGAGTAATTTTAAAACCAAGAAAATAGGTGAGTTCTCCTACTATGCTCATTTCAAATTCATTTTTCATAATTTCCACAATATTATCACATAACTTTAAATTAGTGGATCCAAAAATAATGTCATCAACATATATTTGTAAAACTATAAGATCATCATGAATATGTTTGATAAAAATAGTACAATCAGCACTACCCATTTTGTAATCATTCTTTAATAAATATACAGTTAATCTATCATACCATGTTCGGGGTGCTTGTTTTAAAGCATAAAGGGCTTTTTCTAATTTAAAAACATGATCAGAAAATTTTTCATTTACAAAAACTGGAGGTTGTTCTACATAAACCTCTTCCTTAATATACCCGTTAAGAAAAACAGTTTTGACATCAGTTTGAAATATTTTAAATCTTTTAAAGCTAGCAAATGCAAGAAAAATTCCAACTGCTTCTAAACGTGTTACTAGTGCAAAAGTTTCATCAAAATTTATTCCTTCAATTTGTGAATAACTTTTTGCTACAGGTCTAACTTTGTTTCTAGTGACCCTAGATTCACTATCGATTTTATTTCTAAAGATCCACTTAATGCCTACAACAGGATGATTTGATGGTCTTTCTACTAGTTTCAAACCTTATTACATTCAAATTGACTAAGCTTTTCATTCATAGCTAAAAACCAATAATTATCATTTAAAGCGGTTTGCACATCTTTTGGTTTTATATCAGATATAAAGCATAGGTTTGAAAATAAATCATATAAGGATGAACGAGTACTTACCCCTCTTGATGGTTCTCCAATAACCAAATCTTGCGGATAATCTTTCGAAAATCTTAGTTCACTTGGAGGCACATATTCTTGCACTTTTTCTTCTTCTGGTTTGTGTTTATCTTCTTCTTTTTCTCCAAGTACTTCTTCATCTTCCGACCTTTGTAGAGGGAAGGGCTCTTCATCTTGACCTGTATTGTTAGTTTCTACACAAGGGAAAAGTTCATAAAATTTAACATGAATTGCTTATTCAACTATTTTGTCCTTTTTATATAAAATCTATAAGCTTTACTAGTTGAGGAATATCTAATAAAAATACCTTCATCATATTTTTCATCAAATTTTCCTAAATTGTCTTTAGTATTCAAAATGAAACATTTACATCGAAATACTTTAAAATAAGATACATTCGGTTTCTTTTGAAAATATAATTCATACAGTGTTAATTTCAAGAAGGGTAGAAGCATAACACGATTAATAACATAACATGCAGTACTTATAGCTTCAGCCCAAAATGATCTAGGTAATGTGTATTCTGATAACATAGTACGAGCTAGTTTTTGAAGAGTTCTATTTTTCCTCTCTACCACACCATTTTGTTGTGGTGTGCGAGGAGCGGAAAATTTATGCTTAATTCCTAATTCAGTACAAAAAGATACAAATTTATCATTATCAAATTCACCTCCATGATCTAAACGAATGAATTTTATTTTTAAATCAAGTTCATTTTGAATGCGTATACACAATTTAGAAATTCTAAAAATGCATCAGATTTTTACGATAAGAAAATTGTCCAACAATGACGAGAATAATCATCAATCAAAACAAACGTGTATTTTCTACCTCCTAGACTTTGTGTAGTAACAAGGTCAAACAAATCCATATGAATCAATTGTAAAGGTCTAGTAATAGAAATAGTATTTTTGTTTTTGAAAGACGACTTTGAAAATTTTTTTTTGACATGGTGAACATAAAGAAGATAAATTTTCATGTAAAATAGGTAAACCTTTAAATAGTTTATCTTGAGAGAATTTTACAATTAACTTGGAACTTAAATGTCCAAGTCACCTATGCCATAAATCTAACTCATCATTTTTTGACATAAAATATTTTAATGAAGAATGTGATAAATCATTAAACTTTATCATGTAAATATTTTGATATTTAGGAGCAGTAAGAACAATATCATTTGTTTTGAAATCAATAATTTTGCAAAGGTTTGAAGATGAGTCAAATAATACATTTAAACCAATATCGCATAATTGACTTATAGAAATTAAATTATGTTTTAAACCTTTAACATATAAAACATTTGATATGGTAAAAGACTTGTTACCTATTACTCCAATGTCAATGATCTTTCCTTTTTTATTATCGTCAAACGTAACTGCTCCTCCTTTCTTCGTCTTCAGGTTAAGGAACTTTGATTTATTGCTCGTCATGTGCTTGGAGCATCCTGAGTCCAACTACCACACATCTTCCTTATCTTTAGCCTGCCAACACACTTAAAAAGAAGATGAGAGTAAAGATCTTGTTACCCAAGTGATTTCTCCCATAGTGTAGGTGGAAGCCTTAGGTACCCAGACTTGTTTAACAGAATAGTGTCCTGTCTTCCTACAAGTGTGAGTGGTATGACCAAACTTATTAAATTTTGCACACGAGATAAAAGAAGTTGAAGGATTTTTCAAAATAACTTTTGAAATCTTGCTGGAAGTAGGATTTACAGTAGATTTATAATTTTTATTTTTAAAAGACAAACTTTTGAATTTTTTCTTATCGTCGGCGACAGTGGCTGTCATCGGGCGATAGTGTGCAGAAGTGTATCCGAGCTCAAATTTTGCCGAACCATAGCATGTATTCGCCAAAATCATATCCAGTGATTTTTGGCCCATTCCAAACTTTTAGTGGCCACTTCTAAATCACGAATTCGGGTTTTCAAGGCGGTATTTTAAGCAACTATTGTACCACATCGGTTTGCAAAATCCTTCTTGCTTCCTCCTACTTGGTATCGAGAAAGTTTTAGAGATCTTTCTAAGGTCCCTTTTTACCTTATAAGAGAATCAATATGAGACCGATACTTAGAAAGATCTTTCTCAAGTTCTAGTATTCTTGTCGAAGAGGGATAATCCTCTTGACAAGTAACTTTTGCATTCCCAAGTACTTTTAACTCAGTTGTTAATTTTTTATTTTCATTTAATAATTTTTTTTTTTCAAATTTCAGTAGCTTAATTTCATTTAAGCTTTTGTCAAAATATTCACATGTTGTTAAAAATTTAGAATATAAATCTTCATAGGTTGGAGGAGTTACCCCAGTGTCGCTCTGGAAACTGCACTCATCATCAGATGATGAGACGCCCTTTCCCATCAGACACATATTATTGGCCTCTTCAGTTTCAGAACTCGAACTGCTTGACTCCTCAGAAGTGACGTCATCCCAGGTTTCAGCCTTCAAAACTTTTTTCTTATCTTTCTTCTTGCGTTGCATCTCCTTCAGCTCTTTCAGATACTTTGGGCACTTGCTCTTTATATGTCCAATTTTCCTGCAGTGGTAACATTCGGGTGGTGGTCGCTCCTCATCATCCTCTCCCTCATCTTGGGCTTTATCTTTCCTGTACCCAGAATCTTTCTTCTTGAAAAACTTTCTAAAAGAATTTCTTTTTTCAGGATTTCTCATGAACTTCCTGAACTTCTTCACGAACAAGCTTTCCTCATCTTCTTCATCATTCTCATCAGACTCACTTTTCACTTCCTTCTTGGACTTCAACGTCAATGCTTTCTTTATTAGCTCCACATTGTACTCTTGTTGTTGAATCCTCAGTTCCACTTCATGTGTTTTCAGGTTTCCTATAAGATTATCAATTTGAAGAGTCTGTAGATCGTGTGACTCTGAGATGACAGTTACTTTTGGATTGAACTTCGGGGGAAGCGATTTAAGAATCTTCCTCACTAAATCTCCGTTTGAGAAACTCTTTCCAAGAATCTTTGAGTCATTCACGATTTTGCTGAAATTCGTGTACATGGAGTTTATATCTTCATCGACCTCCATCTTGAACTTCTCAAATTCTGACTCTAACTGGAAAAGCTTTGAGTCCTTTACCTGCGATGTACCTTTATGAGTAACTTCAAGTAGGTTCCAAATATCATACGCAGTTTCACAAGCACATACAAGATTAAATTCAGTTCTATCTAACGCGCAGAATAAAGCGTTCATTGCCTTAGTGTTATTTTTGCATCGAAGCTTATCAATGTCATCCCATTTGTCTTTGAGTTTTTCCATACTAACACTCCCAACTACAATTATAGGTGGAGTATAGCATGTTTCTATCATGCCCCACACTTCGATATCTAAGGCTATTAAAAAACTTCGCATTCGAGCTTTCCAATAGTTATAATCAGTGCCCATGAATAAGGGAGGTCTACTTATCCCTTGCCTCTCGGAAAATGCGTGATTGTTTTGCGTCATTACTCCCGGTGATAAAACCGATTTTGGAGTAACCTCATTTGATACTAAATGTTGGATCGTGAGACGCCCTTAGAGGGGGGGGGGGGGGGGGAATAAGGGTGAACAATTTTTTTCTTATCTAAACAGAGTTTACTTGATAAAATAAGCAAAGAAACCAAGAATAATTTTTCATAAACAGAAACAATAATAATTTATTCCAAAAGTGTTAAATTTGAATATAATATATCTTTATAGATCTAGATACAAAGGCTTATGAAAAATACAGTTTACTTTTGATTTCGCCCATCCTTCTACCATGAACTGACAGACTAAAGCGTATATCTCCCTAGATCTTGCTACTAGCCTCCCTTAGATCTAACCTCGATCTAGACACTGCACACAAGGCAGTGATTTCTCCCTAAGCCGCACAAGGACTTGGACGTCACTCACAAGGCAGTGATTCTCTCCTAAGCCATAAAAGGATTTAGACGTCACACACAAGGTGATGATTTCCTCTCTCGATTACAATGGAAATAAGGAACAAGACAAAATGTAAACTTCAAAATTAAAAACTCCCTCTAAACGAAGCGTTGAAGATGTCGACGAATCCTTGCCAAGGTTGCTTCGAATGTCGTGTACGAGCCGTCAATCTTTCATGGTTGAAACTTCTTGGGAGAATGGAGTAATTCTCAATGCTGGAGCTCTCTGGATCAGTTGCATGGGAAGGAACACTCCACTTCTGTAATTCGTAATCTCAACAGAAAAATAAGACATTTTTATATTTTTGGGATATCGCCTGGCGACATTGGCTGTCGCCGATCGACAATATCTTATTCTGCTGACACGTGTCCAACGTATTCGCCATTTTCGCATCCCAGTTCGATCATGTCCAATCGTGCACTGTTGCCTGGTGATATCGATGTCGCAGGGAGACAATGACAGTAACTACACGTAGGCGTTGAGTGCGGTGAGTTCACTCAACGACACACTATTTGGTCCACTATCGCCGGGTGGCAATATTGGATGTCGTCGGGAGACAACGCCTGAGCTCCTCTGTTCTGACCCGAATCAATTCCCAAATGCTATTTGTGTTAAACCTGTGATATCTGCACATCATAAACACCCTATGATCAAATACAACCGAGATTTGTTATTAGCAAACCAAGAAACATGAAACGCATGCTCCAATAAAAATAAGAGTCCTAAAGAAACATGAGAGCAGTGCCTGAACCTCAAAAATCAAAAGTAAAATCAAAATACATCCACAAAAAATTCATCCATCAGATAGTTTGATCATTATTATTGAAATGAGAAAGGGGTATTTTAGAAATTCTGGTATTTTACTAGTTTGGAAGCACTTAGCTCCCAAATAACCTGGGTTTTGTGATTTTTGGCACTTAACGTTATTTCGCATTCTCTGTTATTTCGCAAGAGAAGAATCGGGAGATCCCGCTCATTTTAAGCACGAATTTTTGGCACTTAACACCCTCCAATTGGGGGTGTTTGGCACATTGCACCCCGAGTTTCAAATTTTGGCCTTTTTGGCACTAATAAATCTATTCCCTAGCACATACTGTCAACATAAAACATTCAACAAACTTGTGATGGCACAGAATAGGGAGATCCAAGATTTTTGCCTAGCACCAAGCTATTCTATCACTTGCCGAAGCACAATAGCAACAACAATGGCAAGTGCGATAACAAGGCATAATCAAACACAGTAGCAAGGCATAAATCAAACATCACATGTTGTAAGTCATAATTATATAGCAGATTATCATACAACAGATTATCATTTGCCGAAGTACGATAACAAGGCATAATCAAACATTACATGTAGCTGTGATAGGTAGCTGTGACATCCCAAATTCGTTACATTCAGGTAAATAACAATACATGTAGCTATTACAGGTAAGTGCCCAAATTCTTGATTGGATTAAGCTTGGCAGGTGGCTATGACATACAGACTACGGCAGCAACAAGAATCATGGCCCTCGGCGGTCCAAAGTTACAAGAAGTCCTCAAATCCTAGAAAAAAACTTAATATTTTGTTGGTACCCTAGTTTGATTTGAGTTTAGTCTTGTCTTCTTAGTCTCTTGACCCATGAATTATCTATAGTCAAGGTTAGTTGTCTAGCTGTAGAGTTCCCAGCTTATCCAGATAAGAATTTAGTTAAGTAGTTTGTTCGTTCGACTATGGTCGAACGCCGCTCGACTATCGTCGACTAACTGTTCGACGATCGTCTATCAGTTGCTCGACGTTCTGTCTGTGTGGATAGTTCGACTATCTGTTGATAGTTCGACTATCTGTGTGCTGTGATAGTTCGACTATCTGTTGATAGTTCGACTATCTGTTTGTTTGATAGTTCGACTATCTGCTTGGATAGTTCAACTATCTGATAGTTCGACTATCTGTTTGATAGGTCGACTATCTGCGTTGTTTGATAGCTCAACTATCTGTTGATAGGTCGACTATCTGTTTTCCCTTGGTAGTTCGACTATCTGCTTTGATAGTTCAACTATCTGATAGCTCGACTATCTGTTGATAGTTCGACTATCTGTCGTTCCTTGATAGTTCGACTATCTGTTGATAGTTCGACTATCTGTTCTGCGTTGATAGTTCGACTATCTGTTGATAGGTCGACTATCGGTTTTGCTTTGATAGTTCGACTATCTGTTGATAGGTCGACTATCGGTTTTGCTTTGATAGTTCGACTATCTGTTGATAGGTCGACTATCTGATAGCTCGACTATCTTCTAATTGTTCGACTATCTGTTGTGATAGTTCGACTATCTCCTTTGATAGTTCGACTATCTGGATCGTTCGACTATCTGTCCGATAGTTCGACGATCTCCGTTCTTCGGTCGACGATCTCCGAGGGTCGTTCGACATTTTCTGTTTGCCTTTTTATTTTGTATTTATTTATTCTATTTAATTAATTAATATATTATCTGGCATTTTATTTCAGTTGTTTTTTTTGATAATATTTCCAGGCAATATCTGCTCCATCTCTTTTGCCTGAGTCAAATCTTTTCAGATAAAGTTGTTTGTCTTATTAGTTGACAGTGTATTTTACTTTATCTGCTGTCAGTCCTTTATAGCCGTTAGACTGAAAAGTCTTCCTTCTGCTATAAAGAGTTTGTCTCTGATGTGATTTTATTTAGTACCTTTATTATCAGATTGCTTCCTGCAGCTTCCTTGAAAAAGGTTTATCCCTTTTATAGAATATTTTGCTGCAGAGTTTGTTTGTCTTTGTAATATTTGCAGCCCAGGTTTCAAGTTTCAGAAGAAGACAAACAGTTCAAATTGAAAAGAGCCGTTGCTTGTTGCTGCTATAAAAGGAATCCTTTGAAGAAGGATTTCAGCTAGCTAACCAGTTATTCTAAGAGTTATTCAATTAGCATTCAAGCTTTCATCAAGACCAAGTTTAACTGCTCTCAACAATCTTCATTCAACTGAGAAGTGTTAAGCTCTTCTGCTCTTCTTCAACCTGAGTTCTCCTGCTTCCAGGAAGTTCAGACTCAGAGTTCTTTTGAAGAAGAAGAAGAAGAAGATAGCTGATAGAAGATTTCTATTTTATATTTTATATCTTCTTGTAGTTTTTCCTTCAGAACCTTCTGAAGTGTTTTCTGCACTGAAGCAAGACTTCACCTGGACATTCTTTGAGCCAGGGGGAGCCTTGATTCTTTTGAGCTTTCTATCTCAGTGCAAGTCTTTGTGCTTCTCTAATCTATTGTAAAATAGAGAAGACTTTTTAACCTTCTTTCCCCCTCCTGTACAGGGTTATTGCTCCCTTCAAAAGTATCCCTTGATGACAGGGCACCTGATCAAAAACCTGTGTTGGTTTTTAGACACCTGATCAAAAGTCTAAAGGGTTTCTAGATCTACCTGAAGCAGATCTTGTGGTGGCAGGGCACCTGATCAAAAACCTGTAGTGGATTCCTACCTTGTTGGTAGAAGAGTGGACGTACCCAAGTTGTTTGGGGAACCACTATAAATTCTTTGTGTCGTCTGGCTTGCTTAATTTAATTACTTGCATTGTGGCTGTGATTAGATATAACTAGGTTTGCTAGTTACTGATTAGGTTTTCCAAGCTTTAACTATAATTACAGTTAGCTTGAGTTTGTGCACAACACTTGTGTTAGGCTTTAGGGTTATCTCCTTATCTATAATCTTTTCATTCCGCATTTCACTCCAAGGGAGTTGGGTAGACTATTAGATTTTTGTCTAGTGCAAAATTTGATAACTCTATTCACCCCCCTCTAGAGTAGTATCTATCCCTTCACTTTCAATTGGTATCAGAGGCAGGTTGACTGACTGAATAGGCTAACACCTAAGTCACAAGATCCTGATAGATACCAAAGTTTATAGATATTCACTGTCACTATCATGGCCCAGTCCAAGGATTATTCTAGCACCAGACCTCCAGCATGCAACCTAGCTAAGTTTGGCATCTGGAAGGCAAGGATCAAATTATATATGAATTCTATTGATGAAAGTATTTTTTCTTCTATTTTGTCAGGACCCCCAAGAGCACCTGCTGCTGCTTCTGCCTCATCATCTGATATGAGTGCAGTGCCTCCTCCAGACTACAATGATGAGTATAAGAAGGCAAAGATAGCAGATGTCAAGGCGATGAACATTCTGGCTCAGACAATGTCTGATGAGGTATTCCAGAAGGTTGCTGACTGCTCCTCAGCAAAAGCAATGTGGGACACACTAAACCAGATTATAGCTGGTTCAGCTGATGAAAGGAAGGACAGAAGGTCCAACCTTATCTCACAATATGAGAACTTCAAGAAAACTGATGCTGAATCAGTTGAAGCCATGTACACAAGGCTCAGCTCAATCATCAATGAGCTGAGGACCCTTGACAAGGACATTTCATTGACAGAGGTCAATGATAAGATTCTTATGTGCTTCCCTAGCACATGGGATCTGAGGATCTGGCCTATCAAGGAGGCCAGAAGCACAAATGAGATTTCAACTGAAGCCCTTCTCGGCAAGCTCAAGTCTTTTGAGCAAGTGCTGAAGACAAGGGAAGCAGAAGCTGAAGCAAAGACCCCTACTCCAACAAGAAAAGAGCAATCTCTAGCTCTTAAGGCTGCTGATGCTTCTGAAGGCAGCCAATCCAATGAGGAGCTAATGACATTATATGCCAAGAGGTTTCTCAAGATGGGGAGAAAGGAATTCAGAAAGAAGTCTTCACGCTATGAAGACAAACCAAGGTATGATCGTTCTCCTGCTAAAGAAATTATCTGCTATGGTTGCAGGAAGCCTGGACGTATCTTACCAGATTGTCCAGAGGAGAAGAACAAAGATAAGAGGAAAGAAAAGGAACAGCACAGGAAGCACTCCAAGCCATCCTCCTACAAGAACAAGAAGAAGGAGAGAGGTTTCATTGCTGAAACCTGGAGTGATTTAGATGAGGAATCTTCTTCCTCAAGCTCCAGTGAGGATGAGGAAGAGAAGAAGGCAAAGGAAATTTGCCTGATGGCAATAGATGCCTGCAGCAATCACTCAGCTGCAGAGAGTTCAGACTCAGAGGAAGAAATGCCAACAGAAGATGAGGTACTATCTTCTTATGATTTTACTTCAGCAGAATCCAAATTAGATTTTAAATCTTTATGCTTAGATTTAATTAGTTCTGAAAAGGAGATTAAAGAACTTAGACATAGGCTAGCTGAATCAGAAATCATATCTACTGAAAATATTAAGTTAAAGGAAGATCTCACTAATTATAGTGAAGAAATTAAGTTTCTTAAAATTGAGTTAGCTAAGTCTAAAAGGTTAGAAGAATCTCTAAATGGTAGAAGCCTTAAGTTATTAGAAATAACCAGCATGACTAACACTAGGTCAGACAATAACAAACTAGGCTTAGGAGCTTCTCCCAGTGAACCCCCAGTTATTCTTAAAAATAATCTTTCAACTCCAGTGAACTTCATTTCAGCTAGTGGAATGAAGAACACTGAGCAAGTAAACCAAGTTAATAAAACTTTAAATAAAGCTAAGAGAGAGAAAAGAAAACAATTTTTTAAGGAAATACAAAGAGCGTCGAACGCTGCTCGACGATCGGAAGCTCAATGGTCGAACGAAGCTCGACGATCTGAGCGCCCATCGTCGAACGTCGATCGACGTTTTCAAAATGATTTTCAAAATCAT
This sequence comes from Platanthera zijinensis, assembly GCA_039513925.1. Lineage (NCBI taxonomy): Eukaryota > Viridiplantae > Streptophyta > Magnoliopsida > Asparagales > Orchidaceae > Platanthera > Platanthera zijinensis. Next base: position 38,606,500 of record CM077093.1, read on the forward strand.
CATCAAACCCGTAGAAACCTAAATGAAAATAGAAACCCTAAGTTTGTTGACCCATCATCTGCATGGAGAATCCCACCTAGGAGATCTCACCCATTAGGTTATCACCCTCAGCCTGCATTTTCATTTATTTCTAGCTTTTCTTATGTGAAAAACAAGGGACCCAAGGTTACCTGGGTCCACAATGTCTAAATAAATTTCTTGCAGGTGAAGGCCTATCCTATCACTCAAAATAAGTGATATTTGGATAGTGGATGCTCCAAGCATATGACAGGAAATAAAATTCATCTGTCAAAGTTCAAAGCTAAGCTCGGCCCAAAGTTTATCTTTGGAGATTCAAGCTGTGGTCAGACAGAAGGCTATGGCAGGATCACAATTGGAGCTGTTACTTTCAAGAGAGTTGCATATGTGACTGGACTGAAGCACAATTTGATCTCAGTCAGCCAGCTATGTGATGTTGGCTACCAGGTTTCATTTTCTAACTCTTCTTGTAATATTACTTTAAATAATAATGTTGTTTTAGTAGGCATTAAATTAGGTAATATTTATTTAGTAGATTTCAATTCAACTCATTCTGAAATCTGTTTATTTAATGAAGTAACAATTAATAATAATTCTTTGTGGCATAAGAGGCTTAGTCATGTTAACCTTAAAAATATATCTAGGTTATCTAAACACAACCTTGTTAGAGGTTTACCTTCTTGCCCCTACAAGAAGGAGAGCCTATGCAAGGCTTGTCAGCTAGGCAAGCAAACCAAAAACTCTTTTAAATCTGTAAATAAAAGTGATTCTCCTAGAATCCTGTATTTATTACATCTGGACCTTTTTGTCCCAATAAATGTACAGAGTTTAGGAGGGAAGTATTACACCTTAGTCATTGTAGATGACTTCTTTAGGTTCAGTTGGGTTTTCTTTTTGAGAACTAAGGCTGATAACTTCAAAGCCCTTACAGACTTTCTATTATGTGTGCAGACTGAGTACTCTACTCATGTGGCCTTGATCAGAAGTGATCATGGTACTGAGTTTGACTCTCTTCTCATGCAAGAATTCTGTGAGAGAGAAGGTATCAAACATAGCTTCTCATCTCCTAGAACTCCCCAATAAAATGGGGTAGTTGAAAAGAAAAATCGAACACTCATTGAAGTTGCTAGTACATTGTTGGCAGATGCTAATATGCTTCTCTCCTATTGGGCAGAAGCTGTTAGTACAGCCAATTATGTCTTGAATAGAAGTCTGATACACAAGCTTAAGTGTAAAACTCCTTATGAGTTGCTTAAAGGAAAGAAACCTAAAATTAATTATTTTAGAGTATTTGGTTGTGTAGTGTACATTCATAATAACAATAAAGAATACCTTAAAAAATTTGAAGCAAAAGCTTCAATGGGAATTATGCTTGGATATTCCCAAGTAAGCAAAGCTTATAGGGTTTATAACAAATCAACCTGTAAAATTGAAGAATCTGTGCATGTATCTTTTGATGAGTCTCAGATGTTTTACAAGGAGAAGGAAAATTCTCCTTCCTCCAGTTCATTGCAGGTACCTGATGCTACTCAAGAGATTCTTCAACTATCAACTCTTCAGATCACTGAATCAGACAGTGATGAAGACATTGCAGAAGCTGTTGTTGTTCCACCAACAGTAGATCAAATTCCTCCTGAGGAATTAATCCCAACTGTTGCTGAAGATCACATCCCACCTGCTGATATTGTCACACTTAGAGATCACCCCACATCTCAAGTGATAGGAGACATATCAGCTGGTGTTCAAACAAGACATCAGTTAAGACAGGATGTGATGCACGCTTGTTTCCTCTCACATGTTGAGCCCCTCACCTTTAAAGATGCTGAGCTAGATCCCCACTAGATCATTGCTATGCAAGAGGAACTCAATCAGTTTGAGAGATGTAAAGTTTGGACTTTGGTTCCAAGACCTAAAGGCCAACTGATCATAGGAACCAAGTGGGTGTATAGAAACAAGTTGGATGCAAATGGAATTATTGTAAGGAATAAAGCTAGGCTTGTAGCTCAGGGCTACAGACAGGAGAAAGGTATAGATTATGACCAAACCTTTGCTCCTGTTGCAAGGCTAGAAGCAATAAGGATCTTCTTGGCCTATGCAGCCTACATGAAGTTTAAGGTCTTTCAGATGGATGTCAAAAGTGCATTCCTAAATGGTGAGCTTAAGAAAGAGGTGTTTGTTGAACAAACACCTGGGTTTGTTTCTTCAACTCAGCCCTCACATGTGTTCAAGTTGCAGAAAGCTCTTTATGGACTAAAACAAGCACCAAGAGCCTGGTATGAGACTCTAGCTAGTTTCCTCTTAGAGCACAACTTTACTAGGGGAGTAGTTGATAGAACCCTTTTCATCAAGCACCACAAGGACACAATCCTGTTAGTTCAAGTGTATGTGGATGATATTATATTTGGTTCCACTGATCCCAAACTTTGCAAAAGGTTTTCTGACCTGATGCACTCTAAGTTTGAGATGAGTAGTATGGGTGTGCTGTCTTACTTTCTTGGTCTCCAAGTTAAGCAAGATGCTGATGGCATCTTCATCTCCCAATCCAAATATGCCAAGGAATTGGTAAAGAAATTTGGGATGGCTGATGCTTCAACAATGCCTACACCTATGGATACTAGTGTAGTTATTGATTCTGATGATCACGGCAAGCCAGTTGATCAAAAGAATTATAGGGCCATTGTTGGTTCCCTATTATATTTAACTGCAAGTAGGCCAGATATAATGCTTGCTACATGCTTTTGTGCTAGATTCCAGGTCAACCCCAAGGAATCTCATCTGATTCTTCTAAAGAGAATCTTGAGATACCTGAAGGGATGTCCAAATCTAGGACTTTGGTACCCAGCTGAGTCAGAATTTGAATTGATTGGATATTCTGATTCTGATTATGCTGGTTGCAGAGTTGACAGGAAGAGCATTTCAGGAACTTGTCAGTTCCTGGGAGAGAGATTGGTCTCTTGGTTCTGTAAGAAGCAGGCTTCTATCTCAACTTCAACTGCAGAAGCTGAATATATAGCAGCTGCCAGTTGTTGTTCACAGATCCTGTGGATTCAAAACCAGCTTGTGGATTATGGTTACTCACACAAGAACACCAAAATTATATGTGATAGTACCAGTGCTATCTCAATTGCACAAAATCCAGTGCACCACTCTAGAACGAAGCACATTGAGATTCGGCACCATTTCCTGAGAGATTGTGTGGAAAAGAACAAGATTAGTCTTGAGTTCATATCCACTGAGTTTCAGAGAGGTGATATATTCACCAAGCCCTTAGATGAACAGAAGCATCTGTTCTTTTTGGTTCAACTAGGCATGATCAATGGAAGATACTAAGTGTGACTTCTGTCTTGTTGAAACTTGTTTGAAGATAGTCGAACGACGTTCGAAGATAGTCGATCGGGTCAAGCCCATCGTCGACCTATGGTTGATGAAAGCTTGTCTGTTTGAAGATCGCCGACCGGCGTTCGACCATCGTCGAACAAGTCGAGCTCATCGTCGATCTCTGGATGACGACAGCTTGTTGTTTGAGAAGCCAGAAATAGTCGAACGATTGATCGACTACTCTACTTCAGGACCGATCGTCGAACGACCGTTCGACCATCGTGTCCAGTATCTTTTAAATAGATCGACTATCTCTGGTCTAATATAAAGCTGATAGTCGACCTAGGTTAAAAGATCTTTGCTTATATCGTCGACAGAAAGCGTCTTTTCGCATTCCGTCTTCCCGCTTGCTCCGTGTCTTGCGATTTTCTCTGCCGATTCGTCTTCTCCGTTCCTCTCGCGCCTTCTCCAGCAAATCGATGGCGATTTATCCAGCGCTCCTCGCAGTAGTCAAGTTTGACTCAGGTTTCAGCGTGGATTTTGATGCATTCAGATGCTGTGAACCAGATATCGTGGAAATTCTCCAGCTCTGCAAAAATCAAGGTCTGGAAAGGCTAATGTCTACAAGGATCAAGTTAAATATCCCAGAGATAAAGGAATGGGCATTTACTTCGTCTTCTACTGAAGATTCAATGACAGGATCTATTGGTGGAGTAGAGGTAATTTTGACTCCCGCCGTCTTGACTGATTTATTTGGATTGACTAATGGCGAAGAAGAATATGAGCAAGATGCTCCAGAATTTGGAAGAATGTTGATTGAGCTGGGACATGCAGAAGGCATTCCCTCGAAGCTGCTCAAGGTAAATTTTCCTTTTAAGATTAAATTTCTTGCTGAGATTGTCGGAAAAGTGCTGCTAGGCAAACACTCTGCCCACGATAACATTACAAGACAACAATTTGCACTAATGTGTGCAATTGTCAACAAGAAAAGGATCAATTGGGCAGGTGTTCTGTTTGACTTGATAAGGAAGAAGAATAGCAAGAAGGAAGTTACCCTAGGAAGGGTTGTTGGGATTTTTCTGAAGGAAAGATATCCCCATCTGCTAGTTTCAGCTGCTACCACCATTAATGCCAGCAAGAAGATGGATCCCAACTTGTTCTCAAAGTGGAAGAGGACATTCCTGAAGCCCGCTCCTGCAGGGGCTGCTCCAGTTGCATTTGAGAGCACAAGGACTGACTCTGTCGCTCCCCACCCTCAAGAAGTTGGCTCAGCTCCTTCATCTATTCCTTCATCTTCTTCAACTTTGCCGTCTACTGCAGTTGAAGTTCCTTCAACTTCAACTGAAGTACGACTTTCTGCCTCTCCTCCTGCATCTTCTCAACCCAACTTTGATCTGTTGGCGTCTGATATTTTTTTCTCCAGTTCATTCTCCCATTCCAACTCCTCCTCACTCACCTTCTTCACATCATTCTCCAGTTAACTCTCCAGTTAACTCTCCAGTTCGATCTCCAGTCCTCACCACATTTCATCCTGACACATCAACCATTTCTGCTGCTCCTCCATCCACTGCAGTTCCACCACCTTTTGAAATTACTCCAGATTTTATTTCCAGCATTGTGGAGTTAATTACTGTAACGCCCCCGATTTTCTGCGATTATTTAAATTCTCGTTTGGCGTTACGTTGGCATTTTTCTGACTCGAGCCGTTGTTTTAGTACCTCGTTAGGTGTTCTTAGAGGTTTAGCCGGTTTGCGGGGTTCCCCAGCTAGCCGGTGTCTGTTTTGGAGGCCCGGTTGAGCCTTTCAGGGAATCCTCGCGTTTTGGCTTCGGGCGAGGTTAGCCCGAGTGTTTGATCGTCGGAGGTCGTTTTCGACTTCGCCGTTGTGTTCGTAGCACAGGTATTTAGCTACGGTGCGAGTTTGGCCGGATTCCGAGGACGTTAAGTTTTGCGTCATTGTGGCGGACGCTAGTTAGCGAGTCGTCATTTTTATGATGACGTATTTACTTATTTACGCATGTGTAGCGTGGCGCGTGGTTGATGCGTGCCGGTTTTTTTTTTTGTGTGTGTACGTGCGAGTGCGTGCGTGCGGAGTTGAAATTGTGTGCGCGGGCGCGTGTTGTTAGACGTGTCTGTGTAGTTATGCGTTAACTTATGCGAGAGTTAGTGCGAATGTGTATTAGGGTGGGTGTATTAATATTTTTATAAGTATAATACATTATATTGTAAGTATAATACGTTATAAGTATAATACTTTTTTTTATAAGAGTATAATACATTATATTATATAATAGGTTAGATTATAATACATTAATGGGTATTATAACATTTAATTAGTATGATATTAGATATTAGTTATAGGTAGTGTGTTATTAAAATAAGTATATAGATATATACATTTTTTATGTTAGAGTTAGGTTTCCTCCCCCCCCCCTTTTGACCGAGCAGCCGCCCCCCCCCCCCCCCCGTTTTATTTTTTTGTTCTGCCTGTGCAAGCCGATCGGGAGAGAGACGGGAGAAACCGCCCTAGCCGCTGTCCTTCCGCCGCCCGTTCACCGCCCGGAACCGCTCGAAAACCCCGTCCGAGGCCGGATCCGAACTCCTCTCGCCGTGATCTTCCTTCTGAGGTAATCTATTTGGGATTTCACCGTAGATTTTTCTGAGATCCGGTGTGGTTTTCATTCGTTTTTGTTTTATTGTTTTGACAAATGTTTCCTCTAGGGTTTGTGAAGCTTTTTGTGCTTTTGGGCGTCCGCCATAGCGCCGTTGTGCCGGCGAATTTTTTTGGTGATCCGTGCGAGGCAAGTGTTTCTCCTCTTTTCGCCGTTTGGCCTCCCTTTTGTTCAATTCCTTGTTAATTTCATATATTCGTGCAAGTTGAAATTTGTTAATTGAATTTCTCCTTAACCTAATCCCTATTGGAAACGCGCTAGAAAAATTAGGATTTCTACCCTCCCGCTAGTAGTTTCCGATTTAGGACGGCGTCGCGGTAGGTGTGTAGCGTAGATGTGGGTTAGCGTCGGGTTGAGTTTATGTTAGGCCTAGGTGTAGGTCTAGGGTTTGGGATTTTTCCTAGTTTGCCTAATTGAGGCGTTTAGGTGTAATTGTGCACGCACGGCCTATGGTCGTGCGTCTTTTAATCGTGCGACCCGATGTCGGTGCTCGTACGCTAGGCTTAGAATCGAGTGAGTGTACTCACTCGCGGCGGCGTTGCGTAACCGCAACGATGGATTCCTTAGCGTTGATTTCTCCCCGAGTGTTTTGCTCGCGAATCGAAAGTCCCTTGTCGGCTGTTACCTTTCGAAGGCCGAATCGTGGGTTGTGGTCAGTAGTGGTGGTGGATGGCTCTTTTATGGGTTGTGTGGTGTGATGTAGCCATGACCGCACTCTTTACCTTGACCCGAGTAGTTTTCTGGGCAAGTGAGTGATGGGTCTTTTGTGCCTTCACGTGTCAACCCTTGAGCAATTTGTTGACTTGGAATTAGTGGTTGGGCGATTTGGAACGTTTTCAACCTGATTCCAAGTTTCTTGTTTTTTTGCTACTGCCGCCTCTCACAGTTTAGGATGTTAGGTGTTTCTTCCTTAGCTGTTGCAGCACATTTTTTTTGGGCATGTTCGCCTTGTTGACTCTGCAGGTTTTTAGCAGGGTAGTTGCTGTTTTCTCGCACTTGGTGCAGGTTTGCTTTTACCTTGCCTTGAGCATGGTTTGTTTCAGTTTTAGTTGTCTTTTCTTACATTCCCTTGTTTTCTTGTTTTACTGCACTTTCTTGTTAGCACTTGTATTCTTTTCCTTGCTGAGGTATTCTGTTTTCTGAATGCCTCAGGTTCTGGATAGTAGCCCGTAGGTGGCTAGTGCTGTGGTGCTGTTGGAGATCTCTCAGCCTTTGGAGACCCTCCTATTCTTCTAGTGAGGTAGTTTTACTGCATTTTCTACAGACATACATACTTGCCAGTGGGTTCGTGTCAGCTGTTGGCGCCCCTGGTAGTTTTACCTTTTTGTACTAGATATGCTTTTCTTCTTACTGCTACCCTTTCTGGGAGATAGTCTATTTGCTCTGGGAATGTTTTATGCTAGGGTGATAGTTACTTTAAAACCTATAATAATTACTATATGTATTACATGATCAGCATGTTTTTATAAAAAGCTCAAACATTACTTTCCAAAAGCGTACAAAAAAAATCGTTTTCTTATAAGTACTATAAATTGAGTTTTAGAGTCTTGCATAGCGTGAGTTGTCCCCTTAGGACACTTATGCGCTCATTTAAGGACGTCAACATCAATGAAGTATTTTTCCGCTACGTATAAAAATAGTTTTCAAACCGTGGACTATCTGATCCACTGAGCCGAGGGATACGGCTAATTAATTGAACCCGTTTTATAATCATTCTAACTTATGATCTGAGGGTTTAGAGTGTTGCCTGAGCGTCGGCAGTTATCCCCTGCTCGACGTGGCATCACAGCTCGTAGTTTTTCTCTTGCTCTGATTTATTTAAATGGTGAGAAAAAATGCGGGTTGTGACAGTTGGTATCAGAGGGAGGTTGCTTGACAAATTGTCGGGCAACCTTTCCTAGTTAGTATTAGAAGGTTGGAGTCATATCATACACACACCGACATGTCATCAGTACGTCTTGGCTGAAGCACGAACACTGCACTACACTCATAGTATAATATGAAGTATACGGGGCATATTATGTAGTATGGGATGCATAATATGTGTTCGTATATGGATCCACCATAGGAGGCAACATGTGAGGGTTATGTAGTATGGGATGCATAACCTCACCACATGGATGCGACTAGCACGTTTTTTCTTTTCGTCGCATGAGAATGTTATGTAGTATGGGATGCATAACATTTTCATGTGTACTCCGCTAGGACATACACTAGGACCTTTTTTAGAATGCATAACATATTCATACATACCATAACATTGCATAAGCACAACGCGCCAAGCTAAAGACGTGCAGGATGACATGTGTACACACATAATTTTTGAGTCAAAAATAATATAATTCATGCATTCCCGATCTAGGCACAAGAGTTAGTGTGATGGTGGTGAACCATCTTAGGCTAAGCATATCATTCCTTTTGTATTAAATAAAATAAAATCTCAGAGCAAGTATAGCAGTAGGAGATCATATTTATGTATGTATTGTCTGTACTCTTTTTGTCTAATCCTAGGAGTTTAGCTAAGTTCTAATTGTTTGAGCTGTTTTAATTTTTTTTTTATATAGCATGCCGCCGAAGCGTAGAGTGACGAGGTCGACTCCCCAGTCTGAGGGTGAGTCCTCTGGTGCTCAAAGTGATGCAATGGTGGAAAGTCTGAGGCAGAGCAACGAGGCCTTATCTAGGCAGGTGGTGGAGTTGCGGGCCCAGATGCAGTCCTTTTTATCCGGAGCGGGGGGTCAGACTCCGGGAGTTCAGGACCCCGCCGTGGGTACAGCTGTTCTAGCCCCTCCTGCCCCTCCTGCTCCTCTCGTGCCTCCAGTGGTGGTGCCCCCCGGGATGGCTTTCATCTCCCAGTTTCAGCGGCTGCGACCTCCTACCTACGATGGTAAGGCGGACTTTATGGTACTGGATGACTGGGTGATCTCCATAGAGGAGATGTTTCACTACTCTGGGGTGACTGAGGACCAGAAGGTGATGTTAGCCGCCTATCAGCTGAAGGGGCTAGCGAAGGGCTGGTGGATGCGAGAGAAGGAAGGCATGGTGGGAGGATGTACTTGGGCATCCTTCAAAGAGATCCTGATGAGGAAGTTTCTACCGTCAGTAGAGCGAGACAGGCTGATGAATGACTTTCTTCATCTGAAGCAGAGGCAGCTCTCCGTCAGCGATTACGAGATTGAGTTTAGCAAACTCAGTCGCTTTGGTCCTAACTTGGTGAGCTCCGAGGAGGACAGGGTGAAGCGGTTTCTTGGTGGCCTGAGGAGCGACGTTCAGCAGCTAGCGGTCGCCCACGGAGCGGTGACTTATACAGGGGCAGTTGAGGCCGCTTTGAAGGTAGAGGCTATCGAGAACGCGAAGCAGCGCGGACAGCAGGCGAGAAGCGAGAAGAGGAGGTCAGTTGAGGAAAAGGGTCCCCAGGTTCTTGGTGCTGCTTCTGAGAAGAAGAGCAAGGTAGTGTGCAGTTTCTGTGGCCATCCGGGCCACCCAGCTGAGAGGTGCTTCAAGAGGGCAAGGGTCCAGAAGAAGGAGCATGTGCATGCTATCCAGGGTGCTCCTAGGAGGGATGTTCCTTGTCCTGTCTGCAAGCGACCCGGTCACGATGCTGCTCAGTGCTGGTCCAAGGATCGTGTTTGCTACCAGTGTGGCCAGAAGGGCCATATTAAGTCGAGGTGCCCTCAGGTTCAGTCCGCTCTTCATGCTGTTCCGCTTCAGGCTTTACCTCCGCCTCAGCCGGTGGACAAGGGTAAAGGGAAGCTGAATGTGGTATCTTCAGCGGAGGCTGAGACTTCGACGCAGGTCATTTCAGGTAACCCCCCCCCTCGCTTGACTTTCTCTTTGTAGCAGTTTTAGTGTTGCTATTGTTTTTGTTAATTGCTTGTGCGTTTAATATTTTGTTTGTGTATAGGGAAATTTAAGGTAAGGAACCGCTGGGCCCGCGTTCTGTTTGACTCAGGTGCTACCCACTCCTTTGTGGCTAGGGCCTTTGTCGAGCGGTGCCAGTGGGTTCTTGATCGGGTTGGTAATGCCTTTTGCGTCAAATTCCCCTTGGGCGATTCCGTGATATCGGATCAGGGCGTTCTGGACTGTCCTATTTTGTTGGGGGATTTTCTGGCCAAGGCAGATCTGAAGGTTATAGACTTGGAGGATTTCGACGTCATCCTGGGTATGGACTGGTTGTCCCGATATGATGCAGTGATCCAGTGCAGGGGAAAGCGCTTGGATTTCAGGAAGGACAACGGTCAGCCTGGGAGTATTTACGGTGATTCACGTCAGGGCTCTCCGGCGATTTCTGCGGTATGTGCTCAGAGGTTATTTCGTGCTGACTGTTTTGCTTGCTTAGTCTCGGTGCTGGGGACTGTTAGCAGTGTGCCGCTTTTGGATGAGATTCCTGTTGCGCGGGAGTTTTCCGACGTGTTTCCTAGCGATCTTCCCGGTCTTCCTCCAGACAGAGATGTTGAGTTCGTGATCGATTTGGAGCCCGGTACGCGTCCCATTGCCAAGGCGCCGTATCGGATGGCCCCGCGAGAGCTGGAGGAGCTTCGTACCCAGCTAGATGAGTTATTGGCGAAGGGCTTCATAAGGCCGAGCTCGTCGCCCTGGGGTGCTCCGGTTCTCTTTGTAAAGAAGAAGGATGGTTCGATGCGCCTTTGTATCGACTATAGAGAGTTGAACAAAGTCACCATCAAGAACAGGTATCCACTGCCCAGAATCGACGACTTATTCGATCAGTTGCGTGGGAGTGCAGTATTCTCCAAGATAGACCTTCGATCGGGCTATCATCAGCTCAGGATTCGGGAGTCGGACATTCCACGGACGGCTTTCCGATCGAGGCATGGGCATTTCGAATTCCTGGTCATGTCGTTTGGGCTGACCAATGCGCCTTCAGCATTCATGGACATGATGAACCGGGTGTTCAAGGACTTTCTGGACAAGTTTGTCGTCGTATTCATTGACGACGTGTTGATCTACTCTCGGAATGCTGTGGAGCATGATCAGCACTTGCGGTTGGTGTTATCCGCATTGAGGGATCATCAGTTGTACGCCAAGCTGAGCAAATGTGAGTTCTGGTTGCCCCAAGTTTCCTTCCTGGGCCATGTAGTGAACAAGGATGGTATTTCAGTGGATCCGGAGAAGATTTCTGCAGTGATGGATTGGCATAGACCGAGCACACCCAAGGAGATCAGGAGCTTCTTGGGGTTGGCCGGCTATTATAGAAGGTTCGTGGAGGGTTTTTCTACCTTGGCAGCGCCCTTGACTAAGCTGACGCAGAAGCATGCGGCGTTCATTTGGAGTGATAAGTGTGAGGAGGCTTTTCTGGAGCTGAAGAGCAGGTTATGTTCTGCCCCTGTGTTGACATTGCCTGCGGAGGGCAAGGATTACGATGTTTATGTGGATGCCTCGCATGTCGGGCTCGGTGGCGTGTTGATGCAGGAGGGGAAGGTGATCGCGTATGGGTCACGGCAGTTGAAGACTCACGAGCGAAATTACCCTACGCACGACCTCGAGTTCGCAGCGGTGATTTTTGCCTTGAAGTTGTGGAGACACCTACTCTATGGAGCCCAGTGCAAGATTTTCACAGATCACAAGAGCCTGAAGTACGTGTTTACACAAAAGGAGCTGAATCTGCGTCAGCGGCGGTGGCTAGAGTATGTGGCTGATTACGACGTTGAGATCCAATATCATCCGGGCAAGGCCAATGTGGTGGCCGACGCCTTGAGCCGGAAGACGGGGAAGATCTTCAACCTCACCGCAGACTGTTTGGTGGAGGAGTTCTTATTGATGGATATCTCCGCAGGATGCTGTGATTTGCAGAGCAGTTTGTCAGCGACAGAACCGTCTTGGATTTCACTCACCAGGCTGCACCAGAAGGAGGATCCGGACTTGCTACACCTATACCTCAGAGCTGAGAGAGGGGAGTTGCCGGATTTCTCTATCGATGACTCGGGTACTTTGAAGTACCGCGGCAGGTTTTGCATTCCTGCGGTTGGAGACATCAGGGTAATGGTATGCAAGGAGGCTCATGGATCTAGTGTTGCCTACCACCCAGGATCTACCAAGATGTATCATGATCTGAAGCAGATCGCCTGGTGGTATGGTATGAAGGGGGATATAGCCCGGTACGTTTCCGAGTGTTATACTTGCAAGCGGGTGAAGGCCGACCATGGGAGGCCGGGTGGCAAGTTGGCACCTTTGGAGATCCCGACTTGGAAGTGGGAAAGTATCTCGATGGATTTCATTACGGGCTTGCCGAGATCTCCAAGAGGGTTTGATTCAGTTTGGGTGATCGTGGACCGACTGACGAAGTGTGCGCACTTCGTGCCTTATAAGATCGATTACCCGATGAAGAAAATAGCAGAGTTATATTTGGATGAGGTCGTCAGATTGCACGGCGTGCCAGTTAGCATTATTTCGGATCGAGACTCGCGTTTTACATCTCGCTTTTGGAGGAGTTTGCAAGAGGGTCTGGGGACAGATTTGAGGTATTCTACTGCTTACCACCCGCAGACCAACGGGCAGACTGAGCGTGTGAACCAGATTGTGGAGGATATGATCCGGTGCTACATCCTAGACCACGGTGGAGCGTGGGATGAGCGTTTGCGGCTCATGGAGTTTGCCTACAACAACAGTTACCAAGAGAGCCTGCAGATGGCCCCCTTCGAGGCGTTGTATGGGAGGCGCTGCAGAACTCCATTGTTTTGGACCGAGGCTGGGGAGAGACCTTTGTTGGGTCCTGATGCACTTGAAGAAATGGAGGTTTCCGTGAAGCTCATTCGAGAGAAACTTCGGGTGGCTCAAGAGAGGTATGAAAAGAACGCCAATCGGCGTAGGTCCGATTTGGAGTTTTCGGTGGAGGATTTGGTCTTCTTGAAGGTGTCTCCGATGGTAGGAGTGAAGAGGTTTGGCAAGAATCGGAAATTGGATCCGAGATATGTGGGCCCGTTCAGGATTTTGGAGCGTATCGGTGTGTCTGCTTATAGGTTGGATCTACCAGCCAGCTTCCCTGGTGTCCATAATGTGTTTCATGTGAGCCAGTTGCGAAAGTGTGTGCGGAGCAGTGGACAAGTCTTGGGTGATGTGCCCCAGTTGGAGCCTAACCTCTCGTATGTTGAGGCGCCGGTCCGCATCTTGGATACTCAAGATCGAGTGTTGCGGACAAAGTCTTTTCCGATGGTGAAGGTTCTTTGGAAGAATCAAGATTTGGAGAGCGCGACTTGGGAGCTAGAGTCGGCTATGAGGGATGCTCACCCTCATTTGTTCCCCTGAGTTGTCGGGTATGTTTCCTTTCGAGTAGCTTGTACTTTATTACTTTCCCTCTGTAGTAGAAGTAGCGTATGTAAAGTTTCGGGACGAAACTTTCTGTTAGGGGGAGTGACTGTAACGCCCCCGATTTTCTGCGATTATTTAAATTCTCGTTTGGCGTTACGTTGGCATTTTTCTGACTCGAGCCGTTGTTTTAGTACCTCGTTAGGTGTTCTTAGAGGTTTAGCCGGTTTGCGGGGTTCCCCAGCTAGCCGGTGTCTGTTTTGGAGGCCCGGTTGAGCCTTTCAGGGAATCCTCGCGTTTTGGCTTCGGGCGAGGTTAGCCCGAGTGTTTGATCGTCGGAGGTCATTTTCGACTTCGCCGTTGTGTTCGTAGCACAGGTATTTAGCTACGGTGCGAGTTTGGCCGGATTCCGAGGACGTTAAGTTTTGCGTCATTGTGGCGGACGCTAGTTAGCGAGTCGTTATTTTTATGATGACGTATTTACTTATTTACGCATGTGTAGCGTGGCGCGTGGTTGATGCGTGCCGGTTTTTTTTTTTGTGTGTGTACGTGCGAGTGCGTGCGTGCGGAGTTGAAATTGTGTGCGCGGGCGCGTGTTGTTAGACGTGTCTGTGTAGTTATGCGTTAACTTATGCGAGAGTTAGTGCGAATGTGTATTAGGGTGGGTGTATTAATATTTTTATAAGTATAATACATTATATTGTAAGTATAATACGTTATAAGTATAATACTTTTTTTTATAAGAGTATAATACATTATATTATATAATAGGTTAGATTATAATACATTAATGGGTATTATAACATTTAATTAGTATGATATTAGATATTAGTTATAGGTAGTGTGTTATTAAAATAAGTATATAGATATATACATTTTTTATGTTAGAGTTAGGTTTCCTCCCCCCCCCCTTTTGACCGAGCAGCCGCCCCCCCCCCCCCCCCCGTTTTATTTTTTGTTCTGCCTGTGCAAGCCGATCGGGAGAGAGACGGGAGAAACCGCCCTAGCCGCTGTCCTTCCGCCGCCCGTTCACCGCCCGGAACCGCTCGAAAACCCCGTCCGAGGCCGGATCCGAACTCCTCTCGCCGTGATCTTCCTTCTGAGGTAATCTATTTGGGATTTCACCGTAGATTTTTCTGAGATCCGGTGTGGTTTTCATTCGTTTTTGTTTTATTGTTTTGACAAATGTTTCCTCTAGGGTTTGTGAAGCTTTTTGTGCTTTTGGGCGTCCGCCATAGCGCCGTTGTGCCGGCGAATTTTTTTGGTGATCCGTGCGAGGCAAGTGTTTCTCCTCTTTTCGCCGTTTGGCCTCCCTTTTGTTCAATTCCTTGTTAATTTCATATATTCGTGCAAGTTGAAATTTGTTAATTGAATTTCTCCTTAACCTAATCCCTATTGGAAACGCGCTAGAAAAATTAGGATTTCTACCCTCCCGCTAGTAGTTTCCGATTTAGGACGGCGTCGCGGTAGGTGTGTAGCGTAGATGTGGGTTAGCGTCGGGTTGAGTTTATGTTAGGCCTAGGTGTAGGTCTAGGGTTTGGGATTTTTCCTAGTTTGCCTAATTGAGGCGTTTAGGTGTAATTGTGCACGCACGGCCTATGGTCGTGCGTCTTTTAATCGTGCGACCCGATGTCGGTGCTCGTACGCTAGGCTTAGAATCGAGTGAGTGTACTCACTCGCGGCGGCGTTGCGTAACCGCAACGATGGATTCCTTAGCGTTGATTTCTCCCCGAGTGTTTTGCTCGCGAATCGAAAGTCCCTTGTCGGCTGTTACCTTTCGAAGGCCGAATCGTGGGTTGTGGTCAGTAGTGGTGGTGGATGGCTCTTTTATGGGTTGTGTGGTGTGATGTAGCCATGACCGCACTCTTTACCTTGACCCGAGTAGTTTTCTGGGCAAGTGAGTGATGGGTCTTTTGTGCCTTCACGTGTCAACCCTTGAGCAATTTGTTGACTTGGAATTAGTGGTTGGGCGATTTGGAACGTTTTCAACCTGATTCCAAGTTTCTTGTTTTTTTGCTACTGCCGCCTCTCACAGTTTAGGATGTTAGGTGTTTCTTCCTTAGCTGTTGCAGCACATTTTTTTTGGGCATGTTCGCCTTGTTGACTCTGCAGGTTTTTAGCAGGGTAGTTGCTGTTTTCTCGCACTTGGTGCAGGTTTGCTTTTACCTTGCCTTGAGCATGGTTTGTTTCAGTTTTAGTTGTCTTTTCTTACATTCCCTTGTTTTCTTGTTTTACTGCACTTTCTTGTTAGCACTTGTATTCTTTTCCTTGCTGAGGTATTCTGTTTTCTGAATGCCTCAGGTTCTGGATAGTAGCCCGTAGGTGGCTAGTGCTGTGGTGCTGTTGGAGATCTCTCAGCCTTTGGAGACCCTCCTATTCTTCTAGTGAGGTAGTTTTACTGCATTTTCTACAGACATACATACTTGCCAGTGGGTTCGTGTCAGCTGTTGGCGCCCCTGGTAGTTTTACCTTTTTGTACTAGATATGCTTTTCTTCTTACTGCTACCCTTTCTGGGAGATAGTCTATTTGCTCTGGGAATGTTTTATGCTAGGGTGATAGTTACTTTAAAACCTATAATAATTACTATATGTATTACATGATCAGCATGTTTTTATAAAAAGCTCAAACATTACTTTCCAAAAGCGTACAAAAAAAATCGTTTTCTTATAAGTACTATAAATTGAGTTTTAGAGTCTTGCATAGCGTGAGTTGTCCCCTTAGGACACTTATGTGCTCATTTAAGGACGTCAACATCAATGAAGTATTTTTCCGCTACGTATAAAAATAGTTTTCAAACCGTGGACTATCTGATCCACTGAGCCGAGGGATACGGCTAATTAATTGAACCCGTTTTATAATCATTCTAACTTATGATCTGAGGGTTTAGAGTGTTGCCTGAGCGTCGGCAGTTATCCCCTGCTCGACGTGGCATCACAGCTCGTAGTTTTTCTCTTGCTCTGATTTATTTAAATGGTGAGAAAAAATGCGGGTTGTGACAATTACCCCCTCAATCAAAATCATGATTGAAGAGGCAATTGCTCCACTTGCTTCCTCCATTGCTTCTTTGACTGATGCCATCAAAATTCTCTCTAACTCTGCTGAGCCCTCTTCATCCAGGGGCCTGGTTTCAGTTCCCACTGAAATCAGGCAGGGGGAGATGTTCAATGAAGATGTCTCTGAGCAGCTCCCAGCCTCCCCTCCAGCAGCTTAACTTGCAGTAATAGAAAATGTAGCAGAAGTTTCAGCTCCTCTACCATCTGAAAAAGAAATATCTGATGCAATAATGTTGACTGAATTTGTTGTAAAAGTTTACCTGGAAGAATCCTCAACTCCCCTGGTTGCCCAGTACCTAGAAGGAATAATCACTTCCTTTCTAGATGATTTATGGGAGTTAGGTCAAATATCTGATGCAATAATGTTGACTGAATTTGTTGTAAAAGTTTACCTGGAAGAATCCTCAACTCCCCTGGTTGCCCAGTACCTAGAAGGAATAATCACTTCCTTTCTAGATGATTTATGGGAGTTAGGTCATCCTGAAGAAAATCCTGAAGGTATGTCTCTTTCCCAATTTGTAGATTACTTAATTGATATGTTAGTATGGGAATATCTGGAAGGGATGACTAGATGTCATTTAGCAAGATTTTACTCCTAATCCTACAGATTTAATGGAAGAAGTAGTTGTTGTCAAAGAGCCTGAATCTGTATCAGCTCCTGACGTCCAAGTGGATGTAGAGCAAGCAGTGCTATCTGAGGCTGTAGAGCCTATTCTAGTTTCTGAGGCTGCTGAACCTGCTCAGCAAGCAGTGCTATCTGAACTGGTCCCTACGACAGTTCCTGAGCGTCAAGAAATGGATCCTGAAAGCCAAGTTGAAAATAAAGATGACACCCCAAAACTGAGTTTGGAAGAAGAGAAAGCAAAAGCTGCTTGGCAACAAAGAGTAAAGGCTGATTTGGAAGAGAAAGAAAAAGCTTGGCAAGCTGAAAAATCTACAGTATGGGATGATTCCCCTGGTTTAGATTTGGATACTCTCCTGGCACAGGATGCCATGGAAGAAGAAAAAGAGAAAGCTGCCCTGAAAGAAAAAGAGAAAGCCATATCAGAAGCCTATGATCCATATGATCATCCTCCCTCATCTCATTCTGAGGATGAAGATGATTCAGATCTGTCTGAGGATTCTAAGAAAAAGAAAGCTGCAAAGAGGAAAAGAAAAGTTGTAGCTCCTCCTCCTCCCAATCCCGATCATGACACTCCTTACTACATTCTGAAAGGGATTGATCCTAAATCCAAAGAGTTCCAGCACTGGATGTGGTTCTCTAAGAACCAGCAAAAGGAGAGGAAGAAATCAAATAGGTATGATAATCCTGCTCCCAGATGGACTCCCAGAGGTCCTCCTCCTCCACCTCCCAGTGCAGGAGCCTCTGGTAATATTTCAGCAAATCCATCTGCCCCTTCTGACAAATCTGCACCTTCTCAGCCTCCTTCAAGGAGAAGTTCTCAAAGCCATCAAGGTAAATCATATTCTGGATATCAAAGACATGATGCTGAGGCAAAAGAGCAAGTAAAGGAGGTGGTATATCAAAAGCCAACATTTTCACCCCCTCCTTCACGCAAGAGAAAAGTTTCACCTGATGCTAAAGACACTTCAAAGAGTAAAAGAACTATTTTCTCAGAAAAATCCAGTAAGAAGTTTGCTGAGTTTGCTCCTCCGACATCTCTTGTTATTCAAGAAGTAAAAGATCAAACTGAAAGTTTATTAGATCTGTCTACCAAGTTTAAAGCTGTGAAGCCAATAGATACTACATCTGAAAATAAGTATGAAAGTCAAGAGTTAGATCCTGATTTCAGGATGGCTCGTTTTCTAGAGCTTGTTGGCTCAGCCCAGATAAAGAAAGCTAAGGCTAAAGGAAAAGATTCTGCAGGATTTACTACAATGTCAAAATTCAGAATGAAGGAACTTGATAAAATCCAGGTTAGTCCTGAGGTATTTGACCCTTCTAAATACATGGAAAAGCATCCAGAAGCAGTCGTCCCAAGGGCATCAGAACTAAAAGTTATTGGTGTACAAGATCTGAAAATGTCTAAGAAAGAAGCCATAGATCCCTTGAGGAAAGTATCTTTTGTTCCTAGTTCTTCTGATCCCAAACCTGATTCTGTAGATCCTTAATTTTGATTGACTGTTATATATCTTACTGATTGTTAATTGCCAGTTAGTTGTTTAACTATTTCCTATATTGATTTTATTGTTCTATAGCTAGCTATGTGTTTTAGTTTTTGGGAGACTTAACTCAAATAGGGGGAGATTGTTGGTACCCTAGTTTGATTTGAGTTTAGTCTTGTCTTCTTAGTCTCTTGACCCATGAATTATCTATGGTCAAGGTTAGTTGTCTAGCTGTAGAGTTCCCAGCTTATCCAGATAAGAATTTGGTTAAGTAGTTTGTTCGTTCGACTATGGTCGAACGCCGCTCGACTATCGTCGACTAACTGTTTGACGATCGTCTATCAGTTGCTCGACGTTCTGTCTGCGTGGATAGTTCGACTATCTGTTGATAGTTTGACTATCTGTGTGCTGTGATAGTTCGACTATCTGTTGATAGTTCGACTATCTGTTTGTTTGATAGTTCGACTATCTGCTTGGATAGTTCAACTATCTGATAGTTCGACTATCTGTTTGATAGGTCGACTATCTGCGTTGTTTGATAGCTCGACTATCTGTTGTTAGGTCGACTATCTGTTTTCCCTTGGTAGTTCAACTATCTGCTTTGATAGTTCAACTATCTGATAGCTCGACTATCTGTTGATAGTTCGACTATCTGTCGTTCCTTGATAGTTCGACTATCTGTTGATAGTTCGACTATCTGTTCTGCGTTGATAGTTTGACTATCTGTTGATAGGTCGACTATCAGTTTTGCTTTGATAGTTCGACTATCTGTTGATAGGTCGACTATCGGTTTTGCTTTGATAGTTCGACTATCTGTTAATAGGTCGACTATCTGATAGCTCGACTATCTTCTGATAGTTCGACTATCTGTTGTGATAGTTCGACTATCTCCTTTGATAGTTCGACTATCTGGATCGTTCGACTATCTGTCCGATAGTTCGACGATCTCCGTTCTTCGGTCGACGATCTCCGAGGGTCGTTCGACGTTTTCTGTTTGCCTTTTTATTTTGTATTTATTTATTCTATTTAATTAATTAATATATTATCTGGCATTTTATTTCAGTCGTTTTTTTGATAATATTTCCAGGCAATATCTGCTCCATCTCTTTTGCCTGAGTCAAATCTTTTCAGATAAAGTTGTTTGTCTTATTAGTTGACAGTGTATTTTACTTTATCTGATGTCAGTCCTTTATAGCCATTAGACTGAAAAGTCTTCCTTCTGCTATAAAGAGTTTGTCTCTGATGTGATTTTATTTAGTACCTTTATTATCAGATTGCTTCCTGCAGCTTCCTTGAAAAAGGTTTATCCCTTTTATAGAATATTTTGCTGCAGAGTTTGTTTGTCTTTGTGATATTTGCAGCCCAGGTTTCAAGTTTCAGAAGAAGACAAACAGTTCAAATTGAAAAGAGCCGTTGCTTGTTGCTGCTATAAAAGGAATCCTTTGAAGAAGGAT
This sequence comes from Platanthera zijinensis, assembly GCA_039513925.1. NCBI lineage: Eukaryota > Viridiplantae > Streptophyta > Magnoliopsida > Asparagales > Orchidaceae > Platanthera > Platanthera zijinensis. Next base: position 38,626,380 of record CM077093.1, read on the forward strand.
TTCAGCTAGCTAACCAGTTATTCTAAGAGTTATTCAATTAGCATTCAAGCTTTCATCAAGACCAAGTTTAACTGCTCTCAGCAATCTTCATTCAACTGAGAAGTGTTAAGCTCTTCTGCTCTTCTTCAACCTGAGTTCTCCTACTTCCAGGAAGTTCAGACTCAGAGTTCTTTTGAAGAAGAAGAAGAAGAAGATAGCTGCTAAAAGATTTCTATTTTATATTTTATATCTTCTTGTAGTTTTTCCTTCAGAACCTTCTGAAGTGTTTTCTGCACTGAAGCAAGACTTCACCTGGACATTCTTTGAGCCAGGGGGAGCCTTGATTCTTTTGAGCTTTCTAGCTCAGTGCAAGTCTTTGTGCTTCTCTAATCTATTGTAAAATAGAGAAGACTTTTTAACCTTCTTTCCCCCTCTTGTACAGGGTTATTACTCCCTTCAAAAGTATCCCTTGGTGGCAGGGCACCTGATCAAAAACCAATGTTGGTTTTTAGACACCTGATCAAAAGTCTAAAGGGTTTCTAGATCTACCTGAAGCAGTTCTTGTGGTGGCAGGGCACCTGATCAAAAACCTGTAGTGGATTCCTACCTTGTTGGTAGAAGAGTGGACGTACCCAAGTTGTTTGGGGAACCACTATAAATTCCTTGTGTCGTCTGGCTTGCTTAATTTAATTACTTGCATTGTGGCTGTGATTAGATATAACTAGGTTTGCTAGTTGCTGATTAGGTTTTCCAAGCCTTAACTGTAATTACAGTTAGCTTGAGTTTGTGCACAATACTTGTGTTAGGCTTTAGGGTTATCTCCTTATCTATAATCTTTTCATTCCGCATTTCACTCTAAGGGAGTTGGGTAGACTATTAGATTTTTGTCTAGTGCAAAATTTGATAACTCTATTCACCCCCCCTCTAGAGTAGTATCTATCCCTTCACTTTCATATTTACAATGTGAAACTATAAAAAAACTGCATTTAAATGTGAATTTAACATCATTATTCTCACCTGTTATAAAAGATGACATCAATGAATTTTTTGGTTCGGTATATGCTTCTTGCGATGCAACATTTTTTTTACCTATACCAGAAAAATAGATTAGCTTATTTTAGTAGTTTAATAATGATATAAATTATCACAAATAAAAAATTACTAACCGATAACTTTGATCTAGACGTTGACGTTTTTGGCATTGGATGACCACAGCTTTTTTTGATGTGTCCTATCACTCCGCAGTTGGAGCATGTATATTTAGTCTCATGCCTTTTCAAACCGTATTTTTTGCTTTCTAACTCATCTTGTTCCTTCCTTCTAGCATGCATTGAAGGCCTTCCTGTTTTTTTCCCTTTCATATTCCATGGAATCAAAAGATTTAAGCGAGTTTTGGGCCATTCCCTTTGTTCTTTTATTGGATTGAACGTGTACTCATAGGCTTTTAAAAATGTGATTTTTATAGTAGTAATCAACATGATCTTCAACTTTCTCTCTTTTATAAAATATACAGGCAATAACATACACACACAGAATTACACTAAGGTCCCATTTATTGTGTTGATCGTTGTTCTTCGCTTCGTAGCGTTTATTACAACTGCAGCTTTGTTTTGCTAACTTCACTGTCCATTTATCATCTCTCCACCCTTTCACCTCAAATTTATCATTACCGTTCCACTCCAAAATGTAATCTTGAACTCCCTTTTTATTATTTTCTAAGATCTTCTGGATGTTTGGGTATATTTCTCCATCCGATCTCAATAATTTATCCCTTTGTGTGTGTAATCTCTTCATCAAAATAAATCTAATAATCTCAAACATAGTTACTATTGGTTTCCCTCTTGCCATTAGTATTACATTGTTGAAACTTTCACACAAATTATTTAAAAGCATATCACATTTAGGTCATATGCTAAAATGAGACATTGCCCAATTTCTTGGATGTCTTACTCCCACCCAATTATATATGCCTCAATATTAAGTGCTTTAAGTTTTTCCATTTCAATATTAAAGTCAACAAGTCTCGTGACAGATGTAGCGTTCCAAAATAAAGATTTGAGCTATAGACCTTTATGTATTTGCTTGAAATTGATATACATATGTCTAACGCAAAAATCTATGCTCCGAATTTGGTAATAATTCTTCCACTGCTCTTAAATTCCTTTTTTCATATCAGAAATAACAGTCCATGTATAACTGTTATCAATTTTCAAGTCCAGTATGAGTAGACTAATAAACCACACCCAAGATTTCCTGTTTCTTTTAAAACCATTACATAGGCTCCATGATACATACCATTATTTCCATTAATGCCAACTGCGCAAAGTAAAACTCCTCCATTTTATGTCTTAAGATTAGTTCCTTCTAGACCTATAACTGGCCTGCAATCAGAAAGGAAACCCAATTTTAAAGCACCCCAACATATATATAATCTCTTGAAAGTACATGTTTGGGTTGCTGAAACCTCTTTACATTGAACCTTTACTGTAGTGTTCGGATTGGTTCGATGAATTTCTTCACAATAACTCCAAATGCTAGCATATTGCTCCAACTCTGAACCATGAATCAGATTGTTTGCATGTTTTTTTAGCTCTATCCATTTTCTAAATGGAGAGAGATGTTCTATTTTCCATTTGCAACATCTTCTGCATAGATTTAATCGGTCATTCTGGGTTACTCCGTAGATGATATTGATATTTTTTTGCAAGAAAATCAGAAGTACAATATTTAAAGCTTGAGGACCTATAACATGAATGCTCTCCTTTGATGGTCTTTACTTGGAAAGTCCGATCATTTTTTGAAATGAAAAAACATACATTACCCAACCACAATCACACGTAACTTGTACTTTGTCACTACAATTCTTCGTAAATTTTACCTGTCTTCCTTGAATGTTTGAGTAAGTTCTCACCGCTTCTCTATAATCATGAGTCGTATTGAAGCACATTCCAACTTGAAACCCAAAATTCGAGTCGTTTGCATTACCTTGAAAAATTTGGTAACGTGGTGATTTTTCTGCACGTGGATTAGATGTAGGAAGAATTTTCTTCTTTGCGTGCTCTATGATCTGATTTGGTTCATTATTAAACTTTTCCTTGGTCTCATTTGATCCAACCCATTCAATGGCCTCATCAACATATTCATCATAATCCATATCAACAATGTCAAAATCACCATCTTCAAAGTCATCGCTAAAAGTGGAGTCATTTGAATCTGTATCCTCTTCATTGCTAATAGATTCACTATCTTCCATAAGTTCAATTATTGGATCTCTCTCCTCATGATCATCCTCACTATTTCTTTCATGCATAACACAATCAAATTGAGCTTCAATAGTTTCAACATAGAGATCCACCACTCTATCAGCATTGATATACCTAATCAGATTTGTAATTAACATCATCGTCATTCACTATCAAAATCAGATTATTATTGTCGACAAGTCCAACACTACAGCAAAAAAATCTCACCCACCCTATGTGATCAACTAGTTCAGCCATATCGTGCAAATCCCTCAACACTAAACAGTTGCAATCACAGAAATCGAAGAAACTATATACATCATACCTATAAGATATCGAGACGGTACCAATGAACATCCCTGAATGAAGTTTGATAGTAAATAGATGAGCTTCAAATGACATATAACACGTGTCTGCTCTTGAATTATTCACTCTCAGCATCCAGACCATGCTATATTATATGCAAAAAAATGAAATTTTTTTCAATATCGCAGATCAAACAACAAGAAAAAAATACGATTAAATGAAAATTTTTTGCATAGATCAACCACAGATTAAGCTTCACAAACCAATCCAAACACTACAGATTGTTTACTATAGTAACTTGATCTGTGAAAAAACGGATCAAGTTACTAGGGCTAAACAATCTGATCAACCACAGATTAAGCTAAAACGGATCATGTTACTATGGCTAAAACGGATTAAGTTACTATAGCAAAATATCCAGACCATGCTACTACAAGTAAACTAAAACGGATCAAGTTACTATAGCAAAAAAATTGCATAGATCAACCACAAATTAAGCTTCATCGGAAATATAATAAATACTAAATAAAATCAAAAATTACATGAAGGTGCAAAGTGCCTCCAAACTCCAATTAGAGGGTGCAAAGTGCCAAAATTTGAAACTCGGGGTGCAATGTGCCAAACACCCCCAATTGAAGGGTGTTAAGTACCAAAAATCTTGTTTTAATTCTCAGAAACCCAAAGTTTTTAAAAAGGAATTGTTATTGGTACTTATAAATGGCTATTTGTAATTCATGAATATTTATTTTTTGCCATTTTGTACCTCTAAATTACTCTATTTTGGCACTTTGTAACCGTTTTTTAAATTTGGCATTTTGCACCCCTTAATTATAGATTTTTTGCACATTGCATCCCAAGGCTGAAATTTAAGAGGTATTTAGGTCCGGACACCACTCAAAATGCTTATTTTGACACTTTGCATCCCGAACTACCTTATTTTGGTTATTTATAAATGCCAAAACGAGCATTTTGGGTAGTGCCCGAACCTAAATACCCCTTAAATTTCAGTCTTTTGGTGCAAAGTGCCAAAAAATCTGTTATTAGGGGGAGAAAAGTGTCAATTTTCTAAATTTGGGATGCAAAGAGCCAAAATAAGATAATTCAAGGGATGCAAAGTGTAAAAAAGAGATAATTCGGGATGAAAATGCCAAAATTTGTCCTCAAGCATGATATTTGTACTGATAAATGGTATTCATACCCAAACAATATATGAGTAATCTTAAGAACACATTTTTTGATCTCATATACCTAAACAATATAGAACTTAATAACATGTATACATAACATCCACTTAGAAATTTTTTGTCAACCATAAATAAAATCAACTTAAATTTATTTTTACGCACCTTAATTAATATTCACTTAAATTTATTTTTACATGCATAAAGTCACCTTATTTTTACATATTCCAGGGGTTGAGGAGTTACATGTTGCTCAGATGGATGTTCAGACAAGGTTGTAGGTTTGAGAAGCGTGTTTTTTTTTTGAAAAACTGTGTTTAGCCTATTACTAGAGATCTGTTGTGGTGCCGAATATCGAAGATCCTCGCTGGTGATGGGTTGCGAGCAAAGAGAGGGGCGACGAGTTGCGACCAAAGACAGGGGTGACGGACTGCGAGTGAAGAGAGGGACGCCGGCGAATGACTGCGAGTGAAAAGAGGGGCGAGGGTTCTGTCTTGAGGTTGGGTGTGGTTGAGAGAAATGAGGGGCATGGTATAAATATAGGAATTTCTTTAAAAAAGGCTGAAATTTATAACTATACGAGTGTGAATATTCAAAAATGGGGCACCAATAACAATTCACTTAAAAATTGATTCTACCATCGAAACGGTCATTAAAGAGGTTTAGAGTTCAACCATGTTGATCGTTTGAATCGGGCTAAATCGGGGTTGAACCATTTAGACATAAGTAATATCATACCAACGTGTAACACTATATAGAGCATTCACATAAATTATGAATATCAACTTATCAAAAAGAAACAACTAATGTAAAGATATGATTTATACTCGTGACTTGCATTCCGCCTACTATTTATGTGTATATCAAAATTTTGCTACTTACAGACCATATTTGGCTATTCGTAGATCAAATTTGGCTATGTGCACCACCAAAATTAATTTTCTAGTCGTGACTTGCGGTCCGCCTACTCACCCTCTCCCAGTCCTCGTGAAATAGATCTTATGTTTGTGCTTGGGATTTAGGGCAAAGCGACTGAGTGACACGCTGAGAGTCATAGACTCGAAGTCTTTCATCTTAAGAGTTCTTACTTGTTCAGCTGTTCCAGGACAATCGGCAGTTACGGGTCTTCGACAGACATCATTTTATGTTTGGCACTCAGCATAACTGCAAAAGATCACCACTCATCTCCTTTTAGTTCTTGTTTTAAGGTAGGCACATTTCTCATGGCTATTTAGGCACATGACTTTTAAGTTTTAAGATTAGAAGTATGGGTTTATATTTGATGTTAAGATGCTTTCACATGATCCGGGAAAAAGACTATGGTTCAATCCCTAAAAATGAGTCATAATGACTTAGGAGAAAAATCAAATCAAAATTTTGATATATGTTGAATATCTACTTGAAGGCTACAAGAAATGTCGACTGGAGAATTATGCATGTCAACTGGAAGACTGGAGCTTGTCGATTTGACGAGTGCATCATATCGACTTGATGACTCTGGTGTGTCAACTAAAAGCTGGGTGTATTTTGACTAGAGACTTCAGGTATGTCGACTTGAAGAAGTCTTCAGGTTTGTCAACTGGATGCTTTAACAATATTGATTGAATTGGTTTCGGGTATATAGACGAGAAGTTTGGCATATCGACTAGAGAGGATCTGCATCGACAAGACATGCCTCATATCGGTGAGACCCACATTCGATATCGGTGAGACGGTTTAGGTGGAATTCTGCACTATTCTGGATGATTTAATCCGACAAATTCCAACTGTTGGATCTGTTTAAGACTAATCTAATAGTTGTTGTGGGTGCGCTTATGGATCTTAATGAGGGGATCGACACCTATTTAAGGTTAAGTCAATTTTGATAGGCCTTATTCTCGATTTAGAGTCGTGGGTTGTTCACAGAAGTAGCGAGTTCCCTATACTACCGCCGATCACCAGAGTTATTCTTCAGGAGGAAGAACATAGTTTATCTCACCTCCGGTGTGTTTGCCTTCATTTTGGAGGAGTTCCTTCTTCGTCTTTGTTATCGTGGGTGGTTGAAGAGAAGTGAGGCAACTTTTCTCTCTTGAAGAGATTTTGTCGTGTGGTTGAGGAGTGGATTTGATTTGTCAAATCCAAAGGGAGATCTAGGTTGGGCAAACCTAGAATTTCTATTTGTAATCCTTATTTTGTATCGTGAATTTTGTGTGCCCCACTCTATGGTTTTTCCATCATTGATTTGGAGAAGATTTTCCATATAAAATCTGATGTTCTTTGTGCATGTTCTTTTATTCGAGTTGCACTTTTATTCTTCTTGTGTGTCTGCATTTCAAGTGGGTCAATTCCCATCAAGTGATATCAAAGGGAGATTAAACTCAGACCATCGGGCTATTCAAATGGAGCCTACAATAAGGATGATTAGCATGAACAACAAGAATTGGAGTATTTAAAAGCCGTAGATGGAGGATTTGTTGTATTACAAGGATCTATATACCTTGTTGTTAGGGAGACTGGTTATCACGTTGGATGTGGCTGAGTGGAAGATGGATAGGAAGGCAATTGGATTCATTTGACAATAGCTTGATGATTTTATCTTTCACCATGCATCCACTAAATCATCGGCCAAAGATTTGTGGATGAAGCCAGAAGGGTTGTGCGAGAGAAAGACAATGGGAAACAAGGCTTTCTTGATCAGGAAGCTTGTTAAATTGAAGTATAAGGATGATTATCAAATGACTGAGCCTTTGAACCTTTCTCAGAGCATCATCAATCAAACGGAGTCCATGAAAATCACCTTAGTGGACAAACTACAAGCATTGATAGTCCTTAGTTCCTTCTTAGAGAGCTGGGAGCCTCTTGTTATGTACTTGAGTAATTTGACACTGGATGACGTCGTGATGATGGAGATGGTGATGATTTGTCTTCTAAATAAGGAACTAAGGAGGAAGGACTCTAGAGCCTATTCATCTGATGTCTACTCTTGGAGAAAAGGAGAAGGCCAATAAACAAGGAGGGAAATCAAATAAGCAACTCCAAAAGTAAGTCTAAAAGTCCAAGAAGGAGATTAAATGCTTAAACTATAAGAAGAAGGGTAATTGCATGAAAGACTGCTATAAGCTGTAAATAGATTTGAAGGGAAAGGTAAAGGAGATAAGAGAATCCAGTAAGGGTGCAGGTGCAAGCTTGATTGCAGAAGATGAGTCGTTATGCTTACATTGCAGTGGGCCTGCATGCTAGGAGTGTGTAGACACCGACTGAGTAGTTGATGGTGGTGCATCCTACCACTACACTCTTTGTAGAGATTACTTCTACTCATATGCTGCAGAAGATCTTATCACAATTTGGATCGCGAATGTCGGTGTGTCGGAGATCGTTAACAGTGATGTTGTTCATCTAGAGATATATCTTGGAAAAGTTATTCTTAAGGATATCAAACATATTCCTGATATAAGGATGAACTTCATCTCTATGGGCAGACTTGATGATGGAGGCTTTACTAGTATTGAAGGTGGAGGTGCCTGGAGGCTGGTGAAGGGTTCCTTAGTGGTGGCTCGAGGTAAGAAATGATGTGGTCTGTACTATACAAAGGTCAAGATCGATAGTCCGAGAGTGAATGCAGCTAAAGACAGGGAGTTATGGCATCACATACTTTTCCATATTAGTGAAAATCACTTGAAGATCATGGTAATGAACATGGTTCTACCAAAGCTGTCGGTGGAGTTACCTAATACTTGTGTTCACTGCTTGGTTGTCAAACAAAGAAGAGTATCCTTTGTGGAGGCTGGATCAAAGAGGAAGACAAAGTTATTGAACCTGGTACGCATGGGTGTGTGTGGAACTATAGAACCCAAGTCAGTGGGCGGAGCAACCTACTTTGTCACGTTCATTGAGGACCGCTCAAGAATGGTACTAGCTTACTTCTTGAAGCAGAAGAGTAATGTCTTGAAAAAGTTCATGTAGTTCATTAAAAAAGTGGAGAAGATGATCCAGAGGCGGATAAAGCAGATTAGATCAGATAATGGAGGATTGTATATTGGTGTGTTTGATGCCAATAGTAGGGAGTATGACATCGTGCATGAGAAGATAATTCTGAGGACATCGCAACAAATGGGTTTATATAGAGGATAAATAAGACAATTATGGAGAATATCAGGAGCATGATTTCACAGGTAAGAATTGGTAAGTAATTCTGGGCAGAGACTATACATACTGCAATGCATCTGATCAATCTGTCCCCCTTTATACCTTTGGATAGAGATATTCAAGAACAAGTTTATTCTGAGAAAGAAGTATCTTATGGACATGTGCGGGTGTTCGATTGTCGATCACATATCCATATCCCCAAGGAGGAGAGTTCAAAGCTTGATAAAAAAATCCTGAGAGTGCATCTTGCTTGGATTCCTATACGAAGAGTTTGGTTATAGACTCTGGGATCCAGAAAGGAAAAAAGATCATCAGAAGTAGGGATGTGGTCTTTGTGGAACACAAGATTGTTGGTGAACAGAGTGTCATTGAGCCACATGATCCACTAACTATAAAAAGTTTAACACAAATCTTGAGCCTGTGAATACTAGTGCTGGTTAAGGACGTGATGTGGAGGAAGCTATGTTGATTCTAGATCGGGAGGAGATTCTGGATGAAGGGGGAGATTTGGTTGTTAATGTTCCACCAGTTGTAGAGGTGCCCTTTAGAAGATCTAACAAAGCACAGAGGCCCAGCACCAGGTACCCACCTCAAGATTATATTTTTCATACGGATGGTGGTAAGATTGAGTCTTTTGAGGAAGATCAAAGAGCTGAAGACATCGAGTCTTGAGTAGAAGTTATAGATGAGGAGTTAGAATTGCTCTAGAAGAATGAGACATATGATCTTTCTAGCTATCAAAGGGGAGGAAGGCTTTGAAGAACACATGAATCTTCAAGCAGAAGACTGATGAAAACTATTCTGGCATAGGTGCAAGTCAAGACTGATAGTTAAAGGGTTTAGTCAAAGACATGGTGTTGATTTTGACGAAACATTTCCATCAGTGGTGAAAATGACTTCTATTATACTAGTATTGGGATTGGTTGCCTCCAGGAATCTTAAGGCTGAGCAAATGGATATCAAGACAACATTCTTGCATGGAGAATTGGAGGAGTTGTATATGGAGCAACCTAAAGGCTTTAAATCTTAAGGGAAGGAGCACTTGTTCTGCCAACTCAAGAAGAGTCTTTATAGACTAAAGCAAGTATCCATGCAGTAGTATAAGAAATTTGACTCTTGTATGATAAAGAGAAAATTCCAGAGGACCATGGCTGATCACTTTGTTTATGTGAAGAAGACTGAGAAGACCCTTACTATTATACTATTGTATGTGAATGCCATGCTGATTGTTAGTGATGATAAGACCAACATTGATGAGCTGAAGAAAGAGCTAAATAACGGAACTTTATTGTTCCAAAAAGTTACATAATATATGGGCATGCACTCCTATTTATAGAAAAGGGGGAAGAGAGAGAATATATTGTACCTATCACATGTGACTAGGCGGACAGATAAAACACTAGCTGTGCAGGCTATGCGGTTAAACATGCTTAATTGCACGACTACACAGACCGTAAAGATACCATGGTAGCTCTGGTCTCTATCCGTCAATCCCAACGAACAACCCTATAAGAAATAGTTGCGGTTAGACAGATTCTAACCACCAGACCCCACTAGTGTCCATGCTTGAGAGTAGTCGATCTCCAACTGGCGGTAAAAACTCTAATGACCATCAAATAGCATAGCCGCGGGAAGACTACAGAAGCATCTCGAGTGGTTATGCTAGTCCTAATCGCCTGTTCGTCAATGCAACTGATCTCAGTAGACTGTACTGCAATAACACTACTAAGACTATCAGATAGGCACACCGCCAAACCTATCTGCCTCTCCAGTACACCAGACCGACAGACCTGACCGCTAATACTTGCCACCAGACCACTTATCCTATCCGCCAGACCTGTTTGCCAGTACTAGCCGCTAGGCCACTTATCCTGTCTGCAAGTCCTATTCGCCTAACTGCCAAGAATTCTCAGGTTCTGATACCCCCCTCAACCTAGAGCATATATATCAATGATGTACAACTTGTTACAAACATTTAAAATGGAGGATACTAATTTGGTAAAAATATCGGCTAGATTTTTGTCAGAAGTTACAAATAGAGTGCAGATCTGATTCCTCAACACCTCTTCCATGATAAAGTGGAAGTCTACTTCAATGTACTTCATCCTTTTATGAAACACTAGATTCTTGGAAATACATATAGTTGTCTTGTTATCACAGAACATTGGTAGAGTATGATCATAGACTTCTCTCAAATCAAGAATCAGTACCCGTAACCACTTCAGCTCACAAGTAGTCAAAGCCATACTTCTGTATTCAGCCTCAACATTCGACCTGAAGACTATAGATTATTTCTTGCTCTTCCAGCTGACCAAATTTCCTCTTACGAAAGTGCAAAAATCAGACGTAGATTTTTTATGCTCTTTGTCATCTGCATAACTGACATTAAAATAGGCTTCAATTCTCAAATGATTATTCTTCTGAAACAAAAGTCCCTTTCCTAGAGACCCTTTCATATATTCTAAGATATTTAGAGCTTACTAAAGATGACATTCCTTGGGAGCTTGCATAAACTGGCTCACCCTTCCTACTACATAACAGATATCCGACCTTGTGACTATCAAATAAAGGAGTTTTTCCATAATCCGTCTGTACCAAGTGATATTTGCAAGGAGAGGGGAGTCCTCACTCTAACACTAGTCATCACCAATAATCATTGGACACCGAGCAGGTTTAGCCCCAAGAAGACATATCTCTTTTAAAAGATCCAAGGCTTAATTCTGCTGCGAGAGCACATAAAATCAGGCTTTCAAGAGATCTCAATTCCTAGGATGTACTTGGGAGACCTCATATCTCTTGTAATAAATGTTAAAGAAGATGTTTTTTTATTAGGTCAATCCCCTTCTTATCATCCCATGTAAGAAGAATATCATTCACATAAACATCAAGAACAACTAGCCCTATAGAAGTCTTGCGTATGAATAAGAGTTATCTACAACACTTCGAGCAAAACTAATAATAGAGATAACTTCACTGTGCTTTTCAAACCATGCCCCGGGGCTTTTTTTAAGTCCATAGATTGCTTTCCTCAATCTACACACTTGAGACTCCCCCTGAGCAACATACCCAAGAGGTTAGAGACTATCCCCTGTAGATCTTCATAAAGGAAGACATTCTTGACATCTAACTAAAACATTTCCCAGTTTTTGTTAACGGCCACAAAAAAGAGAACATGGATCGTCGTAATCCGAGAAACTGAAGAAAAGGTATCAAAGAAGTCCACACCATAAACCTGAGTAAAACCTTTGGCAACATGCCAAGCCTTATACCGATCAATGGAACTATTAGGAAGAAACTTGATCACAAAGACCCAGTGACAGCCAACCACATTAGCTCCTAGAGGGGTAGGGACAAGAGTCCAAGTACCTCATTCAGTCAGAGTTTTCATCTCTTCATCCATGATGAATTTCCAATGATGAATAACAAGAGCTTCTTGATAGGTAGCCGAGATGACATTGACCGAGAGAGCGAGAGCAGAGCTCTTGTAGAAAGGAGATAGCTAGGCATAAGAAATAACATCATGAATAGGATGTTGAGTGCATGTGCGAACCCATCCATCGGAGAAACTGTTGACCCGAGAACTGTCGACATCAGCTCATGGAGAGAAGCATAATTAGGAGAAAGAGAAGTAGAATCGAAGACTGGTGTAGAAGGAAGAGATATAGTGTTAGGTAGAGGTGCAACAATAATATGTAGAGAAGAGGATTTTTCAGAATATGGTAGAGTAGAAGTGTGAGAAAAGTAAGGACCATCCTCAAAGAAAGTAACATTTGTGAAAACATACTATTTTCGGAGAAGATGATCATAACACCGATATCCTTTTTGTGTCAGACAGTAACCCAAAAAAATGTACTTAATTAAGCGAGAAGATAGTTTGTCACGTCTAGGAGAAGGGGAGTGAACAAACGATGTGAATCCAAAGATACGTGGAGGTAAAGAAAACGGTGTTGTATTAGGATACAGAATGAAGAAAGGAGTTTTGTCGTTGAGAACTGAAGAACCAACTCGGTTGATAAGGTAACAAGAAATAAGAACAGCATGACACTAATAGGATCGAGGACACTCATTTGAGTGAGAAGAGTATGAGCCACTTCAAGGAGATGACCTCATTCTGTTGAGAGGTGTAAGGACAACTAGTTTAATGTATAACGTCGTGATGCATACAAAAACTTAAAATTGATGACTAAGGTACTCTTTGGCATTATCAGTGTGAAACACTTTAATAGAAACATCAAGCTGAGCACACACCTCATTATAGAATGCAGCGAAGACAGAATTTTTTTTCCAAAATGTTCTTTAAATAAGTACAACTAAGTACATCTTGAAAAATCATCAATATACGTAACAAAATATAGAATACTACCAATAGTTTTAGTAGGAGCAGGACCCCAAATGTCAGAATGAACAAGTTCAAAAGGACAAGAAGAACTACATCTTAGTTTTACCAGAAAGGTCGGACGGTGGTGTTTGCCAAGTTGACAAGCTTTACATTTGAAGGAAGAATCTCCTTGAGATAGATCTCGTAGAAACTGGTAAAGAATATAAGGAGGGGGATGCCCAAGGTGAAGATGCCACTATAGAAGAGAAGAAGAAGCAGAAAAGGCAGACACATTATAAAGGTAGAACAAGCCATCGCTTTCAGTCCTAGTAGCGATAGTCTCCTGGGAGTGAAGATCCTGAAAAGAACAAGTAGATGAGGTAAATGTAGCTGTGTAATTTAATTGCTTACATAGAGAAGTAACTGAAAGTAAGTTGCACGAAAAGGTTGGGACATAGAGAGTGTCCTCAAGTGGAGAGACAGAGTAGCATACACTGTTCTAGATCCACATACAGGCGATGGAGAACTATCCACAATAAAAACTTGAAGTAAATGGTTATGTTTGTCAAGACTTGAGAAAAGGCGAGGATTGCCCGTCATATGACTAGTAACACCAAAATCAGTGAGATACCTACCCGTAGTGGCCATATAAGCAGCACCCAAAGAGATAGCAAGAGAAGTAGACTTCTTTGAGGTAGTATCAGCAACAATAGGTCAAAGATGAGGATGTTTGACCCAGCAATGATAAACAAGGTGTTCAGTCTTGCCACAGTGAGAGCAAAGAAATCTAAAGTAAGCACATTCACCTGAGCGACCTCCACGAATACTAGGAATATCATTACGAGATGGATGAGCAATAATGTCGAGAGGAGGCAGAGTGGTAAGTAGAGGATGTTGAAGAAGAGTAGTAACAACCGAAATGCGTGTAGCAATGACATCTAGAGTAGAAGTATCAGTCTCTCCAAGAATCTGTTGACGAATCATATCATAGGTTTCTGGCAAACAAAGTAGATAACACATGACCAGAAATTCTTGGAAGTGCTTTTGTTGTTCAACAAGATCAGTAGAGAAAGGGCGATGCTGAAAAAGTTTTGCATCGAGAGCTTACACCTCCTGGTAAGCAATAACAAGAGTTATGGTGGGGCGAGCACAAAGATCACCATATAATTAACGTGTATATACGTGAAGTCAGAGCTCCCTTGGGGTAAAAAGCAGCCAGATGCGTCTAAGCGATCTTAACTATCTTTTCTTGTCGTATGACAGGAAGACACTCATCAGAAAGGCTATTTGCAAGCAAAGTATGAACTAGAACATCACTTACATCCTAGTCATCAAACACAGCAGATCCACAAGAAGGAGGGTCATCAGTAAGGTGATGAAATTTGTGTTGAGACCGTAATAAAATAGTGAAAGAAACACTCCAGTCCGGATAATTAAGACCAGTCAGCTTGGACACAATTCCAAGATTACCAGAAGTGGAGATAGAGGCAACTATAGGAACCAGTTACACGAATAGTATAGTGGAAGAAGAAGTCGGAGTCCCCATAGGCTATCCATGCGAACAGAGAGAAATACCGCAAATAGGAACCTCAAGAAATAGTGGAAAGAAACAAGGGTTAAGGAAGAAACCGCTCGAACAGAGATGAGGCCACAAGAAGAGAGCTATTCACAGGAAGTGCGAAGAGCAAAAGGAGGGAAGGAGGGTGGCAAGAAACAACGAAAAGAAGAAACCTCTGAAGAAGAGACCTTTGATGAAGAAGAGAAGACCGCGTAACAGAAAAGAAACAACAAAAATGCACGGTTAAGAAAGAGAACCGTGACAAGAAAAAAGAAGTGCAGGCGGTTACAAAATTAGAGACCGCTTACACTTTGTCACAGCTGAGAAAGTAGAAAATTGATCAAAAGACCGATTAGCTCTAATACCATATGTGAAAAGAGCTAAATAATATAATTTTATTGCTTCAAAAAGTTACATAATACTGGGTATGCCCCCTATTTATAGAAAAGTGTGAAGAAAGAGAAAAATAAGAGAAAGAATATACAACGTCTGTCATATGCGACTAGGCAGATAGATAAAACACTAGCCGTGCGGGATGTGCGGATAACCGAGCTTAATCACATGACTACACAGACGGTAAAGATACTATAGTAGCTCTAGTCTCTATCCGTCAATCTCAGCGAACAGCCCTATGAGAAATAGCTGTGGTTAAACTAAGTCTAACCGCCAGACCGCACCAGTATCCATGCTTGAGAGTGGTCGATCTCCAACTGGCAGAGAAGACTCTAATGGTGATTAAACATCATAGTTGCGAGAAGATTACAGAAGCATCTCGAGCAGTTAGGTTGGTCCTGACCGCTTGACCATCAATGTAACTGATCTCAGCAAACCGCACTGCAATAACACTACTAGGAGTACCAGATAGTAGGGTTGATATCGAGTCGAGTTTGAGCGATTTTGGCTAGGCTAAAAATCGAAATTTTCGACTCGAACTCGGCTCGAAATCGAAATTAATTTTGAGTCGAGTCGGCTCGACTCAAAATGGCTCGATTCTGAGTCAGCTCGAAATCGAGTCGAGTCGGCTCGAAATCGAATCGAGTCGGCTCGAAATCGAATCGAGTCAGCTAAAAATTGAGCAATTTTTTGTTTTATTCCTAATTTGCTCAAAATTAAATTGGGCAGCATATAAATTTAGCAAGTGAATACTTAAAGCCTTCATTTTTTTTATTTAGGTTTAAATTTTGTTATTTTAAGCTTAAAATAAGAATATATTAAAAAATACATATATATTTTAAATTAATTCAAGTTGATTCGAATCATATTTCGAGCGATTCAGGGCTGGCTCGAAATCAGATTCGAGTCAAATGAGTCGACTCAAATGGAGTCGAATCAATTTTAACCGATTTCGATTCGGCTCAATTTTCGAACGATTTTCGAGCGACTTTCGAAGTTCGAATAATATGCTCAGCCCTACCAGATAGGCAGATCGCCAAACCTGTTTGCATCTCCAGTCTGCCAGACCGACAGACCTGTTCGCCAGTACTAGCCACCATACCGACAGACCTGTTCGCCAGTACTAGCCACCAGACTGCTTATCCTGTATGCCAGACCTGTTTTCCAGTACTAGCCACTAGACCGCGATCCCAGTTCTCGCGGATCCGGTACTCGGCGAGGCTTCTCCCGTCCGGCGAGCAGGGAAGGAGATCGCCGAGGAAGGCCGGGGTACCGAGCTCCCCGGGCGAGTGCTATTCCCTAGCTCGGGAGGCAGTGGCTGGTTCGGCGAGATGGGGGCGCGAGACCCCCCAGCTCGCCCAGTGGGGGGAGACAGCCCCTTCAGCGAGTTGGTCTCCTCTGCACCAGTCCCGGATGGGTTCAGGGAGCCCGAGATGTCCTACTACACCGGGAAGGGGGACCCGGTCAAGCAAGTCCAGTGGTTTGAGGACGTGGTCTCGATCCGACAGATGTCGGATGGCTTCAAGTGCAGACTTTTTGCCATCACTCTGAAGGATAAGGCAAGTGAGTGGTTCCACCAGCTGTCGGCCAACTCTATCTATAGCTTCGAGGAACTATGCCGGGGGTTCATGTTGAGGTTCACAACCTCGAAGAGGAGGAAGAGGGAGTTGGAGTCCCTGTTCCGCACTAAGCAGGGGGTGAATGAGACCCTGGGGAGCTACGTCTTAAAAAAATATTCGAAATGTACCAGGGCAAACACAACAGCAGCTAATTCCAGATCATGTGTCGGGTAATTCTTTTCAGCATCCTTTAATTGTCGGGAAGCGAATGCAATCACTCTTCCACGTTTGCCCGGAAGTTAGCCAGATGGGCTACGGAGGAGGAGAGGCCCAGGGGTGCCAGAAGCAAGAGGAGAGGTGAGCTGAACCCCGGTAGAAGGAGCAACAACAGCAGCAGTAGTAGCCCAGGTGGGGGCTTTAGGAGCCGAATAACCGGCTAGGGTGGAGGCCAGAATGACAAGATTAGGGGGCGAGAAGAGGGTTCCATAGAGGGGACCGTTGTCAGGGAGGCCAAGGCCAGTTTTATCCTCCGGGAGGGAGGCAGGTCCAGAGGCCGCCTCTTCCCGACCAAGAGCAGGCTATGGCAATAGCCACGGGGGAGAGAAGGAGGGCGGCAAGGAGGAGGAGAAGGGAAGTTAGGGTGGAGTTGCCCTATTGCGACTTCCACCAAGAGGAAGGGTACGCCACGACCACGTGCCCAGAGTTCCTCGAGATGCAAGGAAACACGGAGAAACAACAGCAGCAGGAGCGTCAGGTGGTGCGGATCGAAGAGGTCCTGCCACACTCGGAGGAGGACCGGTGTGAGGACCCGGGGAAGGATCGAGATGCACCATGGAGGGGCAGGTGTCTAGGATTCCCGTAAGACAATACTCCATACCATGTATCGAAGGAGCGTTGCCTCCACGTCCCAGACCCCACCCCAGGAGGAGAAGATCACCTTCTTGAGGAAGGATATGTCGGATCATGAGGATCCGTTTTGTGATGCGCTGGTCATCCAGACAGCCATCAAGAATTTCACCATTTCCCGGATCCTCGTCGACAATGGAAGCTCGATCAACGTCATATTTAAGAAGGTGTTCTACGCGATGAAGGTGGAGGCGAAGAGAGTGCTTGCCTCGTATAGACCCTTGTTTGGGTTCTCGGGGGAGAGGAAGGAGGTAGAAGGTGGAGTGGGACTCCATGTCATGCTGGGGGGGGGGGGGGGGGCAGTCCAACACTTGCAAGTTCGTCATTGTGGATGCCCCCAACAGCTACACCGCCATCTTTGGGAGACCCCTCATCAGCGTTTTTCGCTGCGTCCCCTCGTCCTTCCACCAATGCTTGAAGTTTAATATCGAGGGGGTCCAGGTACGGGTCCGTGGGGACCCTAAGATAGCAATGGAGTGCTATGTCACCGCCGTGAACTCCATATCATGGCAGGAGGGTGCTGAGGAGATGGGACGAAGGATGGAGGAGGCAGAGCCGGAGGCCGGCAGAGAGGAGATGGAGGTAGAGGTGACCCGCCCTCGGGAGGAGGAGATGAAGGAAGTCCAAGAGCCGGTCGAGGCAATGGTCGTGGAGGAAGCCGAGGAAGAGGTCCTCGCCCCCGGAGGGGGGATGCTGAAGAATGGGGGGTGCAGTCTCTTCTGGAGGCGACGGAAGAGGTGGTGGAGATGGAGGTTCTCACTCTCGGAGTCAGGGTGGAGAAGGTATGCGTCAGCGGGGGGATGACCCCGGAGGCTCAAGGCAGGGTGCTGGAGTGCATCCAGAAGAATATGGATGTCTTCGCCTGGAGTGCCGCGGAGATGCCAGGGATCGATGCAAACGTGGCTTGCCATCGCCTTAACCTGGATCCGTAGGCTCGCCCCATCTAGCAGAAGAAGAGGTCCACGACGGACAATTTGGCCGAGCCAATCCAGGAGGAGGTTGCCAATCTCCTCGGGGGCGGTTTTGTATCCGAGATCCAATACCCCGGCTGGATCTTTAATGTTGTAATGGTTAAAAAATGAGACGGTCGGTGGAGGATGTGTGTTGATTTTTCTTTACTTAATAAATCATGTCCTAAGGATTGTTATCCCTTGCCTCAGATCGACGCGCTGGTTGATTCAGTCGTCGGTTTCCCTGTAATGAGTTTCCTAGATGCTTTTTCAGGTTATCATCAGATCAGGATGCACCCTCCCGACGTCAAGGATGTCTCCTTCATCACAGGGGACGGGTGCTACTGTTATAAAATGATGCCTTTTGGGCTAAAAAATGCAGGGGAAACCTATCAAAAAATGATGGACAGGGTCTTTCGGGAGCAGAAGGGAAGGAACCTGGAGGTATATGTAGATGACCTCATGATCAAGAGCCTGGACGTCGACTCTCACCTCCGGGACTTGGAGGAGACTTTTGCTACTCTTCGCGAGTACAAAATGAGGCTGAACTCCTTGAAGTGCATCTTCAGGGCAAGCAGGGGGAAGTTTCGGGGGCATCTTCTCACCCCTGTCGGTGTAGAGCCCAACCCTGACAAGGTAAGGGCGATTGTGGAGTTGGGGTCACCACGGAATGCCAAGGAAGTGCAGCAGTTGACGGGGAAGTTAGCAGGGTTGACCAGGTTCCTCTCCCGGGCCGGGGAGAAGTGCTCTCCCTTCTTCAAAACTCTGAGGGGAGGCCGAAAGTTCGAGTGGACCTCGGAGTGCGAGGAGGCATTTTAGGCCTTAAAGAGGCAGCTGACTCAGACCCCCCTGCTCCAAGGGCCAAAGGAGGGGGAGGACTTGTTCTTGTATCTAGGGGTCGAAGCAGAGGCCCTGAGCTCCATTTTGGTTTGGGAAGAGGGAAAGAAACAACTCCTGATTTACTATGTGAGTCGGGTCTTGAGGAAGGCAGAGCTTCGGTATCCTATTTTGGATAAGCTGGCCTTTGCTCTCATCATTTCAGTCCGGAGGCTCCGGCCCTACTTCCAGGCACACTCGATCCGAGTGGTGACTGACCACCCCCTCCGTAGCATCTTCGAGGGGGTGGAGCACTCAGGCCGGTTGGCCAAGTGGTCGGTAGAGCTGGGCGAATTTGACATCTCCTTTGTCCCTCGCCTTTCGATCTGGGCACAAGCACTGGCCGACTTCCTAGTAGATTATGTGGTGGAAGTGGCGGAGGCAGAGCTTCACCGCCCAGTCCCTTGGAGGGTGATGGTGGACAGCGCGTCGGGAAGGCATTCCCTGGGAGTGGGGGTGATCCTGGAGAGTCCACAAGGGATGAGGATTGAACAAACGATAGTAATGCACTTCCCCATCACCAACAATCAGGTCGAGTACGAGGAAGTAATCGCGGGACTCCGACTAGCCAGGGAGTTGGGGGTGCATGATGTGGAGGTCCTCACTGACTCCATGGTGGTGGCCTCCCAGATCAACGGAAAATTTGAGGCAAGGGAACCAACTCTGCAGCTATACTTAGCAAAGGTGAAGGTGATTATCGGGACATTCCAGATCTTTTCCATCTGGCATGTCCCTCGGGAGGAGAGTGATCAAGCGGATCAGCTAGTTAAGCATGGTCCTCGGGTGTGGGGGGGGGGGGGGTACCATCACAGATCTCTTCCGTCCATCGATCGAAGAGGGGGAGCTGATGGAGGTGGAGCAGCACCCCTCATTGATGGATCAGTTCACGACCTTCTTGTCTACGGGGGAGTATCCGGAGGGGATGGACAGGAAGAAGCTCAAGTACAAATCAGCATACTATCTCATGCGCTATGGGAAGCTGTACCGAAAGATCCTTTCGGGGATGTTGGCACGTTGCATGGCCGTGGGGGAGGTCCGGAGGATCTTGGAGGAGGTCCACTCCGGGGAGTGTGGAAGCCACTCTGGGAGCCGGACGTTGGAATGGAGGATAATCAGGCAAGGGTACTTTTTGCCGACCCTGGGCCATGACACGACAAAGTTCACAAAGGAGTGTCATAAGTGCCAACTATTCGCCCCCCTCCAGCTGCAACCGGCCCAGCGCCTCAGGAGTATCACAGCACCCTGGCCATTTGCAAACTGGGGAATGGATTTGGTCGGACCCTTTCCCCAAGCCAGCGGCCAAAGAAGGTTCTTGCTAGTAATGATCAACTATTTCTCCAAGTGGATGGAAGTCAAGGCTTTGGCCAAAGTGACCTCCCAAGTCATTCGGAACTTCGTTTGGGGGGAGATGATCTGCCGACACGGGTTGCCCCAGGCCATCGTCACAGACAATGGACCTCAGTTCGCTAGCGCCGAGTTCATCAACTTTTGTGGGCAGCTCGGGATTGATCTCAGGTTCGCCTCGGTCCATCACCCAAGGAGCAATGGGCAGGTGGAGGCGGCGAACAAGATCATTATCAACCTCCTCAAAAAGAAAGTAGAGAACCTGAAAGGTAATTGGGTTGAGCAGCTCCCCTCTATCCTCTGGCCCTTCAGAACCACACCTAACACGGCCACAGGGGAGACCCCTTTCAAACTTTCCCATGGGTGCGAGGCGGTGCTACCAATAGAGTTCGAGGTCCAAACGCCTCGGGTGGTCGAGGCAGGAGAGGGTAGGGAGGAATGGAGAGCCGAGAATGAAGAGGAGTTATGGCTCTCCCTTGACATGGTTGAAGAGCTGCGAGACCTAGCTCTCTGCCATCAGGCAATAGGAAGTAAAGAGAAGAATGACCAAGTATTATGATAAGCACGTCAGAGACAAACAATTCGCGGAAGGGGACTTGGTCTTAAGAATGGTGGATGCCGCAGGGAGGTCAGCCGTAGTGGAGAAACTCAACCCCAATTAAGAAGGACCATATATAGTGCAGGAGGTCTTGAAAACAGGAGGGTATCGCCTTTGAAATGTGGAAGACGAGACCCTAGGTCTCACCTGGAGTGGTGACGACCTGAAGCGCTTTTATCCCTGAGTCATGTAAGTTCTATTTTGTGGAATAAAATTTCTCGAGATGCTTATGCTCATGACATGTTTTGTGCAAGTCGAAGAGTGAATTTGCCCCAGACCCCGAGAAGATCCTGCTGTCAAGCTCCCATCAAGCTGGCAGTACTGGATGTCACTCAGAGGAGTCTGCCCCAGACCCCGAGCAGATCCCGCTGTCAGGCTCCCATCAAGTTGGTAGGGCTGGATGTCACTCGGAGGAGTCTGCCCCAGACCCCGAGCAGATCCCGCTGTCAGGCTCCCATCAAGCTGGCAGAGCTGGATGTCACTCGGAGGAGTCTGCCCCAGACCCCGAGCAGATCCCGCTGTCAGGCTCTCATCAAGATGGCAGGGTTGATGTCACTCGGAGGAGTACGGCCCAGACCCCGAGCAGATCCAGCTGTCAGGCTCCCATCAAGCTGGTAGGGCTGGATGTCACTCAGAGGAGTATGCCCCGGACCCCGAGCAAATCCCGCTGTCAGGCTCTCACCTAGCTGGTAAGGCTGGATATCACTCGAGGGGGTTCAACCTTCTCCTGGAATTATTCGATAAGATTGCTTTCCTAAAGGTACGAGGGGAGAAGACCCTCGTGGGTGAGATCGTACTCGCAGGCCCATCTCCCCTGCAATTTTTGAAAAACTAGTAGTAGATTTGGATTCCTCTTGCCGATATAATGAATTTTAACTACTTTGTTGGTACCCTAGATTGGATTTGAGTTCAGTCTTTTCTTTTAGTTTCTTGACATAAGATTTATCTATGGTCAAAGGTTAGTTGTTTAGTTAGATTGCTCTAGTTGTAGAGTTGTCACTTATCCAGATGAAAATTTGGTTAAGTTGTTTTTGGTTCGACTATAGTCGAACGTCGCTCGACTATCGTCGATCAACTGTTCGACGATCGTCTATCAGTTGGTCGACTATCGTCAGTCAGCAGATCGTCTATCTCTGAGTTAGTTCAACTCTTGTTAGCTCGACGCTCTGTGGTATCTGCCTCGTCGATCGTCGAACCCTGCTCGACTTCTTTTGACCAGACAGATTTCTTGATAGTTCAACTATCTGCTTGGATAATTCAACTATCTGATAGTTCGACTATCTGTTTGATAGGTCGACTATCTGCTCTGTTTGATAGTTCGACTATCTGCTTGGATAGGTCAACTATCTGATAGCTCGACTATCTGTTTGATAGGTCGACTATCTGTCTTCTTTGATAGTTCGACTATCTGTTTGATAGGTCAACTATCTGTTGTCTTTGATAGTTCGACTATCTGTTTGATAGGTCGACTATCTGTTGTGTTTGATAGTTCGACTATCTGTTTGATAGGTTGACTATCTGTCTTGCTTGATAGCTCGACTATCTGTCTTGATATGTCGACTATCTGATAGCTCGACTATCTATTCTGATAGGTCGACTATCTGCTGAGGTAGTTCGACTATCTTCTTTGATAGTTCGACTATCTGTGTCGTTCGACAATCTGTTCATATAGGTCGACGATCTCTGTGCTTCGATCGGTGATCTCCGAGGTTCGTTCGACGTTCTTCTGTCTGTCTTTAGTAATTTTGTACCCCTTCTATTCTATGATTTAATTCTTATTTATCTAGCATATTTTATTAAAGATTATTTCATTGATTTTTGTGCATACATCTCAAGGCAATCTTTGCCCCATCCTTTGTGCATAAGTCAAGCTTTATCTGACAAAGTTTTTTGTCTTATTAGTTGAAATATCTATCTACTTTATCTGCCATGCTGTCCTTTATAGCCGTTAGACACAGAAAGTCTTCCTTGGTCGTAAAGAGTTTAGTCTGATGTGACTTTCTTTAGTACTCCTGTTATCAGATTGGATATGCAGCTTCTTAGAAAGCTTTATCCCCTTATAGTATGTCTGCCTGCAGGATATGTTTTGCTTTATGCTTTTTGCTGCCCAGATTGCAAATTTCAGAAGAAGACAAAATTCAAACAAAGATTAGAGCCGTTGGAAAGGCCAATATATAAAGTGCTTTCAAAAGACAGCAAAGTAATGAACAACCATACACAACAAGAGATCAATACACAGTTTCATATAGATTAAAAAGCAAGAAGAGATACTGCTCTCAGTCATTGATACATTCAGCTTAGAAGATCATCCCTCTTCAACATTCTTCTTCAATCCTGAGTCCATCCTGCTTACAGGAAAATTCACTCAGTGCCTCAAGAAGAAGAAGAAAGAAAAGCTATAGAAGAAGAACAATCTTTCTACATTCAAGAGTCTTCTTCAAGCTTCTCCTTCAGAACTTCAAGACAGTTCTTTGTCTCAAGTTCAAAAGAGCTCCTACACCCTGAAGCAAGACTTCTTCCTAGATATCTTCTAAGCCAGGGGGAGCCTTGATTCTTTAGAGCTTTCTATCTCTATGCAATCCACTAGCTTCTCTAATCTGTTTTAACAATAGAGAAGAAACTTTAACTCTCTCAACCTCCTGTATAAAGGGTTATTACTCCCTTCAAAAGTGAACCTTGGTGGCAGGGCACCTGATCAAAAACCTGTGTTGGATTTTGAGCTCCTGATCAAAAGCTCAAAGGGTCTACTTGATCTACCTGAAGCAGATCAGTTGGTGGCAGGGCACCTGAACAAAAACCTGTAGTGGATTCCTACCAGGGTGGTAGAAGAGTGGGTGTACCTATTAAGAGGGAACCACTATAAACTTCTTGTGTCGTCTGTGTTGCTTATTTAATTAATAGCACTGTGGCTGTGAGTATAAATAACTAGGATTGCTAGTTGTTGTGATAGGACCAAAGCTCAACTGTAATTACAGTTAGCTTTCTCTAGTGCACTTCACTTTGTGTTAGGCTCTAGGGTTTCAAATATCTATAAACTCTTTCTGCAAATTAACTCTAAGGGAGTTGAGTAGGGTGTCATAATTTTTGAATACTCTATTCACCCCCCTCTAGAGTTGTATCTATCCTCACCTTCAATTGGTATTAGAGGGAGGTTGACTGACTGTACAGGCTAACACATGATTCACAAGGTCCTGATAGATTCCAAGCTTATAGATATTCACTTCATGGCCCAGTCCAAGGATTACTCTAGCACCAGACCTCCAGCTTGCAACTTAGCTAAGTTTAGCATCTGGAAGGCAAGAATAAAATTATATATGAACTCCAGTGATGAAGACTTTGCAGAAGCAGTTATTGTACCATCAACAGTTGATCCAATTCCACCTGAGGAATTAATCCCAACTGTTGCTGAAGATCACATCCCACCTGCTGATCTTGTCACACTTAGAGATCATCCTACATCTCAAGTGATTGAAGACATATCAGCTGGTGTACAAACAAGACATCAGTTAAGACAGGATGTGATGCATGCTTGTTTCCTTTCACAGGTTAAGCCCCTCACCATAAAAGATGCTGAGCTAGATCCCCACTAGATCATTGCTATGCAAGAGGAACTCAATCAGTTTGAAAGATGTAAAGTATGGACTTTGGTTCCAAGACCTAAAGGCCAACTGATCATAGGCACCAATTGGGTGTTTAGAAACAAGTTGGATGCAAATGGAATTATTGTAAGGAACAAAGCTAGGCTTGTAGCTCAGGGCTACAGACAGGAGGAGGGTATAGATTATTATCAAACCTTTGCTCCTATTGCAAGGCTAGAGGCAATAAGGATCTTTCTAGCCTATGCAACCTATATGAAGTTTAAGGTCTTTCAGATGGATGTTAAGAGTGTCTTCCTAAATGGTGAGCTAAAGGAAGAGGTATTTGTTGAACAACCTCCTGGATTTGTTTCTTCAACTCAGCCCTCATTTGTGTACAAGTTGCAAAAAGCTCTTTATGGACTTAAACAAGCACCCAGAGCCTGGTATGAGACTCTAGCTAGTTTCCTGTTAGAGCACAACTTTGTTAGGGGAGTAGTTGATAGAACCCTTTTCGTTAAGCACCACAAGGACACAATCCTGTTAGTTCAAGTGTATGTGGATGATATTATTTTTTGCTCCACTGATCCCAAACTGTGCAAAATGTTCTCTGACTTGATGCATTCTAAGTTTGAGATGAGTAGTATGGGTGAGATGTCTTACTTTCTTGGTCTCCAAGTAAAGCAAGATGTTGATGACATCTTCATCTCCCAATCCAAATATACCAAGGAATTGGTAAAGAAGTTTGGGATGGCAGATGCTTCAGCAATGCATACACCTATGGCTACTAATGTAGTTATAGATTCTGATGATCAGGGCAAGCCAGTTGATCAGAAAAACTATAGGGCCCTTGTTGGTTCCCTATTGTATTTAACTGTAAGTAGACCAGATATAATGTTTGCTACATGCCTATGTGCTAGATTCTAGGTCAACCCCAAGGAATCTCATTTGATTCTTCTCAAGAGAATTTTGAGATACCTGAAGGGATGTCCAAATCTAGGACTATGGTACCCAGCAGAATTAGAATTTGAGTTAATTGGATACTCTGATTCTGACTATGCTGGTTGTAGAGTTGATAGGAAAAGTACCTCAGGAACTAGTCAGTTCCTGGGAGAGAGATTGGTCTCTTGGTTCTGTAAGAAGCATGCTTCTGTCTCAACTTCAACTACAGAGGCTGAATATATAGCAGCTGCTAGTTGTTGCTCACAGATCCTGTGGATTCAAAAACAGCTTTTGGATTATGGGTACACACACAAGAACACAAAAATCATGTGTGACAGTACCAGTGCTATCTCCATTGCACAAAATCCTGTGCACCACTTTAGAACCAAGCACATTGAGATTAGACACCATTTCCTGAGAGATTGTGTGAAAAAGAACAAGATCAGCCTTGAGTTCATATCCACTGACCTTCAGAGAGGTGATATTTTCACCAAGCCCTTAGATGAACAGAAGCATCTGTTCTTTTTGGTTCAACTAGGCATGATTAATGAAAAAGACTAAGTGTGACTTATGCCTTTGTTGAAATCTGTTTGAAGATCGTCGAATGACGTTCGACGATAGTCGAACAGGTTGAGCCTATCATCGACCTACGGGCGACGATAGCTTATTTATTTGTGAAGACAGAAATAGTCGAACGATTGATCGACTACTCTGCTTCAGGAAACGATCGTCGAACGACCGTTCGACTATCGTCTCCAGTATATGTTAAAATAGATCGATGATTGCTGTTTTAATATAAAACCGATGGTCGACCTAGGTTAAGAGATCGTTCTTTTTATTATCGACGGAGATCGTCTTTTCGCATTCCGTCTCTCTGCTTGAGCCCTGCCTCGCGCTCTTTGCCGTTTCGCTTTCGTCGTCTCTCTCGTCTTCTCCAACCCTATCAATGGCGATTGCTCCAGCCCTTCTGTCAGTAATGAAGTTCGACGCCAGCTTCAGCGTAGATTTTGACTCTTTCAGCGCATGTGATTCTGAGATAGTAGAAATCCTCCAGCTCTGAAAGGAACAAGTATTGGAAAGGCTAATGTCCACAAGGATCAAGATAAACATCCAAGAGATTAAAGAGTGGGCTTTCACTTCGTCTTCTAGTGACGAATCTATGACTGGAACGATTGGCGGCGAAGAGGTAATTCTGACTCCCGCCGTTTTAACTGATATCTTTGGATTACTGAATGGTGAAAAGGAATATGAGCAAGATACTCCAGAGTTTGGGAGGATGTTGATTGAATTAGGACATGCAGAAGGCATTCCTTCTAAACTGCTAAAGGTTAATTTTCCGTTGAAGATAAAATTCTTAGCTGAACTAGTCGGAAAAGTGCTTCTGAGCAAGCACTATGCTCATGATAACATAACCAGACAACAGTTTTACCCTGATGTGTGCAATAGTAAACAAGAAACAGATAAATTGGGCAGGAGTTATGTTTGATTTGATAAGAAAGAAGAATAGCAAGAAGGAAGTATGTCTGGGTAGGGTACTTGGGATATTTCTAAGAGAGAAATACCCCCAGCTGTTGGTTACAGTCTCTACAACCATCAATACCAGCAAGAAGATGGATCCAACTTTGTTTGTTAAGTGGAAAAGGAGTTTTCAGAAGCCTTCTCCAGCAGGGGTAGCTCCAGTTGTGTCTGAGAGCACAAGGACTGTTTCAGTCACTCCCCACCTACATGAAGCAGGCTCATCCATTCTCTCCATTCCATTCACTTCATCTGCATTACCATCCACTTCTACTGAAGTGCCATCCTCATCTGCATTACCATCTACTTCAACTGCAGTTCCATCTACTTCAATTGAAGTACCATCTTCTGCCTCTCTTCTTATTGAGTCCTCCACAATTCTCCATGCATCATCACCAGCATCTCCACTCCCTTCTCATCTTGCTAGGATTTCTCATCCTAGTTTTGATTTATTGGTTTCTGAGCTATCCACTCCTCCTCAGTCACCAATTCCTCATTCTGATCATATTGATCTTCTTGCATCCACCCATCAATCTCCGTTTCACTCTCCATCTCATCAGGAGAACACTATCCCTGATGATCATCCATCTACTGTGATTCCCCCACCTTCCTTTGAAATAACTCCAGCCTTCATTTCAAGCATATTGGGGTTAATTGCTCCTTCAATCAAAACCATGATTGAAGAAGCAATTGCCCCCTCGTCTCTTCCATTTCTTCCCTAACTGCCTCCATCCAAGCTCTCTCAAAAACTGCTGAGCCCTCTTCATCTAGGGGCCTGGTTTCAGTTTCCATTGAAATCAGGCAGGGGGAGATGTTTCATGAAGATGCCTCTGAACTGCCTCTGGCCTCTCCTCCAGCAGAAATTACTCAAGCAGAAACAGAAACTGTTCCTAAAGAGATAGCAGTCCCAGCTCTAGATCCCATGGCATTTGATGTTATATTGCATGCGGAATTTGTTGTTAAAGTATGCCTTGAAGAAGCCCCTACTCCCTTAGTTGCTCTGTTCCTAGAAGGAGTCATTACCTCCTTTCTAAATGACTTGTGGGAGTTAGGAAATTCTGGAGAAAATCCTGAAGGTAATTCATTTACTCATTTTCTTGACATGTTAACTGACATGCTAGAATGTGAATACCTAGAAGGGATGTTTCAATTTCATTTAGCAAATCTGTGTTCCTGATACTACAGATTTAATGGAAGAAGTTCTAGCTGTCCAAGAACCTGTTCAACAACCTGCTCAAGAACCAGTGCAAGAATTTGCTAATCAAGAGCCTATATCTTCCCCTCCAGCTCAGGTAGCTGTGAATGATGAACTGGTCCTCATGACAGTTACAGCTGAGATAGAGAAAGTCACAGATATTCAAGATGAAAAGTCTACAGTCTGGGATGACACCCCAGGACTGGATCTGGATACTCTTCTGGCACAGGATGCCTTGGAAGAAGAGTTAGAAAAAGCTGCCTTAAAAGATAGAGAAAAAGCTATGCAAGAAGCTTTTGATCCTTATGATCATCCCTCATCATCTCAATCTGATGATGAAGATGACTCTGATGACTCAGAAGAATCTAAGAAAAAGAAATCTGCTAAAAGGAAAAGAAAAGTTGTTGCTCCTCCTTCTCCTAACCCTGACCATGACATTCCTTATTATATCTTGAAAGAAATAGATCCCCAGTCCAAAGAATATCAGCACTGGATGGGATTCTCTAAGAATCAGCAAAAGCAAAGAAAGAAATCTAAAAGATATGATAGTCCAGCACCTAAGTGGACCCCTAGAGGTCCTCCTCCTCCACCTCCCAGTGCAGGAGCTTCTGGTAATACATCTGCAAATCCTTCAGCCCCTTCTGCCAGATATACTCCATCTCAATCTTATCAAAGGAAAAGCAATCCAGGATATCAAAGCAGATCCCAATCTGGATATCAAAGGCAAGATGCTGATACAAGAGAACAAGTAAAGGAGATAGTTTATCAGAAACCAACTTTTTCTCCTCCTCCTTCTCCCAAGAGAAGAGTTTCACCTTCCAAAGAAATCAAAAGCATATCTTCTTCAAAGCCAGCTCTAGCAAAGGAAACTAACTCAAAAGGTAAAAGGATTATTTTCTCTGAAAAATCAAATAAGAAATATGCTGAGTTTGCTCCTCCTTCTTCATTATTTATTCAAGAAAACAGAGAGCCAGCTGCTAGCTTGTTAGAACTTTCTAATAAATTTAAAGCTGTAAAATCTTTAGATACAACTTATGAAAATGAATATGAAAGTCAAGAGCTCAATCCTGATTTTAGGATGGCTAGATTTCTTGAACTAATTGGATCAGCCCAGATCAGAAAAGCCAAAGCAAAAGGAAAAAATATTACAGGATTAATGACTATGTCTAAATTCAGAAAGAAGGAGCTAGATAAATTCCAGGTTAGACCTGAGGTCTTTGATCCTTCAAAATATATGGAAAAGCATCCTGAAGCAGTAGTTCCAAGAGCAGAAGAATCTAGAATTATTGGAGAACAAGATCTAAAGTTATCAAAGAAAGAAGCTTTAGACCCTTTTAGAAAAATTTCTTTTCTTCCTGGTTCCTCTGTATCTAAACCAGATTCTGATGCCTCTTAAATTTCTTTGATTTACAGTTGTTCATTTATCTGTTTGATTGATGTCATCTGCTGCTTAGATATTTTCTTTCCTGTATTATATTTATTTCTAGTAGTTTGTTTGTTTGTTTTGTTTTGAGAGACTTAACCCAAATAGGGGGAGATTGTTGGTACCCTAGATTGGATTTGAGTTCAGTCTTCTCTTTTAGTTTCTTGACCCAAGATTTATCTATGGTCAAAGGTTAGTTGTTTAGTTAGATTGCTCTAGTTGTAGAGTTGTCACTTATCCAGATGAAAATTTGGTTAAGTTGTTTTTGGTTCGACTATAGTCGAACGCCGCTCGACTATCGTCGATCAACTGTTCGACGATCGTCTATCAGTTGGTCGACTATCGTCAACCAGTAGATCGTCTATCTCTGAGTTAGTTCAACTCTTGTTAACTCAACGCTCTGTGGTATCTGCCTCGTCGATCGTCGAACCCTGCTCGACTTCTTTTGACCAGACAGATTTCTTGATAGTTCAACTATCTGCTTGGATAGTTCAACTATCTGATAGTTCGACTATCTGTTTGATAGGTCGACTATCTGCTCTGTTTGATAGTTCGACTATCTGCTTAGATAAGTCAACTATCTGATAGCTCGACTATCTGTTTGATAGGTCGACTATCTGTCTTCTTTGATTGTTCGACTATCTGTTTGATAGGTCGACTATCTGTTATCTTTGATAGTTCGACTATCTGTTTGATAGGTCGACTATCTGTTATGTTTGATAGTTCGACTATCTGTTTGATA
Source organism: Platanthera zijinensis (assembly GCA_039513925.1). NCBI lineage: Eukaryota > Viridiplantae > Streptophyta > Magnoliopsida > Asparagales > Orchidaceae > Platanthera > Platanthera zijinensis. The sequence continues at coordinate 38,657,107 of CM077093.1, forward strand.
GGTCGACTATTTGTCTTGCTTGATAGCTCGACTATCTGTCTTGATATAGGTCGACTATCTGATAGCTCGACTATCTATTCTGATAGGTCGACTATCTGCTGAGGTAGTTCGACTATCTTCTTTGATAGTTCGACTATCTGTGTCGTTCGACAATCTGTTCATATAGGTCGACGATCTCCGTGCTTCGATCGGTGATCTCCGAGGTTCGTTCGACGTTCTTCTGTCTATCTTTAGTAATTTTGTACCCCTTCTATTCTATGATTTAATTCTTATTTATCTGGCATATTTTATTAAAGATTATTTCATTGATTTTGTGCATACATCTCAAGGCAATCTTTGTCCCATCCTTTGTGCATAAGTCAAGCTTTATCTGATAAAGTTTTTTGTCTTATTAGTTGAAATATCTATCTACTTTATCTGTCATGCTGTCCTTTATAGCCGTTAGACACAGAAAGTCTTCCTTGGCCGTAAAGAGTTTAGTCTGATGTGACTTTCTTTAGTACTCCTGTTATCAGATTGGATATGCAGCTTCTTAGAAAGCTTTATCCCCTTATAGTATGTCTGCCTGCAGGATATGTTTTGCTTTATGCTTTTTACAGCCCAGATTGCAAATTTCAGAAGAAGACAAAATTCAAACAAAGATTAGAGCCGTTGGAAAGGCCAATATATAAAGTGCTTTCAAAAGGCAGCAAAGTAATGAACAACCATACACAACAAGAGATCAATACACAGTTTCATACAGATTAAAAGCAAGAAGAGATACTGCTCTCAGTCATTGATACATTCAGCTTAGAAGATCATCCCTCTTCAACATTCTTCTTCAATCCTTAGTCCATCCTGCTTACAGGAAAATTCACTCAGTGCCTCAAGAAGAAGAAGAAAGAAAAGCTATAGAAGAAGAACAATCTTTCTACATTCAAGAGTCTTCTTCAAGCTTCTCCTTCAGAACTTCAAGACAGTTCTTTGTCTCAAGTTCAGAAGAGCTCCTGCACCCTGAAGCAAGACTTGTTCCTGGATATCCTCTAAGCCAGGGGGAGCCTTGATTCTTTAGAGCTTTCTAGCTCTGTGCAATCCACTAGCTTCTCTAATCTGTTTTAATAATAGAGAAGAAACTTTAACTCTCTCAACCTCATGTATAAAGGGTTATTACTCCCTTCAAAAGTGAACCTTGGTGGCAGGGCACCTGATCAAAAACCTGTGTTGGATTTTGAGCTCCTGATCAAAAGCTCAAAGGGTCTACTTGATCTATCTGAAGCAGATCAGTTGGTGGCAGGGCACCTGAACAAAAACCTGTAGTGGATTCCTACCAGGGTGGTAGAAGAGTGGACGTACCTATTAAGAGGGAACCACTATAAACTTCTTGTGTCGTCTGTGTTGCTTATTTAATTTATTGCACTGTGGCTGTGAGTATAAATAACTAAGATTGCTAGTTGCTGTGATAGGACCAAAGCTCAACTGTAATTACAGTTAGCTTTCTCTAGTGCACTTCACTTTGTGTTAGGCTCTAGGGTTTCAAATATCTATAAACTCTTTCCGCAAATTAACTCTAAGGGAGTTGAGTAACGTGTCATAATTTTTGAATACTCTATTCACCCCCCTCTAGAGTTGTATCTATCCTCACCTTCATACTTACACGTCAAAAACGGTGACCGGATGAGTGAGAAACAACTCCGATAAGATGAAGTTTCTCAAAAAATTTTTGTTGAGAGGCAAACGATGCTTATGTTATATTTGGTTTAGAACTGGATCTATTCAAACCGAATCCGAATTCCATTTTGGGGATGACCATGCATAGCAGGTCATAGGTACTATGGAATTTGTTAATATATATAAATATATCTTTTGCCTAAATTAAAATCATGCCAGCATCATTATCTATACTAATATAAACGCAAACTCTCGAGTTCTACAGTGTGCTACAGTACAAAAGCGTCTGTTACATTTGAACGGACGAAATTACACCTCCCCCTGTTCGTCGGCTATTGTTGAACGGACGAAACATGTCACTACCGCCGGCGGAGCCGACGGCTTGAGTGGGCCCCACCGACGGGGTCGCCAGACGTCGGCAACCCTTGTGGGGGTAGGTTGGAGGCGGTCCGGCAGGGCCACTGCTCGCGCTGGCCCTGATGGACCGCCAGCTTCAAGCACGGGCGGGCCGCTGCCGGATCCGCCAGCGGAGGCTTGATCGGACTCAACCGTCGTGGTTGCCAGACTCCGACGACCCCGGGGTGGGTATGGCGGAGGCGTTCCGGCACCACGACGACGCGAACCTGCTATCATGGACGGAGGCCATAGCCGCCGGAATTTTTTTAAGAAAAATTGAGGAGGCCACTGCCGTCAGATCTGCTAGCGGCAGTTTGATCAAACTCCACCGATGGGATCTCCAGACGCTAGGGACCCTTGCATGTGGCAGAGGCGGTCTGACGCCCCGCCTGCGGCGAACTCGCTCCTCCTACTCCTCTGGTATCTAATTCCTAAGTTTATAATATTTGATATATGATTAGTATTATTATTTCTCATTATTAGTTATTGTTGCAGACTAACTCAACGTCCCGATCGGGCCGGAATTCTTGGACCGTCTTATCTCTCGGAACGATCGGGCGCGCACACAGTCAATGAAAATAAAAAGTTGACACAAGAGGTTTTAACATGGAAAAACTCCTCAACTGGGTAAAAAACCACGTGACCTGATCTATGCCGGTCAAAGTCCACTATCAGCTTACAGTTACAATATGCTTGGAGAATCGAGGGCGATAGACCTCTCCTCGTTACAACTTGGTGGTGTGAGAGAATTCCTGACTCGCAACGGGCAATAGGTTGCGCCGAGGGAGTGTTGGATGCAACACAGTGGCTGGCGTGCTTGGGTGCTGTTGATGGTCGTCTTCCTCCCTTCTCTGCGCACTTGGGGACTTGGGCTTTCCTTTGGCTCATAGGCAGCTTGAAGATGACCCGAGGGACGAGTTCGGTAGAGCTCTGGCCTGAGGAAGAAGAAGACTGGGGGAGCAAAAAAGTGAGAAATGAGGAGGCCTGAGGCTCCTCTTATAGCCTCCAGGAGGTTGTTATGGTGGGCCCCCCACTAACCTGGTGGTTAGTGGGTGGTTACCTACGGATCAGACCACGATGGAGGCTCCGTGGTGATCGGACGGTGACGAACCTGCAAGCCATGGCGGCCTGAAGGCCAAGCGACGGCGGCGGCGGGCACCCGTGGCCGGTGGCGGCGGCGGGCACCCGCGGCCGGTGGCGGCTGGCAGCGGCAGTAGTTATTGAAAGGGAGGCCCCCCATAATCCTCCTATTGTGGGGGAGATCATGGGAGGTGGGTTGACCGGTCAAACCCATGATCTGCATAATAGGAGGATCATGGGGGAAGAGTGGTTAAATGCACCCCTTTGGCTTTAAATGGGATTTCATCCCCATCAATTGCCCCCCAGATCCTCTATTGTCGGAGGCTGAAACAAGCGAGAGAACAAGGATTTTTGCCATTCTCTTTGACCATGACGACGACCGACGAAAGGCCAGAAACATCAGAAAATGGCGCCCGACGAGCCCAGGTAATGATACGTTAAAAGATTTCTGGGGGAGAGAGGGGACGAAAAGAGGAAGTGCCAGCGCGCCCAAAAAAAGGAGGGCTGCCGTCTCCCCGACGGTCAGACGATGCGTCCAGTGCGCGGGCATGCGAGGAGGCGCGCGGCAGCGGCCAGTGCGCGGACCGCGCACGTGTTGGGTGCACGCGCCCGCCCCAGGCCGTGCGCGAGTCCTGGTGCGCGCACCAGGCCGCGCGCCCGCGGGCGCGCGCGTATCTAGGTGCGGGCACCTGGGTGCGCGCGCATCTGTGCGGTGCGCGCACCCACTTGGGTGCACGCGCGCCTGGTGAACGTGCACCTGGTGCGCGTGCGCCGCGCACCGGGCTGCGCGTGCGTGCCCGGATGCGTGCGCGTATGCGCGTGCATCAAGCCACTCGTATGTGGGTGCATGTGCATGCCTGGCCGCGCGCACATGCAAGTACGCGCCCGCATGGCCTTGTGCGCGTGGGCGCACGAAGTTCTTTCTAATCCTTAGGGACACTTCCTCTTTGGAGAGGATAGGTTGTTTTGTTCATTAGTAAGAGTTCCATGAGCGCGGGAAAGAGTAGTATTTACCATCCGGAAAGAGGAAAAAACTAAGTAACCTTATGGTCCCAACGATAAAGCGGGGACCTCCTTTTTTTAGTCTCAACCACTAAAGGCCTAGTTTGAAGCCAAAGTGCCTTCACTTTATCACTTAGGAGCCGTGCGAGGTGAAAGTCCAGGAAGAGACGAAAGATACTCGCGAAGAAAAGTTCCGCCTGTCGTCTGCTATAGTACAAATTGCCGTAAGCAGGCGTAAGCTTGTGATATCAGAAGCGGAGGCGTGAGCTTGGGGCATACCGGACTGTGCGTGTGCCGGTGCGCTTGCGCGCGCGTGCTCTGATGCACGGGGCCCGGAGGTATTATGCTTTGCGTGTGAGCCTGCTCGGGGTCTCCCCTTAGGTTGCTTCAAGGGGGCCTACCCTTTAATTTTACCATGTGAGGCGTACTTTCATACTGCATCTGACTTTTCCTTTCTAGTGACAAGGTTCGGAGCATACTGCGAGACCACTACGTCTGCGCTCCTCGTGTATCGATGACCAAATTGCCATTTGGAGAAATAGGTTCGGGCTACCTGCTGATTTAGAGGTGATAATTCTGCATGCCGAGAAGAGAATGCAAAATCCCCCCCCCCCCAGGCTGGCTAACGGTCTGCGAGAGTACTTTGAGGTCTGGCTTCCGATTCCCGCCTTCCGAGGAGGTGATTGAGATCTTGAAATTTTGCGGGGTGCTGATCTCCCAGTTTACCTCATTGGGAGTAGTGCGCCTTATGGGCATGGTTGTTTTCTTCCGTGAGCATGGCAGAAGAATTTCTTTGGAGTGCTTCCGAGATTGGTGCGATGTCCGCTTCGATGGTGGGGAGCGTGTGAAGATCCATTGTAGCAAGAGTTGGCTCGAGTTAGAGGCTCGGATAGACCGTCGTCACGGGAACACCCTTTCGAATGCATCAGGAACCCTTGGGGCTTATCGGAGGTATGGAATTCGCTCCCCGCTCGTTGTTGATGCCAGAAAGGGAAGGAGCGAGAATTTTCCCCGGTGTTAGGGTTTTTGGAGCCCTGTGAATTGGCCAATCGCCTGTTCAACATCTTCTCGTTTGTGTAGGAGAAGCGCTTGCTGCAATGCAACATTTCTTCCATCTCTAGGCGGATCACTGAGACGTCTTTAGGTGGTAGCCGGAAACGGAAGGCCGTTGTAGTTTCCCGAGGTAGCGGGAGTGCGGTGCCTTGTTCGTCTTCTCCGTGTGATGATCCTCCTTCCGGTGGCCGTGGCGGTTCACCTCCTGAGGTGCAGGTGCTTGGTTTGTCCACCCCCAGTATTTCCCTGCGGAGGTAGCGGCTCCAAGGCTATCTTCTTCTCTGAAGGCGATGAATGAAGTGGTAAGTGCGCTTGATCATTTTTGGCTCCTTTTTATCGTTATGTTGCTCTGACTTCTCTTTTTTAAGTTGCAAATAGAGTGAGAGGACTTAGCGCAACCACTCGCACCAAAAGCCCGGACTGTTGGAGGACGGCGCCACTAATCTTTATATCAAAGGTCCTCGGGCGGATCCACGGGGCAGCCAGTTAAGCCATTACCGCATAGCACCGCAGCGCGGGGGCGATTCCGGACCGCAACCCCAACAATCCCCCCGGAAACGACCCCGGGGTTTCGAACCCGCGACCACCTCTGATACCAATTGAGATGACTTAGCGCAACCACTCGCACCAAAAGCCCGGACTGTTGGAGGACGGCGCCACTAATCTTTATATCAAAGTGTTGGGGCTGCGGTCCGGAATCGCCCCCGCGCTGCGGTGCTATGCGGTAATGGCTTAACTGGCTGCCCCGTGGATCCGCCCGAGGACCTTTGATATAAAGATTAGTGGCGCCGTCCTCCATCAGTCCGGGCTTTTGGTGCGAGTGGTTGCGCTAAGTCCTCTCAATTGGTATCAGAGGGGGTCGCGGGTTCGAAACCCCGGGGTCGTTTCCGGGGGGGGGGGGGGGATTGTTGGGGCTGCGGTCCGGAATCGCCCCCGCGTTGCGGTGCTATGCGGTAATGGCTTAACTGGCTGCCCCGTGGATCCGCCCGAGGACCTTTGATATAAAGATTAGTGGCGCCGTCCTCCATCAGTCCGGGCTTTTGGTGCGAGTGGTTGCGCTAAGTCCTCTCACAAAGGTCCTCGGGCGGATCCACGGGGCAGCCAGTTAAGCCATTACAGCATAGCACCGCAGCGGGGGGGGGGGGGGGGGGGGGGGGGGCGATTCCGGACCGCAGCCCCAACATAGAGGCTCAGGCCAAGACTATCATTACTTAGAACGACCACTATGTGAGCCTGAAGGACGAGTATTTGGCCATTCAGGAGAAGCTCAGATTGACGACGAGTTCACTCGCCTCCTTAAGGGAGGAGCGTGATCGTGACGTTTCCCGATTCCGTCGGATGGGGTCCGGGCTGAAGTCCAAGTGGGAGAATGCACGCGCGACATTGTAGGTAGAAAAGGCACTGGTGGAGAGGACCACCTAGATGCTGAAGCATTCCCAGGAGGAAACCACTAGCTTAGAGACTCAGCTTCGGGTGGCGAGGGCCTAAGTGGAGATGTTATCTTCTGATAGCCGTGTATCGAAGATGAAGGTCGCTGGACTTGCGGAGTACTTGGAGTCGTTGGAATATATGCGAGACTATTGCTTGATTGCGGAGGAGGTGCGTGACAAGATCTGGTCCAAGGAGGTGGAGCCTCAAGTGGAAGATACTCGTGAGTTAGCCCTCAGACGTGGAGTGGTAAAGGCCTTTTGTTTTGTCGACTGACACCTGGGATGTGACACTTCTGGCTTTAGCTTTGATGACGTTTCTGAGGATGAGCATTTTGATGTCGACGCTGCTGATGAGTAGCGGCCTCATGTTTCTTTATTTATATGTTTTTGTATTCTTCCTCTAGTTATTCGTGTTATGTGTTGTTTTTGCTTAGCAGTTGTAGTGGGCGCTCTTGTGCGCAGATCTGTATGACATCGTTATTCTTTATGTCACTTAGCTGTTTTGTTTTTCCTTTTTCTCCTTTGAGCACGGTTTTTGCGAGTTTGGTTTGTAGGAGAGTGTGGGCGAAGTATTTCACGTGAACTAGATTCGCGCCTTTGTTTTCACAGTTCCATCCTACGGCTTAGTTTGCACGGCTCTGGCCCGCGGCTTATCTTGCATGGTTCTAGACCGCAGCTTAGTTTGCGCGGTTCTAGCCCGCGGCTTAGTTTGCACAGTTCTAGCTTGTGGCTTAGTTTGCACTGTTCTAGCCCGCGGCTAGTTTGCACGGTTCTAGCCCGCGACTTAGTTTGCACGGTTCTAGCCTGCGGCTTAGTTTGCACGGTTCTAGCCAGAAGCTTAATTTGCACGGTTCTAGCCAGCGGCTTAGTTTGCATGGTTCTAGCCCGCGAATTAGTTTTCACGGTTCTAGCCTGCGACTTAGTTTGCACGGTTCTGGCTTGCGGCTTAGTTTGCGTGGGTTGTAATCGCAGCTAAGCCATGAGGGGGAAGGCCCCCATGGGGAGTTTGCACGAGTCTGGCTCGTTGCTTAGTTTGTATGGTTCTAGCCCGCGACACAGTTTGCGCGGGTCGTAATCGTGGCTTAGCCATAAGGGGGGCAGGCCCCCACGGGGAGTTTGCACGAGTCTGGCTCGCAGCTTAGTTTGCGCGGGTTGTAATCCCGGCTTAGCCATGAGGGGGGCAGGCCCCCATAGGGAGTTTGCACGAGTCTGGATCGCGGCTTAGTTTGTGCGGGTTGTAATCGCGACTTACTGTGAGGGGGGCAGGCCCCCACGGGGAGTTTGCACAAGTCTGCTCGTGGCTTAGTTTGTGTGGGTTGTAACCGTGGCTTAGTGTTGACGAGGCTAGGATCCCTTTTGCGGCGATCTAAACACTCTGTAAGGGTAAGACCGGAGTCCCTTGTTGGGAACATCGAACACTCGGTAAGGGTAGAGGTCAGAGTCCCATATTGGGAACACTGAACACTCTGTAAGGGGAGAGGCCAGAGTCTCTTGTTGGGATCTTCGAACACTCTATAAGAGGAGAGGACAGAGTCCCTTGTTGGGAATACTGAACACTCTATAAGAGGAGAAGCCAAAGTCCCTTGTTAGGAATACTGAACACTCTATAAGAGGAGTGGGTGGAGTCCCTTGTTGGGATCACCGAACACTTTTAAGAGGATAGGCAGGAGTCCCTTGTTGGGATCACCGAACACTCTATAATGGGAGAGGCCAGAGTCCCTTGTTGGGAATACTGAACACTCTGTAAGAGGAGAGATCGGAGTCTCTTGTTGGGATCACTGAACACTCTGTAAGAGGAGAGGCCGGAGTCCCTTGTTGGGATCACTGAACACTCTTTAATGGGAGAGGTCGGAGTCCCTTTTTGGGATAACCGAACACTCTGTAATGGGAGAGGCCGGAGTCTCTTGTTGGGATCACCAAACACTCTATAAAGCAGTCATCAATAAAATTGGAAATAACACTTATTGTTTGTGAAAAATCTTATTTTCAAGGTAGCTAACAGCCTAGAGGGGGGGGGGAATAGGTTTGTCTAGGTCTTTTTATAATCTCTTCAATATCTTATTATTTTCTTTTAGCTTTTAACTTAAGGTGATCTATAGCTTGTCCTTAACACCTACAAATAAAAAAAGAATAACAAACACAAAAAATAACACAGGTATTTTATAGTGGTTCCCCAAAATTATGGGTTCATCCACTCTCCTCCCAGCTTGATAACTTTTGGTTAGTCAAGGCATTCTCAAAAACAATGCTCCAATGAGCTTACACTATAGATCCTTCAGGATCTCTCAGTCTTTTCCAAGACTTACACCTCAGCCACAAAGGCCTACAACTCATTGACACACTTGTCACTTACCTCAGGCAATACTACCCTATAACTCAGTGAGTAAAACTCACCTACCTCAGATCCCACAAGATCCTACACTTAGAGAGGAGTCCTCTCCTACAGCTCAGGCAAATTTGCCTTACCTCAGGACCAAGGCACTACAGCTCAGATCCACAAGGATCCTACAAAAAGAAATGGTTTAATTAACTTTGACTTAAAGAAATTTCTCTATGTCAACAACTAGAGCAGAGAAATTTCTGCTCTGATTTTCCTCACAACAGAGAAAAGGCTTGTTGGAGGAACTCAGAAGCTAACTTCTGAACTAGCTGAAGAAAGCTAAAGATCTATTGATCTTGAGTCTTCAAGCAGCTCACTGAACCTGCTTAAGGATGAAGGTTCTTCTTTCTTCAAAACTGATTCTGAATCTGCTGTGACAGATGGAGACTTGCACAGATAACTGAACTTTTCTTGCTAGAGAGCTTCAAGCTTTTCACATGCAGTAATGATGAAGAAGATGAAGATGGTTGCTCACTTTTAAAATTGATAAAAGCCCTAAAAGTTATCTTTGTCTTGGCCCCATCTCTTCCTTTTGTAGTTTGCCGATCAACGGCTCTTAGAGATCGGTGGACCCCATCTGCAGCTTCCAGCTACGCCTTGCTTTAATAGAAGAAGATGTACAGTAGCTTCACGACAAAGTTTGTCATGTACTATAGCTTCCCCGTACCTGATTTGACCTTAGTTGACTTTATCAATTTTGCTTACATCAGCACCTGTGGACTTAGTCAAAATCGAGCATCAGTAGAATAGGCGTTGAGTGAAAGAGTTTCACTCAACGCCAAAACACTTAGACAAATTTACTGTCTCTTGGCATTCAGTGAGTAACCTTCCCTCAACGCCAAACTACTTAGAATATAAATCTGTTTCTAGGCATTGAGTGATTCAGCTTCACTCAACCCCAATCTTGCTTTATTAGCTTTCTGCTGCTTGGCATTGAGTGAGTGAGCATCATTCAACGCCAAGCTACTTATACAAAATTCTGTCTCTACTAGGCATTGACAGCGTTGAGTGAGCAACCTCCACTCAACGCTTTTTTCCTTAACCAAATTTCTGCCTCTACAACATCTTAGGCATTGAGAGCGTTGAGTGAGTACGCCTCACTCAATGCCTTTTTGCCTTGGCCAAATTTTCTGATTTAAGATCGACAAACTGAACTGAGTTTGACGAATGACGAGCTCAACTCGATGAATTATGAACTGAGTTCAACGAATTCGGAACATAGTTCAACTCACAGCCTTTTTGTTGTATGACATTGAGTGAGTTGACTTCACTCAATGTCTGTGGACTTAGAAGGATTTTCTAGTCTCTCGTATATGACTTTGACTGTTTTAGCCTATCTCACATCTTTTTGTTGTATGGCATTGAGTGAGTTGACTTTACTCAACGCATGCTGACTTAGACACTTTCCCAGCTTGCCATAACTTTGGATTTGACTGTATAGGCTACACTCAGCGCTATAAGTCATCTAGCATTGAGAGAGTAACCTTCACTCAACGCCTGTGGACTTAGACAGATTTATGTCAGTCCACACCATAGGTAAGTGTTTACCTGACCTTGCCACTTAGGCTACCTATCCCATCATTGTTGCTAGGACAATCTGCATGCATGAACTTAAGCACACATCAAATACACATTTATGTATACCATTGATATTATTGACTTCTTCAAATCTTATGACATTTTGAGCAATGAACCCAACAATCTCCCCTTATTTAAAGAAGTCAAAACCATACTCACAAATGAGTCAATGACATACACATCACTATGCAGCAATAAAGATATATAAACAAAATACCAAGAGATTAACATATAGTTACCATATTATCATGCTTGCAGGATGATCATTATCACCCCTGCTCCCCTTGAATTGCTGCTACCTCATTTGATCATATCCATACTCACATGTATCTCTGCTCCCCCTTTTTGACTTCTGGAAATAGGCAGAGAGGTTATTGATTTCTTTTACTCCTTCTTGAGTCAGAATAGCAACACTTGCACACTTGTGAGTGTTGGAGGTGTGCTGAACTTGCTCCCCCTCAACTGAAGCACCATCTCTCATGCTTCTTGATACCACTGAAGGTATTAGCTTGAAATGTCTTCATGGTCCTGAAGAACAATTCCACCTGCAAGACAAAAAATAGCTTGCATCCATATGAGAGCAACTGAAGCTATACTAAGTTTAACATACCCAACTCAAATTTGAAGGTGTTAAATTTTGCTTCATTTAGTGGCTTAGTGAATATGTCAGCCACTTACTTGTCTGTTGGGACAAACTCAAGGGTGATGTCTTCACATTTCACATGATTCCTAATAAAATGATACTTAATCTTGAAAGTGTTAAGTTGTCTACCTAAATCACCTAGAGGGGGGTGAATAGGTGAATTGTCCGTCTATTTGCGGAATAAAAAATTTAATGAACTTGCACAAAAACAATCAAACAATCACAGACGACAAGAAGATTTATAGTGGTTCCCCAACCTTGGGTACGTACACTTTCCCTCACCGATCTAGTAACTCACTAGACTCAGCTACTCCACTATCTCAGATTGAAAACCAATCCAACGTCTCGGAACTAAGTTCTTACAATCTTGATCCAAATAGATCTACACTCGGAAGATGAAAACTTTCTACAACTCGGAGAACAAAGCTCCTACACTCGGAGAATAATCTCCTACAAGATTACAAAGAGATTTGGAAATACAAACAGAAATTTCTCTCAGATCTGAAAAATTGTTGCTAGGTTTTCTTTCTTGAACTTTGCGGCTTTTTCAGAAATTGTTGAAGAAGACTCTCGGTGGATCAATTCTGAGAAACTTGGACTTACTCGATCAAGGATAAGATGAAGATTTATGAATCCCTTGAGCAACAAGTCGATCTGGATCGAAATCGTCTTTGGTGACAAGATGAGCGGCGGCGGCTTCTGTAAATTTTCTTGAGAGAGACGGCCGATTCAGAATTTTAGAAAGGTACGGTTCACCGCTTAGGGTTAGTCTTAATGACAAGACCTTATATAAGATCTCCCCTAACGGTTATAATTAACATTAATGACGACACGTGGACCAATCACGATGTATCATTTGAAAATCCCGATAATTCTGAAATTAAGCAATTTTCTGAAAAGTTAGACTGCAGTTCTCAAGAAGTATATATAAGTTCTCGAGAACAAGCTGATTACTCGAGAGCTATATGATCTGGACTTATGTAGGTACTCGAGAATTATGAGCTAAGACTTCTCGAGAACTAAACTGGACTTCTCGAGAACTAAAAGAATATTACTCGAGAACTAAAAGAATATTACTCGAGAACTAAGATAGAACTTCTCGAGAACTAAAACTTTTACTTGAGTACTAAGCTGACTTCTCGAGAAGTAGAAGCTAAGTACTCGAGAACTATAACTCAGCTTCTCGAGAGATGGACTTAGAAAATTTTAAAGGCTAGCTCTGGCTACTCGAGAAGTATAGGCTGAGTCTACTCGAGAACTTTAATGATGTTACTCGAGAACTAAGACTTGTACTCGAGTACTAAGATAAATACTCGAGTTCTGCTAACTCCACTACTCGAGAACTATACTAGACTTCTCAAGAAGTGGACTTAGAAAAATTTTTGAACTTAGGAAAATTTTCTCTTCAAGAGTCCAATCTTCATTCCATGATCCAAGTGCTTGAATGTGAAGTGTATCCTAATAGAGAGGCTACACATGAGTCAACACCTTGGATCACACAGTGAGGGATTACACTGTATGGTCTTGTGTTCATGACCCACTGTAGACTGATATTGGTCTACACTTAGCAATGATAGTCTACAAACACACAACTAAATAGAGAGATCAAATACAACTTAATTCATCTTAGTTCAAGGGTGACTTCATGCAAATCTGGGTTATTGTGGATGTAATACCCAACAAATCTCTATATACTTAGTTCTACTATGAGAGACAGGATTCCTAGCAATTGAGATTGCACTAGTAGAATCACAGAATAGAGGAGTTCTACTTATCTAGAGGTTGTAGTCTTAAAGATGGTGCTGGATCCATAGCAACTGAGCACAACAGCTACTTGTTGAGATGTACTCTGATTCTGCAGTTTATATTGCTACACTGATTTGTTTCTTGCTACTCCAAGATACTAGTCTCCCTCCCAAGAACTAACAGGTACCAGATGTGCTCTTTTTGTCTTCTTTGCAGCCTGCAAAATCTGCATCTGAATAGCCTGTTAGTTCAAATTCCTCATTCCTAAGGTACCATAGGCCAAGATCTGGAGTGCCCTTAAGATACCTCAAAATTCTCTTAACTACAAAGTAATGAGATTCTTTAGGGAAAGCCTGATACCTATCACAAACACATGCAACATACATGATGTCTGGACTACTTGTAGTCAGATATAGAAGGGAGCCAATTATCCCTCTATACAAGGTTTCATCAACATGTTTCCCTGCCTTATCCTTGCCTACATGCATACTTGACCCCATGGGAGTTCTCATGGTGGAGGAGTTCTCCATACCAAATTTCTTTATTAACTCCCTAGTGAACTTAGACTGGGATATGGACAAGCCATCATCAGTCTGTCTTACTTGGAGTCCCAAGAATAACTTAAGTTCACCCATACTGCTCATCTCAAACTTCACTTGCATAAGTTTAGCAAATTTTTTGTAGAGATTGTCATCAGTAGATCCAAAGATGATGTTATATACATAGATTTGAACTAGAATGATCTTACCCTTAGATTGCCTAAGGAATAGGGTTTTGTCTATCTTCCCCCTTGAGAATTTTTTCTCAATGAGGAAGCTAGACAAGGTCTCACACCGTGCTTTAGGGGCTTGTTTCAGCTCATATAGAGCTTTCCTAATCTTTAAGAAGAATCAGGTGAGTTAGGAACTATAAAACCTAGAGGTTGCTTAACATAAACTTCTTCTTTTAAGTCACCATTTAGGAAGGCTGACTTCACATTCATCTGGTAGACCTTTAATCTCTTGTGTGCAGCATATGCTAGGAATAATCTGATGGCTTCCAATCTTGCTACAGGGGCAAAGGTTTGATCAAATTCAATGCATTTTTCTTGTTTGTACCCCTTAGCTATTAGTCTGGCTTTGTTCTTGATTATAATGCCATTTTCATCAAATTTGTTTTTGTAGATACACTTGACTCCAATGACATTATGTCCTTGTGGTCTGGGAACCAGCTTCCAGACCTTGCATCTTTTGAACTGGTTCAGCTCCTCCTGCATAGATCCAATCCAATGTTGATCTAAGTTGGCCTCTTTAAACCTCTCTGGCTCCACTTGTGACAGGAAGCTGGCATACATGGCTGTATTCCGATTTCTTCTTCTTATCACTACTCCATGATTTGCATCTCCAATAATTTGGTGCGTTGGATGATCTCTCATATGTCTGACTGCAGGTGGCAGTTTCCTTTCAGCAACAGCAGGTGCAGCTTCAGGTGCAGCCTCTTATTGATCTTCTTCTACTCCAAGTGTGCTCGGTAGATCTTCTGAAATATCCACTTCATTTTGGATGACTGGGGCTTCTTCCTTGATGGTCAAATTGTCCATCATCTGTTCTGTACCTGCAACACTACAAGAGGAGCTTGGCAGCTCACTGTTAATCATAGTAGACTCATCAAAGACTACATGAACTGATTCTTCTACAGCTTGGCTTTTCAAGTTGTAGATCCTATAAGCTTTATTATAATTGTTGTACCCAAAAAATATTCCATCAAATGATTTAGCAGCAAACTTAGTTACACAGGACTTCCCATTATGAAGCACAAAGCACTTACTACCAAAGATCCTAAGATGCCTAGATTTAGTTTTCTGCCCTTCAAGATCTCATAGGGAGTCATCTCGTGGCTTTTGGTGATAAAGGCCCTGTTGAGGACATGACATGCAGTATTTACTGCCTCAGCCCAGAAATATTCCGGGAGAGATGTGTCACTCAACAAGGTTCTTTCAGCCTCTACGAGAGTTCTATTTTTCCTCTCAACAATCTCATTTTGCTGGGGAGTTCTAGGTGAAGAAAAATCTTAATGAACCCCTTGCTCTTCATAGAATTTTCTCATGTCTTTAGACTAAAATTCAGTTCCATGGTCACTTCTAATTTTTGACCACAGAGCTGTTAAACTCATCCTGTATCTATTTGAAAAAATTACTGAAGATTCCAAGGGTCTCATTCTTTTTCTTGAGAAAGAACACCCAAGCAAACCTGAAAAAGTCATCAACCACCACAAGGGTGTAGACCTTTCTACCAAGACTATGAATTGGCATAGGGCCAAATAAGTCCATATGCAAGAGGTATAGACACCTCACAGAGTCTTTGGTCCTAATGCCCTTGAAGGAGGATTTTGTCTGCTTGCCCTTTTGGCAGGCAGAGCAAATGCCCTCTTTGAAGCACTTCACATTGGGGTCATTCCTAACTAGCTCCTGACTAAAGAGCTTATCAATAGTCTTGTAATTTTAATGGGCTAGTCTCTTGTGTCATTGCACAAAATAAGAGACTTTCTCATTTGCCACTAGACAGATAGGAGAATCTGTATCTAAACATAGAAAGTTCAAGCAGTAAACATTTCCACTCCTAGTGTCTGTCAAGATGACCTCTTGGTCACTTGACCTCCTAATTAGGCACTCATTCTTGTGGAAGACAATAACATAGCCAAGATCAGAAAGCTGGCTTATGCTTATAAGGTTGTGTTGCAACCCTTCAACATAAGCCACCTTGGTGATGGTGACTATGTTATTGGTAATCTTACCATATCTTCTGGTTACACCTCTATCTGAACTACCAAAGATGACTTTGGGTCCATCTTTTAATGGAGTAAACTTCTTTAAGTTGCTCCTTGTTTCAGTCATGTGCCTGGAACAGCCACTGTCCAAGTACCATATAGGGGTATGGCCACTTGGACTATCCTGCAATACACAGTTTACTTTACCTCAAGACCCCAATATCTTTTGGGTCAAAGGTGCACATTAGTATGAGATTGAACATGTCCACCAGTAGAATTTCTGACTGGTGGACTGACCCTAGCTCTGGCCATATTGGGATTGTGCCAGTAGTCAATGACAAAATGCTCTATCTAACCACAACACCAACAATCATGTATTTTATATCTTCTCTTCTGTGTATGTCCTGCAACTTGGTGAGCAGCAACCTTAATAGGAGAAAGATGTGTTGCAGTCCTTTTCTGATTTTTTCCAGCTAGAATTTGACTGAAGGTAAGTCTTTTAGCTGGCTGATTTGGTCTGCCCTGAGTGCCAGCGGCGGCAAGCTTCTTTTCAGAAAGCAAGCTTCTGATGGATTCAGATATATCCAGATCAGCCTGACTCTTAGACTTGCCCTTAGTCTGAACCTTTGCTGTCAGACTCTGAGCCTTAGCTACAGCAACATTCTTGAGTGTTGGTGTAGAAGAACCAAAAATAAATGGTCCAATTTGGGCCCTTTGAAATTTATCATTGGCAGCCTTGAAGGCACACACCCTGCTACAACTTTCACCATGGTAGTGAACATCTTTGTTCACTCAAGATGAACAACCCTTCTCCCAGTGACCATAAGAGATTTCTTGGTCATACCTGTTAGAAGGTGTCAGAACCTTTCTAAAAAGAATGGGAGGCTTAGAAGCAATATGCTGAGGTGGAGCTGAGGCTATGCCCTTCCTTTTGGAAGGAGCAACTCTTGTGCTTCCCTTAAATCCAAACCCCTTCTTGCCTTTTTGAGAGGATAAGGTGTCTATCAAGGGGAGGACAGTACTTGGCTTCGAATAGCTAGCCACTATTCTTTTCTCCTTCTCAAGCTTATCTTCAATCTCCCTGATGAGACAGTTCTTGTACTTGATGGAGGGTATCTAAATGTCCAAGAGGGACTTCAGTTAGCTAATTTCCCTCGCTTTCTTATCCAGCAGATTTGTTGTTACAGTCTGTTGGGCAACAACAAGCTTAAGAGATGATATCTCTTTAGTTTGCTTCTTGGACAACTTCTTGACCTTCTTGAAGGCATCCAAAAGTTCTCCATACTTGTCAATCAGTTGATTGACATCTCCTTTAGATCCAGAATCTTCTTCACCATTGGTTGAAGAGGTTTTTGAGTAAGGACTGGTCTCATACTCAGACAAAGAAGCAGAATTAGGTAAAAAAAATGTACCTTGCTTTGACCAGGCTGATCCTGACAGTCCTCTTCATCTGTCATTGCCATCAGCCCTTTATAGTTGTGGTTATCTTCATTCACATCGGACTCACTGTCTGACAGTGTCAGAGGGGCCCTGATTTTTATCCTCACTGGAGGATTGACTTCTCCAGCTGCAATAGCTTTATTTTCATCATCAACAACAACTAGCCTAATATAGGCTTCTTCTTCTTCAGACTCAGAAGATGATGAGTCTGTCTAACTCTTTTCCTTCTTAACAATGAAGGACTTTTCCTCTTTGCTTTGTGCTAGTGTTGCTTCTTCTCCTCAGCCTCCTTTCTCTTCTCTGGGCAGTCAGCTATCATGTGCACAGGCTTGTTACAACCGTAGCAAACTACTTTAGAAGAATTATATTTATTAGGTTTGGAACCATAACTGCCAGTCTTGGACTGATTCTTCCTGTGATGAGTGGAATTGGAAGGCCTCTTCTTCCAATGCTTCTTCTTCATCAGTCTCTGGAGTTGTCTAGAGAATGCTGCAAAGTCTTCATCAGGCATGTTGTTGTCTAAAGCCTCTGAGTCTTTGATATCTGACTTAGTTGGTCTTCTTGGTGGAGAAGGAATCCTCTCCTTGTCTTTCCTTGTGCTTTCAGCTCTGAAGGCCAAGGACTTTTCCTTGGCCAATGATTTGTTGGTGGCATCCTCCTCCTCCTGGCAGCTAGCTGTATCTCATAGGAGAGCAGCTTCCCAAATAATATTTGGGGAGGAGTGTCAGCAAGCTTAGCCATCTCTCTTATGACATAGATATTAGTATCTCAGTATCTAATGAGAGACCTGAGAAACTTTTCATTTATTTCATAATTATTGAAGACCCTTTTATAGGTCTTCAACTCATTTATGATCCTGAAGAATCTTTCATAACAAGTAGTTATGTTCTCATTCAGGATTTGCCTGAAAGCCTCATACTTTTGGTTGAGCAGAGACTTTCTATCATCCCTTACCTCATTAGTACCCTCCATGTAGACCACAAGGGTGTCCCACATCTCCTTGTAGGTCTGGCAGTGAACCAAGTTTAGAAAGTTTGAGTCATCTACAACACTGACAATGATGTTCTGTGCTCTCTTGTCCAAGCCAGCTAAGATAACCTCATCTTTGGTCATTTCAGAGTATGTCTTTGGTGTCTGGATGTTGGCATCCAGAGCAGAGACCTCCATAGGAAGGAAGGTCCCTCCCTAACTATTGCAAAGATTCTTTGATCATAGGCTTCCATAAATAACCTCACCCTCTCTTTCCATATTCCAAAATGCTCCTTTCTATAGATGGGGAGTTTCATAGAACTCAGCTCTCTCTGACTCTCTCCTGAGCCCATGATCACTTAATTGCAGCTACCTTTGGAGATCACTCAGATTATTAAATCTTTTTTGAGCAACCTCCCTCTGATACCACTTGAAAAATCTTATTTTCAAGGTAGCTAACAACCTAGAGGGGGGGGGGGTGAATAGGTTTTTCTAGATATTTTTATAATCTCTTCAATATCTTTTTATTTTCTTTTAGCTTTTAGCTTAAGGTGATCTAGATCTTGTCCTTAACACCTGCAAATAAGAAAAGAATAACAAACACAGAAAAGCAAACAGGTATTTTATAGTGGTTCCCCAAAATTTTGGGTACATCCACTCTCTTCCCAACTTGCTAACTTCTTGTTAGTCAAGAAATTTCTCCAAAATAATGCTCCAATGAGCTTACACCACAGATCCCGCAAGATCTCTTGGTCTCCTCCAAGACTTACACCTTAGCCACAAAGGCATACAGCTCAGTGACACACTTGTCACTTACCTCAGGCAATACTGCTGTACAACTCAGTGAGTAAAACTCACCTACCTCAGATCCCTCGGGATCCTACACTCAGAGAGGAGTCCCTTCCTATAGCTCAGGCATATTTGCCCTACCTCAGGCCCAATGCCTTACAGCTCAGATCTAGAAGGATCCTACAAAAAGAAATGGTTTAATTAACTTTGACTTAGAGAAATTTCTCTATCTCAATAACTAGAGTAGAAAAATTTCTGCTCCGACTTTCCTCACAGCAAAGAAATGGCTTGTTGGAGGAACTCAGAAGCTAACTTCTGAACTAGCTGAAGAAGGCTAAAGATCTGTTGATCTTGAGTCTTCAAGCAGCTCACTGAACCTGCTTAAGGATGAAGATTCTTATTTCTTTAGAATTAATTCTGAATCTGCTGTGACAGATGGAGACTTGCACAGATAACTGAACTTTTTTTGCTGGAGAGCTTCAAGCTTTTCGCATGCAGCAATGGTGAAGAAGATGAAGACGGCCGCTCACTTTTGAAATTGATAAAATCCCTAAAAGTTATCTTTGTCTTGGCCCCATCTCTTCCTTTTGTAGTTCGCTGATCAACAGCTCTTATTGATCGGTGGGCCCCACCTGCAGCTTCCAGTTATGCCTTGCTTTAACGAAAGAAGACGTATAGTAGCTTCACGACAAAGTTTGTCATCTACTGTAGCTTCCCCGTACCTGATTTGACCTTAGTTGACTTTGTCGATTTTGCTGACGTCAGCACCTGTGGACTTAGCCAAAATCGAGCATCAGTAGAATAGGCGTTGAGTGAAAGAGTTTCACTCAATGCCAAAACACTTAGACAGATTTACTGTCTCTTGGCGTTGAGTGAGTAACCTTCACTCAACGCCAAACTACTTAGAATATAAATCTGTTTTTAGGCGTTGAGTGATTCAGCTTCACTCAACCCCAATCTTGCTTTATTAGCTTTCTGCTGCTTGGCGTTGAGTGAGTGAGCATCACTCAACGCCAAACTACTTAGACAAAATTCTGTCTCCACTAGGCGTTGACAGCGTTGAGTGAGCAACCTCCACTCAATTCTTTTTTGCTTTAACCAAATTTCTGCCTCTACAGCATCTTAGGCGTTGAAAGCGTTGAGTGAGCACGCCTCACCTAACATTTTTTGCCTTAGCCAAATTTTCTGATCTAAGATCGACAAACTGAACTGAGTTCGACGAATGACGAGCTCAGCTCGATGAATTATGAACTGAGTTCAACGAATTCTGAACATAGTTCAACTCACAACCTTTTTGTTGTATGGCGTTGAGTGAGTTGACTTCACTCAACGCCTGTGGACTTAGACGGATTTTCCAGTCTCTCATATATGGCTTTGACTGTTTTAGCCTATCTCACATCTTTTTGGTGTATGGCGTTGAGTGAGTTGACTTCACTCAACGCCTGTGGACTTAGCCACTTTCCTAGCTTACCATAACTTTGGCTTTGACTGTATAGGCTATACTCAGTGCTATAAGTCATCTGGCATTGAGAGAGTAACCTTCACTCAACGTCTGTGGACATAGACAGATTTCTGTCAGTCTACACCATAGGTATGTGTTTACCTGACCTTGTCACTTAGGCTACCTGTCCCATCATTGTTGCTAGGACAACCTGCATGCATCAAATACACATTTGTGTATATCATTGATATTATTGACTTCTTCATATCTTAGGACATTGTGGGCAATGGACCCAACAGTTTGTCTCACGGATGTTGAAAATAAGATACAAACAACGATGATGGTGCTCTAATGCCCATTTGGAAGAAAGCAAACTCTTCTCTGAGATGTTCATCCCGAGGATCATCCATGTGCCGGATCATTCTTGACATGTTGATTCAGAGTCTTTGTTTTGGAGTGAACTCTCGAGGTACCCAAGGAGAACGAATCGTTTGATTTCTGTCTTTAGTCTTGAACAATCTTTTGTCTTATGCCTGTAACCTTGATGGAAGTCGTAATATTTAGATTGGTTCCCTAAATTTGGAGTAAGAGCCATTGGCTTTTAGAGAGATGGATGATTGCATATGACGAGCAGCACTTCTGCTTTCGAAGTGTTGGGGGGGAGTGAATGCTTGATGTTGGTGATGCCCCCCAACCAGCCGAGAGTTGACGCGACGTGAGTTGCTCTTTTTGGGGACCGATAGCGGTGTCAACCCCTGCTCTCGCTGTCTCTTTTGGCCGCTTTTAAATTGTTGAAGACGTGGGAGGATGTCGCGTCGTCTAAGTTGTCTGTATTCCTCGACAATCACTTCTCGAATTTCTTCTCGAGTGATCCTCTCACGTGGCGGCAGTCGGGCTTCTTCTCCTAAGTTGCGGTGATGGCAGCCAGCTCCGACTCCCCGGGAAGTTGGGTGAGTGGAGCTAGCCGCATTAGAGTATCCTTCGGGCGCCTCTTGTCTTGATGGAGCTTCTTGCGCCCTGCCATGATTTGGCAGTGGCGGATTAACTGATGCTAGAGGAGGAGAAGGAGTCGTTCCCAGATTGCTGAGCAGAGTAAGCATTTCAGTTTGCTGCTCTTCTATTTGTCGAACTCGCCCCTCGAGGGCGGTGACAGATGCGAATGTAGCTTCTGCTTCAAATGGTACGCTCACAAGTGAGCGGGAGTATGTCGGTTCAGTGCGTCTACCGTGGACGAATCCTTCAGTAGTGCGGGCGCTTCTTTTCGCCATTGAAGCGGAGCTTGGGTGTAGCAAGGATTTAGGTCTTGGCTTCTGAAGGATGTTGGGAATCGTGGTTCCCACAGACGGTGCCAAACTGTTGCAGACTAACTCGATGTTCCGGTCGGGCCGGAATTCTTGGACCGTCTTAGCTCTAGGAACATTTGAACGCGCACACAGTCAATGAAAATAGAAAGTTGACACAAGAAGTTCTAACGTGGAAAAACCCCTCAATTGGGTAAAAAATCACGTTACCGGATCTGTGCCGGTCAAAGTCCACTATCAACTTGCGGTTACAATATGCTTGGAGAATCGAGGGCGACAGACTGCTCCCCCTTACAACTTGGTGGTGAGAGAGAATTCCTAACTCGCAACGGGCAACAGGCTGCGCCGAGGGAGTGTTGGATGCAGCTCGGTGGCTGGCGTGCTTGGGTGCTGCTGATGGTCGTCTTCTTCCCTTATCTGCGCACTTGGGGATTTGGGCATTCCTTTGGCTCGTAGGTGGCTTGAAGATGACCCGAGGGAGGAGTTCGACAGAGCTCTAGCATGAGGAAGAAGAAAACTGGGGGAGTAAAAAGGTGAGAAATGTGGAGGCTTGAGACTCTTTTTATAGCCTCCAGGAGGTGGTTATGGTGGCCCCCCCACTAATCTGGTGGTTAGTTGGTGGTTACCTGTGGATCAGACATCGATGGAGGCTCTGTGGTGATCGGACGATGACGAACCTACAAGTCGCAGCGGCCTGATGGCTAAGCGCCGACGGCTGGCGGCGGCCGGCGACGATAGTTATTGAATGGGTGGCCCCCCACGATCCTCTTATTGTGAGGAAGATCATGGGAGTTGGGTTGACCGGTCAAGCCCGTGATCTCCATAATAGGAGGATCATAGGGGAAGGACGGTTAAATGCACCCCTTTGATTTTAAATGGGGTTTCATCCCCATGAGTTATTAATATAATTATTATTTAGTATTATTATATAATTATGATTATTATTTTGATCATTATTTATTTCTCATTATTATTAATTATAAATTAAATAATTAATAATGAATTATAAATTATAAATTTGTGTAATATAAATTATAATATTTTAATTAGTGTAATATAAGTATTATATACATACGAGATTCTTGGCACGGGCTACGCCCGTATTTGAAGCTCTCGGGCGGGCTTCGGCCGCATCCAGGCTGGCTTCACCCGCCTTCGCACGGGCTTCGCCGGTGCTTGATGCACCGAGCGGCCTTCGACCGCATAGAAGCGGGCCCCGCTTCCACGCAATTCACTGGATCGGCGCCGCAACCGCCAGTCGCGTCCCCGCATTTCACCGGCTCGGCACCGCAACGGCCACTCGCGGCCCCGCGTCGACCTATGGTTGTTTGCGTACGCGCCACGAGGCAGCGAGTGGCGATTGCGACGTCGAGCCGGTGAAATGCGGGGACACGAGTGGCGGTTGCGGCGCCGAGCTGGTGAATTGCATGGAAGCGGGCCCCGCTTCTATGCGGCTCAAGGCCGCTCAGAGCATCAAGCACGAGCGAAGCTCGTGCTGAAGCTGGCGAAGCCCGCCTGGATGTGGCCGAAGGCCGCCCGAGAGCATCGAGTACGGGCGTATCCCGTGCGAAGAAGCTCGTATATATAATGTGTGTGTGTGGGGTGGGGGGTTAAAATCGACTCTTGTTCGCCTGGGATATATATTATCCCTGTTCACATAGAGGGTGTGGAGTAAATCGCCTGGGGGGGGGGGGGGGGGGGGGTAAATCGCCTGGGATATATATCCCCATGACTTGTTCACATAGAGGGTGTGGAGTAGACGCTCGTTGAGAGGAGAAGAGCCGCAATTTTGAAGCCACCCCTTCTCTGTTCATGGGAAAATAGGAGAGGAGATCGCGCTGCCTCGGGCTCGCGTTGAAGGAAGGTCGTCGCCGCTGCTTGTAATTGCAGGTGATGCGACCACGAACGGCGGCATCAGAGTGTCGTTGGTGCCGATCTCGTTGTTCCCACCTTGTTCCCTCCTCTTATGTGGAACATGTAACAACTAAAACTTACGTTGCGTTTAATTTTAATCTCAAGGTCCGATCATAAGCAAAACAAATCAAGTCGGCGAAGTTTGGAAGTATCTTTTCATTTTAATGAATGCTTCTTAGTGGTAATAATAACACACACACAAAAACGCCCCTTCCATGCTCACAGGAAAATAGGAGAGGAGATCGCGCCACCCCGGGCTCGCGTTGAAGGAAGGTCATCGCCGATGCTGGTGGTGCGACCCCGAACGGCGGAATCAGTGTCGTTGGTGCCGATCTCGTCGTTCCCACCTTGTTCCCTCCTCTCATGTAGAACATGCAACAACTAAAACTTATCATGTTTAATTTTAATCTAAATGTCTGATCACGAGCAAAACAAATCAAGCCGACGAAGTTCGGAAGTATCTTTTCATTTTAATTAATGTTTCTTAATGGTAATAATAACACACATTAAACATATATAATAATAGTAGAATTAATTCCCCGTGAACCCCTCTCTCCGGTCCAACTTAAGCCAGCACCGTTAAAATCCCGTTTCCCTAGCCAAGATTCTTATAAGCCATTGATGCGCCTCACGATATAATTTTTTCCTCCCGTGACTTCATGCCTCATCTTCTTCCGCAAGCGCCCGATTCTCTCGCCGTCTAACATAACTGCAAAAATAATTAGCAGTCGATGTCCTAGTCGACCACTTCCTCTTCGCCAAAATCCAACGTTGACCACTCCTTCCTCTGCAGCCCTCAGTGGCCTCCCTCCTCCCTTTCAGCGTAGTGGGAGTCCCCATTTATAACCCTTGCCGATGACAGAAGTTTCCTATTCGCTGTTTTCGGTTCCAGTGCGTATCATTTCTCTTTTTTTCCTCATTTCTAACCCTTGCCACTACTGCACCACTGATCTATGGAGTCCGCGAAGTCCGTCTAGTCACAAGACTGCAACCAAGCCGCACAGACTACCCGTTATTCCAATGCTGAACTCTAACTACCGATCTGCAAGCTGCCTAACCGCAAGGTCGCCTAGCCGCCAAACCGCGCGAGCTGCTGTCGAACTGAACCAAGCCGCTAGAAGCGGACAGCTTATTGAACCCGGAAACTAGTTGCAAAAGAAAGACCGCCTAGCCGCAACCCGCGACCTGCTGTTAACCTCCGGTTGCTTTCCGCAGAATCCGCACTGTCCCTGATCACAGTCAAAACCAAGTCCTGGCCTTCCAGCGCTATCCGCAAAACCTGCACAGCACAACTCAGTCAACCTTCAAACCGCGCGGATATAAAAATCTAGTCTGCAGCAACTATCTGCATGCTCAATTACTGTTCAATTCGTTATTTCTTGATGTGACAGGGGGTCCTATTTATAGGCACGATGAGGAGTGTGGTCACCGCCCTAGCCGATAAGAAAACCGCCCCCATCCCGCGACAAGAACCAAGTGTATCTGCAAGCCGCAGATACACATCCAGTCTGCCGCGACCTGTGTCGGATAGCCAGCCCGCCAAGTAGCATCACCAAGGCCGGACATCAACCTCTATCCGCCTTGTCGCAAAAGGCCTAGCCAGGACGTCGTCATCAGCCAAAATCTGCAGCAACACCTTGTCTGCCTATCAGCGGACACCGCTTCAGTCTGCATGCCCTGCGGACTCAACTCCTGTACGCATACCCCGAGCCCGCAACCAAGGCACCAAGATGCAACTGCCGGACTCGGCGGACAAGCAGAACAGCCTGCATGCTTTGGAGAACACAACGCCAGTCCGCATACACCAAGCTCGAATCCAAACCACACGGCAACTGCTGCCGAGCTCAGCGGACTCCACTCCAGTATGCATTTCCCAAGCTAGCAACCAAGACATGGCCACTGCTGCCGAGCTTGGCGGACTGAGAAGCAGTCCGCACTTAACTACGCGATCTCGCCGGACTGAGCCAAACCTGTACTTGGTTTAGAACTAACCAAGTCCACACCACTGGCCACAAGGGCCAGTCCACGCTTACTAGCAGACACTGGAAACAGTCTGCCAATCCCGGTGACCTCCAGATCCAGTCCGCACTAACCAGCGATCTCTGCGGCTTCCACCAGCCGCACCACCAGAGCTAGACTAAGGCATCTGCCATGCCGGTCTGCCGAGCTCCAGCCCAGTCTGCATCTTGCCGGACTCCGCGGATAGAGAAGTTATCCACCCAGTTACCTTCTAGGATCCAACTGCTTGCAGAGCATAAGTCGGCCTGGCTGGTCGCCGCCTCTGTCCGCACAGTCCGCGCGAATAGAGCCCAGGATGCCAAAGAACAAGCCATCTGCAACAGCTCTGCCGACCTAGCTAACCGCCAGTCCTGTCTGCATAGGCCACGCGGACAGGTCGTCCAATCACCCACTTTCACTTCACCATTTTCAACACTCTCCCTTGAAGTGAGAAGTGGTGAGCAACCCCAGCAGTTCCTGTAACCTTGCACCTGGTCCCTATGATAGCACCTTCGAGAAGATGTCCGAGACATAGTCCCCGCCCCGCATATCCTAGACAATGAGGGATCCCTCTAACATCTCCCAAAAGGAGCCATGCTTCCCTCTGCCTTCTTCTTGAGCCTCGACCTCAACTAATGCGTCATAGGAGTATCACCAACAATCGTGGGCACAAGGCCCCAAGCCTCGTCTCCTCTGAGAGTAGTTACCTCCTCAGCCTTGGCGTCATTCAACTTCTTGACACTAGTGGTGTCATCACAGCTAGAAGACCCTTGCTCGATCTGAGGGCCTGCAAGAAAACGCGATACCAAGTTCACTGTGTTTTCTCCGCAATATCGAGCTGGTGGGCTGATGATCCTCTTCGATCTCCAAAGACCCTAATCATGGCTAACCACCTCCGCTGCTCCTTCTGAACCTGCTCCATTCCCGAGCAAACTCGAAACAATGCTCCCCTTGATTCCTGAACAAGAAGCCACCGCACTAGAACCAGAAGCACCTGGAGCAATGCTACCCTTGCTACCCGAGTCAGAAGCCTCCACTCTTGAACAAGAACTGTCTGGAACATCGCTCTCTTTGCTATTTGAACAAGAAGCACCTGGAGCAACGCTCCCCCTGCTTCCTGAACCAGAAGCCACTGCATTTGTGCCAGAATTACCTGGAGCATCGCTCCCCCTGCTTCCTAACGCAGACGCCTCTGCCACAGATCTAGAATAACCCGGAGCTCCTGGTGACGCAAGCAGCTCCAATTGAACCTTAGTAGCAACCTTCTCCAGCCCACCATCTGACCTGCTAACCTCTAGATCCATATCTAAGCTACCCCAATATGATGTCAGCTCATCAAAGACAACGCCTCTCGACACGATGAACTTTTTCGTCGCATGATCCATACACCTCCATCTCCTCTTCTGCTCATCATACCCAACGAAAACTAGCTTCATATTGAGAGCATCCGAAGTGTGTACAAAGCAGGTAGATCCAAACACCCAAAGATGCTTTACGCTGGGCTTTATCCTGAACATCAGCTCATACAGAGTCATTGTGTTGATCGGACTCGGAGGCATCCGATTGATGACTTGAGCCACGCTGGCCATCCCTTCTGCCCAAAAGGCCTTAGGAATGACTTTGCACTGAAGCCAACACTTGCAGGTCTCCATCAAAAGATGGATCTTCTGATCTGCTACTCCACGTTGTTTTGGAGTATGTCCACAAGAGAGCTCCCTTCAGATTCCATGCTTCCAGCAAAAGTTCGAGAACACGGTTGAGCCGAGCTCACGTCTATTGCCCGTTCTAAACTTCTTGATCCGCAAAGCAAGCTGGCCCTCCACAAGCTTCTTGAACTCCACAAACAACCAGAATGCGTTCAACTTCTCCTTCATGAAGTACACCCAAGTATACCTTGAGTAGTCATCAACCAATATCAGCATATGCCTGCTGCCTCCAAGAATGGCGGTGACGGTCAGTCCCACCAGATAACCATGGACAACCTCCAAAGGTGCCTTACACCTAGACTGCGCCTTATGTTGGGGCTTGCGGGTCCGGAATTGCCCCCGGTGTTGCGGCACTAGTCGAAGCAGAAGGACGTGTTCCCTGCGAGCCTAACTGGCTGCCCCGTGGATCCGCCCGAGGACCTTTGATATAAAGATTAGTATGCGCCTTTGACCTTCAGGCCGGTCTTTTGGTGCAGTTGGTAGCGCTAAGTCCTCTCAAGTGGTATCAGAGGGGGTCGCGGGTTCGAAACCCCGGGGTCGTTTCCGGGGGGAATTGTTGGGGCTTGCGGGTCCGGAATTGCCCCCGGTGTTGCGGCACTAGTCGAAGCAGAAGGACGTGTTCCCTGCGAGCCTAACTGGCTGCCCCGTGGATCCGCCCGAGGACCTTTGATATAAAGATTAGTATGCGCCTTTGACCTTCAGGCCGGTCTTTTGGTGCAGTTGGTAGCGCTAAGTCCTCTCACCTTATCAAACGTAAAGTTATAAGCTTCACTGTGTTGACATCCCGCATAAGCTTGACCGTCGCCGAAGGATGACATCCTAGGCAAACCTCTCATAAGGTTTCTCACAGCCATTGCTTTCAGCTTGTCCATCCCCATATGCCCCAGCCTTTCATGTCAGATAGCTGCACTATCACTGGACTACATCCGATCAGCATCAAAACTTGTTGATGACTCAACCAAGTCCTTCCCTTTGCTCCCAACATGAGCAACGTTCACCGAGTGCAGAACAACCTTACACTCCTTCTTGAGGTGACCAAACTGCTTGCATTTATAGCACCATGGTCCTTCCTTCCTCTTCCCATCATTCCTAGGAGAAACACTCCTCTCTTGCTGATCAGAAGTAGATGGACCAACCTCTGCAGCCAACTTCACCTCCTTGTTGAACAACCCATCGAGGGAAGTCCAAATCTCAGCAGCTGACCGACATCTGCCGATGTGGTTCAAGAGTTCTGATGAGATCACCTGCTTGAGAACAACCTCCACTTTTGCATTTGTCTTCTTCCAAGCTCTCATCACTTCAGCATTTTCAGTAGTATCCTCTTGCCTTTCATCTCCGCAAACCACCTCCCAAAGGTCCTCGCCAAGAAGATATCATTCCATATATGACTTCCACTTTACAAAGTTAGTCCATGTAAGAAGCTCCATTCCAAGATCCCTTGCCAAATCACCTTCCATTGCACTTAACCCTGGTTCACTTAGACTCACAGAAGCACTGAAGTAAACTGTCGGTTGATCCACTTCACGAGCCTTTGTTCCCTCTGATATCATGTTGAAATTTGATATAACGGAAGACGGAAACCAGGCACAGGAATACTCAATCTATCCGAGCCCAAATAAACCAGATGCGAACAAAGAGGAGCAAGAATCTTGTACTTAACAATCTTTACATGGCGAGATATACATGACGAGACATGATTTCGCCAAATACTCAAAGGGAAAACAAAAACAATAAAAGGCAAAACTAGTCGGGTGGACTACCTCAGAGACCGTCGAGTCCGCTGAGTCCGCTGAGACCGCCAAACTGCTACTGCACCACTGATCTACGGAGTCCGCAAAGTCCGCCTAGTCGCAAGACCGTAACTAAGATGCACAGACTACCTGTTATTCCAATGCTGAACTATAACTGCCGATCTGCAAGCCGCCTAACCGCGAGGTCGCTTAGCCTCCAGACTCTGCGAGCTGCTGCCGAACTGAACCAAGCTGCCAGAAGCGGACAACTTATTGAACCCGTAAACTAGTTGTAGAAGAGAGACCGCATAACCGCAACCCGCGACGTACTGTTAACCGCTGTTTGCTTTCCGCAGAGTCCACACTGTCCCTGACCGAAGTATGAACCATGTCTTGGCCTTCCAACGCTATTCGCACAACCTGCACAGCAGAAACTGGTCATCCTTCAAACCGTGCGGATACAAAAATTCAGCTCGCAACAACTATCCGCGAGCTCACTTACTGTTCAGTTCATTATTTCTTGATGTGACAGGGGGTCCTATTTATATGCACGATGAGGTGTGTGATCACTGCCCTAGCCGATAGGATAACCACCCCCATCCCGCAGCAAGAACCAAGTGTATCCGCAAGTCGCAGATACACATCCAGTCCGCCGCGACCTGTGCCAGATAGCCAGCCCGCCAAGTAGCATCACCAAGGTCGGACAACAACCTCTATTCGCCTTGTCATCAAAGGCCAAGCCAGTATGCCGCCATCAGCTGAACTCTGCACCAACACCTTGCCCGCCTATCAGCGGATACCGCTCCAGTCCGCACGCCCTGCGGACTCAACTCCTGTACGCATACCCTGAGCCCACAACCAAGGCACCAACCTACAACTGCCGAACTCGACGGACAAGCAAAATAGTCTGCATGCCCAGGCGGACACAGTGCCAGTCCGCATACACCAAGTTCGCAACCAAACCACAAGGTAACTACTGTCGACCTCAGCGGACTCGGCTCCAGTCTGCACGCCTTGAGGACTCAACTCCAGTCCGCATTTCCCAAGCTCGCAACCAAGACATGGTCACTGTTTTCGAGCTTGGCGGACTGAGAAGCAGTCCACGCTTAACTGCGCGATCTCGCCGGACTGAGCCAAACCTGGACTTGGTTCAGAACCAACCAAGTCCACACCACCGGACACAAGGGCCAGTCCTCGCTTACTGGCGGACACTGGAAACAGTCCCCCAATCCCGGCGACCTCCAAATCCAGTCCGCACTAACCGACGATCTCTGCAACTTCCACCAGCCGCACCACCAGAGCTAGACCAAGGCATCTGCCATGCCGGTCTCCCGAGCTCCAACTTAGTCTGCATCTTGCCGGACTCTGCGGATAGAGAAGCTATCTGCCCGGTTACCTTCTGGGATCCAACTGCTTGCTGAACATAAGTCGGCTTGCTGGCCGCCGGCCTGGCTGGCCGCCGCCTCTGTCTGCACAGTCCGTGCGAACAAACAACCCAGACCGCCAAAGAACAAGCCGTCTGCAACAGCTCTGTCGACCTGACTAACCGCCAGTCCTGTTCGCATAGGCTGTGCGGACAGGTCGCCTAGGTCGCCCAATCATCCACTTTCACTTCACCATTTTCAACATCCAAGGCACGACGAGCATATTGCTCCCCACTGTGCAAGCAGAAAACACTTAGCTCCACGAGCGGTAGCCTGTCACCATCAAAGCCTCTCTCTATAATTGTAACGATAGGTGGTTTATCACCCTCAAGTTCTCGACAAGTTTTGTAACAACACCCAAAGATAGTGGAAGTTTTGTAAGCACAATCCGATCGCATGATTTGTTACCCCTTTTCTGGATTTTCTACATTAAAAATTTCTCTTGTCTGACATCTCACTCTGCTTTGACTATTTGCGCGCTCGACCGCTCCCGAGCTAAGACGGTTTGATTTAGACCGGTCTTCCAGAGCATCGAGTTAACTTGCAACTAAAATTCTTAATAAATATAATTAAATAAGGAATACACTTGTTCGGGATCACTCAAGACTCCAGTAGATCGGACTAAATTGGACCGCCTTAGCCGAGAGCAGTCGTGCGCGCCAACAATCACAGTAAACAAAAAGCTGGAAAAAGAATTTTTTAAACATGGAAAACCCGTCAACTTGGTGAAAATCACATGACCAAGTCTGTGGCAGCAAAACCTCCACTATTTGCTAGTTTTTGTACAGGGATTTCTTGAAAAAATCGAGGGAGACAGATATTCTCTCATTATAATTGTTGAGAGAGGATGCAGGGAGAGCTTAGAGGGAGACAAATATTCTTTGTGAGTTGTGGGCGGCGATGTACTGGGCACTCTTTGGAGTCCTTTGTTGATGCTCTGAAGTAGGGACGACTTTCTATGCTTGTCCTGATGTTTGGGCCATGTCTCCTATCATGCTTGGATGAATCTGTGATGGTTTATTTGTCACCACCCGACGAGATTGATGTTGAGACAATGGTGCTGGGAATGCTGAGTGTTCTGTACGTCGGGCTATAGTTGAACAGTCCTTGGCGGGCTCTGAAGTCGCTCTTGCAAACTGCTGGCGGTGTAGGGCACACGAACTTAGAGCGCCCTGATAGACATGGTCTGCTGACACCGAGGAGGCTTGGTGGTCCCGGTAGAGCGTATAGAGGTGCACTTGGATGGTCTTGACGATAGTTCATGCAGAGGAGCGCTTGAATGGTCTTGACGACGTAGCGCTCGGAGGTGAATTTGGATGGACTTGACAGCGGAGCGCGTGAAGGCACGCTTAGATGGTCTTGACGGCATATCACGTGCTGAAGGAGAGCATGCAAATCACATGCTGAAGGAGAGCACGCAGAGCGCTAGCTTGCGGAGAGCACACAGGGTGCTTGATGGAGGAGAGCGCGCAGGACGCCTGCTGAAGGAGAGTGCGCAGAGCGTTAGCTGGCGGATAGCGCATGGGGCGCTTGCCAGAGGAGAGCGCACGAGGCACCTTCTATAGGATAGCGCATGGGGTGCTTGCTGAAGGAGAGCATGTGGGGCACCTGTTGGAGGAGAGCGCACTGGGAGCTTGCTGGAGGAGAGCGTGTGGGGGCATCAACTGCAGGAGAGCACACAGGGCGCTTGCTGGAGGATAGCGCACAGGGCGCCTGCTATAGGAGAGCACACGGGGCGCTTGCCAGAGAAAAGCGCGCAGGGCGTCTGCTAGAATAGAGCACACGGGGCGCTTGTTGGAGGAGAGCGCGCAAGGAAGAGGCTCACTCGGGAGAGCGCACGGAAGAGGAGTGTGTGGGAGCACGCATGGAAGAGACGCACAGGAGCACGCAAAAGAAGGGGCGCGCGCCGGAGCGCATAAGGAAGAGGTGCGCACACGAGCGCGCAAGGAAGAGACGTGCACTGAAGTGCACAAGGAAGGGAAGTGGTAGAGAGGGAAAATCGTAGGAGGATTTCTAAGCCGAGGAAAAGATGAAAATGAGAGGGAGAGTGGTCTATTTATTGATTTTATGAGGGGAGCTTCAATAAATTCTCCCAATAACCACCGGACTGACCCATAGAATCGTCCAAAATGGGGAACACAGATCGCCATATTTATGCAAATGACGAAACCGCCCCCGGTCGGAAAATAACCGCCTCCGCCGGGAAAATAACCACACTTCCCGTGAGGGGAGGGGCAGCCCGGCGAGGCTGGAGAACGTCGGGAAAGGGCCTCTCGGCCGGGGCCGAGCGATGTAAACGCCGCCCATCTAGGGCGGCACGGAGGCCACCCCAACTGGGCGGCCTAAGGGCCGCCCGATTTGGGGCAGCCTTGCTCTCAGGCAGGGAGCCTGACCAAGATCGGGCGGTATTATACCGCCCGACCTGGGCAGGGAGGCGGCTGCCCAAATCAGGCGGCAAAGGGCCCGCCCGATTTGGGCAGCCCTGCTCTCTGGCGGGGAGCCAACAAGGGTCAGGCAGCACTATGCCTCCCGACCTGGGCAGGGAGGCGGGTGCCTAAATCGGGCTTCCCGATTTGAGCGGCCCTACTCCCTGGCCAGGAGAAAACCAGGGTCGGGCGGCATTGTGTCGCCAGGCCTGGGCAAGGAGGAAGCCGCCCTAATAAGGAGACCAGGGTGGCCGCCCGATTTGGGGTGGCCCCTCCTTCAGGCGGAGGGCCAACCAGAGCAGGGCAGCAGATTTGCCGCCCGATCTTGACTGCGAGGACGTCGACCATCCGCACGCCGGCAGAGGGTCGGACGACGAAGACACCGCCCGACTTGGGCAGTTGCAGCGCGGTGCTCGACGACGACGATGATGGCGATTGGCACGACAGTTGTGCATCGGGTGGTCGCACGTGGTTCGGTGGGTTCAGCTGAGTAGGTTTAGGGGAACTCCATCAACACTAAATTATAGTAAATTTAATTACAAATAAAAAATATAAGAGGATTGGTTATTTTTAAAGGGTGCTGTTATTAGCAAATATGATTTGCTTTCTAGCAAATATGATTTGCTTTCTAGCAAATATAATTTGCTTTCTAACAAATATGATTTGCTTTCTAACAAATCATTACTATTAGCAAATCTTTAAATTTAAAATTGATCAATTGAAAAAAAAAATTATAACTAGCACATCACCATAAAAAATAAAATAAAATTTTAAATTATTATTTAAAGACACTATTCACTCAATATAAGTTGATACATGTGTTAATATTACTGATATGATCTCCATAGAGGCGTTAGACGCACCGGAACCACCATCATCATCGTCGTGCCAGCCACCATCACCTCCGTCGCGCCAACCTCCATCCCGCATCCGCGCCAACTGCCATCGCCGCTGCCGCACCGAAACCGCCATCGACACTGCCGCGCCAACCGCCATCGTCCCCGCCGCCGCACCGAAACCGCCATCGTCGCCGCCGCCGCACCGAAACCGCCATCATCTTCTCCGTGCCTCCATCACCGCTGCCGCACCGAAACCGTCATCGACGTCGCTGTACTGAAACCGTCATCGCCGCCACCGCGCCAACCGCCATTACGGTGAGAAATAATTAAGTTTATCAAATAAAATATTAATTAAGTCCATGAAACAAAAAATTAATTAAGTTCATAAATTTTAATTAAATTTACAACAAATTATTTACTTTTGCTTCTGGACTTTCGAGTCACGAACATGAGAGGGAGGGGAGTTGCGAGCCGGAGTAACCAAGGTGACGGAATTGAATTAGGACTTGAATTTCCTAACATCAGAATTGAGGCTTTCAAAAAGATGAAAAATAAAAAATTTTTGGATAAAATTTGAGTTTGTTAGAAGTCAAATTAGATTTACTTGTAATACTTAAAATTAAGATAAAAGTATGTTGAGATAGAAAATAAAGTTAAAAATATAAAAATAAACTATAATAAATGAGACAACTAAAAAGCCGTCAGAAAGTATCGCATGATAAAACTTATGTTGAAACCGGCGAGAAACAAAAAGTCAACTTGAATTTCCTAGATACAAACGAAATACTTACCTCAACGCTACGAAGTTGAAAGAAACTCCTACAATTAATCTATACAATTTAAAACCGTGCAGGCAGCTTCTAATAAACACCGGGAACTAATCCGAATCTAAAATGCTGTGAAATTTGAGATGCCACGGCCGGGTAAGGGTGAAGAGCGGATATCTAACGGTCTGCGTGGCTCAAACAATTCTCAAAGTGGATATCTCGAAGTTTTTTGAGATGTGTGCGGGCACATGAACTGTTGGATGCTCATACTTTATGATAAAGTACATCAACCGCACTTTATCCCTGTCCCTACGTGGAGAACGAAGCCTTAACTTCACGGCCAAGTATTTGTAATTTGTCATCTTCTTCCTTCTTTTTTTTCTTGGCATGCAAGCAATGCGATTCGGTTTTATTTAAAATTAAAATCGAACTGAATAATCTCGGTTTTCACACTCAAAATAGAAACCGTATCAAACTCATTCGGTTTGGTCCGATTGGATTTTTACACGTCAGTTTGATTTTTTACATTTGTTTCGAAGTTGTTTTATATGCATGAGTTCTATCATTAAATTTGTTGCGGTCTAACTCGACGTCCCGATCGGACCGGAATAACCTGGACCGTCTTAACTCTTGGAACGGTCGAGCACGCACACAGTCAATAAAGTAGGTTGATTGTGCACACCGTTTTAACGTGGAAAAACCTCAACTTAGTAAAAAACCACGTGATCGAATCGTTGCCGGTCAAAGTCCATTATTTTCTGGCTGTTACAGCTTGTTTGTGAAGTCGAGGGTGATAGGCCACCTCTCGTTATAGCTTTGGGGTGGGAGAACACTTGGCACACGGTGAACGACAGACCGTCGCGCCGGGAGTTATTACAAATTGTACTTTGCATTGGTGGTCTTCGCTTAGCGCCTTGTTGATTCTGCACGTGGAGCGGAGCTCCTGGACTTGCGGCTGCGGGAGCAAATCAGAACTTGAGAGATTAGGCTTCGTCGGGTGGCTTTAACTTGGCTCATTCGTGGCTCGGGTGCTGCTTGTAGGAGGAATTCGGCGCAGAGCTTCCACCTAAGGGAGAAGAATACTTAGAAGGAAAAAGTGAGACATGAGAAGGCTTGATGCTCCTTTTATAGACTCCAGGGGTGGTTACGGTAGTTATGCGGCTATCCGCACACTGTAACAACCTAAAATGAATATTTTTCTATAGTTTAAGGGTGCGCATTAATACCGTTCTTTGCACTCCTAAATTAATAATTAAATTGCTAATTAAACTCCCCTACTAACCTCGTGGTTAGTGGGTGGTTTCATGCGAATCGGACGGCCGGGAACGTCCCCTACCGATCGAACGATGGGAGCAGAACTCCACGGGCGGCTGACCAACTTGCCGCCAAGTTCGCCAGCGAGGGGAGAACAGCCAACGGCGGCCGGGGAGGGCCCCAGCCGCTCCTATGGGCCTCATGCCGGCGGCCGAGGGAGGGGGCGGCCGCGCCGGCTGCCGAGGGAGGGGGCGGCCCGGGCGGCCGAGGGAGGGGGCGGCCGCGTCCTCGGCCGCGGTCGGGGCCGGCGCGGCAAGAAAGGGTGGGCGGGCGGCGGTCGGCCGTCCGCCGCCGATAAGGTGGGGCTCGCGGCGGTTTGCCCATCACGCGTGATGAGATCAGAGCGTGGTGGTCGCGCGTGCGGTCAATCTCATGATCCCACTTCCTTTGAGGTGAAGATCATGAGTGTGTGATAATGTACACACCTAATCTTATAAAATGGATCTCATCCCCAACAAAATTATATGAGAATTTTAAACTATAAGAATAATATTTAAATTAACCAATGCACAAAAAAAGTCTAAAACAATTAAAAATAGACTTTGACAAAACTAAAAAAAATTTAAATTAGTATTATGAGACACTACAAAATATTTACTTATAGTTGAAAATGATACATTCTATTGAAATAACATCAAATATTTCTGTTCAATTTTCTTTCGGTTTGCATCATATGCAAACCGAACCAAATAAAACCGAAATGAGATGATTTTCAGCCACTTGAAACCATCTCAAGTTTGAAATCAGTTCTGTTTGAAAATCGGTTCAATGAGATCTGTTCGATTTAAAAATTGGTTCGATGAGATCGGTTCGATTTGAAAATCAGTTCGATTTGAAAATCGGTTCGATTTGAAAATCGGTTCGATTTGAAAATCGTTTCGATTTGAAAATCGTTTCGATTTGAAAACCGGTTCGATTTGAAAATCGATTTGATGAGATCGGTTCAGTCATTTTTAATTTTTATGTATATCCCTGTTTTTTCCGAATGATAATTAGATAGGAGTAACGCACTTAGATGAAGGTGGAAAAGAACCGCCTCATTCATTCGATCCACGGCACACAAAATCTGGCCCTATTTACTTAAAAAAAAAGGAAAAAAACTGTTTTTTGAAATACATGAACCGTCCGTCCGATCATACATCCGACGGCACACGATTCTTCTGCATGTACAGATAACAAGAACAGACTTCCTCACTCCCTCTATATAAATCGCCTCCTTCCTTTCAGCTGAGCATCCCCCTCCCCTTTTAGCGACCGGAAGCAGGTTAGAGAAATCAAGAACACGCTTTATCCGGCGAGATTTGATCGGAGATGCCGCCGTTTAAGTTGCACGGAATGGTCGGATCGACGAACACCAACAGGGTGTTCGCCGTCCTCAACGAGCTTGACCTAGACTATGAGCTCATCACTGTCGATCTCACCATCGGCGCTCATAAGAATCCCGACTACCTGGCTTTCAACGTATTACCAACTACCTCATCTTTCCCCCTTCTTCAAGATCTCCTGTCTTTAGTATTTATCTCCATTAATTTCCCATTACCTTTTCCAGCCCTTCGGCCAGCTCCCGGCGTTCGAAGATGGAGACATCAAGCTCTTCGGTGAGTGTTTTCTCCCAATGAATTAGTTTTTTTCAGTCAAAAATCATTGCAATAGAAGAAATCCCATTTCATTTGGGGCAAAAATTTCTATCGATTCGTAATTTATATGACAGAATCGCGAGCGATTGCAAGATATTTGGCGGCCAATTACAGGGGCTCCGGGCCAGATCTCCTCAGATCTGGAAATAAGGCGGAATCTGCCGCCGTTGAGGTGTGGCTCGACGTTGAATCGCAGGATTTCAACCCGCCGGCGTCGGTGCTTGTCTTCGAGGTCTTCATCAAACATTTGCTGTTCAAAAAAGGGCCCGATGAGGCGGTGGTGCAGTTGCAGGAGGCGAAGCTCGGCAAGGTGCTGGACGTTTACGAGAAGCGGCTGTCGGAGAGCAAATACCTCGCCGGCGATGAATTTACCCTCGCCGACTTAAATCACTATCCCTACCTGTATGCGCTGTCGAAGACGGCCCATGCGGGGCTGGTGACGTCGCGCCCTCATGTCAGCGCGTGGTGGGATGAGATCGCCGCACGACCGGCCTGGAAGAAGATCGTCGCCGCAAGTCCCTACTGAGTCACGCCGGCGGTGGCGAAAGAGGAAGTTCAGTTTCATGTTTGTGATGCGTTTTGTGTGTGCTTGTGGCCTGTGAGGTGTGGGTTGTGTTTGTTGCAAGAATAAAATTTGCAGGCGGCTATGGATTTCAATTTGATTGGTGACCCCAATGTTTTTTTTTTAACAAAAATTGAAAACAAAAAAATTTAATAAAACTGAAAACAAAAATTGAAAAAAATGGAAACTCTTTCAAAAAAAAATTTGTTTTGTTTTTCTTTGTTTTCAAAAAAATAACAAAATACAAAAAATAGAAAACAAAAAAAAAATTAATTTCTTGTTTGGGCTTTCATCACATCACATCTTCTAGTAGTTCGTCATCGATAGAGCTGTCACGGTTCCGATTCGGTTCCGGTTCTACTAAAACTGTGAACCGAACCGTTAAGCTAACGACTCTTCAAATTAGAATCAAAAACTTATTCGGTTTGACCGGTTCCAATTCTGGTTCCGGTTCCAGCATAATTTTTTGAACTGTCGTGTTAGTCGTTCCAGTTAAGGTTTAACAAGAATCAAAACCAAACCGGCCACTAATGGTTCAGTCTGGTTCTATGTGGTTTGGTCTGGTTCCAATCGGTTCCAACTAAAACCAAAATCAAATTTGGCTGAGTTGAATGAAATAAAAGCGATCTGCAAAAAATTCAAAATAACATCTAAATAAAAATAATTAAGTTGCACAACTCTTGACGGTCTCTTCCATGATTGGTGGGCTAGTATCCGTCATCTTCCTACACGTGTAGACTCACTATGACATCTAGACGGCTTGTGCGCATCTCGTCAGCATGTTTCTATGCAGTTCGATCTGGTTCCAATCAGTTCCAACTAAAATCAAATTTGCCAGAATGAAATAAAAACGGTCTGCAAATAATAAAACTTTTTTAAAAAATATCGAAATAGAAATAATTAAGTTGCGCACTCTTCCTCGGTCTCTTCCACTTATTAGTTGGCTAGTATCTATCGTTTTCTTACATGTGTAACTCGTCATAACGTCTAGTTGTCTTGCGTGCGTCTCGTGGGCATGCGAAACCATAACAGTCGGCTATACTTAGTTTTGTCTTTCATGATTATTATTAAATAATAATTGTATACATTCTATATTTTTAAAAGAAAATATTTCAAAAAAATATGTGAGTAAAATTGAAAATACATTATATAATTGTATAAAAATCAAAACTGCACTGCAAAAGCCGATTTTAAACTGCACCAATGTCAAGCCATGCCGCACGGTTTTGGTGCGGTGCAATTTTGTTCAGTCCAAAACCGATCCTTTTTGGTGCGATTACGATTTGGGTTCAAACTGCACAGACCACACTTCTGATAGTAAGTTTGGATATTATAAATAGATTATAAGATAATAATAATATTATATTAATAATAATAAATGTGTTGTAGTTCAGTTCTACTTCGGTTCGGTTCGAATTGTGCCCAAAAATCTTGAAACTGTTTGAGACTTATATGTTGCGGTTCCGATTTCGGTTTGGATAATAAAATGTAAGAAACACATCCGGATCAATGTTGTTCACGGTTCCAAAATTCAAGTCGGAACCCGAATAATTTGCAAACGGTCCGGTCCGGTTCTTTGCGGTTCCGGTTCGGTTTACGGTTTTCGGTTTTAAGTGACAGTTCTAGTCATCGAGTAGATCACTCATAAATAAAAGGAGTTCATCGCACTCCTCGAGAGAGGATGTTTTCGATTCTTCTAATTTTTTGGGAATCATCTACATAAAACGAGTTTTTTGTTATTGATTTGAATGAGAGTTCTTATCAATATTCTTAATTTTAATTGAGCGTATTTCTCGAGAGATGTGCGTCCATAATTTGAAAAATTTTGTGATCGAATTAATTATCTCAATCGCTAATGAATTATGAATTTTATTATTATTTTTTGCTTTAGTTTGCTTCATGATGAAGTGCTTCTCTCTTCTTGTTATTTTTATTCTATTTCAAAAACTAAAATTCTTGAAATACAACACTTGATCTTTATAAATCCTATGCTACTTCTGATAAGATACTCTTATCTTATTTGTTTGTAGTTCTTATTTTACAATATCAGATTAAATCTGTAAGACTGGAACAAGAAGATTGAAAGGATGTCATAAGAAAAATGAAGCAATCTCATGCCCAACCAGATTGGACAAATGTCCAGAAAAGAAGAATTCAATCATATCCTATTGTTAAAAAAATTTTTATTTTGCTTTTGTTAATAAATAAAAAATGGCTATTCGCACAACATTATTCATTTCAAATCATGCTTTTTGAAAGTGATTAATTGCAAACAATTATTGTTAACCCGAATACATACTGCGACAACAAGGGAGAGCATCTGGAGAAGACAAACAGAATTTACCGGTGATTACTCTTAGTTCACCGACCTCTCGGGCGGACACTCCGGAGACCTCGCGGGCACCCCCCGGGAGCATGGGGATGCTCCGCAGAGACAAGTAGCAGGCGGCCTATAAGCGAGCTCTTGGAATACAGTATGCACGTCCAGCTCGGAGTACGCGCGAACTATCCGAATCAAGTCCGTGCAGACTTCCCCCCTCCCATTCAGCTCAGGTGTCCCTGTGTGACTTTGTGCGGCCTCTTCTTTAGTGTCCGCCGCCCGACTCCTCATGTTTCTCGGGCGGCTGCTCATTTAATGTCGTAATTTATAAGACATTTAGGCTCCGTTTTGGGGGACTTATTTTCACCGGTCAAGCGGTTACGACCGATGAATCGGATCACAATTAAAGTCCGATTCATGCGGTCGTAACCACTTGACCGGTGAAAATAAGTCCCCCCAAACGGAGCCTTAATGTCCATCATTTTGCAAACTGAATCCAGAACCTACCTCGTAGTAGGTGCGGACATAAAGCTCCCGTCTTTCCTTTTAGTCGTTGAATGCGTGCACACCCCACGGGTGGTCGCACCATACAGTTTTAATCTTTCCTGGAAATCAATAAAGGGAGACCCGACGCAAGAAAGGCATTCGACGCAGCAGGTCCTATCGGGTGTACGCCGCTTCCAACAGTCTCTTCTTCTTCGACCTCCCACTATCGGTCTCAGGGCCAGTAACTGATCGCTTGCGAACCACGCTCTCTCCTCTGTAGGGCATCCCACTCAGGGGCAGGGCGCAAAGAGTTGATGAAATCGCCCTTGCCGCTGGAGGATAACAATTCGAACACCCGACTTCAGGTCTATGATTAGCCAGCGGATTCCACCTATGGTAGACGGACGGACCCCAGATCGTGACCAACACGTTAGTCGGGCCGAGTTCGACCATCTATTTGGTTTGGTCAATGAGTTGGTAACCAACCAAAGGAGAGGTCAGGACGCTAAATGTCAGAGAGAGCCCGCCACACCTACGGATCCCCCTCAGAATCAGGTGGACGCAGAGCGTGTTCGCCGACGCCTATTTTAGGAAGCTGCCCGACCTGAAAGGGTGCTCGATTTTGATGACCAAATGCCATTCGAGGGAGTAGAAGTATTATCTCTGTTTTCCCCGACATCTCCAGAGAAACCAATCCCAATGGTTTCCGGGAGTTGCGCCTGCCTTGCTTCACAGGGAAAGAGGACCCGTCCTCCCACCTAAAAGCCTTCGCCGCCATCGTATCTCTGCAACCTCTCTCTGAAGCCCTGCGCTGCAAGCTCCTTTCCACCACCTTCGACGAAAAGACGAGGGAGTGGTTTCACAACCTTCTTTCAGGCTCGGTCACCTCCTTTAGAGAGCTGAGGACCGATTCCTGCAAAGGTTTGTCACCTCGAAGCGGCGAAGTGCGGCCGCTGATTGTCACAACCCGCATTTTCTCTGCATTTAACGATATATCAAAGTAAGAGAAAACACGCGTCATGATGCCACGTCAGCAGGGGATAACTGCAGACGCTTAGACAAAACTCCAACTTAACACCTTTACGAAAAAACTATAAGTTATTTAGAGAAAATCCAGTTAAGTTAAGCGGTTTGTCGAATCCCTCGGCCCAGTGACTCATCTAGTCCACGAGAAAAAGATAGTTATACGCTGCAGAAAATACTTTATTTACAAGATTAGACGTCCCACATGAGTGTAAACATTCCCGGAGGACAACTCATGGTATGCTAGACTCTAGATTTATAGTAATAGTGAAATTAGTTTTTACGACCGTTAAATATAGTGGTTTATGTTTCAAATATGGCATGCATGAAATAATAATAGTAATTTTTATACTTTAAAATATCCAACATGCAACCTAGCATAAAACCTTCCCAGAGAACAAGTACAATCAACCCAAAAAGATAAACTAGCAGCTAGCAAAGTATTCAATATTCCAAAAGAAGACAACCAGTGGGCGTCAACAACCTGACACGAATCCACTGAAAGTATGCAAGTTTGAACTAAAACTGAAAACAACAACTACCTCACGACGGTGAGGTAAACCACTACAACAACTGCAGTCCACAAGCTACCACCCAACTCAGCCGCTCCACAGGCTATAGCCCTGAACCTGAGGCATTCAAAAGAAGAACACCTCAGCAAGAAATACAAGTGGCAAAAGAAGCTACCAGCAGACAAAAAGACAACAGAGTAGAAGGGTTACCACCCAAACAAGAAAGGAAAAGCTGCATGGAAATCATCAATATTAAATCATAAGATCAAAGTGAGAAAGAGCTCACAAGGTTTAGACATCTCAAATTTTGCACCAAATGCGCAAAAGATTTAAGCTTTGAAAACACGTACATAAGTGAGTATGTTATTACATATAGCAGACCCATCGTAAGATGAGCATAAACACTGGGGAAGAACCGGCAACTGTGGGGGGAGAACCCTACGCCAACACACCTAAAGTCACAAACTCATTGGAGTCAAAAGGAAGGTGGCCTTATGCCTTGACACACCCAAAACCGGGAAAAAATAGCACCTGTGGGGGAGAACCCTCCGCCAGCACACCCACAGTCACAAATCCACTAGGGTCAAAAGATTTATATCAAACTATGGCCGCATCAAAATACCTTTAATTCATATAAAAACATGACCTAAACCATAAGACATCTCCAACAGAGTGAGAATACCCCAAATCACACTAAGGCCCAACTCACCCATGACAAATACCCAAAAATATACCCAAAGACCCAAACTCGACAAATCAGACACAAAACGGCAAAAATATTCTAAGTCCTGGCCAAATTCGGCGAGTATACCCGACGAACTACATGGATACTCGACGAATTGCATGGATACTCGACGAAATGTATTGATACTCAACGAATCAACCAACGATTCTCATTAATACACGCCGAAATTCCCTTGGCTTCGCCGGCCACTCGACGCTTACTGAGCCTAGACTATACTCGACGATCCTCATTGATACACGCCGAATTTTCCTTAGGCTAATCCACGATATTCGACGGCTTCTGACTTAGCGAAATTCTAACCTCACTCGCCGAAATGACTAACTGATACTCGGCGAATTGACTAACTGATACTCGACGAAATCCACTCACTTAACCCAATGAATTTCACTTCTCGATATACGACGAATTCTACGTAAGACCCCTAAAATTACTCACCAGGTCTTGGCCAAAAACTCACACTACCCTAGGAATCATTTCATAGTTAATTTGCACTAATCCTACTCTCTAAGGGAGGTGGAAAGTAAGGGAGAAAATAATCTAGAAATGAACATGCAAGGGGGAAAAATCCACTTGCCTTGAAACTCCGGAAAACGCCGCCCGCTCGCACCGCGACAAGAATCGGCCGTCAAATGACCTTAACAACGTTTTCTGAAACTTTTG
Source organism: Platanthera zijinensis (assembly GCA_039513925.1). NCBI lineage: Eukaryota > Viridiplantae > Streptophyta > Magnoliopsida > Asparagales > Orchidaceae > Platanthera > Platanthera zijinensis. The sequence goes on from CM077093.1 coordinate 38,700,810, forward strand.
GGGGAAGAAGGATGTCAAAATCACTAACCCTAATGCCTAATAATCGAGGAATCAGAAAAAGCTTACCACGATCGGGTAGATCTCGACGAGAGCATTCCAAATCTCCTATCTATCGAGGAATCCGACCACCAAATCGCTGGAAATCACCGGCTGAAAGCACGCGGGACGTCGTTCCTCTTCCGCTCGCAAAAATGGCCGCCGCTCGGGTAGGAAGACGATGAATAGGAAAGGTAGGGTATGACGCGACGGATTTTCCTATTTATACTTATTTATATATATAATATAATATTAATTATTTAACTAACGTCAAAATAATCCGAAATCCAAATCAACTCGGAATCTTACGAAAATCGCACCGTAGTTAAATACCGACGCTACGAATCTAACAGCGAAGTCAAAATCCAAATCCGAAAACCAAACTCGGGTAAAACACCGCTCGAAGATAAAATGCCACCACATCCCTATAAAAAGCTCCACCGAGTCACCAAAACAGATCCAGCTCGCGAGGGAAGGTGCACAACCAAAACAAAACCAACCACACAGGAAAACCCACTGAGCAAACCCATGCCCCAACAAATGACACTCGTTAACTACACGTCAACATAACGCCCTGACGTCAAAAATACACCACTACGGGAAATAAAATAAACATCGAAAAAAATAGGGGCGTTACAACCCCCCCCCCCCCCCTAAAAAGAAGTTTCGTCCCAAAATTAATATAGTAGGATCAAATCCAAAACAAAAGAAAAACAATCATATGTCATCAAATAAAACACTTACCAAAAACATTAGGAGAACAGATGAGGATGAGCCTCCCTCATAGCTGACTCCAACTCCCAAGTCAGGCTCTCCACGTCTTGGTTCCTCCACAAAACCTTAACCATGGATATTGTCTTCCTTCATAATACCCGATCTTGAGTATCCAAAACACGAACAGACACCTATACATAGGAAAGGTTTGGCTCCAATTGGGGCACAACATCAAGAATTTGCTTGTCGCTCAACACACACTTCCGCAATTGGCTCACGTGAAAAACATTGTGTACTCCCGGAAAACTTGTTGGCAATTCCAGCCTATAAGCAGACATTCCAATACGCTCCACAATCTTGAAGGGTCCCACATACCTAGGTACCAACTTATGGTTCTTACCAAACCTCTTAAAGCCAGACATCGGGAAAACCTTAAGAAAAACCATGTCCCCATCAGCAAATTCCAATTCAGTCCTTCAAAGGTTGGCGTTCTTTTTATAACACTCATGAGCTAGCCAAAGCTTCTCTCGAATATGCTTAACAGAGATATCCATTTCTTCCAGGGCCTCCTGACCCAACAACGAACTCTCACCAACCTCGGCCCACAACAAGGGAGTTCTGCAATGTCTCCCATACAAAGCCTCAAATGGGGTCATCTGCAAACTTTCTTGATAACTATTATTGTATGCAAATTCCATCAGTCTCAAACGCTCATCCCACGCTCCTTCGTAGTCAAAAATATAATATCTGATCATATCCTCCACAATATGATTTACTCTCTCCGTCTGACCATTTGTCTGCGGATGATAGGCGGTGGAATACCTCAAATCGGTACCCAACCCCTCCTATAAACTCTTCCAAAAGCGAGACGTAAACCCGGAGTCTCGATATGATATAATACTAATAGGAACTCCATGTAATCTGATGACCTCATCCAAGTATAACTCAGCTATTTTCATCATGGAGTAGTCGATCTAGAACGACATGAAATGAGCACACTTTGTCAATCTGTCCACTATAACCCAAACTGAATCGTGTTCTCGGGGAGATCTTGGCAATCCAATAATAAAATCCATCGAAATACTTTCCCACTTCCAACTTGGAATTTCTAAAGGCGTCAACTTGCCTCCAGGCCTTCCATGATCGGCCTTAACTCGCTTGCAAATAAAACATTCAGATACAAACTTAGCTATATCGCCCTTCATACCATACCATCAAACGATATGCTTCAGATCCTTATACATTTTAGTAGAACCGGGGTGGTAGGCAACACTAGAACCATGCACTTCCTTGCACAACTTAACTCAAATATCCTCAAATGCGGGAATACAAAATCTACCGCAGTACTTCAAGGTACCCGCGTCATCAATCGAGAAGTCAGGTAATTCCCCTTTCACAGTTCTATTATAAAGGTGTAGTAAGTCATGATCATCCTTTTGATGTAGCCACGTAAGTGTGATCCATGAAGGCTCTATTACTTCCAAATTGCTGGGCAATTCGCTACTCCCCACCGATATATCCATCAAGAGAAATTCCTCCACCAGCGAATCCATATAAAGGTTAAAAATTTTCGCTGACTTCCTACTCAGGGCATCGGCTACCACATTAGCTTTGCCCGGATGGTATTGAATCTCCACATCATAATCTGCAACATATTCTAACCATCTCCATTGACGCAAATTCAATTCCTTTTGAGTGACGGCGTATTTCAAACTCTTATGATCTGTCTAAATCTTGCACAGAGCGCCATATAACAGATGTCTCCATAATTTAAGGGCATAAATCACAGCTGCGAACTCTAAATCATGAGCAGGATAATTTCGTTCATGTATCTTTAACTGTGTGGACCCATACACAATCACTTTGCCCTCCTGCATTAACATGCACACAAGTCCAACGTGTGATGCGTCCACATACATAACATATTCCAGTCCTTAAGTAGGCAAGGCCAAAATTGGAGCAGTGCACAATCTCCTTTTTAATTTTTGAAAAGCCTCTTCGCACTTATTGCTCCAAATGAAAGCTGCGTTCTTCTGTGTCAATTTAGTTAACGACGCAGACAACGTAGAGAAACCCTCCACAAATCTCCTATAATAGCCTGCTAGCCCTAGGAAGCTCCTTTTCTCTTTGGGAGTAGCAGACCTAATCCAACCCATAACAATAGTTATCTTCTTGGGATCCACACAAATTCCATCCTTATTAACCACATGACCCATAAAAGAAACCTGAGGAGGCCAAAACTCACACTTGCTTATCTTGACATACAACTTATGCTCCCTCAAGGTAGACAAAACTAAACGCAAGTGCTGGGCATGCTCTTCAGCACTGCGGGAGTATACCAGAACATCAACTATGAATATAACCACAAAACGGTCCAAGAAATCCTTAAACGCTCTGTTCATCATATCCATAAAGTCAGAGGATGCATTAGTCAATCCAAAAGACATCACCAAGAACTCGAAATGTCCATGCCGTGAATGAAAAACAGTCCGTGAAATATCTGTCTCACAAATCCTCTTCTAATGGTAGCATGAACGAAGGTCAATCTTTGAAAACACAGTGCTACCACGCAATTGGTCAAACAAGTCATCTATTCTCGACGGGGGATACATATTCTTTATTGTTACCTTATTCAGCTCTCTATAATCAATGCACAACCTCATCGATCCATCCTTTTTCTTCACAAACAGCACAGGAGCACCCCATAATGACGAACTTGGTCAAATGAATCCATTATGCAGTAACTCATCCAACTGGGTACGCAACTCCTCTAGCTCACGCGGGGCCATACGATACAATGCCTTACCGATCGTACGGGTACCCGACTCCAAATCTATGACGAACTCCACGTCTCTCTTGGGTGGAAGACCAGGAAGATTATCAGGAAAAACATTGGGGAACTTGCGCACCACAACAATATCCTCTACACGCGGCAAACTACCACCGGTCGTCAACACCGAAACCAAAAAGGCAAAACATTCGGAATTTACAAGCTTCCGAGCACGTACCGCAGAAATAATCGGAGAAACTTGGTGCCAAAAACCATAAACACTCCTGGGTTGACCGTTGTCCATCTTGAAGTACAAGCGCTTGACCTTGCATTAGATAACTGCATCATACTTGGACAACCACTCCATTCCAAAAATCACATTGAAATCTTCCAAGTCTATCACCTTCAGATCAGCAACGGCTAGAAAATCTCCTAATAGAATCAGATCACTCGGTTTGCCTTGATCCGACACCACTGACTCGCCAGAGGGAAACTTGACACGAAACGCATCGCCAACATGATAGAGGGTCAAATGGTGACGCTCAACAGAGTCCCTAGCCACAAACGAGTGGGTTGCACCGGAATCAAAAAGAGCACGCGCTCAACGGTTCTTTACCTTAAACTTCCCTATAAAATTGTATACACAACTAAGGGAACACACGTCCGAGCTTTCTCCAAAGACACCACGTTCAGATTAACCTTCCCCTTATCTAATTGTTGCGGTGGCGGCAAGGCCTGAAGTGGAACTGCTTGCAACAGGGGCTGAGCCTGCGGGCACTTCGACCTGAAATGTCCTTTCTGTCCGCACTGGAAGCAGACCCTTTCTTTTCCCTAACAATGGGAAGCTTCGTGCCCCCTCTGCTTACACGCAGAACAAACCAAATCTCCCTTAGGAGAACTCTTAATCGCATGAACTTTCTCCTGCTTTTGGGCTCCTAACCTCTTGTAACACCTTTTGAACGCATGGCCTGGCCGGCCACAGAAACTGTATATCTCTTTACTCCTTTTCCTCGAAGCAGCACCAGATTCTTGGGAACTCTTACCATTACAAGTCTTCCTCTTATCCTTTCTCATTTGTTGACCTCGGTTCTTGGCATTGTTAATTGCCTCAACCTTCAGAGCAGCCTCCACAACTTCAGCATATCTCTCGGATCCATAAGCACTAGCTAGCTGCTGGATGTCACTCCTAAGACCGCCCAAAAAATGTTTAACTCGGCTAGACATTTGAAGACACCATGTCAGGAGCAAAATGACACAGTTTGCTGAACTCCATCTCGTACTCGCTAACGGTGAGCTGCCTTTGCTTTAGATGCAGAAAATCATTCATCAAACGGTCTCTCTCGACCGAATACAGAAACGTTTTCAGTAGCAATTCCTTGAAGGATTCCCATGAACACCCATCCTTAAGGTTTTCCTTCTCTCTCAGCACCAACTCTTTGCATGTACCTTGAGCTGATACGCAGCGACCATCACTCTCTGGTCTGCTGAAACTCCCAAGTAAGCAAACATCTTCTCGATGGCTATTATCCAATTATCCAAAGCCATAAAATCTGCTCTACCATCATAGGTAGGGGGTCCTAATATCTGCAAATGTAAAATAAACGTCATCTCTGGTGGAAACAAAACTAGGGGAACCAGAGGAGCAGAGGGAACATGAACAGCTTGACCCACAGCTGGGTCCTGCGCTCTAAGCGGCTGACTAGAAACAACTGACAATAATGTCTGGATCTGCGACTGCATCTCCAACATTTGCCTCGATAGAGTCTCATTGCTCTGCCACAATCCTTCTATCATGGCCTCACTCTGGGCACCAGATGATTCTCCCCCCGACTGGGGAGTCGACCTCGTCACTGGACGCTTAAGCGACATCTAAACGGACAACGAACATCTAATAAAAATCTTGCTTAACCGCTAAAACCAAACAACTTAGTTCAGACAATACATAATTAAATACTTGCTTATGCTGCTAACTTGATCTGGGATATAATCTTCATGATGTCATGCCTAAACTTAGGATGATATTCTGTCATCCTACTGACTTATGTATCTAAGCCATGAATGCATGAATTCTTATTCTTTTTAACTCAAAACAATGTGTGTACGTATGTCATCATGTAAATCTTTAGCTTAGCACATGTGCTAATGCTATGTTATGTCATGCATGTTTTGCTATGCAATCTAAAAAAGGCCTTAATACATGCTATGAGCGGCTTACAAATGAAATATTATGCATCACATACTACATAATATCACATGCAACGAAAATCAAAATCTAGTGTGCATTCATGTGATGCTATTATACATCCCATACTACAGATAAGTCACATGTTGCTTCCTATAAGGATCTATATACAAACACATATTATGCATCTCGCACTACATAATATGCCCCATATACTTCTTATCATGCTTATGAGTGTAGTGTTCATGCTTCAGCCAAGACGTACTGATGACACATCAGTGCATGTATGAGATGAAACTAGATAACTAACACAAACCTGAGATAGCTGTTCGATCAATTGTCAAACAACCTATCCCTTTGATACTAACTGTCACAACTTGCATTTTCTCTGCATTTAACGATATATCAGAGTAAGAGAATACGCATGTCATGATATCACGTCAGTAGGGAATAATTACAGGTGCTCATGCAAAACTCCAACTTAACACCTTTACGAAAGAACTATAAGTTATTTAGAGAAAATATAGTTAAATTAAGCAGTTTATCGTATCCCTCGGCTCAGTGGCTCATCTAGTCCACGAGAAAAAGATAGTTATATGCTACAGAAAATACTTTATTTACAAGATTAGATGTCCTACATGAGTGTAAACATCCATGGAGGATAACTCATGGTATGCAAGACTCTAGATTTATAATAATAGTGAAAGTAGCTTTTATGACCGTTAAATAGAGTGGTTTAGGTTTCAAATATGGCATGTATGAAGTAATAATAGTAATTTTTATACTTTAAAATATCCAACATGCAACCTAGCATAAAACCTTCACAGAGTGCAAGTACAACAAACCCAAAAAGGTAAACTAGCAGCTAGCAAAGTATTCAATATTCCAAAAGAAGACTACCAATGGGCATCAACAACCTGACACGAACCCAACAAAAGTATGCAAGTCTGAACTAAAACTGAAAACAACAACTACCTCTCGAAGGTGAGGTAAACCACTACAACAATTGCAGTCCACAAGCTACCACCCAACTCAGCCGCTCCACCGGCTACATCCCTAAACCTGAGGCATTCAAAAGAAGAACACCTCAGCAAGAAATATAAGTGGCAGAAGAAGCTGTCAATAGACAAAAAGGCAAAAGAGTGGAAGGGTTACCACCCAAACAAGAAGGGAAAAGATGCATGGAAGTCATCAATATTAAATCATAAGATCAAAGTGAGAAAGAGCTCACAAGGGTTAGACATCCCAAATTTTGCACCAAGTGCGCAAAAGATCTAAGCTTCGAAGACACGTACATAAGTGAGTACGTAATTACATATAGCAGACCCATCATAAGATGAGCATAAACACCGGGGAAGAACCGACACCTTTGGGGGGAGAACCCTCCACCAGCACACCCACAGTCACAAACCCACCGTGGTCAAAAGGAAGGTGGCATTATGCATTGACACACCCAAAACCAGGAAAATACTATTGGTGCTACCATAGTGATCTGGAAGTGATCAAGCATGTAGTCTCACTGCCAACTCAGTATGAGCTTATCAGGGTCACATATAAGATTGTGGAGAAATTGGGAGTTTAGATATGTATGGTATAGCTCATATGATGATCAAATGGGACTGAAATAATCTAAGGCAAAAAGTGTTGAGTGCGTTGAGACCAGTCAACGCTTTCGTCGGGTTAAGTGTTAACTAGTCGAATGATGGCTTTGAGTGTGTTGAGTTGACTCACCGATTCATCGAGTATCAAGTATTGATTCGTCGACTGTCGCACTTAAGCGTTGAGTCCGTTGAGTCCACTTAGCGATTCGTTGAGTAAAGGAGTTTACTTGACAAGTTTGGGTCTTAGGCATTGAGTGCGTTGAGTGCACTCAACGCCTTCGTCGATTAAAGGGTTTACTCGGCGAATCTGGCACTCAGGCATTGAGTGTATTGTATTCACTCAATGCCATTCGACGAATCTGGCCTTTGGCGCAGAAGTCGTACGCCGTTCGACGAATGCCATTTGACGAATGCAGTTCGACGAATGCGGTTCGACAAATGCAGTTTGATGAATGCAGTTCGATGAATGTTGTTCAACGAATGTCGTTCGACAAATCTGGACTTTGGCGCAGAAAGCGTTGAGAGCTTTGAGTTCGTCGTATATGCTATAAGATACTCAACGATTCGTCGAGTTTAAATTGATACACAACGATTCGTCATATATCCCGTAGAGATTCGACGATTCGTCCAGACAAACTATTGTCTGGCCGAAGGTCTACTTTGTCTAAGTCCTGGGTCTGCGAATAACGATGATAAGTTGTTTTACTTATCTCCTGGAGTATAAATAGGATGTTTTAGGGTTTACTGTTGATGTTTTTTCTCTTTCTATCTAAAGCACACGAGCCGTACTGTGCGATAAGACTGATAACCCTAAAAGCCGACGGAAGCATTTCGCCGATCCCGTCACCGACCCCGATCCCGATCTCGACGAGTGTCGCCGCCGCCTCTCATTCAATATACCTAGCAGTCTATGAAGACGTTGCATGTCCTCTCCCGACCTATAACTTGTGCGACAAGTTGCTACGGGTTCTCCCGATCGTGTGGACTACTGTAGAGGCGCGGATATACTTTCTGCGCTCAAGACTTAAACCTCTATGTGACCAGTTGTTTTTTCCTGGAGCATCTAGGTTGAGTATTGACTCAATCCCTCAAAGGTAAATTTTTTATAGCATGCTTTACTTCTTGATTCATGAATATTGCTAGATACGAACTCGTTTGGGTTTTTCTTGTTCTTATTTCCGCTGCGTGCACAAGTGTTGTGTCATCCCCAAAACCCAACAGTGGTATCAGAGGGAGGTTGCTGACAATATTCATTATTTCAGAAGTTGCTAAATCCATGGCGTGTATATTTGGAGATTTAGAAGTGTTTTAAATGCCCAAATCTAGTCTTGGATCTTCCCAAGAATGCATGCGATTTCTTTGAAATTTACTCCTTAACAGTAACCGTCACTTTGTTGGTTTGTGTAACTAAGCATGTGTTAGATTTTGAATCTCACATGAAGTGACGAGCTTGTCTACTGTGTAAATGGAGTTGGTGTTGCTCATGTCCTATGCATGTAAATCTGAAGATTCAGAAATGTTCTGGATGTTCAGATTTAGCCTGGCTCATCAAGCGTTGATGATATTCTTGTGCACATCTGAGATTCGTTTGGATTATGTTGCTGTATTTTATTTTGCTTGATGTGCACACTGGTTAAGTGTTAACCGTGATTAAAGATTTAATCGAATATTAAAGTCCCTTAAGCAATATTAAGTTTTCGGATGCCTTCCCATGGATGACACTCTTCCTGTCTCGATCGATGAAGTGTGGGCTTGCCAAAGCAAGGTGCATTAATCTATCTTGGTAAGGGTGCGAGCGGATAATTGTGATATCCCACTGTCGACATTGGGTCAAGTTTAACTGGGTGACCTCAAAGGTTGAGTGCCCAGAGGCATGGGGTTGGCATGCATCATATGATGGATGTGAATAAAGAGTTATTCACCAGCCATACAAGAATTGCATAGTGATGCAATTGGCAAGCGTTGCCTGCCTAAATAGCTGCATTGTGAGAGAAAAGCCAAAGCTGACTCATAGTGTTAGTGAAATATGGATCTTATCCACTAAGAGGGTTACTCGCTAAACTCTTCAAATTTATATTGAGGGTTATCGGTTTGATAAAAAATAGTGGGAGTCATTTTGATTAAATTCCAAATTGAAAGAATAAAATTATAATTTTGAAATATAGTATTAATTTGCTTTGCTTGTATCATTGTAGAATTTCCATGGCAAGTGGTTCAAACTCCACCCTGCAAGGTGATCCTTAAGAAGGAAAAGCTGAGTGAAACAAATTATTTGAACTGGTACTGGAACCTGAGAATTGTTCTCAGGCCAGAGCACAAGCTTTATGTTTTGGAAGAGGTATCCCCAGATGAGCCTGCCGGGAATGCGTCATGTGCTGATAAAGATGCTTACAAGAAGTATCTTGATGACTCCTTAGACGTCGAATGTCTCATGCTTGCGACCATGAACTCTGAGCTCCAAAAGCAACACGAGAGCATGGGCTGTAAGGAAATTGACGAGCATCTCAAGAAAATTTTTCAAGTGCAGGTTCGTCAAGAGAGATTCGATGTCACTAAGGCATTATTCTAGTGCAAGATGAGAGCTTGGGACCTAGTAGGGACTCACATACTCAAGATAATTGTGAATATCGAGAACCTTGAAAGACTAGGGTTCCCTTTGGGCCAAGAGTTGGACACAGACCTGATCCTGCAATCATTGTCGGACAGTTATGAGTAGTTTGTCTTAAACTATAACATGAATGAAATAGACAAGACACTGCCCGAGCTCCTATGTATGTTGCAAACTGCTGAGATAAACATAAAGAAGGCCAATCCTGCTAGCCCCATATTGATGGTGCATAAAGGCAAGGGCAAGACCAAGGGCTTCAAGAAGACGAAGGTAGGACCTAAGTCTAGACTGGAGCCCAAGTCTTCTACACTGAAAAAGAAAGGCTCAGGGAAAGAAGGAAAGTGCCACCACTGTGGCAAGGCTGGTCATTGGAGGAGGAATTGTCCTTCGTACATTGAGGGTCTGCAAAAGATAAGGGGAGGCATGACTTCCGCTTCATGTATATATGTTATAGAGATAAACTTTTCTGCTCCTTCATCCTGGGTATTAGATACCAGATGTGGTGTGCAGGAACTGGGAAGGAGAAGATTATTGATTAAATGAGAGGTGGACCTGCACGTTGGCAATGGAGCAAGAGTTGTTGTTGTTGCCATGGGGGTTTATCGTCTTGTTTTGCCCATTGGGCTTGTAATAGAATTAGATAATTGTTATTTTATTCCTTCCATAATTAAAAATATTATATCCATTTCATGTTTAGACATGATGAGTTTTTCTTTTATTATTAAGAATAATTGTTGTTCAATATTTAAGAATGATGTTTGCTATGGTGTTGTCCAAATATTTAATGGTCTGTATGTTTTGAACTTGCACCGACCGATCTATAATATTTAAAATACTAAAAGACTAAGAACGAATGACTCGAACCATACGTATCTTTGGCATTATCATTTGGGCCATATAAATGAGAAATGTATATCCAAGTTCCATAAAGATGGACTATTGGACTCATTTGATTATGAATCATTTGACAGATACGAATCCTGTTTGTTTGGCAAGATGACTAAAGTCCCTTTCACTGGTTTCAATGAGAGGACTGATGATCTCTTGGGAATAGTACATAGTGATGTATGTGGACCCATTAGTTCTATGGCTAGAGATGAGTATTTCTACTTTGTTACATTTATTGATGATTTCAGTAGATACGGATATGTGTATCTTATGAAGTGCAAATCTGAAACTTTTGAAAAGTTCAAAGAGTTTAAAAACGAAGTAGAGAACCAGTTGGGCAAGAAAGTTAAAACACTCCGATCTGATCGAGGTGGTGAATACCTAAGTCATGAGTTCCGTGATCATCTGAAAGAGTGTGGTATTGTATCACAGCTCACTCCACCTAGAACACTACAATATAATGGTGTGTCTGAGCGGAGGAATCAAACATTATTAGACATGGTGCGATCAATGATGAGTCATGCAGATCTGCATGTTTTCTTTTGGGGTTTTGCTATAGAAACTGCTGCTTTCACATTAAATCGTGCTCCGACAAAAGCGGTTCTAAAGACACCATATGAGATTATGGACTGGGAAGCGTCTCGGTGGGTCGTTCATTAAGGTTTGGGACTGCGAGACATACGTAAGACGTCAAATGCCTGATAAGCTGGAACCCAAATCAGATAAGTGTTATCTTGTGGGGTATCCTAGGGAAACCAAAGGGTACTACTTCTACCTACCGTCTGAGGGCAAAGTGTTTGTCGTGAGGACTGGTATCTTTCTTGAGAAAGAGTTCTTAAGTAAAAATACAGTCAGGGTAAAACTTGAAGAATTTCGGGAACCACAAACTGTGAATGAATCAGAATTAGAACCTGAGTCAGGACTACAAGTTGTTGTAGCTTGAGAGTCTGCTTAAGAAACACAAGTTTCACATAGATCTGGTAGACCAAGGTTTGAACCTGAGAGATATGAATTTCTCGTGTCTAAAATAGGTAATGTGTTGCTTATGGATCATAGTGATGAGCCTGCAACCTACCAAAAGGCTATGTGTGGACCGAACTCAGAGAAGTGGCTTGAGACCATGAAATCTAAAATTGACTCCATGTATGATAACCAAGTATGGACTTTAGTGGAACTACCTGAAGGGGTAAGACCTATAGGGTGCAAGTGGGTCTTCAAGAAGAAGATCGATATGGATAAGAATGTACAGACATTCAAAGGGCGACTGGTGGATAAGGATTTCAAGCAAATTCATGGTATTGACTATGATGAGACTTTTTCCCCTGTTGCCATGGTTAAATCCATCAGAATTCTGCTTGCTATTGCTACATATTATGACTATGAGATATGACAGATGGATGTCAAAATGGCTTTCCTTAATGGGAACCTCCTCAAGGAAGTATATATGACATAACCTGAGGGTCTTGTATCTCCAAGTGAAGCCACTAAAATATGCAAGCTGCAGAGATCCATTTATGGATTGAAACAAGCTTCTCGAAGTTGGAATCTTCGTTTTGATGAAAAGATCAAAGAGTTTAGTTTTATCAAGAACGAGAATGAACCGTGTGTTTACAAACGGATTAATGGGAGCATAGTTGTCTTTCTGATTTTGTATGTAGATGACATACTGAAAGAGAGGGTATATATCAAATCTACTCTAGAGGGGGGGGGGGGGTGAATAGAGTATTAAAAACTTTTAATTAATTTTTATAGCGAAATTAAAATAGGTGTTACTTATAAGCATAAGAGAATTAAAACAAAAGCAAACACAACACAGCAGGAATAAAGAAAGATGAGTGACCAGGCGACACAAGAAAATTATAGTGGTTCCCCAAATCTGGGTACATCCACTCTTCCACCACCCTGGTAGGAATCCACTTAGGTTTTTGATCAGGTGCCTATCACCACAAGATCTGCTTCAGGTAGATCAAGAAACCCTTCAGGCTTTTGATTAGGTGCCTAAAAACCAATAGGTTTTTGATCAGGTGCCCTATCACCAAATAGTTCACTTTTGATGGGAGTAATAACCCTGTACAAGAGAGGTTAAAGAAAATAGATGGCAGTATTCTCTTTCTCAAAGCAAATGAGAAGACTATGTGGATTTGATGATGCCAAAGCTCCCCCTGAGATATTGAGTAGATTAAGGAAGATGGAAGCTTTGTCCAGGGTGTAGGTCTTTAAAAGACCGGTGTTCTTGCTCATCAGAATCTGTAGAATGATGTTGATTTTCTGTCTCTGTAGATTCCTGAAGATAGAACTGAAGAAGAAGACTCAAGATGAAAATTTGTTGTTCTTCTTCTATTTTCTGAGAGCAGAATGGAGAGTTCTGAGAGCTATTGCAGAAAAATGCTTGTATTCTCTGAGTGTCTATTTCTGATTCTGCTTGTCTGTCTATTAACCAGTCTGAATATCTCTTTTTGAGATTCAAAAACATTCCTTAAATTACTGTAGAAAACGTGGAAAGAAACGGCTACAAATTCTGGCAATTAATTTTCTCCCCAACTGTCTTGGCAAATAAGTCAGAATAATAACTCTGTGAAATACCATAGTTAATGTTGTGAGGAAACAGCTATATGCCTTGAGAATGTCAGCATTAACTACCAGAGATTATTTGACATAAATAGAATCAATGAAGTAGGAAATAAATCTTCAAGACAGTTGATGAAAATAAATGGAATCGGACACAGAGAATGATCGTCGATCTGGGCTGGAAGATCGTAGAGCAGAGATCAACTATCTGCGATCTGAGACTTCTGAGAATAAAAGAGAAAACGTCGACCTGAGCTTGTAGATTGTCGAGCTCAGTTCAGAGACGAATCTCTGAGATCGTCGATCGGAGATCGACGATCGTCGAGCTGAGTTCGACGAAAGTCAAACTGATATGAAATCCACAGATTTCTTCTGAGTCTGAGATCTTTGAGAGAAATCCAAAGCTGGTCTTGAGAAGTCTGACCTGTAGAGACTAACTTAGACCTAGACCTTGACCTTGGCTATACATATGGGTCAATCATCCTAAGAGTGGACCTAGCGCAAATCAAACAAGGGTTCCAACTGTAAGACCCCCATTTTTTTTTCTTTTTCGACACCGGGGTCTTAGGCCCAGAACCGCCGCCTTGCGGTGATACCTTCTCACCCGGGAAGGTCATCACTACAAGACGCCGATTCTGCCGGCCAAATCAATCTCTACTGTAGCATAAGTATAAAAGCAAGTCCACAGAAATCACATATATAGAAAAATAAACTCCACGAAGGGAGTGTCCACAGATAGTACATATAATGAAAATCTCGGGCATATGCCCGGTACATCAAGTCCTCACTACAAATCACTCATCGCGGAAGCAAACTAATACAACTACTGGTGTTCGGGACTCACAGTCCCTGCTGTCTGGACTCCAGTGCTAGACTGTCCGATCTCCAAGCGTGCCGACCTCCGGGGCTGCCCCTCCATGCTGGGCTCTGTGGTCCCCTAAATGATGTGGTTCGAAAACCGTTAGTCTAAAAGACTAAGTCCTATCGTCCCCCACCCCTTCCTTCATGGCTCCTAGGCACCGAGCGGGGAGAAGGAATGGAAAGGACATGAAGGTGGAGAATATCAAATTACAGATGGCAGCGGAACTAAACTAACAGTGTTAAGTGTGATAATAATTATACAACATCTAAATAAGTAACCTTAACTTATGTGAGAACACATAAGCTAAGGGATCTCTTGCAGGGCTCCTATCGTATAAAAAGTCTCATACCGATTTATACGATAAGGTGTCGGTTTTACTAGCAGGCATAACATATAAATAATACTGAAAGAGAACCTTGACTTATAAGCACGCTCGCACGAACTTATAGGCCAAGGGGTCGTTTTGCAAGGCCTAATGTATAGAGTGTCCTATACCGCTTATACATTAGGTGTCAGGTTATATGCAATGGTTATGCTATGAAATGCAAATATGCTATGATGTGAACATGCAAGTGCAACTCACCCACTCGACTCTGTATACACAGACCTTTAGTTCTCCCTTTCGGAGCCGTTACCTCCCAGGATACCTCCGTAGTGGCAGACAGAAGCGGTGGGTTGGGCCTCGCCCACCTCAAAACCAGTATTTGCACTACCGGTCTGACCTATCGTACGCCTCAACGCTTGGTGCACTAAGCGGACGCCTGCGTACTCTTGCCGGCTGGCGCACCGGACTTCTGTTGGCGAAGTGTAAAACCACACTTGCCGAGTCAACGATATTGGTGTCGGTGCAACGAACTCCCCAATATCGAAGACCCACCACCTTATACCTTTTATGCACATGCAATAGTTATGAGTCCAACAAATAACCGAGCTGAATCTTCCCGGACTATCTCGTCCGTCATAATCAACCACCGAGCCGGAACTCCCGGACTAACCCGTCCGTCATAATCTACAACCAAGCCGAAGCTCCCCGGACTAACCCGTCCGTCATAATCTACAACCGAGCCGAAGCTCCCCGGACTATAACCAACAACCGAGCCAAAGCTCACCGGACTAACCCGTCCGTCATAAACTACAACCGAGCCGAAGCTCCCCGGACTAACCCGTCCGTCATAATCTACAACCGAACCGAAGCTCCCCGGACTATCCCGTCCGTCATAACCAATAACCGAGCCAAAGCTCACCGGACTATCCCGTCCGTCATAATCTACAACCGAGCCGAAGCTCGCCGGGCTACCATGCCCATTACCTTAACCACTGGGCTTATTGCCTGAGTAACCCAAACTATCTCTCGGGACACAGGGGTGTGAGAGTGTGAAATCCTAAGTTTACTACCTACTTCTCAATTTACTTTATGCCTACAACTTAGGTTTTACCCATTTCATTTTCATATTACAGTAAACTATACCTAAGGTGATTTTGACCTTCTACTCTACGGGGAAGACGATCTTTCGTCGATCCCAAACACCACCTAACTTTTAGTCAAACCCATCCCTAGCTCATCCAACCCTGAGTGATGAACTCATTCCTATAACCACTAATTTTTGACTTATATGCCTAACTTGTACTCCAGATTATTTCTGTAGATTTACTATATGCAGACCACCAAGGTTTAATGTTATGTAAAATGAGAAGTATATCAAGTAATCATCCAATACTCATATAATAATTAATGGAGGTCCATTATGACCTTTATTGCCCAAATCCAGAGTTTTACAATTTCCCTATTTATCTAGGAATTTATTAAATATTTATAGTGGCTAAAGTCTCCAAGATTGAGCTGAAGGTACCAAATTTTGACAAGATAAAATCTCCCCAGATTTATGTTATACTGAATATAAACAAAACAAATATTTCGTTCCCAAAATCAAGGTTAAGCCTACGGGGACTCCTATCGGGAAGGAAGAAACTTGTAACATTCCATGAGAGTTGAAAGGTTTACGTCACGACACCATGTTTGATTATATGAGGTTTAAAGGTGATAGTTAAATTTAAGACCAAATCCCCCAATTGGCAAAGTCTATACCCCAATAAATAAAAGTTTAGCCCATATCCTTGAAATTTCAGTTCTACTAGTTTAAAATAGGAAGGTAAATTGAACATCTTGAGTGGTTGTGAGGAATACCTGACTGAAGAGTTCCGGGTATCTTTGTCGCGTCAAGTCCTGGGGCTCCCATGTGTGCTCCTCTCTTCCGTGATTTCTCCAAAGGACCTTGACTAACGGAACCTTCTTGTGGCGTAAAACTCGAACCCCCTGCTCGTCAATCCGGACTGGTTCTAGGTGAACTGACCGATCAGATGCTATCGGCCCATCTGTGGTTGTAACTTGCTACTCTGGGCGTAGTAGAGTTCTCCTAAGAGAGGATATATGGAATACGTCGTGCAGACTCGCCAGCTCCGGTGACAGCTCCAACCTGTATGCCAAGGGACCGATCCGCTCCTGGATCCTATAAGGCCCCATGTATCTTGGACTAAGCTTCTTCCTCTGTCCGCGTACCCGAGTAACTCCATGCATTGTTCGGATCTTCACGGGTCTGATGATGAGGATACGATTACCCGACGGATCAGAGTTGTTCACCTCGGCCCACTGCGATATGGAGGCGGAGATCGACGGAAAGATATTTGAAGCTCCAGCGACGATCATAAAGATGCCAATCTTTGATTTGATCCTAGGAATGACGTGGTTGAACTGGAATCATGCTCAAATTGACTGCACGTCCAAGAGAGTTACCGTGAGACATGGAGATTCCTACCTCGTCATTGAAGGTACTAAATCTATTCCCCCTCTCATGCTGTCATCTGTACAGGCCGTCAAGGCTCACTTACAGGGGGAAGAAGTGTATGAGGTAATATTTGAAATGACTGAGGCCAAGGTCTCCACCTCGGGTATTCCGGTGGTGCGAGATTTTGCCGACGTATTTCCAGAGAAATTGCCTAGGCTACCCCCGCACCGGGAGCAGGATTTCCAGATACAGCTGGTGCCGGGGGCTAAGCCGGCAGCTAGAGCCCCTTACCGGATGGCCCCGAAAGAGTTGACAGAGTTTCGAAGCCAACTCCAGGAACTGGTGGAGGCTGGATTTGTCCAACCGAGCTCTTCGCCTTGGGGAGCCCCGGTCTTGTTCATTAAAAAGAAAGACGGAACTCTGAGACTGTGCATCGACTACCGAGCACTAAACCGATTGACAGTCCGAAATACATATCCACTGCCAAGGATAGATGAGCTGTTTGACCAGCTAGAAGGTGCGCATTTCTTTTCCAAATTGGATCTAAGGTCGGGCTACTACCAGTTACGAATCCAGGAGGAGGACATTCCAAAGACTGCTTTCAGTAGCAGATATGGGCTATATGAGTTTACCGTGATGCCCTTCGGGCTCACAAATGCTCCGTCGGCATTCATGAGCCTCATGAACTGGGTTTTCGAGGCCTACTTGGATGTGTTCGTCATAGTATTCATAGATGACATCCTGATCTACTCTAGGACGGAAGAGGAGCACACTCGGCATCTGACACTGACTCTGGAGAGACTACGGGAGCACAAGCTCTATGCGAAGATCAGCAAATGCCAGTTTTGGTTGAAGGAGGTGGCTTTCTTAGGCCATATCATCAGTGGTGCTGGGTTGGCGGTGGACCCGGCCAAGATCCAAGCAGTCCGGAACTGGCCACAGATGAAGACGGCCACAGATGTACGAAGTTTCCTAGGACTCGCCGGTTACTACCGGAAGTTCGTAGAGGGATTCTCTCATATCGCCCTTCCACTCACATCTCTGACAAGGAAGGAGGTGCCCTTTATCTGGACCCCACGGTGTGAGGCGGCTTTTCAAGAGCTAAAGGGGCGACTCACTTCGGCCCCTATACTTGCTCTCCCTTCAGGGAAAGAAGTATTCCAGGTCTACACCGATGCCTCTTACCAGGGCATGGGTGCAGTGCTTATGCAGAATGGCCTTGTGATAGCTTACGCTTCTCGGCAGCTGAAGAAGCACGAGCAAAACTACCCAGTCCATGACTTAGAGATGGGAGCTGTCATCTTTGCACTAAAAGTCTGGCGTCACTATCTGTACGGTGTCCACTGCGACATATACTCCGACCATAAAAATTTGAGGTATGTGGACACGCAAAAGAGCTGAATATCAGACAGAGACGATGGGTGGAATTTTTGGCAGACTACCAGTATGAGATGCATTACCACCCGGGAAAGGCGAATATGGTAGCAGATGCACTGAGCCGAAAGACCGCAAACGCCGGAGTAGGAACACAATTGATGGCTTTGGAGTTAATTCAGATGTTAGATAAGATGCAAATATCCCTGGTGTCCGAGGATCACCCTGAGTTATACCGAGAGTATCTTTCATCATTAATCACCACTGATGACATTCGAGAAAGGGTCAAGGATGGACAGAGGCAGGATACCCAGCTAGAGCCGATATTCCGGACCTTAGAAGCAGGCACTGCGGGAGATTACTCACTGAGGGATGACTTAGTATGCTTTAGAGGACGGGTCTACATACCAGAGGGAGGCCAGGTCCGGGAGGATATCATGATGGAGGCTCATTGCAGTCGATATTCGGTACACCCGGGGATTACGAAGATGACTGCAGATCTGAATAAGACTATGTTCTGGCCCGGCATGAAGAAGGATATCACCTACTTCGTGACCCATTGCAAGGCATGCCAGTTAGTGAAGGCAGAATGCAGAAACCCCGCAGGATTATTACAGCCACTCCCAGTACCAGAGTGGAAGTTCGATGATATCGCCATGGAATTTATACACGGACTTCCTCGATCAAGGACAGGGAATGATTCGATCTGGGTGATTGTCGACCGGCTGACAAAGGTAGCAAGGTTTATTCCAATCAGGAAGGATGACTCGGTGGGCATGTTAGTCCGAAAGTTTGTGGAGCAATTCGTCCGCTATCATGGCATACCCAAGTCGATTGTGTCAGATCGAGATGGACGGTTTACATCCAGGGAGTGGAGGTCAGTGCAGACTTACTTAGGCACTCGACTAACATTCAGTAAATTTCCAATAATTAAATAGCAAGCTCCACCCCCCTACCAACCTAGCCGCCAATATTGACCTAGGCCAAAAATGGCACATGGCAATTCAGCCACCTAACTCCCTCCTCTCCCTCTTTAAAAGCTTCAGTGAGGTCCAAGGAGTATTTCCCACTCTTTTCCTGAAGAAGCCGAGCCCTTTCCTCCATTTTTGAACAATCCGACCACCACCGGCCACCACCATGCCAATCCGGTGATCAGCACGGCTACAACCGCCACCACAGGTCCTCCTCCACTCCTTCTTCCATGGATAAATCATAGCAATCCTTAGGTCCAAGGTTCGGGCTCAATTGAGCCCGATCCATTTCAAAAAAATCCTGGTTTTTCCATGGATTTGAGCTTGTCGGGATCGCCGGAATAGGGCTTCCCAGCGGCCAAGCCGCCGCCTGGAGATAGCCCCGACCACCACGAAGGTGTTGGCGGCGATGGCAGGCCGGGGAGGTGGCCGGAGCGCCGGCAGCAGCCGCTGGAAGTTGGCCCAGGCAGGAGCAATCCTGGCCGTTAGCGTGCGGGGACAGTGACGGGATGCTGTCCAGGATTGCGCCAAGATTCATGCAATAATGATATTAAACTATAGCTTAAGAATATTTAATTTATTTCATTCTGTCACAGATTGTGTATTATATGATCTTAATTATTAAAAATAGCTAGAGCCATTTTCAGAGAAAATGGTCAACACATGAAAGGTAACCCTATGGGTCTACTTTCAAACAAAATTGGTTTGAACCAATTTGAATGACTGGTTTGGCCAGGGCACTCATTTTGGTGGGGTCTATACAAATGACTAGACAGTCATTAAACTAGTTGCCCACACTTCATCCTTGGTCCAAATGGTCTAAAATTTTGGCAGGGAGTCACCCTACCCTATATCTAGACCCTGCCCAAAAATGGGAATTTTTGGGAATAATGCGGACCACCATGTTAAACTTCATGTAAAATAGGAAGTACATCAAATAATTATCCAATACCCATATAATAATTAATGGAGGTCCATTATGACCTTTAAGCCCTAAATCCAGAGATCCAAAATTTTCCTAATCTACAACCGAGCCGAAGCTCGCCGGGCTACCATGCCCATTACCTTAACCACTGGGCTTATTGCCCGAGTAACCCAAACTATCTCTCGGGACACAGGGGTGTGAGAGTGTGAAATCCTAAGTTTACTACCTACTCCTCAATTTACTTTATGCCTACAACTTAGGTTTTACCCATTTCATTTTCATATTACAGTAAACTATACCTAAGGTGATTTTGACCTTCTACTCTACGGGGAAGACGATCTTTCGTCGATCCCAAACACCACCTAACTTTTAGTCAAACCCATCCCTAGCTCATCCAACCCTGAGTGATGAACTCATTCCTATAACCACTAATTTTTGACTTATGTGCCTAACTTGTACTCCAGATTATTTCTGTAGATTTACTATATGCAGACCACCAAGGTTTAATGTTATGTAAAATGAGAAGTATATCAAGTAATCATCCAATACTCCTATAATAATTAATGGAGGTCCATTATGACATTTATTGCCTAAATCCAGAGTTTTACAATTTCCCTATTTATCTAGGAATTTATTAAATATTTATAGTGGCCAAAGTCTCCAAGATTGAGCTGAAGGTACCAAATTTTGACAAGATAAAATCTTCCCAGATTTATGTTATACTTAATATAAACAATTAACCTAATATCCAAAATCTCTTAATTTTTCAGCAAGGTTCAGGCCACTGATTTTTATTTAAAAGGTATATTGCGATAATTCATAAACATAATAAACGGGGCAATATTATTTCTGAGAATTTAAGGATAACTCTAACATGATTGCAAGGACCTATAAATGCTCTGAGTCATTTATCATCAGTGAATAAGGAGTGATAAGTTTCAAACAAATTAATAAACAGTTTTCTAAAATTGCTAAATGTAGACCACCATGTTAAACTTCATGTAAAATAGGAAGTACATCAAATAATTATCCAATACCCATATAATAATTAATGGAGGTCCATTATGACCTTTAAGCCCTAAATCCAGAGATCCAAAATTTTCCTTATTTATTTAATAATTTATTTAATTATTCTACTGACTAAAATTTCCAATAATGAACATGAAGTACCATTTTCAGTCAAGATATCATTCTATAATTTTTATATGTTATTCAAAATAAGGATATAACTCATCTTCCAAAATATCTAAATCTTTCAGTAAGGTTTTATCCCCAAATCATTATTTTATTTTAATCCTGAAAAATTCATTTAAAGAAATATAAAATACTATATTGCTTCCAAAAATTCAGATAAAATTCAAGTATGAATCTAATGGCATGTAAATGGTTTGGGCCAAATTTCATAATTTATTTATCAGTATATGGACTAATTTAAATTATTGAATAATTCCATCATTTAGCAAGCTTGTGAAGTAAGTACCTCAAATAAGTACCCAAAAATTTTCATAAAATTTATATAAGCTTATAATAATTCAAAACATCCTCTACAAAACTTTCATGACCTCCCAAGGGTCATAGGGACCATAATAATTAGTTTATTAAATTGAGGCATCCCTTATGTTTCAAATAAAGTACCATAAATACTATCCCAAAATTCCTAAATAAATTACCAGAGACTAAAAATATCCTTATTACCATTATACCAAAATTTCACCTTATTTGAAAGAGTTTAACTAGCCTATTCTAACCCTACAAAGTTTGTGCCCTAAACTGGGGTTAGGGTTTTGTGGGTCCCAAACTTTCCAAAACACCCTAAGACTTTTACCAGAGAGTTATAGTTACCCTAAAACCATCCCTACAAAGTTTCATAGTCATACAAGGTGTTATGGCCATATGTCCTTCACAAGATACAAAAGCCCTTCCTTAGGGTTTGACCTAGGATCTTGGGCCAAATCAACTCCAATGCCCCCAAGTTTTCATTGGAAGGTGTATAAAGTCATGACAAGTCAGTGTCCCAAATTTGATCCTCTGTTGAGGTGAATTGGACACTCAAAACCCAAAATTACATTTTGGACCAAAATGCCCTTCTTAGGGCAAGGCTAGGGTTTGCTTGATTCCCATTCAAATCATCTCCAAACTTAATGAAATTTTAACCAGAGGTATATATTGACCTCATATACATCTCACCAAAATTTGGATGAATTTAGAGTTCATTTGACCCATAAATTAATTTACTCTAGCATAATTAAATTATTTACAAAACTATAGGAAAATTATTACCAAAAATTCCCATTTTTGGGCAGGGTCTAGATATAGGGTAGGGTGACTCCCTTCCAAAATTTCAGACTTTTTGGACCAAGGATGAAGTGTGGGCAACTAGTTTAATGACTGCCTAGTCATTTGTATAGACCCCACCAAAATGAGTGCCCTTGTCAAACCAGTCATTCAAATTGGTTCAAACTAATTTTGTTTGAAATTAGACCCATAGGGATACCTTTCATGTGTTGACCATTTTCTCTGAAAATGGATCTAGCTATTTTTAATAATTAAGATCATATAATATAAAATCTGTGACAGAATGAAATAAATTAAATATTCTTAAGCTATAGTTTAATATCATTATTGCACGAATCTTGGCGCAATCCTGGACGGCATCCCGTCATCGTCCCCGCGCGCCAACGGACAGGATTGCTCCTGCCTAGGCCAACTTCCAGCGGCTGCCGCCGGCGCTCCGGCCACCTCCCCGGCCTGCCACCGCCGCCAACACCTTCGTGGTGGTCGGGGCTATCTCCAGGCGGCGGATTGGCTGCCGGGAAGCCCTATTCCGGCGATCCCGACAAGCTCAAATCCATGGATAAACTAGGATTTTTTTGAAATGGATTGTTCAAAAATGGAGGAAAGGGCTCGTCTTCTTCAGGAAAAGAGTGGGAAATACTCTTTGGACCTCACTGAAGCTTTTAAAGAGGGAGAGGAGGGAGTTAGGTGGCTGAATTGCCATGTGCCATTTTTGGCCTAGGTCAATATTGGCGGCTAGGTTGGTAGGGGGGGTGGAGCTTGCTCTAACCAGTCCACAATGGCTGCTGCACTCCCCCTTGTCCTTCTGAAATGAATGGGGAGGTTGGGGAGGGGGGGAGGAGGAGCACAAAGTCCTCCTTCCTTCTTCTTCCTTCTCTTTCTCTCTCCTCCATGGGTGACTTTCTCTCTCTTAGTCACCAAGCCTGAATTTTGGCTCCTACATGTCCCATGACAGCCCACAAGTTCATTTGGTCACTTAAGTCATGGTTAGCCCAATTGAAATGGGCTTGAGCTTGAGTTAGCCCATTTGGGCTAACTTGACCCAAAGTTGGACTAGGGCCCACCTAGGTCAATTTGGTTCTTGAGATTTCTTTAATGGGTCCTTGGTGACCCATTAGCCTCCCCTAGGGTCAAGGTGGGGTTGGATTGGCCCTTGGAGGTCACTTGGCCCTTAACTAGGGCACTTTGACCATTTTAGGTCAAGAGTTGACTTTGGTCAACCTAGTCTTTATGATTGGTCTCAATGTGTCCTTGGTGACCTATTGGCCTCTCACTAGGCCTATGAGGATAGGGGTGGGGTCCATTTGGCTAAAGGACTGCAATTGACCCTTGTGTAAGTCAATTTGACCTATTTAGGGTTAGAGTTGACTTTGGTCAACTTAGCTCCCTTGACCACCCTCCATGGGTCCTTAGTGACCCATTGACCCCTACCTAGGGTTATGGAGGTATGGGTGGGGTATATTTGGCTAATAGACTGCAATGGACCCTTGTGTAGGTCAATTTGACCTAGCTAGGGTTATAGTTGACTTTGGTCAACTTAGGTCCTTTGATTGCTCTCCATGGGTCCTTAGTGACCCATTTACCCCCTTCTAGGGTTATAAGGGTATGGGTGGGGTCTTGGAGTCTTGGTGAAGCCCCATGATCACCTTTAACCAAGTTTTAGAAATCTGCTAAGTGCAGACCATAGTGGCCCTATCCACACCACCAGGTCCACTTGACTCTTTCTTGGGCTTCCTAGGGTTTTGTCATGACAAAACCACTCTTAGGGGTCTAGTTGGAAATGGGATGTTACACCAACAATCTCCCCCTATTTGGGTGAGGTCACTCAATGTAAAAAGAAACTAAAAATATAATGCCATACATATCTGATAAAATTTAAATTATCAATAGATATAATATAGCAATGTACTGCACATTCAGTTCAGATAAAATAGTAAAACAGTAAAGTAATAAAGTAATAGCAGTTCAGAGAAAAACTTAGAATTAGCAAGAGGAGCAGAAGAAGTTTTGGTAAAAGCAATCCTCCTAGTTGGGTCTTCTTCTTCCTTCTTTGACATCTCCAAGTCTTTCTCACCAAGGGTTTTCTGAGAGGTGGCTCTGGGTACAACTGCTTCTGGATGAAGTGACATATATTCAGCAGGATTGAATACTTTCTTACTTACTTGCAGCCTTTCAAATTCTTTTTCTCTGTAAGAGGACATAGTAGTAAACTGTGAGTGATCTTTTCCTTCTTTTCTAGCTTTGTTAATCTGAGACAATCCAATTAGCACAATAAGTCTGGCCATCCTGAAGTTAGGATCAAGTTCTGGATCAACAGGAGGAGAGGAAGGTTTCTCTGGATCAGCATCCTGTGATGGCTTCTGAGATAAGCTTCTGAATTGGGTAGATTGAGCTTGAAAGTTTGTTGATACAAGAATTTGTTGCTGTTTACTGGAGTAAAAAGAACTTGGAGGAGGAGCTTGACTGAATTTGCCTTTGGACTTAGAAGATTGAGATGAGAAATGCCTTTGAGATCCAGAAGGAGCTTGCTTCTGCTGTTGAGAAGGAGCTAGCTTAGAAGACTTAGAGATATTTGAGCTTTGAGTTACATTGCCTGAAGCTCCTGCAGGAGGAGGAGGAGGACCTCTCCTGAACTTTTGAGGAGGAGGAGAGTACCTTCTTCTCTTCTTCCTAGCCTTTTGCTCATTCTTTGACAACCACATCCACTGAGGCATTCCTTGATAAGGAGTAATCTTCTGAAGTATGTAGTATAAAGTGTCATTATGAGGATTTGGCTTTGGAACTGCCTTAGGTGGAGCTTTCCTTTTCTTAGACACTTTCTTTTTGCTGTCATCAGAATCTGAATTATCATCTTGATCATCATCAAATGAGCCTTGGGGATTATCATACAGTGCGTCAATCTCTCTAATTACTTCCTTTGGAACTTCCTTATCAGTTGGAGGAAGGATAACTTCAGCAGAAACTACTTCAGTTTCCATAGTAATATCTTGAGCAATAAGATCATTAAGACTTGGAATGGGGCTATCATCCAAAACATAGGATGGCCCAGGAGATCTTGACATCAGATCATCAGACTTTTCAGCCAGAGGAACTACAAAACTTGCCTTTAGTTTTCTAACAACTTCAGGACTTACAGAAGGAGTACAACACACAATAGCCAAAGAAGATGGCTTTAAACTTGGAAGACAATCTAGAAAAAGTGTGCAGAAGGAACTCAACAATCCAAAGATATCTACTGTGGGATTGATGCAACAATCACCAACAGTCAAAACTTCTGGATGAACTGTTTCTTCTGTATTAGTATCAATATCAACAATTTCTGTATCTAAAGCCATCTGATCATCTGAGGAGACATCTTCCTGCATATCTGCTGAAACTGCTGTTGCTGGAGAAAGCATAGGAGCTTCTTCATTGGACATCTCTCCCTGCCTAGCTGTAGAGGCATCTGTAGCCATGCCCCCAGAATAAGGGATAGAGGAAAGGGTATCAACTCTATGGGTAAGAGTGTTGATGGAGGCAGTTAGATGAGCAATAGCTTGTACTATAAGATGCTCTAAAGAAGGAGAAATGAATTGCAGAAGATCTTGAGCTATATCTGAGAAATTGAGGTAAAGGAGTTTAGGCTCAGAGGAGGTGTAAGGAGTTTGATGTCCACAATTTGAGCAAACTGAGAATGCAGAAGGGAAATCTGTATGAGTGAACTCAGGAAAAGAGGAGGATGGAGGAACATCAGAGGGAAGAGATTATGATGGAACATCCTTTTGGATGGGCTCAGAGGGAATCCGAGAGGATAATGATGGAGAAATGATGGGAGAAGCAATGTGCAGAGGAGATTCATGATGATCTGCATGAGGAGATGCAGGATGATCTGGGGAGTTCTGAATTTGGATAGGTGAAGCAGGAGGTGGAGATGAAAGAACTTGAGAGGATTGGATTTGGGTGGCAGGGGTTGAGGTTGAGATAGAGAGAGGGACATCTTCTGGGGTTGGGGAAGTAGCTGCATCAGCTCTTGTATCCTCAGAAGTCCTGGAGGCACTGGAAGGCCTAGGAATGGTCCTCTCCCACTTTCCAAACAGAGAGGACTCCAACCTCTTACTGGCATTTATGAATTGGGTCTGGGACACCAGCAATTCATGAACTTTAGCCTGGAGAAATATTCCCAATAATCTCCCAAAACAAACCTCTTTCTTAGAGTTTTTCCTTCTAATCAACTCAAAGAAAAGACATGCCCAGTTTATAGATTTCCTATTAACTAGAGCAGACATCGCAGATAACTGATGCTTTTTAATGTTATCATGAGCTATATGCTTGCCCATCAGAACTTTACCAATAACATCTACCATGAATTTAAATTTTACAGACAGATTTTTCTTAAGCAGTTTTGATGGTGTTCCCTCTGGATGACCCATTCTTATCAGCATTAAACTATACTCAGAGGTATCTAGTTCTAGAGCATCTTCTCCATTTACTAATTCAAAAATCTCAGAAAGTATAGTTGGAGTCAGAATAACCTGGGTTCCAGAAATAGTTCCAACCATAGTCGATTCATCTGGACATGTTAAAGAGTAAACCTATTCTTTAATTTGCTGGAAGCTTGATCCTGGTTGTCATGATCTTCTTCAGATTCTGTTCTTTGAAGAGATCCAGTATATCCAAGAAGATTTGATTGTAGTGGTTGAAGGAATCCATGTCAATGTCGAAACCTGTGTCGAACTTCATCGAAGTAAAAACGCCCGCTGAAATCGCCATTAGAGTCCTGCAAAGAAAACAAAGATCAAGTGCAAGAGAACTTGGAAGGCGCGGGATAAAGCATGACGAGAAACCTTAATATAGGTTTTTCTTTTGGAATACGAAAGGTCGGGCTCTGTCCTACGATAAGATAAGAAAACTTCGATCTTAGGTCGACGACATATTTATAGACAAATATTATCGTCGGCCTCTGAATGAAGAGGGAAAACAGATCGTCGATCTCAGGTCGACGGTTTATTTTCTGAAGAAAAAATCATATAAATCTGTTCGACAATTTTAGCTTCACACAGAGCTGTCGTCGATCTCAGGTCGACGATAGAGCTCAAGATGAGTTCGCTGATCGTCGATCTCCGTTCGACGATTTGTGAACAGATCTTCAAACACAGACAGAAAATAAATTAATCCACTCCATTTATCATTCCAAGCTGATTTAAGAAGAATAGATGTTTCTTTTCATCCAAAGCCTTGGTGAAGATATCTGCTCTTTGAAAATCAGTGGAGATAAAGTTAAGATTAATTTTCTTTTTGTCTACACTATCTCTAATGAAATGATGTCTTATTTCTATATGCTTAGTTCTAGAATGATGAACTGGATTCTGAGCAATAGAAATTGTACTAGTAATATCACAAAATATAATTGAATTATTTAGATTTTATCCATAATCTAACAATTGGTTTTGAATCCACATTATTTGTGAGCAGCAACTGCCAGCTACAATGTATTCAGCCTCTGTAGTTGAAGTGGACACTGATGTTTGCTTCTTACAAAACCAAGACACAAGTCTATCACCAAGAAACTGGCATGTTCCTGATGTGCTTTTTCTGTCTACTCTGCATCCAGCATAGTTAGCATCTGAGTATCCGGTTAACTCAAACTCTGACTCTGTTGGATACCAAAGTCCTAGATTAGGGCAACCCTTTATATATCTCAAAATTCTTTTTAGCAAAATTAGATGAGATTCTTTAGAGTTCACTTGGAACCTAGCACAAAGACATGTAGAGAACATAATGTCTGGTCTAGTTGTTGTGAGGTATAATAGGGATCCAATAATAACCCTATAAGTTTTCTGATCAATAGGTTTCCCTTTTTCATCAGAATCGATCACAACATTGGAAGTCATGGGTGTTTTCATTGCTGAGGCATCAGCATTCCTAAACCTTTTTACTAATTCCTTAGCATACTTGGACTGAGATAAGAAGATGTCATCAAGTGATTGCTTCACTTGGAGACCAAGGAAGTAAGAGAGTTCACCCATGCTACTCATTTCAAACTTAGAATGCATCAGGTCAGAGAACCTTTTGTATAGTTTGAAATCAGTAGAACCAAAAATAATATCATCTACATAAATTTGTACTAACAATATTCTATCATGATGATGTCTAATAAATAAAGTTCTATCTACTATGCCTCTGGAAAATTTATGTTCTAAGAGAAAGCTAGCTAAGATTTCATAACAAGCTCTTGGAGCTTGCTTTAGACTATAGAGAGCTTTATGCAATATAAAAACATAGGATGGATGGGTTGAAGAGATAAAACCTGGGGGTTGTTTAACATAAACCTCTTCCTTTAGTTCTCCATTGAGAAAGGCACTCTTGACATCCATTTGATATATCTTGAACTTCTTATATGCAGCATAAGCAAGAAATATCCTGATTGCTTCTAGCCTTGCAACAGGAGCAAATGTCTGATCATTGTCAATTCCTTCCTCTTGCCTATAACCTTGAGCTACAAGTCTTGTATTATTCCTTATGATTGATCCATGGGCATCAAGCTTATTCCTGAAAACCCACTTAGTTCCAATGACTGGGTAGTCTTTGGGTCTTGGAACTAAGTTCCAAACTCTGCATCTCTCAAATTGGTTGAGCACCTCTTACATTGCAATAATCCAGTGTGGATCTTGCTCAACATCTTTAATGGATTGAGGCTCAATTTGAGATAAGAAGCAGACATGCATCAAGTCTTGGTTGAGTTGATGTCTTGTCTGCACACCAGCTGTTATGTCTCCAATCACTTGAGATGTAGGGTGATCTTTAAGTGTGACAAGTTCAGGTGGTGGAGTTGGTTCAGCAACATCTTGGGGAAATAATTTCTCTTGTGGAATTGAGTTAGATGTTGGAGGAAGTTCAGCCACTTCCAAAGTTTCTTCTTCACTTTCTTCATCAACTTGTGAGGAGGAATGTGATGTAACCTTTTGAGTAAAGTTGAGATCATCCAATTTTTCACAAAGTTGGGGTACCTGCAAAGAGTTACTGGTAGAAGATTCCATCTCCTTGTAAAACATATTAGCTTCATCAAAAGTAATATGGACAGATTCTTCAATTTTCAAAGATGATTTATTGAAAATCCTATATGTCTTGCTGACTTGGGAATATCCTAGAAAAATTCTCATTGCAGCTTTGGCTTCAAATTTTCTAAGATAAGTTTAGTTGTAATTATGAATATAACAGATGCAATCAAAAATTCTAAAATAATCTATTTTAGGTTTCTTCTCTTTGAGTAGTTCATAAGGAGTCTTGCCCTTAAGATTATGTATCAAGCTTCTGTTCAGGATATAATTTGTTGTGCTTACAGCTTCTGCCCAATAGGATAGAGGCATGCGAGCATCTGCAAGTAATGCGCCTGCAACTTCAATGAGTGTTCTATTTTTCCTTTCTACTACCCCATTTTGTTGAAGAGTTATAGGAGCAGAGAAACAGTGCCTGATACCTTCTCTCTCACAGAATTCTTGCATGGGAAGAGATTCAAACTCAGTATCATGATCACTTTTGATCAAAACAACTGGAGTAGAATACTCAATCCTTATGCATTTCAGAAAGTCTGTAAGAACTTTAAAAAGTTATCAGACTTGTGTCTCAAGAAGAAAACCCAAGTAAATCTGGAGAAGTCATCTACAATCACTAAAGTATAGAACTTCCCTCCTAAGCTCTGTATAGCAATTGGTCCAAAAAGGTCCAAATGAAGCAAGTACAGGATCCTAGGTGAATCACTCTTATTTACTGATTTAAAACTATTTTTAGTTTGCTTGCCTAGCTAACAAGCCCTGCAAAGGCTTTCCTTCTTGTAGGGGCAAGATGGCAATCCTCTAACAAGGTTGTCTTTAGATAACCTAACAATGTTTCTAAGATTTACATGGCCTAGTCTTTTATGCCAAAAGGTATTGTTATTGCTAACTTGATTAAATAAACAAATTTCTGAACTAGCAGAATTAAAATTAACCAAATATATATTACCTTGTCTAAAACCAGATAAAACAATATTGCTATTTAAAGAGATATTACATTTGGATTCAGTGAATCATACCTGATAACCTGCATCACATAACTGACTTATGGATATCAGATTATGTTTCAGACCATTTACATAAGCTACTTTGCTGAATGTGACAACTCCAATAGTGAAATTTCCATAGCCTTCTGTCTGACCAAATCTTGAATCTCCAAAGATCACCTTTGGACCTAGCTTGAACTTGAAATTAGTTAGGTTGTCTCTATTCCCTATCATGTGCTTTGAGCACCCACTATCCAAATACCACTTATCATGTGTGGTAGGATAGGTCTTCACCTGCAAGAGAACATACTAAATATTCTGGACCCAGGTGACCTTGGGTCCTTGTCTCTTTTCATACTTGAAACTGGAAATAAAGGAACATACAGGTTGACATTTATAACCTAAGGGATGAAATTTTCTAGGTGGGATTATCCAGTTAGAAAAAGGGTTAACATGTTTAGTGTTTTTATTGAAGTTTCTGTTGTAGTTAGAGTTTTTATAAAACTGATCTTGGTTAGACTATTTATGTAGAGATCGTCGATCTGCGTTCGACGACCAGTGCTGATCTCGTCGATCTCGGTTCACAGAATAATAATTGCTACTATCTGTGTTCCACGATCGTCGATCTCTGATCGACGATGTTTGATGATATCGTCGATCTCCCTTTCTTGAGTAATTAAACCCAATCTCTGGGTTCAAAGATCGTCGGTCGGTGTTCGACGAAAAGTACTGCGATCATCGATCTTAGTTCGATGATTTCTGTTTAGACTTATTTTTCTGATCTTGATTCTTTTGCTTTTCTAGTTCAATTTGTTCTAATACTTTGTTCACTTTTTCAATATGTTCAGTGTTTTTCTTACCTTTTTCTGAAATGAAATTTACAGGTTTAGATAAGATATTTTTCTGAATTAGATGAGGTTCACTAGATAATGCACCTAATCCTAGTTTACTCTTGTTTAATCTAGCATTTAGGGTGCTAGTGATTTAAACCATTTGCAGGCTTTCCATTTAAAGTTTCTTCTAATTGTTTTGCTTTACTTAGTTAAGTTTTCAGAAATGTGATTTGTTCACTATACATATTCAATTCATTATTTAATTTGATATTTTTCTGATACTAAGTTATCATATTCAAGTTGTCTATCTCTGAGAAGTTTAATTTCCCTCTCAGATTTAAAATCATTTTTAAAGTCATCAGAGGTAAAATCAAAAGAATTAATTACCTGATCACAGTCTGAATATTCTTCAGATTCTTCTACTTCAAATACATGACCTGAAGCATTGGTAGCCATTAAGCATATTTCTTTGGCATTTGCTTCTTCATCATCTTCACTAGAGCTGGAGGAGGATGATTCTTCAGTTTCACTCCATGTTTCAGCAACGAAACCTTTCTCTTTCCTCTTGTGCTCATGAGAGGATGGTTTGTTGTGGTATTTCCTAGAGTCCTCCTTTCTTCTTTCTTTGTGTTTATTCTCTGGACATTCTGGTACGATGTGTCCAAGTTTCCTGCAGCCAAAACAAATAATCTTCTTAGTTGGAGTTTTGTCATACCTTGGTTTATCTTCATTTCTTGAAGACTTCCTTCTGAAATCTTTTCTTCTCATCTTGAAGAATCTCTTTGCAAAGAGACTCATCAGTTCTTCATTGGAAGGAGTTGCTTCTGATTCTTCAAAGGCTTTGAATGTTATCTTTTGATCCTTCCTTGGAGGAGTAGAAATCTTCTGTTCTTCTTCTTCTCTTGTCTTGAGGAGCTGCTCATAGCTCTTGAGCTTGCCCAACAGAGATTCAGTTGTGATTTCATTGATGCTTCTGCCTTCTTTGATAGGCCAGATTCTGGAATCCCATGACTTGGGAAAGCACATGAGTATCTTGTCATTTAGCTCAATCAGTGAGATGTCTTTGTCCAATGTTTTCAGCTCATTAACAATGATGTTGAGTCTATTATACATCTCAGCTACTGGTTCAGTTTCCACCTTTTTGAAGTTTTCATAAAGAGATATAAGATGGGCTCTTCTATCCTTTCTCTCATCTGCAGATCCATTTACCATCTGGTTTAAGGAATCCTAGATGGCCTTGGGTGAAGTGCATTCAACAACCTTCTGGAAGATTTCATCTGACATAGTTTGAGCCAGAATTTTCATGGCTCTGGCATCAGCAATCTTAGCCTTTTTCTGAGCATCATTGTAGTCTGGAGGAGGAACAACATTTAAGCTTATTGATGCTGTTGAGATAGTTATCACTGGAGCTGGTGGACCTGTCAAAATAGAGTTGAAGATATCCTCTTCACTAGAATTCATATACAATTTGATTCTTGCCTTCCAGAGAGCAAACTTATTCAGGTTGCATACTGGAGGTCTAATGCTTGCATAATCTTTATTTTGTGCCATGATTTATAAAAAAGAAAGAAAGAGAGAAAAGGATCTATCAAGGATCTTCAGGTTCAGGTGTTAGCCTGTACAACCAATAGAAACGACCCTCTGATACAAATTGAAAGAGAGGGGATAGATCAAATCTACTCTAGAGGGGGGGGGGGGTGGTGAATAGAGTATTAGAAACTTTTAATTAATTTTTATAGAGGAATTAAAATAGGTGTTACTTATAAGCATACGAGAATTAAAAACAAAAGCAAACACACCACACCAGGAATAAAGAAAGATGAGTAACCAGACGACACAAGAAACTTATAGTGGTTCCCCAAATCTAGGTACATCCACTCTTCTACCACCCTGGTAGGAATCCACTTAGGTTTTTGATCAAGTTCCCTATCACCATAAGATCTGCTTCAGGTAGATCTAGAAACCCTTCAGGCCTTTGGTCAGGTGTCTAAAAACCAATAGGTTTTTGATCAGGTGCCCTATCACCAAAGAGTTCACTTTTGAAGGGAGTAATAACCCTGTACAAGAGAGATTAAAGAAAATAAATGACAGTCTTCTCTTTCTCAAAGCAAATGAGAAGACTATGTGGATTTGATGATGCCAAAGCTCCCCCTGAGATATTGAGTAGATTCAGGAAGATGGAAGCTTTGTCCAGGGTGTAGGTCTTCAAAAGACTGGTGTTCTTGCTCTTCAGAATATGTAGAATGATGTTGATTTTCTGTCTCTGTAGATTCCTGAAGATAGAACTGAAGAAGAAGACTTAAGATGAAAATTTGTTGTTCTTCTTCTGTTTTCTGAGAGCAGAATGGAGAGTTCTGAGAGCTATTGTAGAAAAATGCTTGTATTCTCTGAGTATCTATTTCCGATTCTGCTTGTCTGTCTATTAACCAGTCTGAATATCTCTTTTTGAGATTCAAAAACATTCCTTAAATTACTGCAGAAAACGAGGAGAGAAACGACTATAAATTATGATAATTAATTTTCTCCCCAACTGTCTTGACAAATAAGTCAGAATAATAACTCTGTGAAATACCATAGTTAATGCTGTGAGAAAATGGCTATATGCCTTGAGAATGTCAGTATTAACTACCGGAGATTATTTGACATAAATAGAATCAATGAAGTAGGAAATAAATCTTCAAGACAGCT
The DNA here is from genome assembly GCA_039513925.1 of Platanthera zijinensis. NCBI lineage: Eukaryota > Viridiplantae > Streptophyta > Magnoliopsida > Asparagales > Orchidaceae > Platanthera > Platanthera zijinensis. The sequence continues at coordinate 38,734,925 of CM077093.1, forward strand.
GCTGAAAATAAAAAGAATCGGACACAGAGAATGATCGTCAATCTAGACTAGAAGATCGTCGAGCTGAGATCAACTATCTGCGATCTGAGACTTCTGAGAACAAAAGAGAAAACCTCGACCTGAGCTTGTAGATCGTCGAGCTCAGTTCAGAGACTAATCTATGAGATCGTCGATCGGAGAACGACGATCGTCGAGTTGAGTTCGACGAAAGTCGAACTGATATGAAATCCACATATTTCTTTTGAGTCTGAGATCTTTGAGAGAAATCCAAAGTTGGTCTTGAGAAGTCTGACCTATAGAGACTAACTTAGACCTAGACCTTGACCCTGGCTATACATATGGGTCCATCATCCTAAGAGTGGACCTAGCCCAAATCAAACAAGGGTTCCAACACATACTGTTGATCGGGAATGACAAACTGACCCTGCAAGTTGTTAAGAATAACCTAGGGGACTGCTTTTCGATGAAGTACTTAGGGGAAGCAACTTATATACTCGATATTAAGATCTATAGAGATAGATCGAAGAAGTTGCTGAGTTTGACCCAAAGTACGTGCATTGATAAGGTGTTGAAATGGTTCAACATGCTTGAGTCCAAGAAAGGATTCTTGCACATGTCTCATTGTATGGGTCTCTCTAAGGACCAATGTCCTAAGTCTTATGAAGATAAGGACTGCATGAAGTTGGTTCCATATGCTTCGGCAATTGGGTCAATCATGTATGCAATGATATATACTAGACCCGATGTCTCTTAAACTTTGAGCATGACTAGCAGGTATCAGTCTTATCTTGGTGAAGGTCACTAGATAGCTGTCAAAAATATCCTCAAGTACTTGAGAAGGACTAAGGATGCATTCTTGGTATTCGGTGGAGAGAAAGAGCTCGTTGTAAGTGGTTACACGGATGCTAGCTTCCAAACTGATAGAGACGATTCAAAGTCTCAGTCAGGTTTTGTGTTTTACCTGAATGGAGGTTCTGTTAGCTGGAAGAGTTCCAAACAGGATACAGTTGCCGATTCTACAACTGAGGCCAAGTATATCGCCGCTGCAAATACAGCGAAGGAGGCTATATGGATTAGAAAATTCATCGGCGAGTTAGATGTAACTCCTAGCATTATTCGTCCCGTAGTTCTCTACTGTGACAACAACCGTGCAATTGCACTTGCTTCGGAACCTAGATCTCATCAACGCTCCAAGCACATACTCCGGCGGTTCCATCTAATTCGAGAGATTGTCGATCGAGGAGATGCGAGCATATGCAGAGTGCAGACTGAAGAAAACATTGTGGATCCACTAACAAAGCCTCCCGCACAGAGAAAGCATGATGGTCATGTTAGATCAATGGGTATACGATACCTGAATGATCAAATCTAGATTGAGTCTTGTGGATTGTGTGTTTGTTGGCTGTAATTTTTCATTTGATGAATAAAAGTACTATATGAATTTCTTTTATATATTTTGGTAAGTTCTTTTATTGTGTTATTATTTCTATTGTGATAGAATAGTTAACTAAGATGAATGCCCTTATAATATTTGCTTCCATAGGTCAAGTAGTGTCTTGATGTGAGAACTTATGATCCTAGAAGCTTCATTCTTAAAGGTCCCTGGTTATTGTATCATCTTAGAAGTTAAGGGCGATGATTATACCCTTAAGACTAGCATGTGCGTTGACTGATGACCCGTCCTCACATGTCATGATATTGTGATATCAAGTCATCACATGGGTACTTGTTATGAATAAGTTGTACTGGACAGACCCACTGTGAGAATAATTTGTGGATTGTTATATGAACGTGTCACAAGTATGGCTCAAGTGGCAATGGTGTTTGTGGTCCTTTGACCTGAAGTCACATCTTTCATCGAGTGAGGAAGAGCGAGTTTTGATGCCATCAAAAGTCCAGTCTTTTGAAAGTTTGATAATAAAGGTGGTTATTGGGTACGTTACAAATCATTTAATTAGGTGTTTGTGTGTGAGTAGAGATGGGATTTGTCCTCTTATATGACAGGAGTTTCATCCATGTGCCCCTTGATGGAATGAGACTGAGAAAATGCATGGTTATGCTTGGTTAAGTCAATATATAATATTGGGCTCACCAATTTCTGAAAGTCCATTCTAGATCAGAAAACTGGGATTGAACAATTATGAGGGTGACACGGTCTATACCTCTAATTCTATCCGGATGTAAGGGACGAAGGGACATAACAACACTATAACATTGGTCACAATGGCTTATGAGTTTATAAACTCTTACTGTTTGGGGAGCAATGATGTATTGTTAGATGCCGCTCATTGTTTGTGAAACTTTTGTTTGATACTTTCTAGATCAAGTGAGAGACTGTTGGTGCTACCATAGTGATCTAGAAGTGATCAAACATGTAACCTCACTGACAACTCAATATGAGGGTCGCACATAAGATTATGGATAAATTGGGAGTTTGGATCTGTATGGTATAGCTCATATGATGAGCAAATGAGACTGGAATATTCTAATAACAAAAGTGTTGAGTGCGTTGAGACCAGTCAACGCTTTCATCGGGTTAAGTGTTAACTCGTCAAATGATGACATTAAGTGTGTTGAGTTGATTCACCGATTCGTCGAGTATCAAGTGTTGATTCGTCAACTGTCGCACTTAAGCGTTGATTGCGTTGAGTCCACTCAGCGATTTGTCGAGTAAAGGAGTTTACTTGACAAGTATGGGTCTTAGACGTTGAGTGCACTCAACACCTTCGTCGAGTAAAGGGTTTACTCGGCGAATCTGGCACTTAGGCATTTGGTGTATTGTATTCACTCAACGCCATTCGACAAATCTGGCCTTTGGCGCAGAAGTTGTGCGCCGTTCGACGAATGTCGTTCGACGAATACAGTTCGACGAATGCAGTTCGACGAATGCAATTCGACGAATATCATTCGACGAATGTTGTTCGACGGATACAATTCGACGAATGTCGTTCGATGAATCTTGCCTTTGGCACAGAAAGCATTGAGAGCTTTGAGTTTTTCGTATATGCTATAAGATACTCAACGATTCGTCGAGTATAAATTGATACTCGACGATTCCTCGTATATCCTGTAGATATTCGACGACTCGTCCAGACAAACTGTTGTCTGGTCGAAGGTCTATTTTGTCTAAGTCCTGGGTTTGCGAATAGCGACGGTAAGTTGTTCTACGTATCTCCTGGAGTATAAATAGGATGTTTTTGGGTTTACTGTTGATGTTTTTTTCGCTTTTTGTCTAAAGCACACGGGTCGTACTATGTGATAAGACTGATAACCCTAAAAGCCGACGGAAGGTTCCGCCGATCCCGTCGCCGACCCCAATCCCGATCCCGGCGAGTGTCGTCGCCGCCTCTCCTTCAACAGACCTAACAGTCTGTGGAGACACTGCGTGTCCTCTCCCGACCTAGAACTTGTGCGACAAGTTGCTACGGGTTCTCCCGATCGTGTGAACTACTGTAGAGGCACTGATATACTTTCTGCGCTCAAGACTTAAACCTTTAAGTTACCAGCTGATTTTTCCTAGAGCATCTAGGTTGAGTATTGACTCAATCCCTCAAAGGTAATTTTTTTACAACATGCTTTACTTCTTGATTCATGAATATTTCTTGATCCGAACTCATTTGGGTTTTTCATGTTCTTATTTCTCCTGCGTGCACAAGTGTTGTGTCATCCCCAAAACCCAATAAAAACGACACCTGTGGGGGGAGAACCCTCCGCCAGCGCACCCACATTAACAAATCCACCAGGGTCAAAATATTTATAGCCAACTATGGCCGAACCAAAATACCTTTAATATATACAAAACCATGACCTAAACCACAAGACATCTCCAACGGAGGGAGAACACCCCAAATCACACTAAGGCTGATGAGTACAATTATGATAGGCTTTTTACTATCATAATTGTAGTCATGCCCACTATTTTCTACCTCCCTAGGTAGTAATTTCGCGAGAATAGTTAAGAATTCGCTTTATCATGAATAGAAGAGCACAGTTAGGAGTTTCTATTATTTTATGTATTAAGCTATTTACTTATTCCTTCATTTCCCTAATGCACGTATTGTTAACCAGTGGAACTAAAAGTCTTGGAGCAAACAGAAGAGTTCACGGATTCAACATGGCTGATGACAGGGCAAGAATTGGGCGAACATGGGTAGGCGCACGCCCGTGTCTCTATCGGTGTCCTATTCGGGACGGACTAGAAGAATTGGAAGAAAAAGACAGAGAACCACACGGGTGGGAACACGCCCGTGTGCCCACCCGTGCCCTTTTCGGGATGAATTCAACATTTGCTGCCAACCAACCCGTGTGTGAAGAACACGATGATCAACACGACCGTGTCAGTACCCGTGTCAGATGACACGACCCACGACCAGACACGCTTATTCGTGTGGAACCGCCTATGAACTGTCAACACGGCCTATGACACAGCCGTGTTGGAACCCGTGTCCGACCCTGTTTGCAAGGAGACTATAAAAACCTGTCTAAAAATTATAATCAGGAATCTTGGATCATTTCATTTAGATAACTTCTGGAGGATGAAAGTGGAGCACCCAAGAGAAGAAGGAATTGAAGGAGATTTTTGTATGCTTTTAATCTTTCATGTATCTCTTTTAATCTTTTCTTTCTCTTGGTGATCTAACTTTATTTATCTTTTATTTCGCATGAAACTTTTTATTTGAATAATTCGGTAATCATGTATGTTAATTTTTATGTCAAATTTGTTGTATTTTATTCGTATGTAGGCTTTCAAACAAAGAGATTTATCCTAGTTATGAATTTAGTTTTTGTTTTATAGGAATTCCAACTTTTTAGATTGAGAAATTGGAAGGTTGTGATGTTGTTTAAATGTTCATATTTAGGTGTTATTTCTCTTTGTATTTCAAATTTCATGATCGAGAGATATGTCGTTTGGATAATTGGAATACGGATAAATGGATTCATGGTATTTTAGAGATAGGATTTCATGAATTTATGTAGTCGATAGGGTACTTTATTTTAATGCGAATTTGAGTGTTGTAAATTGTTCGAGAGAAAATTTACTCAACTTAGGTTTAGATTTTGAATTGCTCGAGAGAGAATTTGATAATTGTTTAATCCTTACAATACAACGAATTTGATAGTCTTGTCATTTCATGATTACATAGAATTGAATTGATGAGCAATTATTTTCATGTGAATGCTTTTAGACTTTCGGCTTTTTATTATCTTTAATTCTCCAATGTTTCTTTATCGAAGTCGTCATAGTTAAGTTAATCTAGGTCAAAAATCAATTTTAATTATATGTATGATAATAGAGTGAGGGTGAGTACGAGTATTTGAAAAGACCATGTGGAATACGACACGAGATGTAGATTTTTCCTATACTATAATTGATAGGTGCACTTGCCTGAAAGTTAAATCAATCTAGCTTATGCCAATCTACATAGTTTATATTAGAGTGTAGAAAGAATCCGCATCAAGTTATACTTTGAAATCATCAAAGGCCTAAATCACCCATAACAAATACCCAAAAATATACCATAAGGCCCAAACTCGACGAATCAGACACAAAACGACAAAAATATTCTAAGTCCTGGCGAAATTTGGCGAGTATTCCCAACGAACTACATGGATACTCGATGAATTACATTGATACTCGGCAAAATGTATTGATACTCAACGAATCAACCAACGATACTCGACGATTCTCATTGATACACGCCAAAATTCCCTTGGCTTCGCCGACCACTCGATGCTTACTGAGCCTAGACTATACTCGACGATCCTCATTGATACACGCCAAATTTTCTTTAGGCTAATCCACGATATTCGACGGCTTCTGACTTAGCGAAATTCTAACCTCAATCGCCGAAATGACTAACTGATACTCGCCGAATTGACTAACGGATACTCGACGAAATGACTAACTGATACTGATTGCGCAAAACTATATCCGCAAACGATAACGACAAGTGTACCGTATCGAGAGTAGAATGAGTTTAAAAAAAACACGGCTGTATTAGACTCGGGGTGGTTGAGTAACTCTACTTAGAAATTTGGGTTGGGGGTTGCGAATAGTAAAAACTAGAAATATTAACGGACTTAATTCGATAGTTTAAGAGCTAGTACTAAATCTTTGAATCACCTTGGAAGTAGAAAATAACGGAATGAAAATGGAAATGCAGTTTTCTTGTTGAAGAGACATTGATCGTTGAGGTTCCCGAAGCATGAACCTCTCTTTCGAGAATTAGGTTCAACTAAACTTAGGTGTATCGACCGAACTCTAGTTCTCAAATCGCATCGCCTAAGACTTTCTTTAGGCAGTGAACCTCGCTATTGGATTTTACTCCAATCCGGAAGAGTTACGTTGTCCTCTCTCGAGGGTTGCGTTCTACTCTTTTTACCTATGAGCGATCGATTCGTCTTACGAGCCTCTCGACTAACTAAAGAACGAAAACAATATGAAAACTATATATCGACGATATAGCTTCATAACAATTTTGATTAACGGTAAATCGTAGGCGTTCAACCTTTAGGGAAAAGCAAACTAAAATCATAAAAATATTATCTCATCATCGGATCATCTCGATCGAGCACTATAGAAATTAGCCGCTCATGGAGATGGAGGAATCGTTCACATGAAAACACGACATGGTAGAAAAGAAAATGATAAGAGCTAAAATTTGTATGATTACGGGAGACAAAACTTGGAATAGGAATAACAAAATTTTATTGCTAACATAGCGAGAGGTTAAAATAAAAAAATTGCAAGCATGTTGCGAGGTCACGAGCTAGCAAAAAATTCTAAGTTGATCTAAGTTGAAAGAAAACGACGTACAATATAAAAAAAAAAAGACAATTAAAACGACCAACGAAGTAGACAACTTGTCGGAATAAAATTATTCAATCGAATGAATTTCTCGCTAATCAAATCTCATCTCGAATTGAATTTCTCTGATTGTATTTTCTTTCTCCAATGGAAGCCCCTCCTTAAATAGCTTTCAAGTGCTGGATTGGCGCTACTGTTTGGCGGGCCATACTAATAATTTTGGAGTTTATTGTTGGCGGGATCTGTGGAGAAATGGCAGCAGCGGCTCGCGATACTCCGGGCGAAACGGCAGGTTTGTTTGGCGTGGATGCGTGAAGTGGAGAGAGAGACGGGTTTAGTGGCTGACGTGGCTGTAGCTTCGGGCGGCTTCAGGGTGGTGGACGGGAGTTCGGTATAGTAGAGCTGTTGGTGGCCGTGCTGCATGGAGGAGTTGAAGTTGGAGCTCGGGCTTGCCGGAGTTGTATGGGGTGGCGGCCGAGCTTGCTTCTGCATGCTGGATGGTGGCCGGCAGAGTGAGGTTGGAGGAGCTCTAGGTGGTTGTCGGAGCTTGGCCGAGCATGGAGTAGCTTGCATGTGTGGCCGGGGTTTGAGGTGGCGCTGCACTTGGAGGATGTGGAGCTGCTACCCGAGTATGGAGGAGGAGCTGGTGGCCGGAGCTATTGTTGGCGTGGAGGAGGTGGTGCTGGAGCTTATATATATCTTTATATATATATATATCTACTATTATACAAAAACTATTCTTTGGTGAAACATTGACTGATGTCTCTATATTGCCCTTATAGTTGTATTCATATTTACACAATTATACCAAACTTTATATTAGTATATTATAAAGACAATATCCTTTTAGGTAATTACACAACTTTACAATATTAAAATACCAAAAATAAAAACACTAGATTCCCTAAACCTATTGTATCTAGCTAGGAATGACAAGAAAAAAATTATTACTTTAACGTTAAAATATAATTTTTTTTACAAAATAAAAATTGTATTCTTGATTTATATTTTTTACGGTCATTTTGAGTACTCATATGTATATGTTGCGGGTCGGGCGGAGCCCGGCAGGAGCGGGCGGAGCCCGTCGGGAGCGGGCAAAGCCCGCCGTCGTTGGTCGGGTACTGTCGCGCGAGGCCATAGGGGCGGGTACTGTCCACGATAAATGTTGCCGCCCACGACAAATGTCGCCGCCCACGACAAATATCGCCGCCCACGACAAATGTCGTCCCCACGACAAATGTTTCACCACCGGCAAATGTCGCATCTCGGCGGATGTCGCACCCCGTCGAATGTCGCACCCCGCCGATTGTTGCACCCCCGCCGAATGCCCCAGGGCCGAAAGCCCGTGCCTGTCACTTATATATATATATATATATATATATATATATATATGAAAGATGGTTGATCCGCATCATTGTGCGGAACTCAGCGGGATATTGCATGTAAATTCCTTTAGGTCTGTCGTAATCCTACAAAATAGAAAATATAAGATGCAGAGCATGAAATATTTTTTTTACGAAATATTATAAAAAACAATGAACAAATATGAAAATTTATTTAAATATCTAATAGGATAATACCCCTAAATGATGACTAAATTATTAGTCATCAGATACTCGCCGAATTGATTAACCGATACTCAACGAAATGACTAACTGATACTCGCCGAATTAACTAACTGATACTCGACGAAATCCACTCACTAAACCCGACGAATTTCACTTCTCGATACACGACGAATTCTCCTTAAGACCCCTAAACTTACTCACCAGGTCTTGGCCGAAAACTCACACTACCCTAGGAGTCCATTCATAGTTAATTTGCACTAATCCTACTCTCTAAGGGAGGAGGAAAGTAAGAGAGAAAATAAACTAGAAATGAACATGCAAGGGGGAAAAATCCACTTGCTTTGAAACTCCGAAAAACGCCGCCCGCTCGCACCGCGACAAGAATCGGCCGCCAAATGACCTTAGCAACGTTTCCTAAAACTTTTGGGGGAAGAAGGATGTCAAAATCACTAACCCTAACGCCTAAAAATCGAGGAATCTGGAAAAGTTTCCCACGATCGGGTAGATCTCGGCGAGAGCTTTCCAAATCTCCTTTCTATCGAGGAATCCAACCACCAAATCGCTAGAAATCACCGGCCGAAAGCACACAGACGTTGTTGAAATTTGTGAAGTGGAAGTGGGTGATCGGGCAGTCCGGGCGGCCTGGGCGGACTGACCGCGCGGACTGATGAAGCAGTCTGGCGGTTCTGTGTTTGCGTCCTATGGAGTTATGGTGGCTGCTGTGCGGGTCTAAATCCGCGGACTGCGCGGACTGATTGTGAGTCCGGCAGTTGGTTGCTGTCGGCGGTTTGCAGGTTAGAGTCCGCGGATTGCGCGGACTGTGGTTTTGGAGTCCGCTAGATCGGCAATGGTCCTTGTCGTTGATCTCTGGAGTTGCGATGGTGAGCCGCATTCTTGGTGGCGGACTGCTCTTGGAGCTGGCGACCTGACTTGGTGTCCGCCGAGCTCGCGTCATATGTTTGGCGGGTTGCTGGACTTGGTCACTCACAGTGATAAGTCCAGGGTGTCTGATTTGTCCGCTGTTGACCGGGCGGAATGCATGTTGGTCGTGGATATGTTGCGGATTGATGCGGTGTTCGCATAGTCCACAATGTCCGTTGTGACCGGGAGGTCTGCCTGTTGGTCGTGGGCATGCTGCGGGTTGATGCTGTATTCGCAGAGTCCGCTAAGTTCGATGTGGTCGGGCGGTCTGCCTGTTGGTCGTGGACTTGTGCTTGCGGACTGGTACAGTGTCCGTTACTCTGTGCGGAATGGCTTCTCGCCTTGGTGCTTGGCGGTTTTGGCTGGTGCCCGGCTTGTCCTTGCAGACTGGGCAGACTACCTTGTGCGGACTGGCATCTGGCTAGCAGGTCTGCTATGGCGGCGGTCTTGCGCTTGATGGTTGGCGGAGTGTTCGCAAGTCCGAAATTATTGATTCGGTCAATGCAGACTCGGCGGACTGGCTGTGATAACTGCGATCAAGGGGCGGTTAGCCTAACTCATAGGGAGGTGACCACACTCCTCACCCCGCCTATAAATAGGACCCCCCGACACTTCATTTGTAACTGAGTGAACAGTAAGTTGGACTCGGATTAATTGCTGCAGACTCGATTTGCCTATCCGCGTGGTTTGAGCAGGCTTAACTGATTGCTATTTGCAGGTGGCGCAGCTAACACTGAGGAGCCAGGAGTTTGGTTTTGACTTCGGTCAGGCTCAGTGAAGTTTGTGGATTGCAATCGACGGCTTACCTGTTTTCTCTCTACTTCATTTTTCCAAGTTCAATAACCTGTCCGCCGGACTCGGCGGTTAGGCGGTCTGTTCTCCAGTTCGGCAGCAGGCAGTAGTTTAGCGAATAACGGTGCGTCCGCGCGACCTCGTGGTCTCGGCGAACTCCGTTGTTCAGTTCAGCTTCAGTAGCAGTTCGGGCGGTCTCTGCGACTTCTGGTGACAGGCGGTCTCCATCTTTTATTCGCCCGAATTGATACTTGTATTTTCTCTATTTTTCATTGTACTGGAGAAATCATGTCTCGCCACATATACCTCGCCCTGTAAAGAAGATTGATAGTTATATGATCTACTCTTCTCTGCCTTTGTATCTGGTTGATTGAGTTTTCTTCCTGGTTTTCTGTTTGGTCAAGTTATGACCTGGATAGTTCTGAAGATATTAAATTGGTGTTTAGACTATCTTGCTGAGCTTCTTGAGAAAATTTAACATGGTATCAGAGCGAGGTTCAGTTGCTTGAGCAGTGATCAACGTCTGATTGTGCTCTGTGCTTCTGGGAACTTAATCAGAATTACTACAATGGACGGAGGTTATGCTAGGGGTCTGAGAATTGAGCTTTTGACGCCGACTAACTTCAAGAAGTGGAAGTCGTGCATGACAAGTTATCTTCTGGGCGAGAAGCTGTGGGAGGTCGTCGGTGGTGATGACCAGGTGGAAATTACAACTGAGTTTGGAACTGCAGAGCAGTGAGAGTTTGGAGAAAGACAAATACAAAGGCAGAGTTTATTCTCAAACGGGCTGTCTCACCAGAGTTGTTTGATCACATCATTGGATGTGAATCTGCTGCTGAAATTTGGACTTCCCATGATGGGTTGTTCAACAGGAAGAATGTAGCTAGGCTACAGTTCCTGGAGAATGAGTTAGCTAAAACAACTCAAGGAGACCTCTCCATCTCAAAGTACTTCTTGAAAATGAAGAGCTTGTGTACTGAGCTGTCAACACTTGATCCTGATGAGCCTATCTCTGAGGCTAAGCTGAAAAGGCACATAATCCGCGGCTTACGGAAGGAGTATGTGGCCTTTGTGACTTTAGTTCAAGGCTGGGCAACTCAGTCATCTTTACTGGAACTTGAGAACCTGCTTGCTTCACAGGAAAGTTTGGCTAGGCAAATGGCTGGAGTTACTATTTCTGATGGTGGCAGTGAAGCTCTGTTTACTGGGAAGAAGAAGAAGAGATGGGAAGGGAAGAAGAAGAAGACCACGGTTGAAGACGTGCCTTCAACTTCTTATCAGCCAGAGAGGAGCGTTGCTCCTAAGAAGGATTGGAAGAAGAACTTGAAGTGCTACATGTATCATCAGCCAGGTCACTTCAAGAGAGATTGCAAGATGAAGATGCAGCCTGGGCATGTTGCAGGCAAGGAGGAAGCTGGTTCTAATGTTGAGGAAGCTTGATGGGGAGGAGCTTTTATGAAGGGCACTTGTGTTCGTTCTTTGTCTGCCATTGACTTTCAAGATGATTGGATCGTGGACTCCGGGTGTGGTCATCACCTCACCGAAGACAAATCTAAGTTTTCCTCGCTGCAAACTTACTCAGGTAACGAAGCTATCATTACTACTGATAATACTGTTCATACTGTATAGAAGGAGGGCGTAGTGTCTGTGGGTAATGATCAGGGTCCACTCACATTAAGGAGTGTTTATCACATACCGGGCCTGAAGAAGAATATCTTCTCGGTAACCAACGCAGTAGATGCAGGATATCAGGTTCTGTTTGATAAAACAAAAGTGAAGTTTCTCCGCAACGTATCAGTGGTTAAAGTTGATGTTGCTCACGTTGGAAGGAGAGTAAATGACTTGTTTGTTCTTGCAACAAGCTCCTATGTTGATCGGATGAGGGCAAACGATAGCGCTGCTATATGACATGAGAGATTGGGGCATGTAGGGATGGATAAGCTGAAAGTTATGGCAAGCAGAAGCCTTGTGAAAGGCTTGCCTAAGCTATCATCCTTCGGTGAGTGCCATGTCTACGCAGGGTGTCAGTATGAAAAGGCTCATCGCCTTCCGTTTGATAAGTCGCAGACAAGAAGTAAAGCACCTTTGGAGGTTATCCATGGCGATCTGATGGGGCCAACAGTCACTGCTAGTCTTGGTTGCAGCAAGTACATGCTCGTGTTGATTGATGACTACTCAAGGTATACTTGGGTATATTTTTTGAAGGAGAAGTCAGAAGCTTTCAAATTATTTTTTGAGTTCAAGGAGCTGGTTGAGGGCCAGCTTAACCTGCGGATCAAGAAGTTTAGAACTGACAACAGCGGAGAATTTATCTCCTCCGAGTTTTCTGATTGCAGAGATTGTGACTGATGGTGATTGTTATATCAATCCCTCAGTAGACATTTTGGATTTGTTACATTCTTTCAATACAATTAATCAAAATTCTTTTCTTCCAACTGTTAGGCCATCTTTGGCAATAGTATGCTATACTCCTGCTGTAAGCCCTGAAGTTGTTAGTCAACTAAAGGCAAGTTTTGCTATCAACATGGTTGTGGAACCTTTTGGCCCAACCTATGTAATGGATAATAGTCTTATACCTAGTCTAGATGATTTAATTGCATAAGATATTGCGCTAGACATTGTACAGATGCAAAATGATCCAGAACTGAATGAATTTCTTTTGATTAATAAAGACATAGAAGATTCTCAGATAATCACAGAGATTGTTGCTTTTCCAGCTCCTCCTCAGGCTGATAAACAGATTTCAAAGGAAACAATAAAAGAAATAGATGATTTGTATGATAATCCTCCTAGATCATCTGAGGATGATGAGGATTCAGAGGATGATTCTGACTCTGACAATTCAAAAAGATCTAAATCAAAGAAGAGAAAGGCTCCAGGAAAGGCTCTTCTCAAGCCCAATCCAGACAATGATGTTCCATACTATATCTTGCACAATATTCCTCTTACTCCAACAACTCCTCATTGGATGAAGCTGTCAAGGAACCAGACAAAAGCATAGAAGAAGAAAAGGTCTAGATCTTCTCCAATGAAGAGATTCAGGAAAGATCCACCTCCTCCTCCTGCTGCTGCAGGAGCTTCAGGCAATCTTGCAAGGCCTGCTTCTAGTGCTTCTCAACCTCCTAAGCCAGCTCCTTCTCACTCAAGACAGTCTTTCAGGCCAGCTCAAAGACACTCTTCCATTCCTGCCAGAAAATACATTGAATGCAGACCCCCAAGTTTTTATCATGCTGAACAATTCGAAAAGAATTATCCTTCAACAAATTTTCAGCAACAGTCTGTTATTTTTAGGAAGCCACAAAGGACTGCTCAGGATGTTTCAACAGATACAAAGAGACCTTCATCTCCAGGATATGAACCAGAGCTTGATCAAAATTTCAGGATGGCTAGATTCCATGAGCTGATAGGCTTATCCTAGACAAAAAAAGCAAAGATAGAAGGAACTGATCCATCACAGTTTACTACTATGTCTACTTACAGACAAAAAGAGCTTGAAAATTTTGAGGCAGACAAAGAATTATTTGATCCTAATGCTTATATGCAGGTTCACCCAGAAGCTGTTGTGCCTAGAGCTTCTACTATAACACTTCTGGGAGCTCAAGACCTGAAGACGTCTAAGCAAGAAGCAGAAGATCCTCTTAGAACAATTATGTTCACTAAATCTTCTTCTGCCCCTCCTCCAGACAGGCTCTAAAACAATTTTATTCTCCGTGAATATTCTTCTTATCTGCTGAATTATTTTTCATTCTGTCAGATATTCTCTTTCATGTTGTATGTTTATATTTTCTTTTCTTATGCTTTGTACATAGTGACCTCACCCAAATAGGGGGAGATTGTTGGATCCCTAGTTGAATTTGGGCTAGGTTCACTAATTTAGGCTTAGTCTAACCCACCTTGTATAGCCAGGGTCAAGTCTAGTAGTCCTAGAGTTTAGGCTAAGTCATTAAATTCAACCTTCTTGAACCAACCAGCAGAGGACCTCAGAAGACTCAGACTTAGAAGATTTCAGAGAACAGATTGTTCAGTTCGAAGTTCTTCGAACTCAGCTCGACGATCGTCGATCTCAGATCGAAGAAATCAGAGTTATTTCTCTGAGCTGAGCTCGACGATATTCGAGCTCAGGTCGACGATTAATTTTCTTCAGACAGATTCTCAGCTCGGCGAACTTAGAGTGCAGTTATGGCAAGTCATTCTCAGTACGCAGTTCGCAGAGATCAGGTCTACGAACTGGAATTCTCTGGTCGACGATCTTGGATCTCAGGTCGATGAATTCTATTTAGAGGTTGATGAAATCTGTTCAGCTCCAGAATGAGAAATTTTCTTTCTTCTGTTCCTTTATTTCTATATTAACTAGCAGTATTATTCCTGAATAATTAATGCTTATATTCCTCTTAATATAGCTGTTATTGGCAGCATTAATTATGGTATTCATCAGGATATTTACTTGCTTATTTTATTAAGGGACAGTTGGGAAAACTCATTTAAGATATATTCCAGCCGTTTGTATTCTCCAGATCAGTCAGCAATTAATGGCAGGATTCAAAATTCAAAGGAGAAGTTATTGACTGAGAATATAAAAGAGATTTTCTCTTTTTCAGACGAAGAGGATTACACTTTTGAAGAAACTACCAGAACTCACAGAGAAAAACATACATCACAAGAATATACAGAGATAGACTAATCCTTCAGAACTCTCTCTCTCTCTCAGTGCAGAAAATTCTCTGTGTTTCATCTTATCAAGTCTGAAGACTGAAGAAGAACAATCATCACAATCAAGAGTCTTCTTCAATCTACTTCATCTAGGAACATTCAGGACAACTAACATCTATTCAGTTAGAAAAGTTCCAGGACAGTTTTCAGACAAGGCTGAAGACCTACACCCTGAAGCAAAGCTCCAGTTCTTCCTGAACCATCAACATCTCAGGGGGAGCTTTGTCAACATCAAAGATCCACTAGTCTTCTCTGTTGATTAAAGAAAGAGAAGACACCATCACCTCCTCTAACCTCCTGTAAAAGGGTTTTAACTCCCTTCAAAATTTAACCACTTGGTTGTCAAGTCTCCTGATCAAAAGACTTGGGTTAGTTTTTGGGCACCTGATCAAAAGCCTAAAGGGTTGTGATATCTCCCTACAAATAGATATTGTGGTGGCAGACACCTGATCAAAACCTGCTAGTAGATTCCTACCAGGGTGGTAGAAGAATGGATGTACCCAGTTGGGGAACCACTATAAAAATTCTTGTGTTGTCTGGTTATGCTCATTTTTTGTTTGTTCTTGCTGTGGCTGTGATAAATAGAATAACTTATCCTGTTTTTCTTTTCTTTACATATTATTGGTATCATCTACTTTCACTCTGATATAAAGTTTAAAAAAGCCAAAAATTTTAATACTCTATTCACCCCCCTCCCTATAGAGTAAGTCTGATCTAACCCCTCCTTTCACTATCAACAATACAAAAAATTACAGCAACATTTTGTATGTTGACATATGAAACAGCTACAGATTATTGTGATGAATACATTCGAATAGAGGATTCAACTGTGATTCAATGCTTGCAAAGATTTTGCAGGGCGATTGTACAATTGTACATAGATGAATATTTGAAATATCCCAATGCAAATGATGTTACAAGATTACTACAGAAAAGTAAAAAAACGAGAGTTTCCAGGGATGCTAGGATGCTTAAATTATATGCATTGGCAATGGAAGAACTGCCCTACAGCATGAGCATGCCAATATTTAGGACGTCATGGTGGACCAACAATCATTCTCGAGCCAGTAGCATCATATGACTTGTGGATATGACATGCATATTTTGGCTTACCGGGCTCTAACAATGATATCAATGTTCTGTTGTTATCCAATTTATTTTTCAACTTAGTACAAGTTATTACGCCTCCTACCAATTATACAATCTTGAAAAAACAGTATGATGTTGGTTATTACTTAGCCAACAGTATCTATCTGAAATAGTCAACACTAGTTCAAACTATTTCTCATACACAAGATAAAAAAAACAACACTTAGCAATGATGCAAAAAGCGTGCCAAAAAGATGTAGAACAAGCATTTGGAGTTCTTCAATCACAATTTGCCATTATTAAGGGGCCTTGTCATTTTTGTGATAAACATGTGTTACATGATATCATGACTGCTTGCATTATAATGCATAATATGATTATCGAAGACGAGCGAGATGAAACTGGACATATCAATATTTCTACGCCACCACCAACTCATAATGTTGAAGAGATGGACACAAGTGAAGCAGAACGATTTCGTCAGTTCTTAAATTGGCATAAAAAGATCAAAGATAGAGATGCACA
The DNA here is from genome assembly GCA_039513925.1 of Platanthera zijinensis. Lineage (NCBI taxonomy): Eukaryota > Viridiplantae > Streptophyta > Magnoliopsida > Asparagales > Orchidaceae > Platanthera > Platanthera zijinensis. Next base: position 38,751,338 of record CM077093.1, read on the forward strand.
TTTTGTACTCCGAGATGCACTGATTGAACATTTGTGGGCACGACATGGTAATGAAAGAATGTAATTTAAAAAATTGTATGCATTTTAATTTGAATGTATTTTGATTTATGTGCATGTTTATTTAGTAAAATATTTTCTCTTCATCTTTGTATGAACAATATTAGTTGAAAATTATTCGTATTAATCTCGTTTTGTAGGTCTTGAAAAAAACAAATTTATTGATATTTTATATGTCATATTTTTAAAAAAATATTGATGCTTACGAGCAAAATATTGAAAATACCTAGTTTTATAAATATCAAATTAAAGCAATTAAAAAAATACAAAAAAACAAAAACCAACCCCCTCTATTACATAGCCTCTAAATTTAGAGGGGGAGGGAGACGATCTGTAAAACTAAAAATTAGTGTCTACATAGCCCCATCCCATCAACCATCAATCAATCCATCCCCTAAAAAGATGGCTGGCCTTTCTTGTCCCGTCAAATCCAACCACTACCCCTCCCTGCCATTGCTCCGGCCTTCCATATTAAATGATAGTATTGAATATTTATGACTGTCCAATGGGGGCAGAATCTTTGATGAATGCTCTATTTGTTTGGGCGTTTCGCTGCTCCGTTTTGGGCAAACGCCGCCAGAAAGAGGGTAAACAAATGAACATCCGACAGCGTTTGCTCCGTTTCCACCTGCCCGCTTTGAGAAACGCCCCAAAAAGCTCCATCTGGAGCAGCCACCTCCCCCCTCCAATTCGAACACTTCGTTTCCACCCGCCGGGTCGACACGCCACCGCTGAACCAAATGGAGCAGAAATCTTGTTGACCTGGGCGTTAGGCCTAGGATGCTGCTGCTTTGAAAAGTGAAAACAAAAATTATAAAACAGATAAAAAAATTATATATATATATTTAGGCTCTGTTTGCCACGTTAGTTAAGAAATAAAAGCATGGATTAAATCGTCATTCGTTAAGATCACATAACATACATCATCCGTTTGAACATAAAAACGGATGAAATTCCTTGGATGGCCATCAAAAATGACAATTTAACCTCGTGTTCATGACCGTCACGACCGTGCCAAACAGAGCCTTAATAGCTGCTCCTGCTTTTTATTCACACTGCCACATTAAACGGATGCTGCTGCTTTTATTCATAGAAATTTTTACAATTAAAAAAAATGATCATATGCGATTCATGAGCTTAAGCTTATGAAAGAGATTAAAAATTTATGAAAAAGTAAACTTATCTGAATGATGTAGAGGTGAACCAACTAATTGAAAATTTTGGTACTCATTTGTGAAGTTGAATTTTGTTTAGTTTTTTTACAACTTGGGATGATCTGCTATTTGGAACTTGACCATAACTGCCAGATAAATAAATATTGTGTTGACACAATGACAACCGCGAAATAAAAAATGAACACTTATTTATAGAAAATTGTCAATAATGACAAACATAAATTGCATTGCCATAACAACAAATAAAAATTGTAATCAACTTTAATTACTTTTTGTTGGTAATAAGTAAAACTAAAATATAAGTATATATATAGATCCATCGTTGAAATTTAGCGTTGAATGAGATCATTCAAATTGAGCTTCTTGGCCTTCACATTAAATACTTAAATGATAAGAAAATACTTGACGCACCCTTAAGCCATCTTTTGATTTTATTTGGATCCAGATAACCACTGTCTTAGTAGGGAGAGAGTAAATGCATCATAGAAAGAGAAAGAGAGAGAGAGGGAGCTCACAGATTCAGGTTATCGGAGCAGCTTCAAGTGCGCAAAGCACCTGAGAGGGAGAGGTCGAAGAGCAGCTTGGAGGACTTGGAGGAGGCGAGGCTTTGCCATTGAGGAAGAGGTGGAGTAGCAGCTGAGAAATAGCGGAGGAGCAACTTGGAGCCTTGGAGGAGGCGAGGATCTGCCAAGGAGAAAAAGGTCGAGGAAGAGACGTTGAGGAGGAGCCGTCGAGAACGATCCAATTTGGAGGAGCAGCGGAGGAGTAGCTCTGTGGAAGATGAGCTTTGGAGGGGGCGATTCTCTGGGAGGAAGCATTTTTTTATGGTGATTGTTATCCGCACTGCAGTTTTTTTATGGTGATTGTACCTCTGATACCAAGTTTGCAACTCACGGAGAGAGGTACAATCACACAGAAGGGATGCACAAGAAAGAATAAGAATAACAAGAAAGAGTAAGAACAACAAGAAGAACAGAACTCAAACACTCAAACTTTTATTGCTCTGGAATACTTGCCAAGACTGAGATGGATAAAACATTACAATACATCCTTATTTATAGTCATCCCGTAAGGGGATAACTTACATCACACGCTAAGGATATTCTAAGAATATTCCTTTCTTACAATACAAGTTATTCTTTTCTTGACTTTTACGACACACCGGAATAACTTTATGTCACATCATACTTTATACATAACTTTATTTTACATCAGACGCTAAAGGACGCTAAAGATAAGATTCTCTTCTTTCATCCTTTCCCCCTGGTGAAAAAAGGTGATGGATCCACATCATTGTAAGCACGGGTGGACCGAGGTGTTGGTGGAGCCTGTAAGCGAGAGCCTTGGAACCGATGGAGGCTGTGTTGTATCTCATCAATATACTGGAGGGGAAGAACTTTGGGATTTCGCCAGTAAGCCGTGGGTAGGCCCAGAGGGACATCAGTGACGGGCACACCGTTTATAGTACAGAGGAGTGTTTTATGGACTATAGTTGGAACTGGGCTGCTGTACTCGTAGTCATGCTAGAAAGTACAAGAATAATATTTATGAATAAAGATATGAGTGTCCATATTGCGTAAAGATTGTTGGCATCGGAAGTGGATAAGAACATGCTTCTGCTCGCGCACTCCATTTAGACTATTGCCTTCAGGCCGTAAGTGTTTACGCCAGAAGCTGGTATCGCCAAATAAGCTGAGCCACTTGAGGAGTTGTCGATGTTGCGGTTTGCATGGATATACGTCATTTTGGGCGATATATTGGAGCAGCTTGCCTTTGTCAAATATCATTCCAAACGGACAGCTTTCAATAAAGTACCATAACACCATGTAGGCTTCTTTAGGAAAATCATACTAAAAATCTGCTTTGCATTGGAGTATGGTAAGAAAAGGGAGAACGGGATAGAACGGTAAAGTGGCAAGAGGACCGTTATCTAGGCCGTGCTTGCTGATATTTATTTTCTGGAAAATCAGGAGGCAGGATAACGATCTTTTTCGCAGGAGAAAATGCAGCAATTTGTGTTGAATGTGTGATGGAAGATCTATCGGCTGAAAATGGTAGATGACTGGGAATATCATAGAGATCGTTCTTTGAGTTTGTGACAAGAAATCCGGGAGGAAATTATTTTTTCCTTTGATATGTTGGGCGTCAAATTTCCACTGAGAGAACCAATTTGCCTATCGCAAAAGTAGGGCTTGGGGCAACATCTTTTGTTTGAAATGTAGCATTTTTGGAAACGCTGACATATCCATTTCTATTAGAAAATGTTGTCCAATGAGATGAAATTAAAACTTCTCGATACCTCTTTTGACGGCAAGGATCTCTTTATACGTGGAGTGATAATGAAGTTCTCCATTCTTGAAAGCTCCGCTCTTGTATCCACAGATTCGTCGTTTTCCATGTAACTCTTCAAGTAGTATGGCACCCCAAAAATGATTACTAGCATCAGTCTGAAGGATTCTTCTTCCTGATGAGGGAATCTGGAGAGGGGAAAAATCCTTTGATAGAGACTTTAGTTTTTTAACTGCATTAGTGCAGGCCGCGTTCCAGGGCGGTGCTTCCTTCTTAAGCTGATTAGTGAGAGGAGACCTAAATTTAGCCAGATCATGAATAAATTCCGCCATACAATTTGCAATGCCTAGAAACTGTTGAACTTGTTTGAACGTTAAGTTTTCATCCGGGAAATGATCCAGTTGAGTTGCAATATGCGGTTGGAGCTGATATTGACTATTCGAAATATGCATACCCAAGAAGTCAATGTCCAGTTTTCCTATAATCATCTTTCGTTCGGATAGCATAATCCCATATTCTTGGACCAAACTATGAAACTGTGAGAGCAAGGCATGATGGGCATCAATATCTGGGGAGAATAGTAAGATATCATCGATGTAGATCAGAGCATTTTCCATGATTGGCTGGAAGATTTTTGTCATGGCTTTCTGGAATAAGGAAGGAGCTGGTTTTAACCCAAAAGCTACTACGGTCCAGTGGTAGTGTCTTTCGGGAATGCAGAAGCCAGTCTTATGTCTGTCATCAGGACGAATTCCTAACTGCCAAAAACCTGTTTTAAGATCGAATTTGGAGAATAACTTTGCCTGGGGGAGTTTCTAGAAAAGGACTTCTCTCTTTGGTAGAGGAAATTTATCATCTTCAAGAAAATGGTTGAGAGGTTGGTAATTTATTACCAGCCTCATTTTTCCTCTGGCTTGCTCGGTTCTTTTGTTCACGTAGAAGGCTTCACATGCCCATTGTGATTTTGTGGGTTCAATTAACCCCTCTTGTAGTAGTTGATCAACTTCTTTTATTGCAAGTGCAAAATGATCTGGGTTCATACCTTTATGGCTGCACAAGAAAGAATAAGAACAACAAGAAAGAGTAAGAACAACAAGAAGAACAGAACTCAAACACTCAAACTTTTATTGCTCTGGAATACTTGCCAAGACTGAGATGGATAAAACATTACAATACACCATTATTTATAGTCATCCCGTAAGGGGATAACTTACATCACACGCTAAGGATATTCTAAGAATATTTTTTTCTTACAATACAAGTTATTCCTTTCTTGACTTCTACGACACACCGGAATAACTTTATGTCACATCATACTTTATACATAACTTTATTTTACATCAGACGCTAAAGGACGCTAAAGATAAGATTCCCTTTTTTCATCCTTTCCCCCTCTTAAAGGTAATAAAAAGACAATATCATATTTCATATATTCTTAAGCATACATTGTATGTTATTTATAAGCTTACAAAATATACCTGATATATAACTGTGGGCATAGCGGTTGGCGTAGCATTAATATTAATAAAAAGTGCACATATTGGGAAGAGCAGAAGAGCAGAGGGAATGAGGGATGGTGTAGCAGAGCAGAGCTGGTTATACTGTGCAGTCAAGCAATTCTGTAGCTGTAGCAGAGCAGAGGGACCCGTTATATGGTTTCACAATGCTTTGGGTTGGTGGGATTTATCCTGCGAGGTATTTTAGTAATGTTCTCAGCCTGGATGTTATTAGGGCTCTAGTCCTCATATGATATATCATATCTCGTATCGGTTCTGTCTTGTGGCGGATGCTCTGTTATATTAAGCTGCTGTGGTTTCTTGTTTCATTGATTTGGCTTAGGCTATATTTGGTTTGACGGTGGCGGGTGCAGCCGGCGGGTTGAAACGGGATTTTGAAACCGGAGGGGGAGAGGCGGGGGTCGAAACGGAGCGGATCGGGGCCGTTTCCTCCTTGCTGCGGGTGCAAACGACATGGCGGCGAAGCGCCGAATTGAACCAAACGAAGCCTTAATATAATAAGTGTTTTCCGTTTTTCTTGTAATTAGCTCTGTGATAACCTGCCCTGTTGCAAAAAAGGGGTGTGACATTGGTATCAGACCAGTATATTCAGGGCAACAAACATGGCTCCATCGGATTCAATGAGGGCGAAAGATACTCAAGGCGAGTTGGAGGGGTTACAATAGAAACAAGATTCCATTTCCGGGTCGCAACAACAGCTAATAGAGGAGATGCGGGTGCACAACCCGTAATTCATCGAGATTAGTAATACAAACAGGACCTCAGGATGCAGGGAAGAGGTCCCACCTCTTATCCAGAAGTGTATCGAAACTTCCTCTCCAAAGCTAAGAGAAGTGCTCGGCACATACTGGTTTTTGGGAACCTTGGGTGGTCAATGTGGCTTCAACTTGTGCCCTGAGGGTCCCATTTATAGACAATTCAGGAGGGTAATTGGTCTGCAAATAGCCACCCCCAATGAGGTGAATTCTACCGAGCTAAGCTGAGTGCTTAACGAGGTCGAAGCTGCCTGAGGCCGAGGTTAAGATGATGAGCTCTCCTTTAAGGAGGCCTCTTATGACGAGATCTATTACAAGAGAGCTCATCACACGCACGCACGCACACATGCAGGCACACACACAGGCACACACACATGCACACACAGGCAGGCAGGCAGGCACGCACCTACACACGCACACACCCACACACACCCACTCGCACACACAAACATACACACACATAAACACACAAACACAAACAAAAAACACACATTTATTAACTGTGATTTCTTGCAATCTAGAAGCTCACATTTATTCACAGTAATTTCTTGCGGGTATCAGAACTGAACGACAAGGGAAGGAAGAAGATCGATGCATGGCTGCGGCGGTTCAAAAAACAACTAGTCTTAGCATCGGTGCTTCCACTTCAGTCAGTGATCAAAGGAGAAGAACATTCGTTTATAAAAATATCACCTTAATCTACAAAAATTACAAGTTTAGGGCAAAGTCGAAGCAAAAAGAAGTATACCTACTACCGGCAGATGAGATTGACGGAGGAGGAATCGCACGCCGCATATGGGGGGGGGGGGGGGGGGGGCTCGTCGAAGAAGAGATGACGAGAGAGGAGCCGCGTGTGAGAGAGCAATCACAAGCAAGAGAGAATTCGCAGAGGGGGAGCAAAGCGGCGGATCGCAAGTGAGTCAAGCTATGCAAGAATAACAAAAGAGGAGGCACTATACGGAATCACAAAATCAAATCTCGTGAGATCGGAAATGATGCTCACCGGTTTGCCCTATATCGATTTCCTAGGAGAATTCAACCCAATTCCGATTCCCACTTATTTTTTGAGTTGCAGAACATCAAAAATTGAAATTGACAAATAAATGTCAATTCCAAACCCCCAATTCCAAACCAACAGAGCCTTGGAGATTCTTCAATGTGGCCCTCAATGTAATGTGCAAAGTCTCTTATAACTGAAATAAGATCCCCAAAAATCAGGAGGATACCTAGAGAAGATTAAAATAGTCTTTCAAGATATAAATAAATAACTTTTTAGGCTCCGTTTGGGGGGGGGGGGGGGCTTATTTTCACCGGTCAAGCGATTATGACCGCATGAATCGGATCATAATTAAGGCCCGATTCATCATAACCGCTTGACCGGTGAAAATAAGTCCCCCCAAACGGAGCCTTAGGCTGCGTTTAGCGCGGCTTATAGCAAATTATTTGCTCCAGTGAGGTTGGACAAAAACATCATTGTCATTGAATTTATGCTTGCATGACAAAGGTTACTACCGTTACAAAAAAAAAACTAGTTTAGGACATAAGATTTTGATATGACAATGACATTTTTGTCCAACTTCACCGGAAAAAATAAGCTACAATAAGCGGCGTCAAACGCATCCTTAATCTCATATAAGAATGTATCACTAAAATCATTTTTATTTCAAAAAAAATCATTTTTGGAAATTAGACATCATTCACACTTTTGAAAAAGCCTGCTCAAATTTTTAAAGAAACCTCTTGTTTAGGTTTTGCGGCAGAATCTCTAGGATCCTAACCCAGATTTGGATCCCTGACAAGGGCCCTAAACTTTCTAGCTTAAATACAAAAATGTGACTAGCCCGAATCAGGCCACTCGGGGTAAGGGGGACGTGCAGTGCGTCGGATGCACTGCACACTGCAGTGCGTCGGATGCACTGCACGTTACAGTGCAATCCGACGCAGGCGCTGTGATCACAATGCGCTGAGATGCGTGCACATCTCAGAGCACACATCTCAAAGTGTGCACCAATCACGACCATCACTTTGATCACAACGCCACCGTCGGATGCACTGCACTGCACTGCAGCGTGCAGTGCATCTGACGCACTGCACGTCCCTCGGACCCGGCCACTCGAATCAGGCCATGTGACTTGCCCGAATCCCCACATAAAAATGTACGATACTTTATCATATCTGACGGTTCCTCTTCAATCCCAGACGCAGATTTGGAAGCGGATCCTGAAGCTAAAAATTCCTCACTTGTAGACTTAGGTGGCGTTTGGCGCGGCTTATGCCCTCTGGTGCGTTTCCAACGCACCGCACTTTTGCGAATAAGCGCCGTTTGGCGCGGCTTATTGTAGAAACGGCGGTTGTTTGTATCCGTGAATTCCTATTATACACCATCCGCGATTCTTTTCCCCATTCAGCCGCAGTTTTCCTTCCTCCCGATAACCTAGCGAGCGGCGTAACTCCCGATCGACGATGCCGACCACCGGTCTTCCCCAATCGACGACGCCGACCACTGATCGCTACCGACGACCGGCGAATCTCCGGTGCTTCCCGTCCACGAAGAAGGCCGGCGACCAACGACGCATTTCCCGTCCACGAATCGCTCCGCCTCTCCCACCGTTAACTCTTCCATTGAGGTATACTCCTTCTTCCTTCATCTCCTATGCAAATTTTGGGTTTCTTTAGGGTTTAGGATGCTTGTTAATCCTTCCCTCATCTCCAGGTTCCACCTTCCTCCTCGATGCACAACCCAATCCCGATTAGGGTTGTTCTCGAGCAGAGCTGGACTCAAAGCTGGACTCAAACGCCACCTATGTGTGTGTGTGATTGTTCTTATGTGAACTGGACCTATTAACTTTGCTTGTTTAACAAACCGATTGTGTGTGTGCTTGTATATGTGTATGTGTGTGTGTGTGAGTGTTGAATGTGTCTGTATATTTGTGTGTGTGTGTGTGTGTGTATATATGTGTGAGTGTGTATATGTGTTTATGTGTGAGTGTGTATATATATGTGTGTGTGTGTGTATATATGTGTGTGTGTGTATATGAGTATGTGTGTGTGTATATATTTGTATGTGTGTGTATGTGTGAGTGTGTATATATGTGTTTATGTGTGAGTGTGTATATATATATGTGTGTTTATGTGTATGTGTGAGTGTGTATGTGTGTTTATGTGTAGAAGATTGCTCTGACACTGTGTGTTTATGTGTATATGTGTGAGTGTGTATATTTGTGTGTGTGTATATGTTAAGATTTATTTTTGTAATGTTTTTTAATATTGTTTTCATTTCTATGTGTTGCCTTATAAATATTGGCAAAACAAAAGACGGTGGGGTGACTGCAATGTGGGATAATTCCGATGTTCTCCTCTTTTGTGATATCTGCATAAAAGAGATAGAATGTGAGAATCGTCCTACAACACATTTTAGTAAAGAGTGGTGGTCCAATATAATGAAGACATTTGAAGAGTCGACTGGAAAGAAATACGATAAAGTGCAATTCAAAAACAAATGGGATCATCTGAAGAAGGAGTGGAAACTTTGGACGGAGTTGAAACGAGGTGAGACCGGCTTGGGTTGGAACACATCAAGAAAAACTATAGACGCCTCGGATGAGTGGTGGGACGAGCGATTGAAGGTATTCAATGTTTGAATTCAATAATTTACCTTAATTAATTATTGTATGCCCGTTTTAAATAATTGAATAATATTTCAGGTTGTCCCTGCCGCAAAGAAGTTTCGTTATTCCGAAATACAGCCAGAATTAGAGGAGAAACTGAACATGATGTTTAGCTCTGTTGTTGCGACTGGACATCATGCTTGCACCCCTCATTCGAGGAATGTTGGCCCCGAGTCTACTGGTGATAGAGCATTGTCAGACGGTGGACAAGAAGACGTTGATGTCAGCGGAGTTCCTCCTGTAACTGAGAACACAACTACATCCGAGGTTGGCCAAAAAAGGAGGAAAGGACAGAAGAAAGATATTACATCGGTGTTAGAGGATATGACAAAATCTTCTAGGAGCATGTGTCGATTCATACAGGAGCCACCAAAGAGCAATTCTTCCTTCACCATTGCCCAAGCACTTGAGAAGTTAGCAACTTACAATGAAGTGCAATCAGATAGGGAATTCCACTTCTTTGCCATCACCTATCTGATGGACAAAAATCATATGGAGACCTTCATGTGCCTGCCAGAAAGTCTGAATGTTCAGTGGTTTCGTAGTCGCTATACTAGTGGCGTGTAGTTGTGTCTATCTTCTTTATTTCTGTGTTGTTTTGTCAGTGGATGCTATTATATTTTTACCGCACTATTATGGACATTAATATGTTATCTGCTTTATTATGTTTTTATCACACCAGTATGGACATTGATATGTGGATGATTTATATGCTTACTAGTTTTTTAATCCTACATTTGTGTATGACTTCTTTTGTGATATCTTTATTTGTTTATTCCAGAATATGTCGAGCGAGGACTCTGATAATTCCATCGAGCAGTACGAAATAGCTAGAAGAAAATGTGTTATTGTTCAACAACACACTATAATAGCAGCAGCATGTTTGGCCTCTGCACACACCTCTCTATTAAACAGTTGAGTCTCATGCATGACTTCGAAGCAGACAGGTGATAAATGGGTTGAAGAGATACTTCGTGGATCTACTGTGAGATTTCATGACTCTTTCATGATGAGTCAAGAAATATTTCTCGATCTACTGCATTATCTGGAGGAAAGGTGTGGACTCTAGGGAACAAGAAGGACAACATCCAGAGAAGTGCTAGCCTTGACCGTATACATATTGTCGCACAATGAATCGATGAAAAAAAACAATTGAGCGCTTTCAGCATTCAAAGGAGACAGCTAGCCGATTTTTCTCTCAGGGTATTCGTGCTTTGTTGCAGCTAGGGGAGGAAGTTATCCAGCCATTAGATAGGTCTTTCGGGAGCACTCCACCAGAAATTATGTACGACAGACGTTATATGTCTTTCTTTAAAGATTGCGTTGGGGCTATAGACGGGACACATATTGACGCGTGCATAGCAGTTGGACAGCAGGTACCCTATATTGGGAGACGGGGCAATCCAACTCAAAATGTCATGGTTGCTTGCGATTTCAACATGTGCTTCACTTTCGTCATGGCGGGTTGGTAGGGATCTGCACACGATAGCCGGATTTTCAATTATGCCTTAAATGATCCTCAACATAATTTTCCTCATCCGTCTCGAGATAATGTTAACAATTATGTCCAAACTATTTCTTACTTTAATTTATTTGAGTGATTAATTAATTTTTAACACATTATCAGGAAAATATTACTTGGTCGATTCTGGATATCCTTTGTAGAGAGGGTATTTGAAACCATATCAAGATACAAGGTATCATTTGCCAGACTTCGCACGCGGTGGTCGTCGAGCAGAGGGACGTCGAGAGATGTTCAATCATGCTCACTCATCGCTAAGGAGCGTGATAGAATGATCGTTCGGTGTTTGGAAGAAGAAATGGGCCATACTGCGGGACATGCCGAGCTATAGCTTTGCGAAGCAAGCAGATCTTGTGATGGCCACGATGGCTTTACATAATTTCATTCGCCGACACCCTTCCCGCAATGATATAGATTTCAATGAGTGCGAGCAGGAGGATCAAGATGATAGGGTGGCCTCACAAGAGCGACAAGAAACCTGCTCTGACACTACAGGTGGAGTAGAGGAGATGATCGCGCTACGTGATAGTATAGCGGATCAGTTGTATGAATCGAGAGCATAGCTCGAGATTGCGGGTGTACCTGAATTTCTTGTATTGTGTGTTTATTTAGCCTGTTGATTTTTTTTTAGAAAAAAAAAATTTAATAAATAACTTATTCAAAACTCTGTTTTCAAAACTCCATTTCATCCAAACAGTTTTTTAACAAAACTCTGTTTTCCAGAATCAGCACTTTCTCCATCAGCAGTTTCTCATCAACAGCTTTCCATCAGCAACAGCTCAACCAAACAGAGCCTTACTAGTAGAAGTTTTGCTTCCTCTATAAAATAAATCATAATTCAAATAACCACATGACTGGCTTCTTATAAAAAACAAACAAGTGTCTCTACAGCTAATTCAATGTATAATATATTTATGGAAATAATATAGAACTAAATAAAATTAACTTATATATACTTCAACTCTAAACATGGATGAATAAATTTTAATTTTCATATGAAATTAATTTCAATTAAATAGCCGCTAAAATATCCTAAGGTGAAACACTCAAAATAAAATACATTCTCACTGGCCTTACAAAATCCTTCCAGACAGTAGTGAAAGCCATAAAAATAACAGAGCTCTAGTAAATCTCTTAGTAAATAGGAAATGTGGGGTCCACATCCTGGGCCCAGGACTCCAATCCACCAATAATATCCTTGGCCCCAGAAAAACCGTTCTTGCTCAGGAACTCAACAGCCCTCTGTGAATCATTTCCTCTCCTGCAGACCACATAGAGGGAGGCGCCTTTCGTCGAACCCTTCTCCGCGTCCTTCAAACAAGACTTGACGAGAGATATCTCATCCGCCAACATCGAAAGAGGAATGTTGATGGCCTCGGGAATGGCGGTGATTCGAAAATGATGCGCCGGTCGTACGTCGAGAAGCATGCGAGGTTCGTGGTTATCGATCAGATTTTTATATTCTCTGCTGCTGATTCGGGCGCTGTTGGAGATTAAACTCAGCTTTGGGGGTGCCTATAAGATGCAGAAACAATGGGTTAAACTCTATGATTATGCTTTCATGCATATAGGTACTGTTGGAGAGCGGTTTCAGTGTGGTGATGGGTGTAAGCAGTTTTGAAAAATGCAAATAATGTTTGGATTTGTGTGATCACAAAGATTATTTTTCAAAAACCTATCATTTAGGCTAAAGTGCCACCAAATTCATGCATGTGGGTCAGCTTTAGCGGTCATGAAAACCCAAACACAAGCCGTAATTTAGGTTAAAAAAGCTGTCACAAAAGTTCTAAATGTAGGTAATCCACCACCACACTGTTTACTACCACAATTTCACACCACCACAGCTCAAACGACACAGCTGCCCCGAACAGAACCTTAAGCTCAATCTCAGTGATAGAAGGGCGAAGCAGTTCAAATAAGATATATAATTCAAATTGCTCCCAAAAATGCATCTAGTTCCACAACACACGGCGTGTTTGGTACTGATTGCACTACAAAAATTCAAATTATTGCTTTTCCGGCTCAGATTCTACAAAGCCGCACGGCTGCTGTCATCGTAGCCCAGCGGGGAAACTTTTGCTGTAGAATAGAGAGCGAAACTACAAAGCTGGCCCATTATTTTGCATTCCAAGGGCTAGCAGTCAGGATAAGAGATTTTTGCGGATTTTGCGCTAGTGCACTTGGCGAAAGCCTAACCACAGGAAAGTCAAACAACAAGGCGAAAAAATGGGGGGCTTAATTACTTTCAAACGCCAAACCACAAGGAGGAAAAATGAAAACTCATGGTAGGTAGATTAGGGATTTTTTACCTGAGCCAATACAATATGGGATATGATATCTAACTTTATTTAGAAGATCCCTAGTTAAATTTTAATAAATAACAAAAGTAAGAGGATCAAAATAATCATATTCCTAATACAGTTGTATGAACTCCAAGTAGTACACAGAAGGAGGGAGATCACCAAGTCGGAGTAAGGATATCTTCCGTCACAACTGGAAGATCTAAGCGACATTTCCCCGACGAGAGTAGGTAGACTCCGCTCGTCGCCAAATGTCCGCAGCATTGTCAAGAAATAAATAATTACGGGAGATGAACTTCTGCATCGAATTAGTAAGTCAGGACATGACTAAGGAGTTCTCTGACTCCCACTGTATTAACTCGGAAGAGATCTTGTCTGGTTCCTATGTTATTAAAGGCGCGCCTCAGGTGTGCCTAAGACTCAAGGCTTACCAGGCTCAGAGGTTTGCGCCTTTGTGTGCCTTATTTGAGCCTTTAGAATATAAAAGGTGTGTTTGAGTGAATTTTTTGTTGTGAATTTTTTACTTCAAAAAAAATAAATATATAATAACTCAATAATTTTTTATTGATTTAGTGTTTGTGAAAGATAATTATGTATTGAGCCTTAAATATGATACAAGTGACCACATTGATTCTATTTTTTAGGATAATTTTAATGGCAAACCAAAATTGAATATTGGCAAACCAGACTTATTTTAAAACACTTATTTTTCTTTCTTCAGCCATAACACCTAAAGACAACCCAAACCCTAAATTCTCGATCATGGACTTATCTTGTGAACGTGATGCCTGGAGCGTCCCGACCGGCACCGATCACATGCTGCCGTCCCATTTCAGGCCGTCGCCGCCGCCCCTTGCAAGCTCCGCCAGTCTTTGCCCTCTGATGCTCGACACCCCGCACCGTGTCTCGCCTCTGCCTATTCCACCCTCTAACCTAGGTACTGTTTCATGGACTTCTTCGAGACGGGCTTCTTCCTCTTGGGAGGTAGCGTTTTTTGAGAATAAACGTACAGGAAGTAGTTGCCCAAGAAGAAAATGAACAGCAAAGCGACCACCACTAGCAGAACCACCACCCGGTGTTTAACCCTTTCACTCCGCCCTCCATGTTGATGGTGTTTTCCTGTTTATCATGAGAGTGGCTGATTCAGATTTTACCTATATCGCTAAGAAAAATAATATTTTAGCAAACTCTTCCATTTAATGTTATTTTCATGTCAGTTTATTTGTCAAATAGTCGCATAGAAGTTGCGATTTATTCATAAAAACAAGCACATTGCATACAATATCAACACACAATCGTCATATGTTTTACATGATACATAGAAAAGCAGGTGGAGAATTATGCATATATTTCAGAAATTCATGGAAACTGTGTTTCATCAATCATGCGTGGGCTTATTATTGGATTTTTTTATGTGCTTTTTTTGGGAATTATGTATATTATTGTGAATATTGTATAACATAGCTAGTTTTGATTTTGTTTTTTTTTTCACTTGCCCTGTCATTAACATAATGGTCTGTGATTAAAATTCTGCAATCTGCCATTAACAATGGCTTCCATTAGCGTAAATAGATTTGCCAATACCACCGTCCTTGTTTTAAGAGATGTAAACGATAGTAATGAATGATTAATTAGTAGACTAGATGAAGAATTTGATCGAGAAGCTGAAATGATGTTTGATGCTGATTATTTAAAATGAATATGGTTGCGCCATGCCTTCGTCAGGCACGCTCCTGCGCCTTGAGCCTTGTGTCTAGGCTCCACGAGCCCTTTGCGCCTTGGTGCGCCTTTAATAACTAAGTTTGGGTCCTTCATTTGACCAGTGACATAGCCAAAGAGACGGTTTTTGAGCGCCAAGGTGATAGATTGGGACCATGAAAGGTAATTAGAGTCATCCATACGAATGGTAGTAATCTGATGAGTATTCTGACCATGGTTCCCACGGAGAGAACTCACCAGAGGAACACTCACTGGTGAGGGAGTGGGAGAATCATCACTGCAAGACATAGTGGCTCAAGAATAGAAATCTAAAGACCACACACCACTTAGGGCAGCAAAGAGCAGTTGATTATGCTGAACAAACACAAGTGTAGAAGAGGAGATGAATAAAAATCCACTCCTTCCAATGACTGGAAAGGAAAGCGGCGCTGGAAGGAAGCAAAGGCTTCACTTCATGTCCGGCGCCGAAAGGATAGGGGCTACAAAGCCTAGAAGACCTTACTGAAAGTTGAAGAAGGCTGGTTGGAGGGGCATGCGAGCCCTGTAAGGCCGACGAATAGTCGTGGGGAGAAGCGCCGCTGGAAGCATTGTCGGGAGATGGGCGAGGAACTCGCGACTGGAATGAACGGAAGTGACGCGCAGGCCCGCAGCGAAAGTGACACGGCGGAAGTGACGCGCAGGCTTAGTTATTAAATGCGCAAGGCGCACCAAGGAAAAAGGGGTCTTGGAGCTTAGACACAAGGTTCAAGGCGTAGGCGCGCGCCTGACGAAGGCAAGACGCAATCACATCCATTTTAAATAATCAGCATCAAACATCATTTCAGTTTCTCGATCAAATTCTTTATCTGGTCCACTAATTAATCATTCATTACTATCGTTTATATCTCTTAAATAATAAAATCAATGTGGTCACTTGCATCATATCTAAGTCTCAACGCACAATTATCTTTCACAAACAATAAATCAATAAAAAAATATTGAGTTCTTACATTATTTTTTTCTTAATTTTTCAAGAAAAAATTTTACAACAAAAATCTCACTCGAGCATGTCTTTAATATTCCAAAGGCACAAATAAGGCGCACGGAGGTGCAAACCTCTGAGCCTGGTGAGCCTTGAGCCTTAGGCGCGCCTTTAATAACATAGCGCGCATGCCCACAATGGAAGTGGCGCGGCGGAAGTGTCGCACGAAAGATGGGCTGGAACAAGCGAACCGCAGCGGAAGTGACGTGCGAAGCGGCGAATCAAGCATAGAGAGCGACCGACACTGTGCGATGAATGATGGAGAGGCGACTAGGGCACCGGGACTCGTTGCTCTGATACCATGTTGAGCGAAATAGAATCATTCATAATAATTAGGAAGAGCCATCCCCTCTATATATGGAGGCGGATATAACAAGAAACAAAAGAAAAAAATACATAATATTTTCACTAATACATATTCTAACAATTCTTATTCACATGAAATGTACTGCTTGAAACCATAGTAAGCGTTAGCGAAAATTTATTGACCTACGACTGTGAACTCAATAGTAGAAACATGATTTCAGCGCACACCAGTGTTGTGGATATCGGTGGACATAAAAATTTCATAGACAAAACGACACCGATAATTTTTTGCAAAATATCTATTTGGAATATATCGGCAGAAATATAAACTATCGACTAATATATGGGTCAATATATCCCGATGGTTTACCAATTGATTTTTTAATTTAATTTATTTAGCGTATATGATTTAATAGACAACAAAACAACATTATTTTGTCGTCTAGGTTGTTTTGTGACTTAGCTCTCGACCCACTTCCTGCTTCCTCTGTCTTTATTCCACACACACATACGTCGTTGACGTTGATTCTGCTTGACCTTTAAGTTTTAGATTGGAGATTCTTATCTTCGATTATTGTCGACAACTTCTGGGTTTCTTTCTTCTGGCTTTCATTCCCGTGTTGCACAAAATTACTTGTGTGACAAAATGTTTATAATATTTGAAAGATTTAGAATTTCAATAAATTTTAAATTGCTAACATATCAATGTATATAAATTAAAATGATTATAAATATATAATTATGTATATAAAGATTTAAATATTGAAACCTGAAATATCTCTGATATATCTCCCGGCATTAAAATCAACATGAAAAACCCAAACTGACGTGTCCCCAACATCTCAACTTTGGTGCACACCTAACAATGATTTTAAGAAATTTTTAATCAAAAAGGTAGGAGAGCTTATTGATGTTTATCCATGTCGGGACACATGAGAGTTCCTTATCCACAAATCTTGACGGAAGCTCTTCTCCTAAAGGCTTAGCACACCAAGCATTCACCATCTTCCTTCCCTTCCTCTCATACATCTTTGCTGTAATCCCACACTGCCACTCCCCCCTATTTATGTTTTGGGCCGCCATCAAGTTTCGCACTAGTGAGGAACCAGGAGTAAAGGACGAATCAGGGATGACCCTTTCGCGAACACGTACGATCCGACGAAGCTTGGGGAAGGGGACAAGACTGCTTCTTCCAACGGAGAGTTGATTCGGCAATGAGGAGAAGACTGACAAGTTGGGGTCGGAGCCGTTCATTTTTGCGGATCAACGATCCATGATTTTTAGTTATTTTTAATTTTCATTTAGTATACTTTGAAGGCAAGAATTATGATCATCCGTGTCAGCACCTAAATCTATAAATAAGGATGAATGACTCATTTATAAGGTATCAAATGTTGGAAAGAAGAATTTTGTCTTTGGTCACCTAGTACCATACCGGATGCCAGGTGTGAAGCCAAGAAGCCCTCCTCCCCATTCTCCTTGGCCACCACCCAAGCTACCGAGCACCACTTGATCACCCAACAATCACCTCCAGCCCCCAGTTCTTCATACCTTCCTAGTAACCCCCCCCCCCCCCCCCCCCTCACTACCCGATAACTACTTATAAGTACCCATAACTACCCAAATACCCCACTAAATCCACATATAATTACCCTCCCCCACTAAAAAAAACTACTTTTTACTTCCCGCCACTTTCCCCCAAAGGCACGTTTACACCCATCCAACCACCCAAATCCCACTACAGCCACTGCCAACCCCTCCCCCACTCCACAGTAAACCACAAATTGCTGCTGGCTGAACCTCCTCTCGCTGCATTCCATCCGCTGTCTACCTCTGCCAACACATGGAAACCAAAATCCAGGTCCTGGAATCTGTCCAGCAAGCAGTAAACCTTCTCATTGCATTGCAGACCCGGCCTCCCCTGCCAACCCTTCCCAGTGACTCCAAACACCTAACAACGTGCTATCAGCTCTCTTCCAGCCCTCAGTTTCCACCCAGAACAGTCCTACCACCCTTCCAAAAACCACAATCCTCTTCCCAGGCCATTCCAGCTGCTTAGTCATTGTTTCCCAAGCCTTCAACTACCATCCAGGGTCCTTCCAATCTCTTTCCTGCACCTGGAAAGCATCTGTCCAGGCCCTCCACTCCAACAACAAGCTTTCACTCTCCAAATCACCTCCGACAGTCCAGGTTCAGTCCATCACTGCTACGGCCGCTGGTCTCTCATCGGACATCCACTGAGTCGTCTATCTCTCAATCATAATGAGTTCATTTTTGGTTGTTATTTCTTTTGAATCATATGTTATTTCACTGTTTTAAAGAGATTGGTTTGTAATTTCTGTGCCAAGATACCTCGTCACTTGTCAGGCCTTGTCTGCTTATATATTTTTTCTTGCACTCTTATTTATATACACCTAAACGTGTTCTCTTGTTAGAACTGTACTTTAATCTGGTTATTGCTGTGTTAATATTTATTGATCAAATGTAGGGGGTGACAAATTTATATAATAATGATGTACTTGGATCTCAGTGATTTGTACTCCTTATTAGGAATAAAAACTAATATAAAACAAAGGCATGGATATTTGTAGTTTCTTTACGTTAACATAAAAAAATTGGCACAAGTTTCAATGACCAAAGAGTATCATGCGAATAGAGAACTAACGTTCAGAAAATTAGGAATAAGATATAAAAAAAAAAGAGAACCAATGAACTAATATGTACCACTAAGTTTCACAGTTCAGTATGAAACACTGTATGCGAGATATATTATATACTAAAAGAATTATTTTTTAAAATTAGAAGCAAATGATTTGGTAGTCTGTGTGGGCCCGGTCAGACTCTAGAGTTTTGAACCCCGCTCCACACCGGACTGCAGTCCGGACGGACTATAGGATTCGAACCCCAGAGTCTCATCAAAGAGGGACTGGGTTCGAATCCCGGACTCAAAAACCTACCCACTGAGAAATGAGGTGGGAGAGCTGGTTGGGGTGTACGGAGTGCAGTCCTGTTGTTGGGTAAGCTGTGGAGCGGGAAAAAGGCCAGAGTCCGAGGCCCGGCCCACAATATAAAAGCCCAGCTTGGTTGTTGAAGGGATTCAAGATGAGGCCTCTCTTTAAGGGGGGCTGGGGTTCGAAGCTCGACCTCAACAACCTACCACATTGATTGCATCCGATGCGGAGAGCTGGTTGGGGTGTAGAAAATGCAATCCTGTTGTTGGGCAGTGGAGTGGGTTAAAACCCAGAGTTCGTCTGGGGAGGAGCGGGGTTTAAAACCCAGAATCCGACCGGGCCCTCAACATAGACCTAAGTGGATGTTTTCAATCATACGAAAATGCAATACTGAAACAACAAATATAGAAAAAATAGAATTCAATATTAAACAACACTCAAAGAAGATAAACAATACCACAGATTATGAATATTCAAAGGGCGGCGGGACCGGGAAGTGGAGCTCAAATGCGATCAAACACAATCGTTTACTGAGCGGCATTTTTTAGGTGCATTCCACATTTCACGTCCAGTAAACTCCATTTCAGACCGCACGAAGGCCCAACTTTCCACAATGGCTGAACGAAACAAGGCAACCGGCGAAATCACCTATTCGTATCACCACTCAAAACAGGGCCAAATGCTCCAAACCGCCCCCGCCACCCCAACCAAACTAGTCCACAATTTAAAACTAAGTTACCTTATCAGACATAGGAGATTGAGTAAAGCCCTCATAATCAAAAGTACGAAAATTCTGCTGACTGAGGGTAGCATTTTCTCCACAAGAAACACAATGCAGTGACCTTCCCCTAAGTTTGACCTAGAAAATTAAGATATCCGTGAGAAATATAATAGAAAAAATTTAAATTTTACGATTATATTCATGCTGATGGAATTAAAAAAAACTTAAACAGCTGAAAATTGCAAGTTTAAATGTTTTTTTTAAAAATAAATTAATCCAAGATATGCCACAATACAACGGTGTTTTGACACCAAATAAATCCGAATTTGAGTCGCCTTATTATCCAAATTTGGGTTGTCCTATTGAAAAACATAGAAACTAGTTAGAATTTTGATGCAAGAAAATCTAGAAAATTATGGCTTAAGATGATATTTACAATTTATTAATAAATATTGTAGAAAAATGCTAGAGAGAAAAAAAATAACTCCGATCTTTTTATTGTGTTGTATATACAGGAGTACATACACTTATATAGAAAGAAAGATAGGGAGAGCCTTCTATATCTACAATGTGGGACTAAATAGAATATACATGTGCTTATACATGGGCTCCTCCTAATGGGTTTCTTCATTACATTTTAACACTCCCCTGCAAGCTGGAGCATACAAGTCGTAGGCACCAAGAATAAGAACTGATGATATAATGTCCGAGAGAAAGCTTTCGTGAATATATCAGAAACTTGTCCTGACGCAGCGACATGCTCTAACTCCAACTTCTTCGATTGAACTTTTTTTCGAATGAAGTGGCAATTAACTTCAATATGCTTTGTTTGCTCATAGAATACGGGATTCTTGGCAATGTGTATGGCTGCTTGACTGTCACAGAAAAGAGTGGCTGGAGAGGAGAGTTTGAGACCCAAGTCACTGAGAAGACCCTCAAGCCAGGTGTGCTGAGAGACAACTGCTGGCATAGCACGGTACTCAGCCTCAGCAGAGGAGCGAGCAACAACCGACTGTTTCTTGCTACGCCAGGTAATGAGGTGTCCACCAAGGTATGTGCAAAAACGAATCGTGGAACGCCTATCATCAAGGGAACCTGCGTAGTCGGCATTAGAATATGCAACAAGAGACAGAGAGGAGGACGGTTTGTAAACAAGTCATTATCCTGGAGAAGTTTTCAAGTATCTGAGAATCCGCTCGACGGATTGGAGATGAGATGTCCGGGGAGCATGCATAAATAGGCTTACAACCCCAACAACGAATGAGATATCAGGTCGTGTAATAGTAAGATAGATTAGTTTCCCTACTAAGCATCGGTAGTACTCTGGATTTGTCAGAACAGGATCAGTCCCAGATCCATGTGTAGACAGCTTGTGATTCATATCCATAGAAGTTTTTGTAGGTTTGCATCCAGAGTAGCCCGCATCTTGCAGGAGATCAGTGTAGTACTTCCGTTGGGATAGGACAAGTCCATCAGGTCTCCTTGCAACCTCAAGCCCAAAGAAGTATCGAAGATTTCCCAGATCTTTTATCTGAAACGCTGAGTTTAAATGTTGCTTGATGTTCCGGATCCCGTTGGTGTCGTCTCCTGTTATTAGAATGTCATTCACATACACAAGAAGAATCGCAGTGCTTATTGATTGATGATGAGTGAAGAGAGAGAAGTCAGCAGAGCTCCGTGTGAAACTAACCTCGCGAACCACTTTACTGAATTTGTCAAATCAAGCGCGAGGAGATTGTTTGAGATCATATATAGACTTCCGGAGATGACATACACGAGACTCTCCCGTGGTCTCAAACCCGGGCGGTTAGTGCATATAAACAGTCTCTTGGAGATCACCATTGAGAATGACATTTTTTATGTCTAGCTGATGTAGGGGCCACTATCGATGCACAACAAGGGAGATCAGGACGCGAACAGTATTCAACTTGGCGACCGGAGAGAAGGTTTCGTCATAATCAATTCCATGTTGTTGAGTAAAGCCCCTGTCCACCAGGCGTGCTTTGAGACGGTCAACAGTGTCATCTGGAGCATGCTTGACAGCAAAGACCCATTTGCAACTAACATAAGACTGGCCTGGAGGGAGAGAAACTAGGTCCCAAGTCTGGTTAGCCCAGAGGACTGTCATTTCTTCGTTCATGTCCGCATGCCACCCCGGGTGTTGGAGAGCTTCCTGCAAAGAGTGGGGAATATAAATGGTGAAGAGAGAGATGTCAAATTTGAGAAGAGGCGGAGAGAGGGGATGTAGGGAGGCATAATTCGCCAGTGGATGAGACGTAGAAGGTGTTGTCGAATCATCAAGCCGCGGGATAGCATCGGTAGAAGGGAGCTGTTGTAGAGCATTTGTCCTGGATGAGCGACGAGTATAGACACGGAGAAGTGGAGGAGGAGGTGGTGGAGGTAATTCGGGCACTGGGAGTGGAGGAAGTAGAGGAGGAGGAGGAGGTAGTGGATATGGCAAAGTCGTGACGGGGATAGTCGGGCGAGGAGTAGTGTAAGGTGGAGGCAGTGTGGAAGAGGTGGAGTAGAAGGGTTGTGCCTCAAGAAAGATGACATCAGCGGAGACGAGCACTTTTTCGTCCGCAAGAGAGTAGCAGACATAGCTCTTCTGAGTGCGGGAAAAGCCAACGAACATACATTTCGTGGCTCGAGGGGCAAGTTTGTCATGCGGTGGTCCAAGAGAGTAGACATAGCAGGTACAACCAAAACACGGGGAGTGAGGGAAAAAGGAGACTTGGAAGGAAACAAGAGACCGAACGGAGAAGCGAAGTCAAGTACGAAGGAGGGCAAGTGATTGATGAGATGACAAGCAGTAGAGACAACAAAGTTCCAATATTTGGTGGGCACCTGCATTTGCAACATAAGTGATCGAGTGACATCAAGAAGATGTCGATTCTTCCGCTCAACCACTATTTTGCTGGGGGGTATAAGCACATGAGGTCTGATGGACAATCTCAAACTCGGTGCATAAGTTTGTGAAGGTGCGACCAGTATATTCACGAGCAGTATCGGTGCGAAGTATTTTTAAGGTACCAGAGAATTCCGTAGGCATCTCAATAATAAAGCCACGAAAGACAGATGTCAATTCAATACGATCACGTAGTAGATAAAGGCAGGTCAGACGTGAATGATCATCAATAAAGGTAACAAAATATCGATAGCCAAAAACACTGGAGATTTTATAGGACCCCCAAATATCAGAATGTACTAAAGAGAACGTAGTACTCCGATTACAGGTAGGTGAAAAAGAAACATGATGTTGTTTGTCAATGATACACGATTCACAGGAAAACTTATGCAAGGAGACACCGGGAAGAGACTTCTTGAGAATCGGGAGAGGTGCATGGCCAAGACGACGATGTCAATCAACGGAGGGGACTGTAGAGAGGATAGTAGGGGGAACATCCAGGAGATAAAGCTCATTCGACAGCCGTCCTTTACTAATGATATTTCGTGTTCGACGATCCTGCACAACAAAAGACGAAGGACAGAAGATTATGTAGCAATCAAGATCCTGAGCTAACCTACTAACAAAAAGTAGATTGAAGGGTGATCCCGGAACATGAAGAACCGAAGCAGTAGGAGTGAGGTGCAGGTCAACAGCTCCAGACACCGGAGTGGTGTCGTCATTGGCCACAGTGATGAATTTTGGATAATCATAGTGCATGTACTGAGGTGGCTTCTGGGAGGTAATGTGGTGAGTAGCAACAGAGTCCACGATCCAGTGAGTGTTATGGGAGAGACAGGAGAAACCTTCGGTGGAGAAAGAAGCAACCGAGCCAGATGAGCGATTAACAACGCCTTGGAGCTGCTGTAGCTGTAGGCGAAGGTCGTTGATATCTTGCTGGGTAGACAAGTGGGACCCAGTAGGAGTAGAACCTGGGTGATGAGTAGCAGCAACAGTTGTAGCAGTAAGATGAGGCGGCAGACCATGCTTGCGGTAGCAGCTCGCTTCAAGATGACCATCCCGACCACAGTGAATACACTTGAGAGTAGAGCGCCCCGCACGTACCTGACCCCGAGACGTGAAGCGACCTCCCCGAGTAGAAGAGCCACGTGTCGGAGGAGCAGGAGTAGGTAAAAGAGGCTGTTGGAGCAGAGCTGGAGAGAAGCCGGTAGGGACCTCGGGTGGTGGTGTAACCTTGAGCAGCATGAAGCAAACATCAGATAAGGAGGGCGCAGTGGAGGAGGAAAGAATCTTAGCTCGAACATTGTGAAGATGACTGGGAACACGGGTCATAGGGGTGCAAGCGATTCGGTTTGGGTCAGTTTGGACCCAAACCGAAATCGAACCGTTGTTTATCGGTTCGGTTCGGTTTTTTGGTCGATTTACTTGGTTCGGTTTTCGGTTTTTCAGTTATACTATTTAAAATAATTGTGTACTTAAATATCTCGAGAAAATTTAAAAAAAGATATGATAATTAAAAATAAATATCATCAAACTTTATTTACATATGATATATTACAACTAGTACTCACATTACATAAGAAAATTATGATTGAATATTTTTATTGCGAAATCGAGTTATAAATATAAAAAGATATAAATAAAATAAGTTAAACAAAATATTTAATTCTTCTTGATGCATAAAATATGCATTACAAAAAATTATTTTGGCTCAAATAATATAAAAATTACTAAGTTGATATAATTTGTGTATATTATTTAATTAATAAAAATAGTTAAAAGATCATTATTGGTAATATTTTTATATGTATTATTAGTCGGTGCGGTTTGGTTTTTCAGAGAGAAAAACCAAAATCGAACTGAGTCGTTCGGTTCGGTGTAAAATCGGTTCAGTTTGGGCGGTTCGGGGCGGTTTGGGAGGTTTTCGTTTTTTCATGCACACCCCTAACAGGTCATCATCATAGCGATCCCAACAACTTTCTTCTGTGCCCGTTGAGTAGCAAGATCTGTGGAAGAGGGGTTGATGTTGTATCCAGGCTTCTACCAGAGTTTTAGCCTTAACAAAAAAGGAAGTCAAGTCGCCCGCGTTTCCAGGGTCCAGTGATTGAAGAGCAGAGATAATGTCAAACAGGTGTTGTAAGTTGTCCTTGTCGGAGTAGAGAGAATGCAACCCATCCTACATTTCTTTGACCGTTTCAGTACATGGTCATGCGGTATGTCTCAGTGTCCATAGAATTAAGCATCCAGGATTGGACCCGGCCGTCATCACGGAGCCAGTCATCGGTAGAGTCAGCAGGTTTGGCCCGAGTGAGATGGTGGAGAAGACCCTTGGTCTGTAGAACACGACGAAACGAATGGACCAATTCGACAAAATTGGCCTTCCCGTTGAGAGAGATGGTGGTTATTCAAAGCTCATCATGAACTTCAGAAGAAGGGGAAGCAGCACATGCAGGAAGGGAGGAAGTTGTCGTAGAGGCCATAGTAGCAAGAGAAGGGCGGCTAGAAGAGAGACCTGGCGACTAGAGGAAGGAGGTCGGGCAGCTAGGAGAGCCCGCAACGGATAGAGACAGGAAGCTTGTCTGGCGACTAGAGGCATGGGGTCGGGCGGCTAGGAGAGCCCGCAGCGGCTAGGAGAGCCCGCAGCGGCTAGGAGAGCCCGCAGCGGCTAGGAGAGCCCGCAGCGGCTAGGAGATCCCGCAGCGGCTAGGAGAGCCCGCAGCGGCTAGGAGAGCCCGCAGCGGCTAGGAGAGCCCGCAGCGGCTAGGAGAGCCCGCAGCGGCTAGGAGAGCCCGCAGCGGCTAGGAGAGCCCGCAGCGGCTAGGAGAGCCCGCAGCGGCTAGGAGAGCCCGCAGCGGCTAGGAGAGCCCGCAACGGCTAGGAGAGCCCGCAACGGCTAGATCTAGGAAGCAGGCCTGACGACTAGAGGAAGGAGGCCGGGCCGCTAGGAGAGCCCGCAACGGCTAGATACAGGAAGCAGGCCTGGCGACTAGAGGAAGGAGGTCGGGCGGCTAGGAGAGCCCGCAGCGGCTAGATCCAGAAAGCAGTGGCTAGAGCTAGAAGAGCTCACAGTGGGCGGCTAGAAGAGCTCACAGTGGGCGGCTAGAAGAGCTCGCAGTGGACTATCCGGCAAGGCCGTGTAATAAGAGCTCGCAGCGGCTAGGAGAACGGGAGGCTAAAAGAGCTCTTCGGATAGAGCCCACTTGGTGAGTAAAGAGAGAGCGTAGCGAACTATCCGGCAAGGCCGCGTAAGACTGAGCAGCGGGCAGAAGAGATTGTGGCGGATAGAGAGGATAAAACTGCGGCTACTTGCGCGAACACTGGCAGGCGAGTAGTGGAGAGAGGTCGCTGCGGGCAGACTGCACGATAAGCAGGAGGCAGACCGCGCGACAAGCAGCGGCAAGGAAGAGGGTGCAGTGAGCAGACCGCGGGACAAGCAAGAGGCAAACCGAGCGACAAGAGCGGCAAGAAATAGGATGGCGCAGCGGGAAGAGAGAGGCGGGGCCCAAAGGATCCTCTATAAATAGAGAGGCAGGGAGGAGAGGGGGAAGGATGTGGAGAAAAGGAGAGAAACAGTTAGAGAAAAAAGAAGCCGCAACAGGAGGCGGACACCGCAGGAGCGGTTAGGAAGGAATGTATGCGGTTAGAGATGAGAGACCGCCTAGAGCAACACCGATGGGCAGTTAGGGCAGAGACCGCAGTTAGCAAAAACACTAACCGCCTAGAACAGGACCGATGACTCTGATACCATGTAGAGAATGCAAGAGAAAAAATAACCTAGATCTTTTTATTGTGTCGTAAATACAGGAGTACATACACTTTAGAGAGAAAGATAAGGAGAGCATTCTACATCTACAATATGAGACTAAATAGAATATACATGGGCTTATACATGAACTCCTCTTAATGAGCTTTTTCATTACATTTTAACAAATATAATGGTGAAGATAAAGCAATCGGATCTTGACCTAACAATGTGTTCTTTGGCTTGGAGGAGGTAGCTACCTTGGGAATTATGCCTACATGTTGACCGACACGGACAATTGCGTGTGTGAGAGAGAGGGAATATTCCTTTGATCCAAAGTATGAATGCTATTGCTATGAACTGAAATACTGAGGGGTCTATTTATACGTAATAATAATGGATATAATCTTATTGGGTTGACCATCCAAAAGTTTTGTGGATTTCTAACTCCAGAAGTGCTTTCAAGGAGTGGTTCAAGTCCTCCTAAATTATGACTTAATAGACTCTGTAGAATCCTTCCTCATTGTGAGCTTTTTTCACCGCTTCTCTTCATTTGTAGCTGAAATAGTAATTCACATTTTATAAGTCACTAAAGAGTATATAAGTGTGAATTTCAGCAGTATCCTCCTGTTATAGTGGTGCCTTGAATACATCGGTCATCCTGATTAGATGCATCTGCATATATCCATGGAGGCACATATACATACATTCATCTTGCTTCCTGCACATTCATGGGTGCCTCATGAGCTTCCAAAAGCTTGGAAGAGCCTCTTATAATCTCAGTTGGCCTCTAGAATTAGGGAACCCCTCTTTGAAGGTAATTTGCTTTTGCAAGGCACATTAGTCGTACAATAATCTGGTGATTGATCCACTTTTGTAGTGATGGACCTAGAGATTGTTATAACTGGCGCTGGTGACAATGTACCTGACCCATTATATGCAACTGGAGCAACTGATTTGTCCAACCAAATTTGTGGTAACCTCCCTTACCATCGTGGACGAGTTCCTGATTTTTGTAGCCAATCCTAGCGTTGAAGTTGGCCCACATGCATTAAGTAACCATTCTGGTGCAGCCATTTTCCTGTAGAGTAATCCTTCTCCAATAGTTGTTGTCAAGTGGTCCCAGTTGAGTGGTTGTTACGGATATTCGTGATGGACGCGGCGCGGACCGATGAAGATGAACCGGGCGCGTCGGGAGCGGTTTGGACCAACGAGGACGACCAAGGCGGGGTCGGCGCCGAGGATAATTAATATTCAGTTTATGTTTTGTTTTATGTTATGTTATTTTGTAATTTTGTTATTGGCACCCCTCCTCTATAAGAGTGGCTGGTTTGGACTTGTAATGTTTACCTTGAATGTGTTATGAAAAGGGATGCTCCCTTGTTTTCTTTCAAACCCTAATCCTCTTCTTCTCCCTCTTCCCTCGCCGGCCCTCCCCCTTGCCGGATTCCCTCCGGGATTTCCCGAGATTGTATCAATTTGATCCGACCTGCCGCACCGCCTGTCATCTTGTCGCCGGTGTTGATATTGTATTTCCACAGTCATAGCCACATCCGCCCAAGTTGCAATTTCCGCAACTACTATTCCACCGAATCAAGATTTCGGCTCTCGCGCAACATGCGGCCCTGCGTGTCAGCCTCGCAATCGCCTCCGAACGTCGTCCACAACCGTCTCCTGCCGCGACCGCGACCGCTCCCTACGACATCGAGCCCGATCCGCCAACCCCTCCTGCGTCCGCAGCCGCTGATCTCAATTCTGTTGCCGCCATTGCATACGGGCATTGAACTCCTCTCTTGTGGCCGCCGCAGCCCACTTTCGCCGATCGGCTTCCGTCGGCCTCCTCTCTCGTTGCCGCCGCAGCCTTCGCATCCTGCTCCCCCATCCGGCGCAGCCTTCCGCCGTCGTAGCCCATCTCCGCTGCACTGCTCGCTCCGACACCGACCCGCTCTTCCATCCGGCGCCCGACTATGCTGCCTTTCCCCAGCTACCGCTAGAATGGCCTCCAATACTCGCTCCGCCGGTGATCTTCCCCTAAATGTGGTCGCGGACGCCCTAAGAAACCGTTTGGAGACTCAAGAACAACTCGTCGCCTCCATGCATGCCTCTCTCCTTGCCCTCCCTCCAAAATTGACTCTTCAAGCGTCTGTCACCGCCGTCTCCGCCACACCCGACTCCGGCTCACCCGCAGACGACGACTCTCTCCTCGACGCCAGGCTGCCAGAATTTTCCTCCAGGATCACTTCCCCGCCCATTTCGGGCTGGTCCGCCCTCTCCCTCAACATTTCATATTTTGTCGGCGTCGACCCAATGGGTTGGATCGCCAAAGCGGAGAAATATTTCGACCTCAACTACACACCGGAGCAGGACAAGGTGTATGCGGATGTGGTGGACCTGGACAGCTCGGTCCTCCACTGGGCTCAGTGGCTCCGCCAATCCAACCCGCGCCTCTCCTGGCCCGAGCTCAAGCAGGAGATGATTCGACGGCATGAAACCCGCTACTCCGACTCCTCCGCTATTGAGCGTCTTTGCGGCGTTCGCCAGACAGCCGGTATGGATGACTATGTCGATGAGATCGCCGCCCTGGTCTCACACATTCCTGGGCTACCGCCCGATCATTACCTGGGTTTCTTCATGCAGGGTCTACTGCCACATCCGTTCTCGTCTCCGCACGCACCACCCTGTCAAAGTCTCAGACGCAATGGACTTGGCGCGTCTGGTGGAAGCCGGTCTCTCCCCCGGCCACCTACTCCTACAACCAACCGTGACTCCGCCCTCCTA
The DNA here is from genome assembly GCA_039513925.1 of Platanthera zijinensis. Taxonomy (NCBI): domain Eukaryota; kingdom Viridiplantae; phylum Streptophyta; class Magnoliopsida; order Asparagales; family Orchidaceae; genus Platanthera; species Platanthera zijinensis. Next base: position 38,780,767 of record CM077093.1, read on the forward strand.
CACTCTCCGAGCTCCCTTTGCATGATCCAGCGGACCCAGGACGTCGGCCTCTCTGCGGGGCTATGGGCCCTCTCGGGAATGTTCGTTGTGCCTCTTCCTTTCCCGACGGAGCACCAAGAGCCTTCGACTGCGCTCGCCGACGTCATCCAGCCTCCGACGGGATTGCTACCATCCCAACATTCTTTGGTCCGGAAGAAGGATGACAGTTGGCGCCGAACCACCCAGCCAAGCTACTTGGACACCGCTACCACCTTCAGAGAGAATCTGGCTCGCAAGTGGTCCATGTTGCTCGGTCTTACCGCCCGGAATTCGATGCCACGGGATTTCCCCAGGATCACTTCTGCCGCCACCACTCTGACTAATGCCTTTGGGACAAGACATATTTTCCAGACGGCAGCATTGTTACGGATATTCGTGGCGGACGTGGTGCGGACCGATGAAGATGAACCGGGAGCGTCGGGAGGGACTTGGACCGATGAGGACGACCTAGGCGGGGTCAACTCTGAGGATAATTAATATTCAGTTTATCTTTTGTTTTATGTTATGTTATTTGTAATTTTGTTATTGGCACCCCTCCGCTATAAGAGGAGTTGGTAAGAACTGGTAATGTTTACCTTGGATGTGTTATGAAAAGGACTGCTTGCTTATTTCCTCTCAAACCCTAATCCTCTTCATCTCCCTCTTCCCTCGTCGTCCCTCCCCCTTGTCGGATTCCTCTCTGGGATTCCCCAGAATTGTATTAGTGGCCATGAAGAGTAATTGTGTCGAGTAGCCCTAAAGAGCAGTTATGTCAAGTGGCCCTAACGAGCGGTTGTGATTAGTGACTGATGCAGGGCGAATCTATAGGCGGCGAATTAGCGGTGACCTAACCCTATATGTAATGCAAAGCCCGACGGATTAAATCACAATTAGAGAATAATTAAAACATCCCACGCAAATAAATTTACAGCAAGGCAAAATAATTAATTTGAGTGAAACAAGCTTAGACTTTTCTCCGCGTTGAGGGCCAAAGCAAGAGCGCGGCAGATAAACACTGCAAATCACAATAATAATCTAAAAAAACAAACAACTACCATACAAGATATCATAAACAAGTACAAGATCCAATCCAATATTAATATGCTGAAAATAATAATCCAGCACAACGAAGACTCACCAAGTAGTGGGCTGACCAATGCACTGATGAATCGAGAGCCGAAGATGCGTGTACAACGATCTGAGGTGGAACCAGAGGCATGGAAATGATGGCGATAGATGTCCTTGGCGGTGGATGGTGGAATCGGACTGGAAATGGAAAGATCTAGCCACATATGGGTAGATCCAGGCGAGGGAGGGATGGATCGGATGTTTGGTAGCGAATCCGGGCTATGGGGTGGAGTACGGGTGGAGGGAAAGACGGATCGGGGGATGAAATTCCCGGATCTGGACAGATTCGGGGTGAGGAGGGAATTAAAGGGTGGTTCCACGTAGAGTGGGGGGCTGCGGACAGGAGTTGTAGTGTTTTTTTTTTGGGGGGGGGGGGAGGGGGCGGCTCCAGCAAGGTTGAAGGGAGGAGGCGTCAGTGACTTTAGGGAGAAGGGGTGGTCGACTGAGGTTATAGAGGAGGGTGGGGAGGCGGACAGTTGAGGGAGTACTGAGGAGTCTGGCGTCTGGCTGTAGGAGGGTTTAATGATTTGGAAACTGTAACAGAGAGAAAAATGATGACTTATGTCCCACTTGGACCAAGTCATATATATATATATATATGAAAAACAATAATACAACAATAAACATAATGCAACGTTTAACACTCCCCCTCAAGTTGGGTCGTGGGAACTTCCCAGACCTAACTTGTTACATATGAAGTTCATTCTGACTCCAGTAACTCCTTTCGTGAGAATATCAGCAACTTGGTCTCCAGTCTTCACATGGCTCAAGGAAATAAGACCTTCTTCATACTTCTCTCGTACGAAGTGACAGTCAACCTCGATGTGCTTTGTGCGTTCATGAAACACAGGGTTGGTTGCTATCTGTATTGCAGTTTGATTATCATACCATAACAGAGTTGGGTCATGAACAGGGTATCCGATTTCACAAAGGGTCTGCCTGATCCACATGATCTCAGCAACGGTGTGTGACATAGCCCGATACTCTGCCCCAGCACTAGATCTGGCGACAGTGGTCTGTTTCTTGCTCTTCCAGGAGACAAGGTTTCCTCCCATAAAGATAGTAAATCCTGTGGTAGACTTCCGAGTGGCTAAACAACCTGCCCAGTCGGAGTCACAGTAAGCCTCTATATTGGAATGACCCTGATTCTTGTATGATATTCCTAGACCAGGATCCTTCTTTATGTACCTAACAATGCGGAGAATAGAGTCCCATTGAGAGATAGTTGGGGTGGCCATGAACTGACTGACCTTACTCACAGCACAGACAATATCTGGGCGAGTCATAGTAAGGTAGTTAAGTTTTCCAACTACTCTACGATACTTCTCTGGCGATTCAAAGGATTTGCTCTCGGCATGAAGGCTCTTTTCTCCTGGTTCAAGGGGAGAATCCATAGGGCGGCAGTCAGACATTCCAAGATCAGATAACAGATCGAGGGCATATTTACGTTGAGAAACAAAGATAGAGTCGTCATGATCAGTAACTTCAATCCCAAGGAAGTATCACAACGGCCCCAGATCTTTGGTTTGGAAGTTGGAGTGTAAGAACGCTTTGAGATCGGTTATCCCTTTAGGATCACTACCCGTGATGACAATATCATCAACGTACACAATTAGGAGCACAGTACCAGCTGAGGAGTTCCGATAAAAGAGAGATGAGTCTTTGATACTCTTGGTAAGCCCGAATTTGGTGACAACAGACCGAAAGCGAGCAAACCACTGGCGCGGGGATTGTTTCAACCCATATAAAGAAGCAAGGAGACGACACACCTTGTTACGCTCCCCCTCAGCAACGAACCCAGGTGGTTGTTCCATATACACCTCTTCCTCCAAGGACCCATGAAGGAACGCATTCTTGATATCCAACTGATGAAGAGCCCACCGATGAGTGGCTGCAAGAGAGATCACGATCCGAATAGAGGACATCTTGGCCATAGGTGCAAACGTTTCCTCATAATCCACGCCGTAAGTTTGGGCATAACCTTTGGCCACTAGGCGGGCTTTCAAGCGAGCAAGAGAGCCATCAGCATTGGCTTTAACAGAATAGATCCATTTGCAACCAATAGCGCGCTTGCCATGAGGCAAAGACACAAGTTCCCAAGTATTATTCAGTTGAAGTGCCGTCAATTCCTCGTGCATAGCAGCCATCCAGCCAGGATGGGTTTTGGCCTCCCCAACCGTTGAGGGAATGGTGTACTGATCCAACGTCAAGTGAAGTGCGGTATGAGAAGCAGACAACCCCTGATAAGAGCTCACATAGATAGGTCTATTCTGGCAAGTCCGACTTCCCTTTCGGAGAGCAATGGGAAGCTCAGTACTAGCCAGAGGTGGAGCGGCAGACACTTCAGTTTGGTTCAGGTCCTCACTTGCAGGTGCAATATGAGGAACAGTAGTTGTGCCATCAATGGTTGAGGTAGGCTGAGATGGTGGTATTTCAGTTCTGTCAGAAGTGCGACGAGAGTAGACTTGTCCCAAAAGGGGGCACAATATGTCAGTCGGAGAGACGAGAGCAGAATCAGGGCGAGGAACTAGCATATCATCAAGAGAGAGATCAGAAGATGAAGTGGGAAGGCGAGAGCCAGTGGTACGATAAGAGTCAGATTCGAGGAAGACAACATCTGAAGAAATGATATATTTGTGAAGTTCCGGAGAATAACAGCGATATCCCTTCGTAGTCCGAGAGTATCCAAGGAAGATACACTTCAAAGAGCGAGGATCAAGTTTAGTAACGGAGGGACGAGCATCCCGAACATAGCAAACACACCCAAAGACCTTGAAGGGTAGAGGAGGCACCGAGTGGTCGTGATAAAGGATGTGATAAGGTGTCTCCCCCTGAAGGATATGAGTAGGAAGGTGATTAATGAGATAGGCAGCGGTAAGAACAGCATCTCCCCAAAAGTGTTTGGGAACATGCTTATGATGGAGGATAGCCCGGGTAACCTCAAGAAGGTGGCGATTTTTTCGTTCGGCAACCCCGTTTTGTTGGGGGGTATCAGGGCAACTGGTTTGGTGTATGATACCCTTGTCGGAAAGAAAGCTAGACATGGACTGGGACATGTATTCCCTCCCATTATCAGTACGGAGACATTTCAGACGAATAGAAAATTGAGTGAAAATTTCATTCCACAAATGTTGAAAAATAGATAGTAATTCAGAGCGATTTTTCATTAAGTAAACCCAAGTCATGCGAGAAAAATCATCAATAAAGGTAGCATAATATCTGTGTCCTAACAACGTAGGGACAGGACACGGTCCCCAAACATCAGAATGAAGTAAATCAAAAGGTGCAGAAGCACGAACATCTACACGAGGAACATAGCTAACTCTATGGAGTTTAGCAAACAAACACGACTCACAGCTTAGATGGGAAACGTTCCCAAACTCAGGATACAAACGACGCATGACCTGCATAGAAGGATGACCATGACGGTAGTGGAGATCCAAGAGTTTGGCCGAAGCAGCAGAACAGGCAATGTGGGAAACTTCATCCAGAACATAAAACCCACCACGCAGCTTTCCTTTACCAATAATACGGCTCGTCGACTGTTCCTGAAAAATGCAACCAGAAGATGTGAAGATAGCAGTGTAGTTTAAATCACGAGTAAGCTTACTAATAGACAATAGGTTGTAGGCTGATTGAGGAACATGAGCAACCGAGTATAGAGGCATATCCGGTGTCACATTGCAGCTTCCAAAGCCCACAATAGCAACAATAGATCCATCTGCAACAGTAATGGAAGACCCACAATGGGAATGATAGGAATGCAAGATACCTGAAGAACTAGTCAGGTGGTCAGAAGCTCCAGAATCTGCTAGCCACTGAACCGGACGCTGGGAAGTGCAGGCAGGTTGAATAGTCTGGGCCACAACAACACTATGAGGTGGAGAAGAAATCGGAAGTGCCTGCAGGCGATGATACTCCTCCTCAGAGATCTGGACAGTGCGGGGACCCGGGGGTGCCGGTGTCGAGTCGGCAACGTGAGCAGATCGAGGTGAAGCAGATGAGGTTTTGGCCGCCCAGTCTGGCTTCCCATGCACAAGCCAACACGTATCCCTTGTGTGACCTCAACGTCCGCAATGAGTACAATGTCGCGTATCAATCTCCCGACCACGTCCAGAACCAGACCGACCGCCTCGGCTAGTACCCCTTCCCCCTCGAGAGGCCAGCGCAATTGACTCGCTGGAGGAAACATGTAGAGCAGCTGGAGAAGAGGCAGAGTCTGCTTTAGTCAGACGATGGTACACACTAGCAGTCTGCAAAGTAGAAGGACTCGCAAGCATTTCTGTTCTTGTTGTTGAGAAGTTTGGATCAAGTCCGTTCAGAAGCCAGATGAGAACCAGATGCTCACGTTGAGCCTGATGTCCTTCACGAGTAGAGGGGATCTCCCAAAGATCCAGGATTTCATCGGCAAGAACCTTCCATTCGGCGAAGTACTCAGTGACTGGACGAGCTCCTTGTCGTAGCTCAGCCATCTTGGGAAAGAGTTCACCAAGACGAGAGAGGTTGTTAGCTTGAGAAAACATCATATGCAGGGTGTCCCACAGCTCCTTAGTGCTATCACAATTCTTGCACATTTGCTGAACGGATGGATCCATGGAACTCAGAAGGAGCGTAAAGATACGACAATCATCACTGTACCAATCGTCGTATTCGGCACTTCCCACAGCATGAGTAGGTAGTCTAGTAAGGTGGTGAGTACGTCGGATGCCTGCTAGAGACATAGTAACCCCCTTTTTCCACAACTGAAAGTTGGAGGAGGTAAGAATAGTGGTAGCCAGCCTTGCATTGGAAGGAAAAGTATTGGTAGAATCCCCTGAGGGAACAGGTGTCTGAGTGATGCTTGTAGCCGAGTCTCCCATGGTCTTGGACAAGAACCTTCAATAGACAGCAGGAGACGAGATCGGACACACAACAGCGGGCGATCTCAGTGCAGCAGAGCAGAAGAGCAGAGAAGAGGAGAAGAGATCGGCATCTTCAATCGTAGCAGAGCAGAAGATCAATAGTTGCCGCCTGCCAGAGATCGGCATCAACAAACAGTACCCTGCTAGAGATCGGCATCTTCAACAGTTGCCGCCCCTGGATGGCTGGCGAGCGAAGCCGATGATGCGTGAGAAGGAAGAGGGGATGTCGTTTGGCTGATCAGTAGGCATCAAGCAGCAGCGGGGTCGGCGTCCAGCGGTAGGCGACGGCTTCAGGCAGCAGCAGCAACGGCAGGCGGCATCTTCACGAGATGCGCCTCTGTCTAGGTAATGGGAGGGAATAGTGGAGAGCAACAGGTGTAGCGGGCGAGACGAGCGAAGGCGTACGAAGGCGGCGGCGGATGAGGGAGAACGGACGAACGCGGCGGCGGAAGCGTGAAAACCCTAGCGGAGCGTCCGTCGCTCTGATACCATGTAACAGAGAGAAAAATGATGACTTATGTCCCACTTGGACCAAGTCATATATATATATATATATGAAAAACAATAATACAACAATAAACATAATGCAACGTTTAACAGAAACTATAGTATTCAATAGTGAATTTCATCAACAGTAAAAGATTAAAATTAAAAACAGGAACTATTCAATGAATTTTCCTGGGAAGGAAACTGAAAATGGGAACGGGTTTGAGCTTCCGGTGGAGGATTTTGGGAAAGGGAAAACGAAGGTTAGAGATTAGGAATACCTTGGGGAGGAAGAAAACCACCTACGAGTCATCACCTAGGGTTCCACGGAGTCGGCACCGTGGCGGGATCGAGGGATTCCAAGAATTCTTTCACCAAAATCTGCAATACCCTAAAACTAGCCCACTACAAGCCTATTTATAATGAAATAAAAGTTAGAGCATCCCACCTTCGATGACTATGATTGGGCGGAAGATGGGTCACTCAAATACAATGATAATAAACAAAAAATACTAAAGTAATAAATGGATTTGGCTCGCAACACGAATCCGGACGCATCCGCGGAGTCCGATCATCGATCCGGGCACACCATATATGAAAAGTCGTCAATCGTCCCCAAACGGACTCAAAACTCGTCCTCCACTGCAGGTCCTCGTCTCTGCTCCGCATTAGTGACACTATAAAGTGACTAATCAATTGACTAGTGCAGATTTATATCATTTATAATATGATTAAGCTAAGAAGTATACATAAACATGTTCTCTAGAAAAACAACAATGGAGAAGAAAAAGTCTTTTTAAATTTTCTTTTTGCTCTTTCCATAACCTCCCTTTCTAGGAGTTTCTCAAGTGCATGGAAAAAAAATCATATTAATAGTCCAACCTGTCATCCATCACCCTCACATATAAGATGGTCCAAACTATTGCACCTCCCCATGCTCTCCACCTCCCAAGCTATCCATATCACATATCATCTCCTTTCTCCAAACAACAATGCCACTTTCGAAAGTACACTAAATTAACTCTTCCACATTTCTATAAACCCTTCCTACACCACCTCCAAGATCACCCCAACCTCAGTCTATGTAGCACCACCCGTACATTGAAATGAGATATACAAGCTATCAAGGTTGTGACCCTAGCACAACTTTAAAGGGGATAGTTGTGTGCTCCACTTTGAGATCGAGTGCTATGGTGAGCGAGGGAGAAGCCCCTTAAGAGATTTGAGTCTCCTTCCTAGCTCCCACTGGAGCTATGGTTGCGGAGGAGAAGGCCGGAGGAGAAGAGGAGAAGAGCTCAGATTTTCCGGTGGAGGAGAGTCCGGCATCGCTTGCGGAATAAGAGGTTTGCGGGCATAACACAGTAATGGTACTTTTTCCACTACCTCAATATGATTTACTCTTTTATTTTTAGATCAGAACAAAGTTCATATATTTCTGAATCACTTGTTTTAGAATCCCCAATGTTAGAAATTTATGGACTTGGTTGGATTGCAAAGTAGATATATTAACATATAAACATGTTTGGTGAGTCCATTTGTGTCAACTTAAGTTTGTAATTTTATTTTGATATTTATATGAAATTGTACGTACATATACTGTGCTATGGTATCTTAATTTACCTTTATTAGATATAATTCGATTCCCGGTTACAATCCATCCATTTTGCTTTTCATAAATCATAATCTATTGTTTGTAAACAACACAATTAGTCTAAAAACTTTTGTTGTGTTTTTCTCCTGAGTGAAGAATTAGCAACTCCAATTCCGACCTAAAGAATTCTTAATTTGTAGACGAACAAAAAAATTGGAATTGACTCAATTTCCTCTGGGAATTGGAATCGATCCAATTCCAAATCTTATCTCTCAATTTCTTCCAAATGAACGGAGCCAAAGTGAAATTTAATCAAAGGTAAGCTGTTGGGTACAAGAAAATATACTTTTTTTCCAAGGACAATGGGAAGGTAATTTAAATCTGAGCTTGAAAATGTGCTAGAATATCTGCTGGGGGTGGTTTTTTAATTCTCCTGATGTAAACAAATTTTTTTGCACAAGTTCCTCTTCTGAATGATTTATCAACATGACAAAAGAATCAGCATCTTTAGTGAAGAAGTGAAGTAAAAAAAGGATGAGGAGAAAGTCTCATTAACTAGTTCCCTCCAAGGTGAACCAGAAAAATAAGGCTAAAAATATCTAAAATCAGCATCAATGGAGACGTGCACAATAAGTAGGTGGGTGATAACAATTGTGGTAATTTTGAGTAGCAATGTAGCCAATAAACGAGCATTTGAGTTCTCAACAATCAAATTTGCTACGAGCAAGTTTGTGAATATGAACAAATAGAAAACCAAAGACTTGAGTAGGGAGATTACCTGATTTTAACTTTGGGGCCTACAAAAAAACGCTAAAACAGAATTGAACATTTAATAAAAAAATGAATTGAGCCCGCGTCCATGCCGAATATGCCTTAATAAAATTGTTATCCTCACATAACTTTGTATAACAAAAAACACAATAAAGATTTTCAATTCTTATGCAATTATTTTTTTTTACAAACTATAATATTGTGCATTTTTGGCATAAACTTTTCAATCTGCAAACTAACATATGATACAGAAAATATTTTTGTGACCCACCTAATTATGCTTAGGTGCGGCATATTCTTTAGCAATTGGCATAGCCTAAATAATCATTCAAAGAGGTCTATACATAAACAAGTAGCATCATTAAATCATAATTACAAAATAACAGTAGCATAGTATGACAAAGATGAAGGGTGAAGTATCATACTATCCGGACACGAGAAGAGAGGGCATCAAGAATGAGCAATTTTCCTGAGAGGCTTTCACCAATACAGCTGGCAATCTTTATTGCCTCCAGAGCTTGAAAACAACCAATCACACCAGGAACTGGTCACAAAGATTATTTGGCTTTAGTGTTAAAAGCTAACAGAAATGTCGATTTAGATATCTTCAACAATGCAAATATAATAGGTGAAGTATGTGACAATAAATCAGAATTTGAAAGGCAATTGTTATGGGGAAAAGCTAGTCGCTCTATTATGAATAAATTATGCATCTTTATTATTGTTCCGCCGTGTTTTTATTATTGTCCTTTATTATCAAACATGTGATTCGGTTCGTTTTAAGTAAAATCGAAACGGAACAGAATAGTCTCGAGCATCTTATCCTGGATCTCTGAAAAAAAGTCTGCCTCGAGCAGTTCCTTCACCTCCTCCCTGAAGGCCCAACCAACACAGTAACTATCGGCTATCGCCCTTCTTCTATTGGTTGGAGCAGACCTCCGTGTAAAGATTGAATCGGTGGCATACAAAGTCCACATCAATCCCCGGCATCTCCGTCGCACTCCAAGCAAAGATGTCAACGCTCTCCTCCAGGCACGCAACCATCTTTATCTTATCCTCCGTCTTCAGCGCCCTGCTGATCCCGGGCATCCTGCCCTTAGTCACCACTTCCACTTCTACGAAGCACCGGTATGGGTATGGGTACGGGTACCGAGTACAATATGTATTTGGTACGTCGGTACGAAAAAAATTAAAAATCAGGGATGCGGGTACGGCGGGATACGTTGTATTAAATCAAATATATATATATATATATATATATATATATATATATATATATATATATATATATATATATATATATATATATATATATATATCACAAATGCAATTATAAATTCTAAAAACAATAAAACATGAAGCAAAAATAATCAATTGAAGTACAAGTCCATAACTAATGCAATATAATATGAAGTATTTAAACATAAAATATTCATAATCATTTCAAATTAACAATGTTCATCACTAATTTTCTTTATCTTCCTCCGTATTGTTGGAGATCAAGACATCTTCAATTTCTGGCTCATTTAAAGACAAATTGGCAATTTGTAAGCATGTCAACTCCATCAAAAGGATTAGCCAATGCACCTCCTTCAATGTCCCACATTCTGCTCCTTCCTTGAATGTAGATTTTGTTTCTCCTTGATAATAGGCGCAGATTACTATGCACATACACCAAATCATCAGCTTGTTATGGTAGAAATTTGTTCTCTCAATGAGTGAATGAATGAGTACGTGCTTTAATTTCTCTCACAGTAGGACGATAAAGAAGGTTTACCTAAAAGCTTCAAAGCAATTTCTTGCAATTAAGGTGTTGAAATTTCCGAGTAACTCCACCAATCTTTGGGAAATAATGAAGCTCTACTCTCCAAACTAACTGGCTCACAAAAAGCTTGACCAAGTCCCGTGAATCTAGAGAACTCATTGATTATTATATTCCTCTCTACCACATCAGAAAAGTACCTTTTGATGCATTTATTCCTCTCCAAAGAAACATCCTCATCCGTACTTGGAGCAACTCTATTTGGCCCTTCATCAAGCTATTCTCGACTATAATACCAAAAAATAAAAATATATAGTAAATAAATAAATCATAGTAAATGTTAAATATCAAATAAGCAAAAAAATTACCTTGAATTAAGAGAATGAGTCATACAATGTAGTGGTGTGCAACTCTTGAACAAATTTTTCAAGAAATTTCTCATAGAACAAATTTTTGTTAAGAATTTACGACGGGAGGACTGCGAACGAAACAATAGCTGCGGGCAAAACAAGGGAGAGTTGCGGACGAAACAACCGAAAACAACCAACAAAATTAGAGTGGCTGCCAGGAACGAAACAGAAATTAAGCTAGTAAATAGAAATTAAGCTTACAGGTGCGGCTATGCGGTCTTCTTACGACAGGAGCAGTTGTGCGGAGGAAAGGTGCGAGCGAAACAGAGCGCAACGAAGTGGAAAAGGCGAAACATAGCGCAGCAGGACGAAACAGAGAGCGGCGAAGCGAACAACCTAAAACATCGATCGTATTAGAACGTATGGTACGCATACCCGTAACGGAAATGTACCTGGTACGGGTACGGGCCAAATTAAACTGTATTCGTGTTTTCTAGCTCCACTTCCTCACGCATGATCCTTATCTGCAGAACCCCCTGGCAGTATTTCATGAACTGATGGTATGAGGATGAGATGACCCTGAAGAAATTGATGAGGGGCCTCCTGATTATAGCACTATAGAAACTTGGCGCGTCGACGATGATGAGTCTGCAATTCTTTGAGGTCCTGCAGAGTGTTATCAACAACTCCACTCCTCCTTCCACCTTCTTTCTCTCTCTTGAGAAGCCAAAGAGATGACCATCTGAAGTTATCACCCTGCCTTCTTCCACCTCCAACCCATCAAACGCCTTCTTGAAGATGATGTTGACCGAACTCTCATTGTCTACCAGGATCCGAGCAACTGTGAAGTCCTCGATCTCTCCCTGGATGACCAAGGCACCATGGAAAGGGTTCTCATTCTCCAACTTATCTTCCTCCGAGAAAGTGATCTCTTTCAACGAGGAAGGCGCTTGGGAGGTCGAAGAGACACTCCAACGATAAATGGTGTGAAGACTTCCCTCACGGGAAGCTCCGAGCTCTGCTCCTCAGTGGATGACGCCCACTCCCCCGCGGCCTCCCAGATGGATCTTGTTTCTGTTCCTCCTCCTGGCCAAAGCTTGAACGGGCTCCGCCTCGGCAGAGCCATCTGCCTCTGGCCTTCTCCTCCTTCTGCTCCTATGGATCTCCACTTAGCTTCCAGAAAATTTGGGCAGGTCATAGTAGCATGTCCTTCCACTTAGTGCAGTTCACTGTACAAAGGGACCCGCTTCGGTTGATGCCTCCTCTACTGTTGTCATCGGTGGTGCATGTTGCCTTGTCAGACTATTGTCATCGCTTCTCTAGGTCCTCTTCTGTGGTGCCTTTCTGGTTGGTTGTAATGATTCCTCCTCTCGGGAAAGAATTGCCTTCCGGGTCCCGCTTGATAGGGTCTTTGATGCAGGCTACCGAAACAACACACGTCGATTACCCGTTAACCCGACACAAACATCCACAGGCAAACACACAAAATTAAATCCAAGAGTACTCCGACCAAAGAGCGATCGAGAAGGGGTCGGGTTGGCTCCCAAATCCGAACAAGATTAATCCAAGAGTACTCCGACCAAAGTTCGTTCCGAAAGGGGTCGGGTTGGCTCCAAAAATTCCGTTCAAACAAAATTAAATGGCTTGAAGCAATCAAGCGGCTTGAGCGTTGCGGCGAAGTTCCACGTTTCCAAAATCACACCAAGTGTTCTCCACCCAAAACGACACGAAAGTAGAAGAAATCACTCAATAAGGGTGGAAGAAATTCGTTACCCCAAAATGAAGGAGGCGTAGGGAACACGTCCACGGAAGCACCACTGTGTTCACGAGCGGAGGATGAGGCGCGATCCACTGGAGTTCACACCACGGGGAGATTTCCCGGAGGGGAAGGGGCTCGGGCTGGCAGCGGCTCGGGAAAACCGAGTTTGGGGTAGGTGGCGGCTTGGAAGCGACGGAGCGGCAGCAGCGCAGGGGCGGCGTGGAAGCAGTAGTTCGGGATGGTGGTGATTAGCCGGAATCGCTCCGACGTCGAAGGAGAGGCAAGTCTCACGCCGAGCGGACGGGCGGCGGCAGTGTCGCGCTGCACGCAAGGATCGGGCCGAGCCCTAGGAAGAGAAGCACACGCTTGCCCCTTGTTTTTCTTGTCCAAATCTCCAATAATCATATAAATCAGAGTTTAGGAGTATATATACTCCCACAGGATTACAACCCTATCATAACACACTAGGTCTCATCTGAACCGTACAAATTAAAATAGCCAACAGGAAATTAAAACTAATCATAAAGTGCAGGAAAACTAAAATTTGCAACAGATTAAGACGATGGCGGTGGCCGCGGGCGCAGACTGTAGCGAACGTGGTTGCGGCGAATGTCCACATGATGTCGTGTCGATTTGTCGTTGCGGCGCGCATCTTTAAGTAAAGGCGGTTCCGGATCATCATCCACGTCGGCTCCAACCGTGCCTCCATCAATTTCGGCTCAATCCGCCGTTGCTCCATCAGTCTTCCTACCGTCCTCCATGGCAGCCTATCAACTAGGGCTTGGAATCTCCTCTTCGGTCCCCTATTTCTGGGGCCATATATAGCCTCTTCCTTTCCTACCTCCTAGGCTCCTCTTGCCCACTTCCCTCATGTTTTTTTCTGCATGCTTCTTTCCGTCATGTTGCTCCATCTTCCTTCCTCCCTTCGGGGTCTCCTCTTCCTCTTCTCTAGTCAGCTTTGTCAGCTTGACCAAGAAGTTGTTATTCATCGCCTCCCCTTTGCTGAACTTACTTGCCCGGTCAATCAGATTGTCAAAGGAAACTAGTGGGTCTCGGCTAACATCCAGCTTGAAGAGGCCCTCTCGCAAGCCGAAAATGAGAGCTAGTTGCAGAGCGAAGCAATCCACATCCTAGATGTTAAGGACTTCTTCCTGAAAGCGATCAATATAGCTTCTCAGAGTCTCATTGATTCCCTGCTTCAGCTGAAATAGAGTTGTCAGCATCGTGGAAAAGAACAGGTACTGAGTTGTACTGAAGAATTTAAAATCATCCAACATAACCAAGCCAATCTAGCTACATCCGGCATATAGAAGGGCTTGAACATGAAGTAAAGACAATATTGTTAATGGCAATCCCATTTCTTAGCAAAGATGAGTTAGAGAGCTTGCAAAATTTTATCGGTTCTCTCGGTAAGCTTTTTGATGCTTGTACCCTTGTAATGAGTAGCAAGAATCTTAGTTCAAAATCCTTTAAGATCTGTTCGTTTGGAAGGAATTGAGATCCTGGAATTGGAACTGAATGTTGAATTCCAATTTTGTTGTTCATTTGAGCGCTTGAAGGATGGAATTGGAATTCAAATGAAATCTATGGAATTCATTTTGAACTAAAGTCAATTATTTCCGATCAATACAAGAATTGGATAATTTTGATCATGGTGCGTATACAAGAATATATATATATATATAACGTTCTCCACATTAATAAATGATGCTTTTTAAGTTTAATTCATAAAATACATTGCACATTACATGATTAATATTTTTACAGTTTGAGTTTAATTCAATTCATCAAAAATGTTGACTAGAGACAATCGGTAGGCCATCCCTCTTGCAAAAAAAATATACATTGTCAAATTATCCTAAGAATTTCAGTGAAGCTTCTTCTTATCAATCAGAGATTTTTAGTGATGACACTTCGCCGATCCGATCTCTACAGGTTCGGAAAACATTGTCGAATTGCGGACACCAAAAAACGAAATTTGTCTGATCATCTTAAGATTTTCAAGGAAGTTTAGTCTAATCATTCAAAGACTACCAGTGGTAATTTGTTCATCGATTGGGGAGGACTCTGAGGATACCTTTGTGATCATGCTCCAACACATGTGATTGGAGCATCCTCCCTTTTACACTTCTTAAATTTATGTCTCCTTTATTTTTGCAAATAATGTTTAATTATTGTGAAACTTGGGAATTTTTCAAACATTGTTGTGCTTCTTTACATCCTAGTGTCACTAAAAGCAGTGAACCTTTTATCTTATACATTCGAATGGGTGGGGTCATGTTTATGCTATTAGTATTTCTGGTGAAAAATGAATTAGGTCGTCATTTATTGATGAATGTACTAGAGTATCTTGGCTTTTCTTGATGAGGGAAAAACCGAAGTCACCCAATTGTTTATCTAATTCATCGTATGATTCAAATGAAATTCAAGAAACCTACCTGAAAATGACAAAGAATATGCCAACAAACATTTCTGTAAGTTTACCGGAGAACATGAGATCATCAATTAATTCACCTACGACGATGCACCCCAATAAAATGGTATTTCCTAAAAGAAAAACCGTCACTTTCTTAGCGCTACATGGACATTACTCTTTCAGATGTCTATTTCAAAGCTATACTGAGGTGAAGTCTTAGTTGTCAAGGTGCGTGCCTAGGCGCGCTTGAGGCGCCGAGCGCACCAGGCGCAGCCCGCCGCGCCTCAGCACGGCTGAGGCGGGCGATGTGCCCCAGGCGTGCCCAGGCACGCGCCTTACAGGCTCCAAGGCGCGCGCCTTACAGGCTCCAAGGCGCGCCTGAGCCTTTCAAGGTGTTTTATTTTAAAAAAAAAATTATATGGGCAAAAACATGATCTTAGACGCACTCGAGGCGCACTTGGGCGCCCAATTCGCACAATTTCAGCGAATTGGGCGTCCAATTCGCTTAATTTCCTTTTCCCCCATTTTTGCGCCTCACGTCCCTCAGGCTCGCGCCTTGCGCCACCTAGGCTCTAGGGGCCCTTTGCGCCTCGGTGCGCCTTGTGCCTTTGATAACTTAGGGTGAAGTCCTCCTTACTATCACCTTCCAAATAAATCACCCACCTTCATGTATTCTTGGCAAGATTAGTCCTGTCAAACTATTAACATTATTCTTTCCTTCCATTTGGATCATGTAAGTTTGCAAGCACATGCATTTGGGAGTGTCGTTTATGTCCACATTCATCACCATCATCGTAGCAAATTGAAACTACAGGCTAAGAAGGGTTACAAATGTTATGATCCCTCGATTCATTGTATGCTAACCTACAAGGATGCAAGCTTCAATGAGTACGAGCCCTTCGTTACAGTGTCCACTTTAGGGGGAAAACATCTGATACGGGCTAGTCATATCAAGATCTAAAATAATAGGAACACGATTTTGCAATGCATAATAGTAAACATGAAAGATACATCGAGAGGCAAGCACTCGCCAAACACCCAAAAGTTGAGTCCTCCAAATCACTCCTACTCTCCAAAGAGAGTCAAAGACACTAAGACTCAAAAGATAGTTGTTAACTCGCCTAAGTGGCACATTATATAGATGGAGACCCCTCTGCAAAACAAGACATAATATGAACCGATACGTAATAATAAGTATCAACACTTCCATCCTAAAAAATGACATTGTCCTCAGGGTGGAGGTTTGCAGGGGTCCTCGACAAGCGTCAGGGGGTCCATATCCCAGAAGTCAGGACCGTCGTCTTCAAATCCCACTAGCACGAACAAGTATTTGAAGGTGCAGACGTGGGTGGAAGAGTACGACAGCTGGTCGGCTTGTATACCCCCAGGAAGTATCCCAGATAGTGGTCGGGGGATAGACCTAGAATGTGTGTGGCGAGCTTGATGAAATCTTCAATGTAAGTGGTCACGGTATCAGACGAGCACACTGAGCTGAAGTGCTCGTAGGCATTGCCCTCCTGGCGGGCATTATAGTAGTGTAGGAGTTCATCCTTCAATGTGGGACAGGAGAGGTCAGGAACCTACTGGTGCATCCAACGCACCCAATGAAATGTTGAACCCTTCATATAGATAGTGGCAGAAGATCCTTCTGTTAGGCGGGGGTGGACTGCAGGTTGAAGAACTGTTCGGCGCGGACAATCCAACCGAGAGGGTTAGTGTCATCAAACACAGAGATCTCGATTTTATGGAAATGGGCGGGGCGGATGTCTGTTGCGAGGTGCAAAAGCCCCATGTAGTCTGGAACGGGTCGAGGTGGTGGCGGCAGAGGAGATAGAGGGTGATTTCCGCCGTGTCTGTGAGCTTGAGAAGGAGGAGAATGAGGTCCTCAAACCAGGTTTCGATGAGATCCATGTGATGGGAGTCAGTAGATGGAGTGGAGGAGCCATTCTTGTCGGCGTGGAGAGCCATTGAACGAGTTAAGGGCATGGAACGACGGTTGAGTATAGAGGAGAAAAGCGCGGGGACGTTGGAAAAATCGCATGAGGGTTGCTGAAATGTTGCAGGAGCCGCATGAGGCCTGGTGGACAGCTGCAGGAGCCACGGGATGGCGGCCCGACACAACAAAAGGCAATGTTAGCCGCTGGAAGGCTACAGGAGTGCTAGCAGGCCGCAAAAAGTGCGACCGGGTACGGATGGTGCCGTAGGAAGTCGAAGGCGCAATGGAATCACGTGAAAAAAGGGAGGAAGCACGCTGGAAGCGTCGGATGTCGCAGGAAGCGTCATCGAATCGCTGGTGCGTCGAGAGGAAGGCGCTCGAATCATGGACGTTGACGATGTTGGAGAAGGGCGGGGTGGGACAGGAGAAAAAGAAGCGGCGATGTTGATCGGCTAGAGATGCATAATTAGCCGACGGCGTAGCCTTCAAAGGCGATGGAGGGAGAAAGCGGCATGAGCGTAGAAAGGAACCAAAAGCGGCTTGCATTAATTTGCGGTTTGTAAAGCGAAAACGGATGGCGCGGGAAAGGAGCGAGCAAAAGTCAGCGAACCAAGCAGGGGCAGCAGGCAAGGACATAAGTCCAATTGGGGTTTCAGACAAAACCCTAACCAGGGGCAGGTCGGACCAATTGATACGGGCTAGCCGTATCAAGATCTAAAATAATAGGAACACGATTTTGCAAGCCATAATAGTAAACACAAAAGATACAATCGAGAGGCAAGCTCTCACCAAACATCCGAAGGCTGGGTCTTCCAAAGCACTCCTACTCTCCAAAGAGAGTCCAAGACACTAAGACTCAAAAGATAGATGCTAACTCACCTAAGGGGCTCCTTATATAGATGGAGGCCTTACTACAAGACGACATAATATGACCCACTACAAAAGTTGTTCTAACAAGAACATAGGACCATATTCTGTGTCGCTTTTGTGGAATGCCGTTAATTTGGCAAAAACTGAAGCTGGAAAACAAGTTGTTGAAACAATACTTTCAACTGTTTTTTGGAATGGAGTAAAAGATTGTTTAAAAGGAGGAAAACCACTGATTGTCGTTTTGTGATTAGTAGATGGAGATGAAAGACCAGCTATGCCTGAAGTATATGTGGCAATGGAAGAAGTTAAATAAAAGATCAAAGAACGTTTTGATAATAAAGAAATATTATTTAAAAAGATTATTGAGATTATGGAGATGAAAGACCCGCACTATTGTTATGGTCCTATGTTGTTGTTATGTCGTTGTTATTATTATTATTAGATGCCACTAATTAGAATAATTATGAATATATCTTTTTATTTCATGTAATGGTATTTTAGTATTTGAGTTGTGTCATGTAATTTTATTTACAGGACATCTTAGGCTAGTGAAAGGATAACCAAAAAGTTAGTCTATCTCCTTGTCTTCTATGAGATTGTAGCAGTTCTCACTCTCCCAAGCGCACCCCTTATAAGCAGTCACGGTTCCGGCTCCATAGAATCCCCACATCTCCCATGTCATCTCCACCTTCAGTCACCTCTCTGACGAGGCCATCAACATTCTATGGCGAGCTCATAACAGTATGTCCTTGATTTTCTTAAAGAAATGGGGAAATTAAAATGCAAGACTAGTAGTGTTCCCATTCAGGCAAACCATAGAATAGAAAATGTTGAAAAAAGCCCAAGGGATGGATGAGGCTCAATATCAGAGGTTGGATGAAAAACTGATATATTTGACACATACAAGACCTTACTTGGCATATGCAGTCAATGTTATTAGCCAGTTTATGCATCACGATCCAAGGACCGGACATTTGCAAGCCATGGACAGGATCCTACAGTGCCTTAAGAACACTCCAGGGAGAGGATTGTAGTTTAAAAAGGTAAAGGACTCTCTGGAGACATATATTGATGTTGATTATGGAGGATTTTTGGGAGACAGGTACACCTCGAGATACTTTACTTTCCTGGGAGATAACATTTTCACGAAGAAGTAACATAACTTTTAATCAAGTGTTGAAGCGGAATTCAGGGCTATGGGGCGAGGCATATGTGAATTTCTATGGAAGAAGACTCTATTAGATGATTCGAAGATCAAGTATGAAGCTCCAATGAATCTCTTTTGTGACAACAAGTCTGCAATCAACATTGGGTATAATCTAGTTCAACATGACAGAATGAAGCACGTCAAAATTGATAGTCACTTCATCAAGAAGAGGTTGGACAGTTCTTTAATAGATACCTCACATGTTACTTCAAAACTATAGATTGTTGATCTTCTGATGAAAGGTCTACTACATACTGAGAAATTCCACAAACTTACTTGCAAGTTAGAAATGATGTATATCCATTCATCAACTTGATAGACGGTCTAGTAAATATTATTTCATGTATTAATAAGTTTGTTTTTCGTAATTAATTAGTTCGGTATTTTATGCGTCAAGGGCTTTTAGGTCTTCCTAAGTCTAAGCACTCCTCAATTCTATGCACGCTAAGATTGATATTCCCTACAGTTTATTGGCAGGAGATCCTACCAAACAAACATTTGTAGAAATTCTAGTTTTAAATATATTGCAAGGAGTCAATATGCATCTGAACCATAAGCTGGTTGCGAGGGGAAAACAAGCATATTGTTGTATGAAGTTGTTTTTAAATAAAGAATCTTTATATGCCTCTTGGTGTTGTTGTCTAAGAGCATGGAATATTTGGACTAGTGCTAAAGAGATGAATCAATCTGTTATGATCCTATTTCGGGATGTCATCCAAGATAGCAGTGGAGGCAAAGATACAAGGAGCTAATTCTAGAATGGGGGATGAAGAGGAGAAAAACTAGAGGGAGAGAAGAGAAGACTTGAGAGAGAAGGAAAAGAATTTGAGAGAGAAAATTGGTTTCATTATTTCATACCTCATACATGACCCAATGGTCCCTTTACATAAGATCATTATGGCATGGGCATAAATACCCAATATAAAGATATGTGTGACCATTAAAACACTAAGACGCTAATAACCAGTAACTACAACTCAACTCGTTTCGACCCATATAACTCTACTAGATATGACTCGACTCATACAACTCGACTTGATACCTAAAAACTCATAATAATATAATTGCAAGATACTGACGGTGTGGGACCCATATCACACTCATACCACTAATCATTGATATTTAGAATCAACCTCAAGAAACTCACCTCCATCCTCTTAATTACAATGATTAGAAACATACCTCCATCCTCTTGATTACTGTTAAGGAATAATGATAAAAGCCCAATATAAAAGCTTACTTTTGGGGCTCATGTAAATCTCTCTTTAATCTCACATCATAGGATTGAAGTTCTCTCCTCTTTTCTCTTCCTATATAAGTGTATGTATACATGTAACCAAGATGTACAAGCTAGAGAAAATTAATAAGATTTGAATTATTTTTCTCAAATTCTGCTTCTCTTTACATGGTATCAGAGCCATCGGTCCGGTTCTTCTTCGCTCTCTGCGGATAGTTTTCACTAACCATCGGCCTCCTGTCTACCCGCACCCTGCGGTCTCTCTTCTCTACCCGCAACTCTGCTTTCGTGGTTCCACCTTCTCTCAGCCCGCTCGCTTACTTGTGCGGATACGGTTTCTTAACCGCACCACCCTTCCTTTCTCCCTTTCTCCCCTCTCCTCCCCGTCTCTCTCCCTTTATAGGGATTTCTCTGAGGCCAACTCCTCTTCAGCCCGCTCCGGTCTCTTTCCGTTGCTACTCGCGGTCTCCTCTTCTCGACGCTAGCTAGACCGCACTGCTCTCTTCACGATCAGCCTATCGCGAAGAATTGTCTTGTCACGCAAATTGCCTCTTTTGTCGCGCAGACTGCCTCTCTTTTCACGCGGACTGCTCTTGTCGCGCAGATTATTCTTGTCGACCTGCTCTTGTCGCGCGGACTGCTCTTGTCACGCGGACTGCTCTTGTCACGCGGACTGCTCTTGTCGCGCGGACTGCTCTTGTCGCGCGGACTGTTAATGCCAACCTACTCTTGTCACGCGTTCTGCCCGTTGCGTGCCCCCCTCCTCTGCTGTTCGCCGCGAATTGACGATTTATCTTCTAGCCGCTGCGGGCTCCTGTAGACTTGTCGTTGTGTTGTTGCGCGGACTGTCTGTGACTGCTCTCTGCGACCATGTCCTACGGACTGCTTCTCCTCTTATCGTTGTGTTGTCAAGCAGACTGGTTCTTCTCTAACAGCCGGTGTCGCGCGGACTGTCTCTCTGCTTGCCGCGTGGACAGTTTTCTCTACCCGTTGTGCTTCTCTTCTAGCCGTTGCGGACTCCTGCCTTACTACCTGCTACTTTACCAGGCCGCCCTCCCTTCTTGCTGATATGGATTCCACAACGTCTTCCTCCCTTCCCGCCCGTGTTGCTGCTCCCTCTCCTGGAGTCTGTGATGAACTTCGGATCACCACCATCTCTCTCAGTGGGAAGCACAACTTTGTGGAATGGGTGCATTCTGTTCGTCGGGTTCTACAAACTAAAGGTCTTCTTCATCATCTTACCTGAGACGTTCCCACTGCTCCTACTGACGAATGGTTGTGTGATGACGGTCGGGTCCGATCTTGAATCCTCAATTCCATGGACACTAAGCCCTACCGCACGGCCATGTATCATGAGACGGCCAAGGCGATGTGGGAGAAGCTTCACTTTCTCTACTCTGGCAAATACAGCTTACTGCATTTGTTTGACATCATCTCCGTGCTTCAATCCATGGATCCCGGCACAACGGGCGATTTGACCTCCTTTGTTGTCAAGGCCAAAACTCTGGTGGAGGCCTGGATACAACATCAGCCTCCCTTCACGGACCTCACTACATAACGAGCACAAAAGAAAGTTGTTGAGATTGCTGTGATGATGGCTCGTGTTCCTCCTCATCTTCACAGTGTCCGGGCTCAGATTCTTTCCTCCTCTACAACACCCTCGTTGTCTGATGTCTGTTTTATGCTGCTCAAGGTTATTCCACCATCTGACGTCCTAGGAAATTACTCTCCAGCTCTCCTCCAGCAACCCCTTTTACCTACTCTTGCTCGTGGATCATCAGCTCACGGAGGTTGCCACACGTCTCGGGGATGAGGACGTGTTGGGTGTTCTGTTTTTAAATGTACGTACTGTGGTCGAGAGGATCATCTTGAAGCCACTTGCTATCAGAAGCATGGTCTGCCTCCACACCTTACTGCTTCTACTATAGTTGCTCCTCCCACTGATGTTGCTACACCGGGTTCTGACTCTACCACTCGGCAAGACATCAACGCTCTTCGCACCCAGCTGCAGCAACTCCAAGGCGTTATCAGTCGCTCGTCTGCTCAGTTGCGTCTTTCTCCACTGAAGGTATATCATGTCTCTCTCATAGCCCCCACTGGATTGTGGGCTCGGGAGCTACTCATCACATTACCTCCCAGAAACCACCTCAGTACATCCAATCTGCCTATCCCAAGTTCATCATTGTAGAAAATGGCGACACAACTCCGGTTTCTGGCGTTGCTGACCTTCGGCTTACCCCGACTCTCTCTCTCCTTAGTTCTTCATGTTCCAGGGTTCCCTTTCAATCTACTATCAGTTAGTCGTCTTACTCAGGAACTTGACTGATGTATAACCTTTTCTCCTTCCTCTTTTGTTGTGCAGGATCGTCGAACGCGGAATACCATTGGTAAAGGGCGGTTGTCGAATGGGCTCTATCTCTTGGATATTCCTCCTACCGTTCTCTCTGCTATCTCCAATGTTGATTGGCATCGTCGCCTTGGGCATGCTCCCCTGCCGATTCTCAAGAAGGCTCTTCATGATGTTTTGTTGCAAGAGTTTACTTGTGAGTCTTGTATCTATGACAAACAACATCGTCCTTCTTTCCCTCCTACATGTACTCGGAGTGATACTCTTTTCTCTTTAGTGCATCTTTGTTATCTGGGGGCCCTATAAAATCTCTGGTAACTTTGGATATCGCTATTTTGTAACTTTTATTGATGATTGTTCGCGTCTCACCTGGTTATATCTACTTCATGATTCTACCAAACAAACATTTGTGTTCCGTACTTTTATTACTGAGACTCGCATGCAATTCTCGACTATGTTAAAAGTAATTCTCACAGACAACGCTCGTGAATATACTAGTCGCACATTCTCAAATTTATGCACCGAGTTCGGCATTCTACATCAAACTTTGTGTGCTTATACCCCCCCCCCAGCAAAACAGTGTGGCCGAGCTGAAAAATCACCTCTTGGATATAGCCTGGTCACTCATGTTTCATATGAAGGTGCCAACAGAATACTGGAATTTCGTTGTTTCTACTGTCTATCATCTCATCAATCGCATGCCCTCCTCCGTGCTCGACTTCACTTTTTCGTTTAGTCTCTTTTTTCCTTCCAAGTCTCTGTTCTTCCTCACACCTCGTATCTTCGGTTGTGTATGTTATGTTCACATTCTTGGTCCACCCACTAACAAGTTGGCTGCTCGTGCTACCAAGTGTATGTATGTTGGCTACTCCCGCACTCAGAAAAGCTATGTATGTTACTCTCCTACTGATGTGAAGCTGATCGTTTCGGCTTATGTGACCTTTTTTGAGGATCAACCATTCCACTCCTCCCCTTCGACATTGTCTTTACCTATCCTTGTCGCTCGTCCTGCTGTCTCTGTCATAACTCTGTCTCTCCCACTTCTTCACCGCTCCTGGCGCCCGCTCGACCACAACCACTTCTTTGTGTTTATACTTTTTGTTCATCCAAGACTGGTCCCCTACAGCATCTCCCTTCTACCAATATCATTCCGCGGCCGAACGATTCAACATCAAGCTCTGCAGCTCATCCCTTAACGAATTATGTATCTTTGCATCGCCTCTCTCTGCCACATCTAAAATTTGTCACCTCTCTTTCCTCCATTTCTATTCCTAACTCTGTGTAGGAAGCTCTTCAACATCGGGGGTGACGTGCAACCATGGATGATGAAATGACTGCCCTCTGTGCTAACCAGACCTGGGATCTGGTTCCTCTTCCTCTCGGCCAATCCCGTGTCAGTTGCTAGTGGGTCTTTGTTATCAAACATGCTCCAGATGGGATTGTTGACTGCTTAAAGACTTGCCTCGTGGCTCGGGGCTTCACTTAGCAGCAAGGACTTGATTATGATGAAACCTTCTCCCCGGTAGCCAAGCTAAACACCGTTCGAGTCCTGATCTCCTTAGTCGTGCATCGTCAGTGGCCCTTACATCAGTTGGATATCAAAAATGTCTTTCTCAATGGCGATCTCCAGGAGACTGTTTATATGCACCAACCTCCGGGATTTGAGACCACGGGGGTGTCTCAGGTATGTCTTATTTGAAAGTCTATATATGGTCTCAAACAGTCCCCTCGTGCTTAATTTGAGAAATTCAATAAGGTTGTTTGCGAAGTTGGTTTTACACGGAGCTCGGCAGACTTCTCCCTCTTCACTCGTCCTCAACCAACAAGCATTGTGATTCTCCTTCTGTATGTTGATCATATTTTGACTACGGACGACGACTCCATGGGGATACAAACAATCAAACAACATTTAAACTCAGCATTTAAGACAAAAGACTTGGAAAATCTTCGATACTTCCTTGGGCTTGAGGTCGCAAGATGACCTGATGGCCTTGCCCTGCCCCAACGAAAGTACTGCATTGATCTTCTTTATGATGTCGGCTACTCAGGGTGCAAACCTGCGGACACCCATATGGATGTAAATCACAAGCTTTCTACACATGGTTCCGATTCCGACCCACTGCTTACAAATCCAGAATATTATCGACGCTTGGTGGGGAAGTTGATTTAACTTATAGTTACACGACCTGATATTTCATTTGTTATTGGGGTTGTGAGTCTATTTATGCATGCTCCTCAGACATCTTATCTCCAAGCCATCGAGCGCATTCTTCGATAATTGAAGACTGCTCCGGGACAAGGACTCGTTTACAAACCATCTACCTCTCTATCTCTTGTTACGTATTCTGACGCTGACTACACAGGTTCTCTTGATGATAGGCGTTTCATAACTGGTTTTTGTACATACTTCGGTGGATACCTTATTACCTGGCGTAGCAAGAAGCAGACTGTCGTTGCTTGCTCGTCAGCTAAGGCCGAGTACTGTGCTATGACAGCGGTTATTTTTGAGCTAACCTGACTTGAAAGCCTTCTAAATAATTTGGGACGCAAACTCTCTCTGGCGACATTATTTTGTGACAGTCAAGCCGCTATACATATTGTCAAGAATCTCGTATTCCATGAACGAACAAAGCATATTGAAGTTGACTGTCACTTTGTTCGAGAAAAAGTTCAGTCAAAGAAGTTAGAGTTGGAGCATGTTCCCGCTACAGGACAAGTTATTGGCATCCTGACTAAAGCCTTCTCTCGGCCATTATATTATCAGTTCTTATCCAAGTTTGGTGCCTACGACTTGTATGATCCAGCTTGCGGGGGAGTGTTAAGGAAAAATGATAAAAACCCAATATAAAAGACCACTCTTGGGGCCC
The DNA here is from genome assembly GCA_039513925.1 of Platanthera zijinensis. Taxonomy (NCBI): domain Eukaryota; kingdom Viridiplantae; phylum Streptophyta; class Magnoliopsida; order Asparagales; family Orchidaceae; genus Platanthera; species Platanthera zijinensis. The sequence goes on from CM077093.1 coordinate 38,806,413, forward strand.
ATGTAAATCTCTCTTTAGGCCCACATCATAGGATTGGAGTTCTCTCCTCTTTTCTCTTCCTATATAAGTGTATGTATACATGTAACCAAGATGTACAAGCTGGAGAAAATTAATAAGATTTGAATTATTTTTCTCAAAGTATGCTTCTCTTTACAATTACAATGATTACGAACTCGCCCATTCTCTTAATTATAATGATTAGCTTCAAGTGCGGGTGAAAGGGATTCATACCTCAACATTCCATTTTCTTCCAAAAGATCTAAGATATACTTATGTGGGGTGATAACGTTAAACCTAGAAAATTCCTAGGGTTCCGGTGAAGTAGAAAAAGGGAGGAGAGGGAGGAGCAGGAGAGAAATCCAAGGAAACACCCTTGACCAGCCCAAGGTACAACATCCAATTGTTTAAAAGATGATAATGCACAACACTTATTTAAATAGGACCCCAAGGGCAAGCTAGTAATAAGAGAAATTAAAATGCGAGAATTAAAAGGCATTATTAAAAATGATGAAGCTCTAGGATTCAACCGCTGATGGTTCAATCCTGACAGTCAGCATCCCCCTCCTAGAATAAACGAGCTATGAGCATGCGTAAACCTCGCACTAGTGGTGGTGGATGCTAGCATCATTCTCCATAGCAATATTCCATGCTAGGAAACTTGCTCTTCTACTTCTTCCACCCGCTGCTACTGCTGGTTATTTCCCATCCAATCCAATTTCACAACCTGTACTCTTCGTCCCAGCCACCAACCAACAATGACACTTTTGACAACACAACACCCACTTGCCGCCCTGCAGCACCCGCAGGCCCCTGCTGCTTCACCCACTTCAATGACAAGCCACTGCAATTTCCCATCTTAATCACAAGCCCCACTTTCTATCTTGACCAACAATCCTTCTTCCTCCATCATCCCAGTCGACAACCCCCTCTTCCACCTCCAGCTCACCCCTCCTAATCTCTCCACTCGTGGTTGGATACATTATCAGAAGCATTGCTTTCATTACTTGGAGCCTCGTCTACCAGCACCGCCGGATCCCCGTATTCATGAGTATCTAATATTGTGTTTCTATATCTTTATTGAATATTGGATGATCGTTTCATAGTTACCTGGACGTTGAAATTTTGTTGTGCTTTTATTACATTTTCCTATTTCCTAAAATTCTCATTTGTGCAAGTTTAGATTTAAAGCCCTTAGTGCAAAGGAGAAAGTGATTTTGCTTGTGTAGTTAAAAATTAGGGCGAATATTGTGTTTAATTGTTAAACCTTATAATCTTGTTGTTAAGAAATTAATTCTGTTTTAATTAAGTCATACACATACCATTTAGATTGGGTTTGTTTAAGTCAACTTGCATAAGCTTGCACACAATCTCACAGCCTACCTTGCGTAAGATTTGGTATCAGAGCCCCAGGTTAGGGTCACTTGCATGTCATGTAGTGGTAGGCCTTAATCATCAGCACATGTCCGATTTAAATTCTATCGACGAGAGAGCCACCAACTCCAACTCTGAAATGACACCTTCAAATTTTCAACGACTGATGTTAGATCGATTCAATCAAATGAATGTCCAATTCGACGATCTCCGCACTCGCATAGATATCCATGAGGATCATAGAGAGCATGTCACTCCTCGAAGGAGAGAGGACCCACCCACTCTACCTGAAAATCATTTTGAGGAAGAACGAGACGCTCTTCCGTATCAATATTGGCATGCTAGGAATCAACCACCCCGAGAGTCCGCCCCACCTATAAGACAACCTCTTGATCACATTCAAGACCAACGACCTAGACCTGCCCCAGATAAGCATTTACGCACTCGGGAGGGCTATCCACCTCGATACTCAGCGCCACATGATCAAGTCCATGGTTGTTTTGACTATGGGCGGGACAACAATTTTGAAGGTTATCCTGAGCCGCGTAGAGCAACACGTGCAAAAGACGACATCACTCGCCTTGACGCTCCTACCTTCAATGGTCACCTGGACCTGAAGGCCTTTAGTGATTAGATCCAGGAGATGAACCACTATTTTGAGTGGTATGATAGGACTAATGAGCGACGCATTAGATTTGCAAGAATGAAGCTAATTGGCCCAAAAAAGAATTTTTAGACCTTCCTAAAGAAGTCACTCCAACGAGATGGATACCACCCTATTATCCATTGGGAGGACATGAAGCGTCGATTGAAGGGCAAGTATCTTCCCGCCACTTATCGAGACCAGTTGTTGGATCGGCTTTATGTGTTGTGTCAAGGCAAGTTATCTGTAGCAGAGTACATGTCTCGATCTGATTTGTCTGCAAGAAGTGATTTACGAGAGGAGACTAGCGTCACCGCATCCCGATTCCATTTTGGATTGAGAGGTGAGTTGCGTCGGGAGCTTATTCCTCATCGCATAGAGATAATAGAGCAAGTTTATCAGATAAACCTTGAGTATGAGCAGTACTTATGACTAGCAGGTGCCCCTTAAGCTCCCTCCAGACAAGATGGGCCCATATTTAGGAGAACGCCACCGGACACTACCACTCCTGCAAGACCCTCTCGTGTTCTCGTAGACACGAAGGTCAAAGTTGTTTCCATCGCGTCCACTCGGTCGGGGAACATTCAATATTACCATTGCTCTGGTAGGGGCCATATAGCATCCCAGTGCCCCACAAGAACTTTGTTAGTTGAAGAAGGTGAGCTCAGTGTTGATGCTGAAGAGGTCATTGATGAGGAGATTGTTTCCAACAGCGAGGATGGTTGGGAGAGCAATGTTGAGCACTCCCTAAAGGTGGGTGTTATACGATGTCTCATTTACACCCCGTATATTGATGAGAACTAGCATAGTACGATGATCTTCTATACTTTCTTTCCCAGTGCAGGCGGTCTGTTACCACACGGGAGAAGGAACTCGGCTAGGGAAGAGCGCCGGCTAGAGGGGGGAGAGAGGGAGAGATAGAGGGAGAGGGAGGAAGGTGGGAGCAACCCACCACTTTTGATTAATGATCCAAAGATATGAGTTAGGGTTACAAGAGTCCTCTAAATACTAGGAGGCAGAAAATACAAAATGCCATTGGGCTAAAACTAAGATTACTCCTCATTCCATACTTTCGCCGAGCCTCCCGGTGTAGCGCTACCGCCCGCGGTATCGCGGTGGGTAACGCCCGGCGATACCGCGGCACGGTCTCCGTCGCCCTCCCCTTGCGGTCGTGGTCGTTGTGCGTACACCTTCCAAGGTGGCTCCCCGTCATGCAGTTCGGTAACAATGCCTCCATCTGGAAAATAAGCCTTGTCCTCAAGGCAGTAATCCGGAAATTGTCGCCGGAAATCCTCACGGAGCAGCCACGTGCTAGCTGACGGCGATCGGTGTCGCCAGGCCACTCGGACTTCCTCGGGCAACCCGGTGCGGGGGTTGGGCGAGCGACTGTCCACGATATCCCCCGGGTACAATGGCGCCGAGCCGGAGAAATCAATGTCGGCGGGGATGTGAGCCATGGTAGGATGATCGCCGATGACGCGGCAGAGCTGCGAGACATGGAACACCGGGTGAATCCTGATGTCGTCCGGCAACCGCAGGCGGTAGGCTATAGCGCCAATCCGTGCGGCCACTTCGAAGGGACCGAACAAACACGGCGCCAGTTTAGGACATGCCCAGCGAGCAACGGATAGTTGGCGGTAGGGATGTAATTTGATGAAGACTTTCTCCCCGGGGTTGAACTGCAAGTCCCGGCGCTTCCGATTAGCAAAGGATGTCATTTTGGCCTGGGCACAGCGGAGGTGTTGCTTCAAACTATCCAAGATGGTGTCCCGATCCTGTAGGTGAGCCGCGAGACCGGACACTGGGCACTCGCCCGGAAGGTGCCGCACGATAGAAGGAGATGGTCGGCCTTAGACTGTTTCGAAGGGAGAGGTTTGGGCGGCATGATGGTACGACGTGTTGTAGGAGTATTCCGCCCAGGGAAGCCATTTAGCCCACGTGCCCGGCCGCTCGCCGATGAAGCAGCGGAGGTAGGTTTCTAAGCACCGATTCAAGACTTCGGACTGCCCGTCCGTCTGGGGGTGGTAGGCGGTGCTCATACGGAGGCGGGTGCCCTGCAGACGAAACAAGGTGGTCCAGAAGCTGCTCAAAAACAGAGGATCCCGATCGCTGACAATAGAGCGTGGAAATCCGTGAAGACGAACAACCTCGGCGATGAAGCAGTCTGCCACGAAGGTGGCTGTATACGGATGACGAAGTGTAATAAAATGGCCGTACTTGGACAAGCGGTCCACGACCACCAAGATGCAGTCGAACCCGGCAGAGTACGGCAAGCGGGTGATGAAATCCATGGCGATATCTTCCCAGATACGTTCGGGAACCGACAGGGGCTGCAGGAGGCCACCCAGAAAGAGGGCCTCGTACTAGGCCTTTTGACAGGGTAGACAGGCGGCTACATATGCTTTGACCTATTGAAACATGCGCGGCCAAAAGAGGGAAGCGGCAAGGCGGCGGTAGGTGCGGAACGCGCCGGCATGGCCGCCGGAAGGAGACGCGTGGAATTCCTCCAATAGTCGCGGAATGCACGCAGAGGTGGCAGATAGGACGAGGCGGCCGCGGTAGAACAGCCGGCCACCGACTAGTGTGTAGGGAGGGTGGGCTGAGGGGTCCGCGATCAGAGCCGTGCGAACGGCGCCAAAAACATTGTCCCGTTCGACCCCTTCCTAGATGACGGCGCCCTCCTCCCACACGGGCCGAGTAATGGCCGCTAAATCTGGAGCGTGCATCTGGCGGGAGAGGGCATCGGCCGCTCGATTTGTCTTGCCGGACCGAAACTCTATGGAGAAATCGTAGCCCAGTAGTTTGGCAACCCACAACTGTTGCGCCGGTGTAGCAATTTTTTTGTTGAAGAAGGTAACGAAGGCTATGGTGGTCCGTCCGGACAACAAACGGCCGACCGAGGAGATAGGGCCGCCAATGCTGGACCGCGAGCACGAGAGCCATGAGCTCATTCTCGTACGCCGAGCGAATCCGGATCGCGGTCGAAAAGGCGCGGCTGTAGTAAGCAATCGAGCGGCCGGATTGCATGAGGACGGCGCCGACACCGGTGCCCGATGCGTCGCACTCCACGACGAATGGTTGGTGAAAGTCGGGCATGGCCAACACAGGCCCGTGCACGAGGGCTGTCTGAAGGGCCGTAAATGCGGCTATGGCGGCGGCGGACCACACAAAGGGGCCCTCCTCGGAGGTCTTGAGCAGCTGGGTAAGGGGTCGGGCAAGCGTGTCGTAGCCCTGAATAAACCACCTGTAGTAGTCGGTGAGGCCGAGGAACGCGCGCACCTCGCGGACTGAAGTGGGCGTCGGCCAATGGAGGACCGCCGCGACCTTGTCCGCATCCATGGCAACTCCGTCGTCCGCGATGGTATGGCCTAAGTAGCTCACCTTGGTGGAGCCGAAGGTGCATTTCTTCCGGTTCAAAACCAGCTCGTGGCGGCGGAGAGTGAGGAGGGTGGTACGGACATGTTGGAGGTGTGCCTGCCAAGTAGAACTGTAGACCAAGATATCGTCAAAAAAAACGAGAACATGCTTACGGAGAACCGGTCAGAAGATATCATTCATGGTGGCCTGAAATGTGGTCGGGGCGTTGGTCAACCCGAAGGGCATGACTAAGAACTCAAAATGGTCGTCATGGGTCCGAAACGCCGTCTTGGGCACATCGGTCGGTCGGACCCGAATCTGGTTGTACAACCCCATATTCGCTGGGTGGGACCCAGAGGCATCAACGGTCGGGGTTGGACCAGCCTCGGGCTAGCTTGGGCATGGAGACCAGAAGAGCTCTCGCACCGGAGGAACTCCCGCCTAGGAGCGGGCGAGATCCCGCCCGTGACCAGAGGCGGGCGAGAAGGCGTTGAGTGGTCTCAACGTCGTGGCTCAGCAGCAAGGGCGTTGAGTGAGCTCCACTCACTCAACGCCGCGTCCAGCGGCAAGGGCGTTGAGTGAGCTCCACTCACTCAACGCCGCGTCCAGCAGCAAGGGCATTGAATGTGCTCCACTCACTCAACGCCGTGTCCAGCAGCAAGGGCGTTGTGTGAGCTCCACTCACTCAACGTCGCGTCCAGCAGCGACAGCGTCAAGACCACTGGAGGCGAGAAGGTTCTCGACACAGAGAACGCCGCGTCCAGCAGCAAGGGCGTTGTGTGAGCTCCACTCACTCAACGCCGCGCCCAGCAGCGACAGCGTCAAGACCACTAGAGGAGAGAAAGTTCTCGGCAGAGTTCTCGCCGAGTGGGGCCCAGGGCTCAGGGTAAAATTACTTAATTGCCCTCGGATAAAATTACCCATATACCCCCAGGGGCTGTATTTAGTACTTTACAAACAGCGGGATTTGGCTATTGGCAGACCAGCCAGGGGTATTTCAGTAACTTCAGGTCAGCAAAAGACTATAAATAGACCCACAAGGTCTCCTTAGAAAGCAGACTTTCATTATTCTCCAAATTTCTAGTGCTTTCTGAGGAGCTCCTAGCCCAGCTTTTGGCTTTGGAGGGGAAGCTCTCAGAGATCTTCCGGGTGTGAGGTGAGACCTCCCTGCTGAGGCTTTGGGTCAGTTCTAGGTTCCTAGCAACCAGTCGAGGGTCGAGGCTTGAGAGAAGTAGGTGTTGGTTGCGCCCTGGTTTTTGAACTTTCATTGAGGTCATTTTTGGCTTCAACAGTTCTGGTGCGGTGAGCGTGGAAGGCAGTCGATACAAGAAAGCCTTGAGTTTGGTCCCATGACTGGAGGTGACGGTGAAGGGTCTGGCTCAGGAGGATCCCCCACCCGGGGAGAAGAAGAAACGAGGAAGATGCTAGAAGACTTCAAGCGAGAGGTCCAGCAGACCATCAGCTTGGCCTTCTCTGCGAGGAGTGAGTGGGCAACTCCTCAGGTTCCGGTTGAGACGGTCCCGCTCTTGGGCGAGAACACACTTGGGCAGCGTCCCGGGAAGGAGGTCCCGGTGGAGGTCGGCGAGAGGGACGTGGCCGCGCGGGAACTTTTCCCAGGCCAGCGCCCCGGAAAGGAGATTCCGGCAGATTTAGGCAAGAGAGAGGCGGCTGTGCGGGAACTCTTTCCTGGGCACGGTCTCGCAGATCGGGCCAGTCAGCCGAGGCAGCGAGACGTACCCTCTCGCCAGGCAGGAGGCGAGAGCCCTTTCAACGAGCTCATCATCTCGGCTCCGGTGCCAGAGAGGTTCCGGGAGCCGGACATGTCCTATTACTCAGGGAAGGATGACCCTGTGCAGCATGTACAGTGGTTCGAGGATGTAGTTTCAATCAGGCAGATGACAGATGCCTTCAAGTGTCGGCTATTCGCCATCACGTTGAAGGAGAAGGCCCGGGACTGGTTCCACCAGTTGCCGGCAAGTTCAATATACAGCTTTGAAGATCTGCGCAGGGGGTTTCTGTTGAGGTTCTCAACGTCGAAGAAGCGGAAGAAGGAGGCGGAGTGCCTATTTGCAGTAAGGCAGAAGCCGGAGGATACGCTGGGTCATTATGTTGACCGGTTTCAGGAAGAGGTTCTCCTGGTCCGGGAGGTCCCAGGGTACGCGCTGATGCTCGCCTTCACCCTGGGACTGAGGCCGGGTTTCTTCAGCATGGAGTTGAAGAGAGTGCCCCCCCCCCCTCTCCTTTGAGGAGCTCATGGAGAGGGCGGCGAAAGAGATAGACTTCGAAAGGGCGAATCCGGCGTTTGCCAGGAAGTTGGCCAGGTTGGCGGAGGATGATGTGAAGGAGCCTACAGCGGGAAGGCAGAGGGAGCAAAGAGAAGAGAGAAGGAGGGAAGAACCCCGAGGACAGGGGCAGCAGCACGGATGGGGGGCCCGAGAGCCAAACAACCGGTTGGGTTGGAGGCCTCAGGAGGGTCGCCCCCAGGGTCAAGGAGGAGGTTTTCAGGGAAGAGATAACCTTCGGGAGCCGAGGAGGTTCGATCAGCAGGCGTGGAGGCAGGGACCGAGGGGTCACTTCCCGCCGCCGCAAGAAGCAATGGAGGGTTGGTAGAGGAAGAGGAAGAAGAGGAGTTCGAGGGGCTGTAAGAAGGGGAGGTGGAGAAGGAAGAGGGGGCAGGGTGGCGTTGCCCTTCTGTGACTTCCACCAGGAGGAAGGTCACGCGACGGCCACCTGCCCGGAGTTCTTAGAGATGAGGGAAGCTAGAGGAATGGGGAGGCAGGATCCGCCGGTAAGGATCGTGGAAGTGTCGGCAGGGGGAGGGAGAAGGTAGGTGCGAGGATAGAGTAGACGTGGGGACCCGAGGAGGGATCGGGGTGATCCACGGAGGAGTTGGGATCGAGGCAACCCGCAAGGGGAGACTTCAAACCATGTATCGGAGGGGGGTCGCCTCTACCTCCCAGGTTCCCCCGCCGGAAGAAAAGATCACCTTTTCATCAGCAGACATGTCGGACTACGAGGATCCGTTCTGCGATGCTCTGGTGATCCAGACAGCAGTGGAGAACTTCACGGTCGCCAGGGTACTGGTGGACAATGAGAGCTCAGTAAATGTTATCTTCAAGAAGGCTTTTGACGAGATGAAGGTCGAAGGGAAAAGGGTCTTGGCTTCGGATGGACCGTTGTTCGGGTTTTCTAGAGAAAGGAAGGAAGTAGGAGGGGTAGGACTGCATGTAAAGCTGGGGGGCGTGTCACGGAACTGTAGGTTCCTGATAGTGGACGCCCCAAGTAGTTACAACGCCATCTTTGGGCGTCCCCTCATCAGCGCCTTTCGCTGCGTCCCCTCCTCATTCCATCAATGCCTTAAGTTCAATAACGGAGGGGTGCATGTCAGGATTAGGGGGGATCCAAAGGTGGCGAGGCAATGCTATGTGACGGCGGTTAACATGGTGTCTTGGATGGCTGAAGCAGAAGAGCTGGAGAGAGAACTGGCGGAGCAGGAAGAGGAGGTCGGGGGAGAGGAGATGAGCCTAGAGGGGGCGAGGAGTGAGAGCACAGAGGCGCAGAGGGGAGTTGAGCAGGAGGACCGGGAGGGCGTACAAGTCAAGCACCAGCAACGGGAGAGCTTGGAGGAGGTGATGGAGGTAGAGGAGAAGCGAGCAGCAGGAGTTGAGCAGGAGAACCTGGAGGAGGCGATGGAGGTCGAGGAGATAGAAAGGGAGGAGCTGGAGGAAGAAGCAAGGATCGGCTGGGAGCAGTCGCGGCTGGAGCTAGCCGAGGAAGTGGTGGAGATGGAGGTCTTCACCAGCGCGGGAACGGTCCAGAGGGTGCGGATCAGCAGGGTCTTGGGCCCCGAGGATCAGGAACGGGTGAGAGCTTGCATCCAGAGCAACATCGACATCTTCGCTTGGAATGCGGTGGACATGCCGGACATCGATGCGGGCGTGGCCTGCCACCGCCTGAACTTGGACCCCCGGACTTGCCCCATACGCCAAAAGATGAGGGTCATCACCACCAAACTGGAGGAGCCCATTCGCGAGGAGGTTAGGAAGCTCCTGGAGGCCGGTTTCATCTCGGAGGTCCAGTATCCGGGCTGGATCTCCAATGTGGTAATGGTTAAGAAAGGGGGTGGGAAATGGCGAATGCGTATCGATTTTTCTTTATTAAATAAATCATGTCCTAAGGATTGTTACCCCCTGCCTCGGATCGACGTGCTGGTCGATTCAGCCGTCGGTTTTTCTATTATGAGCTTTTTGGATGCTTTTTCAGGTTATCACCAGATCCGGATGCACCCTCCCGATGTCAAGGATGTCTCCTTCATCACGAGGGAGGGATGCTTCAGCTATAAGATGATGTCCTTTGGGTTGAAAAACGCAGGGGCTGCATACCAACGCATGATGGATCGGGTCTTCCGAGATCAAAGGGGGAGGAATTTGGAAATTTATGTCGATGACCTAATGGTCAAGAGCAAGTGTGTGGATTCGCACCTGCGGGACCTAGAAGAGACGTTCGCCACCCTGCAGAGGTTCAAGATGAGCCTAAACCCCTTGAAGTGTGTCTTCGGGGCCAGCCGCGGGAAGTTCCTTGGGCATCTCTTGACTCCGGCAAGAGTAGAGCGTAACCCAGATAAGGTGAAGGTCATCCTAGATTTGAAATCACCTCGCAGTGCCGAAGAGGTCCAGCGCTTGACAGGCAAGTTGGCTGGACTGAGCAGATTCCTCTCCAGGTCAGGAGACAAGTGTTCGTCATTCTTCAAAGTGTTGAGGGATAACCAAAGGTTTGAGTGGACCGCCGAGTGCGAGGAAGCTTTCCAGGGGCTGAAGAGACAGCTCTCCCAGGCTCCTCTACTTTCAAAGTCCGAAAGAAGGAGAGGATCTGGCCTTATATCTTGGGGTAGGAGCGGAGGCTGTGAGCTCTGTTCTGGTCAAGGAATAGGGGAAGAAGCAGCTGTCAATCTACTACGTGAGCCGGATCCTGAAGAAGGCGGAGCTCCGCTACCCCATCCTGGAAAAGCTAGCATAACGCTCTGATTGTTTCGGCAAGGAAACTTCGGACGTACTTTCAAGCACATTCGATTAAGGTGGTGACCGACCATCCTCTTCGTAAGATCTTTGAAGGAGTAGAGCACTCGGGGAGGCTTGCCAAGTGGTCAATTGAACTGAGCTAGTTCAACATCTCTTTCGTTCCGAGACTCTCCATTAAGCCGCAGGCGGTAGCGGACTTCCTAGCGGACTATGTTGTTGAGGTCAAGGAGGGGGAGCCGCAGCCGCAGGGGGCATGGAGGATGATGGTTGATGGGGCCTCGGGAAAGCATTCCCTTGGGGGAGGAGTGGTGCTGATAAGCCCCCAGGGGGTCTCCATAGAGCAGGCGGTGGCCTACCACTTTCCGGTAACCAACAACCAAGCAGAGTATGAGGCCGTGATAGTCGGCCTTCGTTTGGCAAAGGAGCTTGAGATCCGAGACGTGGAGGCCTTCACAGACTCGATGGTGGTAGCATCGCAGATTCGAGGAGAGTTTGAAGCTCGGGAGCCTACCCTCGTAAAGTACCTATCCAAGGTAAGGGCAATCATCGGAGGTTTCCGATCATTCTCAATCCAGCATGTCCCCCGGGAGGAGAGTGCAGCCGCCGATCGATTGGCAAAGTTTAGGCCTCGGGGAGGAGGGACCCTGACTGAACTGTTCCGACCAGCGATCGAGGAAGGGGAGTTGATGGAGGTAGGTCAGCGATCCTCGTGGGTGGATCCGTTGGTAACCTTCCTAACCACGGGCGAGCTGGACGGAGGAGGTTAAGGATGCAAAAAGCTTCAGGCGTAAAGCAACTCACTACCTGATGTTGGAAGGGGGTTGCATCGTAAGATGTTGTAAGGGCTCTTGGCAAGATGTGTGATCGAAGAAGAGATCCCGAGAATCCTGGGGGAGGTGCACTCGGGCGAGTGCGGCAGCCACTCGGGAGGAAGGACGATGGAAGCAAGGGTGGTAAGGCAGGGGTACTTCTGGCCGACCCTGAGGAAGGACGCAGCCGAGTTTGCAAAGAGATGCCAAAAATGTCAGTTGTACACCCCCTCCATCTCTTGCCCGCTCAAAGGCTTAGGAGCATTTCGTCGCCATGGCCTTTCGCCATCTGGGGGATGGACTTGGTCAGGCCTTTCCCTCCAGCTAGTGGGCAGAGGAGGTTCCTCCTAGTCATGGTCGATTACTTCTCAAAGTGGCTGGAGGTTAAAGCCTTAGCCAAGGTCATCTCGCAAGTTATAAAGAACTTCGTCTGGAGGGAGATCGTATGCAGGCACGGGCTACCCCAAGCGAGAGTGACGGACAACGGTCCCTAGTTTGCCAACGAAGAGTTCATCAGCTTCTGCGCCCAACTGGGGATAGACCTCAGGTTTGCCTCTGTCCACCACCCCCGGAGCAACGGTCAGGTGGAAGCAGCAAACAAAATCATTGTGAACTTACTCAAGAAAAAAGTAGAAAACTTGAGGGGAAATTGGGTGGAGCACCTCCCCTCAGTTCTATGGGCCTTGAGAACGACCCCGAACACGGCCACGGGCGAGACCCCCTTCAAGCTTTCTCACGGGTGTGAGGCGGTCCTGCCAGTGGAATTCGAGGTTCGGTCCCCGCGGGTCGCAGCCGCAGGGGAGGGAGATGAGGCTTGGAGGTTGGAAAATGAGGAAGGGTTGCGCCTCTTGCTGGACAAGACGGAAGAAGCGCGGGATGTTGCAACCATCAGGCAAGAAGAGATCAAGCGGCGTATGGCAAAATACTTCGACAAGCATGTCAGGATCAGGCAGTTCGTCGAAGGAGATCTGGTATTGAAAAAGGTTGACGCGGCGGGAAGGTCAGCCCCCGTGGGCAAGCTCAACCAAAACTGGGAGGGGTCTTACATAGTAAAGAGGTCCTTAGAACGGGAAGTTATTACCTCCAGGATGTGGAAGGGAGGACCTTGAGCCACACCTGGAGCGGTGATGATCTAAAGCGCTTCTACCCGTGAGGGGGAGGAGGTGATTGTATTTTTGTTTTCAAATGCTATCATAATATATTCCATACTTGGATCCATTGTCAACTCTTTTCATTTTAAAGTTAGAATTAGAATAAGGTGTGGTATGGAATCTTCATCGACACCCCGAGCTCGGCTCGGCACCAGATAGATCCGCTACGCAGGCTCTCATCTAGTTGGCAGGTCTGAAGGCTCGCATGTGGCGGAGAGGTTTTGTTTTGAGATCTTTATCAACACCCCGAGCTCGGCTCGGCCCCAGGTAGACCCGCTGCACAGGCTCTCATCTAGCTGGCAGGTCCGAAGGCTCGCATGTGGGGGAGAGGTTTTGGTTATGAAATCTTCATCGACACCCCGAGCACGGCTCGGCCCCAGGTAAACCCGCTGCGCAGGCTCTCATCTAGCTGACAGGTCCGAAGGCTCTCCTGTAGGGGAGAGGTTTTGTTTTGAGATCTTCATCAACACCCCGAGCTCGGCTCGGCCCCAGGTAGACCCGCTGCACAGGCTCTCATCTAGCTAGCAGGTCCGAAGGCTCGCATGTGGGGGAGAGGTTTTGGTTATGAAATCTTCATCGACACCCCGAGCTCGGCTCAGCCCCAGGTATACCCGCTGCGCAGGCTCTCATCTAGCTGGCAGGTCTGAAGGCTCGCCTGTGGGGGAGAGGTTTTGTTTTGAGATCTTCATCAACACCCCGAGCTCGGCTCGGCCCCAGGTAGACCCGCTACGCAGGCTCTCATCTAGCTGGCAGGTCTGAAGGCTCGCCTGTGGGGGAGAGGTTTTGTTTTGAGATCTTCATCAACACCCCGAGCTCGGCTCGGCCCCAGGTAGACCCGCTGCGCAGGCTCTCATCTAGCTGGCAGGTCTGAAGGCTCGCCTGTGGTGGAGAGGTTTTGGTTATGAAATCTTTATCGACACCCCGAGCTCAGCTCGGCCCCAGGTAGACCCGCTGCGCAGGCTCTCATCTAGCTGGCAGGTCCGAAGGCTCGCCTGTGGGGGAGAGGTTTTGTTTTGAGATCGTCATCAACACCCCGAGCTCGGATCGGCCCCAGGTAGACCCGCTGCGCAGGCTTTCATCTAGCTGGAGGGTCTGAAGGCTCGCCTGTGGGGGAGAGGTTTTGGTTATGAAACCTTCATTGACACCCCGAGCTCGGCTCGGTCCCAAGGTAGACCCGCTGCGCAGGCTCTCATCTAGCTGGCAGGTCTGAAGGCTCGCCTGTGGGGGAGAGGCTTTGGTTATGAAACCTTCATCGACACCCCGAGCTCGGCTCGGCCCCAGGTAGACTCGCTGCGCAGGCTCTCATCTAGCTGGGAGGTCCGAAGGCTCGCCTGTGGGGGAGAGGTTTTGGTTATGAAACCTCCATCGACACCCCGAGATCGGCTCGGCCCCAGGTAGACCCGCTGCGCAGACTCTCATCTAGCTGACAGGTCCGAAAGCTCGCCTGTGGGGAGAGGTTTTGGTTATGAAATCTTCGTCAACACCCCGAGCTCGGCTCGGCCCCAAGTAGACCCGCTGCGCAGGCTCTCACATAGCTGGCAGGTCCGAAGGCTCTCCTGTGGGGGAGAGGTTTTGGGTATGGAATCTTCATCGACATCCCGAGCTCGGCTCGGCCCCAGTTAGACCCGATGCGCAGGCTTTCATCTAGCTAGCAGGTCTGAAGGCTCGCCTGTGGGGGAGAGGCTTGGTTCTTGGTTCTTGGTCCTTGGTTCTTGATTCTTGGTTCTTGGTTCTTGGTTCTTGGTTCTTGGTTCTTGGTTCTTGATCCTTAGTTACTTTTGCACTACTCCGAGCTCGGCTCAGCCCCAGGTAGACCCGCTGTGCAGGCTCTCATCTAGCTGGCAAGTCTGAAAACTCGCCTGTGGGGGATAGGTTTAGTTTTTAGAAATATTTCGACACGGAGGTTCTACGTTAGACCAAAGACACACCCTGAAGGCAGACCCAAAAGGATCTCGGCCAGGAGAAGTCTCGGCCAGGAAAGATCTCGGCCAGGAGGTCTCAGATGGGGGATCTCGCCAAATGAAGTTCCCGGCGGGTCTAGGCGAAGAGACCCGATCGATCGCGCAAGGTAAGGAGGGGCGGTCTTCCCTTAAAAGGCCTATGAACGACGCTCCCGGCAAATGATTCTCGGCAGAACGCGGGAACGACGTGTTTAAGCCTTGAGCTCTCGGCAGGTTCCCACCTATTGACCGCTAAGGGAGACTATCCTAGAGGGGGCCAAGGGCCTCGGCGGAAGCTTGCTTGAGCAACATTCGTTATCAACAGAAAATAAAAATAAAAAAAACAATGCAAACACTTACAATTTATATATTCAAATATGATTACAAAAATCAGAGCGTCTCGCTCATTACAGAAACAAAAAGAGAGAAGGAAACCCATCAGGGAGAAGCGCTGTATCCGCTCGAGCTCCCGCTTGAGCTTCCGTGGGAGCTCTCGCCTGAGCTCTCCTCGGATGTCTCGCCAGCAAGCCGTGGGGGATCTCGGGACATCCAGGGGCGGGGAGTCGGGTGCTCCTGGGGGCTTCGGGATAGGCTCGAAGAGCCAGGGAACATGCTGGGGAGCGGTGACGATCTTGCCACTCTCGTTCAAACATCCCGCATCTCGCAACGTCTCAAGGGTCATCCTGACTGTTGCTTGAGCGTTGGTCTGCAGGAGCTTGTCGATGTCGTACTCCGAGAAATGACGGCTCCTCAGCCTTTCGTCCAACGAAGGAGGAGGCGCAACCGCGGCCGCCGCCGCCTCCAAGTGTCGGAGCTGGTCCCTCAACAGGACGTTCTCGCACCTTACCCCGGCCAGCTCCGCGCGAAGTACCGTGCTCTGGGCAGAATCCTGCATAAGAGAGAAATCGATCAAATACAGGAGACGGCGAGCCGAGGATTACGGAGGCGAGAGCGAGTGCTCGAAATATCTTGCTTACCTCCTCCGCGAGGCGCAAGGAAAGCAGTCCCATAGCATCCGCCAGCTGTGACTTCAGAGCCGCCACCTGGGCCGCCGCCTGGTCCCGCGCCTTGAGCATCTCGCCAAAGTTGCGGTCGATGGTGATGCTCCGGCGCGCACACATGTGCGCAAGCTCGAACCAACGCATAAGAGCCCGGACGGAGTCAAAGGCCAGGAGCCGTGTGGGCAACTGATCGTAAAGGCCGGCGTTCTCCCGGCTGTAAAGGTCGTAGCCCAGCGCGAAGGCCTCGCCGGTGACATGATCGCGGTCCGACCAGCTGGGGAGAAGGGTCGAGACGGAGACTTGGTTAGTCTCAGGGTCCCACCGCAGCAAGGGTCTCCCTTCCGCGTCAAGGCACTTCACGTCGAGACCAAAATTCCTGTGCCCCCTTGGCACCTCCTTGGGCGGGGGTCGAATGGAGGTCTCGGCGGCTGCCCCCTCGCCACCAGCCCCGCTTGCGGCTGGAAGGTTCTCGGCAGGGGCCCCGGCACTATTCCTGGAGGCAGCAGTCATCTCGCTGGCCACCTGCAGGACCTCTTCGAAGGACCGGCCTGGTGCGAGAGGTCGGGCGGGCGTAGTCGCCACAGATTTCCCTTTGTCTGCAGCGGTTGGCTTGGGTCTTTTCAGCGGCCGGGACGAAAAGGAACCGGGCTTTCGCTTCCCGGCACTGGTCGAAGGAAGCGGGGCCGGCTCGTCCCGGCAAGCTTAAGCCGCGGACTTCGCGAGAGCCAGCGGGTCTCTCGCAGTCTGGTCCTGGGCACCCCGAGTCTCGGCAAAGGGTTGGTGCAGAGGAATTTCTCGCTCTCTTGCAAGGGCGACAATGGTCAGTGTTGAAGTTTAGCACGGGAATATTAGGTTAAAGGCGAGACCGTACCTTCACCGGGGGGCACGGGAGGGAAAGAGTCGACGTCCCGTCGGAGGAATTGGACGTCAAATTCCTTCGTCCCAAAGAACTCCAGAATGGCGCTCTCGCGCGATCCCAGGGTGGGCGGCTTGTAGACGGCGTCCTCATATTGGACAGGCGCGAGAGGGACGCTGTCGAACTCGCCAGAGACGAAGATAAACTTCTCGCCCCAATGATGATGCTTGTTGGCGAGACCGGTGGTCTTGAGCAGTTGCCCAGAGAAGAAGATCACTCCTCCCTTCGCGCGGAAGGTGAACAGCTTTCGGAAGATCGGGATGCTGAACTCGATCTTCTCCGATCGCATGTAGCAGATGAACGCTGCAAGGATGGCGACCGAGTTAGGGTTCAGCTGCGCGGGAACCACTCCATAGTAACGGAGGGTTGGCGCATCTCCGGCTAGAGGGGAAGGCGAAAGCCCACCTCGAAGTGTTCGAGGGGGATGGCGAGCTCCCCCTCTCCCGCGTTGTTTACCCTGTCTTGGTTGCCGGGATTTCTCACGGTGAAGCCGGCGGGAACGTACTGAGAAGTGATCATCTTGTACTCTTCTAGGGTTAGGCGACAAGTGGGGAATTGATGTTTTCGGAAGGCTTCCGCGCAATGAGAACGTCCCTCGTTTTCGCCCGACATTTTGTTTGGGGGATTGAAGACGAGATCTCAAAGGAATGGGCGAGAGCGAAAGTTAGGTGAGAACAAGAGAAGAAGGCGGAAGCAAGGGGGAGTTCTCGGCAAGTCGCGAAAGCAACGAGGAGAGGAATAAGGGTTCTGGATCGGAGAAATAAATGTGTTTGGTGAACTCCTTTATTTATAGAAAACCGTGGTAATGATGACTTTTCTAAAAAAGAAAAATAAAAATAGCGGCGGCGGTACAGACGTCATGCCCCAAGTCAGCGATGCCTCGGGTTCCGGCCTGGGATGACAGCGACCGACCGAAGGTTCAGATTCGCGCAAGCATTTCGAAACGGCCACATGAAACATAAAGGAAAACCAAAGCAGGGATCGCTCTCGCCGGGCGAGGGCTAAAAACAAATAAAAAACAAATAACAATTGAAAGGTTACAAATGAACAGTCCAAAATATAAAGAAACAGGGTACATCGCGAGAAGGGAAGGCCGAGAGGTGAGAAGTGGCGAGACTTCTTCAATCAATACGTCTCCCAGCGCCATCGTCCTCGCTCCCGCCGTCTAGTCCTCGGGGGCGCCAAAGGGTTATAGTAGGAAGACAGGGTGGTACACCCTAGGTTGATCCGACGAGCCTGGTCTCGAATCGGCGTGATACACCTCACGGGGGAAGACTCGGCGGTAGGCCCACCCGGCCGCCCCATCTCGCCAAAGAAATAGTCGCGCTCAAGGGCCTCCAGCCTCTGCTCCATCTCGCAGAATTACTTCGCCGCAGTGGTGCGGGCCCGCTCCCGCCGCACAAGCTTCGACAGGAGGGCAGCAATCTTCTTCCCTCGTCTCTTCGCTCTCCCGGCGTCATTCACAATGTCCTCCATCTCGCCAGACGAAGGAAGGGGGGAGCTCTCGCCATCCTCTTCCTCTCCGTCCTCATCATCGTCTTCATCATCTTCATCGGCCCCCGTTCGCGAGTCCGGATCCTCTGAGAAAACAGTTTCATGGTTACGGCGAGAGCTGAGTAAGAGCTATGGTAATGTTTCGCTTACCTGCAGCATGACGAGAGCCACTAGCCGGCGGCTGGCGAGAAGGCTCGGGCCCCCCTCAGTCCCATAGAGGAGGTGGAGCGGCTTTCCGCGTCCCGGGCGAAAAGTCTCGCGCACAGCGATCCCGGCCTGGCCGGAAGTAGGGGGGAAGTCGTTCTCTCTCGCGAGATGGCTGACCTCCTTTTAAGTTATGGAGGGGTCGATAGACACACCTCCCGCCAGGGAGGCGGGATTAGTCGCTTGGCCGAGCAGGTTAGAAGCCATTATTTCACCCTCCTGGGTAGCGAGACCCGGGTTGGCAAGCTGAGGATGCGAGAAGTCAAGTCGACAGTAGGGGAGGCTACGATTGAAATGGTCAGAAAGGGGAAACAGAGAAAAGTATACCCGCGGTTCTCGGAGAGGCAGCCGGAGGAGTGACCTCCATAACCCGTGGTCGATCCTCGGGAGGGTGAGACGACGGGTCCGGAGGCACCAGCGGTGACCCGGTGTCGTCATCTCGAGTCGTTTCCTGCGAGAAGTATTGCACCAGTTACCAACCCTTTCGCATAATCAGATCATAATCGACTCGCAATCTTGGGGATCAACAAATCAGAGAGGCATACCTTCTGTGGAGGGGAAGCATCATCCGCGTGATCGGGAGTCGGGGTAGGTGAGTCCCTGTTCTCGCGAGAAAGGTCCCGCTGGACCACCTTCGCCTTCTTCTTTTTCTTCTCTTTCTTCTTCTTTAGCAGGGAAGGATTAGCGGCTGGCGACTTTCTCACCAACCAAGGGGCAACCACAGCACTGTTCGTCAGGGCTCGCGCCTGAGCCGCGTTGATGCGGTCTTGGAGGTCTTGTGGGAGCGGCTTGTCAACACGTTTGGAACGCATGACGAGATCTCGCGAGAGCTCAGGCAGAGAGCGGCGACTCAGGGACAGATTCACGGCCGTCTATCCGCACATATATATAGCCATGGTATGGCCCGCCAAAAGATTCTCCTTTTGAAATGACACGTGCCCAGCGAATATTTCTGGGTTGGACGTGTCTTTTCGAGCGCAGGGCTAGCTCAAAAAGAGCGGGGATTGTGTACAACCTCATATTCACTGGGTGAGACCCAGAGGCATCAACGGTCGGGGTTGGACCAGCCTCGGGCAAGCTTGGGCCTGGAGACCAGAAGAGCTCTCGCACCGGAGGAGCTCCCACCTAGGAGCGGGCGAGATCCCGCCCGTGACCAGAGGAGGGCAAGAAGGCGTTGAGTGGTCTCAACGTCGTGGCTCAGCAGCAAGGGCGTTGAGTGAGCTCCACTCACTCAACGCCGCGTCCAGCAGCAAGGGCGTTGAGTGAGCTTCACTCACTCAACGCCGCGTCCAGCAGCAAGGGCGTTGAGTGTGCTCCACTCACTCAATGTCGTGTCCAGCAGCAAGGGCGTTGAGTGAGCTCCACTCACTCAACGTCGCGTCCAGCAGTGACAGCGTCAAGACCACTAAAGGCGAGAAGGTTCTCGGCACAGAGAACGCCGCGTCCAGCAGCAAGGGCGTTGTGTGAGCTCCACTCACTCAACGTCGCGCCCAGCAGCGACAGCGTCAAGACCACTGGAGGCGAGAAGGTTCTCGGCACAGAGTTCTCGCCGAGTGGGGCCCAGGGCCCAGGGTAAAATTACTTAATTGCCCTCGGATAAAATTACTCATATAACCTGAGGGGCTGTATTTAGTACTTTACAAACAGTGGGATTTGGCTATTGGCAGACCAGCCAGGGGTATTTTAGTAACTTCAGGTCAGCAAAAGACTATAAATAGACCCACAAGGTCTCCTTAGAAAGCAGACTCTCATTATTCTCCAAATTTCTAGTGCTTTCTGAGGAGCTCCTAGCCCAGCTTTTGGCTTTGGAGGGGAAGCTCTCATAGATCTTCCGGGTGTGAGGTGGGACCTCCCTGCTGAGGCTTTGGGTCAGTTTCAGGTTCCTAGCAACTAGTCGAGGCTTGAGAGAAGTTGGTGTTGGTTGCGCCCTGGTTTTTGAACTTTCGTTGAGGTCATTTTTGGCTTCAACACGGGTGATAGCCGGCCCGAAGGTCCAGCTTAGAGAAAAAGGTGGCACCATGAAGTTCGTCCAGTAGCACCTGAATGACCGGAATCGGGTACTTGTCGGAGACGGTTGCCTTGTTGAGCTCGCAGTAGTCGACGCAAAAGCGTCAACTGCCGTCCTTTTAGCGCACAAGAAGGACTGGACTGAAAAACGGGCTCGCGCTGGGCCGAATGATGCCCCCCAACAGCATCCCCTGCACAAGACGTTCGATCTCGTCTTTCTGAACGTGCCCGTAACGGTAAGGGCGAACAGACACCGCGGAAGTGTCGGGCTGGAGGACAATGGCGTGATCGGTGGTAGGCCGGATGGGACCTCGAAGAGGTCGTCGAACTCGTGTAAGATCCGATCGAGATCCGCGGGGGGGGGGGGGGGGGCACTGGATCGGTCGCGGAGCCTTTTAGTGGCCAAAGCCAGGCGGAGAAATCCACCTCCGAAGTGCGTTGCAGGGCACGAAAGGAGACCGGTGTCCGAAGAAGAGTCGAGTCCCCTGTGAGGCAGTAGGATGCGCCCCCCTGTTGGAAGTGCATGGTCATGGAAGCCCAATTAACCCGGACGTCGCCCAGCGTTTGGATCCAGGCGACCCCCAAGATAGCGTCAAGGCCTCCCAAGCCGAAGAGATAGAAGTCGGTCGTGACGGCGCAAGCACTGAGGGCGATGGTCACGGCCTGGAAGAGGCCTTGCGTCGGACGGCGACGACCGTCGCCCAGACACACCGTGAAAGCGGGGGACGACTGGGACACGAGCGCCAACTCGCGCGCAAGCTGCTCCGAGAGAAAGTTGTGGTTGGCGCCGCTGTCGATCATGAGGACAATGTCGCGGTCCTGAAGACGGCCGCGAAGCTTCATCGTGCGAGGGTCGGTGATGCCGCCCACCGAAAAATAGGGCAGCTCCAAACACTGGAGGTCATCACCCGTCGGGGGTGAGGGCTCCGAAGCAGGAAGTGCAGGAAGGGGGTCAGGCTCAAATGGGGGGCCCTCGACATCGTCGCCACCAAAGAAGGCGTGAAACTCTCGCATCGAGCAAACATGGTTGGGCGAGTACGGTTGGCGACAGCGGAAGCATAAACCTTTGCGGCGAAGGTCGTTGTACTTGGCATCCGAGAAAGGATGTGGTGGGCCCCGGCCCGGCCGAGGGCCCCCATGAAGAGGATCTGCGCGAGGGGCCCCCTCGCGGTGCGGGTTCGGTCGAGGAGGGGCATGGTGGGCCGAGACAACAGGTGGGCCTGGCGGAGGGTGGCGGATGCCCAAGTCGGCCTCTACGGCGCGGGCAAGATCGATGGCGGCCGAGACCGTGTGAAGTTGATGCGTGCAGAGGCGCGAGCGAATGGAAGGCAACAAACCCAGCAGAAAGAAGCCCAAGTAGTGGTCGGGTGGCAGACCGGGAACGTGGGAGAGGAGGGCGACGAACTCATCAATATAGGTGTCGAGGTCGGCCGATTGGCGGACGCTGCAGAGACGCTCGATGGCGGAGCCGGAGTATCGCGCATCGTAGCGCTGAATCATCTCATGCTTCAACTCATGCCACGAAATCCGGGGCTGCACTTGGCGGAGCCAACGCGCCAAGTGCAAGGCGGAGCCGGAGAGACCAACGATAGCGGTGCTCACCTTGTCGTTGTCGGCGGTGGAGTGGAGGTCGAAGAACTGCTCGGCGCGAGCAATCCACCCCATCGGGTCGACGCCCGTAAATGAGGGTATCTCCAACGCCAAGGGGGGTCGGCCGACGGGGGGCAGCGGGGTCGCAGGTCGCGACTCGGCTGCGACGAGCAGTGGGGCGGGAGGTTGGCCATGGAGGGACGTGGAAGAGAAGGCGGCGGCAGCAGTGGGGGCCACGGGTGGGGAGAGCTCGAGGCGGGCGAGGATGGCGGCGTTGGTGGCCTGGAGGGCGGACATGGAGGTTTGGATGGCGGACATGGAGGTGCGCAAGTCGGCGATGTCGGAATCGTGGCCGTCGGCCGAGTACGGAGGTCGTCCGGGCCGTCGGAGGAAGCGGCGGCGGCACGGGTATTGGCGGGCATGGTGACGAAATCCGGCGGAACGGCAGGTCGGACCAAATGTTACCACACGGGAGAAGGAACCCGGCTAGGGAAGAGCGTCGGCTAGAGGGGGAGAGAGGGAGAGATAGAGGGAGAGGGAGGAAGGAGGGAGCAGCCCACCACTTTTGATTAATGATCCAAAGATAAGAGTTAGGGTTACAAGAGGCCTCTAAATACTAGGAGGCATAAAATACAAAATACCCAAAATGCCCTTGGGCTAAAACTAAGATTACTCCTCATTCCATACTTCCGTCGAGCCTCCCGTTGTAGCGCTACCGCCCGCGGTATCGCGGTGGGTAACGCCCGGCGATACCGCGGCACGGTCTCCATCGCCCTCCCCTTGCGGTCGTGGTCGTCGTGCGTACACCTTCCAAGGTAGCTCCCCGTCATACAGTTCGGTAACACGGTCCCTGCAAGCTGGCCATTGATAGCAGGAGTTGCGCGAATATTACGGCCCAGAGGGCCTTAGAGCGAATGCAGGAGATTCATGAGCCTCATCCACATCCATATCGAGTGATCTGGGTTGATAAGACGGTTATACAGGTTACCCAGAGGTGTCTAGTTCTGATCTCAATAGCCTTATTCGAGGAACAGATTTGGTGAGACGTCATCCCTATGGATGTCCCCCACATTTTATTAGGAAGATCTTGGCTCTTCGACCATGATGTCACATTTTTCAATCGCTCGAACACATGCATTCTACAATAAGGGTCGTAAGGTTACATTGACACTAACCCAACCAAAGGATAAATCCAAGGAGGTCATACCTTCCATTAGCATGAGTTCATCTAGGTCGTTGCACATTCTGTGCCGCAGTGGATTTATTTGAGAGCACCGACGCTAACATATTTTATGTAGTGGCCGCATTCACGGCTCCTGATGGCCCTACGGAGATCCCTGAGCCACCCTCCAAAGTCCGGCGTATTCTCGATGAGTATGCTAATATTATGTTGGATGATTTACCAGACGACCCCCATTGTGTGACATCCAACACGTCATAGATCTGAGATCGGGGGCCTCACTCCCAAACCTACCACATTACCAGATGAACTATGACGAGCATGTTGAGCTCAAGAGACAGGTGGATGAGTTTCTACGGAAGTTGTTCATACGCTAGTCTAAGCCCCTACGAGGTCCCTGCCCTTCCACCCCGAAGGACGGAAGCCCGCATATGTGTATCGATAGCAACTATTAATAAAATTACTATTAAGTATAGTTTCCACATCCCCGTTTGGATGATTTACTTGATACAATTTCTAGATATTCTCAAAAATCGATATTCGCAGCAACCAAATTAGGATTCGTGAGGGAGACGAATGAAAGACGAAATTTAAGACCAAAGATTGTCTCTATGAGCGGTTGTTCATGCCTTTTGGGTTATCAAATGCCCTCAAAACTTTCATGCGGGTCATGACCCAGATCCTGCAGCCCTAAATGGGTAAATTTATGATCGTCTGCTTTGATGACATTTTGATTTACAGACACTCTCTTGTCTACCGATTGTGTCATCTGAGGTTGTTTGAGAGTCTTCGTAAGTTATATGTTAACCCGAAGAAGTGTTCCTTCCTCACTGATTATGTGTACTTTCTCGGGTTTATCATATCAGTGTTTGCCGTATCTATTGAACGAGACATAAGTCGTAAATAGGAGTTTGGGTTTATTATTGTGTATAGTTGGTGAGCATCCATCGGTTTGGGATTATGTGTTGCATGTAGCCTAGTTTGCATACAATAGCTCTCTCAATAGGGCTACTGATACGAGTTCATTTCATATACTGTTAGGTTAAGCCTAGGAAATCTATTGACCTCACACACGTTTTCATATAGTCGCGTCCTAGTAAGCCTGTTGAGTTCTTCATCCAGCACATAAATGAGTTACATAAATTGATATGGGATAAAATTGCAAAAAGCAATGAATTATGTTAGTCACTGGCAGACAAACACAGGCGTAAGCAGCATTTGTAGGTGGGCAAGCAGGTCATTATTAGAATTCGCATGGAGAAGCTCCCAAAAGAAGCCCTAAAAAAATACAATCTAAAGGAATGCGTCCTTATATGATTATAAAGAAAATTGGAAAAATGCCTACAAGAGCAATCGCCTTACAGATATGGGTATTCATCTACATTGATCCTTTCGAGCAAAGGGGCACCTACCTTGAACCACCTCCAACATCCTCCCATTTATAGCTTGGCCCTTACCATGGCCACCAAGGACGAGCACCTACGGACTTGCCCACACCCACTGTGATTCTGCAGGTTCCCCTAGATTCACAAGCACGAGAGGTGAGAGCTGAGAGCATTTCTGACATTATGGTGCACGAGCGCACCACCACCCCAGACAACCTATCTTGGTGTAACCTGGTGCAGTGCAGTGGACCCCCACCTTTGATGACACTTGGATATCGACAACGGAGCTTGATAAACTTTCCCCCGATCTTCGACGTCAGTAAGATCATATTCGATCGTATTTCTGCAATCGTGCGGGAGGTGATGATCGGATCGGAGATCCGATAGCTTGAGCGGGTTCGGAGTACCGTCTTATATTCTTTTATTTATTTAATTTTTATGTTTGGACTTTATTTAGTGTGGTCCGTACATCAGGCGTAACAGCCAATCATAGTTGTTCACCTCGGGTTTCGAAGCCCCCTTTCGCTATGGAGCATTACTAGCCTTGAGAGAGAATCCAGACTTGACAACCATATCGTGGTGAACCGTCGCGACATCCCGGGGTGCAACGTCCCAACTAATTTCCATTTTTATTTCTCACGTACACCTTTTTTCCAGCCTTCCCCATGATCCCCTCTCACCAGACGTTAACCGCACGATCATCTCTTCCGCTCAAGTTGTAGGAACCATCGCCCTCTTCTCTTTATCCCTCTGCTACGATCAACAACAATCTTCCTTCACGATCCCTCCTCCAACAATCCCTATCTCGATCACGTCGTCGGTCAAGTTCCCCAAGCCCCTACAAGTATCTCCTCTTTCCCTTACAGCAACCGCAAGCCCTTCCCCACATCGGCCCTAATCGCAAGCCTTTTCTTCACCGCTGCCAAAAATCGCTCATTCACTTCTACCAATTCACACGACTCCTCTCTCGATCTAGTCATAATCATGCGGGTCTTCTTCCACCAGTGAACGGTCGCAAGTCTACTTCTGTCGCCCGCTTCCACTGCAAGTTGTTTCCTGTCCAATCCAATCGCACGGCCTGCATCCTTTGTCCCTTCCGCCAACCGTGACACTTCTGACAACACAACACTCGCCTACCATCCTGCAGCCAAGGCAAGCCCCATGTTTCCTCCACTTCAACAACAAGCCTCCCACCATTTCCCATCTTAATCGCAAGCCCCACTTTCCATATTGACCAATAATCCATCTTTCTCCATCATCCCAGTCAACAGACCCCTCTTCCACCTCTAGTTACACCCCTCCTCTTTCCACCTGTGCTTCAAGCCGATACATTATAACAAGCATTGCCTTCATTATTTAGAGTCGAGTTTACCACTGTCGTCGGATCCCCATATTCGTGAGTATCAGTATTTTGTTTTTTATATTTATTAGGTATTGGATGAGCATTTCATAGTTACCTGGAAGTTGAAATATTGTTGTGATTTTGTTCCATATTTCTATTTCCTAAAATTCTCATTTGTGTAAGTTTAGCTTTAAAGCCCTTCATGCGAAGGTGAACGTGATTTTGCTCGTGTAGTTGATAATTATGGCAAATGCTACGTTTAATTACTAAACCTTATAATCTTGTTTCTAAGAAATTAATTCCAGTTCAATTAAATCGTACACATACCTTTTAGATTTGGCTTGTTCAAGTTCAACCCGCAATACTCACATAGGCTTAGGCTTGCATTATCACCGGCGCACAATATCACAGCTTACCCTGTGTCACTTTTCTTCCAATTCTGATGTGAAATCCAGTTTATTCCTACCCCTCCTATCACCTAATAGCCTGTCATCCTAGAAGTCTGTCACGAGCTACTTTGCCTAGGCTTTACTACCCCCAAAGCACTCCCCACCCTCATCAGATTCGAGATGTTACAGGCCCAACAACTTTTGCATGATTCGTCCTCGAACCACACATTGTATTGTAGGAAGTCTAGCTCTGATACCATTTATAACGACCCAATCTATGCAATATAAAAAGTATTGTCCGCTTTGGTTCATCCTAACCCATATTGAGCTGAACCGCACGGTTTTTTCATTTTCCATAGGTGGCCTACAACACTACAAGCACTTCACAGGAGGTCACCTATCCCATAACTACTCCCACCGGAGCATTTTTAACTATTGAATTTCCAACAAAACATCACTTGCTCCGAAAAATGTGCCTCTGATATTTTAAGATTCAAATTATTACTTAAGCCCGACCACTTTTTCTCCAATTTCGATATGAGTTCCAATTTATTCATGCACATCCTTTCACCTAGAAGTCTTCCTTCTTAGAAGCCTGCCAAGAGTTACTTTGTCTGGACTTTACTGCATCCAAAACACTCTCATTCCCCGTCGGATTCAGGATGTTCCAATATATATATATATATAGAGAGAGAGAGAGAAATAGATAGATTGATATGTATATATGTGTGTCTCTATGCGTGTGCGTGTGTACGTATGTGTGTGTGTGCCTATATGTGTGTGTGTGTGTCTCCATGTGTGTGTGTCTCCATGTGTGTGTGTGTCACTATGCGTGCGTGTCACTATGCGTGTGTGTCACTATGCGTGTGTGTGTGTGTCTCTATGCGTGTGTGTGTTTGTATCTGTGTCTGTGTGTGTATCTATGCGTGTGTGTACCTATCTATGTGTTTCTATAGATATGCGTGTGTAGACATATATAAGTATATATATATATATATGTGTGTGAGTGCGCGTGCGAATGCGTAAGTATATATATAAGTGTATATATATATAAATCTTTATCTATTATAAAAAAGTATCGGAATCAGATCACAACCGTTGAATGTAAACCACACATTTCATCGCAGCCGTCCGATCACAACAAAGAATCATGGCCGTCCATATTTTTCCTTAGGTCTCCTAAACCTATGATAGGGCGTCCCAAATCTATATAGTTTGTAGGGCACCCCTACAACCCGCCAGCCCAGTCCAAAATCAGGCCCATCAGCAAGCACAACAAAGCAAAGGCCAGTCAGCTTACCAAACCCGTCGGCCTGCCAGTTTTGGGCTCGAAATCAGAACACAGAGCTTACAAGGATGCAAAGCTATAAATACCCGAAAATCCAAAGAGAACTGGCGGTGTGGGACTAAATCCCGCCTGGGATTAACGGGATTAATCCCGCCAATTTAGGCGGGATTAAATCCCGCCTATTTAGGGGATTAATCCCGCCTGCCTTAGGCGGGATTAATCCCGCCTAAGATAGGCGGGATTAATCCCGCGAATTAATTCCGCCAATTTAGGCGGGATTAAATCCCGCCTATTTAGGGGATTAATCATGCCTGCCTTAGGCGGGATTAATCCCGCCTAATTAGGGGACTAATCCCGCCTAATTAGGAATTTAGTTTTGTTTTTTATTTAATTTTTTTATTTGTTTTTTTATATATATAATCCCGCCTAATTTAGTTTTGTTTTTTTTATTTGTTTTTTATTTAAATTTTTTATTTGTTTTTATATTTTATGTTACATTATCACTACTACGTAAAATAAATGGCGGGCGTAGGGCGCCGGGGGGCGGGCGTAGGGCGCCGGGGGGCGGGCGAAGGGCGCCGGGGGGCGGGCGAAGGGCGCAGGGAGGCGGGCGAAGGGCGTCGGGGGGCGGGCGAAGCCCGCCGGGGGGCGGGCGAAGTACTGTGGCGCGTGGCCATAGGGGCGGAGCCCCGTGTCGGGCACTCGTATATATATGTATCTATATATATATATCTTTATTATATAAAACAATAGTCATATCTTAAAAGTCACATCAAACTTCCATTTTTAGCCGTCGGATCTCAACAACTCTCAATTCCCACTGTTGGATCCAAATACAATTCATAAAAGCTCCAAAACCCCACCCGTGTTTCCAAGAAATCCCTCCTGAAGCCCCGTAAATCCAAATCAAAGCTCGTGCTTCTCCTCTCCGCCATCTCTCCTCTGATGCCGCTTGGACTGCTCCTCTCCGACAAATGATTTCCTCTCTTTGACTGCTCTGATGCACGCGCCTCATTGCCGCTCTTCATCGTCTGATGCTTAGGTTTTCACGGCCAGGGTATGCACTGCTCTCTTCATCGTCTTTGACGCTCTCTTAAACTTTAGCAGGAGGTTTTCACTGCTCCAATGCCCGCACCTCCCTTGGACTACAAATTTGAAGGGAATTGCATCTCTTGGATTGTTCCAATGCTTAGGTTTTCACGGCTAGGGTATGCACTCACCGTTGCTGCCATCCAAAGTCGCTGCTCTCGCCCTCCTACTCCACAGATCTGCGCACAACCTCTGCTCCTTTTCCACTCCATCTGCTCCGGTAATTTCATTTATCTTTGCTTCAGTTTCTGCTTTCTGCTTCAGTTCCTATTTCCAGCTTTCTGCTTCAGTTCCACTCCATCTGTTTGATTAGACGAAATTCCTATTTCCAGCTTTCTGCTTCAGTTCCACTCCATCTTTTGATTAAAGGAAACAAGAAATGAAGCTCATTGTTTAACCTATTAAGCTTAATGTTGATGTGCGCTTTTTGATAAAGCTCATTGTTTAGCTTCTATACGGCCGAAGGCTGCCCGAAGCATCAAGCACGGGTATTACCCGCCTAAATGCGGGCGCAGCCTGCAGCGATGCGTCGAGCACGGGCGAAGCCCGTGCGAAGATGCCAGTATATATATATATAAGCATATATCTTTAACTACATTAAAGAAGTAGTTTAGAGTTGCAGAATTAATCTTAACCATCCAATATGTGTCAAGCTTTTGATCTCAACCTTACAATGGAGAGAGAAAGACAGAAAGAGGGAGAGAGAGGATGAGGGAATCTTTATAGCCCTTCTATCCCTACATGAGGGAGGGATAGAGAGAGAGGGAGAGAAATTGACTTTTTAGACATTTTTTACAAAATAAAATTAGAAATATTAGGTCATGTTAAATACTCATATGCATGTGTTTTAAATAAAAGTAAGTGCTCATAGGCGGACGCAGCTCGCTCGGATGCGGGCCCGGACCGCTAAGAGTCAGCGAGCACGGGCGCAGCCCGCTCGAATGAGGGCGCAGCCCGCTCGAATGAGGGCGCAACCCGCTAAGAGTCAGCGAGCACGGACGAAACCCATGTGGAGCTGCTCGTATATATAAGTGTATATATATATATATAAGAATAACTTAGAGTGGACATGATCTTGAAATAGAACCATCACCACGGGGCCTCCCACTGTGCAATATGCACGGCAATTGCAATTGATAAATGTTCAAGTGACACTCAGGTACTGTCGTTGCCGCACACTGCACACAAGAGAGCATCATGCACGGTCGCTAGTTGTTCTGAAACAAAATAACCTAGCTCAACCACAGTAATGATTTTTCCAACCCAAACAACATATTGCACAACATAATATGCAGCATTCAACTTTTCTAGAATAAACATGTCACGTCCTTTATTTATGTGGCATTCCGTGTACAAGGTGCACGGTGATGACTACTTTTAAATGTGGGATAAGCATAGCATTGTTAAAAATATATATGAATAGTTTTATACTAAATGACAATTAGGTTAACAAAAAATGTGACAGATTATCAAACTAATAATATCATTACGAAAATGAATAAGAGCTACTCAATGCAACAAGAATCATCCATCAACTCAATTTTCTTTATGATACTGGATCATAAGACCCTAAAAATGTACCTACCTACCCCAAGAACACCACTGTCGGAGCACCTCTGGCATGCAGCTGCAGGCGGCGGTATTGGAAAAAGACATCTGTAACATGGCCCTCCCTTGTGATGATAAACAGTGAGCTGCACAGCATAGGTTCTATTCTTTATAACTATTCTAGAAGGTTGATCCCATGCCTAATAACTATTCTAGAAGGTTGAACTGAAAATATTCAGATAAAACAATATTTTATAGCAAAATAAACAAAACTTACCTGCCCTTCCAAACCTAGTGCAGCACCTGATATAAGGGGCTGCAAAAAAAGAAATAAGATCCGTCAGAATATGGACGCAACAGAGAACTCCTGTACTCCTGTAATCTAAGTCATGGTGGTGCGGCGAAGCTTGAGAAGGCTATTTGAACATATGAATAGTAGTAAAGCGTTTGTTTTCTATTAGCAGGTGAATACCGTAATTTGAAATACACCTGTGATTGTTTATAATTAGGTGGAGAAAAGCATACTTATATGGAATTTGATGGACCCCAAGAAATTTAAGAAGTCAATACACCCAAAGCTAATTCTAAGTGTTGGGTTTTTGACAGGGCCAGAGTAAACTAAACGAATTAGAATAGATCTGATTGAACTGCCAAATTAAACCCATTTCTTAAGTTTAGTTGACCCTCTGTAACACCCCTTCCCAGTATTTCAGAAATCAGCCGTCCGGCCGGGTCAGCGATGTAAAGAAAACTAGGAAACAGTATTAAAACTAGTAGCAGCAGGTAATAAAATCTATATTAAGCAATTTAAGACTTACAGCGGAAATTTGAATAAAGTAAACTAAGGGTAATCACATACCTGATATCTGGGTTCACAGAGCCACTAAACAGGAAGTAAAACTGAATTAACTGAAAATCTGATTAACCATAAATAGTCTGAAATAAATTAGATAAAACATTAATCTGATACAATGTTCTCATCTACAGGTACATGCTGAAATAGAGTAAACTGAAGAAGATAAATAGTACAAACTGACGCCACCACATGCTCATCCTAGACGTAACTTCCCACCTGGGTCACCTGAAAAACAGTGCCCACGAAGGGTCAGAGTAAGGAAAAATAACCCCTCCTAGTGACACTAAAAGCCAGTTTAACATATGAATGCATGTATGTCTTTGAAAATAATTTTATGCATTTAAAACTTTTATGCTATGTGTTATGCATGCCTTCGCACTATTCTCTGGTCACACATCTACTCGTACTAAGCACGTGACTGTTATTTTACTAACTCAAGTCCTGGCGTTCACTAACTAGCGTATTGTCTCTTGTCAGGTCTATACTTGAGTTTTAGGTGGCTTCTAACCTGCTCATCTACTAGGAAGGCTCTAGGCAGAGTAGCTCCTAACGCGCAACTGAAACTGACGACTCGAGACCATCTTACGAACCCAATTGTTCTAGTGTCACGCGGACACGGTCTCGAATCCACTAGCTGGCTCAAGGGAAGACACTTCCCAAGTCTGTACTACTCATAAGGTTCCATGTGCCTTATGAGAAAGGTAGTGCGCCTCTACCTAGCACGGAAGAAACTCTGTGTGCTGGCTGACCTTTGTGGTCTGACGCTACTCTGCAAAGGATATCTTTTCTGGTGTACTACTAAGCGACCCTTGACTTTCTTGTGGTCGACTTGAAGGGACATTCACGCCCTTGGTTGGACAAATTCCAAACCTACGAACACAGTTACCGCCTTCGTACCCTACGTTTCTGTTCATGATCTGACTACTTGGGTCTTAGGGAAATCGTGTCACCCTACACATTTTTCGTAACTGTTTTCCTATCACCACACCTTTCTATGCATGGACATGCTACTTGAAATAAATCTATTTGTGTATAAAAATACAATACTTTATATATCTAGCTAAAAGGAATTTAAATTTCCTTACCGCGGTGGTGCGGCGCTCGTAGACTCGGCGCGGCGACATCTTCTATTCCGAAAGTAAACCTACTGCTGGGGACCTTCAGAAAGCTGCCTCGAACCTACCAAAGTTCTGCAATTCAAGGCAAACCTAATTTCATCATTTTCCCTTAAGGGTTTCCAATGGAAAAAAATTCCAAAACAATTAGGGCTACAAAATTAGAAACTAAACTTCGGATATTACCTTAACGGAGAGTAATTTAGGCTCACGAAATGCCCTACACTAACTCCGCGGTGGAAATAGAACTCCAAAACCTAAAATAGGGCAATAGGAATGGAAAAATCTAAGCTACTCTACTTCCACAACCAAAATATCCACAAAGGAAACGAGGCGAGAGAGGAATCGACTCACCGGAACCAAAACGAAATTCACACCTCCGGCTAGGGTTGAAATCCGGCACTTCCAAGGCCAAGGAAGGAAAAGGAATGCTTGTTGGCGCCTGCAGAGGAGGGAGGAGGTGTCGAAACAGCGTTCCGGAGGAGGATCGGGCGGCGGGAAGCCCTGCGGAAGGCGTCGGAGGCGGGACGCGTCGGGCTCGCTCCGTGCGGGAGACGGAACAGGAGGAACGGCTTGCGGTTTTTCTTTCTCCCGATAGAAGGGGTGTGCGGGTTTAATATTAACGGGATGCGGGTAAAGCTGTGCGGTTTTTCTAATTAACCGCAAAGGGGAGAGGGGGAAAGTGCTATTGGCACCCCAAACTCACACTATACCAATGCCTTAAAATCTTAAACGATTCTTGTCGCGACTTGACCCTACAATAAAAATAAATTTCGCGCTAAAATTTAGGATGTTACAAATCTCCCCTCCTAATAAAAATTTTCGTCCTCGAAAATTGTAATCATACCTGAATCGAAGAGAAAAGAATAGTCTGCATTGCTCTTTAGCTCATCCTCTCGCTCCCAAGTATACTCTGGACGGCCACAGTTCATCCAAAGGACTTTGACCATGCGAATCTCTCTATTTCTGAGCTTCTGAATCCTTGAGTCCACTATCTTGACTGGTCTAACTCCAATACTAAGATCTGTCTCGATTGGTGCTTCTTCGGTACTGATGATCTGACAGGAATCTCTGACTGCTCTCCTAAGGTAGGAGACGTGGAATACATCATGTACACCACTCATTTCCTCAGGTAAGGCCAACCTATATGCAACCTCACCAACTCTTTCCAGTACCTCAAAAGGACCAACGAATCTGGGGCTCAACTTCTTCATCCGCTTTATTCTAGAGACTCCTCTGACTGGTCTGACCTTCAGATACACGTAGTCTCCAACACTGAACTCTACTGACCTGTGCTTCTGATCATGATACTTGGCCTGGCGATCCTGAGCTGTCCTCATACGCTCCTGAATAAGCTTGATCCTATCAGTGGTCTTATCAATCCATGACTCTCTGATAGAAGATCTTTCCTCACTCTCTGCCCAACATAACGGTGTCCGACAACGTCTACCATAGAGGGCCTCGAACGGTGCCATCCCAATACTTGCTTGGAAACTGTT
This sequence comes from Platanthera zijinensis, assembly GCA_039513925.1. Lineage (NCBI taxonomy): Eukaryota > Viridiplantae > Streptophyta > Magnoliopsida > Asparagales > Orchidaceae > Platanthera > Platanthera zijinensis. The sequence continues at coordinate 38,839,605 of CM077093.1, forward strand.
GTTGTAGGAGAACTCCACAAGAGTAACATACTTCTCCCACTTCCCTCCAAAATCTAGAATGCACATCCGTAGCAGATCCTCCAAAGTCCTATTTGTGCGCTCAGTCTGTCCATCGGTCTGAGGATGGAAAGCGGTGCTGAAATGTAACCTGGTACCCAACCGCTCCTGAACGTATCGCCACTCCCTGGAGGTAAATCTGCCATCTCGGTCTGAAACTATAGTCTTGGGAACACCGTGAAGTCGAACTATCTCGTCTATATACACCTGTGCCAGCTTCGGACCTTGATCTGTCTTCCTAAGAGGAATGAAATGGGCGACCTTAGAAAGTCGATCTACTATAACCCACAAGGAATCATTCCCACTCTGCGATCTCGGCAAACCATGAATGAAGTCCATAGATATATCCTCAAAAGTCCACTCGGGGATGGGAAGTGGCTGCAATTTGCCTCCAGGCCTCTGACACTCGGCCTTAACCAACTTGCATGTCTCACACTTCCCTACATAATCTGCAACATCACTCTTCAAACCTGGCCACCAGACTGTCTTCTTAAGATCTGCATACATCTTCGTGCTACCAGGATGTATAGAATATCTGGAATTGTGTGCCTCGAAAAGAATGTCCTCACGAAGGTGACTGACATCTGGGATGCACACTCTGCCGTCGTGCAATAGTAACTCATCCTGAATAGAGAACCTCTCCTTCTGACCTGACTGCACTGAGATCCAAATCTCTGCCATCTTTGGATCCAACGATATAGCTGTCCTGATCCTATCTCTAATATCGCACGAAATCTCCATCCAACTCAACCAAGCTGAACCAAAACTGCCACGGGGCACAACGACGATGTCCAGTCTCTCCAGCTCTCGTACTAACTCCTCCTGCTGAGTGAGAAGATAGAAACACGAGCCTCTCCTGCTAAGAGCATCAGCTACCACGTTCGCCTTTCCTGGGTGGTACTGAATGTCTACATCGTAGTCTGCTAGAAACTCCAACCATCTGCGTTGTCTCAAATTGAGCTCTCGCTGATCAAAGATATACTTGAGGCTCTTATGATCAGTGAAGATCTCACAACGCACTCCATAGAGGTAGTGTCTCCATACCTTCAGAGCATGAATGACTGCTGCAAGCTCTAAGTCATGTACGGGATAGTTCCTCTCATGAACCTTTAACTGTCTCGAGGCATAGGCTACGACCTTTCCATGCTGCATGAGAACACAACCCAAACCCTGACCTGAAGCATCACTATAGATCTGAAATTCGTCTGGCCCTGAAGGCAAACTCAAAACTGGAGCGGTCATCAATCTGTTCTTCAAGTTCTCAAAGGCCAACTCACACTCAACTGTCCAATCCAAGCCCTTTCCCTTCCTAGTGAGGGAAGTCAGTGGTAAGGCTATCTTCGAGAAATCCCTGATGAATCTCCTGTAGTATCCAGCAAGACCCAAAAAGCTGCGAACCTCTGAAACTGTCGTCGGCCTTGGCCAACTCTTAATGGCCTCTATCTTCTTTGGATCAACGCTAACCCCTTTCTGACTGATGATGTGGCCTAAGAATGCAATCTCTGAAAGCCAAAACTCACACTTTGAAAATTTTGCATACAACTGGTTCTTCCTGAGTGTGCTCAAAACAATCCTGAGGTGAGCTGCATGGTCTTCTGCACTCTTAGAGAACACCAAAATATCATCTATGAAGACGATGACAAAACGATCTAAATACTCCCGAAATACCCTGTTCATCAGGTCCATAAATACTGAAGGGGCATTGGTCAGCCCGAACGGCATGACCACGAACTCGAAGTGTCCATATCTAGTACTGAAAGCAGTCTTCTGTATATCCACGTCACGAATCCTCAGCTGATGATAGCCCGACCTCAGATCTAACTTGGAGAAGGTGCTCGCTCCCACCAACTGGTCGAACAAATCATCAATCCTAGGAATCGGGTACTTGTTCTTTACGGTCAGCTTATTCAATTCACGGTAGTCTATGCACAATCTCAGACTACCATCCTTCTTCTTCACGAAAAGCACTGGAGCACTCCAAGGCGAAGTACTGGGGCGTATAAAACCCAAATCAAGCAGCTCCTGCAACTGGCTCTTCAATTCTGCTAGTTCCCTTGGAGCCATCCGATAGGGAGATTTGGCTACCGGTGTAGCCCCAGGATGCAAGTCTATCGGGAACTCAATCTCTCTATCTGGAGGGGCACCAGGGAGCTCTTCCGGGAAAACATCTGGAAACTCCTGGACCACTGGTACCTCTAACAAATCAGCCTTAGACTCCGCGCTCATGAGTACTACGAAGGTTTCACAACCCTGACTCATGCACTTTCTCGCTTGGACTGCAGATATGATCATCTTCACTACTCCCTTCAATCCCTGAAAAGAGAAAGATGTCTGGTTGGGGCCATCGAACTGAATCTGCTTCGCCCTACAGTCAATCCTGGCGTTGACTGCTGAAAGTCAGTCCATTCCAAAAATCAAGTCAAACCCTGCTATAGGTAGCAGCAAAGCTTCCACGATAATCTCAGTGTCACCAAACTGCACTGGCACCCTGCACTTGTCTCTGGTCTGCAGAAGGGATCCATTCGGCATCATGACTTCCAGCGGTACTGACTCGGGGAAGACTTCTAAATCCAACTTACGCACTAAAGATTCCGCGATAAACGAGTGCGAGGCACCCGTATCAAACAGAATCTTAGAGGGTAAGTTACGAATCATAAGGATGCCTACATGAATGATTTATGAAGGATGAAAAATTTAATGTGTCACTACGGAGGATTTAAAACCAACTTGCAAGCAAACAACACTTACCTGTCACAACATCCTCCTGATCCTTCGCCTCCTGCTGACCCAGTCCATAAGCTCTGGGCTGCACTAAGTCTCGACCCTGTTGTGGTCTCCCATCAGTAATCATCAATGTTTTGCCCTTATCTACCCTGTTAGGGCCACCAACCTCGAACTTCGACTGCAAGAAGTAAATTTCATTAAAAACCTATCGTAATTACATAAATGTAATCAATACAAAAGGACCTAGATTACCTGATTTGGCCCAGCTTCCTGACAGAAGCGAGCTATGTGCCCAGGTTGACGGCACTTGTAACATACGCCTGCACTGGCCAAACACTCTCCTGAGTGGCGACGCTGACACTTGGGACACGTGGGATAGTCCTTGCTTCGGTCACCAGATTGACCATTCTTCTTAGCATCAGGCTTCGGCTTCTTGTTCCAGTTCTTACCTTGGTCATTCTTGTTCTGCTGCGGCTGATGCGAATCCTGAGATCGCTTCGCACGGAAACTACTTCGCTTCTGAACCTTCTGCTGGTCAGCCTCCAGTCTGCGAGCTGTATCCACTAAGCTCCTGTAATCAGCGTTGACCATAGTCATCAGCGGCTGCCTCAACGAGTCACGCAGACCATCCACAAAGCGACTGCACTTCTCAGTCTGATCTCCCTGCATCACGCCCGCATATCTAGCCAGATGAGTCAGCTCTCGCTCGTACTCAGTAACTGTCCTGTCCCCCTGGAAAAGCCTCAGATACTTCTCTTGGAGACCTCGTCGTGCGGAAGGAGGCACGAACCAACTAGCAAGAGCTCTAGAGAACTCGCCCCAAGTGAACATGTCTGGGGTACGGCCTGGCCAAACAAAAAATACGATCATACCATATTAAAATTAACACATTACTTCCTAAAATAAAGAAATTGATCATAACGCTTTACCTGCAGGATCATCTGTCCGGTATTTGTCCCACCAGACTTTTGCCTCTCCTCGGAGGAGGAAAGCTGCCAGAGGAACTTTCTTATTCTCCGGGCACTCTAAAACATTCAGCAGGTCTCTGGTGTTAGCTATCCAATCATCCGTATCCATCGGGGTCTCATCCCCACTGTAGTTCGAAGGCTGAAGTTCTCTAAAATTTCTCAAATAGCGCTCCAGGGTCATCTCCACAGATGCTGCTGCCGGAGCTGGCGCAAGGACTGGTACTTGAACTGGAGCTGGAAACCCTGCAGCCAGTCCTCTCTGAAACTCCATCAAGGCAACAGTAACCGCCCTGGCAATCTGAGACGCTATGTCAGTGCCCTCTGGAGCTGCTGGAACTGGCGGTACCTGTGGCATGGCAGCGTCTCCCATGGTTGCACTAGGAATCGGGTTCTGGCGTGAAGATTCACCTGGTTCACTAACTCGTGGTGCCTGATAGAATATATAAAGGAAATCTGATTATTTATCAAGCATCTAAGAAATCTGATCTAGCAACTTATTTTGTACTCTAGCGAACACTAAGGCTTAATCGCAATTTAAAGTACTTTACTGACAATAGTTTACTCTTATACGCTCCTATGGCTCTGTGAATTCTTTTCTAGGGTCCAGGGATCCTAAACCTGCCTCTGATACCAATTTGTAACACCCCTTCCCAGTATTTCAGAAATCAGCCGTCCGGCCGGGTCAGCGATGTAAAGAAAACTAGGAAACAGTATTAAAACTAGTAGCAGCAGGTAATAAAATCTATATTAAGCAATTTAAGACTTACAGCGGAAGTTTGAATAAAGTAAACTAAGGGTAATCACATACCTGATATCTGGGTTCACAGAGCCACTAAACAGGAAGTAAAACTGAATTAACTGAAAATCTGATTAACCATAAATAGTCTGAAATAAATTAGATAAAACATTAATCTGATACAATGTTCTCATCTACAGGTACATGCTGAAATAGAGTAAACTGAAGAAGATAAATAGTACAAACTGACGCCACCACATGCTCATCCTAGACGTAACTTCCCACCTGGGTCACCTGAAAAACAGTGCCCACGAAGGGTCAGAGTAAGGAAAAATAACCCCTCCTAGTGACACTAAAAGCCAGTTTAACATATGAATGCATGTATGTCTTTGAAAATAATTTTATGCATTTAAAACTTTTATGCTATGTGTTATGCATGCCTTCGCACTATTCTCTGGTCACACATCTACTCGTACTAAGCACGTGACTGTTATTTTACTAACTCAAGTCCTGGCGTTCACTAACTAGCGTATTGTCTCTTGTCAGGTCTATACTTGAGTTTTAGGTGGCTTCTAACCTGCTCATCTACTAGGAAGGCTCTAGGCAGAGTAGCTCCTAACGCGCAACTGAAACTGACGACTCGAGACCATCTTACGAACCCAATTGTTCTAGTGTCACGCGGACACGGTCTCGAATCCACTAGCTGGCTCAAGGGAAGACACTTCCCAAGTCTGTACTACTCATAAGGTTCCATGTGCCTTATGAGAAAGGTAGTGCGCCTCTACCTAGCACGGAAGAAACTCTGTGTGCTGGCTGACCTTTGTGGTCTGACGCTACTCTGCAAAGGATATCTTTTCTGGTGTACTACTAAGCGACCCTTGACTTTCTTGTGGTCGACTTGAAGGGACATTCACGCCCTTGGTTGGACAAATTCCAAACCTACGAACACGGTTACCGCCTTCGTACCCTACGTTTCTGTTCATGATCTGACTACTTGGGTCTTAGGGAAATCGTGTCACCCTACACATTTTTCGTAACTGTTTTCCTATCACCACACCTTTCTATGCATGGACATGCTACTTGAAATAAATCTATTTGTGTATAAAAATACAATACTTTATATATCTAGCTAAAAGGAATTTAAATTTCCTTACCGCGGTGGTGCGGCGCTCGTAGACTCGGCGCGGCGACATCTTCTATTCCTAAAGTAAACCTACTGCTGGGGACCTTCAGAAAGCTGCCTCGAACCTACCAAAGTCCTGCAATTCAAGGCAACCCTAATTTCATCATTTTCCCTTAAGGGTTTCCAATGGAAAAAAATTCCAAAACAATTAGGGCTACAAAATTAGAAACTAAACTTCGGATATTACCTTAACGGAGAGTAATTTAGGCTCACGAAATGCCCTACACTAACTCCGCGGTGGCAATAGAACTCCAAAACCTAAAATAGGGCAATAGGAATGGAAAAATCTAAGCTACTCTACTTCCACAACCAAAATATCCACAAAGGAAACGAGGCGAGAGAGGAATCGACTCACCGGAGCCAAAACGAAATTCACACCTCCGGCTAGGGTTGAAATCCGGCACTTCCAAGGCCAAGGAAGGAAAAGGAATGCTTGTTGGCGCCTGCAGAGGAGGGAGGAGGTGTCGAAACAGCGTTCCGGAGGAGGATCGGGCGGCGGGAAGCCCTGCGGAAGGCGTCGGAGGCGGGACGCGTCGGGCTCGCTCCGTGCGGGAGACGGAACAGGAGGAACGGCTTGCGGTTTTTCTTTCTCCCGATAGAAGGGGTGTGCGGGTTTAATATTAACGGGATGCGGGTAAAGCTGTGCGGTTTTTCTAATTAACCGCAAAGGGGAGAGGGGGAAAGTGCTATTGGCACCCCAAACTCACACTATACCAATGCCTTAAAATCTTAAACGATTCTTGTCGCGACTTGACCCTACAATAAAAATAAATTTCGCGCTAAAATTTAGGATGTTACACCCTCAAATGGCACACCGAAATAAGTTCGGAGAGCTCGACTCTGGTGGTCTTTTCCATATAGGAAGAGAACCTTATGGAGATCACCATGCGCGAAAAGATTGCCAAGACTGATGGCCCACGAGCACCAATTACCGTAGGAGGCATTGATTTACTTTCCATATGAATGATGAAAATCCACAGATGCATCCAGTTAGTCGTTTCGACAAAGTTTCATGAATTTGTATTGGAGAAGAGTTTTGTGAATCCCTCATCAAAGAATTTTGAGAGAGGTTCTAAGAGTCTCCTTAAGAAAAGACTCATATTGTAATTGGTTCAAAATCTCTTTATCAAAAGATCTGGTGTGGCTCTAAGGCTCTGTTTGGCGCGGCGTTTTTAGAGCGGCACGCCGCTGATTCTGCCACCGCCACGCCAAACAATATTTTCGCTGGCAGCAGTGGCTGACGCCACTGCTAAGATTAGCGGACCACCGCTATTTCCCAGTCGCGGAAATCTCTCGCGACTGGGAAATAGCGGCAGCGCTGCAGCCAATGGTTGCAGCGCTGCCGCTGTTTTAATATAAAAAATATTTTTTTAATATTAAATTATTATATTAATAATTATATTATATTAATTATTATATTAATTATTATATTAATAACCGGCCTTCATGATTCATCCAGTTAAGCGCCAGTATTATAAATTATTATATTATACTAATATATTATAACTTATTATATTTTATTAAATTATATTTATAAATTAAAAATAATAACAACATGCAAACGCTATTCTTCCAAACAGATTCGCAGATTCTGCCACCACTCTGCAAAACAGCTGATTATTCCACCACTGCTTCCCACCACTGCTTCTCCAGTCACTGCAGCCGCGCCAAATAGAGCCTAAGAATCTCCTGATTAAAAAACTCAGACACTGTGATAGTGAATTTCTACCGGGGGGTAGAAGAGTGGATGTACTCAGATTGAGGGAGAACCGTTATAATCCTTGTGTCTTCTGTGATTTTATTTTTGTCTTATTTTCTGTGTTGTTGTGCTGTGATTTTACTTTACTGCATTTGATTCTGGATAATTGTTTATGTGAACGCAAATTCTGTGATTAGAATTAAGTATTTTAAGATAATTTTTAATCTCTATTCACCCCCCCCCCCTCTAGAAAAAACTCTGAAAATTATAGCAATTGTACTCACATTTCAAAGTTGATTCCTCTTCTTTCCTTGGTTCATTGGTGGTTGCATTCTTCAATCTTTCCTTTATGCCTGCAACCCTAGAAGAACTAGATCAGTCCTTACAGATAAGGCTAGTCTCATCAAATACAACATGAATGGACTCTTCTACTACTTTGGTCTTTTTGTTGAATATCATGTAAGCTCTACTGTGAGAGTTATATCCAACAAAACTCCTCTCATAAGTTTTCTCAACAAACTTGGTCAGAATGTGCTTCTCATTGTTCAATACATAACACTTACATCTAAAAAATTTAAAGTTGGCCAAGGTTAGTTTTTTGTCTTTTACAAGCCCATGGGGAGTCTTATTGTGAATCTTGTTGATTAAGGTCATGTTCTGAACATAACAAGCTGTGTTAACAGCATCTGCCCAGAAATATTTTGGGAGTGAGGAGTCACTCAATAGGGTTATATAGGCTTCAATTAGGGTTTTATTCCTTCTCTCTGCAATTACATTTTATTGTGGAGTTCTGAGAGAAGAAAACTCATAAAAGATACCTATGTTTTCACACAATTTGGTCATAGCATAAGATTGGAATTCAGTCTTATGATCACTTCTGATCTTAACCACAGAACTCCTTGTTTCATTTTGAGTTTGCTTGACAAAATTGGTGAAAATTTACAGGGTATCTGACTTTGTTTAAGAAAGAACATTCAAGTGAACCTAGAATAATCATCAACAATCACAAAGGTGTACACTTTCCCTCTTAAGCTGTGAATTGGCATAGGACCAAACAAGTCCATGTGCAATAGGTATAAACACCTAGTAGTGTCCTTAACCCAAATAGGTTTGAATGAGCTCTTTGTGTACTTGCCTATTTGGCATACATGACAAGGGCTTTCCTGGACACACTTTCACTCAGGATCATCTCTAATCAAATTTTTTGAGAGCAGCTTATTAATGGTCTTATAGTTGAGATGAGCCAGCCTCTTATGTCATTACACACAGAGTGATGTTCTATTCTCAGTCATAAGGCATATAGAAGAGTCTAAATCATTACAAATGAAGTTCAAACAGTAAATATTTTCACTCCTAGTGTCAATTAGTGTGGTCTCTTCAGACTTCTTAATCAGGCACTATCCTTATGGAAGACAACAACATAGTCAAGATCACATAGTTGTCTTATGCTTATCAGATTGTGTTGCGATCCTTCAACATAAGATACACTTGAGATTGTGACTATACCATTTGAAATCTTACCAAAACCCTTAGTCTTCTCTCTGTCAAAACCTCCAAAAATGACTTTAGGTCCATCTTCAACTAAATAATAGTCTGTCAGAAGGCTTCTTGTTCCAGTCATGTGTCTGGAACATTCACTATCCAAGTACCAGATGGGAGTTTGGTTGGGCTTTGGACATTCCTGCAAAAGATACTACATTTTCTTAGATACCCAAATCTTGTTGGGTCATAGATACTTGTTAGCATTGGCGTCTTGCCTTGGCTTTAGACCTGTCATAGGAGCATTGTGGAATTGTCCAGGCCTGAGTGCTAGTCTGTCAGAGAGTGATTTAAGGACTGTTGGGTTGAACCAGCAGTCAATTGCAAAGTGTCCAACCATCCTACAACACCAACACTCAAACCTATTGTACCTTCTCTTGGAGCTCACAGCAAGAGTTGGAAGGGTCCTTTTTGGGTCAAAGGAGTGTAGGCAAGAGATTGCATGTGAGTCTTTGTTTGGCCTATGATGTTGTGTTGGTGGTGACTTAACATCCAAAGCCACAGTTTTGCCCATCTTGACATCTCTTCTTTCAGACCCACTTCTCATACCCTTGGTGCTGGTGTTCATACCAAACACAAAGGGACCATAGTCCTTCATCACAACTTCCTCATGAGCTGCCTTGAGGGCACTTTTTCCATAGTGCACATCTTTAGTTCCACCAGTGTCCATAGACACTTTTCAGTTCATAGTTATTTTTGACTAAGAGAACCTTTTTAAAATTCATGAGTTGCATGGGTGCCTTTCCTTTGGCCTTGGTTCTCCTAATATTCCTCTTCTTGTATCCTACATCATTTTTGTATGGTGCAGAGAACGTGTCTATGAAAAGGAGAACAGTCTGGGGCATAGAATATTTTGCCACCAGTTCCCTTTTCCTTGATAAGATCATTGTCAAGCTTCTTAATGATTCTTTCCTTTTGGATGTGAAGCTCACCAGACTTTTCATGGCGTCAAAGCGAACCAAGGCGAGCGCCGAGCGCTTGGATGCTTAGGAAATAAGTCGGACGCCTATGCGACGATAAGGCGAGCATGTTAAGGCGACAAATAGATATTTTAAAAAAAACTACGGCAGACTTTAAAATACGATTTTTATAACAAATTTTAAAGTATTAAAAAAATTTAGAACAAAATTAAAAAAAAATTTAAAAGCATGTACATACTTTAGACTGCGGTTTTTAAAAGCTTGTGCAGTCTAAAGTATGTATAGACTGTAGTTTTTATAAAAATTGCAGTCTACATTTTTTAAAAAAATTTATAACAAGCCGTTCAACGCCTTGTACACATTCGGGCGCCTGGACACCTAGGCGACGCCATTACAAGCTTGAGCTCAGCATGCTTGTCAATAATTTATTTGTGCTCAATTATTTTTGAAATCATTTGATGGATCTTATCCATTTTTTCCTTAAGCTAGCCCTTCAGAGGTCTGAGGAGTTCAAGCTCTTAAGCTTGCTTCTTAGCAAGCTTCCTACTTTTTCCCAAAGCCTCAAGGAGGGCCTCTTACTTCTCCACAATTTCATCATAAGAATTCTCTGGTTCAGAGTCCTCATTTCCAGATGTTAAGGTGGCCTCTGACTCAGCATCAGTTTCATAATTGGAATAGGACAAGAAGGTTTTAGAGTTTACCTTATCCGAATAAGAATCATCATGATCCTCCTTATCATCCAGAGCCATTAGTCCATAGCTTTCTTTCTCTTCTTCATCATCACTGTCAAAAGATGATAGTGGGGCTCTGATGTCTGTCTGGCCAACAACAAGTGCTGACTCCTTAGATAGTGCAATCAACCCTACATTTGTTTTCTTCTTCTTCAGATCCTGAAGTGTTAGTATCACTATCACTCAAGGTTCTCTCCTTCTTGGCCAAGAGGCACTTTTCAGCCTTCTTGCCTTTCTGGTGTTTGTCATCCTTATGTCATTTCTTGTCCTTCCTTTTGACCGGGCAGTCTGCTATGACATGCTCAGGTCTGTTGCAGCAATAACAAACAATATCAGTATTAAATTGTTTATTATGTTTAGAAGCATACATGTCCCACTTGGAGTCCTTTCTGAATTTATCAGAGGTCTGATTGTGCCTTCTAGAGTTTGAAGAGGAGGAGGGTTTGGATTTATTCCAATGCTTCATCCTTCTCATCATCTTCTTGAACTGCCTTGTGAACAAGGTCAACTCTCCATCAGACATCTCTTCCCCAGAAGTACTTGGTTCAGATTCTTCTGAAATTTTTGTTTTGCTTGGGGAAGGTAAGGCTTTCTCCATGCCTCTGCTGGAACTATCAGCCTTCAGATCCATGGATCTATTATTGTTATGCCCTTCTTCATTCTTCCTGGTGTTAAGATGGAGTTCATGGGACAGCAATTTCCCAAACAGATTTTGGGATTCAATATTTCTCAGTGAAAGTCTTTGTTTACAAGGGTAACTAAACCACCTAGAGGGGAGGAGTGAATAGGTTTCTAGGTCTTTAGTATATCTTTTAACTTTCATAAGATTATGCTGTGAGTGGTGATTTACTTCCTATTGCTTTCAAGACATTCACCCAGACGACACGGCAATTTATAGTGTTCTCCAGATTATGGGTACGTCCACTGTCCCTCCCGCCTTTCTAAAAGTGTGTTAGACAAGTCACTTCTCTAATATCTCGGCTCCTAAGAGCTTACAACACGATCCCGCAGGACCACTCAGTCTCCTCCAAGACTTACAACTCAGGCACAAAGCCCTACAACTCGGTGATCAGAAGATCACCTACCTCAGGCCAAAGGCCCTACCACTCAGGCTGGAAGGACAGCCCTACCTCAGATCCAAAAGATCCTACACTCGGCCTTTATAAATAGGTCTACAACTTATATCTAAGAAGATCCTACAGAAAGAAATAAGGTTGTTGGTGTTGATTACTAGACAGCAGAGAAATGATCTCTGTGTCAATCTCCTTCTGTTCTGAGAAAGATCAATCCAGATTTCTTCTTCAAAGCTCCAGAAAATAGTCTTCAGGATTTGCTCTGTTTGGCCTGTGAAGTGGCCGCAGCTAGGGTTAGCTCTTGCTGCTCCTTCTTTCTTGTTGTTGATGATGAAGACGACAACAGTTAATAGGAAAAACTTTCAGGTCGATTGATTTAAATGATGAAGTTCTCTCGCTTTTCGAGAAGACAAAGCCCTAAAAGTTTTTTTTGATTCCGCAAATCTCATTCCTTTTATCTTCCGCCGTGCAACAGCTCTTTGACCTGTGGGCCCAGCTTTCATTGTTGATTTACCACCTTCTTTTTACATAATATATCATACAGCTGGCTATCGGCGCTATAAGTGGTGGATTCCAGCTTTCCAGCCACGAGTTTGGATTCTGTTGACTTTTGTTGACTTTAACTGACGTCGGGATCTGTGGACTTAGCCAAATTCTCAGTTCCATCCCAGGCGTTGAGTGCGTTGAGTGAACTGGCTTCACTCAGCGCATCTGGACTTAGCCAAATTCTCTGCACCATCAGGCGTTGAGTGCGTTGAGTGAACTGGCTTCACTCAACGCCTCTAGACTTAGACAATTCCTCTGTCATGCTTAGGCGTTGAGAGCCTTGAGTGAATGGCCTTCACTCAACGCTTTTTGACTTGACCAAACTTTTTGCGCTGCTAGCGTTGAGTGCGTTGAGTGAACCTTCATCACTCAACGCCCCTGGACTTAGCCGCTTCACTGATTGCATGTCTTCATGTTGAGCCGTTGAGTGAACTGGCTTCACTCAACGCTTCTATACTTAGCCGCAATTCTGAACTCTGTCAGCTTGCTGAGGCGTTGAGTGCGTTGAGTGAACTGGCTTCACTCAACGCTTCTGGACTTAGTCGATTTCTGTTTCCTTTCTTCTTAGGCTTTGACTGAAGCAGCATGACTCAACGCTTCTGCTCAACTGGCGTTGAGTGAACTGGCTTCACTCAACGCCTGTGGACTTAGCCGCAATATTGTCTCTGCAATCTGCTGGGCTTTGACTGTCCTGTCTTTACTCAGCGCTTTTGTTGTCTGGCGTTGAGTGAACTGGCTTCACTCAACACCTGTGGACTTAGCCGCAGAATTACTTTGCAGACTGTTGGGCTTTGACTGTCCACACCTTACTCAGCGCTTTTTGATATCTGACGTTGAGTGAATTGGCTTCACTCAGAGCCTGCGGACTTAAGGCGATTTTCAGCCTTTCCAGCATCCTTCTTTGATATCTGACGTTGAGTGAACTGGCTTCACTCAACGCCTGTGGACTTAGACAGATTTATGTCACTCCACTCCTCTACCTTATGACCACATGTCACAACCACTTGGAATACCTGTCCAACCTGCATGCATGAACTTAAACATACATCAAATACAACTATGTGTATATCATTGACTTGTTGACTTCTACAAATCTGGGACATTGTGAGCAATGGACCCAACACCCAGGTTTCTCATTTCCCCAATAACGTGAATCTTTTTGTCTCAATCTTTGTGTAGGGATCTGAAAAACTTGTCATTAAATTCATAATTTATGAAGGACCTCCAATAATTCTTCGCTTCTCACAATTCTAAAAAACTTCTCATAACAGTCAGCAATACTGTAACACTTCTTCTGTCTGAAAGCTTAATACTTTTGATTCAGAAGGAATTTTTTGTCATCCATGACTTCTTCAGTCCCTTCCATGTAGATAATCAATGTGTTTCACATCTCCTTGCCAGTTATGCAGTGAATCAGGTTCTGGAATGTAAAATCATCAATTGCACTGACAATGATGTTCTTAGCTATTTTATCCATTGTAGCCAGGATGACTTCATCTTTGGACATTTCTGAAAGTTTCTTAGGACCTTTCAGATTTGCATCCAAGGGAGAGATATTCATTGGGATATAGGATCCCTCTTTCATAGTGACAAAAATTTTGGGATCAGAAACTTCCATGAAAAGTTTGACTTTCTACTTCCAAATACAAAAATAAGTCTTCCTAAGATAGGAAGTTTCATGGAGCTAAGTTCTTTGTAACTTTCTTCAGAGCTCATTGTGTTGTAAATCTTTTCAACCCTTTAAGGATCTTATTCAGCTGTTAAGTCTTTTGAACAACCTAGCTCTGATATCACTTGAAAGATGAGGGTTGCTACTCACCTAGAGGGGGTGAATAGGTGATTTACTGATTTTAAGATTTCTCGAGTTATTTTTTTAGAGCACAATGAGAAAACAGATCACAGAATTAAATCGCAGCACGGCACAAAGCACACCGGGATTTATAGCGATTCCCCAGGACTGGGTACATCCACTTTCCCTCTACTCCTATCTAGCAATGAGCTAGCTTAGGCCAAAACTTCTCCAAAATATCTTCTCAGATCCGCTGATCTTATAATCTAAAAAAACAAGTTTTCTACCTCAGACCTTCATACAGATCCTACACTTCAGGCTATCCTCAAGCCTTACAATCTCGGGCACCATATACCTTACAAACTCAGATCCACCAACAGATCCTACAGCTCAGGTTTTCCTCAAGCCTTGCAAACTCAGGCTCTCAAGCCCTACAACTAAGGCTTCAAACAAGCCCTACCTCAATCTCCAAACACAGAAATCTACACTCAGATTCACAAGAAATCCTACAGAAAAATAGAATACAGTTTATGGACTCAACACTCAAAAGCTTGAGTCTTCAGATAGAAGCACAAGACAGGTTTTTTCTTCCTTGTCTTGATCAACACTTGAAATATCTTCTTGGAATGGCTTGCTTGATCAAGAGAACTTGTTTCACAGAACTTAGAAGACTAGCAGTAAAAACTCTCTATGAATTCTGAGTGCATGTGAATATTTCTCAAGGGCTTGAACTTGCAAAAACACAACTAACTTCTTCTCAAATCTCCAAGTCCTTTTTTATACTTTGTTTGGCCGGTAGAGAGAATAGATGTTGAATTTGAATTCTCTAATGGCTAGCCAATCTTTCTTGGGTAACTGCTGGATTAGGAAACTTCATACGGCTATTTTAAATTTGTATAAGGAAGATTTATAATCAAGAAAATATTCTAGTTTGCTCTCTTTAAATGACCAACAAGCAATTTAGGAAATAATCCTAATTTGGAATAAGCAACGGCTGTCGAAATTTGACTAAGGAAGCAAATTGAAATCTTGGTGATATTCTCTAATAAATGAAAATAATTCTCCTTGTTGGCGATCCCTGAGTTTAAGCAGCAAAATCCATGAATCAATCTAATTTGAATTAACTACTAAAACTGCGCCTTAAATTAAGGATCTGACCGTTGTGTCACGTGTCAAGCTGGAGTGAGTAGGTTTAAGTGACCATGATGTGATATCATAGACAAAGTCAAATGGATCACATGACATAGGTATGGTCAACTCAAAACACATAGAGGTTATAAAAGAAAACTCCTGACACTTAGCCAAAATATGCATGCAGCAACATTCTGTCTTCATGCAGTCGATGCAGTCGAATTTTCACAGAGTTGGTCATCGATGCAATCGAACTTTAACTTAGTCGTGAAGTCGATGCAGTTGATTTTTTGCCAAGCTAAGAAGTCGATGCATTCGAACTTTAACTTAGTTGTGAAGTCGATGCAGTTGAACTTTTACTTAACCAAGAAGTCAATGCAGTTGAACTTTTACTTAGGTATAAAGTCGATGCAGTCGAACTTCAACTTAGCCAAGAAGTCGATGCAGTCGAACTTTTACTTAACTTTTTAGACTATGCACCAGATTATTTACTTAGATAATTTAACCCTGCCTTTGATTTCTTCTGTGTTGAGTGAATTTTCCTAATGATAGTGACATGTCTAATATATAATTAGTACAAAGGTCAACATGAGTTTTGTTTCTTGAGAGATTACAAGTGCAAAATTTTGTTTGGGTGACCAAGTGTCTAACCATACATTAGTCACGCACTTAAGTTATACCACATCAAAACTAGAACAACCATCAAATACAAGATGTTTATTGTCATCTTGAGACACTCTTCAAATCAAGAATCTTGGGGATAATAATCGCAACATGGGAGACAATGAGTCATAAGACATATAATAAGATAAGGGATGTAGGGTGGAAGTGCGGTTACCTTGAGGACCTGTAGATGGATCAGATGTGGCTTCAGGTATAGTGTACAGGAGCTGACCGTTTGTGCCCCTTCGCCGACGAGTATAAACATGCAAAGGAGGAGTAGGACGAGGAGGCAAAGGCAACGGCGGATCTACAGGTGGTTGCGAGTCCACGGGGTTGATAGTAGGAGAAGAGACGGGAGGCTGATATGGAAGAGATATAGGAAGAGGGACAGTGGGGGAGTTCACTTCCATGATGTAAGTCTCCCCCTCAAGGGAGCTCACTTCCATGATGTCAGCCTCCCCTTGAAGGGAGCTCCCATAATAGCGCTCGAATTCATGGAAAGTGACATCCATGGTGACAAAGATCTTTCGGGTCCCAGGATGAAAACACTTATACCCTTTTTGAGTGTTTGAGTATCCAATGAAACACACCGAAGCGCCCGGGGATCAAGCTTGGAAGTGTGGTGTATATGGACAAAGCACACACATGCAAAGATACGAGGGGTGAGCTCACTAGAAGGGATATTGAGAGTTTTTAACGGTGTCTTGTGGTTTAGGAGATGAGTTGGCAACCGTTTAATAAAATGCATAGTCGTGAAGACCGCATCACCCCAGTAGTATTTGGGTAGGTGCGTCTGAAGTAATAAACAACGAGCAACCTCCAGGAGGTGCCGATTCTTACGCTCGGCAACCCCATTCTGGGCAGGAGTGTACGCACAGGAAGTTTGGTGGATGATACCCAAGTCACACAGGTAGCATTCCAAGTGAGAATCAGTGTATTCACGGTCATTGTCACTTCGCAATATTTTCACAGTGGCATTGAATTGGGTGGTAACCATCATATGGAAATGCTGAAATAACGGAAACACATCAGATTTGTTTTTCATAAGATAAAGTCATGTGCACCGAGAAAAATAGTTAATAAAATTGACAAACCATTTACACCCAGAATAGAAGCAACCGGGCTAGGGTGCCAAACATCAGAATGGATAATTTCAAAAGATGTAGCACAAGGAGAGGACATCCGAGGAAGAGAGGCCCGCTTGTGCTTACCCAGTTCACATATAGCACAACGAAAAGCATTAAAAACAGAGGACGGCATAGCCAGAAACAAAAAATTCATAACGGAGATAGAGGGATGTCCAATACGACAGTGTTAGGATTCCAAAATAGTAGATGAAGCCGCGTGAAGAGCCTTCGAAGAAGCAGGAGCCGAGCTGAAGGGCTCAAAGAGATACAATCCATCGCACAGTTTACCAGAGTCAATCACCTTCTCCGTCGTCAGGTCCTGAAAGACACAAGAAGAAGGGAAAAAAGTCACTGAGCAATGCAAAGAATTAGTTAATTAACTGATAGAAAGAATTCGAGTAAATTTAAAGACATGAAGGGCAGACAAGAGAGTGAGGGAAGAATGGGGAATAGTTCCTTTTATAGCAATAGGGAAAAAGAACTCATCAGCAACACTCACTTTGTCACGACCCGACAATGGAGAGTAGGATACAAAACCTGAAGTTGTGCCAGTCATATGATCGGTCGCCCCGCTGTCAATGATCCACTGGGTGAGGGTGCAGCTGGTTGCTGTATGAGCACCCGGGAGCCCCTGGTAGGCATAGGAGGAGGAAGCAGAAGACTCGGAGGAATGGTTGTGCATCAGACAGGGAAAGGCAAGAATCTCATCGGAGGAGAGAGTAGGAGGAGCCTGAGTAGACGCATTAGCAGAAACATCAGAGAGATAAGCAGAGCAGGACAGAGAATGATGGCCCAGAGAGCGACCATAGTCACGACCACCTCGAGTAGTTGAACCCCCTTTGGGCAAAGGAAAGTCGTGGAGCTTGAAACAAGTGTCTCTTGTATGACAAGTATTCCTGCAATAATCACAGAAAAGATGATCATTCTCCCCAGACTTAGGTAGTAGGCCACGTGGAGGACGCAACTGGGACGAATATGGGACACAAGAGTAGAGCCGTAAGAGGTAGTGTCGATATGTAAAGTCAGGTGTCAATCGAATTATTGCGGAACAAGACTAAAAAACCTCTGGCAAGGAGGGAAGAGAACGACCAAGGATCTAAACACTAATTTGATCAAAGTTCCGATGCAGGTCATGTAGAAATTCAAAGATCTGATTGCATAGGTGGATGTATGGACACACTAGACTGGATAGAATTAGGAATGGATGTATCAGGGATAAGACAGGAGCAGCACCAATTGCAGAGAAGATGCGAGAAGCTTGACTAAGATGGTTTGGACACATACAAAAGAGACCATTAGAGGCACCAGTTAGGCGTTGTTAGAGTCTAGTCACTAGGCATGTTAAACGAGGAAGGGGTAGACCATTAAAGACTTGGAATGAAACTATAAGGAAAGACATGATGTACTTAGGCATTAGTGAGATTATGACACAAGATAGGGCACAATGGCAACAAAGGATCCATATAACAGACCCCACTATAGTGGGATAAAGGCTTGAGTGTTGTTGTTGTATTCTTATAATTAATTTTGTATAATTATTTCACACTATATTTTTCTTATTTCATATTACAAAAAATGTGAAAAAGTTCAACATAATTATTAGTTGTTATAGATATGATTTTAACATAAACTTGTTGAGCATGAAAATACTTATAATCAATCGAGGATATTTAGCTTTTAAATCTTTTTCATTTGTTATAAAACTATGTACTAACAAAATAAAATTCCTATATAATATTAAATATATTTTACAATGTACTTCTTTGTACTTATTATAATATTTTACTTTGGATTTTTTTGATTTTTTTTTGAGATATACATGACTCAATGTTTGTTTACTTGTTATGTTAATTTCTTCCCATTTAGAACATATAATTATACATAATATATATAAATAAATTTTTTTGCAAAATATGAAAATCAGATATTTTAAAATATCTCCAACATCCAACATTTAAAAATTCAATCCGTGATGACGCCAACATCCAATATTTACAACCTTGCTTGAAACCCACGGCCACTCCCCCATGTTAACCATTTCCCTAGCCCTTCCCTTTCCACCCCGCTAAACCGAGCACTTACACCAGCTGGATCAATCTTCATCCAAATTCCTCACCATTCTGAACAATTCCCCCTCCCAGCAGTGCACCCAGCTCCCCAAAACAGCCCAGCACCCTCATATTTCCCGTATTCCCTATAAATGAATCCCCCTGCATCCCCCAATTTCACGGTATACCCAGATTTCAACAAAAACTCTGCCTAGAATCAGGCTGAAGTGCTGCTGGAATCTCATTCAAGCCACCAGAACCCCCAATCCACCATTTTCCTGCAGCCTGACATCAAGCCCCTCTTTCATAGACATTTCCCAACCTTTCCCCAACTCCCATACAGCTATCAATAACCTCCAATAGTTCATAAAGATCAGCCGGAGCGCTAGAATTTCGTGGTCAGTAGCAAATCAGACACCATTCAGTTACCCCCTTCACTCCGATTTCAGATTTCATTTCTAACTACAATCAAACACTGAATCTCATAATAAATGTAAGTTGAGTTTTTGGTTGTAGTCTCTTTGGGTTGAATTGTGTGTTAATCAGCTGTTTTAGGGTAATAATCATTGACTCCAATCATCTCTTGTTGGGCTAACTTCGCTTGAGTACTTATTTTCTAGTTCTCTTGCACGTGCACCACATCATTTGTTCCTTTTGAATGTTCTACATGAATGTGACTAATTCAGGGTCGATTTGTCATAGCGACTGTCATTTTCAAAGTGAGCGGTATCAAAGGGAGATCATAAATGGAGCTATGAGAAACTATATTTTCAAAACTAAGAAAATATTTGGATAACCTCCCATCTCCGGTCCAATTCAAAACTGAGAAATCATTGAGTTGTTTGGTAAAACACCGGTGCGATCACCGTTAAAATTTAAATAACTGAAAGTATTCCAAGTTAAATTTAACTACAGTTTTTTTAATAAAATAAATACAAAATATATTATGATAAACATAAAAGTGGAGCACATTCAATACCCAGTAACTTCATATATCCCCTATTATAGCTTAACATTGATGAATGATAGCTTAGTCGACAGTTCATCTAATTTAAGTCCATATTGGACAACCTCTCATAGGTAATCCAAAAGGAGTGGTGGCAAGCTACAAAAGAGCCAAAGACCAATTTTAAGCCTATTCGGATCATTATTAGCTTTGGCTGAATTTTCCATTCATTTTATTAGGTTAGGATTCAATTATATCAGCTCTGAATCTCAATACAAGATATTTATGCAAAGCAAAAAAAATTTAGGATATTGATGAAAAATAATATGTACCCTTACTAAAGAATCTGCTTATACTTATCTTAATCATGTTTAGCCTAACAAAACATTTAAAAATAATGCAAATTAGAATAAAATCAATGATGGCCTAAAACATGACCAATGATTATGTTCAACGCTTTTGTGGGTTGATTCAACTCATTTTGGTTGTCCAATATTTACCTAAATGCTCAACCGATCTTTCTGGCACTGCACCAATAATCTAAATCACTCAAATTAACGACAGGATAACATGGTTCATATTGTCATTGTTAGTTTATCAACAAAAGAAGGAAGACTATTGATGTAACAGAGGATTATTATTTCATATATTTTTTGGTTACGAATATTTAGGAGTTTTTCCAGTTTTAATATATTTATTTTTCAGCATTATCTCTATTTTGAATTAAAAGAAAAGATTGCGTTATTGGCTTCGTGCCCAGTTACTAGATGTTGCTTTTAGGGTTATATTATGTATTGTGACTATTGTTCATGTCTCTTATTAATGTTTATGCCCTTGTAAGTCTATTTAAGGCCCCTTGGGCTAGCGGAACGGTATTCAAGAAGTAAATGTCTTTCTGTCTTTGTTATGAGATATTGATAGCTCTTCTCTCTCTCTCTCTTTTCGAGCACACCCCACCTAGGAATACGTGGTTCCAGCTCTATCATCACCGCCTCAGGTCATCCTCCAATGACTCTACTAACGTTACGGGCCAGGATGATAACAAATGGATAAGTTTTCTAGATTTGAATTTGATCGGATTAGTCTTTATTTTTGAGAAACTATTAAAGTGCAATTTTGGAAAGATTGGCATGATTTAGTAAGAGAAATCAAGCAAAGAGAGAATATTTTCATACGAGGAGATTTAAATGGGCATATAGGGAAGGAAATATAGATTATACAGCAGTTCATGGAGAATTTGGGTATGGAGAAAAAAATTAAGAAGGACAAACCATTTTAGACTTTGTCATACCACATGAGCTAATTGTGACAAATACGTTTTTCATAAAGAGAAAATAACATTTAATTATGTTTAAAAACGGACCAAATAAGTCACAGATTAATTATTTTATGACTCGCAAAATGAATAAAATGATTTGTAAGGATAAAAAAGTCATATTAGGAGAAATTTTGACAACACAACATAGGTTAGTGGTGTTGGACGTATAAATTAAAAATAATAAATTTAAGATACGGACAAAAATGTTGTCAAAAACTCGGTGGTGGAACTTGAAGATGGAAAAGCCGGTTGTTTTCAAGACAGCAGTTATAGAACAACTAGTCGATGACCCTTATGTTGATCCTAGTGTTACATGGAAAATTATGTATTCACATTTAAGGATAAATGGAAAGAACGTACTTAGAGAATCAAAAGATTGTGTGCCCCCAAATAAAGAATTTTGATGGTGGAAAGAGAAAGTGCAAGACACAGTGAGGGCAAAGAGAGTCAGCTATAAAGCACTCTACGCTTGCAGGAATGATCAAAAGTTGAAAACTTAGCAAGATATAAAGTCGTCAAAAAAGAAGTTAAGCATGCAGTAAGTAAAATAAGAATTCAAGCCTATAAAAAATTTTATAAGCGACTAGATACCAAAGAAGAAGAGCGAGACATATATAAAATTAACTGATCTAGAGAAAGGAAGACAAGAGTTTTAAGTCAAGTTAAATGCATAAAGGATAAAACAGATACAGTTTTGACGGATGATGTGGATATTAAATAATGATGAAAAAAATACTTTTATAAACTATATAATGAAACAAAAGATAATGAATTGAATTTGAAAAAGTCAGATAAATCGGAGTAGTATAGGAACATAACGTTTTATCGTAAAATTCAAGTATCGGAGATAATTGATGCTCTAAAAAAGATGAAAAATGGAAAGGCGGTTGGGCAAGAGGATATACCAATCGAAGTATGGAAATATCCAGGGAATGAAAGAATTTTGTGACTTACATGTTTTTTCAATAAGATACTGAAGTAAAATAGGATGTCAGACCAATGCAGAGAAAATCTTGGTACCTTTGTATAAGAATAAAAGAGATACAAAATTGTGTTAATTACAGAGGAATTAAATTAATTAGTCGTACCATGAAACTATAAGAACGAGTAATAAAAAAAGAGTAAGGTGAGAGACTAGCATCTTGAAGAATCAATTTGGATTCATGCAAGGGTGGTGACAATGGAAGTTATACATCTCTTGAGGAGACTCATTGACAAATATTGAGAAAGAAAACAAGATTTGCATATGTTGTTTATCGATCTTAAGAAATCTTACGATAGGGTTCTAAGAGAGATCATATGGAGAGTCTTAGAAAAGAAATGTGCAAATTACATTCTTAGTTATTAAAGGCGCAAAGAGGTCTTGGAGCCTAGGAGGAAGACTCAAGGCGCGGGCCCACGCCTAACGAAGGCAAGGAGCAACCACATCCATTTTAAATAATCAGCATTAAACATCATTTCAACTTCTCGATAAAATTCTTCATCTATTTTACTAAATAATCATTCATTACTATCATTTATATCTCTTAAAAAATAGAATTAATGAGATCACTTGCATCGTATCTAAGTCACAATGCATAACTATCTTTCACAAACATCAAATATCTCAAAAATTATTGAGTTCTTATATTATTTTTTTCTTTGTTTTTAAAAAAAAAATGTACAACAAAAATTTCACTCAGCCACCCTTTTATGTTCTAAAGGCGCAAATAAGGTGCACGAAGACACAAACCTCTGATTCTGGTGAGTCTTGAGCCTTAGATGTGTCTTTAACAGCATAGCTGATACATTGACATAATCAAAGATATATATATAAATTTAGTGACAACCGACAAAAGTGAGGACATCTAGAGGATTAACACAAGAATTTTTCATCATTGTAGGCTTACATTAAGGTTCAGTTTTAAGCCCATATCTCTTTACCCTTATCTTAGGTGAGCTCACCAAACATATCCAACAAACAATACCTTGGTGTTTATTGTTTGAGGATGATATCGTTTTGGTCGATGAGACGCATGAAGGTGTAAACGCAAAATTTGAATCTTAACTAGAAACTTTAGAAAAGAAGGATTTTGGGTTGAGGAGGGCAAAGACAGAGTATATGGAGCTTAAATTTAGCAGTGAACGGACATATGACTTCGTTATTAAGTTGGGTGATCAAGATATTTCACGCAGTGAGTGTTTTAAATATCTTGGAACAATAGTTCAAAAAGATGGAGTTATTGATAAAGATGTGGCACATAGAATCCAAGCAGGTTGGCTAATGTGGAGATGCATGCCATGGATCTTATGTGATCGTAAAGTACAATTAAAACTTAAAGGCAACTTTTAATGTACTGCAATTAGACCAGCGATGTTTTAAGGTTCTGAGTGTTGGGTAGTAAATTGTGTACATGAGCAAAAAATGAGAGTTGCAAAGAGGAGAATGCATAGGTGGATGTATGGACACACGAGACTGGATAAAATTAGGAATGAATGTATCAGGGCTAAGATAGGAGTAGCACCAATTGCAAAGAAGATGCGAGAAGCTCGACTAAGATGGTTTGGACACATACAAAGAAGACCATTAAAGGCACAAGTTAGGCGTTGTGATAGTCTAGTCACTAGGCATGTTAAATAAGAGAGGGGTAGACCGATAAAGATTTGGAATGAAACTATAAAAAAATATATGAAGCATTTAGGAATTAGTGAGATTATGACTAAACATAGGGCACAATGGCGACAAAGGAACCATATAGCCAACCTCACTATAGTGGGATAAAGGCTTGAGTGTTGTTGTTGTTGTTGTAGTCTTTATTTTTGTGTAGTAGTACTATCTTTGGACATCAAAGTATTATAAAATAAATCTCATATCCAACAGTTATACAACAGCATTTATAACTTTAATAATTTACTAAATATGGGATTTGATAGCAATTTGCTTGCGTTATTAAGTCAGTTACCATAGCATGGCTAGATGACCTTAATTATCAGAATTGTTCAAACATCTACATTTAGTTATATGTTTCTATTGTTCAACTTCATACTGTTTCCTCCATTAAGGTGAAGAGAAAAGGACAAAAAAGGGTGATCCACTTCAAGCAAAGAAGAGACGAGTTTAAAAATAGTCAGCACTAAATGTTGCAACGTTAATTTGAATTTTCCAAAGAAACATTATGTGACGCCGCCAATTAAATAGGTATGTAATGTAATTTCAATAAAGGTTTAAGTAAATGATTTAAGTTGAATAAGAGGCTCAAGTCTAAACCGGGCGGTTCAGGAGAGTGTTGTGCGGTCCAATAGAGTTAAGCGGCACCCGATTAAGACAGCCGCAAGCCGCTTCTTCATCATTTCTCCCGCACGCCCGACGGAAATCACCCGACGGAAGCCGCACAGAGCCGCACACCGCCGATCGCTCTAGCGCCTCCATTTCCTCTCCGTTTTCGGTGATTTTTCTTCCTAAAGCAAGGTAATCTCCTCCTTTCCACACCTCTTTAGTCTTGTGTGAAGATTTTGCTTGGAATGATTTGGGCCAAAACCTAGGGTTTGGGATTTTTGGAGATTTCTTTCGGAATCTCTTCCTATAAAAGTTTCTGAATAAGGTTTTAGCCCTACTCCGTGATTTCCAGCAAGTTTTGAGAAGCCCTAACCTCGATTTGAATTTTCTCTATGGTATATGCTAGTATATGCTAAGGCAAAGTTTAATTCCTTGTTGAATTAGGGCAAAACCCTTTGTTCCCCTACTAGGGCAGCCAATTTGAAGGCTTGCCTGAGAGAAAGAATATGTCCTCTCACTCCAAATAGTGTTTGGAAGCATGAGGGTGCTGCCCCTGCAGTAAGATAGCAAAATAAACCCAATTAAAGATTAGGGCAGCCATATAAAATTAGGTATTAACACCTTTGGCCTAATTAGTTCAAATAAAAGTCATAAACTAAAATTATGTGCTAAATAAAAATGATTTCATTTAGGATATGGCATCCGGAGGTGATAGAAACCATGGAGAAGGTAGTGGCAGGGATAAAGGCAAAGGAAAATCCACAGTGAGTTCTTCATTTCCATTTCTTTTGTTACCTATTGTTTTTATATATCTGTTAATATGTTCAACAATTAAGAAAAGCGAACAATAAACAAGAAAAAGAAAATGTAACGAATAGCAAGTGAAAATACAAAAGTATAGCAATGTAAATAGGGACAACATGATGTAATAAGATATTATGGGCTAGGAGAAGAGTAATAAGAACGTGCGAGACAAGGGCACGTACATAACATTAACGTGCGAGACAAGGGCACGTACGTAACATTAACGTGCGAGACAAGGGCACGGGAAATATGTTACCTTAAAGTGTGAGACAAGGACACTTAATTACACTTCAGATAGCCCATAAAAGTAAGACATAAGATACAGATGAGAATACGACAAGTTAATCCAAGCAACAAGTTGAGGAAGACAATAAAAATTATATAGAATAAGAGGAATTGTAGGAATTCACTTAGTTCTTTAACTAATATAAAATGAAACCAAACAGGTCAAGGAAGAGGCGGTACCAGCCGCCAATAGCCAGCGACGACCATGCACTCCTCGGCAGGAGAAGAAGTACCGTCTCTGGGTGGAGGTCTACACAGCAGTACTTGGCGTTCTTGCGGAGCACAGCGAGAGATGTCGAGACCCGGAGTGTCCCCATGCCGAGTTTCAGTTTTTCTGCAAATAGAGTCTGTTAGTGTTGAGTCTGTACAGGTCTGTAGATAGGATATGAGTCGTAGGAAGGATATGAGTCTTTACAGTTTCTTTTTGGGTAAGCCTTAGTAGTGTTGTACAGGCTACCGTTTCATCCTGTTGTACTACATTTCAGTTATAATAAAGGATGGTTATGTTGTTTGTTCTGGCATTTACTTTTCGTACTCTTTCATATATAGCTGCACTCTGTTAGTTTTTACCTGGCTTATAGATAAGTTAAGTTAAACTGTAGCGGTAGCCGTAAGGGGGCCGTTACAGTTAATTGGTATCAGAGCCAGGTTTTGAACTTTGGGGTGATATGAGTACGTTAAGGAAATGTTGAGACAATGACAACAAATACCACCCGTGATATTCTCAGACTGTTCCTGATTCCTGACTTGCCTTTCTTATTTCAGGAAGTTTCCCGAACGTATATAAGTAGACGACAGAGGGAAGAGGAGCCTGAAATGACATCAGAGAGTGGTAGCTCTGGAAGGTCAAATCCTCCTCTGGCAGAAGTTATGCAAGCTTTAGCGGAGGCCATCCGGGCAGGTAATGTTGCACCCCTACCTGCTCAGGAAACGGCGGCTGATGTACAGTTGAAGCAGTTCTTGGAGATGAGACCACCAATCTTTCGTGGTGGTGTCACGCCAATGGAAACTGAAGACTGGCTCAAGAGGATTGAGCTGATTTTCAAGGCAATGCGGTGTCCAGAGAATCGAAAAGTTGAGTTGGTTACGTTTCTTTTTGAAGGCGAGGCGAATAAATGGTGGGATAGTCTGACTCAAGGGAAATTCTACGGACGCACAGATATTCGGTGGAATGACTTTCTGCATGAATTCCTTGATTGGTTCGTGCCGCCATCGGAGAAACGAATCCTGCAAGAAAGATTCCTTCGTTTAACTCAAGGGAATCGATCAGTGATGCAGTTTGAAGCAGAATTCACTCAGCTCGCGTATTATGCGAGTGATATGGTCCCTAACGAAAGAGAACGTTGTTTCCGCTTTCAGTTAGGGTTACGAGAGGACGTTCGAGTACATTTGATCTCGCAGAGGATCCAACGTTATAATGAATTGGTGGAGACGGCGAAGTTGATTGAAAACGATGTAGAGGTGTCGCTACGGAAGAATGACGTTCAATTGAAGAGGCCAGCAGAAGAACAAAGTCGAACCTTCTCAGGAAAGAGTGGAGGGTCGAGATAGAAGAAATTCAAAAAGGGTGCTCCAGTGCCAGCCCCTGCAGTAGGTAGTACTACAAGTCATCCCCTGTGTGTGAAGTGTGGAAAAGCTCATCCAGGGGAATGCTTAAAAGGAACAGGGGTCTGTTTTAAATGTTTTCGCCATGGACATCTGAAATATGAATGCCCCCTGTGGAAATCAGAAGCCGGGAGAAAGACTACCGGAGGCCCAAGTCAATCGGCCACGATACATAATGTGGAATCCGTAGCATCTGGTTCAGTTGCGCAACCCAGGGAAGAAAGACAGGTGGAACCGCGAGTTTTCAACCTGAATCAGCAAGAGGCAAAAGCCCATGACGCCGTCCTTACAGGTATGGTGTATGTTCATAATCAGCTTATGAAGGTATTGTTCGACACAGGAGCGAGCCATTCCTTCATAGCTGCGTCGGCAGTAAAAGAATTAAATATGGAACCTTATCGGTCCCATGAAGAGATAAGCGTTAAAATGCCCAACAAGACAGAAATGAATACAAAATATAGGTGTTCGATATGGCTGATACTTGATAACAAACAAGTTAAGGCAGACGTTGCAGTACTGCCCCTATTTGAATTTGATATTATTCTGGGTATGGATTGGTTGTCAAAGCATGAAGCCGTCATCAATTGCAAGAAGAAAGAGATTGCACTGAAATTAAATGATCAAACATACTATATTTTTAAAGAAATTAGTGAAGTTGCAAAGGTTTTGATATCTTCACTAAGAGCGATGAAGAAAGTAAGAAAAGGATGTGAGGCGACACTGGTAATGTTGAAGAAAAGTGATACTGAGAGGAAAAGTGAACCATCCGCAGTTCCGGTGGTTTGTGATTTTCTTGATGTATTTCCGGAAGACTTACCAGGGATACCACCGCAAAGAGAAGTGGAATTTACTATTAATTTGGTGCCCGAAGCGACACTTGTCGCCAAGACACCATATCGGATGGCTCCGAAAGAATTGGCAGAGCTGAAAAGCCAATTACAAGAGTTAGTGGATAAAAATTTCATACGTCCAAGTACATCGCCGTGGGGAGCCCCAGTATTGTTTGTGAAAAAGAAAGACGGTTCGCTACGATTGTGTATCGATTATCGCGAACTGAATAAATTGACTATCCGGAATCAATATCCCTTACCTCGCATTGATGATATATTTGATCAATTAGTGAATGCAAGGGTATTTTCAAAAATCGATTTGAGATCGGGATATCATCAAATGAGAATTAAGGAAGAAGATATTTATAAGACAGCTTTCAGTACAAGATACGGACACTTTGAATTCGTAGTCATGCCGTTTGGATTAACAAACGCGCCAGCAATCTTTATGGACTTAATGAACCGCGTATTCAAAGAATATTTAGATAAATTCGTCATCGTGTTTATTGATGACATTTTGATCTATTCCAAGGACAAGGAGGAACATGCTGAACATTTAAAGATAGTGTTGCAAACACTGAAAAATCAAGCGTTATATGCAAAGTTCTCTAAGTGCGACTTCTGGTTGGATGAGATTTCCTTTTTGGGTCATGTGGTGACAGAACAAGGATTATCTGTAGATCCAATAAAGGTAGAAGCAATTATGAACTGGCCAAGACCGACTACAGTCACGGAAATTCGGAGTTTCCTAGGATTGGCAGGCTATTACAGGAAATTTGTAAAGAACTTTTCAGCAGTCGCATTGCCACTAACAAAATTGAAGCGCAAAAATGTTCCTTTCATCTGGACTGAGGATTGCCAAGCGGCGTTTGACAGACTAAAGGAGAGTGTGACGACAGCACCAGTATTGGTCATGCCGTGTGGTAGTGAAGGTTTCCAAATCTATAGTGACGCATCATTAAAAGGGCTAGGATGCGTATTAATGCAGAACGGGAAAGTTATTGCTTACGCCTCAAGACAATTGAAAGAAGCTGAGCGTAATTATCCAACGCATGACTTAGAGTTGGCAGCAGTCGTTTTTGCATTAAAAATTTGGCGTCATTACCTTTATGGTGCTCGATGTGACATCTTTACTGATCATAAAAGCTTAAAATATATCTTTTCTCAAAAAGAGCTCAACATGAGACAAAGACGATGGTTGGAACTTATTAAAGATTACGATGTTGACATCAGATATCATCCGGGTAAAGCTAATGTTGTAGCTGATGCACTCAGTAGGAAGAATGTAGCATCCATGATAGTATCAATAACAGAGCAGAAAGAGTTATTAAGGGATATGCAAAAGTTAGAACTAGTGACGTGTATCACTAACTCCCAGACTCAAAGCATACTCTTTCAGTTGACGGCGGATCAGTCACTTAAAGAAAGAATAAGAAAAGCGATGAATCAGGATCCTATTTTTGTGAAAATTGTTGAAAAACAAAAGAGTGGCCAAACAACCGCATTTACAGAGGAAGATGGGTTGTTATTTTTAAATGGAAGGTTATGTATTCCTGATGTTGATACAATTCAATCAGAAATACTTTATGAATCACATAATACAGCCTATTCGATTCATCCTGGAAGAACAAAGATGTATCAAGACCTTAAGCAGGATTTTTGGTGGCCAGGAATGAAAACTGATGTTATTAGATATATTGCTAAGTGCCATACATGTCAGCTGGTAAAAGCAGAACATCAGAAACCCGGGGGGTACTTACAATCTTTACCCATCCCTGAATGGAAATGGGAAGATATAACGATGGATTTCGTTATGGGGTTACCAAAAAGTAAAGCTGGAAATAATGGTATATGGGTCGTTATTGATCGACTGACCAAAGTTGCACATTTTATTCCTATAAAGAAGGACAGTCCAGTGCAAAAATTAATTGACCAGTATATAGATGGTATAGTGAAATATCATGGAATTCCCCGATCGATTATATCTGATAGAGATGGACGATTTACATCAGAAACCTGGAAGCTAGTGCAGAAAAGATTGGGAACAAGATTGCGATACAGTACTGCGTTTCATCCGCAAACTGATGGTCAGTCAGAGCGAACCATCCAATTATTAGAAGATCTGCTACGAATGATTGTACTAGATCTCCATGGGTCATGGGAAAAATACTTATCATTGGTAGAATTTTCTTACAATAATAGCTATCAATCAAGTATACGTATGGCACCATTTGAAGCCTTATATGGGTGGAGGTGTCGCACCCCGCTAAGCTGGGCAGAAGATGGTGAGCAGAAAGTATTCAGAAAGGAGCAAGTGGGTAAAATAAATGATAAACTTGGACTTATACGTGAAAGGTTGAAAGTCGCGCAAGACCGACAACAAAAAATATTTTAACGTCAAGCATCGAAGAGTAGAGTTTAACGTCGGTGATCTTGTATGTCTGAAAATAAAGCCTTTCAAAGGAGTTTCCCGAATTCGACGACTTGGAAAACTGAGCCCAAGGTATGTAGGACCTTTTCCAATTACGGAAAGAATTGGAGAAGTGGCATATCGGTTGGCGTTGTCTGATACTCTTCAAAATCTTCACGATGTGTTTCATGTATCTTCTTTGAGAAGATATATAGCGGATCTAGATACAATAGTCCCGACTGAGCAAATCCAAATTGAATCTGATTTGTCAAGTCCGACTGAGCCGTTCAAAATTGTAGATTGGCAAAATAAGCAACTTCGGAACCGAGAAGTTTGATTCGTGAAAGTCTGGTGGAAAGGACAGAGGATTCAAGAGGCAACGTGGGAAAAAGAGGAGATAATGAGAAATCTCTTTCCCCAATTGTTTGAGGAAGTTTCAGAATGAAGATTTCCGCGGACGAAAATCCTATAAGGAGGGGAGAATTGTGACGCCGCCAATTAAATAGGTATGTAATGTAATTTCAATAAAGGTTTAAGTAAATGATTTAAGTTGAATAAGAGGCTCAAGTCTAAACCGGGCGGTTCAGGAGAGTGTTGTGCGGTCCAATAGAGTTAAGCGGCGCCCGATTAAGACAGCCGCAAGCCGCTTCTTCATCATTTCTCCCGAACGCCCGACGGAAATCACCCGACGGAAGCCGCACAGAGCCGCACACCGCCGATCGCTCTAGCGCCTCCATTTCCTCTCCGTTTTCGGTGATTTTTCTTCCTAAAGCAAGGTAATCTCCTCCTCTCCACTCCTCTTTAGTCTTGTGTGAAGTTTTTGCTTGGAATGATTTGGGCCAAAACCTAGGGTTTGGGATTTTTGGAGATTTCTTTCGGAATCTCATCCTATAAAAGTTTCTGAATAAGGTTTTAGCCCTACTCCGTGATCTCCAGCAAGTTTTGAGAAGCCCTAACCTCGATTTGAATTTTCTCTATGGTATATGCTAGTATATGCTAAGGCAAAGTTTAATTCCTTGTTGAATTAGGGCAAAACCCTTTGTTCCCCTACTAGGGCAGCCAATTTGAAGGCTTGCCTGAGAGAAAGAATATGTCCTCTCACTCCAAATAGTGTTTGGAAGCATGAGGGTGCTGCCCCTGCAGTAAGATAGCAAAATAAACCCAATTAAAGATTAGGGCAGCCATATAAAATTAGGTATTAACACCTTTGGCCTAATTAGGTCAAATAAAAGTCATAAACTAAAATTATGTGCTAAATAAAAATGATTTCATTTAGGATATGGCATCCGGAGGTGATAGAAACCATGGAGAAGGTAGTGGCAGGGATAAAGGCAAAGGAAAAGCCACAGTGAGTTCTTCATTTCCATTTCTTTTGTTACCTATTGTTTCTATATATCTGTTAATATGTTCAATAATTAAGAAAAGCGAACAATAAACAAGAAAAAGAAAATGTAACGAATAGCGAGTGAAAATACAAAAGTATAGCAATGTAAATATGGACAACATGATGTAATAAGATATTATGGGCTAGGAGAAGAGTAATAAGAACGTGCGAGACAAGGGCACGTACATAACATTAACGTGCGAGACAAGGGCACGTACGTAACATTAACGTGCGAGACAAGGGCACGGGAAATATGTTACCTTAAAGTGTGAGACAAAGACACTTAATTACACTTCAGATAGCCCATAAAAGTAAGACATAAGATACAGATGAGAATACGACAAGTTAATCCAAGCAACAAGTTGAGGAAGACAATAAAAATTATATAGAATAAGAGGAATTGTAGGAATTCACTTAGTTCTTTAACTAATATAAAATGAAACCAAACAGGTCAAGGAAGAGGCGGTACCAGCCGCCAATAGCCAGTGACGACCATGCACTCCTCGGCAGGAGAAGAAGTACCGTCTCTGGGTGGAGGTCTACACAGCAGTACTTGGCGTTCTTGCGGAGCACAGCGAGAGATGTCGATACCCGGAGTGTCCCCATGCCGAGTTTCAGTTTTTCTGCAAATAGAGTCTGTTAGTGTTGAGTCTGTACAGGTCTGTAGATAGGATATGAGTCGTAGGAAGGATATGAGTCTTTACAGTTTCTTTTTGGGTATGCCTTAGTAGTGTTGTACAGGCTACCGTTTCATCCTGTTGTACTATATTTCAGTTATAATAAAGGATGGTTATGTTGTTTGTTCTGGCATTTACTTTTCGTACTCTTTCATATATAGCTGCACTCTGTTAGTTTTTACCTGGCTTGTAGATAAGTTAAGTTAAACTGTAGCGGTAGCCGTAAGGGGGCCGTTACACATTATGTATAGGCTTCACAGAAGTATATACAATATTCTATCTACAAGAAAGTCTAATAGATTCATCCATGGAGATAATGTCATGACCCCTACAACCAACATCTTTGTTGATGAGAAGCTAAATTCAAAAACACGGATTGCAGGTTCATACCTTATCCAGAAGAACACAACAGTCGCTGATCATATATCGACTAGGCAGATTGTCTGTTGCATCCACCACTACGTCATATCTTCACAGAAACAATAGCAATGAAAATCTGGTAAAATGATATTGTACAACTATGGTGACATGATATGCTGATAAATAATGTACTAAAACCTATACTGTAAGTATTCTTAAGAAGTATAATTCTGAATTCACATTAAGGATACTTGTTAATAATATCCAAAGCATTTGATGCCTGCAAAGCTTCATTATGTTCCACAATATTAATGGAAGAGTTTATCCTGCAGGGGGTAAAAGAACACTAAGTTACAAGTAATGCATATAAAGCTTGAACAACACTTCCTGTTAATGATACTCATTCTGAAGTGGTATAAATGGCTCCAAGCATGTAAAATACATACGCACGGCAAGTAGCAGCTGCTGACTTTACTTTTGCCTGGCCAACATATGCTTCTGGATGGACAATCTAGATTTAAAAAAAACATTAAATGAATCAAAGACATTATGGTGCGGGACGAATCTACAGGTGGCAGGCGGACGATTCCCTAGCCCTACATGCAATGCAAACGAGCACGCGATGAATACAATAGACTGTCGGCAACCCTAAATTGAAGATGCAAATGAACAAAGGCGCAATCCGATGAACTAATGAAGAGTAACCCTAATGTGATGCACATACAATGATTCAATCAGACAAATATTTTCCAACACACAATTAACTAAACAATATTAATTTTAAATACTCACGCATTTAACCTCAATTAAGCACAAACATACAAAATTAGTAATTATGCAACCATTGCAGACTAAATTAATAGTGCAATGAAATAAAAATGTGGGGCGAATAAATAATGCACATCAAATTAAAAGCCCAGACAAAAACTAATGAGAGATAAATATCACTAGCAATAAAGAGTGCATTCGTACAATGTAAAATTTAAAAATTAGCGTGAAACTCACCAAGCAAAGAGGCCGAAGGCGATGATATGGAGATCCAATGAGAGCGTAGTGGTGGGAGAGGAAAAATGGGACTAGGAAAGGGCCCTGGAGGTGGAGCCGGGCTGCTGAAGGTTGGAGGGCAGGTGGCACTTCAGGGGGGATCGTCGGAGGTATCTCAGGGCTGCCGGTGGTTGGAGATGGGTTGAGATGTCGGCAATTGATGTGTCAATGGAGATTGGGCACGGCTTTCGGCGTCGGGAGGACGGTAAAAGTTTCAATGGTCTCGGACTGAACGATGGTGGTAAGTGGAGCAGCGGATGAGGGTGTCGGCACCCCCCGGAGGCGTGGGCATGCGGCGTCACACCGAAGGCGGCTCGGTGTCACACCGACCATCGATCAAGTGGTTGTCTCCCTGGGAAAACTATAACTTCTCAATGATTTCTTTGGGCGGTTGATGGCAACATATAAAGGGGGAGAAATTAGGTTAGATATATCTAATGGCCAAAATCACCCGACGGATAACCTAATTCTCAAGTCCAAAAATAAAATATAAAAAATTGAGCCGGCGGCGATCACGGTCTCCGATTATCCATCTGACGATCCAAAAAAGTCAAACTCACAAATAATTGAACGGATGCGTAATCGATCTCCATCAATAAATGTACTGTAAAATTCACAATTTTGAGTATAAATAAATGTTGTTTTTATGCTTTCACTCTGATTTATGATGAAATAGAAATTAAAATTTACAAGTTCAAATTGGTTAAGCGAGCTAAAATGCTGTGTAATGGGTTGGAAAAACTACAGAGGATCAAATAGGACATTTGGTGCAGTTGAAGAAACCTGTGAAGTACTGTAAAAAGAAAATTTTGAATTTAAGTAAATGTTGTTTTGATCATTTGATGCTATAGCTAATTAACTAACCAGCACTAAGTACTACTTGAAAGATAATCCCTTGAATCTATATTTGAATCTTTTCATATCTGTAGTCTACTCATGTGTTGGATCAGGAGTCTAATCTCTAGATGACCTCTGAACACTTTGTCAACAATCTGATACATGCTCGATAAATTGTCTATACTCTACAAAATCAGAATTACATAAAAAATATTAAATGGCCTTTTTCTCCTATACGTTTTTAAAGGCAACAACACGAATGTATTATCATTGATGAGTTATGTACCATCAAATCAAATTGGATTTCTCAGCATGATGAGGTCAAAATTTTACAAGATATCAAGGATATGAAAACTAAGAGAGAAAATGAAGTGTGAACAAACAGCTATTTAAAGGAGATCATTCGCGCGACATTGGAGGAGTCGACTGGGTTGAGAATTTTTGGATCGTTGGATGGGCGACTAGAGGCCGTCTTCACGTTGGTCGAGATTTCATATTTTATGATTTTTTATATTTTTAATCTTATATTTTGGGATTTACATTAAAACAAATGATTGTGTGTTTAAGGTTGTTGAATGATTTAACGCATATTCCCCCTATACATCACTTGGCTAAGGCAATTTTGGGGCATTGAGCATTTGCGGCTTTCACAAGGAGACTGATCGATCTGCGGCTCAGTGCGAAGCCGTTGGGTCCCTCCGCTTGTCCTGCCTTCGAGGGTGCCGACACCCCCATCGACTGCCTTCTACCACCCATATGATCTCCAACGATCTTCCCCCGGCCCCCAGCAGCACTATCGAGGTTGAGTCATCGTCCCCTTCGACAGAGCTCCTCTTAGGCACACCACCATCCCTAGCCTTCAGTTCCCCCTCCGTCGCCTCTGCCTTGCTTTAGAGCCCTCGGTGTAGCCTCCCCTTGTCCCCCAGCAATCATTCCACCTCCCCCCCCCCCCCCGCACCTATTTTCCCTTCCAACCACTTTCTTCCCTGGTTTATCCACTCCAGCAATCTCCAACCACCCCCAACAGCAACCTCCAATCACCCACCCCACCTCAATACCTTGACAGCCACCCCACTCATGTCGCCTCCCTTCCTGCTCCAATAAACAGCCATCCCAAGTCATGCCTATCATTCCCACATCAAAATTGACCCCCTCCGAGCAACTACTAGCCTGTAAAAACCCGTTCTCAACTCCAACAGTCCCCAAAAATCAAGATTGCCCCTTCTGGCCAGCCAGCACCACCGGATCCCCCCCCCCATCGGCATTGATTACTCGATGTGCTTGCATTCCCATTTTCATTTTTGTTTCTTATATGGGTCTTAATTTTATTTCTTAAAATATTTGGCTTGTATTAGTTTGATCTCTGTGCGCTACTTATTCATCGTGTATACACTTTCAATGCAATTTCAATTACACTACAGCTATCAATTATTTATTTAATTTGAAATATTTGTGACCTAGTGTGACTCAATTGTGCGAGCTACATGTTTTAATATTTAATTAATTGCACATCGGAAATATTTGCATGATTGAATCATTCATGAGCATTGCATTAGAATTTAGGGTTAGCCTCGATTAGTTTATTGGATCGTGTGCATGCATTCGCTCGCATCTTTATTTTAGGGCTTGTCGTGGTTAGGGCATCCCGCGTCCGTGACCTGTACATTCGTCTTGTGTCACTATTTGATCACATTTTCTCTGAATATATCTAACGAGAAACAGAGAATATGGTTATGTATCTAGAACGTCGAGCGGAAACCAATGCGATCGACAATCATCGATATATATGGTTCTAGCGAGAAGACAGAGAATATGGTTCTGTATATGGAACGTCGAGCGGCGACCAATGCGCCCAACGATCATCAATCAAATTCATATAGGGTTAGATCATCTTGCGTCCATAACCTATACATTCGTCCTGCGTCACTATTTGATCACATTCCCTCTGAATATATCTAACGAGAAGATATCAAATATGCTTCAGTACTAGAACGTCGAGCGGTAATCAATGCGCTCGACAATCATCTATGATCTCTAAACTCTTATTGTTAAACAACAACCTATGCATTTGACGATAGTAGCCCTTTGTATGTTGGATCAGGGGAGTTGTTTTATGACTGTTGACCTCTGAACTCTCAATGCTGATGAATCTGAAAAATGTGGATGTCAAAATTGATGATGAGGACATTGTCCTCATTCCATTGGTGTCACTCCCGCCATCCTTTGAAAAATTCGGTAACTCTCTAGTCAACGAGAGATATTATGTTACTCTTGTGAAAGTCATATCTAGCATTCTCTCAAGAGAGCTCCAATTGAAAATCACGGGGAAAGGACCTGAAAAATTCAAATACGGGATTAGTTGTTTATTCCTTCAAGAATGCGAAAGGTGCATCTAAAAGGGCCAAAAGGCAACTGAGGAAGAAAAAAGGTATTAGTGGTTCTGGCCAATCAGATCCGTGGAGATGAATTGCGATCACTAGTCTGCAGACCTGTAGCGCACCCACAGTAAAACGGGGCGTTACAATTGATGCCTCTGATACCAAGTTGTTATGAGTCTACTCAGAGGTTGACGGAGGAGTGACCGAAGGTGGGGAAGATGGCGGCGGAGATACCACAGAGCCTTAATCGTGGATGCCTATGCGGGGCGCCCAACAACTGTCAAGGAGCTCTATGATATCGGCGGTCGAACAGTGATGAATGCTCTCGACAATAATTAACATGTGTCCATTAGATCAGGGAAGCTATTTTTTGATCATCAACCTCTAAACTGTAAGTGTTGAATCGTCGAGTGGCAATAATGTGCTCAATGATCATCGATCTTTGTTCTCTAATCAACAGTCTGGCATTGAATTGTCGAACGGTGACCTTAAGGTCAATGATCAACGTCTGAAGCTCGTAGAAGGGTTCTCTGCTCAACGGGCAATCTGTATATAGCCAATAAAAAAGCTCTGATGTTTTAGGGTTTTAGGCCATTTTAATTCTATTCACTCATTCTAACTTCAATGAAAAATCTTCAAGTTGTCATTTGGTAAATGCAAGCTCTCTCATCTAAAGCAAATCCTCTGAATCTGTGATTGGCATACCGAGCAGCATTTGGATCTGTATATGTATATGGAAGTTGTTAAGCTTACTCTGGAATCTATAAGTTTCATCACTCCATCTGTAACTCTGTAAATTTCAAATATAGTGAAAATTTGTGTTGGTGCTACATGCTCGTGGAGTAGCCCCCATTGAGGGTGAACCACATATATGTGTGCTGTTGTGAATTTGTGTTTATCTTATTGGTAACATTTTGTATTTCAGCATTGTCTGTTATCTTCGTCTACTGATCTACATACCCTAATTGTTGTTGTCTGACAAATTCTATATGCTCAGACTAAAATTCCAGATCATCACTCAAGGTAGAGGGCTTCCATCCCAACTGAGCACACAACAGTATTCATGACATTAAAGTTTTCATGGTTTCATAAATTTGTATAGGTGATTTATTAAAGGATTTAGTACTACCATGGTATCACTAAGTGCCTTAGAAAGAAGAATTTAACTAGATAAAATCTATTGATTGAGTTTTTGTTGAAAAAAATGACAAACTCGCAAATCCACTTGTGCTTAAAGTGCTTGAATTTACTAAAATTTTTGAGGTTTTCTCTTAGGTTTCAAAAGTAAGTGTTGGTGGGGTCTTGAAGTCAAGAATGGAATAGCATTGCATCGAGGATCCCCTCTTTATATAGATTAGAGATAGATAAATAATCTTCATTAGGAGATGTGGGACTAAATACAAAAGAGATAAAGAATCTACAATAAGCCCTTATTTTGGGCTTCTACAATGGGTTTTAATACTCCTCAAGCTAAATCATATATATCAATCATTCCCAGCTTGAAACACATATCAGAAGAAGATGAAAAAATAAGTTCAGCGAATATGTCGGTGAGTTATTTGTCTGATGTTACAAACATAGTTCATATACGTTTGTTAATAATTTCCTCTTAGATGAAGTGACAGTCCACTTCTACATGTTTAATTCTTTCATGAAACACGAGATTTTAAATATGTAGATGACAGTTTTATTATCACCGAACATACGTAGAGGGTAGTTGTAAGTTTCACCAAAAAAATTCATAAGTGTCCTTGACCATTTTAACTCATAAGCAGTCCAAGTCATGTTTTTGTATTCAGTTTCTGCACTTGACATAGACATCATTACTTATTTTTTGCTTCTCCAAAAGGCAAGATTCCCTCCCCCCCCCCCCACATGTGTCATATCCTGAAGTGAATTTTTGATCTTTGTTATCATTGGCAAAACTTGTATTTGAATAGCTTCAATTCATAAATGATTATTCTTCAGAAGAAAAAAACATTTGTCTGGAGATCCTTTGATATATTCAAATACTTTAAATGAACCTACAAGAAGACACTCTCTGAGAGTTTGCAAAAACTGACTTACATTTCCAATAGCAAAAGAGATGACAACTCTTGATGCGGAGTAGAGATGAGGACGAGTTTTGGGCTCGTTCGGGGCTGATTTGGTGACTTACCAAATATGGCGTGCCCGGATCGACGATCGGACTCCGCAGATGTATCCGGATTCGCGTTGCGAATCGATTTGATATATTATTTTGCAATGTTTGCATTTATTTTGATGTATTTGGATAGTCCCACCTCTGACCAATCATAGTCGTTGATGGGGGATGCCCTAATCCTTGTTTTATTATAAATAGAGGTGTTAGGGGCTGATCTAAGGTATTGCAGAATTTGGAGAAAGCTATTCCCGGATTCCCGCGATCATCCCACAGTGTCGACTCCGTGGAACCCTGGGTGACGACTCCTAGGTTGGTATCTTCCTCCTCAAGCCTTCCCCTAACCCTAAGCCACTTCCTCCCCCTTTTGAAACCCCTTGGTACCACCCTCAGCCCCCCCCCCCAAATTCAGCCAATGAGTGTTGTCCAGAAGTTCTGATTCTTCTTGTTACTATTCAAAAATGAAATACACTATTCATGCCTATAGTTCCTCCTCTCACAATTCCAGCGGCCGACCAACTTCTTTGCTGCTACCAGCCGCCGCCTACTCCCCATTTCCTAAAGCCCCAGCAGCAAACTCCTCCCCCTTCTGAACCCACAGCCACCTCCCGTAAATTTCCCCTCTGGTCGCCACCCCCTTCTGTTTCCAGCAGCCATCACAGCCAGCCCCTTTCCTCCCCACTACAGCAGCAGCCGGCCTATGGACCTCCTCCACAGCACCGCCCCTAAGCCCTAGGCCCCTCCCCTCTGTCGCAAACCTCCCCACCCCGTGGAGCCACTTCCAACAGCCCTCACAAGTGGTTTTGTCCAGATCTGGACAAACCAGCCCCGATCCGCAAATTCTCTTACCCGTTCCTCCTTACCTAGCCCGGATCCGCTCTCAAATTATCGGATCTACCCTTTCCCGCCCGGATCTACCCTTACGTGGTTGAATCTATCCATTTACGGTTTGTTTTCATCTTCCACCGCCAAGGACAGCCACCATCATCATTTCCATGCTTCTGGTTCCACCTCGAATCGTCATGCATGCATCTCCGTCTCCGAATTCTTCAGTGCCTTGGTCAGCTCACTATTTGGTGTGATTTTGTTGTATTGGTTTATTATTTTCAGCATATTTGTATTGGACTGGATGCGATATTTGTTTAGATATATTGTATTGTGGTGGTTTGTTAGATACTTATCGTGATATGCAGGATTTATTCGTCGTGCGCTCTTGCTTTGGCCCTCCACGAAGAGGAAAGCATAAGCTTGTTTTGTCATAATGAATTATTTGTCTTGTTGTGAATTACATTTATTATCAAATTGTAATCTAACCGTCGGACTTTTGCATAGCATGTGGGGTTAGATCATTGATTACTCGCCGCATATAAATTTGCCCTACGTCAATTGGTATCAGAGGGTGGTTGCGCACATTTTTTGATACGCAGTTGTAGAGTCTATAGGTTTGTCCATTATGTCTAAGTATCATCACTTGTCTCCACCTAAATTTGGAGGTCTCGAGTCCACTTGTACACACTCCCACAGAGCCCCATCAGGGAAATTCTCGCATTACTACGAAGATTATTCTCGATCGCAGCACACCACTTTTAGAGATCGTGTTGACCCACCGACACGACTCCACTACACTAGAGACAATCAGTATAATTATTGTCGTCGTTCATATCCTTGCACGCGAGCGGATCGTGTTGACCTTCGACACAACTCGATTACCTTAGAGATGACTATTATGAGGATCGTTGTTTTGAGAGAGATCTTGAGAGTCGGTTTCGTACCGTTGCACCCTCCTTTGACGGCTCATCGAGTCCTGAGTCTTTCAGTTATTGACTCG
This sequence comes from Platanthera zijinensis, assembly GCA_039513925.1. NCBI lineage: Eukaryota > Viridiplantae > Streptophyta > Magnoliopsida > Asparagales > Orchidaceae > Platanthera > Platanthera zijinensis. The sequence continues at coordinate 38,880,641 of CM077093.1, forward strand.
TGGATATGGAGTATGATCTCGATCATTTTAAGTTATTTGGTGAGCGTCGCGTCAAGTTTGCAAAACTTAGACTTTTAGATCAGGCGAGAGCATATTGGGCAAGCGTTGAGAGGACCTGCGAGCAAGACCGTTTTCGCCGCATCACTAATTGGGTGGACATGAAGCGTACATTGTGTCAGAGGTATCTACCTACGTCGTATCGGAGTCGCTTGCTCGACCAATTATTTTCCCTTCAGCAAGGATTCATGTCTGTCGCTGAGTACAAGGACCGTTTTGATGAGTTAGTGGTGAGGAGTGATATCCGAGAGGACACAGCCATGACCACTCCCCGATTTCGGTCTGGACTTCGGTCTGACATACGTACTAAGATAGTTTATCATAGCTCAAAGTCCCTCGAGCAGACATATCAGCTCGCCCTTCGTTATGAACAGTCTTTGAGATCCGCAAGAGCTGGTCGATGGGATTCTCACCTTAACCTCTGCAGTACGAGTCCCTCCTATACTGAGGTCACCATGACGTCTACCATTGTCATGTCAGCCACGACAGAAGTGATACCGGATATGGATTGCTCTCACCCCAGTAAGGTGCTTAGCCCAATGAGTGGTCTATCTTTTGTTTCTGACCCGTCTCTTGTGATCCCGACTATGAGTGAGCTTGAGCGACCTATTGAGTTTGTAGTGTTGTGTCTCTCACTCACACCTCCACTTTTGACGTGTCATGGGTTAATTAGCACCCCTACCCTAGACACTTGTCTTGACACCACGCTGACAGACCCGTTCTTGAGAGGAGGTCTATGTCCCCCTCTCATTGTCACTGCTCTAAGTCATATCACGACCGAGATCCCAGAGCTTAGTGTTGATCTCGTAGTGGTTATGTCACTCAACCAAGGGAACACTACCTCTCACGATGGTACTCATATGGAGGATCATGAGCCTAGGATGAGTTTTATGACGACCCCCTTTTTGAGCCTCCTGATGATCTGCCACATCCTGGTGAGGATGGGATTCAGGTAAGCCACTCATATAGTCATATACAAGTATCGACTTACTGATGCCACTTCTATTATCGTCTCTGACCTTGCCCCAGTGGTTGGATATTGAGTGGAGCATCAAGTATCTAGGACTTCCCCTAGTAAACTTGAGCATACTCCTGATATTTTGGGATCCTATCTGGTGGCACATCACACCCTCGATGAGTTTTAGTATGCACTACCTGCTGACCTACCAGACGAGTTCTTTATTTTCGGGGATACTCCTCACATTATAGAGTCACGCCTTTTAATCTGTGCACACGACTTTCACCCAGGTGGTCGTCGCATTTGCGAGGACTTTTCATACACACTTCCTGGTGAGGCTCTTGATGTGTTACACTCCCTGAGAGATATTTTGCTCTTCATGAGCTCTCCCTTGAGTGTAGATGTTTCGCACGGTCACCCGAGCACACGACACACATGAGATGAGTTTTTATACACTCCACCGAGAGAGCCTCCTGATAGGCCACCTACTTTGATAAGTTTTCAGGTCATTATTAGATTCTCCCATAAAAATTTGGTTGTGTCGGTTATGTGTCATTTGCATCATTTGCATGAGTCTATTGTGTTGCTTGTTCATCGTTTGCATGAGCGTCATAAGTCGGTTGTGTTGTTTGTTCATCATTTACATGTGTGTCATGAGTCAGTCCAACAAATAATCCATATTAGTAATAAAACTTGCAAATCACATGCGGATGTTCATTGGCAAGTGCAGGTATTTCATGAAGGAGAGCAGGTGATAGTGAGAATCTGCGTTGTGATGCTCCGTGTGAAGCTTGCTAAAAGTTTGAGCGCTGGGAGAATGGATCCCTATATAATAAGATGGATCGAAGCAAATACCTATGATCTTGATGTCCTTGCAAGTATGGGTATCCACCTGTTATTTAGTGTTGAAGATATGACGGCGTACTACGAGCCTCGCCAGTATGTGGACCCAAGCAGTGGGGACTTCCAGCCGCCCACACCTCCATTTTCGTTGTTTTGCCACCTTCATAGCCCACACACGTCTGATGGCCACCACTACTCACCCCTTCTAACACTCACTCACCTGGGGACTCATCTTCTTTGGTTCTACCTACAGCGTCGCCGATCGCACCGGGATCCACCACTTGTGAGTTGAGCGTTGAGAGTATCACGAAGACCAGATTGCGTCAGTACACTCCTACTACAGACGTTGAGGATACCTGAGTACTTGCATCAGAACTTGATCGATTCGCCCCTGGACTTCGACTTCAGTACATCCGTCTCCATTCACCGGAGATGACAACTTTTCATTCAGGGGAAGTTGATTGGCGAACAAATTCTTCCATCGACGACACTTGGACGACTTCTGGTGGACTTCTTCGAGTTGTACTTGGCATTCATCGATAGAATTCCGATCCCAATTCATCGGGAGATGAATTCTTTCAAGCCGGGAGATTGATGCGGAGCAGAGACGAGGACGAGTTTTGGGTCCGTTCGGGGCTGATTTGGCGACGTACCATATATGACGTGCCCAGATCGACGATCGGACTCCGCAGATGTGTCCCGATGAATTCTTTCAAGCCGGAGAGATTGATGCGGAGCAGAGACGAGGAAGAGTTTTGGGTCCGCTCGGGGCTGATTTGGCAACGTACCATATATGACGTGCCCAGATCGACGATCGGACTCCGCAGATGTGTCCGGATTCGCGTTGCAAATCGATTTGATATATTATTTTACTATGTTTACATTTATTTTGATGTATTTTGGTAACCTCACCTTCGACCAATCATAGCCGTTGATGGGGGATGCCTTAATCCTTATTTTATTACAAATAAAGGTGTTAGGGGCTGATCTAAGGTATTGCAGAATTTGGAGAAAGTTATTCCTGCGGTCATCCCACGGTGTCGACTCCATGGAACCCTAGGTGCTCCGTGGAACCATAGGTGACGACTCCTAGGTTGGTATCTCCCTCCCCAAGCTTTCCCCTAACCCTAAGCCACTTCCTCCCCCTCTGAAACCCCGTGCCTCCACCCTCAGCCCCTCCAAAATCCAGCCAATGAGTGCAGTCCAGAAGTTCATATTCTTCTTGTTACTATTCAAAATGAAATACAATATTCATGTCTGTTAGAGAATATGAGGGAAAATGATGTAAAAGCTCATATATAAGGCCCATCTATAGGCCCGCTTCTTCTTTCTTCTATTAGTCTCACATCTCTTGTATAGGATTCTTTCTCCCTCTCTTCTCTTATATATTTGTACTTACTCTTGTATTTTGATCATGAAAAAGTATATACAAAGTTTGGCTCTACTTTTCTACATGATATCAGAGACAGGTTACGATTCCGGGCGGCTACCTGCTTTGTAACCGCGGCTATCGGCGCGGCTTCATCTCTTCTTCCCGTCGTTGTTCTGTGGACTCCTCTTTTCTAACCGCCTCTACTCCTCTCTCCGTGGCTTCCACCTCTCTTCCCCTCCCTCTATTTTTATAGCCCTCTTCTCTCTGACCGGTGCCCCCCCCCCCTTACCCATTGTTCATTCTTCTACCCGCTGCGGGTTGCCTTGCCGCTGCGGGTTGCCTTGCCGCTGCGGGTTGCCTTGCCGCTGCGGGTTGCCTAGCCGCTGCGGGTTGCCTAGCCGCTGCGGGTTGCCTAGCCGTTGTGGGTTGCCTTGCCGCTAAGAGTTGTTTTTCCGCTAAGAGTTGTCTTTCCGCTGCTTCTTGTCGTGGCTCCTTGTCGCTGCTTCTAGTCGCTGCCTCTGTCCGCTGCTCCTTGTTGCTACGTCTGTGTGTGCGGCCTCTCTTTCCTTAACTTTCTCACCGCGGTCTCATCTTAAACGATGGCCCTTGACTCGCTGCGACCTCTGCTAGTCGCTGCCTCTGTCCGCTGCGATCTCTGCTAATTGTCGCCGCTACTGTCTCGTCTTTCTGTCCATGCGGTCTCATCTTAACCGCTGGACCTTGGCTCGCTGGGATCTCTACTTGTCGTTGCCTCTGTTCGCAGCGATCTCCCCTTGTCACCGCTACTGTCTGTGCGGTCTCGTCTTAACCGCTGGCCCTTGTCCGCTGTGGCATGGTGTTCGACTAGCCGTGCGTTCTCTTAGGCGCGCGCTCTCTTCGTCGCTCTCTTGTCGCTGCGCTCTCTGGGCCTTACCGCTTCTAGCTCTCTTTAATCGCTCGGACAATTCTTTCTAGTCGTCGGGCTTGGCATTATCTGCATGGCTTCCGAGTCGCCTACTGCTTCTGATTCAACTACTCTTCCCGAACATCCTCGTGTTGCTCCTCTTGAGCTTCGTGATGAATTACGAATTACCACCATTTCTCTCCGTGGGAAACAAAATTTTGTTGAATGGGTTCACTCAGTTCGTTGTGTGCTGCAGACGGAGGGTCTCTTTCATCACCTGACAAGGCCTCCTCCCAATGAACCTACTGACGAGTGGATCCGAGACGATGGGCGTGTCCAATCTTGGCTTCTCAATTCACTGGACACTAAGCCGTATCGGATAGCAAAGTACCACGAGACGGCTTACGCTATGTGGACGGACCTTCATTCTCTCTACTTCGGGAAGGACAGTCATCAACACTTACTCGACATTCTTACCGATCTTCAGTCCCTCGATCCTGGAGCTACTGGTGACTTGACGTCTTTTGTTGCTCGGGCTAAAACTCTTGTGGAGGCCTGTATCCAGCATCAGCCCCCACCACGGACTTGGTTACTCAACGACAGCAGAAAGAAGCAGTTGGGATTGTTATGATGATGGCTCGTGTTCCTCCACATCTTCATAGTGTCTGCGCTCATATCCTATCTTCTTTTTTTACTTCGTCCCTCTCGGACGTTTGCTCGATGCTTCTGAAAGTTACCCCTCCTCCGGATGCTCCGCCTCTCTCTCCAGCTCTCCTTCAGCAACCCGTGGCTAATCTCGCACCTTCTACTCGTGGTCACCCGGCTCATGGAGGTCGCCAGTCTTGGGGACGGGGTCGCGGTGGCCGTACTCTCTTCAAGTGCTCTCACTGCGGCCGGGATGGTCATCTGGAGGCCACCTGTTACCGCAAGCATGGTCTGCCCCCTCACCTTACTGCGTCGAATACTGTCACACCTCCCCCCGCCACTAGCGAGGATATTGCTGCTCTACGCGCTCAACTCCATCAGCTTCAAGAGGTAGTTAGTCGCTCCGCTGGTTCAGTGGCCTCGATCTCCAATGAAGGTATATCTTGCCTCTCACACAGCTCTTACTGGATTGTGGACTCGGGTGCTACACATCATCTCTCTCCGTTGAAGCCGTCACAATACTTAGATTTTGTTTATCCTAAGTCCATCAATGTGGCTAATGGTGACACGATCCTGATTTCTGGCACTGCTCATCTGCCTCTTACCCCTTCCCTCTCCTTATCCCCGGTTCTCCATGTTCCGGGATCCCCTTTTAATCTACTTTTTGTTAGACATCTTACATAGAACCTTGATTGCTGTGTAACTTTCTCACGCTCTTCCTTTGTTGTGCAGGATCAACTAACGCAGAATATACTTGGTAGGGGGCAACTGTCTAACGGGCTCTATCTTCTAGATGTTCCTCCCGCTGCTCTCACCACTGTCTCATCCACTGATTGGCATTGTTGTCTTGGGCATGCTCCTCTTCCGATTCTCAAGAAAGCTCTTCCAACTGTTCCTCTTCAGGAGTTCTTTTGTGAATCCTGTATTTTTGACAAACAACACCGTGTATCTTTTACTTCTTCTTGCACGCGGAGCGATACTCCTTTATCATTAGTGCATTCTGATATATGGGGGCCATATAAGATCTCTAGTAGTTTTGGTTATCCCTACTTTGTAACTTGCATTGATCATTACTCGCGGGTTACTTGGTTGTACTTATTTCGTGATCGTACTAAACTCGCCTCCACGTTTCGTACATTTCTTACGGAAACTCGCACTCAATTTTCAACGTGTGTAAAGATTCTCCGTACTGATAATGTTGGTGAATATATTGGTCGCACCTTCTCCAATCTGTACGTCGAGTTTGGTATTATTCATCAGACTTCGTTTGCTTATACCCCTCAACAAAATGGCGTAGCAAAACTAAAAAATCGTCACCTCCTTGATGTTGCCAAATCTATCATGATCCAAATACAGGTTCCTCCTCTTTATTAAAACTTTGGGGTTTCCACTGCTTGTCACCTCATCAATCGCATGCCCTTGTCTATCCTCCCATTTGTGGCCCTCGTCACTCTCTTTTACTCATCCAAGGCTCTTTTCTCTCTCACACCGTGTGTGTTTGGATGTACATGTTATGTCCATCACCTTGGTCCTTCAAACGACAAGTTAGCCCCTCGTACTACCAAAGCTATGTTTGTTGGGTACTCTCGCACTCAGAAGGGGTATGTTTGTTATTACCCTACCACTGGTAAAATGGTTATTTATGCTGATGTCTCCTTTCATGAAGACCAACCATATCACACCAGTCCTACTGATCCTCTTTTTTTCTCCTCCATTACCTCGGCCCATAGTTCCAGTTACGTCCTCTCTTCCACCTTTTCTACCTACTCCTCTGCCTTCCACACCTAACCCTCCGCCAGTTCCCTCCAAACCACCTATCATTCAGGTTTACATTCGTCGTCCTCCACGTCTAGATGCCCTGCAGCAACCTCCCTCTACCGGTGTGTCCTCGCGGCTTGTTGATTCGGCATCACCCTCGACGGCTCATCCCTTGGCTAACTATGTCTCTTTACATCGGCTCTCTCCACCTCTTCTTACCTTTGCTCTCTCTCTTTTATCTCTATGCATAACTCCGTGCAGGAAGCTCTCCAGCATCCGGGGTGGCGTGCGGCCATGGATAAAGAAATGACTGCTCTGTGGAGGAATCAAACTTGAGATCTTCTCTCTCTTCCACCTGGCCATAATTGTGTTAACTGCAAATGAATTTTTACAATCAAACATGCGGCGGATGGGACAGTTGATCGCTTGAAAGCTCGGCTTGTGGCACGAGGTTTTACTCAGCAATACGCCTTTGATTATGATGAAACCTTCTCACCTGTCGCAAAATTAAATTTTGTTCGGGTTCTGTTCTCCTTAATTGATCATCGTCAGTGGCCCCTCCATCAGCTGGACGTCAAAAATGTCTTTTTGAATGGTGATCTTCTTGAAACTGTTTACATGCATCAACCGCCCGGGTTTGAGACTACGGGTGAGTCTCGTGTATGTTTGCTTCGCAAATCTATCTATGGTCTCAAACAGTCTCCTCGGACGTGATTTGAGAAATTTAGCAAGGTCATTCGTGAGGTTGGTTTCAAACAAAGCTCGGCAGATTTCTCTCTCTTTACTCGTCACCAATCAACCGGGACTGTAATACTTCTGGTTTATGTGGACGACATTTTGATCACTGATGATGACTTCGCTGGGATACAACATGTTAAGCAACATTTGAATTCTGTCTTTCAAATCAAAGATCTGGGAAACCTTCGGTAATTTCTTGGACTAGAGATAACACGGTGACCTGATGGGTTTGTCTTATCCCAGCACAAGTATTGCATTGAACTTCTGCAAGATGTTGGCCTCTCAGGGTGCAAACCTGCGGAGACCCCGTTGGAAGTCAACCACAAATTGTGTGCTCAAGGATCTGAGTCTGACACTCTACTTCCAAATCCGGAATACTATCGGCGTCTTATGGGAAAACTGATATACCTAACAGTTACAAGACTAGATATCTCATTTGCGTTTGGAGCGGTCAGCCGCTTTATGCATACTCCACGGATTTCTCATCTTCAGGCAGTGAAACGCATTCTCAGATATCTGATGACTGCTTCTGGACAAGGACTTGTGTATAAACTATCTTCCTCACTTTCTCTTATTGCTTACTCTGATGCGGATTATGCGGGCTCGCTGGACGATCGGCGATCTACTACTAGTTTCTGCACTTCGGAAGAAATCTTATCGCATGACGGAGTAAGAAGCAGTCGGTGGTTGCTCGCTCGTCGGTTGAGGCTGAGTACCATGCGATGACGGCCGTTGTATCAGAACTCACCTGGCTTGAAAGTCTCCTTATGGATTTGGGAGTTGAATTATCTTCATCGTCAACTTTGTTTTGTGACAGTCAGGCTGCAATCCATATTGCAAAGAATCTTGAGTTTTATGAGCGGACCAAACATATTGAAGTTGACTGTCACTTCGTTCGAGAAAGGTCCAATCGAAGATGCTAAAGCTTGAGCATGTTCCTTCTTTTGGGCAAGTTGTTGATATTCTAACTAAGGCATTACCTCAGAAACTATACCATCAGTTCCTATCCAAGCTTGGTTCCTACGACTTGTACACTCCAGTTTGCGGGGGAGTGTTAGAGAATATGAGGAAAAATGATGTAAAAGCCCATGTATATATAAGACACATCTATAGGCTCACTTCTTTCTTTTATTAGTCTCACATCTCTTGTATAGGATTCTTTCTCCCTCTCTTCTCCTATATATTTGTACTTACTCTTGTATTTTGATCATGAAGAAGTATATACAAGGTTTGGCTTTACTTTTCTACAATGCCTATAGTTCTACCCCTCACTATTCTAGCCGTCGGCCAACTTCTTTGTTGCTACCAGCCGCCGCCTACTCCCCATTCCTGAAGCCCCAGCAACCAACTCCTCCCCTTCCGAAGCCACAACCACCTCCCGTAAACTACCCCTCTGGCTGCCACCACCTCCCCCTGCTGTTTCCAGCAGCCACCACCGCCAGCTCCTTTCCTTCCCACTACAGCAGCCGCCGGCCTATGGACCTCCTCCACAGCACCGCTCCTCAGCCCTAGGCCCCTCCCCTCTACCGCCAACCTCCCCCACCCCGTGGAGCCACTTCCAACAACCCTCCCAAGTGGTTTTGTCCATATCTGGACAAACCATCCCCGATCCACAAATTCCCTTACTCGTTCTTCTCTAGCCCGGATCCGCTCTCAAATTATCGGATCTACCCTTCCCCGCCCGGATCGACCCTTACGTGGTCGAATCTATCCATTTCCGGTTCGTTTTCATCTTCCACCACCAAGGGCAGCCACTGTCATCATTTCCACGTCTCTAGTTCCATCTCGAATTGTCGTGCACGCATCTCCGACTCTGAATTCTTCAGTGTCTTGGTCAGCCCACTATTTGGTGAGATTTCGTAGTATTGGTTTATTATTTTCAGCATATTTGTATTGAATTGGATGCGATATTTGTTTGGATATATTGTATTGTGGTGGCGTGTTAGATACTTATCGTGATCTGCAGGATTTATTCGTCGCGCGCTCTTGCTTTGGCCCTCCACGCGGAAGAAAGCTTAAGCTTGTTTTACCATAATAAATTATTTGTCTTGCTGTGAATTATCTGTGTGGGATGTTTCATTTATTATCTAATTGTGATCTAAACGTCGGACTTGTGCATAGCATGTAGGATAAGGTCATCGATTACTCGCCATCTATAATTCCGCCTTCGTCAACTCTGGTCACGGTGAGATAGATGAGTTTACCAATCAGACGCCTGTAATGAGTAACATCCTTGAGAGCGGGAAAAGTTCCATCTCAATGTCAGTATGTGTCCATAAGCATTGAATTTTTGGTAGGCTCATTTCTTCGAGTAGATCTAGGGCATACTTTAGTTGGGAAATGACCACGATGTTGTTGCGTCTCACAATGTCAACCGTAAAAAAAATATCGGGGAGTCTTCATATCTTTGGTTAAAGTATGTCTGAAGATGCTACTTTGTTGTCTTTATGACAGAAAAGTCCTCTCCGATGAGCATGATATCATCTCACATATACGACAAGAATAATCATCCCCTGGTCGGTATTTCGTATGAAGAGAGAGTGATATGCATTACTTCGAAAATAAATAATGGTAGAAACAATATGACTGAATTTGTCAAACCATGCACTCGGAATTTGTTTAAGACCATATATGGTCTTTTGCAGCAACATAACCAGAAAGTTGTTTCATATAACCTAGTTCATACAAATCTATATGCAAGAAGGCATTTTTGACATTCAGCTGAAATATATTTCAATCTCAAATTACAGCAATGGAGAAGAAAACTCGGATAATGCTATAGAATTTTACCCTAGAAGGTGAAGGGGATCCAACAAATCGTGCACCAGGAGGGGTTCGACGCAAGGCGGGACCCACGTTCGCGTATTTGCGAGGGAAGGCTTGATTGAATCGCCGATCCGACTCAGCGGATGTATCCGAATCCGCGTCGCGAGTCAAAATCATATGTTTATATTTTTTGGTTTATTTTAGTGTATTTTGAGTGGCCCCGCCTCCGGCCAATCATAATCGTTGAAGGTGAGATGTCCTAGCTTTTATTTCATTATAAATAGGCGTGTCGTGGCCAGGTATTAGGTATTGCCGGTTTTGGAGAGTTCAATCCCAGAACCCCGCGATCACCTCACAATGCCGACTCTGTAGAACCCTAGGTGGCGACTCCTAGGTGGTTTTCTTCCTCCCCGAGGCTTTCCCTAACCCTTGCCACCATTTTCCACCCCTCAAACCCTTCCCCCACTCGCTGCAGCCCCTCATACATCCCCTCCCAACCGGCGACCTGCAGGTTCCTCCTTTCCTGCAGCCACCGGCCCATCAACCGTCAAACCCAAAGTCGTTCCCCTCACCAACTTCCTTCCAGTCGTACGCCACCCACAACCTCCCTCTCTGAACCGTCGACCACCCATTTCTTTCCCAATATAACCGCCCCCCCCCCCTCTCAAGACCTCCTGCAACCTCCCCCTATCCAGCCCTAATCATCCTACGTTGCCAACCTCCTTCACGTGGAACCACCACCCCCAATTCCTCCTCATCCCAGATCAGTCCAGATCCGGGAATTTCAGCCCCCGATCCGTCCTTCCTTCCACCCGTACTTCATCCCTTAGCCTGGATCCGCTACCAAATATCGGACCCATCCATCCTTCGCCCGGATCTATACCTACGTGGCCGGATCTACCCTTTTCTGGCCCGATTCCACCATCCACTGTCGAGGACAGTCATCATTTTCACGCCACCAATATCACGTTCGATCGCCAACCCTCGCATCCGGCTCTAAAATCTTCAGTTTCTCGATCAGCCCACTACTTTGGTGAGTCCCTTGTTGTATTTGATTATTTGATTTGACAATATTATTGGATTGGCTACTGCATTTGTTTGGATTCGTGCGTGTAGAAATTTGTTTGCAATACGCTTATAATTTGCAGGCGGGATTTATTCGTCGCGTGCTTAGCCTTTGCCCTCCGAGCGGAGGAAAACCATTAAATAATTGCTTAATTGAATGCTCGTCTTTGTTTTTTTAATTAACTGTGTGGGTTATAATTTCATTGCTCTAATTTATTTGCCATCGTCATTGAAGGTTTCATTGCATTTAGTTTTGAGATAGTGTGTCACATTTGCTCCCATCCCTAGAAGTCTAGGTTTAGTGCACCCCTGTAGCCTACCCTACATCAATTGGTATCAGAGCCAGGTCGAGCCGTTTGCATGCTCTGTAGTGGTAGGAATTTTAGAGCAAGCATGACAGATGCTCTAATCACCGACGACCGAGCGGCGAGCTCAAATTCAGGTGCTGCTTTTGCTGAGTTTCGGCGTCTCATCCAAGATAATTTTGACACTTTAGGTGCCCATTTCGATGATGTGCGTCATGATCTCGAGATGAATCTCCGTTTAGACCACGTAGAGAATGTCAGGGGCACTCCAGCACAGCACGAAGACTTGCTAGAGCACGACCCTGATGCTCCTCGTCTTGGCCAGCGTCCGATGGATGGTCAGCCGCTTGTAGACCGCTACTGTCGTGATATTCCTCCCCAAGCCCCAGCACCGTCATTGAGGCGGAATGCCAATCTTGTGATGGAGCGTAGATAATCTTTGGCTCGTGATAGACCCCCACACCAGCGTGATGAGTATCGTATACCCTGTCAGCCTCAGCCTGACCCTAGAGATGTGCGCCCCCACATGGTCGTCGTGACCATCACCGCGATGAGTATTATCCCTCGGGTCGAAGAGAGTGCAGTCTCATACCCGCTCGAAATGATTACGCCCATGACGATTACCCAGAGGATTATCCTGACCCACGAAGAAGTGACTACTACGACATCACTCGTCGTATTCGCATCAATGCCCCTTCATTCGATGGTTGTCTGGACCCGAAAACCTTTAAGCCCCGTTCGTTTCGCAGGAATTGAAATGCAGGAATTGGAATTGAATTCAATTCCAATTCCCGTAAGAATTGGAATTGAAGTCAATTCCAATTCTGTTGTTCGGCTGAATGCAGGAATTCTATCACAGGAATTGGAATTAGTGATTCCATTGTTCGGCTGTATATTAGAATTTTTGCTCCGAGCACGCATTTTCTCCCTAGCACGCACTTTCCGCCCGGGCGCGCATTTTTCACTTCAACGTGCATTTTTCGCGCAAATACACATTAATTTAAAACATTAAATTAAACTAAATTTAAATAGCAAAATGAAAATTCAAATGCAAATAACCAAAACATTTGTTTGTAAATTTAAAACACAATCCACGACATAAAAAAAGTCTGCAACAGAAAAAACATATAAGCCTACGACATAATCAATCGAATAAATGTAGGTGGAGCCAGGTTCTCCTAATTGGCATCGGTAAAGCAATGAACACGTCGCTCTTCTTGTCATCAACACTCAGCATATCGATAGCCTGTATGACTTCAGCCTCAGTCAGATCTGTAATAGCTGCAATAGCCGTATATATCCTGTCTGTCTTTGAGATCGGCGGCGACGGCGGCGGTTGCTGAGAAGTCACACTGCTCTCATGCTCCATGTTCCTCGCTATTATAGTAATAGCATCTGCAATAATATCTACCGCAGATGTTTTCTTCTTCTTCTTGATCTGTGTGAGAACCTCCTCATTCACGTTTTCGTCCACTAAATCATCAATGTGAATCTCGTTCGCTGACTCGGATGTTGTAGCAGCTTGAGTTCCAGTAGCTCTATCAACCCCACATATCATAGCCAATTCACTCCAATTCACAATCTCTTTGCTCCGGTAATGTTTTACTGTCGGGTGAGCCTACAAGTACAGATTAAATTTAAATCATAAATATTTAAAATGTCCAGAAATTTAATTAATTGTTAGATTAAAATATTACCTGAACGTAGTTTGCCCAAACATCTTCACTGTCTACCTTCACTACATTGCGCTCTCAATCTCAACCAAATCCACTAGTATCTAGCATCGTCGATATCTCCTGGTAGTACTTATTCCACGTTTTTATTCGCGTCATTATCTTCTCCTTACTAATATCGACACTGCACTCATCCTTTAATGCTTGAATTGCCGTTGTGTACGCAACACTTTTCCATCCACTCGCTGCCTTGTTCCCCAGATTCTGCTGCTCGAGGAGAGCAGTAGATAAAGCACGGTCCATCTGTGGTGTCCATGGAACATATGACCGTTCACTAACTTTGACCCCCTTTCCTTTGCTTTTATTCATTTAGTTCTGCATATTAGTCAATCATATAATATAGTAACATGAACTAATACCAAATATCAATCGAATATATCAAAAGACATCCCCATAGCATAATATGATTCCAATTATTTGCAATAATTAAAACCATGTTTAATTCTACGACGGGCATATTCTAGCATGACATGACTTAAGAAATAACAAACATCTTTAGTGCCCTGACGAGCACGATACTCATTGAACATGTTTATAGCCATAGTATCCCTAAATGAGCTCCACTCGGGTGTGGCTTGAACTGTAGCTACTGCATCCGCATACTCAAAACTAGCCGAACTTGTATCTTGATCTAATATCTCTGTATCTACTTCGGCCAGTAATCTAGCATAATTTTTTTGTCTCCTCTCTACAAGAAAATTATGCAGAATGCAACATGCATTTATAATTTGAACCTGTTAAAAATTATAAGCAATTAACAAATGAATACAAAATAAATTATATTGTTCAGTACAACTTAATAGTCATTTACCTGCACTTCGATGTCATATAAAGATGGTCCCCTCAAAATTGCCCACCGTTTTTAAGCAGCCCAAATGTCCTCTCGATTATATTTCTATCATTTGCGTGTCGAAGATTAAATAACTCTTCGTAATTGGTGGGATTATTGTCTTGTGCGGACCACTCTTTTAGGTGATATCTAGTTGACTTATATGGTGCAAAATATCCTGGACCGTTGGTGTATCCCGCATCCACAAGATAATATTTTCCCAATGGCACCTCGAAAAGATCTGTTCTTTCGAGTGCATTACGTAACAATCTTGAGTCCGATGAGGACCCCTCCCATCCCGGCAACACATACAAGAACCTCATGTTTGAATCACAAGCGCCCATGACGTTTGTTGTAATGGCTTGTTTCCTATTTTGATACCTGCCCTGGTCTTTAATTGGCACTGTGACTTTAATATGAGTGTCATCAATTGCGCCAATGCCGAAATTTCTTATTGTGAGCCAGTACATTTAAAAATACACTAACCGACTCTCTAACTGCAACATTTTTTGTGTCGTTTAATAATTCACGTCCGATTAGAATGTTGCATAGTGCTTTGAAAGAGCTTTTATTCATTCGAAGCTAGTTAAAATAGTTGACATTTGTCTCACCGTATAATCGATTAAACAAAGTTCTCCTTAAACTATCTTTAGCGTCAACATGAACAAGAATTCTTTTAATCGAGCTTTTCATCAACACTACGTTGGCCGCGGCAAGAGCCGCAACTACTGCTGCTCTCCTACATCTACGACGCCTCAGTGTTGCATCCATAAACCCTATAAATCATAGGAGAAATCATAGAAAAATATAAACATACAAATACACACATGCATACCCACAAAAACAAACACACGCAATGCAAACATAAACACATACCCAATCATACACATACACATACATACAATTTTGTACACATATACAACCAAAGAACACATTCAACCACACATACCAAATCATACACACACACACACACAAAGAAACACCCAAGAAACACCCCCCCCCCCCCAAATAACATACATACAATGCACACCATAAAAACACATACAACCACACACACATGTTCATAACTTCATACACACACACCCAAAGAACATAAATACAATGCACACCATAAAAACACATACAACCACACACACGCGTTGATAACTTCATACACACACACACAAAGAACATACATATAATGCAAACCATAAAAACACATACAACCACACACACGTTCATAACTTCACACTCACGCACGCACATACACACACACACACCCAAAGAACATAAATAAAATGAACCCTAAAGCAAAGAAAAAATTTACTAACGAAACAATGAAAATCAAAGCCAGAGAGATCGACAAAGAATTGGACTCACTATTTTTAAGAACAATGAAACCCTAAGCAAAAGAGGAATATCATATTGCACTCTAAATCATCAAAACCAAGTAAGGAGGAGGAAGGAGTTACCAACAAGGAGGAGAAATAAGGAACAGATGCTTGAGAACGAAGGGGTCGAAAACCCTAGATCTGTGACCGGATGCCTGAGAAATGCGCCACGATCGAGCCAGGCGAGGTGAACGATGCCCGGTTGTGTTCGCCGGAGGTTTCCGTCGCGCCCTCCGGCGAGAAGAACAGCGATCGGCGAGAAGATTTCAGTCGGGGTCGGGAAGGAATGGGAGCGGGATCGCGAGAGAAGGAACGCCTGGCTTCGGAATCGGGAAAGAAGACCTATCGAGGTCGAAAATGAACTGAGTGGGTTTATGTTGAACCCGATTCCGATGGAATTACAATTGAATGCCGATTCCCACGTAATTTTGGGCATGCCGAACAGTAACAATTGGAATTGTTAATTGAATGCCAATTCCAAAGCCTCAATTCCATCATAACGAACGGGGCCTTAATGATTGGCTCCTCGAAATGAACCATTACTTCGAGTGGTATGACATAAGCGACGAGCGTTGCGTTCGCTTTGCCAAAATGAAGCCGGTCGGACAAGCCATAGTATTTTGGATTAGCGTTGAGAGAGTTGTTGAGCGAGATGGAGATTATCCTATCACCCGATGGGATGAGATGAAGCAAAGATTGAAAAAGAAGTATCTGTTTGCGTCCTACCGAGACCAGTTATTTGAGCAGTTACAGAACTTACGACAGGGGTCACTCACTGTCGGTGAGTATATGGCTCGCTTCGACGAGCTTGTTGTTAGAAGTGAGATCTCGGAGGAGCCCGTTGCCACCGCCTCTCGTTTCAAGGCTGGCTTACGTTCTGAGATTCGGAGAGAGCTGATTCCCCGCCATCTAGAGACCGTTGATTAGATTTGTAAACTCTCCCTAGAGTACGAGTAGTACCTCCGTTCAGCTAGCACGAGGCAGTTCCCCTCTCGAACTGATGCCTCGACTTATAGGAAACCCGCTCCGCCCCAGACTACCGCGGATGCGTCCTCACGTGTTCCAGCGGACACGAAGGGCAAGACCGTCGTCATTGATGGTCAGCGATCTGGGGGTATTCTGTGTTATCGATGTTCTGGTAGAGGACACGTGACGGCGCAGTGTCCCATGCGAAGTCTGCTAGTTGAGGACGAGGAGATGAGTTTAGAAGAAGGTGAGGAGGTTACTGAGGAGATTCCGAACACTATCGAGGAAGGATGGGAGAGTGCCGTTGAGCGATCCCTAGAGATGGGAGTGATTAGGCGCCTCCTACATACCTCCCGTGTAGATGAGGGCTGGCGTCGCACCACCACATTCTACACGTACTTTCCTAGTGCAGGCGGTCCCAGCAAGCTAGCTATCGACAGTGGGAGTTGTGTGAATATCGTAGCCCAAAAGGGTCTTCACCGCATGCAGGTGAAGGCAGAGCCTCACCCCAACCCTTATCGTGTCAGCTGAGTTAACAAGACGGCGATTCAGGTTACTCAACGTTGCCTCGTCCCGATTAGCATTGCCTCAATTCAAGATCGGGTCTTGTGTGACGTCATTCTCATAGACGTTGCTCATGTGTTGCTTGGCCGCCCCTGGCTATATGATCGTGACGTCATGTGTTTCGGTCGCTCGAACACATGTGTCTTTTATGACAAGGGGCGGGAGATTACGTTGGCGTCTACCCAACCCAAGGAGAAATCCAAGGGTCAGATTGAGCCTTCCGTGAGCACGAGCGCCTTGAGGCCCTTACATATCATGAGGAGAGCTTGTGCGAGATAGCATTGAGTCAGATATCATCTATGTTGTGTCGGGCACTATGTCTTCTGAGAGCCTCCCTGACGACCACCCCCCAGCGGTGCGCCCTTTTTTGGATGAGTTGTGGATATTATGTCTGATGAGCTGCTCCCTCCACAGGACATTCAGCAAGCTATTGACTTAGTCTCAAGGGCTTCTCACCTGAACCTGCCCCCACTATCGTATGCACCCTGATGTGCATGCTGAGCTCAAGAGGCAAGTTGACGAGCTTCTTCGGAAGCAATTTATTCGAGAGAGCTTGAGTCTGTGAGCGGTTTCAGCCCTTCTTACCCCTAAGAAGGACAGTAGTTGGTGTATGTGCATCGATATCCGCGCCATTAATAAAATCACGGTCAAGTATCATTTCCTTATCCCACGACTCGATGACCTATTGGATACAATGTCTGATGCCCAGATCTTTTCCAAGATCGATCTTCGTAGTGGATGCCATCAGATACGAATTCATGAGGGGGACGAATGGAAGACGGCCTTTAAGACCAAGGATGGTTTATACGAGTAGCTAGTCATGTCATTTGGGTTATCTAACCCCCCCAGCATGTTTATGAGAGTTATGACGCAGGTGCTACGGCCCTACATAAGCAAGGTTCTGGTGATGTATTTCGATGACATACTGATCTATAGCCAAACCCCACTATAGTGGGATAAAGGCTTGAGTGTTGTTTTTTACCGATTTATAGCCAAACGTGGGTCGATCACCGAAATCATCTGAGGCTTCTCTTTGGCACCCTCTGTCGGGAGAAGTTGCATGTGAATTTGAAGAAGTGCTCCTTCCTTTCTGAGTCTGTTCACTTTTTGGGATTCATCATATCATCTACTGGAGTATCTGTTGACCCTGAGAAGGTCAAGTCTATTCGCGACTAGCTTGTGCCAACGAACATCCATGAGGCTCGCAGCTTCCACGAACTTGTCACCTTCTATAGGAGGTTTATCCAGGGGTTCAGTACGATCATGGCCCCATTCACGGGCTGCCTTAAGAAGGGAGAATTTCGGTGGACCCCAGCAACCACTAGAGCTTTTGAAGAGATCAAGGAGAGATTGACGATGGCTCCCATCCTGAGACTTCCTGATTTTAGCTGTGCGTTCGAGGTCGCGTGTGACGCTTCTGGTGTAAGTATTTGTGGCGTATTGAGCCAAGAGGGACATCCAGTTTTTTACTTTAGTGAGAAACTGAACGAGGGCAAGCAAAAATACTTGAACTATGATCGGGAATTTTATGCAATTGTCTAGTCTTTGCGCTACTAAAGGCACTATCTCCTTCGTCAGGTGTTTGTGCTCTATTCGGATCACAAGGCATTACGATATTTAGATTTGCGGCGCAAGTTTGGACACCAGCATGCCAAGTGGGTCAAGTACCTGCAAAATTTTCGTTACGTTCTCAAACACCGAACTGGTGTTGAAAATAAGTCGGTCGATGCGTTGAGTCGTCGTGTCTCCTTGCTTCAGACGATGACCGCACGCGTAGATGGGCTTGAGAGAGTGATTCTAGATTATCTGACAGGGCCCAATTTTGGCAAGATTTATACCGCCTTGTCCGGAGACCACCCTAACCCTATTGAGGGCTATCAGATCTTTGAGGGATATCTGTATCGGAGATCCCTCATGTGTATACCCCAGACGTCCTACCACGATTACTTGATTTGGGATTTGCAGGCGGGCGGGGCCGCTAGGCACTTTGGGCGAGATAAATCCATAGTCATTGTTGAGGATTGTCTCTACAGGCTCAACCTTAGGAAGGGTGTGGCCCACGTTGTCCGTCACTGTCGTATCTGCCAAACGGCTAAGGGAACCAAGCAAAACACAGGTCTGTACACACCTTTACCTATTCCACACCGCCCTTAGGAGGACATCAGCATGGACTTTGTGCTCGGGCTCTCCCATACTCTTCAGAAATGCGATTCAATTTTCATGGTGATCGATCAGTTCTCGAAGATGACGCACTTTATTGCGTGTCGCAAGACGGTGGATGCTTCACACGTAGCCTCCATCTTTATGAGGGACATTTTATATTGCATGGTCTGCCCAAGTCTATTGTGTCAAACCGCGATGTTAGATTTATGAGTTATTTTTGGAAGACCCTGTGGCACAAGACTGACACCACCCTTAGGTTCTCCTCGGCATATCATCCACAGTCGGAAGGGCAGACTGAAGTAGTAAACCGTAGCTTGGGACTCTTATTGAGGTGTTTAGTGAGAGAGCATGTAGGTAGTTGGAATTTCGATCTTCCAGTCACGGAGTTTGCATATAACAGTTCAGTCAATTAGTCTATTGGGTTGAGTCCATTTCATGTAGTGTCATGATACGACTTTAGGAAGCCTATAGACCTTATCCCCAGTCTCCTAGAGTCGCGCCCTAGTGAGTCTGTTAGTCATTTGCACGACATTTGCATAAGTTGCATGAGTCGGTCCGCCGACGGATAATAACGAGCAATGATAATAATAGAACTCATACAGATAGGCGAAAGCGGAAACAAGTATTTCAAGAAGGCGAAAAGGTAATTGTGTGAATCCGCCCTGAGAGGCTCCCTTTGGGGCCTGCCAAAAAACTAAGCGTCGGGTGAATGGGCCCCTACTCTGTTATAAGTCACATTGGGACAAACGCCTACCGGCTCGATATCCCAGCAAGTATGAGAATCCATCCAGTATTTAGGCTTCGTTTGGCTTGCCGTTTTCACGTCGGTGGCGGGTACAGACGCAAACGCACAGCGAGTAAACAAATAGCCCGTCGCACGTTTGCCGCGTCTGCTCCCGCCCGCCCCTGAGAAACGCTCCCTTTCAATCTGTCGGCCCCCTCCTCCAGTTCGATCGGCGGCCATGGCTGCTCCCTCTCCCTTTCCATCTGCTACGCCAAATAAACCCTTAATGTTGAGGATCTGACGTCATACTACGAGACTCGTGAGTATGTGGATCTGAGAAGTTGGGACACTCAGCCACCCCCACATACACTCTGGTTACATTACTACCCTCATAGTCCACCCACGTCTGATGGTCACCACAGTCCACCTACTGCTGACACCCACCCACCTGGGGATTCGTCTTCTTTGGTTTCACCGACGACACCGCCGATCGCACTGGGATCTACCACTCGAGAGATAAGCGTTGAGAGCATCACAGAGATCAAATCCCATCAGTTCGTTCCTACCACAGGCGGTCCGCGATGTCGCTACTTGGTATATTGGCAGGGCCGCCCAGATACAGATGACGCTTGAATACTACTAGCAAAGCTCGATTGACTCACCCCTGGACTTCAACTTCAGTACGCTCGTCTCCATTCATCGGAGATGAATGCTTTTCAGTCGGGGGAAGTTGATGGGGATCCATCAGATCACGCACCGGGAGGGGTTCACCGCAAGGCGGGATCCGCGTTCGTGTATTCGCGCAGGAAGTCTGAACGGATCGTTGATTCGACTCCGCGATGTGTATGGATCCGCGTCGCAAGTCAAAATCATATGTTACTTTATGTTTTTAGTTTATTTTAGTGTATTTTGAGTGGCCCCACCTCCGGCCAATCATAGTCGTTTAAGGTGGGATGCTCTAGCATTTATTTCATTATAAATAGTCTTGTAGTGGGCGGGTTTAGGTATCGTAGGTTTTGGAGAGTTCAATCCGAGAACCCCACGATCACTTCGTAGTGCCGACTCCGTGGAACCCTAGGTGACGACTCCTGGGTGATTTTCTTCCACTCCGAGATTTGCGCTGACCCTTGCCACCATTTTCTATCCCTCAAACCCTGTCCCCACTCGCTATTCGCTGCAGCCCCCCTACATCCCCTCCCAACCAGCGGCCAGCAAGTTCCTTCTTTCCTGCAACAGCCGGCCCATCAGCCGCAAAACCCAAATCCACCCCCCTCTCCAAACTTCCAGTCTTACACCTCCCATAGCCTCCCTCTCTCAACCGTCGGCCACCCCTTTCTTTCCCAATATCACTGTCTCCCCCCCCCCCCTTCAAGTACTCCTGCAGTTGCCCCCTATCCAACCCTAATCATCTCATGTCACTAACCTCCTTCACTTGGAACCACCACCCCCAATTCCTCCTCATCTCGGATCAGTCCAGATCCGGGAATTTCAACCCCCGATCCATCATTCCCTCCACCCGTACTTCATCCCTTAGCATGGATCTACAACCAAATATCGGATCCATCCATCCTTCGCCCAGATCTATACCTACGTGGCCGAATCTACCCATTTCTGGCTCGATTCCACCATCCACCACCGAGTACATCCACCGCCATCATTTCCACATCACCAGTACCATGTTCGATCGTCGACGCTCGCATCCGGCTCCGAAATATCCAGTGACTCAGTCAGTCCACTACTTTGGTGAGTCCTTTGTTGTATTGTATTATTTGATTTGGCATTATTATTGAATTGGCTACTACATTTGTTTGGATTCATACGTGTAGAAATTTGTTTGCAATACGCTTATAATTTGCAGGAGGAATTTATTCGCCGCGCGCTTAGCCTTGGCCCTCCGAGCGGAGGAAAGCCATTAAATAATTGTTTAATTGAATGCTTGTCTTTGTTCTTTTAATTAACTGTGTGGGTTACAATTTCATTGCTCTAATTTATTTTTCGCCGTCACCGTCGGTTTTATTGCATTTAATTTTGAGTTAGTGTATCACATTTGCATCTCATCCCTAGAATTCTAGGTTTAGTGCACCCTCGTAGCCTACCCTACATCAGAAGCCCTATAGAATCATTTGAATTTGTTAAGTCTAGGACTAGTACATATCATATGTATGATTTGCAAAAAATATATATCCACATAAAACTAACTATTATAATGTTAACAAACGCTTGTATGCAAAGAATAATAATAATGTGAGATTTAATGTAAGGTTTGGTCATGAATAACCGTTGAAAGGGAAAAAAGATACTTTATTCCATATACCAAGGGTATTTATAGTTACAGCATACATATAACCCAACACGATAATAACACGTAACTCAACACCCCCCCCCTCAAGTTGGGCGTGTAATGTTTGTCATGCCGAACTTGCCAATAAGGTCTGCGAACACACTGAAACTCAGACCCTTTGTGAGAACGTCGGCCAGTTGTTGACCAGATTATACGAACGGGGTCACCACAGTTCCTCTGTCAATATTCTCCTTGATGAAATGTTTATCGATCTCAATATGCTTCATACGATCATGTTGCACAGAATTGTGAGCGATGGAGATGGCAGCCTTACTATCACAATATAACCGGATAGGCTCACTTCCTTTAAGCCCAAGATCTCTCAGAATGGTTGAGATCCATAGCCCTTCACAGATGTTGTGAGTCATTGCCCTAAAATCGGCCTCAGCACTGGATCTAGCCACAACATGTTGCTTTTTGCTTCTCCAGGTAACCAAATTTCCACCAACCATGGAGTCATATCCAGTCGTGGAACGTCTACCAGAGGGCGATCCAGCCCAGTCTACATCAGTGTAAACCTCAATAGTCAACTCTTTATTTGGTGAGAACAGAATGCCTTTTCCTGGTGAGGACTTGAGGTACCGGAGGACACGAAGTGCAGCATCGGCATGACGGGCCTTTAGAGAGTGCATAAACTAGCTGAGAACACCCACGGCATAGGAGATATCTGGGCGAGTGTGAGATAAGTAAATCAATTTTCCTACAAGCCTCTGGAAGCCAGGAATGTCTTCAATCGTGTCACCATCATCCCTGCCTAGCTTGTGGTTGGCTTCAATGGGAGTGTCAGCGGGTCTACATCCGCTCATCCCAGTGGCTTCAAGGAGGTCGAGTATGTATTTCCTTTGAGACATGAAGATGACATGCTTTGACCTCGCAACCTCAATGCCGAGAAAGTATTTGAGGTTACCCAAATCTTTTACTTCGAATTCCTTTGCCAATTTTCCTTTCAGAGCCTGGATCACCCCCTTGTCATCCCCAGTTATTATAATATCATCCACATAAACAATCAGAGCGGCTAATTTTCCTTTGTTGATTCTGATAAACAGGGTATGATCTGCATTACTCTGAAGGTACCCGAACCTGCTCATGGCTTTGTGGAATCTACCAAACCAGGCCCTAGCGGATTGTTTCAGGCCATAGAGCGGCCTCTTTAATCTGCATACCTTTCCTTCTGAACCACTAGGAGTAAGCCCCGGAGGTAGAGCCATGTACACCTCTTCTTCCAGGTCTCCATGAAGAAAAACATTCTTCACATCCAATTGGCAAAGCTCCCATCCCTTACAGGCAGCACAAGACATGAGGATCCTTATCGAATTAATCTTTGCAACAGGAGCAAAAGTCTCCTGATAATCAATGCCCGCCAACTGAGTGTAGCCTATTGCCACTAGCCTTGCCTTGTATCTTTCAATGACTCCCGAGGTGTTCTGCTTAACAGCAAATACCCATTTGCATCCAACAACTTTCTTTCCTGGTGGTAGTTGTACCAGGTCTCATGCGCTGCTTTTTTCCAGGGCATCGATTTCTTCAAGCATAGCTGACCTCCACCGGTCATGGTAAAGAGCATCCTGCCACGAAGTTGGGATAGAAACAGAAGACAAGGAGGAAACAAATGCTTTATGGGAAGCTGTTAGGGATGAGTAAGAAATGAACTGAGATAAGGGATGTCGAGTAGAGGTACCTTCCGTAGGAATGATGGATCTTGGCGACAGGTCAGGTGGCTGCTCTGAAATCCAGATGGCGGGCAGTGTGTTTGATCCCTTTAGACGACGAGAGTAAACCTGCAGAGGTTTAGTAATCAGGGCCTCTGTAGGTGGGACATATGGAGTAATAGACGTAGGCGGAGAAGGATGATATCCCGGAGGAATAGGTAGAGGAGTGGAAGATTGAGTGTCAACATGTGAGAAGGGACTCACTTCCGATGTAGAAGGAGACCCCCCCTGAAGTGAGGACCCATAGTAGCGCTCAGACTCACGGAAGGTGACGTCCATGGTAACGAAAACCCTCTTGCGGACTGGGTCAAAACACTTATATCCTTTTTGGGTAGGAGATAGCCAATGAAAACACACTTGTGCGCACAAGCATCAAGTTTCGTGCGGTGATAGAAATGGACAAAACAAACGCATCCAAAGACACGGGGTTGTAGACTGGTAGGTGGCATCCCAAGAGTGGTGAGAGGACTTTTGAACCCGAGAACACAGGAGGGCATACGGTTGATAAGGTAGGCCGCGGTGAGCACAGCATCCCCCCAATAGTATTTAGGAAGGTGCATGTGAAGGAGGAGGCACCGGGCAACTTCCAGGAGGTGTCGATTCTTACGTTCAGCCACCCCATTTTGAGCGGGGGAGTAGGCGCAGGACGTCTGATGGAGAATCCCATGATCAGCCAAGTATTGCTCGAAGGCGGAATCAATGAATTCCCGGCCATTATCCGTGCGTAGAATTTTAATAGGTGTGGCAAACTGGGTTAAAACCATGTTATGAAAACGCCAAAATAAAGAAAAAACCTCATTTTTTGTTTTCATGAGGTAAACCCAAGTGGTGCGGAAGAAGCAGTCAATAAAAGTCACAAACCAAAAACAACCTGAAATAGATGCAACTTGGCAAGGGCCCCAAACATCACTATGTATTAAATGAAAAGGTGCAGTACTGGGAGAAGAAGCATGATGAAAAGAAACACGATGATGTTTACTACGGTCACAAGCATCGCAACTAAACTTATCAAGTAAAACAGTAGAGAAAGTAGGAAATAAGCGTTTCATAGAAAGGATAGATGGATGTCCCAACCGACAGTGTCAGGACTCCAAAGTAGCAGCCTGATCCACATGAAGAGCCTGAGGAGAAGAGACCGGGGTGGAAGAATCGAACACATAGAGCCCATCCACCAGACTACCAGTTTCAATCACCGTGCCCGTCTTCAGGTCCTAAAAGATACAAGAGGAAGGGAAGAAAGTCACAGAACAGTTCATAGAGTTAGTTAAATGACTAATAGAGAGGAGATTTCGGGTAAATTTCGGAACATGAAGAACAGAGGAGAGGGTAAGAGAGGAGCAGGGGATGGAACCCTTTCCGGCAATCGGAGAGAGGGAACCATCCGCAATGCTCACTTTGTCTCGACCAGACAAAAGAAGGTAGGACACAAAACCTGAAGAGGAGCCGGTCATGTGATCCGTTGCTCCAGAATCGATGATCCAGTGAGTAAAGGGAAGAGAGGCAGCGTGAGCACCTGGTGGTCCCTGATGGGCGTACGAGGACGAGGAAACAGGAGGCTCGGAGGACTGTCCCTGCATCAAGCGACGGAAGGCAAGAATCTCATCAGATGACAGACCCAATGTGGGAGAGGACGGGACAGGTGGAAGCTGTGGCTCGTCGAAACCATCAGACAGATGTGCGGAGCGAGGCTGTGTAGAGTGACCCGAAGAGCGCCCAAAACCACGGCC
The DNA here is from genome assembly GCA_039513925.1 of Platanthera zijinensis. NCBI lineage: Eukaryota > Viridiplantae > Streptophyta > Magnoliopsida > Asparagales > Orchidaceae > Platanthera > Platanthera zijinensis. Next base: position 38,906,157 of record CM077093.1, read on the forward strand.
GCCACGAGAGGAAGAACCACCACGGGGTGTAGGAAATTCGTGAAGCCGAAAACAAGTCTCTCGGGTATGACGGGCCTTCCCGCAATAGTCACAGAGCAGGTAGTCCTTGTCACTGGATTTGGGCCTTGAGTCACGATTTGCCCGAACCCCAAACTGAGCCGCCAAGGCAGAGCCATCAGGGGGAGGTTCAGGAGTCCAAGTCTGTCGCCGATCAAATTCCTGCTAAACCAGGCTGAACACCTCAGGAAGAGAGGGAAAGGGAGAGCGTCCAAGAATCAGCAAACTGATTTGATCGAAGTCCCGATACAATCCATGTAGGAACTCAAAAACTCTATTCTGATCTTCCCGCCACGAACAAGGATCTCATCTTCAGGGGACACCAAAGTGAGAGAGTCAAAATGATCATACTGGTGATACAACTGAGTGAACTCAAGATAGTAGGCAGACGGAGGACGGTCGCCTTGACGGAGAAGAAAAATCTTTCGTCAGAGCTGAAATATCTGGGTCGCATTGCCACGACAGGAGTATGTAGACTCGGCCCTCCGCCAAATATCGGCAGCAGTATCTAAAAACAGATAGTTCCGAGCGATGGAGTCAACCATGGAATTAGTCAGCCAGGACATGACGAGGGAATTCTCTGACTCCCAGTGCAACCAATCAGGGGAATCCGAAGGAGGTGGCGGTGTAGTGCCCATGACATACCCAAACAGCCTCCTACTTCAAGGCAAGAGTAATAGCCCGAGACCACGGGAGATAATTGGTACCATCCAGACGGATCGTCGTGATCTGAGGGGTGTTGTGGTCATGGCCAAGACGGGAGGAGCCACTAGACATCATAGTAGCCGAAGGAGCACCGGTGGCAAAAGAGAGGGTAGGAGAGTCATCTGTCCCGGCCATGGAGACCTAGAATACAAATCGAGGATCCCCGGGGAGCAACACACCAACTGAGAGAGAAACTAGGTCTTCCTCATAGAAAGAGGAACAATCCCAATTCTCAATAGTAGAATGGACATCGGAAATGACATCACAGGGAACACCACATTTCCGGTGTAAAGAAATCGGCAGGAGGAACCGCTGGGGGCTAGGAGCGATGGGCGGCGGAGAGAGGGAGCGGGAGAGGCTGGAGCGGCGGAGCGGTGGAGTGCGGTGGCGCTGGAGTGCGGGAGCGGCTGGACGAAGCCCTAGCCCGATGCGGACGGATCGGCGGAAACGCTGGAGTGCGCGAGCGTTGGATGCGGGTCGGCGAGCGCTGGATGCGGATCGGCGAGCGCTGGATGCGGATCGGCGAGCGCTGGATGCGGGATCGAGCGCTGGAAGCAGGTCGGCGGAAACGGGATCGAGGGAGTATCGAAAGCCCTAAGGCTCTGATACCATGTTGAAAGGAAAAAAAGATACTTCATTCCATATACCAAGAGTATTTATAGTTACAGCATACATATAACCCAACACGATAATAACACGATAATAACACATAACTCAACAATAACAAACATTAGAAAATGCATCAATTAGATGAGTAAATAGAATTAGTGACAAAGGATTAGATGGGGGAACAATAGACTCGATATATATGGATGAAGATTGTTAAAAATGAATTGCATAGTCTAAGTTTAACTCATGACATCACTGGACGGAACTAATGATAATTGAGGATTATTAACATCAATTGGAATAAGGTTTTTGATGATATGAATAATGCACAAATAGTGAGTGACATTAGATAAAGTTGAATTAAGTTAAGATAAAGTAACATGGAAGCAAATGATATCCGCAAGTTACCTGTCGATGCAGGTTGTTAAGTTCAACAACATCACTGTCAACAATCCCTAGACAGCCTGCAAGAAAAGACTACAATTTGGAAAACATATAAAAAACCAAAAGAAAAGGTTTTATAGGTAAAATCAGTAAGAGCTATGTTTTTTTAATTATCAGTGTTTCTATTGAGAAGCTTTAAATCAAAATTACAATATAATTTTGGACCTTAGAACTTATATAGGTGATATTTCTTGTCCACCAAGGTACTATGATTACTATTGAACTTATAATAAATAACCTTTGAAATGAGTACAGAAATACAGTCTTCGGATGTATAAAGTAGAAACAGTAGAGGAAGCTAACAAATTTAATCGTATGTCAAATACAAAACATAGCATTTCTAACAACAAAAAATGATTAGTTAATAAGGAGACAATTTCATGATAGAAGAAATTGGTATTATGACTTTTTAAAATATAAAAAAAAAATTGCATGAGAGAGAATGTCCACTTTTCAGTTTTTTATGAATCAACCGTACCAACACCACAAGAGGCTAGATACAGCACTACAGGTGAACCCAATCCTCCAGCTCCAACCACCAAGATTGAGGACATTGAAAGATTTTTTTGTCCTATAGAACAAAAAAATGGTAATTATCTGTAAGAAAGAAAAAATAGAGTAAAATGTAAAAAAAAGTATAACAAACATATTGTATACCTTTTCTGGGAAAAAAAAGAGGTATTTAATTTCCGGATATTAAAATACTAGCTTAGTGAGCCTATGGCCTCGTTTGGCGCCGCTTATTCCCGCAGATGAAATCCGCGCGGGAGGCAACCGCCATCGTGGTTGTCGTGGCGCGGATGAAAACCTCAGATTTTTAGGGGCGGGGCAGGGCCTGCCGCATGACCGCGGTCCCGCCAAACGGGCGGTTGCCACGACCGCGCGGGGCGGTCCGCGTGACCACGGCGAATCCACCCCGCCAAACAAGGCCTATCTATTACTGTACGTACTCCCACATCAACAAAAGTAGAATTAATAATATATCAAAGCTAGCAGCTACTCAGCTAGAGCAATTAAATATCAAAGGATTCATGTGCACTAACGACGGGCTAATATGAGGATAATATTTTGTTATGGGCCTACTCGGAGGTTGTCGAAGGAGTGACCGGATGAGGAGATGATGGTGGCGGAAATACTACAGAGCCTTGACCGCGACTGCCTATGTGGGACGTGCTCAAAAGTGCTTCCAAGATCTCTTTTAGGGTTTGGGAAAATACACTTTCTTCATTGATAGATTGATGCAAGACTCTAAGGGTCAATATATAGGACCCCAATGGCATGGGTGTAAATAACTCAAAAACATAAAAAATAACAAACTCAATGCGACTAATAAACGAAACAACTCAAATACTACATTTAATTCAATATAATAACTTTACTGCAATAATAATAATAATAAAACATAACGGTTACGGATAGGATCCATAACATCACTCCAGACTACAAAACGAGCTTGTCCTCAAGCTCGAACGAGGCATGCACAACTTGATCGTCTAGCTTCTTTATTTCCCTTCAGAATAACTCTTGGAATCGTGTTGATGTAGCAGAGGAAACATCAAGCGGCAGGACACGAGTGCGCTCCTCAATGGCAAAAAAAGAGGGCGAAGAACGGGCAAAACGAGCGTGACTGGTGATTGCAGACAGTCAAAGGTGACGGTAGCTCATGCAGTGAAGAAGTGGCGGCAATCAAAATCGGCGACGGCGACATGGGGATGATCGACGCAAGAAATGGATCCGGAAGGGCCAACAGAGCGAGGGGTCGTAGAGGTGGCGATGTGGCCAAAGGGTCCAGCGGAGCAGGGTACAATAAAAGAAGCGGTGATGTGACAACTACGGGGACCGGTGGCGGCAGTGGAATGACACGGACTGTGGAGAGCCGAGGAGCAGCTTCGATCGTCGGTGGGGGCAATGACTATTGAAGTGGAATCGGCAGAGGTACGGGTTGCGGCGGAAAGGCAGCTGTCAGTTCATTAATATTATGGAGTGAGGTCATGTCATCCCCGCAACATGCCTCGGTGTCACGAAATCGCGCGTCTGAGGTTGTGCATGATGTCCTGGAGAGCAGCCAGAAGATTATCCGAGTTCCCCATAATTAATTCAATGAAAAATTAATTAAAACCTTTACTAAATTTGGGGAGCCACTGTTGCCCAAATATGTCTAAACCGGAGACCCGGCTGGTTTGTGGATCGAGGAAAGTGAAAAGGCGTGCGTCCCGAGACTCGAGGGAGAGCGAACTGTACAGCTCGATGAGGCGTGCTTGTTGGAGAGGAAGGCATGCTGATGAGGAGAGGGAGAGGCGTGCTTGAAGAAGCGAAAGGCGTGCAGCAGCATCTTCGAAGAGGTGGCACAGTAGGAAGCTTCTCGTCGTTCTCAGCGGGAAGCTTCTCGGCATTCACAAAGGTTGAAGGCAGCATGACTGCAAAAGATCGAAGCAGGGGTTGTGCGGAGTCTCTGATTGAGAACGGGGCGGTAGCTTCCGCGGGAGGCTTTACAGCCCGGCTGGACACAGACGGAGGAGGGCTCGTTTAGGAGCTTTTGACGGAGAGGGAGGGAGTCTGTGAGCAAGATGGTGAAAGTGGTTGGAAGGATCAGTGGCTCTGAATTGATGTGTGTTAAGGAGGAGCGGTTGGTGTGCGATGTGGAACAACGAAGCAACGACTGGAGCATGGCGGGAATAAGAAAACAACAGACATAGCTTGATGGGGCCGTGATGTGCAGCGGAAGAAGAGGAGTTTGAGGAGGAAGGAGGGCTCTGATACCAAGTTGTTATGGGCCTACTCGGAGGTTGCCAAAAAAATGGCCAGAGGTGGAGATGAAGGTGGCGAAATACTACGGAGTCTTTACCGCGACTGCCTAAGCAAGGCGTGCTCAAGAGAGAGAGAGAGCTTCCAAGATCTATTTTAAAGTTTCAATGATTGATACAAGACTTTGCGTGTTTGTTCACTCCCTTCAGAATTTCAGAATTATTGCAAGTGAATATTGGACTACTGTACGAGCATCGCATTCATCTAGGTCTTCTGACGCCACTACTGATATGCACTCGAGGTGTATTTGATCATGTAGTGTTTGTCATGTAGTGGGCCTCCATCTATATAAGGAGCCACTTAGGGAGTTATATTTAATCTTTGAGTCTTAGTATCTTGAGCTCTCTTGAAGAGAGTAGTGTTTTGAGGGACCCAACCTCCAGGTGCTTGGCGGGAGTTTGTCACCCAATTGTATCTTTATTTTCATGCAATTATAAGTTCGTGTTATTGATTCTTGTTCTTGATACGTCTACGACATATAACCTGGCCTGACCTGCGGCTCATTTATTGTTTCTATTGAACCCTAATCGGATCCCTGTTTTCATCACATCATCTGCTTCCACGATCTCGCAGGCATAGCCGGCTTCGGCTACGTCGCCGTCCACGACACTCATCATCTGCATCGTTTTTGCAACTGAGCCCTCCCACCCGCAGCTCGACGAAGCTTCCGGCCCATCCGCAGTTCGATGACGCCTCGCAAGATTTTGCATGGGACGACGCCTTTGGTGGCTTCCGCTCTTGACAATATTGTCGCTTTGCCGACTCCAGCGCCCGATTCCCGCTTCGACCGACCTCCCTGCACCCGTCCCCTTTTCCAGCGCAAGATTCCAATGCGTCTTCGGTTCTCGGCGCCTCCTGCCGGCTCTTCTTCTCCAGCCATGTCCGACAACACGTCAGCGACCCGCCAACACTCCTACAGCCTTCCAACGGTTGCTCGTCACCCTCATAACCCTCCTGCGGCTCTGGAGGCATTCCAACAGTGCTTCTGCAGCATTCTGAATGCCCTCCCTAAGCTCCTGCATCAATCTAACAGCCCTCCGGTGGCGCCTGCAGCATTCTGACAACCCTCCTAAGCCCCCTGTCAATTTATGGTGGTCCTCCCCCTTTTCACCATGGTTCTCTTTCCGAACTCGGTGCATGCTCGTTGTGTTCGATTTGAAGTTGCCCTGGACACTCTCCTCGGTGTGCATATTTTTCCGATCAGATTATTTTTTAGAAATAATCAAAATATAAACAAAAATATACTTAAAATGTTTGTAAGAATACCAACATTAATATTTTGTGATTTTTTTGAAAAAAAACATTTATTTAGATACAAAAAATGTTATTTAGTGTATAAGTAAACTTTAAACAAGAACATAGCAATGAATTTTTTTATAAAAAATAATTTCTAAAACAATGATGTAATAATGAGTTTGTTTATAAAAAAATAAAACTATAAACATAGTAATGAATGAATTAAAAATAATAATTTTAAAACAATAACATAATAATGAGTTTGTTTATAAAAAAAATAAAACATTAAATATAGTTATCTCTAGAATTAGAACCCAAGAACACATGGATAAAAGAAAAGCACTTCATTAGCTGAGCTACAAAGACAACTTTGAGTGCACTGTTTTTAATATTATATATTCGTTGATACATTATTTATCATGGCAAATAATACATTTTCTATTATTGAAAAAAAAATTAATCCACTGTGGGCGCCTGTTGATACTCAACCCTATGTAGGTCCACCCCTGACGCTATCGGCATCATCCAGCACAGTTAATTTTATTTGGATAAATACCGGATTGCTCCTAAAAATAATGGCAACCATGTGACATGAAAACGAATCAAAGAATGGTATGCAGTAATTTATCCCCACTTTAATTAAAATTATGTGTGTTTTGATAATTAGTGATCATCTACTAGAATATTAAATTTTTTTATTGTAGTACGCCGTTAGAAACTGGTTAAAATTATTCAAGAGGATACTATAATTTTGTTGCTTAATTAATTTGAATGAAAATTAGGACAACACTTAATTGAACATTTTATATAACAGTATGGCTCTATTAAAAGATAAATCTATGGGTCCAGCCGTAAATTTGGAGACGGGGCCGCTGCGTTGGCGACACATGGCTTCGTCATTGGGTGGAGATAAGTGCAGTGCCAAAGAAAAACAAAGGTTCTTTTGTTTCTTCTGGTTGGTCTTCTTCCTCACGAGAAAAGCAGCGCCACTAGGCATGTTCGAGAAAACAGAGGAGAAGGTATCGTAGGAGTGGCATCTGCTCTCTATTCTTTGATCGAGAGATGTGGTTGCAGGCGGAGGGATCCCTACTTCGTCATTCGGTGGAAATAAGTGCAGCACAAGAAAAAAGAAACAGTAAAATAACAACATACAGAAGAAGAAAAAGTGTGGTATCGTTCCCTTCATACTCTGCATCCTCCGTTATCTCCTTCTATGCCTCCTGGAAATCGGACTTCACGTGAGACAGGAGGGGAAGATCAAGGGTCGAGGAGGGGAGGTCCTCGCCAGGCTTGGAAGTTTTGCGGGACAGAAAGTCAATGGCAATGAAGGTTTTGGTCTTGGTGATGAGAAGGGACTTCTCGAGCTAGGAAAAATCTTCAACCTTGAACTGGTTATAGGCGTCATGGGAAAAGTGATATCCGAGCATACAACATATGCTCATAAGTCTAAGGGTCAATATATATGACCCCCAATAGCATGGGTGTAAATAACCTGAAAACATAACGGACTCAATGCGACTAATAAAATGAAATGACTCAACTACTACATTTGACTCGATATAATAACTTGACTCCAATAATAATAATAAAACAAGATAACTGTTATGGATAGGATCCATAACCTATACATAACATATCCTTCATAAAAAAATAAACCTCAAATTTTACCTCCGTTCTCCAGCTGCATCTAGCTCCTTCCCCAAAAAATATGGAGAAGTCATGTAAACAGGAGATAATGATATTTCCATTTTGATGATCATTTGTTTATTTATTTTGATTTATTAGATGTTTTCTTTTTTATTTTATTTTTTGCTTAAACACTTTATTATTTCTTTTTTATGACAAAGATGAAGTGGTGTATTCCCTGATGTGGTGGATTTGGGATCATGTTAGTATTTAGATTAGACAAAAGCTTGTTTATTCGTGTTTGGCAGGTTCTAGGTAAAGTGTTTTCATTGTACTATTATATTCCCTTGAGCCATGTGCCGGGCAAGTTTATTTATTGCAAATTCAACCCTTGGTGTATTTCCTATTAGGAATACTTTGAGTTTAAAGAAGAGTTATATTTCTTTTGATTAGTTCCTTCTATTAAAAGTTCTGCTTGGAGTTTCCAATGGATTGTAACATAAAGTCCGCCTGTATTACTGTATATAAGTTCCACAAAAACTACAGGAAAGAGAGTTAAAGAACCATCATTCCACCGAGGTTGCGTGGACATACAGGTCATCTTCTTCTCCACTACTCATCCTTGCTATTTCTTCTTGGCTTCTAGATACTCTTCCTTCCATGATTCTTCTGCCCTTCCACTTATATCTTTCTTCTTGATGACCTTGTTGTTCTTCTTCTCCACTACTCATCCTTGCTATTTCTTCTTGGCTTCTAGATATTCTTCCTTCCATGATTCTTTTGCCCCTCCAATTATATCCTTCTTCTTGATGATCTCGTTCTGGTGGTTGCCCAGTAGGCCAGTATTGTTCCAGTGCTTGTGAGGATTATTTCAATCGTTGCTTGAGTGAATTTGTATGGTTATTTTGGATTGCACTATTATGGACAGCCTATAACATCGTTAGAGGAAGTGGTGAAGGCAGAGATGCAAGGGGAGTTGAGCTCAACCCGCGGAGAATCCAAGAGAAGAGAAAGAAGGGGAGCCTTGCTCAACCCTAACCCGATAAATGAGAGGAGGATAAAAGAATTAGAGAAACGAATAGAAGATTCAATTTTTCATTCATAATGATTCATGGACCACGGGGGTCCCTTAAATAGAGATTACAAGACTTCGGCAATTATCAAAATACCCTACATGAAATAAAAGATAAGAAACAGTATAATAATCCTAAATAGTGACACAAAATGACGACATTAGTATGACATATTAATAATACATATATAAATTTAACTGATAATGAGGACTATTGTGAGCCCATATCATCCCACCTATTTTTCAAATCGAACTTGTCTTCAAGCTCGAACGAGGCTCGAATGATTCGTGCTAGAACAAATCTCGATAGTGAGTAGCTATGGCGGTGACCGAATCGAGTGGCGGGTCATCATCGTGCACATAGGCGTCATGATGGAATGCAGGGATTTGGCATGGTGGGGGCACTTGCGAAAGGAATACCGTCAAACAAAATCTCTAGAGTTGGGGTGAGTGTGCCTGATGGATGCAAGCAGTCGAGAGAGACAGAGGACTGTGTTGAATCCGCGGCGATGAGAAGTGGTGGCCCCAACATGGGGGCGATCATCGAAAGGAATGAATCGAGAGGGACCGCCAGAATAGGTGACTAGAGTGCAGGTACCGAAATGAAGACTATCGGGACCAACAGTGATACAATTTGGGGCGGTGCCACCGCTGGGCATGGAGGCGACGAGGCTAGTAGTAGGGACTGCTAAGTGGAAGCCGACGAAGCAGGTGGTCGGAGAAGATACTGCGGAGTGGAGACCGCAGAGAGTGTCGATGGCAACACAAATTATGGCGGCACCATCGTTGGGTTGGGAGGAGACAATGCAGGTTGTGTGAACTGCGATGCAAAAACAACCGGAGACGATGGTGGAGTGACAAGAACTGTGGAGAGCAGGAGAGCTGCTTCGAGTGCAGGTGGCATCGAGGATGGCTTTGGTGGGATCCCTCGAAGCGGCAGTCAATGTTGACAATGAGTCGTAAAAACGCAGCGTCATATGACGTCAACATCTCTAAGAACTTAGCGTATCATACAGATGGTGAGTGGCTCGTCGGGGTTCGTAATCAAATCTTGGTAAGTATTAATCAATTAATCCAATCAAGAATTAATTAATTAAAGCAATCAATTGGAGGGCGACTTCCTGGAGAAGGGCAGCTAGTTCTATTGTTGTTTGGTGGGCTCGAGGATGGAAAAGGGAAAAAAAGGAACTAATGCACATGGGGCTCAAGAGACAGGTGCTCGACGCAGACACAAGCAGAAGTCGTGTGTCTCGAGAGGAAGGAACGCGTGCGGCGCCTGCGGGTGCACAGGAAGTGTCGAAGATGACGCAGGTCGCCAGGCGCCAGCGAAGGTGATGCGTGGCTGCAAACAGTGAAGATGGAGTGGCGCAATGTCATATGTGATGGTGAATGGCTCGACTGACCGTGAGCTTGAAGGGGGAATCAGCTCCTTGCGGAAAGTTGTTGGATCGACTGAAGGAGGGCTCAACCATTCGTTGAGAAAGGCCACTGCGGACGGAGAGGGATGGATCTGCGGTCGACCGAGGAGGCGGGAAGAAGAAGCGCAGAACTCGTACAATGCAACCTCGGGCACCTTCACGTAATAAGAAGAACGATGAGAGCGGGCAGTGCGGCTGGCCGTGGAAGCATAGGAAATGAAGGATGTAGTTGATGTAACTGATGTTGGTGGCGTAAGAAAACTGTAAAACCGTGGATCGACTAGATACGGAAGAAATGAGGACTAAATCGCTCAGATACCAAAATCTTATGGGTCTAGCCCGTAATGTCGTCGGAGGTGGCGTTGGAGGAGGAGATACAAGTGGAGTCGAACTCAACCCGCAGAGAATGTGAGGGGAGAGAAAGAAGGGGAGTCTTGTTCAACCCTAACCCTAGAAATGAGAGGAGGAGAAGGATAAAAGAACTAGAGAGAAGAATTGAAGCTTCAAAATTTAATTCATAATGATTCAAGGACACATGGAGTCCCTTAAATAGATATGGCAATACTTCAAAAATTACCAAAATACCCTAAATGAAATAGAAGATATGAAAAATCAAAATAACCCTAAATAGCAACACTAATAATGACAACACTAACATTACAGATTAATAATACATAAATAAAATTAACTAAGGAGGACTATTGTAGGCCCATATCATGCACCTCAAGGCCATTTGTGCACATTTGTTGGAAGACATCTTCAAGTTTTTACCGGGTCTAAAGGTGTACTCACTGTTTTAGAATTCAGCGCTTGGTGAGGCCTATATTTTCTCAAGTATAAATTGTTGTATAGATAGGACATCTGATCAAGAAGTATGAAGGATCATTTTTCCTGTGTTAATTCCATTGATGTTTGTAATTTTTCAAACATTTAATTCATTTTACTGCAAGTTTAATTTGGAATTTGTTATTTTTCCTTTGTTTATGCTGATTTTTTTGGCTAAACTGATTTAGAGTTCTTAACTGATGCCCTTATTCTCGTCAGATCTAGACATCTATGATCTATGTTTAAAAAAAATACTAAAATAGTATCAAAAATATCTCTTTGCAACTACTTGCATCAATTTTGGTATCAAAGCCTATGTATTTGTTTTTTTATTCGGCTTGATGATCTTTTTTAAACCCAAAAAAAACTCTAGTGGTGTGTCCGTTGTCCATGTTCTAATTTTCTGAAATTAGATATTAAGGGCATAAGACATCATCTTCATTGGTCAAGACTGATTGTATCTCATCACAAATGTGGTCAGAATGATCATTTTTCTGCTTTTGTAGAAGGAATAATCCCTTAGGACGAATATGATTGAATGAGAAGACGAGGAGACTGAAGATGATTTGGGAGACGAGGAAATAAACGAAGATGAAAGTGATAGTCATTGTTTTGGGACATGACGTTATTATCACTCTTGTCCTAGCCACGCCTCAGCATGAAAGTAAAAATACGTTGTTGAGGTGCAACAAATTCATCACCGCATGTACATCTGGTTGAGGGTTACACTCTCGTGTTGTTGGAGGGAGCTTGGGAAATTTTGTATCCCGATAAATGGTTAAGAATCTTAAGCTTAAGGGCTTAAGGTTGGTTCTCTTACCAAACTGTATAAGATGGCTTGGATTAAATAGGTGAGTTTCATGTTATTGATTTTTGTCTTATCAAATTCTAGATAAGAAAAATATAAAATGATGATATTTGGTCCAACGCTATAATGGTAAAGATATGTCGCATTATGTTGGAAATAATCTTAGTAGTTTGAACACAAGACGCGCAATTATGGTGAGATGAATACTTAATTAAATATATAAGGTTGCATGAGTTTCCTTAATTAACGCCCTCAATAGTTTTCCAATGGATTCAAGCATTTAGTTATATATTAAAATAGCACCAAAAAACCTCTTTGCAACTAGGACTGCATCAAAATGTTGGCGCAAAAACTGCGCTTGAACTCATGTTTGGTGGGACACTAGAAGTTTCCAATTCTAATAGTGGAAATAAATAATTCTCGATATTTTTATACTCCTGGATCAAATTTGATTTATTCGGAATTGTCATTCATGTTTTTTCTACCAAGAACATTTTAGGAAACTCTTTTACCCACCGAATTTGAAAAAACCGCAAACAACTAGAGCCCTTAACTTTTTATGTTTTGATTTTATTCTTTTGTAAAAAAAGGGCAGCTCAGTGCACAGCGAAGGTCCGGGGAAGGGTCCAACCACGAGGGTGAAATGTAGGAAAAAAATTTAAACATTAATTACTTTTTTGTTTAACATGTATAGATGAACTTAACCTAAATTATGGGCATGATGAAGATATTGAATTGAATTCCCCTTGGATCCAAGAAGGATGTTCATTCACCTCTCTTCCCTCCCCTCTTATTTTTATCAATGGTAAGATACTGACATTCTATTTCTTTTTCTTTCACTCCACTCTTATTTCTTTATCTTCTTGCATAAATGCAAGGTAAGGTTTGTCTACATTTCACCTTTGTGGTGAAACCCTTCCCCAAAACCTCGTTGCGCGGGGATGCTTTGTGCACCGGGCTTCCCTTCATAGTTTTAACTGAGATGCACTACAAAAAATCCTACACACATTGTACTCCCACAAGCATCACCATCCTCATAGCATAAATCTAACCCTAAATCTCAATAGAAACACTCATAACCCTAACTGACGTAAACTCGGTTTAGGGTTTTCAAAATAAATATGTTTTTAAGCAAAAAAATAATATTTTCCTTATAAAATAAAACTTGCAGTTAAAAAAAGGTTTGATTTCAATTTTTGAAAGAGGGGCGACTTGGCCAAATCAAGTTTTTTGCGCGTCATCCAAATCGTCGTTTTGAACTTTAGAAAATTCGCTAATTTTGTTCGAGCAGAATTAACACGTATTTCCCGGATCGAGCCTTGCACGAGATTAGAACAACCACAAGCAAACACACAATAATAATTTATGACTAACGGCGATTTATTTAGTAAGAACGTTCAACGGCAAGCTCAAGATTATTATCGAACTACATAAAATTAAAATAATTTAGTGCGAGCAAGAGATAGGGCAAGAATACCACTGTGAAAATTGGCTTGATACAAATTCTTCCTGCACAGGAACACCTTGCTGCAGTTGGATGTCTACTGGCGAACCGGGATAGACAAGAAATTGACCGGCTCGTTCGATGCTGCGGAAATCTGCTCGCGCAAGATCGTCAGGTAGTATTTCCAATAGTTGACGACGGTCCAGCAAAAGTTGACGATGCGGGTGGAGGAAACAGTTGCGGCAGGCGTCGTTGAAAGAAACGCTGCCCTGGATCATCGGGTTAGGGTTTGCCAAGGTCGACGGCGACCCAGCGGCGGCGCGTCGAGCGGGAAAGCAGCGTCGGTTGATGAGTCTTGCGGAAACTTGGTCGGAACGGCCAGCCCTTGGACTGACGGCGGCGGAACTGCATTGGTAGAGGGCTGGACTGGTAATACAGGGAGAAGAGAGATGTTCTCTTCCCTGTTCCTGCCTGGCTCCCTTCTTCTTCACAGAGAGTTGTTTTAATAGGATGAATTGATTCGATTTTTTTTCTTGAATTTCATCCCAAATGAGCACCAAAATATTTGCACTTGAATTATTTCCAATTCTATTTCAATTCATGGATGTACATTTCCAAAAAGGTTTTTCTGAATACCAAACTATATGTTGTCTTTTTCTCTTGCTATTAAATTTAATTTCATGCAGTTTTTAAATACCTTGAGTTTACCCCTACTTGTCCTAACTATTTAAATTGTCGGACCTCTTTATTCAGGGTCTCACTAGTTGGTCAATCCGACGAGCCAAAACTTAAAGTGGCATCGATGCACGGGAAATAAAATGACATAAATAACATAACAGAAAATACTAATAATAGTAGTTGTTGCGTGATGATATCACACGTTCTCGAGAATGGTGACGGTCGCATCACTAACCAAAGAGCTACTTCTGAATCAAATAGATACTGTAAATATTCTACATTGCATTGTCTCTATGGAGCTTATACACTATGGGCTAGCTGCCATATCATTTGATGATCTAAGCAGATAAGTGGATGAAAAAATATTAATTGGATCTTAGTATAAAATTGATAAATGAAGTGAGAAGCTAATGTGCCTATTTTCAAGCATTCAATGTAATAGGCTACTAGCCATATATACTAGAGGATCTTAAAAGTTCAACTTTATACTAGAGGATCTAGTTCACATTTTCTAACGAAATAGAACATTTTGAAGATTCTACAGCACTATTAAAAACCTCTTATTTAGTTATATACTTAAATGAATACCAAAAATCACAAAGATACCTAAAAATACATTGTTTACATTTGCTACTGTAAAAGAGCTCTATCAAATTGGCTAATATTCAATTTAATTAGTATTTACGCATATCTATACTTTTGGCATAAAAAACTGCAAAGCTTAACCGCGATTACCACAATCTCATCATAATACTTGGACTTGATTAATTCTTTCCAATTTTAGTGTTTATTTATCAGAGTGGTCAAATGCTTACTATTCTCATGAACACATGCTACTGTTACTCCAAGCCACTTTAAGTCTCAAATTAAATGATTCATACAATAACGGTTCAAGCTAAGTACTATAATTATAACTAAATTAGTGCTTCCATAAAACTAAATTAGTGCTTTCAGCTCAAACACACTGATAATTTAAAAAAAAACTAAATTTATACTAACTGAAGATAAAGCAGAACCAATAAAATCAACACCTTCAACTCCAAAATCAGGAAGCAGGAGATGACGACTGTATCTGTAGATCATTCCTGGAGTCAGACCATTATAGAAAGTGTTATGTCCATCCACCATAGAATTAAAATTTGAACTTGTTTGATTGTCTTCCATCTGCGAAGCATCACCGTCCTTCTTGCTCAGCAGAGCCTCAAGCTGTCCGATGCGATTCTCAATCTCCTTCTTATCTAATTTCAGCTTCTCAATCTCGCGAACTATATCATCGACCCCACAATCCATATTATCCATGCTATCAATTTTTTCACCTAAAGTTCTGCATGCAGTAAACCAACTTCAAATTTCAATTTAACAAAATACTTCAAAAAAAACAAATAATAACTCGAATAATTTTCATGTGGATACAAAAAATCCAGTATGCAATGATGCTTCTCAGATTGATGCAGGACAGGCGTCGCACCTGCCTGGCGCCTGCCGCCCTTGAGTCCCACCAGGAGGCCCACCTTGGCGTCGCACCAAGGCGGCTTTATCAGGCTCGCGGGCCGGATCAGTTGGTGATGAGAACTCACCTGAGAGCTCTTTATCAAGGAGGTTTCGATATCGAATCTCGGTCTCAACAACCTTTTGGCTTCCTGTCGTGGGACGGGAGACGGGTTGGGGTGTACGGCATGCGGTCCTGAATGCCTAATAAAGCTGCCTTGGTATAACATCAAGGTGGGTCCCCCTAGTGGGACTCCAGGGTGGCAGGCAGGTATGACGCACTGACGCATGTCCTGCATCACCGATTCAAAGAAAAACTAGAGAATAAAACCTCTATATCGCTAATGCTATTAGTCTTAATGTCCTGATAAGTGTCCAAAAGGCAAGCATTTTGGCTGCATATACTGAAGAATAAGTATACTGAAGAATAAGCATCAAATGACAATGGGGTTCATAGCTATAGGTAGTTCAATATATGAGTAATAATCTCATGTAAATAACCATATATGAACACTTTATGAATTGGAACTCAATCAACTACAAAAGGTAAAAGGATCTCTATTCCTGCACATTACAGCAAGGTAGCATATTCCCTCAAACATTAGTATGAACAAGATAACGATTAATTGGCAATTAGGTATAAAATCAAGCAGTAAAATTGCTAACAAGTGGATAAAGTAAACTAAGATTTCATGCTCATGTAAACATGGTTTACTTCATCAAAGTAAGTAAATCAAATTTTCACTCAATTAGTGAACTACGTGAAAGAATGAAGCATTGACACATGCAAACTACCTTAACCATCACGGGTAAAAGAAGAAGATGAATCCTAGCCAGAGACTTCCTATGAAATCACTCCTACACGCCTTCTTGCTCGGTCCCTCCGCCGGACCTCAACCACCGCCGATCTTTGTAGCCGCCGCCGCCGCCGCCGCCTCTCTTCTCACCGTCTCGTCTCTAGAGGTCGCGCTACCTTGCTAGCTTTGGCTCCCAAGTATCCCGCTTTGTCACTCAATTTCTGTAGCTCCTTTCTTTTCCCGAAATTGTATCTTTAGCGCGCACTCTTCTACGAGGGGAGCGAGCACGATCACCGCGCAAACTATAAAGGCCCTGCAGGGCCGGGCCAGTTGGGCCGGAGCTTTTTCCAGACCGGGCTCAATCCCCATTAGAAAGGGAGAACTAGCCGCGCTGGCGGCAATGTTTTCAATGTCGGCTATGAGTCTATGACCATGTCTGATTTTGAGAGAAAATTATTTATTTATTTTCCATTTATGATAAATATTTTGTTTTTAATAAATAGGGCTAAAATTTAAAAAAAACTGAAATTTCGGCTGAATCCCAGAAGGGTTGAATCGCCGAATTTGATAGATTTCATTTTTTTGGGTGTTCGTATAAAATGTTAATACTTGTTCTACATTTTGTCAAGTTGTTTCGTTGTGCGGCGCAAGCATAGAACGAAGTCACACTTCATGCTCCTCCATCCTCTGTCGGCGGTGAGCAGCGAGCAAATTTCTGCCCCTCCCTCCTTCTTGAGTTGTGAGCATAGAATGAAGCCTTGCTCTTACTCCCTCCTCCTTTGTCGGCGGTGAGCAGAGAACGAAGCTCTACTTCTCCCTCCTCCTCCGTTGACGGTGAGCAGAGAACGAAGCCCTCCTCCTCCCTCCTCTTTCGTCGGCAGTGAGCAGCGAATGAAGCCCAGGTCCTCCCTCCTCCTTCGTCGGCGGTGAGCAGAGAAAAAGTCTAATCCTTCCTCCTTCTCTGTCTGCGACGAGCAACGAACAAAACTTTGCTCCTCCCTCCATCGTCAGTGTTGGGTAGAGAACGAAGCCCTGCTCCTCCTCCCTCCTCCCTCCTCCCTCCTCCTTCGTCGGTGGTGAGCATGTACAAAGATAGTTGTGCAACAGATTTTCATGTTTAATGTGGTCACACCCTAGTTAATTATTATCAATTAGATTCATGTTTAAACTAATTATGCTGACAAAGATAGTTGGGCAGCAGATTTTCAAGTCTATAGAGAAGTTATAGAGAAGTTGCAGGTCTTTCTAGTCTTGATTTTACATTTACAGATTTAAGTGTTGTATATTACATGAAGGTAAGGTGTAGCTTTTGGATGTGCAATATAGTAAGAAAGCTGAAGGGGGTTGAAGACTATGTATTGATTTTTCAAAGTTAAATAAAGCTTGTCTGAAAGATTACTACCCTTTTTCTTGAATCGACGCATTAGTTGATTCAGCCGTCGGTTTTCCTGTGATGGTTTTCCTTGATGCTTTTTCAGAGTTTCACCAGATCTGGATGCATCCCCCTAACTACCGTGATGACTCCTTCATCACCAATGACGGTTGCTATAACTACAAAATGATGCTCTTAGAGCTTAAGAACGCAGGGGTGACCTACCAAAGAATGATGGACCAAGTCTTCAAGGAGCAAAAAGGGCGGAACTTATAAGTGTACGTGGATGACCTCCTGGTCAAGAGCAGGAGCATCATAGAGCACACTAAGGATCTGGTGGAGATCTTCGCGACTCTGTGGAAGTACAAAATGTATCTCAACCCGACAAAGTGCATCTTCAGAGCAGGAAGGGGAAGTTCTTAGGTCACCTCCTCACTCTGAGGGAGGTGGAGCCTAACCAAGATAAAGTAAAAGTCATTCTAGAGATGGATATCCCTGAAGAATTCTAAGGAATTCCAGAGGCTGACCGGAAGGCTGACATGTCTTAGCCGCTTCTTGTCCAAGACGGGAGAGAAGTGCTCCCCATTTTTCAATACTCTCTGAGGCAACTAGAAGTTCGAGGGAACCGCAAAGTATGGGGAGGATTTTGGAAAGCTCAAGCAGCAGCTAACTCAAGCTCCTCTACTCTAAAGTCCACAAAAATGTGAAGATCTCCTCCTTTACCTAGGAGTGGGAGCGGAGGCAGTCAACTCTATACTTGTCATGGAAGAGGGGAAGAAGTAGCTCCCTATCTATTATGTGAGCAGGGTGCTTCGACAGGCGGAGGCAAGGTGCACTATTCTGGAAAAGCTAGCTTTCACCCTGGTAGTTTCGGCACGGAGGCTCCGACCATATTTTTAAGATCGCTCCATCAATGTTGTCTCTGATCATCCACTACGAAGCATCTTATATGGAGTGGAGCACTTAGAAAGGTTGGCAAAATGGGCGGTGGAGCTCAGCGAGTTCGATATCTCTTTATCACCGAGAGTGACGATCAAAGCCCAGGCAGTGATGGACTTCCTGACCGACTTCTCGGTCGAGGCAGTAGGAGAAGAAGGATCTTGCAACCCAGTCTCATTGAAGATGTTCGTGGACAGATCTTCGAGCAATAACTCGGTGGGAGTAGGCGTCATGCTGGTGAGCCCTCAGGGAACTAGGATCGAGCAAGCAGTTGAGATCTTCTTTCCCGTCACAAACAACCAGATAGAGTACGAAGTCATGGTAGCAAGCTTACGTCTCTCCAAGGAGTTGGGGATCCAGGATATCAAAGCTTTCACCGACTAAATGGTGGTCACTTTGCAAATCAGGGGAGAGCTCGAGGTGCGTGACCCCATCTTGCAGAGATATTTGGCAAAGATTAAAAGCTCGATGGAAGGTTTCCAATCTTTCTTCGTCGAGCATGTGCCCAGAGAGGAGAATTCGGAGGCGGACTACCTCGCCAAGTACGGCCCCAGGATCAGAGGAACTGTGATAGAGCTGTTTCGACCGTTTATCGAGGAAGGGGAGATGATGAAGATCGAGCAGAGACCTTCTTAGAAGGACCTGTTCGTAACGGTCTTAATGACATGCCAGCTTCCCACCAACAAAGGAGACCAGAGGAAGTTTCGTTACAAGGCGGCCTATTATCTGTTGTATGAAAGAGAGCTATATCACAAGACCATCTCTGGCCCCTTGGACAGATGCCTGCCGGAAGCAGAAATCCCTCTAATGTTTGGAGAAATTCATTTAGGAGAGTGTGATAGCCACTCTAGGACTCGCACTCTAGAGTAGAGGATTATGATGCACGACTACTTCTGGTCAACCATTCAGAAGGATATCGAAGCCTTCTCGAAGAAATGCCAAGAGTGTCAGCTCTTTGCTTCACTCCAGTTGCAGCTGGCGCAACAACTTTGTTCAATTACCGCCCCTTGGCCTTTCGTCATCTAGGGGATGGATTTGAAAGGCTCTTTCCCCCAAATCAACGGTCAGAGAAAGTTTGTTCTTGTCATGATCGATTACTTCTCTAAGTGGACCGAGGCGGAAGCTCTCGCCAAAACCACATCTCAAATCGTGAAGAACTTCATTTGGGGAGAGATCGCTTCCAGTTCAGGATCCCTCGCGCCATCATCACTGACAACGACCCCACAATTCACCATCTTGTAGGTAGAAGACTTCTGCAAGCATGTAAGAATAGATATTCGATTTGCCTCTATATACCACCCTCGGAGCAACGGGCAGGTGGAGGCTGCCAACAAGCTAATCATCAACCTCTTAAATAAGAAGGTCAACAACCTGAAGGGGAACTGGACAGAGCAACTCCCTTTGGTCTTATGGGCTCTGGTAACAACTCCTGACTCAGCCACGGGAGAAACACCTTTCAAGTTGTCCCACGTGTCTGAGGCTCTCATCCTAGTGGAATTTGAAGTCCGAATCCTGAGAGTCGTCACAGCAGGCGAAGATAGTTAAGAATAGTGCCTAGAGAACGAAGATGTTTATAGGCTTTCTCTGTACTATATCGAAGAGCTTCAAGACCTAGCCTCTGTTCGCCAAGAGGAGGTTAAGAGGCGAATGACAAAGCACTTCGACAAAAATGTTCGCCTCAAGCAGTTCCTTGAAGAAGATCTCGTTATGAAGAATGTGGACGCAGTAGGAAGGGAAGCTGTCATTGGCAAGCTGAATCCAAATTGGGAGCTAGGGACCCTTCACCATTCAAGAGGCTTTTACCATTGGGGGCTACCATTTGCAAGATTAAGAAGGAGAGTTGTCAAGAAGCACTTGAAGCGGGGACGACCTGAAAAGGTTCTATCCTTAGCGGTAACGTGTAATGATTACTTGTATGTAAAGTTATTCCTACAATTTAATAAAATTCCTCGCCCCCTAAAATATGGGTAGATTTGAGTTGTCTTCTTTATTTTAATCGTCTCAAGTTAGCTAGAAGCAGTGAAGTCAATCTCTACGATCGGTTTAGAAAAACTTGCATCTGACCTGATTCTCCTAGAAAGCTCAGGGCGGACGATGAGACGATGTATCAAGATTTAAAGCGTCCTTGTAAGACTGAGCCCCTGTATTGACGATCGAGATCAGCACCCCGCTTGTATGTAGGTCTAGATACCCCTAATTTCACCTCTCCTCCGACTGGAGGAATTATCAAGAATAGGTCTGGACGCCAACCTCCCAAACTCGACGAAGGGTCAACCTCACAAAGTGATACCTTGTGTAAATGCATCGTCGGTATTTGAGAATACTAAAAGACCCGCTCTTAGCGACTGATTGTTCTACAAAGCAGGACGTGTCTCTATTAATACCGAGGCGGGATAACCCGGCATACTTTTGGAAGCGACCAAGTAAAGAAGTTTCAGAGATTCGAGTCTGTGGTAGGATGGAGGCCTCGAGTGTGTGGGTCCAGTTGGATCCCCCGAATACAGTCTCTTATCTTTAGATCCCTTCAATTCTTTTTCGATTGAAGTAGAGTGTTAGCCTCGAGAGTGTGCATCTTACGAGACCCCCTGAGTGCAGCTTGTTGGAGCATGCGTTCCACACTTCTTGATTTGCTAATAACAAATCTCGTTTGTATTTGATTATTGGGTGTTTGGTGTGCAAATAACACAGGGCTAACCAAAGTTACATTAGAGCTTTGATTCAGACCAAAAAAAGAGCTAAGGCGTTGTCGTTGGCGACAGTCAGTATCGACATCTGGTGACAGCGAATGTGACAGCTGACCCAAGACAACAGGAATGACAGTTTCTGTCATTGTCGCCCAGCGACATCGATGTCGCCAAGCGATAGTGCATGATTCGAAGGAGTTCGATCTAAAGTGCGAAAATGGCGATTTCGTGGGATACGTGTCAGCATATGTGATGTCGCCGATCGGCGACATCATTATCGCCGGCGATATCGTCAAAGTATAAAATTGATGAAAATTTTTGTTGACATCACGAATTGGAATTACATGGAGTACACTTTGCTGTTCATTTCATCCAGAGAGCTCCAGCATCAAGAATTAACTCCATACTCTCAAGAAGGTTAAGGAGTGAAAGATTGACAGCACGTACGTGACCCTCGAAGCATTCCTGGCAAGGATTTGTCGGCATCTTTAGCGCACCGTTAAGAGGGAGTTTTCAATTCAGAAGTTTTTCTATTATCTTATTTCTTACTTTATATTGTAATCGAGAGAGAAAATCACCGTCTTGCGCGTGGCGTATAAGTCCTTGTGTGGCTTAGGAGAGAATCACCGTCTTGTGTGTGGCGTCCAAGCCCTTATGCGGCTTAGGGAGAAATCACTGCCTAGTGTGCAACGTCTAGATCTTGATTAGGTCTAGGAGAGGCTAATAGCAAGATCTAGGGAGAGATACGCTTTAGTCTGCCGGTTCTAGGTAAAAGGACCGGCAAAAACATCAGTTAATAGTTTTTTTCGTAAGCCTTATCTCTAGCTCTATAGAGATTTGTTGTATGCATTTTTGACACTTTTGATAGAAATCATTGTTGTCGTCTATTTCAATAAATTCTTAAGTGTTCATTTCTGTTTATGAAAAATCAATTCTGTGTTTTCTTTTATTTGGGTAAGTCTTGCTAGTTGCGTTAAGTAGATTTTTAAACCCTTATTCACCCCCCCCCCCTCTAAGGGCGCCTCACGATCCAACAATTTGTATCAGAGGAAGGTTATTCCAAAACGGCTTCACAATCGGGAATAATGGCGCTTCATGATCTCGCAACCACTAGAGGGGATGAAATTTTATTAAATGAAAAATCTTTATCACCACCATTATTTATGGGTGAAAACTATAAAGGGTGGAAAATTCTAATGGAAAACTTTCTTAAATCTTTAGATGAGCAAGTTTGGAAAATTACTATTGAAAAGCCCCCAGCTATGTTAAATAGAAATGAAATGATTTTAAATGCTAGATCCTTAAATAATTTATTTTGTGCACTACACCAAAATATTTTTAAACAAATATATATGTTTCCTACTAGTTATGAAGTTTGGAAATCTCTTGAAGAAACTTATGATTCTCCATCTACAGGAACAAAACAAGTACAAGACATGAATGCTTCCTTAAGTATTCAAGAAATCTCCTCCATTGAAGGATCTGTTGAATGCACATCAAATGTAATTGAAGAAGAGAACACATCATGTGAAAGAGAAGATGAACATTCATTTATGGAAGAGGAATGCCAAGAAGATGTCAAAAGAACTTTATGTTCAAATCTTGCCTCATCCTATAGCACTGTAAGTAAGTCAAAATTCTTTTTTTTCATAACAAATGATATTCCTACATTTCGTATACTTGAAATTGCTAAACGTAGAATTAAGAAATTGAAAAATGCTAATTCAAAACTAAGTTTAGAAAATATAAGTTTAAAAGCAAACACTAAAGTAGAATCTAATATTGATGTATCAAATTCTCTTTCATGCTCTGTACTTGAAATGTCTACACCTTGTTATGATTGCAATGATCTTAAAGAAAAATTCAATGAATTTGAAAAATAGCTTTTAATTTCAAAAGAGCATAATGAAAATTTGATAAAAGGAAACATTGCTATAATGAATAAACTGGAATCATTAAAAATGTTTGTGAAAAAAATTTTAAGTAATAAAAAATCATTTACTTCTAATTTATCTTCAAATTTATATAAGTCATTTACTAGTATTTCAAACTTCATAAAACATACACCTATTAGAATACTTAATGATAAAAACATGTTAAGTTCTGATAATGGGAGTGAAAAACAACAAATACGTGTAAATGTAATTTCAAAACTTAATTATCATATGCATTTACAAAATCAATCCATTTCTAATATAAAATTAAATGAAGACAAATTTCCAAAAAATCAATATTCCAAGAGTCTTTATGTTAAACAATATAATTTGAACTTAAAAAACAATGACAAATTTTAAATCCTCAACGCATTATTTTTCAAACAAACATCATCACATGAAGACTTTAAATTATCAATACGGAAATGTGAAACATAAAAATGAAATTAAACCAAAGTATGAATGGAGACCCAAATTTAAAAATAGCGCATCAACTACACTTGAATGTGCCAATTCATATTTGTCTCCCCATAAGCCAACACGCTATATTTGGGTACCCAAATGAACCGTCACACTCGGTCCCCTTTGGATACCTAAATCTCTTATTCATTAGTTTGCAATCACTTGTGTGAAGTAGAAATCAATCTAATATGAAATACTTAAAAATATACTTCACAATATGCTAAAATGATAAAATAAAAATATATTTTTTTGTTTTTGCATAATGAAATTTTGTTTTTTTTTAGCCAACACATATTTTGGTCATTTTATATATTTTGATATATGACTTTAACTTATTGAACCTAAATTCTTAAATGAATCAAATTAAATGAAATTGAATAAGAAGTCAAATTATTTTCAAGTGGTCTAACAATCTTATATCTCGAGCATACATACTTATTAAATTCATTATTTATAATTATCTTTTAATATCATTATAAATTTAACATTGAATCTTTTAAGTGATATTATCAAGATATATTAATGAAATTATTTTCAAAAAATGGATTTAATTGAGCTAAAATGAATTATATATATATTATTCACCTTACAAATTTTCACTTAAAATTAATTAAAAAGGATGAATATGAACTTAATGTACACCACTATGATCGGTTATGACTAGCTGATATCATATTCTGAAATTCATTCTATTCATAAATCAAAATTCTTGATATATCAAGAATTATTCTAAAATTGATTATTTCAAATTCATAGTTTATGATTTCATTCTTAAACATAAACGCTTAGTATGTCCATGATCATTCACCCACATTATGTCTCACTTTAGCGAGGGCGTAGGTTGTATGCATTAGAGACGCTAATCTGTAAATCATGTCTTGTCCTTAACCGGGAAAGGGTTCCAGTGGGGCCTTGCGAGGCAATGGGGGAAAAGAGTGTTAGGTGTAGCAGCCTCTTTTGTGTGCATAAGGGATTAACACCCCAACCTACGGCAAGTGTGCAGTTCCTCATGCCCATCCATCACTTAGTACGGGGCTAGAGTGTAGACATATAGCTTGGGTAGTATAATCTAGGAAATACTAAGATCACTTTCATTGAATGAACATTATTTTACACTTTATGATTATTTATATCATGCATATTGGTTTGTTTACATATTGTTTATTTATGTGTGTTTATTGTCTTGTATTGTTATATAAAAAAACCAAAAATTATATATATAAAAAATGATTGTTATTCATTGTCATTGTCAAGGATGACTAACTATATCTATTAAAGATTAAATACAATGCTTAATTTAATTTTAAAGTTTTATAAAACATTATTTTTTATGTCATGTCTTGATTATTATCTTGTTATGTGTAATGAAATTAGTTGTAGAAAACATGTGTAGAATTATTTAGCATGCCTCTAAGTATGAGTAATGTTTTGCATTTGATAATGACTTTACACACTTAGTTATTGTGATAACCTACATGTGTTTTATTTCTGATATAAAACCTAAAAATATTGAAACCGCTTTGAATGATAATTCTTGGTTTTTAGCTATGACTGACGAGCTTAATCAATTCGAACGTAATAAGGTTTGGAAATTAGTAGAAAGACCACCTAATCATCCAGTTGTAGGTGTTAAGTGGATATTCAAAAATAAAATGGATAATGAATCTAGGAACACTAGGAACAAAGCTAGACTTGTAGCAAAAGGGTATTCACAGATTGAAGGAATAGACTTTGATGAAACTTTTGCACCCGTAGCACGTTTAGAAGCCGTTAGAATATTCCTTGTATTTGCTAGCCATAAACGATTTAAACTATTTCAGATAGATGTTAAAATTGCTTTTCTTAACGGATATATTAAAGAAGAGGTTTATGTAGAACAATCTCCTGGCTTTGTTGATGTTAAATATCCTGATCATGTTTTTAAATTAGAAAAAGCTCTTTATGGTTTGAAGCAAATACTTCGAGCATAGTATGATCGATTGACTGTTTATTTATTTAAAAAATGGCTACAAAATGGGTAGTGTTGATTATACTCTATTTATTAAACATATTCGTGATGACCTTGTAGTTTTACAAATATACGTTGATGATATTATTTTTGGATCCACTAATGAGAACTTATGTGATGATGTGATTAAAATTATGAAAAATGAATTTGAAATGAGCATGATAAGTGAACTCTCTTATTTTCTTGGTTTTCAAATTTCTCAAAAACATGATGGTATTTTTATCAACCAATCAAAATATATTCATAATGTTTTAAAAAGGTTTGGATTTGAAAATTTAAAATAGGCAAATACCCCCATGAGTGTCTCATTGAAATTAGGAAAAGATGAAAGTGGTATTTCTATAGATCAAACGTTGTATAGGGGAATGATAGGATCATTATTATATTTGACCGCATCTAGACCTGATATTATGTTTGTTGTATGTTTATGTGCTATATTTCAGGTTAATCCCAAAGAGTCTCATTTAAAAGCGGTTAAACGAATTTTTAGATATCTTATTGGTACATCTAATATAGGCTTGTGGTATCTGCACAATGATACATTTATCCTACATGGTTTTTCTGTTTCAGACTATGCTGGTTATTCGTTAGACCGTAAGAGCACTAGTGGCACTTGTCACTTTTTTGGCCCTTCACTAATTTTGTGGTCAAGTAGGAAACAAAATTATGTTGCCCTATCCACCACTAAGGCTAAATACATTGCACTAGGTAGTTGTTGTGCACAAGCTATTTGGATGAAACAAACTCTAGAGGACTTTGGAGTTTTTCATGAATCAATTGAGTTAAAATGTGATAACAAAAGTGCAATTGACTTAACATATAATTCTGTTCATCATTCTAGGTCTAAACACATAGACGTTCGTCATCACTTTATAAGAGACCACATTAAACAAGAAACAATTAAGGTTAGTTTTATAGGCACTGATGCACGGCTAGCAGATATATTCACAAAACCACTTCCAAACTCCTGTTTCTCTCATCTTAGACTAGAACTAGGAATACTGGATTTATTAAGTTGATGCTTTGCAATAATACACAAATAAAAAAGAAAGCTAATCTTAATTACCAAGAAAATGATGAAAGCATTAAAATACATTAATTTCACGAGTCATCAACTGCACTACAACAATAATAACATCACATTTGAATTCATAAAATATTACATCACAGAATACTAAACGAAAAAACCCACGAAATTAGCCACTGTCGTTGGGCGACACTCACTGTCACCGACGACAGTACAAATTCGAGATCTGAAACTTTGAATGTTTTATTTTGTATACCAGTCAAAAATAGGTGTTCTACACTAAACCACCACACCACTTACATTCTTTGATCTATGCTCTTATCTCTCCCAAATGTCATCTTCTCTCACACATTCACATAAAATCCAAAACACAAGCATAGGGTCAACAAAAATCTGAAAAAAAATTTCATTATTCCTAATATTTCCTCTACCAAAGGTTTAGCTCCAAAAATTTTCATAAAGGAAAGAGAAATTTCATGAAAAATACCTTGAATTTGGATTTCCAGTAGAAAGGGTTCGTATTCCGTCGTAGGTGTTCAGGAAGAAATGATCCAGCGAGTGCCTTAGATCTAAAAAGCCGCGTTGTATATTTCACCACTGTCGCCGACCGGCGATAGCCGTTGTCGCCAGCGACATCATATTTTTTTGAATTTGGCAACTTTCTCTTCATTTTGCGTTTTTAGGCATGATTCAATGTATATTCCATACTTAAGAGTTACCTATCACATTGTTACGATGTTCAACCAACTAATATCTTTTTTATATACAACTCTTCTAGTGCCCTCTTTGTGTAATTATCTTCCGCACGCCTCTAAGTATGAGAAATATTTTAGTTCTGATAATGGTATCTCACTCACATTTGTGACAACCTACATATGATTTCCCCTTCATGCATATGTGAATTCAGAATGTTCTACCATAACCACTAGATTTTCGAGCTAACGATCTCACTTACTCCTTGTTTTCTGTGCACTACTTATATTTACTTTAACTTGTATAATCACACAAGTAAATTCGGATTCCTTGGTCATGCCAATAAAAAAAACAAAAAAACACAAAAAAAATCAAAAGGGACATCAGGTCACATCAACCATTCCCAATATTTTTGATGGTTTCAAGATTGCATTAATTGGGCTGACAAGGATAATCCACCAAGCATTACTTACCCTCCTGATAAGTCTTAATAAGCATTGTGAGGTTGAGCACTTTGGAAAGAATTATAAAGTGTCTTGTGTAAATTTATATATGGTTAATCTACTTCACTGTGCTGTGAAATCCTCGGAGCAAGTCTCGCTAGTTATGCCTAAATCTATGTTATGTTATTTTTTCACATTCTACGTATTCATATACTTGTAAGGACTCAATATGTGTTATCAACAAACTCTCACTTGTGCACCCCATTATCTTCTCTAAAATTTCTTCTTATGAGAGTTGGACCGAAAATGATTCACACTTAGTTCTCACAAGAGTATGTGTGTATGATTAAACTGGATGAATGTTGGTATCAATGTTAGTGATAGCTCCCATTCTTCATTTATATATATTGTTTTTATACTTGGTTTGCTCCTTCTGACTATTCTTCTATTGCTTCCGCAAACCTCTGTGCTATATTTTGATAATACCAAGGGGGAGAATTTACGTTGAACTTTAGACATTAAGAAATCATTCATTCTCAAGAAGTTATCCTTCATAGGAGGAGTGTTTCATTTAGGGGGAGTGTTTTATTTAGGGGAAGCGTTATGTGTAGGGGAAGTGTTTCATTCAAGTGTGACATCCAAAATGAATGTTAGTGTAACATCCAAGGAAGGTTGTGCCTATATAGCTGCTTAGTCTAGCTAATCATATCACCTAAAATATTATTCAAGATTTTTTTCTAAGTGGATTTGTTATTATCAAAAGGGGGAGATTGTTGGAGCATGCATTCAATGCTTCTTGGTTTGCTAATAACAAATCTTGTTTGTATTTGATTGTTGAGTGTTTGGTGTGCAGATAACACATGGCTAACCAAAGTTACATTAGAGCTTTGATTCGGACCAAAAAAAGAGCTAAGGCATTGTCGTTGGCGTCAGTCAGTATCGCCATCTGGTGACAGCGAATGTGATAGCTAGCCCACGACAACAAGAATGACAGTTTCTGTCATTGTCGCCCAGCGACATCGATGTCGTCAGGCGACATTGCACGATTTGGAGGAGTTCGATCTGAAGTGGGAAAATGGCGATTTCGTGGGACACGTGTCAGCATATGTGATGTCGCCGATCGACGACAATCATTGTCGCCGGCGATATCGTCAAAGTATAAAATTGATGAAATTTTTTCTTGACATCACGAATTGGAATTACCTGGAGTACACCTTGATGTTCATTCCATCCAGAGAGCTCCAACATCAAGAATTAACTCCATACTCTCAAGAAGGTTTAGGCGCGAAAGATTGACGGCACGTACGTGACCCTCGAAGCATTCCTGGCAAGGATTCGTCGGCATCTTCAGCGCAACGTTAAGAGGGAGTTTTCAATTCAAAAGTTTTTCTATTATCTTGTTTCTTACTTTACATTGTAATCGAGAGAGAAAATCACCGTCTTGCGCGTGACGTCTAAGTTCTTGTGTGGCTTAGGAGAGAATCGCTGCCTTTTGCGTGGCGTCCAAGCCCTAATGCGGCTTAGGGAGAAATCGCTTACTAGTGTGCAGCGTCTAGATCTTGATTAGGACTAGGAGAGGCTAGTAGCAGGATCTAGAGAGAGATACGCTTTAGCCTACAAGTTCTAGGTACAAGAACCGGCGAAAACATAAGTCAATAGTTTTTTTCGTAAGCCTTATCTCTAGCTCTATAGAGATTTGTTGTATGCATATTTGACATATTTGATATAAATCATTTTTGTCGTCTATTTCAATAAATTCTTAAATGTTCATTTCTGTTTATGAAAAATCAATTCTGTGTTTTCTTTGATTTGGGTAAGTCTTGTTAATTGCGTGAAGTAAATTTTTAAACCCTTATTCACCCCCCTCTAAGGGCGCCTCACGATCCAACACAGCTCCCTTGTCCAAAGGATCGTGGTCAGCAAGCGAGAATATCTTTTCGTTTTCCTTTCAACAAGTACCTTCCCTTGGGAAATTACACTGATCCTGCAAAAACCAAACAAATATATTGACGCTTTCATTTTGCGAGCATACAGGTGTGGGAACCGAGGTACACGCATACAGATGCGAGTTGCAAGGTGCGAGTAGGTGAAGTACCCGGCAAGCATCAACCTTCTCGTGCTCACGTTTATAACAAGCATCAATCTCAACGTCGTATCTAAGAACCTAGCGAGTCTATTACCAAAATATATGGTTTCTTTACTTTTTAATTATAGATGCCACAAAAAACAAGGTGGCGTGTTCCCCGTCATTAACACACTCGAATCTCGAGCTGTCATCTTCAGGAAGCATCCTCACCAACGTTGTCATCCTTACCATCTTCCTCTACATTCGAAACGTCCTCATCGTCGCTCGACGATTTTGTAAATGTTTGTTTACGGATTGAGTCATCTAGAGGGGTAAGGGGTGAATAGGTTCAATTTAAATTCTAGGCTACTTTTAGATAATGAGAATTACTTTTCTATCTTTATAAACTCAATCAGATGAAACAGAAAAACTAATCAACAATTAAAGATCATCACAACACAACAAACACAGCACAACAATCACAACACAGTACACAAGATTTATAGTGGTTCCCCAATTGATGAATACATCCACTTCCCCCTATGCCTATCTAAAAAAGAACTAGATTCTGTCAAACTCCTTCTTTCTTTACTCAGATCCTCAGATCTTATAGCTCAGAGCCCAGTTGGCTCCTATCACTCAGACTATACAAGTCTTATCACTCAGATCACCAAGATCCTGCACCTCAAGTTCTTCCCAAGAAATCTACCTCAGAGTGAATCCACACTCCTACACCTCAGACAAACCCTGCCCTACAACTCAGAACAATCAGCCCCTATACCTCAAAGAAATACCCACTTCTCCTACCTCAGGCAACTCCTGCCCTACCTTAGCCTTTATAACACAGACTTATAACTCAGAGAAATTGATTCCCCTACACTCAGATCTATAAGTAGATCTTACAAGATTAATGATGGTGAAAAGAAAGATTCAGAATTAGTCACCCAGCAAGAGAGAAACGGATGACTGCTTCTTGAACTGAACTTGATAAATCAGCTTCCTTTGATCCTTGTTGTAGATGATTTGATCTGACCCTTCTTAGCTTTCAAAGCTTCTTGAAGTTGAAATTAGGGTAGATATAGGCTGGAGAATGTTGAAGACGTTTCTTGATCAGGCTTCTCTCCACCTTATGAATTCTAGCAGATTACTTCTTAGATCTAGCTTCACAAAATTTTTCTTACTTAATTTTCTGAAGAGTTGATCCCTTTAAATAGGCTCTGTCAAGGGTAACCGGCTGATCCGGTTAATAACTGATATCTGACAGTTCTGACAGTTATTAGTACCTCTGGCTTGATTTCTGCACTGAGTTGACACTACTTTTGTAGTGATGTTGACATACTTTGGAATGTGTCGACATAAACTTCACCTTGTCTCGACACAGCTTGAGTAATATGTGTCAACATTAATCCCGTGTGTCGACACAGTTGCTTTCTTGTATCATAGTGTCGACCCAAGTCCTGGGTGTCGACACAACTTTCTCTTTGACTCAGCACTTCTGGTTTAAGAGTGTCGACACTAGTCCTGAGTGTCGACACAGCTTTCTCCTTGTCTCAGCGCATCTTTGACCAAAGTGTCTACACTGGTGTAGTGTCTCGACGCTTTTGTACTTAGCTTTATTTGCCTGCATACAGGAACTAAACATTCATCAAATACAACTATGTGTATATCATTGAGCTGAAAAGGATTTCACCAAATCAGGTACACAATTTCCAATATACCCAACAATCTCCCCATATTTGGAGAAATCATAACCCTACTCAATGATAAACACATTTTCACTAAAATATTATGAATTAGACATAAAGAAAATAGTGATGTTCTATAACACAGACAATTACATTATACAAGAATAATGCTAAACAGAAGATAAAACAAAGAATTGCAATACTAATTAATTAACACACAGAATGTTTGTACAAACCAAAATTTTCATTAATAGTTTGTCAAAAGATTTACAACTATGAGCTTTTGGTATACAATATTTTAGAATAAATACAAAGCTAAAATTACCTAAGGAAATACTAGTTCTCTGATAATAATCCCCTTTCCAGACTGGACTTTGGCTTTAACTTCTGGTTCCTTGTCATCAGCAACCTTCTTGCCCTTGTCATCCTTAGTCTTTGCAATTTCTTCCTCTTTCAGCCTTTGTCTTTCAAAATATTGGAAGGGCTTTGAAAAGTATTTACTAGGCACAATATAATTATCAGGAATCCTTCCTGTCTTCAGATCATGTCTGAATTTTAGAATGACATCCTGCTGCTTTATATGCTTAGCCCATTTCTGCTCTGAATACCACTTACCCCTTTTAGTTACTTTATCATTAAATGTTTTCCATGCAGTGAGAATAATAGATCTGGAGGTTGAGCTCCATTGCTCAAAATCTGGCCTGGCCTCAGCTTGTTCTCTTCTCTTCTTTGATAGTTGAGCCTCTATTTCCTTAGCAGTAAAAGACTTGTCCACTTTCTCACAGATTACATTCTGATCTAAACCTTGAGGAGGACTGTACATAGTTTGTATAGCTTGTTGAATATCCTCAAATTGAGCTGTTTGGCAACCAGACTCAGCAACTTGGTCTTCATCATACCTGATGGGAGAGTAGTCTAAAGTCTCTCTTATGCTATTGGAGGTCCAGATAGCATACTCAATGCATGTCTTTATCATAGCTGTCTCCCTATTTATGATTTCTCTTACAACATGATCTCTTAAATCATTCTTATGAAATCTTCATTGGCCATCCAAGTGATTGATCCCAGAAGTTAGAGTTGTTTTTTACTTTTAGTAGATGATCATCCAGCTCCTTATCAGATGTTTTGATATCTTGTAACAGTGATGCTTTATGAGCTGCCAGTCTTGTTTCCATTTCTTTTGAAGTGGAATATCTTAGTTCCCAAACTAGTGGTCTGGTTCTTTGTTTCTTCTAATGTAGTATTATGCATTATAATTAGATTTTCATTTATTCTGTTCTGATTCTCAAGGACATATCCTTGCTTGATTGCCACATCATCTTCTAGTTGTTTGGCATCCTATTGTTGCTTGGCAGGTAGACAACAACATTTCCTCCTTTCTTAAAGAAATTGGTCATGTCTATCTTTAACAAAATTACCTCAAACCTGATTGATTTTATATCTTGAGCTAGTTAGAATTATAACTCTTTCTGGCTTTCATCAACATATTTCTCAAGATCTGTCCTATGCTTATCCAACATTATCTGAATTTGCACTAGCAGAGAGCTAGTGTCTACTATAGGAGCAGCTGGTGTTCCAGATTGTAAATGCTCTTTGTAACTTCTGCTCCTTTTTTTAATTTCAGATATTTTTCTCTTTTTGAGCTGAGCAGCTTGCTCTTCCTCTGAATCTGAAGAGCTTACCATCTCCATAGTCTTATCCAGCTCAACAGACTTCTCTTGTATATCTCCTCCAGTGTCTAGGGCATGTTCTGGTAACTCCTCCTGAGCAACATCAACTCCATCACCAATTATAACACCCCCATCCATCTTATGACATATAACAGAAGGTCCAGCAGGAACCCGACGCCATATACCACAGACAGTCGAAAAGGTTACAAAATAATACCAAAAAACTCAACTACTCGCCCTAACACAGAGCATTTTAGCGGAAGCTTTTAAACAGTTTAAGAGAACCCAAAATTTGCACAACAATGACATGAATGTCCGCTATACACCACAGGAATGGAATACAACAAATACACAAGAGTACTTGGCCTTATGACCTTACAAATGTTCGCTTGACAATATAATGTTTTACATACATCAGCTCACAGACCGACCACACATGACAAAAGTAAAACAACAGTTTGCTTTGGCCTTCGAGGCCCAGCTCAGCAACTTGGGCTTCAGCCCGCTACTTGGCGCTTGGTTCCGCAGCACCTGCAAGCAACATTCCACCGCACGATGGCAAACAAAGCAACGGTCAGCTAAAGCTGATCAAATTATAACGACCCCGCCCCTTACTCGGAACGACGGTGCTACTTCCCTGCATCTCGTTAGCCCAGCTAAATAGTAAAGTGCATATATATATTTCGCTACAGGTGTAGGCTCGCTCGGCCAAACATCCCGTGCACTCAGGGCACATTTTCAATAAATCTGGTCAATTCCGTGGCTTCACCACCATCCTCGAGATGTCAAACTTTGTGAGCATTTTTGAGTCTTTCCGACCACAGTCCAAGACTCCCGACTATGCCAACGGCCAGTTCCACTTTAGGGCCTTGTGAGAAACGAACTAGAAACAAGCCGGAACGGGTATAACTGAAATTTTATTATCAGAAAAAGGTATCTATTACAAAGGTATGGCCTCCCTTATATAGAATGGAGGAGATGGGAGAGAATACAAATACCCAATGTGGGACTAAAAATACAAAAGACAACATCTACAAAGTTAACCGCCAAACCGCCAAGCAGACCGCCTAACCGTGCGGTTAGTAGGAACTAACCGCCCGGTCACTACCAGAGAACACTCAGCCGACCATCAAGATCCCAGAGACTAGCCGGCAGACCGCCTGGCTACCAAACCGCCAGACCGCCAGACTGCCCGGCTACCAAACCGCCAGATTAGCCGGGCTGACCGCCCGGCTACCAGACCGCCAGTCCTAGCCGCCTGTCCGCCCAGGTCTATACAGCAACACTCCCCCTCAAGCTGGAGCATAGATGTCAATCATGCCTAGCTTGCTGCAAATGTGGAAGAAGGAGGCGGACACAGGTTTTGTGAATATATCTGCCAGCTCTTTCTCCGAGGTAACAAACGGAGTGCAAATCTGGTTCTTCAACACTTCTTCCCGAATGAAGTGACAATCAACCTCTATGTGCTTTGTTCGCTCATGGAATACCGGATTTTTGGAAATGTAGATCGCGGCCTTGTTGTCACAGAACATGGGAAGAGGATAGTTATAGACCTCTCCTAGATCCAGCATGAGAGCCCGCAACCATTTTAACTCACACGTGGTTGATTCCATGCTACGATATTCTGCTTCCGCACTAGACCTGGAGACGACTGACTGCTTCTTGCTCTTCCAGCTAACCAAGTTTCCTCCAACAAACGTGCAAAATCCGGAAGTCGACTTGCGATCCCCTTTGTCGTCCGCATAGCTAGCGTCGGAGTACGCTTCGACTCTTAGGTGACCGTTTTTCTGAAAGAGAAGACCTTTCCCAGGTGCGGACTTCACATACTCCAATATCCTTAGAGCAGATTGAAGATGACATTCCCTAGGCGATTGCATAAACTGGCTGACCTTTCCCACTGCATAGGAGATGTCTGGTCTGGTCACCGTAAGGTAGATGAGTTTGCCAACCAGACGCCGATACCTCGTAGTATCCAATAGAGGAGGTGATTCGTCTGTCCATGTCTTGTCTTCTCCAGGAGCCATGGGACACCGGGCAGGTTTAGCACCCGTCAATCCTGCCTCTTTCAACAAATCAAGAGCATACTTCCGTTGGGAGAGAACCAAGGAACACGGTTTCCGAGAGATTTCAATTCCCAAGAAGTATTTTGGAGAACCCATATCCTTCGTGACTAGGTGTTGGCGGAGATGGACCTTCGTCAAGGCTACACCAGCTTGATCGTCGCCAGTAAGAAGAATATCGTCCACATAAACAGCTAGCACAACCAGACCCGAAGATGTCTTGCGAATGAACAAGGAGTGATCAGCCGAACTCCTGGTGAAACCAACAGCCCCAACGATGCTACTGAACTTATCGAACCACGCCCTGGGACTTTGCTTTAGGCCATAGATGGCCTTCTTCAACCGGCATACTTGAGTCTCCCCCTGAGCAACATACCCAGGAGGTTGCTCCATGTAGACGTCCTCGTGAAGGTCACCATAGAGGAAGGCATTCTTGACGTCCAACTGCGAAATAGGCCAATCCTTGTTGACCGCCACCGATAAAAGGACCCGTATGGTGCTGAGGCGAGCAACTGGCGAGAACGTGTCAAAGTAATCAACACCATAGGTCTGAGTAAACCCTTTTGCAACAAGACGGGCTTTGTACCGGTCCACACTGCCATCAGGACGGAACTTGACGACAAACACCCAGCGACAACCAACCACATCCGTGCCAAAAGGAGGAGGCACAAGGGTCCAAGTGCCCCGGTCAGAGAGAGTAGCAATCTCGTCATCCATAGCAGCCTTCCAGTGAGGAATATCAAGGGCTTCCTGGTAGTTGCGAGGGGTGGTAGTCGCGGAGATGGCTAGGGCGAAGTCCCTGCGAGAAGGTGTTAGCCGATCATAAGAAATAACAGCTGCCAGCGAGTGCTGGGTGCACGTCCGAACCCCTTTGCGAAGGGCAATGGGCAGCTCCAGGTCCTCGAGTTCCTCAGTCGCCGGTGCATCCGTGGCGGAGATCGCTGGCCCGAGAGGAGAGAGAGACGGCCGAGGGGACGAGGGAGAAGGATCATGATCAAGAGAAGGAGCGGCTGGTGGAGGTGGGGATGGAGGAAGCTCAAGAGGAGTGGAGGTGGTGGAGAGAATGGGAGGAGAGGTCGAGTCGGGAGGAAGAAGAGGGAGGTTCGATCCATCGACCTGTGGGAGATCAGAAGAGAAGTAGGCGGCATTCTCAAAGAATGTCACATCCGCCGAGACGAACTGCCTGCGATGAACAGGGTCAAAGCAGCAGTAACCTTTTTGAGTTGTGGAGTAACCCAAAAAGATACACTTCGTAGCACGAGGGGACAACTTGTCGCGAGTTGCGGCAGGGCTATAAACAAAGGCAGTGCACCCAAAAATGCGGAGAGGTAAGGGAAAGGGGTCCTTGGAGGGATAGAGGATGGAAAAAGGGGTTTTGCCTTTGAGGACGGTAGAGGGAATGCGATTGATGAGGTAGCAGGAGATGAGGACCGCGTAGCCCCAATAGCTACGAGGAACCTGCATCTGCGTCATGAGAGTGCGAGCTACATCGAGGAGGTGACGGTTTTTACGTTCCGCCACCCCATTTTGCTGGGAGGTATAGACGCAGCTAGTCTGATGAATGATGCCATGTTGCGTACAGAAAGAAGCAAAATCACTACTCAGATATTCTTTTGCATTATCAGAGCGAAAAAGTTTGACAGAGGCATCAAATTGATTTTTAATCATATAATAAAATGAAGTCCATACAGAAAAAAGTTCGGAGCGATCCTTTAATAGATACACCCACGTACAGCGAGAATAATCATCAATAAAGGTTACAAAATAGGAACTTCCACGCCCGATGGTGAGGGTAGGGGAAGGTCCCCAAACATCCGAGTGAATAAGGTCGAAGGGCTTGGAAGAGCCACGACCTTGCTTAGGAGGAAAGGGGGAACGGTGATGCTTGCCCAGTTGACAAGCATCACAGTTGAGAGGAGAGTCCTGCTGAGGGAGGTGAGGAAACAGCTGGTGGATGAGACGCGAGGGAGGATGCCCCAGGCGAAGGTGCCACTGAAGAAGATCTGTAGAAGCGGGAGAGAAGACGGTAAGAGCAGAGACATCATCAAGGAAGTAGAGACCACCCCTCTCAGTCCCAGTAGCAAACGTCCGCTTGGAGTCCGGGTCCTGAAACGAACAAGAAGAAGGAGTAAATGTTACCGAACACCGAAGTTGCTTGCAAAGAGAAGTAACCGACAATAAATTGCACGGAAACTTGGGCACATAAAGAGTATCCTCCAGGCGAAGGGACGGAGTAACTTGAACCATGCCTGTTCCATGCACCGGAGAGGGAGAACCATCCGCAACGAGAACAGGGGGCAACCGATCATGTGTTTCTAGGAGAGAAAAGCACTGAGGATTGCCCGTCATATGATTAGTGGCGCTAGAGTCGATTAGCCATTTACCTTGGGTAACTACGTGGGCACTACCTGAAGTCGTGGCCACGGAGGCAGATGGCTTGGAAGAAGGAGGAGTATCACCAGCGGGACGAAGATGCGGATGCTTTGTCCAGCAGCGGTCAACCAAGTGTCCTGGGCGGCCACAATGAGTACAGAGGTAGCGAGAGGGGCCACGCCCGCCAGAGTGGTTACCACGACCACTAAATCCACCACGATGAGCCTGGTGGGCATAGGAATCCGGAGCCGGAGGAGCGGCAAGCAAGGGGCGTTGGAGTAGAGAGGTAACAGCAGCAATGCGGGCAGCAGTTGCATCGAGGGTAGGAGACTCAGCCTCTCCAAGAATTTGCTGCCGGATCATATCGTATGAGTCCGGAAGCCGCAGAAGGTAACAGACCACTAGGAGTTCCTGGAAGTGCTTCAGCTGAGTGGCCACATCTGCCGAGAGAGGACGATTTTGTAGAATCTCAGCTCCAAGGGCTTGGACTTGTTGGTAAGCTGCAGGAGGGGACATGGACTGGCGAGCAAAGAGATCCGCATAGAGAGTATAGATGCGAGACGTTTGTCCCCCTTTGGAGTAGAGAGCGGCCAAGTGATTCCAAGCTTGTTTTACTGTCTCATCGTGACGGATGACAGGAAGACATTCATCAGACAGGCTGTTCGCCAGCCAAGTACGAACCAGCGCATCATTCGCATCCCATTCAGAAAACTGGGCAGAGTCCGCAGGTGGAGGGTCATCGGTAAGATGATGACGCTTGCGTTGAGAGCGGAGAAGAAAAGTGAATGAGACACTCCAGTCGGGATAATTGGGCCCCAAAAGCTTAGAGACGGTGCCAAGATTCCCTGAAGCAGGAGGAGGAGGAGGCGGCGGTGGGACAACGACAGTAGACGAGGTGGAGCCATCAGAATTGGTCATCCTGAAGAGAGGTCGCACGGTTAAGAAGGGAAACCGGGCGGGAAGAAAAATAAGCCGCGCGGATAGAGAGAGCGAGAAGACCGCGCGAACAAAAAGCAAACCGCGGCGGGCAGAGAGGCCTCCTAAACAAGGCAGAACTCGCGCGAACAGAGAGAAATCGCGCGGATAGGAAGAAAAAGATCTGCAGCGGTCACGATGTCAGACACCAGCGGCCAGAGAAGCCACGACCAAGCCGCAGAACCAAACAGAGGGAGAGAAGTCGGGCGGCTAGCAGACAGACCGCGCGAACAGAAGAGGAGGATAGAAGAATTCACTGGAGAGGAGAGCTCGCGCGAGCTGAAAGACAGACCGCGGGTAGGGGGCAGAGGTCGCACAGACAGAAGAGAACACAATCAGGAGGACTAGATCGGGTCCTCTGATACCATGTGAGAAACGAACTAGAAACAAGCCGGAACGGGTATAACTGAAATTTTATTATCAGAAAAAGGTATCTATTACAAAGGTATGGCCTCCCTTATATAGAATGGAGGAGATGGGAGAGAATACAAATACCCAATGTGGGACTAAAAATACAAAAGACAACATCTACAAAGTTAACCGCCAAACCGCCAAGCAGACCGCCTAACCGTGCGGTTAGTAGGAACTAACCGCCCGGTCACTACCAGAGAACACTCAGCCGACCATCAAGATCCCAGAGACTAGCCGGCAGACCGCCTGGCTACCAAACCGCCAGACCGCCAGACCGCCAGACTGCCCGGCTACCAAACCGCCAGATTAGCCGGGCTGACCGCCCGGCTACCAGACCGCCAGTCCTAGCCGCCTGTCCGCCCAGGTCTATACAGCAACAGGCCTCTAGCACCGAACCGCAAAGCCCAGGTCCGTTTCCACCCGCCCGTTGCTCACGCCGCCTAGTCACTTTAAGACGTACGCGCGGGCCAAGCTTTACCCGGATCCTAAAACATTCCCAAACATCACATAACCCAGTTATGTTCAAGCTGGCTCCCCTGCCGCCAAGTTAGCAGAATCACATTTCCGCCCAGTTTTCTGGGTGCGCCTTGGAGTTAATTCCCAAGGATCCCTGCTGCAATCTACCGCGTAGAAACCCAAAAACAACGCACGGAGTCTTCTCCGGTTATTCATGCAAGGCAACATCATTGATCCAGACAAACACGTCCGGGTAGGCTTCACACACAATGCCTATGCCCGTACTTCGATTCCGGACTCTAAATAAGGGGGACTTCACATATCTACCCCAAGGAATACCGCAAACTCACCGCACACTTGCGGGAGAGGGTTTTCCTGTGCAAATGAAGAAGAGCTTTACATGCTCAAGTTGAGAATCGTTACCCTTGAGTCTGCTTTGGCGCCATGAAAAACTAGCCAGATGAAAGGCTTCGCAAGGGAATTCTCTCCACGGATCCGGTCTCGGTTCTCAATTTGGTGCTCCGATGCTCCAGCGGCGGACGGATTCCTCCCCTTCCTTCTTTCTTGCTCTCTTCTCTCTAACTCCTTAGAAAGAGAAAACTTAAGAGGAAATGTGGAATTAATCCTCTATTCCCAGACTTAAGAAAGCAGGACCTCATCTGGGCCGTCAGATCTTGCTTAAAGAAAACGAACGGCTCAGATTCGCCTAAAATCTCTTAATCTTGGGCCGAACACGGCTTTGCACACGGCCATGTCCTAGTCCGTGTGCCTTGATCTAGACACGATTGTCGAGTACAGAAAAGCACACGGGTTAGGACACGCCCGTGTCCCAACCTGACACGCCCGTGTCGGGTCATCGACACGCCCAAGTCCAGTGGCGTGTCACGAATAACCGCCACGCCAACCGCCAGGACCCTTGGTGGACACGGGTGGCCACACGCCCGTGCCGAATCTGACACGCCCGTGTCATACAGTACACGTCCGTGTTTCGGGCCGTGTCCCTCAGTTGACACAGGACCAAACTTCCAGAGGAGTACACGACCATGTGACACGCCCGTATCACATGTTGTGTGCCTGATACGCCCTGTGACATGCCCGTATCACTGGCCGTGTTCGAGCACTCAATGCTCGTCGACCTCGACTCGACTACCCGAGCACGACACGGCCATATGACACGCCCGTGTCACAGGCCGTGTTCACCCTACCAAGACCCGAACTTGGTTCGAACACCGCCCGTCTCACTTTTATGTTTTGGGGCATTACAAATCCCCCCCCCCCCCCTTAAAGAATTTCGTCCACGAAATTATGTAAAGGTACATAAAACAATTTAAATATTACCTGCGTCGAATAAATCAGGGTATGCTTCCAACATAGTCTGCTCTCGCTCCCAAGAAAGCTCCTCACGTCCGCAGTTATCCCATCAGACTTTAACCATTCGAATTTCCTTGTTGCGGAGCCGTTTGACTTCAAAGTCTTCAATGCGAACTGGCTTGACCTTGGTCGTCAACCCATTATCAATCGACACTTGATCGACTGCAATAACCTGAGAAGGCTCTTGCACCACCTTCCGCAATACCGAAACGTGGAATACATCGTGTAGCCCACTCAATTCCACCGACAACTTCAATCGATACGTTGCTTCGCCAATCCGCTCCAGGATCTCAAACGGTCCAAGGTATCTCGGACTCAGCTTCTTCAAGTGTCGAATCCGCGAGACATCCTTGAATGACTTGATTTTCAAGTACACCCAATCACCAACACTGAACTCCACATTCCTATGCTTGGCATTATAGTATTTTGTCTGTCTGTCCTTGGCGATCTTTAACCGTTCCTGAATCGTACGTACCATTGAAGTGACGTCTTCCACTGCCTGACATTTGTATAACTTTGACTCGCCTGTCTCCAACCAAGACAATGACGTGTGACACCTTCTCCCATACAGGGCCTCGAAAGGCGTCATTCCAATACTCGCTTGAAAACTGTTATTGTATACAAACTCTATCATGTACAGGTGATCTTCCCACTATTTTCCGAAATCCAAGACGTACATGCGAAGCATGTCCTCCATCGTCCTGTTGACCCTTTCAGTCTGACCATCCGTCTGCGGATGAAAGGATGTGCTGAAACTCAGCTTAGTTCCCAACAACTTATGCACCAGCCTCCAGTCATTAGACGTGAAGCGTCCGTCTCGATCACTAATAATACTGCGTGGTACACCATGCAACCGTACGATATTATCCACATAGAGCTTGGCTAACTTTTCCACCGGATCTTCCTTCCTATTCGGGATGAAGTGCGACACCTTTGTCAATCTATCTACGACCACCTAGATGGCGTCGTTTACCCTCTGCAACCTTGGAAAACCATGCACAAAATCTATGGAAATGTCGTCGAACTTCCATTCCGGGATAGGCAAGGACTTCAAGAAACCTCCGGGCTTCTGGCACTCCGCCTTCACCGAGGCACAAGTTTGGCACTTCGCCACATAAAGTGCTATATCCTTCTTCAGCCCTGGCCACCAAAACAACTCCTTCATGTCCCTATACATCTTTGTGCTCCCCGGGTGGATTGAGTACTTGGAATGATGAGCCTCGTACATCAGCTCCTCCCGAAGACTATCCACACTAGGGATGCATAGGCGACCGTCCTTCCTTAGCAATCCATCTTCAACCGTAAATTGGGAATTTAACCCATCCAACGATTCATCCAATGTCTGCTTCATACTGCTATCCTGAACCAAAGCCCGCCGAATCCTATCAGATAGGTCATACTGCACCTCCGTCCATCACAATATTGCCTCAGCACTAGCCTGCTTGTTAACGCAGGAGATCTCCAATGCCTCCAAATCACGGACCAAATTCTCATCATGCACTGCCAACCAGTTGGCTTGCGCCGGTGCCCTACGACTCAATGCATCCGCCACTGCATTTCCTTTCCCGGGCCTATAATGAATTTCGAAAGTGTAGTCCCCCAGGAACTCCATCCACCTCAGCTGCCTCATGTTCAGTTCCTTCTGATCTAGCAAATACTTCAGGCTCTTATGATCAGTGTAGATATTGACCCTCACACCGTACAGATAGTGCCTCCACAGCTTTAGAGCAAATATCACGGCCGCTAACTCCAAGTCATGGACCGGATAATTTCTCTCATGAACCTTCAACTGTCATGATCCATAGGCTATTACGCTCTCATGCTGTAGTAGAACACAACCCAAACCACTGCCCGAAGCATTACTATAAATTTCAAACCCTTTAGACCCACTCGACGAACGCAAAATAGGCGTCGTGACCAACCGCCTCTCCAATTCTTCAAAAGCCTGCACGCACTCCAGCGTCCACACAAACTTTTGATCCTTCCTTGTCAGCGTCATGAGTTGTAGCGCTATCCGCGAGAAGTTCTCTACGAAGCGCCTATAGTAGCCGGCAAGCCCTAGAAAGCTCCGGACTTCCGCCACCGTAGTCAACACTGGCCACTCCTGAATCGTCGCTATCTTCGCCGGATCCACCGTTATGCCTTAACCACTAACAATATGACCAAGGAACGCGATTGAGGGTAACCAGAACTCACACTTGGAGAACTTAGCATACAGCTGATTCTTCCTCAACGTCTCCAATACCATATGCAGATGTTTGTAGTGATCATCCTCACACCGCGAGTACACCAAGATGTTGTCGATAAATACTATCACGAAATGGTCCAGGTACTCTCTGAACGTCATGTTCATCAAATCCATAAACACGGATGACACATTGGTCAACCCAAATGGCATGACCGTAAACTCATAATGCCCAAACTGCGTGCTGAACACTGTCTTTGGGATGTCACTTTCCTTTATCCTTAGCTGGTAGTATCCGTATTTCAGATGTAGCTTCGAATATACTGTTGACCCAACCAACTGATCAAATAGATCATCAATCCTTGGGATCAGATACTTATTCTTTTCCATAAGCTTGTTCAACTCCCAATAGTCGATACAGAGTCGCAAGCTCCCATCTTTCTTCTTAACGAAGAGGACCGGTGCGCTCCAAGGCGACGAACTTGGACGCACATACCCTTGCTCCAACAATTCTTGCAGTTGCACCTTCAGCTCCGCCATCTCCTTAGGCGCTATCCGATACGGAGGGCGTGACACTGGTTTGGCACCCGGCACCAGCTCAATTGTAAAATCAATCTCCCGCTGGGGATGGGCTCCCAGGAGATCGTCTGGGAAGACATCAGGATACTCAGACACAACTGCAATACTGTCGAGACTAGGTTTAGGCGTTGAAGCCTTCACTAATGCGACAAACCGTTCTGCCCCAGACCGAACTGCTTTAATCACCTGAAGAGCCGACATCAAAATCTTGCTCGAACCTTTCATGCCCGCAAACGTAGTCTCCTGATCAATATTCAGTCCCAACTTAACCTCCTTTTGGTTACAATCAATGCATGCTCACTGCTCCGAGAGCCAGTCCATACCAAAGATTACGTCGAACTCCATTAACAGCAGTACCGGCGCTTGCAAAACGAACTCCTGATCCCCGATCCGTATCTTTACCACACAGACTCTATCTGCACGCATTGAGCACCCATTGGGCAGCAACACATCCAACTTGTCCTTTGCCATTAAGGAAAGAACTCTGATGCGCGATACGAATCTTTCGGACAAGAAGGAATGTGA
This sequence comes from Platanthera zijinensis, assembly GCA_039513925.1. NCBI lineage: Eukaryota > Viridiplantae > Streptophyta > Magnoliopsida > Asparagales > Orchidaceae > Platanthera > Platanthera zijinensis. The sequence continues at coordinate 38,950,086 of CM077093.1, forward strand.
AGCTCTCGTATCAAACAGGGCTCTCGCCGGACAGTCAAAAATTAACACAAAGCCTAGCACCAACATTCATAAGCTAACATGCAAAAAGGTAACAACTTCAAAAGCTAAATTGTTAAAATTTAACTCATACCTGTCACCACGTCAGCTTGCTTAATGGCCTCTTGTACGCCAAGATTATAAACTCTAGGCTAGGCTGGAGCATGGTGGCATGCGGTTGACTCCGCCGCCTTCCCTTTTTCTTCATATGTTGCTATATGCCTTTTCTTAGACTTTGCACGTCCGCTCCAACACTAACGTGCAAAATACCCCACCTTTCCACAGTTATAGCACGCTCCTGGGACTCGACTTGAGTTTTCCCCCATCGCACCAAATGAAGAGGCTGAACTCGAAGTCTTCTGCTTCTTATTCCATCTGCGGAAACCAAACTTTGAACTCAGCATTTTGAACTCTGACCTCTTATCCCCTGGGTCCTTCTTCTCTTGAACTTTCTTCGCAACCTTTTCCAATGACCGAGCCGCATTTACCAAGGCTAGGAAGCCCTGTGTCTTAGGCCCAGCGAGGAGTAGCTGTAGGTCGCCCCGTAGGCCCTCATAAAATCGGTTGGTCTTCCGCTCTTCTTCAGTAAACATAGCACCAGCATAACGACCAAACCGAGTAAACTCGTGGAGATACTCATCCATGCTTCTCTCTCCTTGAGTCAAACCGAGGTACTTATTCTCCATCTCAAGCTTCTGGCCAGAAGGTAAGTATCTGGCCAAGAACAACCTTGAGAATTCCTCCATCGGTACTTCGGCAAGTTGTCTTCCCACTAAGAGGTGAACCTCCGACTCGTCCCACCACATCCTTGCCTCACCAGCCAATAGGAAGGTCGTTATTGTGGTCTTCTGCCACTCCGCAGTTTCTGTGGCAGTCATGACCCTCTTCATCGTAGAGAGCCAATCCTCCTCAGCTTGAGTTGGCGTTCCCATCCCGTCGAACACCGGAGGATTAAAGCTCATCACATGCTTAAGCTTTTTCTCCATGGCTCTCCTTGGTGCTACCGAATCAACTGCCACGCGTTCTACCACTCCCGGCTCTGCCACTCTAATCGGTTCTTGCTCATTAGAAGGTGGTGCGTGCTGCACTTGTTGGGCATTGATCACAGCAAAGATTGCTTCAACCACCAATCTGATGGTTTCTGCTGAAGAAGGTGTTGTAGGCACGTCACTCGGTGCACTACTTTCCGCTGATTGCCGAGGTTCCGGCTGCCCAGCACCGCTCCTAGTTACCTAATATATCATAAACCCTTGATTAGGCGACATACAAATTGCTAAAAGCAATCACTGGAACACCCAGGTTCCTCAAAACAAGTGTATCTTTTCATTCCTAAGTGGACATTCATGGGTTCTTTTATGTTATAACGATGACGCACATACATGTACTCACCACCCCTTAAAAGAATTCACCCACAAATTCAAATACAGACGACCAACACCCTAGTCTGATACCAAATTGTAACACCCCCATTCGTCATATGACATATAACAAAAGGTCCAGCTGGAACCCGACTCCATATGCCACGGACAGTCGGAAGGGTTACAGAATAATACCAAAAAACTCAACTATTCGTCCTAATACAGAGCATTCTAGCGGAAGCTTTTAAACAGTTTAAGAGAACCCAAAATTTGCACAACAATGACATGAATGTCCACTATACACCACAGGAATGAAATACAACAAATACACAAGAGTATTTGGCCTTATGGCCTTACAAATGTTCGCTTGACAATATAATGTTTTACATACATTGGCTCACAGGCCGGTCACACATGACAAAAGTAAAACAACAGTTTGCTTTGGCCTTCGAGGGTCAGCTCAGCAACTTGGGCTTCAGCCCGCTACTTGGTGCTTGGTTCCACAGCACCTGCAAGCAATATTCCACTGCACGGTGACAAACAAAGCAATGGTCAGCTAAAGCTGAACAAATTATAACGACCCCGTCCCTTACTCAGGACGGCGGTGCTCCTTCCCTGCATTTCGTTAGCCCAGCTAAATAGTAAAGTGCATATATATATTTCGCCACAGGTGTAGGCTCGCTTGGCCAAACATCTCGTGCACTCAGGGCACATTTTCAGTGAATCTGGTCAATCCGTGGCTTCACCACCATCCTCGGGATAACAAACTTTGTGAGCATTTTTGAGTCTTTCCGACCGTAGTCCAAGACTCCCGACTATACAAACGGCCAGTTCCACTTTAGGGTCTCTAGCACCGAACCGCAAAGCTCATGTCTGTTTCCACCCACCCGTTGCTCACGTCGCCTAGTCACTTTAAGACGTACGCGCGGGCCAAGCTTCACCCGGATCCTAAAACATTCCCAAACATCACATAACCTAGTTATGTTCAAGGCTGGCTCCCCGGCTGCCAAGTTAGAAGAATAACGTTTCCGCCCAGTTTTCTGGGTGCGCCTTGGAGTTAATCCCCAAGGATCCCTGCTGCAATCTACCGCGTAGAAACCCGAAAACAATGCACGGAGTCTTCTCCGGCTATTCATGCAATGCAACATCACCGATCCAGACAAATATGTCCGGGTAGGCTTCACACACAATGCCTATGCCCGTACTTCGATTCCGGACTCTAAAAAAGGGGGACTTCACATATCTACCCTAAGGAACACCGCAAACTCACTGCACACTCGCGGGAGAGGGTTTTCCTATGCAAAGGAAGAAGAGCTTTACATGCTCAAGTTGAGAATCGTTACCCTTGAAGTCTGCTTTGGCGTCATGAAAAACTAGTCGGATGAAAGGCTTCGCAAGGGAATTCTCTCCGCAGATCCGGTCTCGATTCTCAATTTGGTGCTCTGATGCTCTGCCGGTGGCCGGATTCCTCCCCTTCCTTCTTCCTTGCTTTCTTCTCTCTCTAACTCCTTAGAAAGAGAAAACTTAAGAGGAAATGAGGAATTAATCATCTATTCCCAAACTTAAGAAAGTAGGAACTCATTTGGGCCGTCAGATATTGCTTAAAGAAAACGAATGACTCAGATTCGCCTAAAATCTCTTAATCCTGGGACGAACACGGCTTTGCACACGGCCGTGTCCTAGGTCATGTGCCTTGATCCAGACACGATTGTCGAGTACAGAAAAGCACACGGGTTAGGACACGCCCGTGTTCCAACCTGACATGCCCGTGTCGGGTCATCGACACACCCGTGTCCAATGGCGTGTCGCGAATAACCGCTACGCCAACCACCACGACCCTTGGTTGATACGGGTGGCCACACACCCGTGCCGAATCTGACACGCCCGTGACATACAGTACACGCCCATGTTCCGGGCTGTGTCCCTCAGTCGACACAGGACCAAACTTCCAGAGGAGTACACGGCCATGTGACACGCCCGTGTCACATGCCGTGTTCCTGACACGCCCTGTGATACGCCCATATCACAGGCCGTGTTCGAGCACTCAACGCTCGTCGACCTTGACTCGACTACCCGAGCACGACACGACCATATGACACGCCCGTGTCACAGGCCTTGTTCACCCTACCAAGACCCGAACTTGGTTCGAACACCGCCCGTCTCACTTTTAAGTTTTGGGGCGTTACACCAATATTGGTGATATCTTGGTTTATTTGTTCTAGCACCTCTTCAGTAAGAGGAATAACATCCTCTTGAGCTTTAGTCAAGTCTTGATCTAGATCAGCAACAGGTTCCTGAACAGTTTCTAGTTCTTGAACTACTTCCATTATAATGGTAGTAGCTGTATCTATTGGTAATTCAATGAGGTTCTCCCCTTCAACTTGATGCACCTCTTGCAAATTCTCACCTGCACCTGAACACTAGTTCCAGGTGACAGACTTGGAGATCTTCTTTGTACTTCCTCAACATCCTTATCTGAACTGAAGTTCACCTCTTCTTCAGAATCACTAGTGGATTCAACTTCCTCTACCACAGATTTCTTGCCCTTTACCTTCTTAGACGACTTAGGTTCAGGAGTCTCTTTAGACAAGACCCTGTCCCATCTAGACAAAATTCTTAGGTTCATCCTTCTCATGTGATTGATCTTTGTTCTAACTTTCTGGTTGATGATATCTGGAATAGTCTTAACCAGATACAGACTAACTATTTTTCCCATAGTGGGCTTTTGAATTCCTTCTACTATCATATCAAACACAACTTTGTTCCAATCAATCTTTATTCTGAAAAATATTCTTGTCATCAAGTTGAACATGAAGGATGAAATCCTGTCATGTGCTCCATTCTTGCAGAGAAGCACCTTTCCTATTACTTCAGACAAGAATTTCCCTTGGGAATTCATTTCCTTCCTATGTAGCGAAGTACCAAACCTGGTGGTTGGAGTCAGTCCACACCACACTAATGCCTCTACAGTCATTCTGGAATCAAGTTCATCTTCCTGTGCTGTTCTTGGAATCTGAAAAACTTTGGCCAGTCTTTTTATTGTGACCTTTACTCTTGCTCCATTAACATTTGATTTGATCTTGACTGACTTAGGGTTGAGAGAAGCATTGGAAAAGAATTCAGATACCTCTCTTCCATATCTTGGTTGGTTCTGAAAGTAGATACTTAAGACCTGCTTCATTGACAAGGTCTATCACCTTCTTGGTCTCTTCATGTGCGGAGACAAATGCGTTTTGCACTAGCTCATAACCCTCGTTGATGTTATCGTCAATCTTGGGTGCTATTGGAGTTGAGAGAATTTGAAATTGAGAAGTGTCGACTAAGGATTTTAGGTCTCGACACTCTAGGAACAATCTCTCAAGTTTTCTGGTAAGCATAGTCGACAACTCCTTGCACCACCTATTTATAGTAACTGAATGCGGAAGGCGAGAAGGCGCACTGCAGTAGAATTTCCTAAAAATACGGGAACTATCTAGTGTCAACAAGGAAAACCTACACAGTCGAGATGTGTCGACTTAAGTCGACACAAGGTTCATATCTCTCGACACTGCCCTCAGGGTCTCAACACCCTTATGTCTCGACACTAATTTTTAATGTCTCAACACAAGACTATCTATTGTGTCGACACACAATTTGGTGTCTCGACACAATACAGCCTATAGTGTCGACACACACTGTGATGTCTCGACACAATTCTATGACTTAGACAAAATTTGAGTTCTTAATATAATTTTATGACTTATGTGAAGTCTTTCTTATTTATTAAGATTTGTTGACATGGTTAGTTATCTTTTATCAGATGTACAGTCTTTTATTGTTACTAATAAAAAATGTTTACTAAATGTTCAACATACATAGTTCAAATTTAAAGTAATTGAACTTGCTTTCATCTAGGGTTTTATAAAAATGTCAGCAACTTGTCTTTCTGTTGGAGTATACTGTAAGCTAATATTTTCTTTTTCAACATTCTATTTGAGAAAGTGATATTTAATTTCTATATGTTTAATTCTACTATGAGAAACATGATTACTAGCAATGGAAATTGCACTAGTAGAATTACAAAACATAACAGATTTACTTAGTTGTACACTGTAGTCCAATAGTTGATGCTGAATCCACAACAATTGTGCACAGCAACTTCCGGCAGATATGTACTCAGATTCTGCTATAGAAATTGCAACACTTGTTTATTTCTTGCTACTCCAACTTATGAGTCTTTTCCCTAGAAACTGACAAATTCCAGAAGTACTCTTTCTGTCTTCTTTACACCCTATAAAATCAGCATCTATGTACCATGTGAGTTCAAAATCACTATCTCTAGGATACCAAAGCCCAAGATTGGGTGTGCTTTTAAGATATCTTAGTATTCTCTTTATAGCAGTGTAATGAGACTCTTTAGGGTATGCTTAGTACCTAGCACAGACACATGTTGAGAACATAATATCAGGCCTACTAGCAGTCAAATATAGGAGAGATCCAATTATGCCTCTATATAATGATGCATCAACTGGTTTCCAAGATTCATCCTTGTGCAGTGACACAGAAGAACCCATTGAAGTTCTCATGGTAGAAGAATTCTCCATACCATACTTCTTAATCAACTCCCCAGTGAACTTAAACTGAGAGATGGATATACCATCCTCAGATTGTCTAACTTGGAATCCCAAGAAGAATTTTAGCTCACTCATGCTGCTCATTTCAAACTTACCTTACATAAGCCTGACAAATTTTCTACACAACATCTCATTAGTAGACCCAAAAATTATGTTATCTATATATATATGGACAAGGATACTTGAACCTTTGATGTCCTTAAGGAATAGTATCTTGTCTATCTTTTCTCTAGAGAACTTGTTCTCTATAAAAAAAAGGTATACATACTCTCATACCAGGCTCTAGGTGCCTGTTTTAACCCATACAAAGTTTTGTGCAATCTGAATACATAGGAGTTGAGTTTAGGGTTAACAAAACCCGGTGGTTGCTCTACATAGACTTCCTCATTTAGTGTACCATTAAGGAATGCAAACTTTACATCCATCTGGTAGACCTTGTATCCTTTGTATGCTGCATGAGCTAAAAACAATCTTATGGCCTCTAGCCTAGCTACAGGAGCAAAGGTTTGGTCAAAGTCTATCCCTTCCTCTTGTCTATATCCTTTAACCACTAATCTAGCTTTGTTCTTAACTATAACCCCATACTCATCTAGTTTATTCCTGTAAATCCACTTAATGCCTATGACACTGTGATCACTAGGTCTAGGAACTAGACTACAAACTTTGCATCTCTCAAATTGATTGAGCTCTTCTTGCATAATAATAATCCAGCTGGGGTCTGAATTAACTTCTTTAAACTTTTTAGGTTCTACCTGAGAGAGAAAGCTGGAGTATAGAACCTCATTGTGATGTCTACTCCTAGTAGTGACTCCAAGCCTGACATCACCTATTATCTGATCAATAGGATGATCTCTAAGGTGTCTAACTGCTGCTGGTAGGTGCTTACCATCACCTAGTTCTGTAGGAGGACTAGGATGATTCTCTTCCTCCCCCTGGGCAGTAACTGTATCTTCTATAGGAATTTTTTACATTGTCTCTAATGTGTAACTCTAGATCAGGTGAATCACTTATATTTAACTTCTCTATCTTAGTGTCAACATCACCTAGACTAGGGTTGTTAGAAATCTCATTAAATAAAACAGAAGTTTCATCAAAACTACATTAATAGATTCCTCTATAACTTGATGTTTTAAGTTATAAATCTTGTATGCTTTGTTGTGAACATTATACCCTATGAAGATTCCTTCATAGGATTTTTCTAAAAACTTGGTTAGATAAGTTTTCCCATTGTCCAATACATAACACTTACTACCAAAAATCTTAAAGTATGCCAGATTTGGTTTTTTATCTTTCATTAGTTCATAGAGAGTCTTGCTGTGATTTTTGTTGATCAATGCCTTATTTTGAACATAGCATACTGTGTTCATAGCCTCAACCCAGAAATATTCTGGGAGAGATGTATCACTCAGCATTATTCTAGCTGCTTCAATGAGAGTTCTATTCTTCCTTTCAGCAACTCCATTTTATTGTGGTGTTATTGGAGAGGAGAACTCTTGAAAGATCCCTAGTTGCTTACAGAAAATTATCATTTTTTCAGATTGAAATCCTGTACCATAGTCACTTCTAAGCTTGACCACAGAAGATCTCATCTCATTCTGAACTTGTTTGACAAAATCAGCAAGGATGTCTAGTATTTCAGACTTTCTCCTTAGGAAGAATACCCAAGCAAACCTAGAGTTATCATCCACAATCACATAGGTATATGACTTCCTACCCAAACTAAGAACTTACATAGGACCAAATAGATCCATATGAAGTAAGTAGAGACACCTCTGAGTGTCTTTGGACTGAATGCTCTTAAAGGAGACTTTGTCTGTTTGCATTTTTAACATGCAAGACATAAGCCTTCTTTGGAGCATTTGAGCTGGGGACTGTTTCTAACTAAGTCCATAGAGAATAGATTGCACATAGCTTTATAGTTTAAGTGAGCCAACCTCTTGTGCCATTATACACACAAAGAGTCTTTCTCACTAGCTACTAGACATACAGGAGCTTTCTCATTTACACTTAAGAAATTTAGAAAATAAATGTTCCCACTCCTAGTGTCTGACAAGATGATCTCTTGATCACTTGAATTTCTTATCAGATACTTGTCATTGTGGAAAACAATTTCATAACCTATATCACAAAGTTGACTTATGCTTAACAGATTGTGGTTCAATCCTTCCACATAAGCCACTTTTGTGATGGTAACTAGGTCATTGGAAATGTTACCATATCTCTTGGTGAGTCCTTTCTCTGACCCTCTAAAGATGACTTTTGGTCCATTCCTAACTGGAGTGAAATCTCTTAGCAAAATCCTTGTTCTAGTCATGTGTTTGGAACAGCCACTATCCAAGTACCATATTGGCCTCCCTATGGTACTTTGATCCACCTACAAGCACAAAATTTGAAAGAAAAGGGAGAGTAATCTCTGGTTAACTCTAGAGGGGGGGGGGGTGAATAGAGTTATTTAAAAATTTCTTTTCAACTTTTTACAAATATAAAGTTAAGTGATAAAATAGGTGATATAGTAATAGCTAAGAGAAGTTAACAAAAAGCAAAGAAAAGCTACACTAAGCTACTACAACACAAGACAAAAAGAAAACAGCAAACACACAGACAACACAAGAATTTTATAGTGGTTCCCCAACTGGGTACATCCACTCTTCTACCACCCTAGTAGGAATCCACTATAGGTTTTGATCAGGTGACTGCCACCACAATATCTATTTGTAGGGAGATATTGCAACCCTTTGAGCTTTTGATCAGGTGCCCAAAAACAAAACTCAAGTCTTTTGGAAGGTGACTTGTGAATCAGACTAACTTTTGAAGGGAGTTAAAACCCTGTACAGTAGGGGTAAAGAAAGATAAAAACTATTTATTGTCTTCTCTTTTCTCAAAACAACTGAGAAGACTTGTAGATTCTTGATGGTGTCAAAGCTCCCCCTGAGATGAAATTTTTGTTCAGGAAGATTGAGAGCTTTGCAGGGTGAGTAGGTCTTCTTGAAAAGATTTTCCAGAAGGTTGTAGACAAGTGCAGTTGATTGTCTCTGAGAGCTTACTGGAACAAGAGCACTTGAAGAATGACAGAGCAGAACTTCTAATTTTCTTCGTCTGTCTTGATATGATGTTTTGAATTTGTCTCACAAACTTGATTATATTCTCTGCAGCAAAATTTGTCTTTAATTTGAATTCAATTGCCTTGATTTACTGCTGTAATCTTGGAACTTGGACAACGGCTAGAAGAGCAATAAAAGAATTCCTTAACTGTCCCAAGAATTAGCTGTATAATAACTCTGTGAAAACCAGTAATTAATGATACCATAAGAACAACTATATTCTAAGAATATAAGCATTAATTACTCAGAGCAATATAAGCTATAAAATAAGTCAAATCAAATTTGAAACACTGCAAAGAAGGAAATGTTGAACTGGCAATATTCGTCGATCTGAGATCCTGGATCGTCGAACTCAACCTCTCTTTCGTCAAGCTGAGCCCTGAGAACTTTGAACTGTAATGCAGCTTTCCATACTGGGCTCCAAGATCGTCGAGCTGAGATAGTAGATCGTTGAACTCAATGTCTGTTAGAAGATAAGAGTTCGTCGAACTCAGTCCAACTTTCGTCGATCTTAATTCAGAGATGTGACTCTGAGATCGTCGAACTGAGAACGAAGATCGTCGATCTCTCTTCAGAGTTCGTCGAACGACTTCTTCAACATGAAATTACTGTCTTGTTCTGATTTCTGCAATCTTCTAAGTCTTCTGAGGGTTTGGTCTGATCAATATGACTTGTTGACTTACCCTTAAATCTAATGAAAACCTATGACCCTAGACTATACAAGGAGGGTCATACATAACCTAATTTTAGTGAACCTAGCCCAAATCTAACTAGGGATCAAACAGATTTAGTTCACCTTAGGCACTCACATAGTTTTGGGGTCTTGTTTCCTGTTAGGCTTTGCTGTGTGAAACACATCAAACTTTCTGAACAAAACTGGTTGAGTCTTATATGAAGGTGTTGTTGGATTATAACAACAATCTAGGGCAAAATGTCCAACCTTCCCACAACACCAACACTCAAATCGATTGTATCTTTTCTTTGGTTGCACATTTGAAGTTGTTCTTTTGTGCAACACAGAATTGTCATCCAACTTCCAAGGTAGTGGTGTGAAATTCACACTCTTACCTTCTTGATGTAAGTGTGGTGCACTGGGACCAGCTACAAGAATTTCTTGGCTTCTTGGATTGATCATCCTCTGTGGAGGTTTTTGGCATATTTTGTCATTAGATGTCTGTCCCTTCCAGCAAGGCTCTTTATTGACCTTACTAGTAGAGCGCTCAGACATCAAGTGTCCAGGAACACATGATCTCAAGCATCTGTTAGAAGATAGATACTTGACTGGTTGCTTAATTGGATCCATTGAGGCTTTACCCTTAGGTACATATTTCTTTTTGAACTTTTTGTTCTTGACATACCATACACAACTTCTAAATAGTGCAGAGAAGGTGTCTATGATAGGTAACACTAACTTGAGTTTTGAGAATTGAGTAAGGAGCTGTCTTTTCTGGGTGAGCTTTGCTTCCAGGTCCTTGACAGTCTTAACCTGTTCTACTATTACCTCTACATGGCTATCTATCTTATTGGTTAGTTCAATAAGCTTCAGTTTTTGTAAGTCCAACTTTATGTTGGCCCTTTCCAACTTAAAAGATACTCCCCTCAGAGATTCTAATTTTCTGGCCTGATCCTTAGCAAATTGTTTGCTTACAATCAAGGCCTTTAGTAACTTCTCATATTTGTTAATAAGAGAGTTAAAATCAGTTTCAATGTCAGAATCATGCTTTCTATTATTAGAGGAGTGTGAACATGGTTCATTTTCTGATGTAGAAAAAGAATCTAACACTAAACTATGAGAGATTGATTTTACCTTAGTAGGATCTAAACAATCCTGATCTTCTTCTCCTGATTGAGAGCCTCCTCCTCAATAGCCATCAGGCTCATGAGAGCCTCCTCCTCTTCTGATTCTGATGAATCAGACTCACTGTCAGACAGTATAGACTGTCTCTTTACCAAGAGGCTTTTGTCAGCCTTCTTCTGTTGTCCATCTTTCCAGTTCTCTGACTTTTTCTCCTTTCTTTTTGTTGGGTAATCGGCTATGACATGCTCTTTTCTGTTGCAACAATAACACACTATATTAGTCTTAATATATTTGTTCTATGAAGAACCATACCTGTCCCCAGATTTATACTTCCTGAGTCTTCTTGAGAGAAGAGTCTCCAACTGGACCCTTCCAGCTGCCCTTCCTTCCTCTCCCCAACATCTTCTTGAACTGTCTAGAGAAGAGAGATAGTTCCTCCTCAGTCAGGTATCCTTCTGTTGAGGATGATTCTGAACACTCGGAAGTTATTTCCAATCTTTCTGAGAGTGTTGACTTCTCTCTAACTTTCTTGGATGACTCGGACTTTAGGGCCAAGGTCTTTTCTCTATTGTGTGCTCTAGCTGAATATTCTTCAGACTTCTTGAGATTGAGTTGTAACTCATGGGACAACAACTTGTCAAATAGAGCCTGGGGGTCTATGTTGGCTAAATTACTCATTTCTCTTATTGCACAGATCTTGATGACTCATTTCTTGTTCAGGGTCTCAAGATCTTGTCATTAAATTCATAGTTAGTAAATCTCCTGTCATAAGTCCTCAGGTTGTTTACAATTCTGAAGAACTTTTCAAAACAATCAGCCGGTGAGTCTTTCTTATCCTGTCTGAAGGCTTCATATTGTTGATTTAGCAGAGATTTTCTATCATCTCTGACCTCATCAGTTCCTTCCATATAGACAATCAGTGACTCCCACATTTCTTTAGATGTTTTACAATGAATTAGGTTTTGAGAAGTAGAATCATCTATTGCACTGACTATTATATTTTGTGTCCTTTTATCCATAGAGGTCAGAATTATCTCATCCTTATCTATCTCCATGTAGATTTTTGGTGTCTTGATGTTAGCATTAGTATATTCTTGGATCTGTTACCTCCATGAGCAGATTGAGAGCTTGATGGAATTATTTTCCCTCTGAGCCATGATATATCTTTCTCTATAATCCTTTGGATTCTCACTAGGCTGTTATGTCTTCTCAGTGAACTTTCCCTCTGATACCAATTGTAAATGTTTGTTTAAGGATTAAGTTACATAGAGGAGGGTGGGTAAATAAGTCCAATTTAAATTTTAGGCTACTTTTAGATAATGAGAATTACTTTTCTATCTTTATAACCCCAGTCAGATGAAACAAAAAAACTTATCAGCAATTAAAGATCATCACAGCACATCAAACACAACATAGTACACAAAATTTATAGTGGTTTCCCAATTGATTGGTACATCAACTTTCCCCCTACGCCTATCTAGCAAAGAACTAGAATCGGTCAAACTCCTTCTTTATTTACTCAGATCATCAGATCTTACAGCTCAAAGCCCAGCTGGCTCCAACCACTCATACTGTACATGTAACATCCCGACTTTTATTGGGCCACCGGAACCCTAATGAGCCCAATAAAAGTGACCCGAACCTCTACCCGTGACCCGGTAGGAGGCAACCCTTGGAAGGGTATAGAGCTCGGGAACTTCGATTTGAGTTCTGTCAGTTCTTGTGGCCTCGTATAGTAAATACGAACGTGTCGGAACTCATTCCGTTGAACTCTGAGGTCATATGGTGGATATGACCGTTCCTCGTAGAACGTCGCGAATACGAGATTTTTGAATAACGAGCTAGAGAACTCCGATTTGAGTTCTGTCAGTTTCTATGGCCTCGTATAGTAAATATGAATGCCTCAGAACTCATTTCGTTGAATTCTGAGATCATATGGTGGATATGACTGTTCCTCGTAGAACGTCGCGAATACGAGATTTTTGAATATCGAGCTAGAGAACTCCGATTTGAGTTCTGTCAGTTCTTGTGGCCTCGTATAGTCAATACGAGTGTGTTGGAACTCGTTCCGTTGAATTCCGAGGTCATATGGTGGATATGGTCGTTCCTCGCAGAACATCATGAAAATGAGATTTTTGAATATTGACCTAGAGAACTCCGATTTGAGTTCTGTCAGTTTCTATGACTTCGTATAGTCGATACGAATGCATCGGAACTCGTTGCATCACGATTCAAAGTCTAACGATGATTATGAGCATTTTGACCATTTTAGCGCGCCGTGACGCGCAAATTTTGAATACTTAACAAACGAACTGCAATTCGACCCCGGTTAGTGGCATTGGATTCATATGGTCAATACAATGCCAACGAAGTTGGTCCCGGCCAATTTCAATGATGGTTGGTCAAACTGTAGTCAAATCAAGCTCAGTTGTGCATCGAAAAGCGTGCGCACACCAATTGTGACACGACACCCCAACTTTGACCCGACCCCTGATGACTTGGACCTATTTTGACTTTGACCCCCATGGGTTACCCACCCCATGGTTGAATTTTGGTCAAACTTCCTAAAAATCCATTTTCTTAAGGGAATTTAATTCCAAGTTACCCCCCACTTGTGGCCACTCATGTAGGTCACCTTTGGGCTCAATCACATCCCCATATGGGCCCTGGATTCCAGCAAGGAGGATGGCCCTTGGGCCAAAGTAAGAAGTCAAGCCCATCCTCTTTTCTCTCTCTCTTTCTCCCTCTCTCCCAAAGCAAGCTCCAAGCCTCCAAAGGAAGACACCTAGTTGTACTTTCTCCCAATCAACGGTTGCCACCAGCCCCTTGAATTTGGTTTGGGGTGTACTAACTCCAAGCTAAAGAAGAAGGGCGAATTAGAGGCCTCCACCTCTTCCTTCCTTCCCCAAGCCATACTCCGAGCCATGAGATGATGACACATGTTGTACCTGCATATATAGATGATGGACACATGCCCCAAGCCAGCTAGAGGCCTTAACCTCGCTTGGGTTGGCCAAACTCACCCTCTTGGTTTGCTTAACCAATAAGAAGAAGAGAGGAGAGGCCTTACCCCTCCTATAAATAAGGCCCACTGGCCTTCAGGAGGTGCACACCACCTCTCATCCTTAGTAGAGCTCAGAGCCACCCTCTGCCGGAGCTCCAGCTCGCCAGAGACAGCCCACCCAAGCTCCACCACCTTCCACCGCCATTAATGGCGGAACTTGCCGGAGACCCCAAAAAAGGTGGAAAACTTCTCCTCTCCTTCCTCCCTTCTTTCTGGACGATCTGCATGCGAGCTCCGGCGGACGGAGTGCCGCCGCCGTCACCCCCTCCCCTCTGTTCAAAAATAAAAAAAATGGCTCCGGCGATGGCCGGCGTCGGCAGGCCGTCGGACCACCGCCGAAGGGAGCGCCCGACTCCGGGCAGTCGGCTGGGGGCGGAGCCACGGCCGGCTGACGGCGGGGAAGGCCCGTAAGGGCGGCGGTGCGGTACAGGTTCGTGAAGAAGATGATAAAAATAAAAAATATATATATATTACAATTATTATAATATTTATAAATATTATAATATTATAATCAAAAAAGGTATTTTACTTCCTGGAGAGTAATATAGGCCCATGATGAAAAAGTTTTGAACATGAAAATTGTTCTCATTTATGAGGGAAGTCTACACAAAATTTTTGGAAATTTTTGGAGTTAATTTGGTATTTTTAAAAACCTAAATAACAACTATTTAGCAAATTTAGAGGCCCAAAATTGCTCGGAAAATTATGGAAAAATTACTATGATCTTTTTAGGCCATCTTAAAGGTTGTATTAAAATTTAGAAATCTCGGGATAAAAATTGAAGTTTTTCCAATTTCTTAGATCCTAGAGTCGCCCTCGAAAATTTACGCGCTCGGATTCTTCAAAAATGGAAATCGAAGCGCGCGACCATTTTATATATTAAATATTAAGTTCAATTAAGCAATCGATGAGAGTTATCAAGGTAAGATTTTCAACCTTGAGTATTTTAGGATTTTTGCGAAACCACTGGGCACCTCATTTTCAAATAACTCTCGAGCATTTTGGGTAGACTCGGAAGTTTAAAGTACGAGTTTCGAGAAAAATAAATCACAACCTCATTCTGGGTGAAGAATTTCCCTCATGTATTAAAAAGGATTTTCGAGGTTGAAATTCGAGGAAGAATGTGCCCTCTAACGAGATTCTCAGATTCGATCTGATGCAAGAAATCAAATTGATATTTATTCTCGGATGAATAATAAAGATGTAACTCATAATAAGATTCCCCTGATCAGATTAAGCCGTGATTAAAAGAGCGCAACTGAATTGTGATTAGATCTTAATAATGAGTGAAACCCAAAGAAACCTCCTGAGAACGGAGAAAGAACTGAACATTCCTCCTGAGAACTGAATACACCTCCTGAGAATGGAGATGGAACTGAAGCCTCCCGAATGGAGTGATTGGACTACTAACTATTTTCTGTATGATTATTCAAGTCTTACACTGGTTCAGTTCCTTTATTTATTTCAGTTCAGTACTGTTAAAAGTAACGAACAAACAACTAGAGTAGTGAACAAACGACTAGAAAACAAGCCAGAACTTTGAATAATTGAAATTTTTATTATCCAAAAGATATCTTTTACAAAGGTATGACCTCCCTTTTATAGAATGGAGGAGAGAGGATAGAATACAAACTAACAATGTGGGACTAAAGCTATACAACAGTTCCGAGCGGCTAGAACAACAGACCGGAACAAGCCGCGCAGTTAGACAATATTCTAACTGCCCGGCAATACCAGAAGCAGGAGAGAGATGCGGTTGGAGACCGCTAGACCGCCCGGTTTCCAAGCCGCCGGAGATGAACCGTCAGACCGCTAGACACCACAGCAACAGTCTGGATATCAACCCGCCGGACACAAACCGCTAGACCGCCCGGTCTACAACCCGCCAGGCTCAAACCGCCAGACCGCCCGGTCTCATACTTCGACACTCCCCCTCAAGCTGGAGCATAGATATCAATCATGTCCAGGTTGTCACAGATATGGAAGAAGGAAGTAGAAACTGGCTTGGTGAAGATATCTGTCAACTCTTTGTCGGAGGTGACAAACGGAGTGCAAATCTATCTCTTCAAGACCTCTTCTCGGATGAAATGGCAGTCGACCTCTATATGTTTCGTTCTCTCATGGAAGACCGGATTTTTGGATATGTATATAGCGGCCTTGTTGTCACAGAACATAGGCAGAGGATAGTCGTAGACCTCTCCTAGGTCAAGCATGAGAGCCCGCAACCATTTTAACTCACACGTGGTTGACGCCATACTCCGGTATTCGGCTTCTGCACTGGACCTTGAGACAACAGACTGCTTCTTGCTCTTCCAGCTCACAAGATTACCTCCAATAAATGTGCAAAAGCCCGATGTAGATTTACGGTCACCTTTATCATTCGCATAGCTTGAGTCTGAGTAGGCTTCAACTCTCAGATGACCACGCTTTTGAAAGAGTAGCCCTTTTCCTGGTGCTGCTTTGACATACTCTAGTATCTTCAAGGCAGACTGAAGATGACATTCCCTGGGAGCTTGCATGAACTGACTGACCTTGCCTACAGCATATGCGATGTCAGGTCTGGTCACCGTGAGATAAATGAGTTTGCCCACCAGACGTCTATACCTAGTGGCGTCGGATATAAGAGGTGAGTCATCTGTCCACGTTTTGTCCTCTCCAGTGGCCATGGGATACCTGTCCGGTTTGGTACCGGTCAATCCTGCCTCTTGTAGAAGATCAAGAGCATACTTCCGTTGGGAGAGAACCAACGAGTCAGGCTTTCGAGAGATTTCTATCCCCAAAAAATATTTCGGGGAGCTCATATCCTTCGTGACTAAGTGTTGACGGAGGTGTTTCTTTGTCAAGTCCACCCCAGCCTGGTCATCGCCGGTAAGAAGAATATCATCCACATACACCGCCAAAACCACAAGGCCCGATGAGGTTTTGCGAATAAACAATGAGTGATCGGCTGAACTTCTTGTAAAGCCAATGGCAGACACAATGCCACTAAACTTGTCGAACCATGCCCGAGGGCTTTGTTTTAGGCCGTAGATGGCCTTCTTCAACTGGCATACTCGTGTCTCCCCCTGAGCAACATACCCAGGAGGTTGCTCCATATAGACATCCTCCTGAAGATCCCCATACAAAAAAGCATTCTTGACATCAAGCTGGGAAATAGCCCACTCCCTGTTGACGACCACTAAAAGAAGAACCCGGATGGTGCTGAGGCGAGCAACCGAGGAGAAAGTATCAAAGTAGTCAACTCCATAAGTCTGAGTAAAGCCTTTGGCCACCAGCCGGGCTTTGTAACGATCCACAGTACCGTCGGGGCGAAACTTCACAACGAACACCCAGCGGCAGCCAACCACATCAGTACCTATCGGTGGAGGAACAAGGGTCCAGGTACCCCTTTCATTGAGAGTGGCGATTTCCTCATCCATGACAGATTTCCAATGAGGAATAACAAGAGCCTCTTGGTAAGTGCGGGGAGTTGTAGTAGCCAAGATAGCCAAAGCAAAACACCTGCGAGAGGGAGTAAGCCGATCATAGGAAACAACAGCAGCAAGCGGGTGTTGGGTACACGCCCGCACCCCTTTGCGAAGAGCAATGGGAAGATTCAGGTCGTCTCGTGCTTCAGGGACCGGAGCATCCGTGGCAGAGAAAGCTGGCCCGGGACTAGAGAGATGGCTGCGGAGAAGAAGGTGGGGGTATAATAGAGAGAGAAGGAGACAGAGGAGGAGATGACATAGGAGGGGAGACGTCGATCTGCGTGGAAGGATCACTAAGAGATGGTGGAGAGTAAGAGACCGCAGGAGGAAGCGGGGATGGAGAAGAAAAGTAGGATGCATTTTCGAAGAAGGTGACGTCCGCGGAAACAAACTGTTTACGCAGAACGGGGTCAAAGCAACAATAGCCTTTTTGAGTGGTCGAATATCCCCAAAAGACACATTTTGTGGAACGGGGGAAAAGCTTGTCACGGGTAGCAGACAGAGCATGCACAAAGGCCGTACACCCAAAGATACGGAGAGGAAGAGGAAAGGGTTCCTTGCCCGGGTAGAGAATGGAGAAGGGGGTCTTGCCGTGGAGAACCGAAGAGGGAATACGATTGATGAGATAGCAGGCAAGAAGAACAACATAGCCCCAGTAAGAGCGAGGCACCAGCATCTACGTCATTAGAGTGCGAGCGGTATCAAGGAGGTGACGGTTTTTACGCTCCGCCACCCCATTTTGTTGGGAGGTGTAAACACAGCTGGTCTGATGAATAAGACCATGTTGCATACAAAAAGAGGAAAACTCATGACTGAGATATTCTTTTGCATTATCAGAGCGCAACACTTTAATAGATAAAGAAAACTGAGTTTGAATCATATAATAAAAAGATTGCCATACAGATAATAGTTCAGAGCGATCTTTTAAAAGATACACCCAGGTACATCTAGAGAAATCATCAATAAAAGTTACAAAGTAAGAACTACCCCGACCAACGGTGAGAGTAGGAGCAGGACCCCAGACATCAGAATGAATGAGATCAAAAGGGCGGGAGGAACCACGACCTTGCTTCGGCGGGAAGGAGGAGCGATGATGTTTGCCAAGCTGACACGCATCACAGTTGAGCGGAGGACTGGTCTGAGGTAAGTGGGGAAGAAGCTGACGAAGAATCCGAGGAGGAGGATGTCCAAGGCAAAGATGCCATTGAAGCAGATCAGTAGACGTGGAAGAGAAGGTGGACAGAGCGGAAGCATTGTCGAGGAAGTAGAGGCCGCCACTCTCAGTCCCAGTAGCAATCGTCCGTTGGGTCCTCGAGTCCTGAAAACAACAAGAAGTAGGAGTAAATAATACAGAGCACTGAAGCTGCTTGCATAAAGTAGTAACCGAGAGCAAATTGCAAGGGAACTTCGGGACATAGAGAGTGTCCACTAAGCGAAGCGACGAGGAGACTTGAACCATGCCCGTCCCGTGAACCGGGGAAGGGGAACCATCCGTAACAAGAACCGGGGGTAACCGATCATGCGTCTCTAGGAGAGAGAAGCAATGAGGGTTTCCGGTCATGTGATTTGTACACTAGAGTCAATCAACCATTTACCTTGGGTAACGACATGTGCACTACCTGAGGTCGTGGCCACAGAAGCAGATGGCCGAGAGGAGGCGGAGGTTGAGGAAGAAGTATCACCGGAAGGACGAAGATGAGGATGTTTCTGCCAGCAGCGGTCAACAGAGTGGCCGGTACGACCACAGTGAGAGCAGAGAAACCTTGACGGACCGCGCGTGCCAGACTGGCTGCGGCCACTATTGCCACCCCGCTGAGCCTGGTGAGCATAGGAGTCCTGTGGAGGAGGGGAGGACAATAGAGGACGTTGGAGCAGGGAAGTGACAGCGGCGATGCGAGCTGCGGTGGCATCCAAGGTGGGAGAGTCTGCTTCGCCCAAGATCTGTTGGCGGATCATATCAAATGACTCAGGGAGTCGTAGAAGATAACAAACAACCAGGAGTTCCTGGAAGTGTTTGTGCTGCTCGGCCAAGTCCGCGGAGAAAGGGCGATTCTGGAGGATTTCAGCTCCAAGAGCCTGAACTTGCTGATAAGCCGTAGCAGGAGACATGGAAGGGCGAGCGAAGAGATCCGCATAGAGAGTATAAATGCGGGATGTCTGAGCCCCCTTCGAGTAGAGAGCAGCAAGGTGAAGGCACGCGGTCTTAACCGTCTCATCATGGCGTATGACAGGAAGACATTCATCAGAGAGGCTGTTAGCCAACCACGTGCGGACAAGCGCATCACTGGCATCCCAGTCATCAAATTCAGCAGAGTCTGGAGGAGGAGGGTCATCAGTGAGATGATGACGTTTGCGCTGAGAGCGAAGAAGAAAGGTGAAAGAAACACTCCAATCCGGATAGTTGGAGCCAACAAGTTTAGAAACCGTGCCAAGGTTGCCAGAGGAAGTAGGATGCGGAGCCGGAGTGGCGATAAGAGTAGTGGTAGTGGAGGTTTTAGAAAGAGCCATAGGAGAAAACAACGAGAAGCCGCGCGGTTAAAAGACAAGCCGCGCGGATAGAAAACAGCGAGAAGCCGTGCGGTTAAAAGACAAGCCGCGCGGATAGGAAGAAGAGGGGCTGCGACGGTCACGATGTCAGACACCAGCGGCCAGAGAAGCCACGACCAAGCCGTAGATCCAAGTAGGGAAAGAAGTCGAACGGCTAGAAGATAGTCCGCGCGAACAGAAGGGAGGAACAAACAAGGCGAATAAGGTAGCAGGTCGCAGCGATCAAAGTAACAGGTCGCTGTGACCGACAGGCAGGACAGGGCGCAAGCAGGCGGAAGAGACAAGCCGCGAGAACAGGTCGCGAGAAGAAGGGACAAACCGCGCGGACAGGGCGCAGAGAATCAGCAAGAGAAGATCGAGTGCTCTGATACCATGTTAAAAGTAGCGAACAAACAACTAGAGTAGCGAACAAACGACTAGAAAACAAGCCAGAACTTTGAATAATTAAAATTTTTATTATCCAAAAAGATATCTTTTACAAAGGTATGACCTCCCTTTTATAGAATGGAGGAGAGAGGATAGAATACAAACTAACAATGTGGGACTAAAGCTATACAACAGTTCCGAGCGGCTAGAACAACAGACCGGAACAAGCCGCGCGGTTAGACAATATTCTAACCGCCCGGCAATACCAGAAGCAGGAGAGAGATGCGGTTGGAGACCGCTAGACTGCCCGGTTTCCAAGCCGCCGGAGATGAACCGTCAGACCACTAGACACCACAGCAACAGTCTGAATATCAACCCTCCGAACACAAACCGCCAGACCGCCCGGTCTACAACCCGCCAGGCTCAAACCGCCAGACCGCCCGGTCTCATACTTCGACAAGTACTTTCAATTCAGTTATACTCTAGTTCCGTACTTGTCAAGTTCAATTCAGTATTACTCTAGTCCCGTACTGGTCAAGTTCAATTCAGTATTACTCCAATCTCGTACTGGTCAAGTTCATTTCAGTTCAGTACTTTCAATTTAGTATTACTCCAGTCTCGTACTGGTCAAGTTCATTTCAGTTCAGTACTTTCAATTCAGTACTACTCCAGTCTGGTACTGGTCTAGTTCATTTCAGTTTAGTACTTTCAATTCAGTGCTACTTCAGTCTCGTACTGGTCAAGTTCATTTTAGTTTAGTACTTCCGTTTCAGTACTACTCCAGTTTCGTACTGGTCATATCTCATTATGCAACGTTTATTCTCAGCAGCTTTAATTACTGCATTTTCGTTACTGTAATTTACTAATATAAGCACGGGTCTTGCTTTAACAAACAGTTGTTTGTTAAGGTTGAGCCTTAGTTTGGGATAACCGGAGTTGAGGTGTCCCTCCGGGTTTAGCCTCAAATAAAGCGCTCTCACACTCCTTGTCGAAAGTTGAGCTGAGCGTCCCTACCTGAAGGTTAACGTATAGTAGGGCAGGCCGCCGCAGACCCAGTGCGTAGTATCATGATTATTTGATTGATTGTTTGTGAATTGCTTGCGGTAAATTGTGGCGGGTCAGTCCCTTTTGCAGACCGTTCATATCGGTGCGGGAAGGTCGATGACTCAAGATGACAGGGAGATGGGTACCACGGGTGACCGACCGTTATGTTATCCCCGTTAGGTTTTCCTCCGCTAGTTGGTCGAAATGTTGAATTGCCGGATATCGCTCATATCTAAGAGTACACGGGGTTGTATGTTAGGGCCTGGGTCTTGCGGTACGACCACCCCCAAAAGTGACAGGACTGGCCACTGTCTCCGACGGCCACATCGGTGAGGCCCGCGGGGCTTGCTACCCTGCTTGAAAAGAAGCAGTCCATATTATGTCGACATAGGGTGTTGTGCGCGGCTGTGAATGCCTGCGATATGTGTGCGGCTGTGAATGCTTGCGATGTGCACGCGGCTGTGAATGCCTGTGATATGTGCGTGGCTCTACGCTGCTGTGCTAGTGGAGCCTAAATTATAACTGACATATATTGTCGTTGCTAGTCCCGTTATATCATGCTGCACCTCTTTTTTTGGTTGCTCCTAGCTTATTCATGAAATTTTATACTAACCCTCTCATGCTTCGGCTATCTGTTTTTGTTGGGTGCGTGAGCTCGTCCCTAGGATATGGATCTGGGGAGGAGATTTATTTCTACTTAGCTCTGTGACTAACAGTTATTTAAATAACCATTCACAGGAGATGAAGCACAGTAGCGATCAGCTGCTGCAGGACGATACGTCAGTTGATAAGACTACCCGAGCAGAGGCACCCCCGTCGTATCTAGAGTTTCGAGATGTGAGAACTAGCAAACAGAGTTGAGAGAGAAATGAGTTGTTAGTTGTAGTACTGTATAGCCTACGGGCTCCATGTATAAACTGTGGGTACGACCTTTGCGGTTTTTGTTAAATATATATGGTTATATATATTTGTTGTGGTTTCATGTTAATACTTCTACAATACTCTGTGATGTGATGTGAATATTGTGATTCAAGCCGAGCAAGGCGGTCAACTAGTGCTTAACAGAGTGGATCGTTACCCCTTAAGGAGCACTGGGTGGACGTCTTGGGCAAGTAAGACCCCCTCCAGCCCGACTTGGGGCAAAGGTTGGGGGGGAGGTCTTATAATACAAGTCTTACCACTCAGATCACCAAGATCCTGCACCTCAAGTTCTTCCCAAGAATTCTATCTCAAAGTGAATCCACACTCCCACACCTCAGGCAACCCCTGCCATACAACTCAGAACAATCATTCCCTACACCCTAGAGAGATACCCACTTCGCCTACCTCAGGCAACTCCTGCCCTACCTTAGCTTTTATAACACAGGCTTACAACTTAGAGAAATTGATTCCCCTACACTCAGATCTATAAGTAGATCTTACAAGATTAATGATGGTGAAAAGAAAGATTCAGAATTAGTCACCCAGCAAGAGAGAAACGGATGACTGCTTCTTGAACTGAGCTTGATAAATCAGCTTCCTTTGATCCTTGTTGTAGATGATTTCTGACCCTTCTTAGCTTTCAAAGCTTCTTGAAGTTAAAATTAGGGTAGATCTAGGCTGGAGAATGTTGAAGATGATTCTTGATCAGGCTTCTCTCCACCTTATGAATTCTAGCAGATTGCTTCTTAAATCTGGCTTCACCAAATTTTTCTTACTTAATTTTCTGAAGAGTTTATCCCTTTAAATAGGCTCTGTCAAGGGTAACCGGCTGATCCAGTTAATAACTGATATCTGACAGTTCTGACAGTTATTAGTTCCTCTGGCTTGATTTCTGCACTTAGGAAATAATTCTGCTTGAAGTGTTGAAACTTGACTGTTGGATGTATCGACACCAGTCCTGGGTATCGACACTACTCTTGTAGAGATGTTGACATACTTCTGAATGTGTCGACAAAACCTTCACCTTGTCTCGACACAGCTTGAGTAATGTGTGTCGACACTAATCCTATGTGTCAACACATTTGCTTTCTTGTATCATAGTGTCGACCCAAGTCCTGGGTGTCGACACAACTTTCTCATTGACTCAGCACTTCTAGTTTAAGAGTGTCGACACTATTCCTGAGTGTCGGCGCAGCTTTCTCCTTGTCTCAGTGCATCTTTGACCAAAGTGTCGACACTGGTCTAGTGTCTCAACGCTTTTATACTTAACTTTATTTGTCTGCATACAGGAACTAAATATTCATCAAATACAACTATGTGTATATCATTGAGCTGAAAAGGATTTCACCAAATTAGGTACACAGTTTCCAATGTACCCAACCGATTTTGAAGGCATTGGAGAGTTAGACGGCTCGACAAGAAGACCAGGGATGATGTCATCCACGATAAGGTCCTCGGAGCCCGGCATCAACCGATTCTCGAGTTGTAATTGGGCGTTGATTACATCACCAACCAACCGAGTGATCTCGTGCCTCAGGCGATGGGGATCATCCTGAACAATCCAGATTTTTTTCCCAATGTCTGATTTACTCGCCTCTGGCGGTGTATCCATTGTAGCCTCCCGTGTCTCGAACTTGATGGCGCGGACTTGACAGGCCTCAAGCATCGCTTGAATCTTGGCAAGCTTCTGCTCTAGCTCTGAAATATGCTGGGCCACGACCAGCTCAACCTCATGCATAAAGAAAGATCCCTATGTTAAACCTTATCGCTGACCTATGTAGGTAGAGCATATTAAGCAATTATTCTTCTGATCAATATCACCTCATAGGCCTTGCATTCAACGACCTTGGCCTCAGATACCCGTAATTTATTTTCAAGCTCCTCGATCCTCGCCCGAGAATCTACCTGCTGGCGGGTGAGGGAATCGATCTGGTAACATTGGACCTCGAACATGTTGTTCGTCGTCTTCAAGTTTCTCGCCAATTGATGGGCGAGCTCCAAGGACCGAAACAACAACCTCGAAGTCTGGTTGACGAGGAAGGAGGTGCTCGACTCCGGTAGCACCATAGTATCCTCTCTCCCATACAAGACGAATGCGAGATTGTAGGCCTCATCGTCGTCATCCTAGTTTTTCAGACCATGGAGGGAGGTTGGTACTAAGGCGGACCTCGCTAGCCCCCTCCTCCAAGGTAACCAAGGGGCGACCAAAGCGATCCACCCCCTCGCTCCCCCTGGCCGTAATTAGGATGTGAGGTGGGGGTCCCTATCCTCGTATTCCACAGTGATTGCCTTTTTCTTGGAGGCAAACTCTTTCGTGCGAGATCGCTTCCTCAATGGCTCGCAGGCTCCAATCGCCTGGGAGGTGCAGCATTTGGAGGCGTACAAGCAAAGTAGTAACTTGAGGCTCTTCGAGAATTGGCGAAATTGGTCGAACTCTCCTTGGCGATGATTCAGAAGTACTCTCCTGCCACTCTAGCGCGGACGCTGACAAAGATGGTTCCTTCGCAGGGGAAGTTGTTCATATGGGACTGTGTGAACTCCTGGCATTACGAGATCAGGGTTAGACAGTTCTACTAAGAAGTCACAAGCATGCACATCTGGAGAAAGTTGAGAACATACCAGTACTCGTCCCGATGTAATGAAGTTCAGCGGCATCCCGCCTCCAGTACACGACATCAAACTTCCTGTCGGCGAAGGCAACCCGCAGGTTCTGGGCAGGCCCCTCCAAGACCGGGGCGTTGAAGACCTCATCTAGAGGCTGTTTCAGGGCGAATGAAATGTCATTGATTGGACCACCGAGGATCACAAACTGCTCTGTCCAGCGGTGTACCTTATTCACCGTCCCCGCCACCGTGCAGGTATGGCTGGAGAAAAAGATGATCCCTTCCTTTATCGCCCCAATATTGAAGATCTTCTTGAAGGTCGCCAACTCGAAGATCTCTTCAGTTTGTAAGTAGGAGAGTTACCCCATGATGATCGCCACACTATTAGGATTGATTTGTGCTGGCATCAGCCTGAAGTGCCGAAAGATCTCGCAGAACTCCGGCCACAATGGTAGACGGAGATCGACCTCGAAGTGCCAGATGGGCATCACTACTCGGTTATCAAAGAAAGAGTTTATTCGTTCATTACTGCAGGGTATCCTCACGCGGAAACCCTCCTCGGTGGGTGGGAAGAAGAGGTCTTTAAAGTTGTCAAGGTCAACGAAATTGGTGATAGGTTTCTTGAAGGTAGCGACGATGAAATTCGTGGCATTATTGACTTTGTGAGCATGCCCATCCTCAGCTGAAACCATCCTTAAAGCTGAGTGCGAGAATCAAGAAGCGAGATCGTAAGGAAAACAACAGCAGGCGAGCAAAAACAAGGGTTCCAAAAAAGTAGCGCCATAATAGTAAGAGCGACAGAGTTCAACATCGAACACTTGGCCAATGTTAGGAGCGACCTGCATACTTACAAAATACATGAAAGCATCTACACTGACAACAAGCCTAACGACCTACCTATTGATACTTTCCAACACAGAAGGAAGATCTTCACCTATGCCTAAGACAAAAAATAAGAGATAATCACCAATCAAAGTACTTGGCAGAAACAAGTTTCTCAAATAAGTGTCCCCACAATTCAACAAAAATAAAATGGAAACATTATTACAAAGCCGACGACAAATTCAGCGAATCAAGAAAAAGAAGAATATAAAGCTAAGGGGCATGCAAGTTCCCCGGACGATCGGTTGGTTGAGCATTTCGCCCAACCCAGGATTGATCTCGTAGTCGTCGCATGTGCTCGTTCGCCTGCTTCAGCAGCTCCTCCCATCGCAGGACGTTGTCATCCATCTTTGTTAATTGTCCTAATGACTCGATGCTCGTCCGAATCGCGAGGAGTTAGTTGTGAAGCAATTCCTACCGATGTTCTACCATCACGAGATGCTGCACCATGAAGTTGATCGCACCATAACGAGACATAGTAAGGTTCATGCGTTCCTCGACTTCATCTTGGCTACAGAAGTTTCCAGCGAACCCAGTCGTCAGCGAGGTTCGCAGATCACTAATTGATCAAATTTTATCTCCAAATCAAGATAGGAGGTGACCGCCTTCTCTTGGTACTCGCGCAGGGGAGCCCGATGGCGTCTATCAATGCTCCCCTAGAAGAAGGAGAGTGACCTACATAAAGAACTTGTCATTTACAATACTAGTGCCAAGAAAAGACAAGTAGAGCAAGCGACTATTATTACCAGTACGCGGATCCGGTGGTCAATATTAACAATGAGGTAGAGTCCGCCGAGGAGAGCCCCACACCCGCCAAGGAGATGGACTTCGATGGTAGGGGTCCCAATGCCCAGCAAGGCGACCACTGCACTGACCCTTGGAACTCCAAAAGTTACGAGGCGGCGAGGAGGCGGGAGCAGGTATTATATCCAGGCCTTTCCCCCCAAAGGTCCGGATGGCGACGATCAATAGGAGGAGGCGGCCTGAAAGGTTGTCCTCTCCCATTCCCGCCAGGGCGAGATGACGATGAAGGCACCACATTCCCAACAACCCCTATGAAGGTAGAGTGCCATAGCGAAGATGAGTCAGCATGGGGGAGGTCCTCGACGAGGTTACCAGTATATCGATCATAAGTCAGCCGACCAGAACCAAGGCGAAGTCGCATAGTGTGAGGACATGAGGAACTGGGTGAAAAGTGTTGAGGTACTGGACCACTACTCGGGCGGGCGGGTTCCACCAACAATGTACAATCTACAGTGTCACTGAAACTCGTCAGGAGAAACACCAGGAGGTAAGATCACGAGATCAATCGTTTGTGAGTAGTTACCGTACCAGTTTGAGTAATCGCCACTCCGGGAGAGTGACCAGGCTCAGAGGGCGCATAAGAAGAGGTGGGCATCTCGGCAGCAGGTGCAGCGTCATCAACATTCGGTGGGGTGACCGACACCTCGCTGGGTTGTGTCACCTTGTTTTGCACCAAAGTTGTATAAACATGGGTAGTCGCCCGGTCTTTAGGGCCAACCGAGTCATCCCTCGGGGTATTAATGTCCTCGCCCAATCCCATCTTATTTAGTAGATCCTTAGTTAGATCCAGCTCAGGAGTAGAGTCCACGTGGTCTACGAGCTCTGCATTTGGTGCAGCGGGTTCCTGTTCGGCAGGAGGATCTTTCCTCAGCTTCTTCTTCTTCCTTCGGCAGCCACATTCCTCGTCATGACTTCCCTGTTCGCGCTTGTTAGTAGGCTGCTGAAGCCGACTACCTAGAAAGGCGCCCATGACATCAAATCTCTTAGAAACTTCTTCAGCGGTGTAGACCATCTTGTAGCAGTCAGAAAGCGGTGCCCGAGGTCGTCCCCTCCCCTCTATTTATAGAGGTCGGAGGGGGTGGCCGCTGAGCATCAAAGGGTTGAGAGCTCGCCAAAAGCTTTGCCGAATACATGGTTGGATGTTTCTTTCCAAGCTCCTAGGTCGCTCAAAAAGAGCGGAGATTGTGTACAACCCATATTCGTCAAAGGTCAGCGGTCAACAATCAATAGTCAATTAGTCAACAGTCAACGAACAGTACCAACACATGAAGACCCGATCGGTATTCAATGGCCAACAGGGAAGGCAAGGAGACCTTTAGACGCAAACGAGGATCATACTCAGCAGGGCGCGCGACCATCCAGCACCGCGAGCGAGCTTCAAAGACCTTTTAGTACAGGTGAGCTCCGAATCGTACTAGTGGCAAGCAAACAATAATATTCGCCTAGCAGACAACTTCTGACCAGCAACCCAGATGATTGCCAGCCTATACTCGCTAGTAATCAAGCCAGGTTGCAAGAAGGCCGTAGTCGATTATCACAGGGCTGGGTCTCCTTGCCCAGAGACCCCCCGGGTTTTTTTCATATAAATAGGACCCCAGAGGTACAAGAATATGAACTTCAAAATCTTGAAAAAGATCTTGACCACTTCTTTCCTTGAACTTTTAGCTGAGCTTTTGGATCCTTTCTCTGAAAAATCAAGTTCCCAGCTAGTGTCCCCCTTGTACCCTGCTCAGTCATCTTTGGATGTGGAGGGGAAGCTTCTTCTAAGCATCCGAGTATGTGGTGGGATCTCCCTGCGGCAACACCTTAGGTCCTTTTGTTGTCCCTATTTCTGCGTTCTAGCCCGCTAAGTCGTCGAGCCCGACCGCAGGAATAGTAACTTTAGGCTGTCTTGATCCGAATTTTGAAGTAGAGAATTTTTCTGGCTTCAACAAACCCAACACCACACCAGTGACCTGAGTTAGGGAAGAGAACCAACCGATGAATACTTAAGTGAAATTCCACATCAAAAATTTAATGATGTTTGATATATGTCATATTTTGAGAATTGCATTGAAGCAATAGATGAAACGCATATCAATGCACGAGTTCCACCTTAATTGCAAAGTTGCATATATTGGACGTCATGGTATGTCTACCCAAAATATTATGACAGTATGTGAATTCAACGTGTTTTTTATATTTGTGCTGGCTGGATGGGAGGGTTCGACCCATGCCACATATTTTTCTGCTTGCACTCATGAAGCTAAGTTATATATAGTTTTTTGTTCCCTCATACACGTATAATTTTAAAGGTGAAATTTGAGTTATTTCAATCAAAAAATTAATCATCATTTTTAAATTTTTAAAAAATTACTTGGTTGATGCTGAATATTCCCTGCAACGAGGAGTTTTAAAGTCATATTCAAATACACGATATCATTTATAAGACTTTGTGCGGAAAAATCGACCTATGCAAGGAAGACAAGAATTATTCAACAATGCGCTTTCATTGCTACATAGTGTCATAGAATGAACATTCAGTGTTTGGAAGAAAAAATGGACTACACTCAGGGACATGCCCAATATAGTTTAACAAAACATTGTGATATTGTCATAACAACTATGACTTTGCATAACTATATATATTCGTAGGCACACATCTCATTCTGATCCAAATTTCATGGTCTGCGATGATGTCAAAAACTTAATATATCCCGAGACACATATAATAAGATAAAATCATACATCGACCACTAATTTAACATTAAATGCAAATTGTGTTAGAGGTGTGCGAGTGAGTGTTCAAAAAATGATTGTATTGCGTGACCGCATTGCAGAACAATTATATCAAGCTTATACGTAGTTTGCATGCTTTAAAATCCTGCCTTCAATATTCTATCTATACAACCCGTATTCGTCGAGGATGAGTCCTACCACAGCCAGGTCAGCAGAAGTTAAGGTCAACAAGTCAAGACAGAAGTCAAAGCCAGCGCGCAAGACCGCAGAAGGCCTTGGCGAGTATGGCGAGCTCCCCCCGCATACTCGCCAGGTAGGCGACTAGGCGAGATACTCGCCCAGCCCGCGCGAGTTCCTTTGGAAGTCGCCTAGTCGTCAGAGGGTGGTGTATAAATATGACCCCCTCCTTGAATTGCCTATAAATAGGACCCCAGAGGTACGGGAAGAGGCACCTAAAATTCTCTGCAGGATACCCGCGAGTTCTCCTTCCCGGATACTAGCCGAGCCTTTAGACTCCTTTTCCTTAGAAGACCAGGCCGCGACCTTGCGACTTAGTCGTCAGCTAGTCTCCCTCGTACCTAGTTCAGCCACTTTTGGTTGAGAAGGGGCTGCTCCTTTCGAGCATCCGGGTACGTGGTGAGACCTTCCTGCCGCAACATCTGAGGTCCTGTTTGCCCTAATTCTTCATCCTAGTCATCCTAGCTGTCTGACTTTACCTCTGAACCGGTAACCTTAGGCGTCCTTAATCCGAATCCTGAGATTGAGAATTTCCTGACCTCAACACTATCAACTATTATATATAAATGAACGAAGCACTATTATGATTTTATAATTATTTTTAAAATATTACTTTACATCAAATATTCACCATTTTATTAAAAAAGTCATTAAAACAAAGATTTATCAAATAGTTTATAAAGCACACAACTCTGCAAAAAGATTTCACTCGAGCAAATGTCTATTTACAATAGACATTTCCCCAAAACTCATCTTACTACACTACTTTTTGTCACCTATCTATTTCCTAACGCCACTGCCACTGCCACTGCTTTCCCAAACATGCCCTAAATGACCTAATAATTCCCATCACATTCTAAGCTGCATAAAATTAAATTACAGTAAAAGCAATAGACGTAAATCGGATCCAGATCACGGTCCACCCTCGCGCTCGGGCAAAGGAAGAATTCAAAATTATTAGGTAGATTCTAAAACAAAAAGGCTTCGGTCAATCAACGGCACACACCGCAGCTTCCAATAATACGTACGGTTCAGATTATACCCAAGCTCATTAAATAAACCTTCCATTCTCCTCCTCTTGGTTCCAGCAGGCTCTTCGTTCATTTCGGCGTCCCTCCCCCCTCTTCCCGAGTTCGTCCCGGAAGTTTCTTCTCGACGAAATCCCTTGTCTACATACGCTGTTACGTCGATCCGAAGCGTGATAATTCGATTCCTGCCGTGAAATCCTTCAGATCGAGCTCGGTGTTGCCTCGAAAGCGGTTTCTAACCCTAGTGATTTAACCCTAGAATTACGGATCTTCATACGCTGGCCCTAGAAACTCAGAATTGGATTGATCGGACGAAAATCGGTGCATAGAATCACTTTCTTCCACTGCAGATCATATGCGCATTCCCAGATCCAATCGTTTCATCCTGAACCCCGGCGACAAGAATACACTTGATCGGATGGCGAGAAGCGGCGGCGGTCGCGTGAAGGGCATGGATAAAGGGGATGCCTCCGACGGTGACTCGTCGGCGTCGCTGGAGGAGATAACGGCCGAGGAATTTAGGCCGGACAGCAGAAGCTCGAGATCTAGGGTTTGGGATGACGGTAGAATGGGTTATTCTGTAGCGAGCAGCTTTAGCCCCAATTTGTACAGCTTCGCGTGGGCTCAGGCAGTTCAGAATAAACCACTTGGCCTCGAAATGAAGCTGGTGGAGGACACTGTCGGGGAAACGGGAAAGGACGGAGACGATGTGGTTATTCTAGATGGCAGTGAGGATTCGCCAGGCCAGATGGAGAAGGAGGAGGGAGAATTAGAGGAGGGAGAGATTGATTTGGACTCTGATTCAGTTGTAGAAGAAACGATACATCTTTCTTCAGATAAAGCTGAAGATGAGTCGAAACCTAAAGATTTACAAACTAAGGAGAGTGAAGAAGACAAAGAAGAAGTGGATGTAGAAGATTTTGATAAACGAGTTGCTGAAATACTGGAAGAATTGGATACAATAACTTCTGAAGAAGCAGAGGCGTAAGTGTTAAGCCATTGTTGGGGAAGAAAAGCAATGTCTAAAACCCATAAATTTTCATGCTAAACAATATAATTATAAGTCTAAACACAACAGAATGATCTTGGACAATAATGAAAGATCAAGAACTCAAACATTAAACTTCTGAATTTATGAATATTTCTGTCTGTTGTGGAGTTGACTGAAGCTAGTTCTGTTATGCTGCGTAGATCCTTGGAGGGTGTTTGTTCCCGGTTGTTGAAGTCATTTGCAGGCTTGAAAACTATGTTTTCGGAGAGCCATGTTCCGATTTTAGACGCTCTTGTTCAGCAGGCATTCATGGGGATCCAAACCCTTCATTCTGTAAGATGATCTCGAATTTAGCTCATCTTGCTTTCTTTTCTGTTTTAATTTCACAGTGTTTTTGCCATTACAGGTTTTTTGTTCATGGGACGTGATGAAAACGAAGCAGAATACAGATTTGTTGTTAAGGTTCTTGTATCTAGTGTTTTCCTTTTCAAGTTCTTTCTGCCCACTCATCTTTGGTTGCCATTAAACCTTGATAATTTCATTTTTAGGTTGCTAATCCATATAAAAAATCAGTACTCTGCATTGCTGACCCAAGAGCAAGTCACTGAGGTCTATACTTGATCCCTAAAACTTTTCGTCGTCCATTTTTTTTGGAGCACAAAGGAGTTCAATTTTCCCATCCTTCTTGCAGATAGATTCCATGGCTAGGTTATTGGTTTCCAATGATGTTGCTGAAGAGAAAGTAACACAAAATGAGAGTTTTGGTACAGAAAGAACTGCTGTTTCTTATTTTTCTTCTCCAGAGAAACCATATTTGAATTCAAAGGACACTTATTTAAGAGGTCTCCCGAGTGAAGGGACTTACTTACCAAAGTTGGAACTTCTTTACGTTAAAAGTAGAGTAGAATTTAGCCCTTTGCTTGATCTTCATGCAGACTATGAGGAAGGCAGCCTTCCTTCACCCACACGAGAGAATCCACCGTCATTTCTGTTACCGAAACCAATTGGTTTTGGTGGCTTCGCAATCTCTCAGCCAACGGTTATCAAGACAGAAATTGACAGCGCAAATTTGCCTTCGTATATGAGCGATGCACTTAAAGCGGTTTCCTCGTACCAAAAGAAATATGGACAGAACTCCATTCTTCCTAGTAATCAACTGCCAAGCCCTACTCCTTCAGAGGAATTCAACTGTGAAGAAGAGAAGAATGATGAAGTCTCTTCTTCTGTGGTTGCCCGTGCCTATTCTGTGAAGCCCGCGGGTTCTGGTAGCAGCTTTCCCCCGACCGATTTCCTGTCTACACTGCATTCTACTCCTAATAATATGGTAGGGCAGTTAAATACACAATCAAATCAAGCAGTGAAGGCCAAGAGTAGGGATCCTCGGCTTCGATTTATTAACCAAAATGTGGGTGTTTCCTCAGATAAGAGTGCATTCATGAACGGGTATGTCGAGGGGGAAACGAATTGTAAAAAGCAGAAAGCTGCCGATGCCTCCATGCTGGAAATACATTCCCTGAAAAGGCAAAGACATTCGTCCATGAGTCCTACAGATGTTCCGCTCAATATAAGCTCGGTCATTTCCGAAACAACCAAATATACGGAATTTGGAACGAAGAAACCTGAAAATGGAGTTACTTCAGCAGATAGTAGACTAGAAAATAATGGTGATTCCATTAATGCTAATATTGGAAATGAGCAGAATTCTGCAGTCACCTCTGCTCCTCCTGTTACATTGCCTTCTGTATTGAAGGAGATGGATATAAACCCTGCCATACTTATGGAGCTTATAAAAATGAAACAAAAAACTTTAGCGGCAGAGTCCCGGCAGAAATTTGGTGCTTCAGTAGAGGCTACAGTACAAATAAATGATGCCACCCTTAAGCCAGTGGAGGTTGGACAGAATCCCTCATCTAAACCTCAGATACCTGCTCAGAAGGCATCATCCTTGGTTAGAGTTGCTTATTCTTTTCTGTTTCATGTTCTTAAGTTTTTGTTTTCTTATTACCTATTGCTTCGCAAATCTTCCATGATCGTCACATTGCCCGTTTGTTCTCCGAGTTGCCTTGCACACAAGACTTTCTACTACATATCTGTTTCTTGTACTTCATTATGCTTGACAGTCACTACAGCAACTGCCGAGTATTATTGCCGCACACTGCGTACAAAAGATCATGTGCACGGTCATTAGTATTTATAAATAACACACACACACATATGATTTTATGCAATATTTATTTTAACCTCATAGGAGTTGAAATTGAAAATCTTATATTCATTTGATGGTCCTATTTCAGGAGAATGACTAACCGTATTTTTCTTCGTAATAGCCCAATGCATGACTGCTCTTGATTGTGAACGGGTTCCACCCATGTCCGTCAAGGCTTTTGGTGTGTGCGGGCTCTGTCAAGGGCTCCGCCCGTGGGAGCTATGGGGATCCGTAAATGCAACTAATTTGAAAAGGAAGCAAAAAAAAAAAAACATATTTTACAATATTATTTTAGATAAAAAAAGCCCTAAAGGACATAAAAAACACTCACTCTCATCCGGCTTCTCATTTCTCCCTTAGGCCCTAGTTATTTTAGTAGGTTTAAGTGTCTATAATTTTTTTTCCTCTTCCACCATCTATCTCTTCTCCCCCTCTCAATCCCGGATACTTTTGATGGTATTATATAAGAACCATGAACTCTTTTAAGCAACTTTTTTTAATATTAGTTTAGATATAGATATATTATGTCGGTGCTCCGCACTGAAATCTTAGATGCACTATTTTTTTCTTAACCTAATAATGTCTGTCTTATTACCTTCTTGTACTTCCTTGCATACTCTGTTATCACTAAATACGATCAATTTGATGTATTTTTCGCTCATTAGTAAAACATGTCATTTGCAGAATAAGTTTACCTTCTTGAAATTCTTTCTGTTAGTCATTCCCAATTATATATTCATTGAGAAGTGATTTGGCAGCACAATTACTCCCCGTACATGTGTTTTCACTTTTCACTTGGGGCAAAATGACGAAGTCTAAAATGTAACATCACATTCGAGTTTTGTCTTTTCTGCAATTTGACTGTTATCATGAGTTTAATGGCGTCACACCAAAATGATGCTTCATCTTTTATATATTAGCCATAGAAAAACCTTATCTTTTATATATTATACATAGAAAAACCTTATCTTTTCTTGATTGATACATACTGATGGAACTCTCAGAATGATGCGGGAAGAATTCAGATGAAACCTCGTGATCCTCGTCGTATTCTCCGCGAAAGCGTAGTTCGAAAGTCCGAATCTTTGGCAATCAAACAAAACAAAATGGGCCTCATACCTCTTATTTCCCCAATCAACAAGGACAGGTTAATTGACAGAGACCCGGTAGAGCAAGCACAGCCCCTTAATGTTAGTTGGCAGCTCACGAAAAATCTCAAGAATTCTGCTGAGACCATGCCGTTCTCGAAACAAACTAGTGCTTCAACATCATTTCTTTCGGATGATTCACAACCAATCCCAAATAGACTTGTTACAGAATCCTATGATTCTATAGTTTTAAATACTTCTTCATCCCAATCAAGCACAAGAGATGTCTCTCAGACAACAAATCCATGGGGAGATGTAGATCATCTTTTGGACGGGTATGATGACAGTCAAAAAGTTGCCATTCAGAAAGAAAGGTCAAGAAGGATAGCCGAGCAGAATAAAATGTTTGCAGCTAGGAAGCTATGTCTGGTACTAGATCTAGATCATACTCTTCTCAACTCGGCCAAGGTATTACACCATGCTTTATTTAGTGTAATTGAGTTTGATTTTTTTTTCTTTCAATTTAGTGATGTGCATCTCTTTCCGTAGTTTGTAGAAGTTGAGCCAGTTCATGAAGAGATGTTGAGGAAGAAGGAAGAGCAAGATCGGGAACAACCGCAAAGACATCTTTTCCGCTTCCAGCATATGGCGATGTGGACGAAGTTGAGGCCCGGTGTATGGAACTTCTTGGAGAAGGTTGTTTTTGTGTAAATGAAAGGAAAGGACTAATTATGAAACCCTCTCAAATTTTGCATAATTATAAGGACCTCTCTACTTCTTCAAAATGACTAAGATCTCCCTTCAAAGTTTAAATTTCTAACATACATGCACTGATGCACACAAAAAAAGACTCCCCCTCCAAGTGTTTTCTTTTGTACTTGTTAACAATGTAAATTTAGAGGCGAGGTTTTGATAATTTTGGAAGACAAAGGAGATGTCCCTGTACTTCTGCAAAGTTAGAGAGGAGGTCCCAATAAATGAACCTAAAAGGAAATTTTATTTATATTTTTAATCTTTTGGTGACATTAACTTCATGCATGCTCGTTGATGATTTCAGGCTAGTAAGATTTTCGAGCTTCATCTGTACACAATGGGCAATAAGTTATATGCTACTGAGATGGCAAAAGTGCTTGATCCAACTGGGACATTGTTCTCAGGAAGAGTAATTTCTAGGGGAGATGATGGCGAGCCTTGTGATGGCGATGATAGGGTGCCAAAAAGTAAGGATTTAGAAGGCGTGTTAGGTATGGAGTCGGCCGTTGTGATCATAGATGATTCCGTCCGTGTCTGGCCACACAACCGGCACAATCTGATTCTTGTCGAGCGGTATGATTTCTAGTTATATTTGTCATTTTACACTGATTTTTTAGCTTTTTTGGGTGTTAATATATGCAAGTTTTGGCAGGTACACATATTTCCCATGTAGTAGAAGGCAGTTTGGTCTTCTAGGGCCATCACTTCTTGAGATCGATCATGATGAGAGGCCGGAGGATGGAACTCTCGCTTCGTGTTTGTCGGTAGAATTCTTATACTCCATTGGAGAAATGCTGCTTCTCTCATATTCCGCCATTGTGCTTTGATTTTCTTGCCATTATACAGGTCATAGAGAAAATCCACCAAATCTTCTTTTCTCACTCGTTCCTAAACGATGTCGATGTGAGACATATACTTGCGACAGAGCAGCGAAAAATCCTTGCGGGGTGCAAGATTGTCTTCAGCCGCATATTTCCTGTGGGCGAAGCCAATCCACATCTTCATCCTCTGTGGCAAACTGCAGAGCAGTTTGGCGCCGTGTGCACCAACCAAATCGACGAACAGGTCACTCATGTAGTTGCCAATTCTCTTGGAACCGATAAGGTAAAACCTAATATTAAATTCAGTAATCAGCAATGAGAGCCTTATTACAACTAATTCTGATGGGATTTCTGAAACCTCTTCATTCATTCACTTGTGTTGACCACTGCATTCTTTGTTAAACCTATTTTTTAAAAGTTTTTCCTAAATTTTCTAAATTCCTGTCTGCAAGTTTTACCGTACTGTAGTTAGACCAGCAACGCTCTACAGTTCTGAGTGTTTGCAGTGAATTATGCACATGAGCTAAAAATGGGAGTTGCGGAGATGAGAATGCTTAGGTGGATGTGTGGACACACAAGACTAGATAAAATTAGGAATGAATGTATCAGGGATAAGACATGAGTGACACCAATTGTAAAGAAGATGCGAGAAGCTCGATTAAGATGGTTCGGAAATGTACAAAGGAGAGACCATTAGAGCCTTAGAGGCACTTGTTAGGCGTTGTGAGAGTATAGCCACTAAGCGTGTTAATCGGGGGAGGGATAGACCAAAAAAGACTTGGAATAAAACTATAAGGAAAGACATGATGTACTTGAGCATTATTGAGATTATGACTAAAGATAGGGTGCAATGGCGACGAAGGAATCCATATAGCCGACCCCATTATGGTGGGATAAAGGCTTGAGTGTTGTTTTTCTAAATTTTGTTTTTTTTCCTTTTCTTGTGCTGAGCTTTTTGTTTCTAAATTATCGTCTTTCATTTGCTTGTGTTGAGTGCTGACTTCGGTGCTAAACCTATTATTCGTTTCTAAATCCTCGTTTTTTTTGTTCGTGTACCTCATTCTATTTACTATTTTCCCCAATTGATTGTCACTTCAATACTCCCTCTTAAAAGAAATATTCTAACTGTAAGGTAAACAGTATGCAATAACCTAGCCTTTTTTTGCTTTGTTGTTGTTGTAGTATCAACAAAACCTACCCTAAATTTTATAGGGATACCCTAAAACTGAAATTTGTAATATTGTTGGCACATGTCTTTAATGACTCTTACAAAGTGGCCAATTTGGTAGGCTGGATGTTGTTACCTTTAAAGGAACATAACACCATTCTTACAGAATATTCTTGTAATCATCTTATTTATTGAATATCCATCTATTTAGTTTGTCATTGAAGTAGAACATACTCAAATTCAGTATGTCTGTAGAATACTTTGTAGAGTCCTCAAAGAATGAACATAAAATTTATGTGACCATTTGTTTGCTTTAGTTTAGGCTATGTTTGAGGAGCTCTAAACTTATCATTGGTTACCTGCCGATATTTTTTCCTGCAGCCATATCTGTCCCAAACAGAGCCTTATAGTTTAAGGCTCCGTTTGACATGGTGGTGGCGGTCATGAACATGAGGGTTAAATTGTCTTTCGTTAACGCCCAGCTAAGGAACTTCATCCACTTTTATGTTTAAACGGATGATGTTTGTTAGGTGATCCTTAACGAATGACATTTTAACCCATGCACGATTATGGCCGCCACCACCGTGCCAAACGGAGCCTAAGACTTCGTTTGGAAGGACTTATTTTCACCGGTCAAGCGGTTATGACCGCATGAACCGGACCTTAATCATGGCCCGGTTCATGCGGTCGTAACCGCTTGACCGGTGAAAATAAGTCCCCCCATAAGTTTCTAAGAAATAGTGTAATTAGATTATAATATTGAATTCATAGCGCATAAAAAAAATGAGAGAAGTAAATCATTATTTTGTAAACCATGTTTTTTTTAACAAACCACCAAATGAGCCCTAGGAATTTTTTGGACGGATAAAATTTAGGTTTAGGATTAGTTAAGGAAAATTATAATGTCATTACCTGAGTATTGAATGATTTTTTCATATAATTTGTGTCATTATTATAATATTTTTATTTTATCTGTATTAAACACCCAAGTACTAAATATAAAATCTGGGTGTTAGTTTAGTTGATAAGAAAAAAGTTAAATTAAAATGATTCTTCTGGTGTTATTGGGGTTGCAGGTGAATTGGGCCTTGTCCACGGGAAGAGCTGTGGTGCATCCTGGCTGGTGAGAGGTCTTCTGCTGGATATCATTATTTGCCAAACTATTCTTATTATTCCGACCTCGCAGCATCGAACAATTCATCGCTCTTCAGGCCATGATATGATATCCTTGCTGTCGAAGTTTTTTTTCTCACTCTTCACGTCCGACCACTCACATTGTGTATGTGTTCTTCTTTTCACAGGGTCGAAGCCTCAGCTCTCTTGTACAGGAGAGCGGTCGAAAATGACTTTGCAGTTAAGCTCTAACCAGTTGCCCCGCCAAATCCTCTCCCTTAAAGAAAATCCAAAAATCCTTCAGAATTTCAAAAATTTTTTTTGGGGGGAATACGAGTTGGACTCACCCATAGTCCGACGGGCAAATTTAAATAATCATATCGCTAGAAAAGAAATGAGAACTCGAGAAAGCATGCTGGCCTGATCTAATATTTAAGAATTGAATTGATTTAGGCGAGATCCTGATGCTCCCCTACCTCCTCTCTTCAGGCCGGAAATTATAAATTTATCATTTTGGTCACGGCTAACTAAACAAAGATATTCTTAGTTGTGTATTTATGGAAACCTGAGTGGTGATTGGGCAAAAGGGTCTGGAAACCTGAGAGTTGAGGATTACTCAAAAAATAATAATAATAATAAAAAAATTAGGAGAGTTGAGGTCCAGAATGACGTGCCGTTCCGTAATTGGCCGGTGAAATTAATTGGCTGATGCTCTCTAACCCGCCCATATAGCTTGATATATAGTTTATTATAATGCGTCACCATCTTTTATTAAAAGAATATGAGAAAACATAGCCCTCGACTTCTACAAGATTAATATCTTTCATGCGCCATCTTTTAAATTTGGTATTTATTTACTGGTGTGTTAATTTAATTGATGGAATGATAATTGGCAATAACTCCACAATGGTGTGGCTATACAAAATATTAAGGTTAAATATTTATTTTTAAATTTCTCCCTCTTCACCATCTTGTCACACATATAGTCCTAGGCATTTTTTTGAGTTGTTCATTAATTTAAACTTGCGGGAAAAATAGGGATCAACATTTAAAAAAAATTAAGAGATTTTTAAAACACCATTATTGTTTGGAGTTTAACGGTTAGTAGTTGATAAATATACATTTTTAATTATCATAACTATGTAAATAGTATTGGAATGTATATTTTCTGTACATATGCGTATTATTATAATATTTAATGCATAAATATAAGAACTATATCTGTAAACTTGTAACTAATAAGTAATAATAATGGGAATATATGAGTATTTTACAGATGAGCACAAGTTGCTGTAACAGCGTAATTATAAGTGTTTTCTTAGCAGGAGAGGATCCAAACTTAAAATTCCTCTGAAATAATTTGTTATAACTTAAAATAAAAATAAAGAGAAGCATTTTTTGTTTTTGCTAACTGTGTTGGGTTTGCAGTTCTAGCTGTCTCTGCTCGATGGTTTCCTGTAGTTGGTGGGCAGTTTCCGGTTGGCCCTATTCTTAGGCTGGATAGGTTGCTGGGTCAAGGCTAGCCCGGTCTAATTGCCCGGTTTGAGCCAATCCAAATTTTGAAGGTTGGTTAATCAGAAAATTAATTAAATTAAATGTGCATATCTGCCAGGCAAAAAGGTTCAAGTTGATCATGGGGTCTCTCTCTCTCTCTCCGGCTCTTTCTTGAAATTCTTTCATCATCGTCAGGCGAATTAATTGCCACGTGGCAAGTGAATCTAGAGGTGAGCTGGGAGATGCTTGGGACCCACCAGATGAGCGCGTGCTCATTGGCTTTAGCGCATGCAAATTTTAGCCTGCCGAGCTCATGGCTTCATCTCTCTCTCTCTCTCTCTCTCTCTCTCTCTCTCTCTCCTCCCGATTCGCTCTATTTTTAAATAGTTTCCTTTCTTTCGTGTCCGTTTATAATTTATATTTCAAATTCTAACTCGTCTCTCTTCATTTTTACTCTTCTCCCTCTCTATCCCATTCATGTTCCCTCTCATCCTCTCACTCTCTCACGCCTACTTATCTCTCTATTTTCCAAATTTTTGTATCAGTTTCTCTCTCTCTCTCTCTCTGCATCACTCATTCGCAATTTTTACATAATTATTCTTGTGCTTGGTGTTCATCTAGAATGTGTCTTCCCGGTTATATTCAAATCACGAAATGAATAAATTAATTAATTACAATTAAAAAACTTGCATAAATTATGTATAAAAAATTTAAAACTAAATGATATCACTGGAATTTAAAATAATAATAATAATAGTAATGAAATATAAAGTAGATGATTATATTTAATATCAAAATTGATTTATGAAATGTAAAAAGTTATAGTTCCCATGTATAAAGCAAGCTTTAATTATATTATCTAATTAATTTTGATCATCCAATTATAGCTGTAAAATATAATATAATTTTTTTATTATACATTGTAAAAATATAAGTGCATGTATAGGAAATAAACTTAAATTAAAAATAGAACAAAAGGAATAAAAAAAATAAAAGTTAAAAAATTTAATAAAGCACTCAAAATGTGTAAAAGAAATAAAGTTAAATAAAAATGGAATAGAAATATTAAAAATGGAGAAAATTAAATAAATAATTTTTTATTTTTCTCATAAACCGCACATTTGTGGACAGCACATGCCATAGGTGAAATATTATTGCCGACAGCTTGTGGGCAGGGAATCCCTCGCCAATTTGAAGCATATGAATTTATAAAATGTAATTAAATTCTCATTTCAAAATTTTCAATCTTAAATCAACCTGAAAGAATTAAATTTGAAGTTATTCATGATATATAGTTTAAATTTTAATCAAGTATAACAACAACACTCAAGCCTTTATCTCACTATAGTGGGGTCAGGTATATGGATCCTTTGTCGCCATTGTGCCCTATCTTTTGTCATAATCTCACTAATGTCAGAGTACATCATGTCTTTCCTTACCGTTTCATTCCAAGTCTTTATTGGTCTACCCCTTCCTCGTTTAACATGTCTAGTGACTAGACTCTCACAACAACTAATAAGTGTCTCTAATAGTTTCTTTTGTACGTGTCCAAATCATCTTAGATGAGCTTCTCGCATTTTCTCTGCAATTGGTGCTACTCCTGTCTTATCTCTGATATTTTCATT
Source organism: Platanthera zijinensis (assembly GCA_039513925.1). Classification (NCBI taxonomy): domain Eukaryota; kingdom Viridiplantae; phylum Streptophyta; class Magnoliopsida; order Asparagales; family Orchidaceae; genus Platanthera; species Platanthera zijinensis. The sequence continues at coordinate 38,991,932 of CM077093.1, forward strand.
CCTAATTTTATCCAATCTCGTGCGTCTACACATCCACCTAACCATTCTCATCTCCACATCTATCATTTTTTGCTCATGCACACAATTTACTGCCCAACACTTAGAACCATAGAGCATTGCGGGTCTAATTGCAGTATGGTAAAACTTGCCCTTAAGTTTTAGTGGTACTTTACAATCACATAAGATCACTGGCGCGCCTCTCCACTTCAACCAACTCGCTTGGATTCTATGTGTCACATCTTTATCAATACCTCCGTCTTTTTGAACTATTGATCCAAGATATTTAAATCACTCACTACGAGAAATATCTTGATAACCCAACTTAATTACGAAGTTGATAGGGAATTTCTGTGTTAATCCTCCAAATGTCCTCAGCCTTGTCACTAAATTTGTATACATATATTTGATTGTGTCAATATATGATATATTTAAACTTTTCTTTTCTAAGACTCTCCATAAGATCTATCTTGGAACTTTATCATAAGTCTTCTCAAGATCAATAAACAACATTTGCAAATCTTGTTTTCTTTCTCGATAATTGTCAATGAGTCTTCTCAAGAGATGTATAGCTTCCATGGCCGACCTCCCTGACATGAATCCAAATTGATTCTCCGAGATGTTAGTCTCTCGTCTTAATATTTTTTTTATTACTCGTTCCTATAGTTTCATGGTATGACTCATCAATTTAATTTCTCTATAATTAACACAATTTTTTATATTCCTTTTATTTTTATACAAAGGTATCAAAATATTTTCTCTCCATTGGTCTAACATTCTCTTTGGCTTCAGTATTTTATTGAAAAAATATATAAGATATAAAATTCCTTCATTTTCTAGACATTTTCATATTTTGATGTGTATATCGTCTAACTCAACCACATTTTTATTTTCATCTTATTTAGAACATTTTTTTATCTCTGATACTTGAATTTTACGATAAAACGTTATGTTCTTATACTTCTCTGATTTACGTAACTCTTACACGTTCAATTCATTACCTTTTGTTTCATCATAGAGTTGATGAAGACATCTTTTTCATCGCTCTTTAATATCCACATCAACCGTCAAAAATGCATGTCTCATCCTTTATGCATTTTACTTGACTTAAATCTCCTGTCTTTTTTTCTTTAGCTCGAGCAATTTTATATATGTCACGTTCTCCATCTTTGGTATCTAGTCGCTTATAAAATTCTTCATAACTTGACTTCTTATTTAATGCCTATTTAGTTTTTTTGGCGACTTTATATCTGACTAAGTTTTCATCATTCCTACAAGCGTATAGTGATTTATAGCTGACCCTCTTTGCCTTTACTTTGTCTTACACTTGCTCTTTTTACCACCAAAATTCTTTATTTTGGGGCGCACGACATTTTGATACTCCAAATACGTTCTTTCAACTTATCTTTAAATGTAAAGACATAACTTTTCATGTAGGATCAACATAAGAGTCATCAACTAATTGTTTCATAACTGCCTTCTTGAAAATAACCTGTTTTTTCATTTTTAATTCCACCGTCAAATTTTTTGCAATATTTTTGTTCTTGTCTTAAATTTATTATATCTAAATTGTGCATCTAACACCACTAATCTATGTTGTATTGTGAAACTTTCTTCTGATATGACTTTGCAATCCTTACAAATCATTTTATCCATTTTGCGAGTCATAAATTGATCAATTTGTGATTTATTTGATCAGTTTTTAAACGTAATTAAATGTTATTCTCTCTTTATGAAAAACGTATTTGATATAAAATTATATCCCTCACCAATTCTAATTAAGTGATATAATTAAATTTTCTTTTCAAAATTATATTCCTCACGGAATCTAATTAAATAATATAATTAAATTCTCATTTCAAAATTATATCTCTCACCAATTATAAAATTGTGTCTACAAGATGATTTTACTTATTATATAGTATATATTCTCTTTCAATCTCTCACTTTTTATTACTTCTCTCTCTTTCTCTCTCTATATACTCATGACTCATGAGTAACATGCATGTGGATTTGCATACAAGCAACTGTGACAGTATCCTGACCGTGATAGGGCATGGGGGACTCCTAATGTCCCGCACAACAGTACTTTGGATACGATATTGCCCCAAGTGACGACGTTCTTGCTGCTCGCAAACCCCGAGGGCTATACTCTGCACGTTACTCATTTTTTTGTGTGCACGGGGGTTTGCGAGCGACAGAGAGAGCATATTTTTTATTATAAAGCTTGGAGGTTTGCAAGTGGCGGGAGCACCGTCGTCCGTCGCCCGGCCAGACCAATTCCTTGAATGGAATAATGTTGCATGTGTGGCATTGGAGCCCGGCCCCCCAACGTAGTTGAGATACTGTCGCAGTTGGCCATAGAGGCGAAGCTCTGTGTCTGTCACTCGTGTGTGTGTATATATACACATACTTAATCTAATATCTTAAGATATATTATAATATGTTTCAAAAAAATAAATAAAGTGTTCATTTAAGTAATTACATAATATTCTCAAATTCAAAATAAAGATGAAAATATATAATTTTTTTAAAAAAATTTAGTAGAGCTTCCATACCTACTGTGATAGATTATTATTAGACACGCTAATTTTATTAAAGTTAATTTGAAAAAAATAACACTAGAAACTATACATTTGATTTAAAAATTAGAGAAAAAATTAATAATATATGAATCATAATGATTTTTTTAAACAAAAATTGAAAATGATACATAGCTTTTTTTAATGAATTGATTGGGACGGAGCCTTATATCTTTCGCGGTTAGGGTACTGTTATAATCGGGATACAGTCGTGGTTGACCGTAGAAGCGAAGCTCCATGCCTGTTACTCGTGTGCGTACATGTATATATGCATCTTGGTCAATATGTCATTCTAACTCAAATAAGTGCTATAGAGGACGCGGGAGGAAACTTTAACAACCCTCAAAGATGACATCAACAATATTATGGCTTGATCATTTACACTCGTTAAAGCTCCGTTTTGCAGGGTGGTGGCTGTCATGAATATGAGGGTTAAACTGTCGTTAACGCCCACTTAAGGAATTGAATTTCATCCACTTTTATGTTCAAACAAATGAAATTTGTTAAGTGCTCCTTATCAAATGACGGTTTAATCCATGCACTTACGACCTCCACCACCATGCCAAATGCAGCTTAAAGGAGCTGTATAAAGATTCCATTTGAAAGTTATTATTATTATTTTATTTTCCCATTTCCTCAAACCTATAAGTTTGGTAGCTTTTCAAATTTTATAAAGAAAATTTTCATTAGCATTGTGTCATTGTTCTCAAAAGTTCATGTAATTTAATATTATGTTCGTTTTCTTAGATTCAAAGGTGAGTGCAAATATATAAATATTAGATTATGCATGCACGCACGCACGCAAAAAAATGATAAAAATACTATAATATCTAAAAGTTAATATATATATATTTTGCATGCATTCATGAATACATACAATTAATTTATAAGTATTACTAGTTTGTTAAAAACATAAAAAAAGTACCACAAAAAAACATAATTTTGAATAAATTTATGAGCTTTATTTGGTTCGGTGGTGGCGGGAGCAGGCGGTGGGTTCAAAGGGAGGGCTTGAGGCACAGAGGTGGGGATCGAAACGGAGTGGTTACAGTGCTTTTCTTCTTTGCAGCGGGAGCAAATGCGGCAAACCGAGACGACAATTCATTTGGGCTCTGTTTGGGGGGACTTATTTTCACCGGTCGAACGGCTATGACCGCATGAATCGGACCTTAAGTAAGGTCTTGTTCATGCGGTCGTAGCCGCTCGACCGGTGAAAAAAAGCCCCCCCAAACGGAATCTTAATTTGCCGGCTTGCTGCAGCGTTTGGTCCAAACGCCCTGCCAAAACACAGAGCCAAGTGAAGCCTAAAAAAGCGCAAGCTAGAAATAAACATAGAAATATTTGAAGGATAATTAAATTTGCTCGAATATATTCCCATAAGGAGAGGAGCCTACAAATTAAAAGGGAATTTTAAATTGCATAAAAAATATGATTCTAAAATAAAATTATAAACAAATTTTAAAAAAATACAATGCTATATATGTACATGTACAACCTGTATTTGTTGAGGGTGGACCCCCTCCAGAGTAAGGTTAGCAGAAGTCAAAGCCAGCAAGTCAAGACAGAGGTCAGAGTCAACGCGCTAGGCAGCGGAAGGCCTAAGCGAGTATGACGAGCTCCCCTCACATACTCGTCGGGTAGGCGACTAGGCCAGCTACTCTCCCAACCGTGCGAGCTCCCCCAAGAAGTCGTCAGGAGGTGGGCTATAAATAAGACCCACCCCTTCCCCTTGGAATTGCATATAAATAGGACCCCAGGGGCCCGTACGAGGAAGAGGACTTCGAAATCTCATCAAGATCTCACTAAATCTTCTTCTTGGACGACAACCGAGCCTTGATTCCTTTTTCTGAGAGACCAGGCCGCAATTTAACGACTATCCTCTTTAGTCATCGCGACTTAGTTACCAGCTAGTCTTCATCGTACCTTGCTCGAACATTTTTGCTTGTGGAGGGGTTGCTTCTTCTAAGCTTCCGGGTACGTGGTGAGACCTTCCTACCGCATCACCTGGGGACCTGTTTGTTGCTCGGCGATTTCCGTGCCTTAACCTGATAGCCATCGAGCCCAATCGTTGAGCCGATAACCTTAAACTGTCTTGATCAGATTTTTGGAGTAGGGAATTTTTCCGGCTTCAACAGTATAATTAAGAGAGTGAAAACAAGGAGAATATATATATATACACACACACATACGAGTGACAGGCACGGGCCTCCGGCCCTCGTGCCCCGCGCGACATTATCCGGCCAATGACGGCGGACTTCGCCGCCCCCCGACATTTTTTACTCATGTATTTTTTAAATTTAAAATAATATATATATAATTTTTGTTAATTATTTTTTTAACTAAACACATATTTTATTATTATTATTATAAAATATTAAAAATTAATATATTATACATACGAGTGACAGGCACGGGCCTCCGGCCCTCGTGCCCCGCGCGACATTATCCGGCCAATGACGGCGGACTTTGCCGGCCCCCGACATTTTTTACTCATGTATTTTTTAAATTTAAAATAATATATATATAATTTTTGTTAATTATTTTTTTTAACTAAACACATATTTTATTATTATTTTTATTATTATAAAATATTAAAAATTAATATATTCACGGATCTGATTATATTGATCCAACGGTGGAGATTGATTCAATGTCTTATTTAACTTGTCATCATACTTCTTTTTAATAGAGTATATATATATATATATATATATATATATATATATATATATATATAGGGAATTTGTCTTATACGGACTGTTTTATATAAGCACAATACGCACTAAATCGACGCCGTTGAAATTTCATTCGCGATTTCCGCATTTTCCGTTCCGCATCTCCCGCTGCATCTCTGCAATTTCCGGCGACTTTCGCCCAAATTTCGGCCGGCGGTGATATGTGCGGGAAATCTTCAAGCACCGAAGGGGTAGGGCGAGAGCGAACCAATCTTCATCCGGCGATTTCGTCTCTTTCACTGCGCATCCAGGGCGGAACTGCAGCTCGCCATTTCCGGCGACTGGATCACCACCAGCTTCTCATCTACCAGGTTTTCCAGCACTCCAGAGGTAGGTCGAAAGCAAATCAAGCTTCGTCCAGCAACTTCATCTCCTCGTTAGAGCTCTTGGTGAAGATCCTCGTTGGCGTCAAGAACTCCCTGACTGGCGAGCCATCCGACAGCCACCATAAACTTTAAAAAACAGTTCCTTTTTTGAAGATGTTCTGATTGTTTGGAAGTCATTTAGGATGGGGAGGGATTGATTTGGAATTGTGGTTGGAGAAAATAAGTATTGTGTTTTCCAACTTTAGCAGATTTATCAAGTGGTTTATGTTTATGGAGAATAATGAGTCAAAGCATCGGTTACCATGTCATTCAAGCATTGCACAGCTTGTGCAGAGTTCTCCTCATGTTTCAAATCCTGATTTGAAGAATACATTCATATTAAATTACCTTTGAAAAAAACGGTGGAAACAGCTGCAGTAAACTGAAAAATTTGAGCTTTCAAAACGATAATAAAAAAATAAACCGTCATCAATGAAAAGTCCAAAAAAAAATACATTACATGGCTGGAATTAATAGGCTTCTCTGCTGATCTAGCAATGTTGTCTACAATCATTAACAAAACACAGAATAAAAAACAACCATATTACATGGCTGGTCTAGCAATGCTGACACACATTACATTCAGGAATATTTCCATCCCTTTAGTAAAGTAGACTTGGCTGGCCACAAATTGAATAGCATCACCAATCCCGGTTGCATTTTGCAATCATGTAGGCTTGCCTGATCAAGAGAATAGCCCCGAACTGAGTTACTTATTCAATTTACAAGGCACTGTGAAAAATCAATTTGCAGAGTTAAATAAACGAATTTTCATAACATGTAAATTATTTTGATTAACTAAAGAAAATTCAAACCTTTTTTTTGGACAATTGCGACTGTCATGAGTTGTTTGCTCTCCACATGTTTTGCACTGTCTGGCGGTTTTAGTTCTTTTCTCAATTGCTCTTTCCTTTCCTCCCTTAATTCTCTTGCCGCTACCTTTTGTTTTTGAATAATTAGGCAACAAAATATCTATGCTAGTGGGAACACTTGATTCGCAATATGAAGGACATCCACTGTTAATCCCCGACTCAAGTATTTTTTTTCCCAACTTGTCCCAATATTTAACAAATCATTTAAAGCTTCATCATCTTCTTTTGCAATTTCCATGCATCGGAATAGTTGTGACCACACATTGGAAAGTAGAAGTCTCCTTCGCTCTTCCTCGGAAATTTCTGTCACCCCTCCAATTATTGCTTGATGTCTAGGTGTTCTGGTCCATCTCTTACAAATACAATATGATGGCAGCTCATTGACCCCCTGACTTTTCCAAGTAGTAATAATATGGCGACAAGGAATGCCTTGAGTTTCGTACATTTTGCAATCACATAAGGTATTACTTAAACTGAATAGAACATTTCTATCTTTGCTATTGGGATTGCAAGAGTCAATTATGGTGAAAACTGTCCGCTCTTCATCAATTTTCTTTGAATTTTTTATCATACAACCAACAGAAGCACTCCATAATTCATCTTGGAATTGATAAAAATTTGAATGTGTATATATTTCACTAGCACTCCTTTCTAACCATAGGCCGGTTTTCAACTTTGGTTTTCCATATAATGTGTCATGATTTACTTTAAGAATTTTCTGTCGTTGTGCATCCATAGCACTATCAAATCTAGAAATAAATTCAACCAAACTCAATTTGTTGTTTACGAAATGATTGAAAAATGAATTTTCACTTTCAGATCTGGATGTGGTTCGTAATAAGCCAGATAATAATGTTTCTTTTAAATAAGCTGGAATCCACATTGAACGGAGATCAAACATGTGCGCTAACCAATCATTTTTTGTTAAACCATAATCGTCTATAATAGATATCCATGTTGTCTCAAACTCTACGGTAGTTTCTGAATGCCAGACACAAGATTTAAAATGGCTTTGAAATGAGATGTCTGAGTTTAGATGCCCACCAACTTTTTCAGATAGTTTTTTCATTATATGCCACATACAAAATCGATGTGTCGTAGTTGGAAAACACTTGACTATAGCACTTCTAATTGCAGGGTCTTGATCTGTCACAATTAGTGAAGGTTTGTTACCACTCATACAATCAATGAATTTGTCAAACAACCACTCAAATGAATCAGATTTTTCATCAGCTAAGAAGCCCGCACCGAAAGTAATAGATAATCTATGATTATTAATTCCAGTAAATGGTGCAAAAATCATAGAATACTTATTTGTACTGTAGGTTGTGTCAAATGATAATAAGTCGCCAAATAATGAATAATTATATCTAGCAGTGCTATCTGACCAAAAAACATGTTTCAAATGTGCATCATTATCTAGCTGAAAAGCATAATAGAATGAAGGATCTCTTTGTTTTTGAATTTCAAAATTATGAATAAACATATGAGCATCAGAGTCTCCGATAAGGGCCTTCAAATCTCTGGCATAATTTCTAGCATCTTGAATGGTAAATCCAACATTAGCATATCCTCCAACTTGCTCTTTTATTATATGAAATGCTTGCGATGGTCCAATGTTCACTCGATCTAAAGTGGAAAGCAGATTCTTTTGAACATTGCCCACCTTTCTGTTTGACCGTAAAAAATGTTTTTTACTGGGTGTGCAAAGTTCATGAGTATGACTTTCTTGAAAAGTAACCACTTTATATTTATTTTCTCCAATCCTCTTAACACCAACAGTAGCTTTACAACCCTCTCTGGTGATTGTTCTTTTTCTGCTTAACTCTTTTCCAGTCACAGTGCTTTCTAACAACTGTTTCTTAGACTTACCACCTTCCTTTGAACAGACAAAATATTTATAACTGATCTGACCTTGTGTGTCCTTTTTGCAAGTCCAACTACGAACGCTAAAACCAACAGTATGTGCATATGTTTTATAGCAATCAACAAAATCTTGGATTGAAGTAAATATACGACCTACGAAAGGCTTAAGCTCATTATCACATGTTGGTACTATGTCTAAGTACTTCTCAGTTAAACCTGTTTGATCTTCCATTTCGTTCCTGCACCATAAAAAAATAGAAATTGGGTAATACACTTTAATTTGTATAACAACAACATAGAACTACACATTGAATCTTCCCACTGATATGAAAACTATGTATAAAAACCAGGACTGGAATTTGCATGAATCAGCTTCACATTTTCGGCTGGAATTTCAAAGATTGGGGTTGTTGGAAGAACTGGAAATGGCCGGAAAACAACCCTTACACAGATTACTTGATGAGGAGGAACAGCAATAAAAAAAATCTTCATCGGGTGGAATTTCAAAGATTGGGGTTGTTGCTTACTTGATGAGGAGGAAGGTTGTTAGGGGTCGAGGCGCGATCAGTGTCGAGGCGCGATCAGTGCTTCCGCCCTACCGCTGCATCCAGGGTGATGAAATCGGGAGTAATCGGGGGTGCATAGAGGAGATGAAATCGGGAGTTGCTGCTTCAGACCTACAGCCGCATTCGGCAGGGAAGAAAAAGCTTCATCGGGTGCTGCTTCCGCCCTAACAGTGCGTGGAGGAGATGAAATCGGGCTGTTATCGGGGGCTGCTTCCGCCCTACCGCTAAGATGTAAATGCGGAAATCGCGAATGAAATTTCAACGGCGTCGATTTAGTGCGTATTGTGCTTATATAAAACAGTCCGTATAAGACAAATTCCCTATATATATATATATATCTTTTTATATATATATATATATATATATATATCTTTATATATATATATATATATATATATATATATATATATATATATATATATATATGAGTTTGCAAGGATCTCATCATATATAGGAGATTTAATCAAGAAGTCGACTGAGAGTCTGTTTGGCATGACGGCGACGGTTATGAGCCAGGTTTACGAATTGTTATTATGGAACGCCTGACTTCACATTTGAAACTCTATCCATGACTTTTAAATTAGTTTTCTTCTTGATGATGGTCATAGCTATTGTCATATCAAACACATATATTTCATGACAATGATGTTTTTGCCCAAATTTATCGGGACAAAAATATTGTGTCAAATGAATGACAGATTGTAATTGTCATGTTCATATAACTTTAGTCAAATAAATACGGATAATCGAGCGTCTTTTTGTATTTCGTTTTAATTAAAGTTTTCTTAATTGAAATGTATTTTGTCATCAAACTCATGTAAATGTGATCTCAACACAAATAATTTGTTTTAAGTAGATGCATATGCTCTAATAAGATGTGATCATATATATAGTACTTTGTTTAAACTAAGATTCTGTTTGGGAGTGCTTTTTAGAAAAGAAAAAGAGTGGTGGTAAAAGGAAGATAAAAAAATGAACTTTTAAAAAATGTATATTGAAAAAAAATATTTGTTTGGGTAAATTTATTTTGCAGAGATTTTCAGAAAGGAGAATCGTTTTATAAACCGTTTGACAAATCTCCGTTGCGGGAACTTTTTTTATTAACAATGCACTCCCGAGGGAAAATGAGCGCCAAGGCGGAAAATACGAGTCCAGACGCAAAATGCGCACCCGACCAAAAATGAGCGCTCGGGAGAAAAGACGTCATTTTTTCGTCCGAGCGCGAATTTTTCGCCCGGGTAGCGTTTTTTCCGCCCGGGTGCGGTTTTTCCCACGACCTCGAAATTTTTGCCCGGGTGCGATATTTTCGTCCCGATGCGATATTTTCGCCCGTGCATGATATTTTCACCGGGGCGCGATATTTTTGCCCGACCGCGATATTTTCGCCCGACCGCGATATTTTCGCCCGAGGGCGATATTTTCGCGCGTGCGCTATATTTTCGCCAGAGCGCCAATTTTTCGGCTGGTTGCTATATTTTCAGCCGGACGAGAATTTTCTGACGGGACACAAATTTTTCGACCGGGCGCGATATTTTCTCACGAATGCGATATTTTCGCACGAAAGCGAAAAAAATGCATTCGAGAGAAAAAAATAACGTATGGGAGACAGATACGTGGTCGGGAAAAAAACACGAACGAGCAAAAAAATCACGCCGAGACGAAAATTTGCGTCGGAGAAAAATTCACCCTCGGGCGAAAAAATCGCGCTCAGGCGACAAAATGGCGCCCGGACGAAAAAATACGTCCGGGCCAAAAAACGCTCTCCGACGAAAAATATCCTTCAAAGGCAAAAAATTCGCGCCCGGGCGAAATATTCGCGTCCAGGCAAAAAAACTGCGCACGGGCTAAAAATTCGCTCCCGCGCAAAAAATCGCACTCGGGCGAAAAAATCACGCCTGGGCAAAAAAACCGCTCACGGGCGAAAAAACGAGCTCCGATGAAAAACATCGCTCTCGGGCGAGAAATTCTAGCCCGGGCGAAAATTTCGCTCCTGAGGCGAAAAAACAGTGCATAGACGAAAAACTGCTCCCTGAAAAAAAATCGTGCCGGACGAAAAAATCGTGTCAGTGCGAAAAAAACACGTCCAGGCGAAACAATTGCGTTCGGGCGAAAAAATTGCGTCCGGGCGAAAATATCGAACCTTTACACGATTTGATTTGGTTCGAGATTTTTGGAACCACATGAGGGTGATTCGGTTAGTGATTTTAATCAAAAATCGAACCAAACCAAACCGAACCTTTACAGCCCTAGATAAAATTGGAGAAAATACTTCCTTAGAATTTGAGATTTCATAAAAGAATACAAGTTGAGAAAATAACTTAAATAACACTGCTTGGAGGGAGAAAAGGATTTGTTTGTAAAAACCCTAAACCAAAATAAAATTTTTAGTGGAATAATTAGCCGATTCAAACTAGGGCTGTGCATAAAACCGGGCCCGGGGCCCGGCCCGGTAAAAGCCCGGCTAGGCCCGGGCCCGGGCTAAGCCCGCCCCGGGCCCAGGCCGGGCTAAGCCCGCCCCGGGCCCAGGCCGGGCTAAGCCCTTCCCGGGCCCAGGCCGGGCTAAGCCCGCCCCGGGCCCAGGCCGGGCTAAGCCCGCCCCGGGCCCAGGCCGGGCTATGGGGCCTAACAAGGCCCCATATATGAGCATTTGCCCGGCCCGGTGCCCGGCCCGGGCCAGGCTGGGCAAAGGCCGGTTTCTAGGCCCGGGCAAAGCCCGGGGCCGGGCTGGGCAAAGCCCGGGGCCGGCTCCTACGCGCCTTTTAAAACTGCGTCTTCTAGGTACCTTTTTGGGAGAAGTGTTCAACATGAAAGCTGTAGATCTCGACGATATCTACAACTTTCATGTTGAACGCTTTTTGATTTGAAGCCGTTTGCTTGATTTTTTTCGGGGGCCAAATCGGGAGCCTAAACGGCTTCAAATCAAAAAGTGTTCAACATGAAAGTTGTAGATATCGTCGAGATCTACAACTTTTATGTTGAACACTTCTTCTGAAAATGCACCTAAAAGACGCAGTTTTAAAAGGCGTATATTTCTTTTTTTAAAAAATTTATTATTATTTTTATAAAAATAGGGCCCGGCCCTGGGGGCCTTAGCAGGCCCCCTCCCGGAGCCAGATGTCCGGCCCGGCCCGGCTGCAATCAGGGCCCGGGCCCGATTCGGAAAAGCCCGGGCCTGGGAGGCCCGGTTTAGGCCCGGGCCCGGGGGACTTTTTGAACACGACTATTCAAACAGATAAAAAAGAGAAGATCCTGTTGAATCATACAAAAAACTACTGCTGAATTGCACTTCCAGCAATCCATGGTGCCACTGGAGTGAAAGCATGACAGTAACCGAAAATAGAAATTTGCAACCCTTCAGAGCTGCTTGAATAAAGATTTGGATAAAAATAAAAAATGTAGCCAAAGTGCACACTTTGTAGTTGATAGCTCTGGGCTTGGCAGGTCTCCGTGGCCTTTTGGCAGCGTCGCCTTCTTTGCTTTTTGAAGGGTGGACATAACTAGGTCTTTCGGGCCGTCCCGTCGTGTTGGCGGTGTGCGAGCTTGTCTCTAACCTCCTTGCCTTGCGAGCGGCGGGAGGTTTTGTATCTCGAGCGCGTTCCCGCGCGCTTCCCAACGCTCATCTCGCCATTGGGACAACCTTCACTTCACTAGGCTCGACGTGCTTCGTCACCGCTCCATTGGAGTGCTCCTGGGAGAAAATCCCGCAGAGAGAAGGAGAAAGGAAAGAGTGAGTGAGTGTAGAGAGAGAAAGAGAAGAGCGGTTAGAGAACTTTACGAACCGGAAAAAGATCTAAATGAAGTAAAAACAAGTCTATTTACAGAATTCTACGAGGGCGGTCCAGTAATTTTGCCTAATAACAACTGGCCCGGCCAATGAGAGGGCATGATTTTGGGCACGCTAATCGCTATTTTTGAGAAAATGACGACCCTGCCCCCGGGCCAAAAAAGGGACCCGCCCACGCTAGACGGCGGCGGCGGCCGCCGCCCCTCCCGCGCTTGGCGGGCGGCCGCGACCGCCGCCCCTCCCGTGCTTGGCGGGCGGCCGGGAGAGGCCGGCAATGGCCGCCCCCCTGGCGGCCTTGGCGGGGAGGAGACCGACCCTTATCGCCCGACCACGATCAAGGCCGTCTCGGGCGGCCTCGGTAGAGGGGGCGATCGACCCTCGTGTGGTCGGCCGCGGGCGAGGTTGCTTCCGGGCGGCCTCGGCGGAGAGGACGGCCGACCTTAGCGGGGTCGGCCGCAGGCGAGGCCGCTCCGGGCGGCCTCAACGGAGGGGGAAGGCAGCCTTTATGGGGTCGGTCGGCCGGCAGCCAAGCACGGCGTGCGCCAAGGCCATGTCCAGCCATCCCGGGGTGCGCGCGTCGCACGCAACGGTCATTCGGGGCGAGGAGAGCCCGCATAGGCGTGGGCTACGGGCTCCCGCGCCCCGCGCAAGGTCTGCCCGCGCTCTCTGCACGCTGGGTCTACTTGCCCGCAGCATGCGGAAGGGTCTGCCAGCCCGCAACACGAGGTAGACTCTGCCCGTGCGCTGCGCGCCGCAGGGTGCGCCCCGCGCGGTCTACTTGCGGGGTTCGCCTGTGCTCACCATGCGCTTTGCTTTCCTGCACATGCTTGTGGTTGTGGGTGCCCGACGCATGACGTGCTCGCGCGTGTGGCCTTACCGTGCATTACTCATACGCTGGGTGTGGATGCGCTGTCCGAGCGCAAGTGCAAGTCTTCCTTGCGCCCACTCATGCCTATCTGACCTGACATGCGGGGGCTTTGGTCGCAGCGTGCTCCTTCTTTTCCAGCTTTTGTAAGTTTTGATGGCACCTTGCGTTGTCCTTTGCTCTCCTCTTAATTTGGTTGCTCAGATGCGCCTCCTTGTTCAGGTTTCCAGGCGCGCTGTCCATGGTCGCCCTATGTGGATGCGTTCCATACTTACAACAAAGCAGGTTGCTTCTTGAAGGGAGCGCTTCAACATTCCTTCGAGTGTTGAGATCAGAATTCCAAGCGCCGAGCAGCGGATACAGAATCCCCCTATGGGATGGATGACACTGTGCGAGTTGTCGCTGAGGGCCGGGCTCCGATTGCCACCATACAAAGAGATTACAGAGATCTTAAAGCACCGTGGAATTCCAGTATCATAATTCACTCCTCTTGCCATGACTCGTATTAAGGGTCTCATAGTCTTCTTCCGGGAGCATGGTTCGAGAGTTTCGCTAGATCTGCTCAGAGATTGATACGACGTTCGTGCGGATAGTGGAGGCCGTATTGAAGTTCACATCAACAAGTCCTGATTGGTGTTCGAGAGCTGGGTAGACAGACGCCATGGGAATACAATGTATGGATACGTCTGAAACTGTTGGGAATAGCCTAAGCTGTGGAGCGCCCTTCCTGATCGATGCCGTCGGTTGAAACAACGCGATTGCGAGTTAAAGCCGGTGTTGGGATTTACTTAGCACCATGAACTTGCGAATCAACACTTTAGCATCTCTTTGTTTGTTGAGGAGAAATGACTGTTGTTGTGCGACCTTTCCGCTGATCCGGAGTGCGTTGCTGTCCCCTTAGGCAGCGACCAGAAGAGGAGGTTGATCTTTGAGGGAGGTGATGACTCAACTCCTGTAAGTCATCCTTTTGTACCATATAAGGGGCATTCAAAAACTGTGGCTCCTTACAGCTCTAGGGTTGCTGATTCTCCGCCCGAAGATCCAAACCTCGAGGTGCTCGGCTCCTCTGCCCCCAGGCCCTCAGGAGGAACCTCATGCTCCATCTCACTCGAAGATAAAACGTGTTTCTTCCTCCTTAGCAGCGATGGATACTGCAATGAGTAGGTTTTTTGGCTCTTATTTTGATTTGTTGACTTTATCTTAGCTCTTCTCACTCTCCTTTTTTGCAGATTGACGTTCAGGCTAAGATTGCCCTTACTTGAAACAATCACTACGTTGGTTTGAAAGAAGAGTATTTGTTTCTCCAAGGAAGGCTTCACGATGCGGAAGGTTCACTTTCTGATTTGAGGGGGAAGCGAGATCGTGAAGCCTCTGGGTTTCGACAGGCTGAATCATTGTGGAAGACCGAGATGGCCTCACCATGTGAGGAGATCCAAGCGGGGAAGTCTTTGGTGGAGAAGACATCTGGTCTTTTGGAGAGTTCTCAGGAGGAGGTTTCTCGTTTGCAGGCCGAGTTGGGGCATCTTTCTTCGTAGGAGCGCCTTGCCGATCTGAAGGCGGACAGAGTGGCAGAGTACAAGGACACTCTTGATTTTAAGAAGGATCGTTGCCAGCTTTCTGAGGAGATTCACGACGAGATTTGGTCGAAGGAGGTGGAGCCCGAGCTGGCTGGCCTATGAGAGGTGGCGTTCCGTTGCAGGATGACAAAGACCCTTCAGATGGTATCTCAGAAGCATGATTGTGACGTAGTCGATCTAGGCTTCGATGACCTTTCAGAAGACGAGTGTGTTGAGTTTGGATCTGATGAAAAGGAGCTGGATCCTTAGTTTGTTGTAGTTGATAGTCTTACACATTTGTTATTTCAGTGTTGCTCTTATACTTTTATTGTGTACTAGCTTTCAAGCCTCTGCCTTTCTTTGTAGTTTGATGGTAGCTTTACGCCTTTTCTTGTAGTGTTTGCTGCTTTGCTTATCTCCGATACATTCCTTCGGAGTTTGAGGTTGTGGCTTAGTCCCCTTTCAGTTTCGTGACCTATTGCCAAAGTTAGGGACTAACTGTTCTAGCTTGGCAGTGAGAGGCCATCCTTTCCGAGTCTCGGGATGTTATTGAAGATTGTGATGATGGGCCCTCCTTCAAACCTTGGTAATCGCGCGCGGGGGGGGGGGGGGGGGGGTGGGGGGGGGGGGGGGGGGGGGGGGGGGGTGGGGGGGGGGGGTGGGGGGGGGGGTGGGGAGGCCCTGGAGACACCGCGACCTATTGTGGCGGATAAGATCGAAACCTTTGATCGGCGTTACTGAGAGAATGCTGGGACATGGTCCCAATGAAACGATGATGATTGGACACATCGATCCGCTGGTGAATGCGAGGGGGGAAGACCTTGACGTCACCACGACCTACTGTAGTGGATAAGGGCGAAACCTTTGATCGGCGACAGTGAGAGGTCATTGACGGCTGGGAGCCTCGAGTGACGGAGAAGATACAGACACTTCGAGTCGATGGTGAACTCGAGGGGGGTGGGCCCTGACGTCACCACGACGTACGGCTGAAAGTCTTTGATTACAAGGGTAGCTAATCACCTAGAGGGGGGGGGGGGAATAGATTATTGCAGTCTTTTGTTGAGTCTTTAAAATCTTCTTTGACTTATGTCCTACCGTGTATACTTATTTCAGCTTTGAAGAAAACAATATTCAGCACAGCAAAACACAATACACATCACACCAGATTTTATAGTGGTTCATCAGTGTTTGGGTACATCCACTATCCCTCTTCTCCTTTCTAACAGTATGTTAGACAAGGCTCTTCTCCAAAAACTATGGGTCCTCAGAGATTAGAGCACGATCCCATTGGATCGGTCAGTCTACACTGAGACTTACAATGTCACAACCCGCATTTTCTCAAAATTTAAGAAGCGTCAGAGTATGAGAAAACACACATCGTGATGCCACGTCGAGCAGGGGATAACTGTCGACGCTCAGGCGAACACCATTTAACTAGAATATGAAAATTCATAAGTTTAATGATTAGAAAATCAGTTATATTTTAAAGGCCATATCCCTCGGCTTAGTGGATCATCTAGTCCACAATTTAAAAACTATACTTATACGCTGCGGAAAATACTTTATTCAGGTTTGACATCCTAAAAGAGTGCATAAGTGCCCTCTAGAGGACAACTTATACTATGTAGGACCTTACATTTAATTTATACTATATATAGGAAAACGATCTTTTTACGTTATTTGGAAAATAGTGGTTGAGTTTATAAAACATGCTGATCATGAGATATACTTATAATAGCGTTTTTAAGTTTAAAAGTAACTAGCAACCTAGCATAAATCATCCCCAGAGCAAGTAGACTATCTCCAAAAAAGGTAGCAGCAAAAAAGATAACATATCTAGTATCAAGGTAAAACTACCAGTGGGCGCCAACAAACTAACACAAACCCACTGACAAGTATGTATGTCTGTAAGAAAGAAACACAAAACTATCTCACAAGACCAAGGAACTGATCTCCACAGTACGAGAGACCACCAGCAACAGCACAACACAACTAGCCGCCTAATCGGCTACTAACCAGAACCTGAGGCATTCAAAGAAGAAAAGAATACCTCAGCAAGTAAAAACAAATAAGCTGTACAGAAATGTTAAGCTAAAAGATAAGCAAGAAGAGTAAGTAAACCGTAATAAGCACCACTGTCCAAGGCAAGACAAAAAGAAAAGCACTATGTGCGAGGAAACAACAATAACCCTCCCCAAAAATCCTGCAGAGTTTACAAGGCTACCATGAGAACAAACGTTGTAAATTACAAAGGAAGAAACATCTAACACCCTAAGCTGTGAAAGATGGCAGTAGTAAAAACAACGCGGATCCGGGTTGGAGGCAAACTCAGTCCCTCAACCACCATTTCCAAGAAATAAGGCTCAAGGGTCTATATGTGAAAGCACTAGGGACCTCCCACCAACTTGCCCAGCCCATACCTGGAACAAGATAAAAGTGTGGCCACAGCTAAGTCACACAACTTCACCCCTATTAAGAGCTTCAAACCACCACTACTAACCACAACCCACGATTCGGCCTTTGGAAAAAATATAGCCGACAAGGAACCTCAGAATCAAGGAAATTCACTCGGGAGAGAAAATCAAAGTAAGGGAAAAGCGTTGAGATGCCTCAACAGGGCATGGCGTTGAGTGAGCCCCACTCACTCAACTCCTAAACAGACGACGGCATTGAGTGAGCTAAGCTCACTAACGCCAAAACAGCTATGGCGTTGAGTGAGGTCCACTCTCTCAATGCCTTCAGCAACACAAGGCTGTGGCGTTGAGTGAGCTAACCTCACTCAACGCCAAAACAACTATGGTGTTGAGTGAGGTCCACTCCCTCAACGCCTTCAGCAACACAGGCTTTTGCGTTGAGTGAGCTAACCTCACTCAATGCCAAAACAGCTACGGCATTGAGTAAGGTCCACTCCCTCAACGCCTTCAGCAACACAGGCTGTGGCATTGAGTGAGCTAACCTCACTCAATGCCAAAACAGCTACGGCGTTGAGTGAGGTCCACTCACTCAACGCCTTAGCACTTAGCCGCAAAAACTAACTATGGCGTTGAGTGAGTCCACCTCTCTAAAACAGTTTTGGCGTTGAGTGAGGTCGACTCACTCAACGCCAAAATACTTAACCGCAAGAAAGGGCTGCGGCGTTGAGTGAGCCCGCCTCACTCAACGCCTAAACCGCCATGGCGTTGAGTGAGGCCCACTCACTCAACGCCATCCGACATAACCGCGCGGATTGGCTGCGAAATTGAGTGAGTCCGCCTCACTCAACGCCTAGACAGCCATGACGTTGAGTGAGGCCGACTCACTCAACGCCACCAAAATTAGCCGCAGAAGAACATACCAACAAGGCTATGGCTTTGAGTGTGTGCACCACACTCAACGCCACACCCGAACAGCCCAGACATTGAGTGTGTGCACCACACTCAACGCCGAGCCCAACAGCCCAGGCGCTGAGTGTGTGCACCACACTCAACGCCGAGCCTTAACTCCACTCCAACACGATACCAACAAGCTTATTACTATAGCAATAATTTTTTTCTAACAACATAGAGCCCCCACTGTTTTAGGTAAACCGTACAGGAAAGCTTACAGTAGGAAGTTTATACCCGATTTCAAGCAAAGAATTGAGTTTTTAACCTAGGGCTAACAGGGCTTTACTAACATAGCAAAATCTAGACAAGCTTTTCTACGGCCGCAAGAACAAGAGAGAAAGAAAACAATACTAGGCAAGGGCAAGAACACCACTTGCCTCGATTTCCAGCGAAGCTTGGCCGGCCTCCCTTATCCTCACTCGGCACCAGCAACAACAATACCTAAAGCAGAAAATCTGGAGCTTTAATGGCGGAAACGGACAACCCAAGAAATTCGAGACCCCTAGAAACACCACGAAAACTGAATTTCTTACCGTAGGAATGAAGGTCTAGGCGAGAGCAATCCAAATCCGCTCTCGGAATCGAATTCCGTCCACAAATGCTCCTGGAATCTACGTCCGAAGGTAGCGGTTCCGGCGGTTCCTCTGATTTCCGCGAACAGGCGCTGCGGGTTCGGTTTCGGGAAGATGAATAGGAGTGGTTTATTTTAAGTCTAAAGGTCCGTTTGGGGGGACTTATTTTCACCGGTCAAGCGGTTATGACCGCATGAACCAGACCTTAATTAAGTCCCGGTTCATGCGGTCATAACCGCTTGACCGGTGAAAATAAGTCCCCCCAAACGGAGCCTAAACTATCCTATATATAGACCCCTATTAACCTTAATAGCTAATTAATTAAATATTATATAATGAGACACCAAAATAACCGCCCAGCACCCGCACCTTTCCAAAATAATAATTAATATAATATTTATTAAATAGTTTTATTTTTCATAAAATACAAAACGACGCGAAAATCGAACATCCTCGGAATTCGACGAAATTCGCACCGTAGCTAATTATCCACGCTACGAACAGAACGACGAAGTCGAAATTAACTTTCGACGAACAGAACTCGAGTTATACCCACCCGAAGTCAAAACACAAGCATCCCCCGAGAGGCCACACCGGGTCACCCAAAACAACCCGACTTGCTAGGGAGATCTTGCCAATAGACTACAAAATAGGCCACTCAGTTCTAAGGAGTTAAGACCACACTCCACAGATGACAAGCCAAGAAAACGCGTCGACGTAATGCCAAACGAGAATTAAATAATCACAGAAAATCAGGGGCGTTACAGTCACTCCCCCTAAAAGAAAGTTTCGTCCCGAAACTTTACGCACAACACCTCTACTATAGAAGGAAAAGTAACAAGCCAAACATTACAAGAAGAAAACATACCAAACCAATCAGGGGAACAGTTGAGGGCGAGCCTCCCTCATAGCCGACTCTAACTCCCAAGTCGCGCTTTCCAAATCCTGATTTTTCCATAGAACTTTGACCATCGGGATGGACTTCCTTCGCAGCACTCGATCTTTAGTATCCAAAATGCGGACCGGTACTTCAACAAAAGAGAGATTAGGCTCCGACAGGGGCACAACATCCAAGACTTGCCCACTGCTAAGCATACACTTCCGCAATTGACTTACATGAAATACGTTATGAACACCTGGAAAGTTTGCTGGCAAATCCAACCTATATGCTGACACGCAAATCTGTTCAACAATCTTAAACGGCCCCTCATACCTCGGGTCTAATTTCCGGTTCTTACCGAACCTCTTAACACCAACCTCAGCCCAAAACAGGGGAGTTCTGCAGCGCCTCCCATACAAAGTTTCAAACGGAGCCATTTGCAAGCTCTCTTGATAACTGTTATTGTATGCAAACTCCATAAGTCGTAACCGCTCATCCCACGCTCCACCGTGGTCTAGAATATAACATCTGATCATATCCTCAACTATCTGGTTCACCCGCTCCGTCTGCCCATTGGTCTGTGGGTGATAAGTAGTAGAATACCTCAGATCTGTACCCAAACCCTCCTGCAGACTCTATCAAAAGCGAGAAGTAAACTGAGAGTCTCGATCAGAGATGATGCTAACAGGCACACCGTGCAATCTGATGACCTCATTCTAGTACAGCTCTGCTATCTTCTTCATCGGATAATCAATCTTATACGACACGAAGTGAGCACACTTCGTCAGTATATCCACTATAACCCAAACAGAATCAAATCCTCTTGGAGATATCGGTAAGCCCGTAATGAAGTCCATAGAAATACTTTCCCACTTCCAAGTCGGGATCTCTAACGAAGTCAACTTGCCACCAGGCCTTCCGTGATCGGCCTTCACATGCTTACAAGTGTGGCACTCAGCAACAAATCAGGCTATATCACTCTTCATCCCATACCACCAGGCAATCTGCTTCAAATCACGATACATCTTTGTAGATCCTGGATGGTAGGCAACACTGGATCCATGAGCCTCTCTGCAAATCATACCCCTGATGTCTCCAACAGCGGGGATGTAAAATCTGCCACAATACTTCAAAGTACCCGCATCATCGATAGAAAAATCCGGCAACTACCCTCTCTCAGTCCTGGAGTATAAGTGCAGAAGGTCCAGATCATCCTTCTGGTGCAACCTAGTAAGAGAAATCCAAGACGGCTCTGCCACTGCCAAACCGCTCTGCATGACACAGCATCCCACTGAGATATCTATAAGGAGGAACTCTTCCACTAAATGATCGGCGGAGAGATTAAAGATCTTCCCCATCTTCCGGCTCAGGGCGTCGGCCACCACATTGGCCTTGCCTGGATGATACTGGATCTCTACATCATAATCGCCCACATACTCTAGCCACCGACGCTGGCGCAGATTCAACTCCTTCTGCGTGAACACGTACTTTAGGCTCTTATGATCAGTGAAGATCTTGCACTGAGCCCCATAAAGTAGATGCCTCCACAGCTTCAACGCATAAATCACCGCTGCAAACTCAAGGTCATGCGTAGGGTAATTCCCCTCATGAGTCTTCAATTGCCTTGACCCATACGCAATCACTTTTCCAGCCTGCATCAACACGCAACCCAGACCAACATGCGAAGCATCCACGTACACATCATAATCCACACCCTCAGTAGGTAGGGTCAGAACGGGAGCAGTGCACAATCTGCTCTTTAGCTCCAGGAAGGCTTCTTCGCACTTCTCGCTCCAAACAAAGGCCGCGTTCTTCTAAGTCAACCTGGTCAAAGGTGCAGCCAGGGTAGAGAAACCCTCCACGAACCTCCTATAGTAGCCGACCAACCCTAGGAAGCTCCTGATCTCCTTGGGCGTGCCCGACCAGCTCCAATCCATCACTACTGTGATCTTTTCTGGGTCGACCGAGATCCCATCCTTGTTCACCACGTGGCCCAGAAACGAGACCTGAGGCAACCAAAATTCGCACTTGCTCAACTTCGCGAATAACTTGTGATTCCTCAACTCCGATAGAACCAAGCGCAGATGCTGCTCATGAACCTCAGAATCAAGGAAATTCACTCGGAAGAGAAAATCAAAGTAAGGGAAAAGCGTTGAGATGGCTCAACAAGGCATGGCGTTGAGTCAGCCCACTCACTCAACTACTAAAAAGATGACGGCATTGAGTGAGCTAACCTCACTCAACGCCAAAACAGCTATTGCGTTGACGCCGTTGAGTGAGGTCGACTCCCTAAACGCCTTCAACAACACAGGCTGTGGTGTTGAGTGAGCTAACATCACTCAACGCCAAAACAGCTACGGCGTTGAGTGAGGTCCACTCCCTCAACGTCTAAAGCAACACATGCTGTGGCGTTGAGTGAGCTAACCTCACTCAACACCAAAACAGCTACGGCGTTGAGTGAGGTCCACTCACTCAACGCCTTAGCACTTAGCTGCAAAAACTAACTGTGGCGTTGAGTGAGTCCACCTCTCTCAACGCCAAAACAGTTTTGGCGTTGAGTGAGGTCGACTCATTCAACGCCAAAATACTTAATCGTAAGAAAGGGCTGTGGTGTTGAGTGAGCCCGCCTCACTCAATGTCTAAACCACCATGGTGTTGAGTGAGGCCCACTCACTCAACGCCATCCGACATAACCGCGCGGATTGGCTGCGGCATTGAGTGAGTCCGCCTCACTCAACGCCTAGACAGCCATGGCGTTGAGTGAGGCCGACTCACTCAATGCCACCACACTTAGCCGCAGAAGAACAGACCAACAAGGCTATGGCTTTGAGTGTGTGCACCACACTCAACTCCACACCCGAACAGCCCAGGCGTTGAGTGTGTGCACAACACTCAACGCCGAGCCCAACAGCCCAGGCGCTGAGTGTGTGCACCACACTCAACGCCGAGCCTTAACTCTACTCCAACATGATACCAACAAGCTTATTACTATAGCAATAATATTATTCTAACAACATAGAGCCCCGGATGATTTAGGTAAAAACCGTACAGGAAAGCTTACAGTAGGAAGTTTATACCCGATTTCAAGCAAAGAATTGGGTTTTTAACCTAGGGCTAACAAGGCTTTACTAATATAGCAAAATCTAGACAAGCTTTTCTACGGCCGTAAGAACAAGAGAGAAAGAAAACAATACTAGGCAAGGGCAAAAACACCACTTGCCTCGATTTCTAGCGAAGCTTGGTCAGCCTCCCTTATCCTCACTCAGCACCAACAGCAGCAACAACTAAAGAAGAAATCTGGAGCTTTAATGGCGAAAACGGACAACCCAAGAAATTCGATACCCCTAGAAACACCACAAAAACTGAATTTCTTACCGTAGGAATGAAGGTCTAGGAGAGAGCAATCCAAATCCGCTTTCGGAATCGAATTCCGTCCACAAACGCTCCCGGAATCGGCGTCTGAAGGTAGCGGTTCCGGCGGTTCCTCTGATTTCCGCGAACAGGCGCTGCGGGTTCGGTTTCGGGAAGATGAACATGAGCGGTTTATTTTAAGTCTAAACTATCTTATATATAGACCCCTATTAACCTTAATAGCTAATTAATTAAATATTATACAATGAGATACCAAAATAACCGCCCAGCACCCGTACCTTTCCAAAATAATAATTAATATAATATTTATTAAATAGTTTTATTTTTCATAAAATACAAAACGATGCGAAAATCGAACATCCTCGGAATTCGACGAAATTCGCACCGTAGCTAAATATCCACGCTACGAACACAACGGCGAAGTCAAAATTAACTTTTGACGAACAGAACTCGAGTTATACCCACCCAAAGTCAAAACACAAGCATCCCCCGAGAGGCCACATCGGGTCACCCAAAACGACCCGACTTGCTAGGGAGATCTTGGCAATAGACTACAAAATAGGCCACTCAGTTCTAAGGAGTTAAGACCACACTCCACAGATGACACAAGCCAAGAAAACGCGTCGACGTAACGCCAAACAAGAATTAAATAATCGCAGAAAATCAGGGGCGTTACATACAACACTGGCTCACAGCCCTCCACACAGTAATCACATGACAACCACACACATGCACAAATGCCCTTTACACAGGTTGGGAGAAACAACCTCACACAGATTCATATAGGAGTCCAATCACACAGCCTTTATAATTTAGGCTTTACAATTAGATCTCAAAGATCTGACACAAAGCTTAATCAATCTAGGCCTCACCACAGATCTTTCACAGATCCACTGATTTTGAAAGTTTTTCTTGATTTGACTCAAGAGAAATTATTCTCCGAGTCAATTTATTCCTAGGCTAAGAAATTCTCAGCCCTATCTGCTTCCCAACAACAAGGATGACAATATTTGATTATCTGTTGTTTGTGCTGGAAGTTCCTCAAGACCTTGATCCTGTTCTTGCTGATGAAGGGAGAATATTCAGAATAAATATCTTCAATCAACTAACCTTTATTGGCAGGAAATGAATTGCACTGCCTCTCCTTCTGTCCAGAGAAAATTCTGTGTAGATATCTTCTTCTTCTTCAACGATCCAGAGATAGATCTTCAGATTTGGCTCAGCTTGGATCGTGAATCAACTTCAGTTAGAGTTTGCCTAGACTGATTCGTCTTCCTCAGAGAAATCCTCTATTCTATTTGTAGCATATGTTAATTGCACCAGCAAACTCAGAAACCTTTTAGATTTTTCAATTGAAGTTCTTGGTTCTGTAACAATGGCGGATGAAGACGACGAACTCCCGCTTCTCGTTTTTTAGAATGTTAATCAGAATCCCTTTTTGATTTTAATCTCAGCTATTATTTATAAACCCCGTCGATTTGTGGGATGTTTGACACATGTCCAAGTTTTAACGGTGGTTAAAACTTCAGCTTAATCAAATCGAAATCCACTGTAGACTTACGATGACGTTAATGCCGATTTGCAGTATTTAAATAACAAATCAGAAAATCGTTGACTTGTTGACTTTGCTGACGTCATCATCATTCTGAACTTAGCCAAAATAAACAAATACATCAGAAATCCTTAGTTCGACGACTCAAAACTCAGTTCGACGAACCCAGAGCTCAGCTTGACGAAATCAAGCAATACTTCAGAAAACTTCAGTTTGACGAACTCAAAACTTAGTTCGACGAATTCAGGGTTCAGCTCGATGAAATCAAACATCATCTCAGAAAACTTCAGTTCGACGAACTCAAAACTTAGTTCGACGAATCCAGAACTTAGCTCGAAGAAATCAAGCATCATTCCAGAAATCCTCAGGTCGACGAATAGGTGAAAGCTGAGTTCGACAAAATATGAACTTAACTCGACGAAATCAAAGCACAGTTCGACAAAAACTTGATAAGCAATGCTTCGACAATTCTGGACTTAGAATTTTCTTCAGCTCTGCTAGGCCTTGAGTGAATAGGCCATTCTCAACGAATCTGGACTTAGAAATATTTCTGCTGGCTTTGTCTCAACAGTTCCTTCTCAATTGTCTCAGCGGTTTCTTATTCACAGCTGATACTATCTTCTGTATCAGTGGTTTCTCCTCAACTGTCACAGCGGTTTCTTCTTCACAGCTGAGACTATATCTTGTCTCAGAGGTTTTGCTGAGACCAACACTTCTCTCAACATTTTGTGTTGAACTTCTCAGTTGTCTCGACGCTTTTGCCTTAGTCAAATTGTTCAGCTTTCTTCCTGATGGCGTTGAGAGCGTTGAGTGTATAAGCTTCACTCAACGCTTTTATATTTATCCTGATTTTCTGCAATCTTGCCTTCTTGCTGAAGTTTGGCGTTGACAGACTCAACATAGCGTTGAGTGATGAAGCTTCACTCAACGCTTCTAGACTTAGTCGATTTTCTGGCTTTCACTGCTTAGGCTTTGACATGATATCCTTATCTCAACGATTCTGGCCATATGACGTTGAGAGCATTGAGTGAGCTTGCCTTACTCAACGCTACTGGACTTAGGCATTTTTCTGATTTTCCAGCCTATCACCTTGAGTCCACTTAGTTCCAATGACATTTTCATCAAGCTTATTCCTGTAGATCCACTTAGTTGCAATAACATTATATCCTTGAGGTCTGGGAACCAGCTTCTAGACCTTACATCTTTTAAACTGGCTCAATTCCTCTTGCATAGCTCTAATCCAAAACTGGTCTTGGTTAGCCGATTCAAATTTCTTAGGTTCTACCTGTGATAGGAAGCAAGAGTACATTACTGTGTTGAGACATCTGCTCCTTGTCACTACTCCTTGTCTTGCATCACCAATAATCTGATGGTCTGGGTGATCCCTCAGCTGGAGGCAGTACTGCTTCAACATCATGTTCTTTATGATGCTGATCTTCATCTACTTCCTGTGATCCTTGTGCTTCCTCTGGAATGCAAACACCCTCTTCTTGGTCTTGCATAGTTGGAGCATCTTCTTCATTTCTTTTGAGAGTGAGCTTTTTCAACCCTAGTTCAGTACCTATAGAACTAGAAGAAGAGCTTGACAGCTCATTATTAATCATATTTGCTTCATCAAACACTACATTAATTGACTCCTCTACAACTTGACTTGTCAAGTTATATATCCTATAAGCCTTACTATGATTGTTGTACCCAACAAATATCCTCTCATAGGCTTTGACAACAAACTTAGTTTTATAGGATTTCCCATTATTGAGTACAAAGCACTTGCTCCCAAAAATTCTGAGATAGGCAAGGTTTGGTTTCCTACCCTTCATAATCTCACATGGAGTCTTATTGTGGCTCTTGGTGATAGAAGTCCTGTTAAGGACATGACAAGCTGTATTTATAGCCTCAGCCCAAAAATATTCTTAGAGAGAAGTGTCATTTAGTAGTGTTCTACCAGCCTCTATGAGAGTTCTATTCTTCCTCTCAGCTATCCCATTTTGCTGGGATGTTCTTGGAGAAGAAAACTCTTGCTGAATCCCATGATGTTCACATATTCTTGTCATGCATTCAGACTGAAACACAGTCCCATGGTCACTTCTTATTTTTACTACAGTACTGTTCAGCTCATTCTGTATTTGTAAGACAAATGTCTTGAAAACATCTGAGGTTTCAGACTTTTCTTCAAAAAGAATACCCAAAAAAATTTAGAAAAGTCATCAACCACCACAAAGGTCAGACCTTCCTACCTAGACTATGAACTGACATTGGACCAAACAAGTCCATATGCATGAGGTATAAACACATTATAGAATTTTTAGTCTCAATGCTTTTGAAAGAAGCTTTTGTTTGCTTACCCTTTTGGCATACAGAGAAAATACCTTCCTCAGAGCATTTCATGTTAGGACCATTCCTAACTAGCTCTTGACTATAGAGCTTTCCCATAGTCTTATAATTCAAATGAGCTAGCATTTTGTGTCATTTGACACAATATGAGGCTTTCTCATTTGTAACTAGACAAATGGGAGAGTCAGATGATAAATAAAGAAAATTAAGAAAATAGAAATTCCCACTCCTAGTGTTAGTCAAAGTGACCTCTTGGTCACTTGATCTTCTTATATGTCACTTATCCTTGTAGAAAGAAATGACATAGCCAAGATCACATAGTTGGCTTAAGCTTATAAGGTTGTGTTGCAACCCTTCCACATAAGCCACTTTTGTGAAAGTGATTAAGCCATTAGTGATCTTACCATAACCTTTGGTGATCCCTTTATCTGATCCACCAAATATCACCCTAGGTACATCCTTTACTGGAATGAAATCCTTCAGGATGCACTTTATTCCAGTCATGTGTCTGGAACAACCACTATCCAAGTACCATATAGGGGTATGACTACTTGGACTCACCTGCAAGAAATAAATTACTTATCCTTAGGACCCCAATTCTCATTGGGTCCTAGGTACATGTTAGGCTTAAGATGAACATGCCAGCCTGCAGCTCTTCTGACATGCAAGTATACATTAGCTCTCTGTACACTATTATTGTGCCAGCAATCAATGGCATAGTGGCCCACTTTGCCACAACACTAGCACTCAAAGATGTTGTACCTCCTTTTAAGGGCTGGTTTAACAACATTGCTGTCAATAGCTCTTAGTCCAGCAGGTACAACAGTAGACTTTTTCTTGAGTGCTGGGGCTGGTACACCAAACCTAAATGGTCCAGTATGGGCCATTTGAATCTCCTCATGGGCGGCCTTGTAGCCACTAGCACCCTTTCCATTCCTACCACCATAGTGGTGAACAACTTTGTTCTTCCTTTTGGAATTACCAGCTCTAGTGTTCCCTTTGAAACCTATCCCTTTCCTATCCTTTTGGGAGGAGAAGGAATCTATCAAAGGCAACACAGTACATGGATTTGAAAACTTAGCCACTATCTCCTTCTCCTTTTGGAGCTTACTTTCTAGATTCCTGATAAACTCATTCTTAAAAGTTATGGTGCACATCTGAATAACAGTAATATTCTTCAGCTGGCTAACTTTCCTAATTTTCTGTTCTAGCAAAGTTGCTGTTTCAGAATTCTAGGAAGCAACAAGCTTCAGAGATGCAATCTCCTGAGCCCGCTGTTTGATCAACAACTTACTCCTTCAGAATGCTTCCAAAAGTTCACCATATCTTTCAATTATTTGATCTCTGTCTTCCTCAGATTCAGAGCCATCTTCATCTCTTAATGAAGAAGCACTTGAATCTGATCAAACCACATATTTGGACTTGGATGAAGAGTGTACCTTAGATGTTCCAGGCTTATTCTGGCAGGATTCCTCATGTAATATTGCCATCAGCCCAATGTAGGCCTCATCATCCTCTTCTGATTCTGATGAGGAAGACTCAGTCTAGCTTTTCTCCCTCTTAGCAATGAAGGTTTTCTCCTTCTTGCTTCTCTTGTGGTGATGATTCTTTTCACCAGCTTCTTTCTTCTCAGGACAATCAGCCACAATATGACCTGACTTGCTGCAACAGAAGGAAACAATCTTTTTAGAAAAATGCTTACCAGGTTTTGGATCATAACTGCCCTCTTTGGAGGGTTTCTTCTTATTTATGTAGTAGTCCTCTTTGTGCTGGAAGGAAGAGGCAGGTTTGCTTCTCCACCCCTTCTTTTTCATCATCCTCATAAACTGCTTTGAGAAAGCAGCAAACTCCTCATCAGACATATTACAGCCTGATTCCTCTTGATCTGAATCTTCTAACTCAGCTGGCCTTCTTAGGGGAGAAGGATTCTTCTCCTTGATCCTCTTGGAGCTATCTGCCTTGAAGGCCACAAAAGTTTCTTTGGCCTGACCTCTACTAGTCTTCTCTTCCTCCTTCCTTGCTGTCAGCTGCATCTCATATGAAAGCAGCTTACCAAACAGTATGAATGGTGGAGTATCTGCCAGCTTTGCCACTTCTCTAATGAAACATATCTTAGTATCCCAGTCTGTATTAAGAGACCTAAGAAACTTATTATTTAGCTCATAATTATTAAAGGCCCTACCATATGTATTTAACTCATTGACTGTCTTGAAGAACCTTTCATAACAACTAGTTATGGTATCCTCCCTGATCTGTCTAAAAGCTTCATACTCTTGATTCAGCATTGACTTTCTATCATCTCTCACTTCTTCAGTTCCTTCAATATACACTATCAATGTGTCCCACATTTCCTTTGAGGTCATGCAGTGCACCAGGTTTTGAAAGGTGGAGTCATCTATGATACTAACTATGATGTTTTGTGCCCTCTTATCCATTATTGCTAAGATGACTTCATCTTTAGTCATTTCAGTGTACTTCTTTGGAGTCTGAGATTTGCATCAAGGACAAATATCTTTATTGGGATGAAGGGTCCTTCTTGAACTGTGATATAGATCCTAGGATCAGATGCTTCCATGAACAATCTGACCCTTTCTTTCCATATACCAAAATTTTCCTTCCTGCAGAGAGGAAGTTTCATGGATCCAAGCTCTTTATGATTCTCTCCTGAACCTATCTTAACCTTCTGATAACTACCCTGAAGATCTCCTCAGACTGTTAAGTCTTTTCTTGAGTAACCTCTCTCTGATACCACTTGAAAGTCTTTGATTACAATGGTAGCTAATCACCTAGAGGTGGGGGGGGGGTGAATAGGTTATTGCAGTCTTTTGCTGAGTCTTTAAAATCTTCTTTGACTTATGTCCTACTGTGTATACTTATTTCAGCTTTCAAAAAAAACAATATTCAGCACAACAAAACACAATACACATCACACCTAATTTTATAGTGGTTCCCCAATGTATGAGTATATCCACTGTCCCTCTCCGTCTTTCTATCAGTATGTTAGACAAGACTCTTCTTCAAAAACTATGGCTCCTTAGAGATTACAACACGATCCCACTGGATCAGTCAGTCTTCACTGAGACTTATAACACTGGCTCACAACCCTCTACACAGTAATCACATGACAACCACACACATGCACAAATGCCCTTTACACAGGCTGGGAGAAACAGCCTCACACAGATTCATACAGGAGTCCAATCACGCAGCTTTTATAATTTAGGCTTTACAATTAGATCTCACAGATCTGACACAGAGCTTAATCAATCTAGGCCTCACCACAGATCTTTCACAGATCCACTGATTTTGAAAGTGTTTGTTGATTTGACTCAGGAGAAATTATTCTCCGAGTCAATTTCTTCCCGGGCTAAGAAATTCTCAGCCCTATCTGCTTCCCAGCAACAATGATGACAATCTTTGACTATCTGCTGCTTGTGCTGGAAGTTCCTCAGGACTTTGATCCTGTTTTTGCTGATGAAGGGAGAATATTCAGAATAAATATCTTCAATCAGCTAATCTTTATTGGTAGGAAAATGAATTGCACTGCCTCTCCTTCTGTCCAGAGAAAACTCTGTGCAAATATATTCTTCTTTTTCAACGATCCAGAGATAGATCTTCAAATTTGGCTCAACTTGGATTGTGAATCAACTTCAGCTAGGGTTTGCCTAGACTGATTCGTCTTCCTCAGAGAAATCCTCTTTTTTTGCTATAGCAGATATTAATTGCACCAGTGAACTCAGAAACCCTTCAGATTTTTCAAATGAAGTTCTTGGTTCTATAACAATGGCGGATGAAGACGACGAACTCCCGCTTCTCGTTTTCTAGAATGTTAATCAGAATCCCTTTTCGATCTTAATATCAGCTATTATTTATAAACACCGTCGTTTTGTTGGATGTTTGATACGTGTCTCAGTTTTAACGATGGTTAAAAACTCAAGCTTAATCAAATTGAGATACACTGTAGACTGACGACGACGTTAATATCGATTTACAGCATTTAAATAACAAATCAGAAAATTGTTGACTTTGTTGACGTCAACATCATTCTAGACTTAGCGAAAATCAAGCAATACTTCAGAAATCATCAGTTCGGCAAACTCAAAACTCAGTTTGACGAACCCAGAGCTCAGGTCGACGAAATCAAGCAATACTTCAGAAAACTTCAGTTTGATGAACTCAAAACTTTGTTTGACGAATCTAGGGCTCAGCTCGACGAAATCAAGCATCATCTCAGAAAACTTCAGTTCGACGAACTCAAAACTTTGTTCGACGAATCCAGAACTCCGACGAAATTAAGCATCATTCCAGAAATCCTCAGGTCGACGAACAAGTGAGAGATGAGTTCGACGAAATCTGGACATAGCTCGACGAAATCAAAGCTCAGTTCGACGAAAACTAGATAAGCAATACTTCGACAATTCTAGACTTAGAATTTTCTTCAGCTCTGCTAGGCGTTGAGTGAATAAGCCATTCTCAATGAATCTGGACTTAGAAATATTTCTGCTGGCTTTGTCTCAACGGTTTCTTCTCAACTGTCTCAGCGGTTTCTTCTTCACAGCTGAGACTTTTTTCTATCTCAGCAGTTTCTTCTCAACTATCTCAGCGGTTTCTTCTTCACAGCTGAGACTATCTCCTGTCTCAGCGGTTTTGCTGAGACCAACACTTTTCTCAACGTTTTGTTTTGAGCTTCCCAGCTGTCTCGACGCTTTTGCCTTAGTCAAATTGTTCAGCTTTTTTCCTGATGGCGTTGAGAGCGTTGAGTGTATAAGCTTCACTCAACGCTTTTATACTTAGCCTGATTTTCTACAATCTTGCCTTCTTGCTGAAGTTTGGCGTTGACAGACTCATCATGGTGTTGAGTGATGAAGCTTCACTCAACGCTTTTGGACTTAGTAGATTTTTTGGATTCCACTGCTTAGGCTTTAACATGATATCCTTATCTCAACAATTCTGGCCATATGACGTTGAGAGCGTTGAGTGAGCTTGCCTCACTTAATGCTTCTGGACTTAGGCATTTTTCTGACTTTCCAGCCTATCACCTTGAGTCGATCTGTCATTGTCTCTTTAACTATATGTCCAATCATTGTGAAAAAGACCAACCTGTATGCATGAACTTAAACATACATCAAATACAACTATGTATATACCATTGACCTGTTTGACTTCTTACAAATCTAGGACATTAGGGTCAATGGACCCAACAACTGCGACGGATAAGGGTGAAACCTTTGAAGGCGGTAGTGATAAATCGCTGGGGCTGGGAGCCCTAAGAGACGGTGAAGATACATACCCTTCAAGCCGCTGACGAACGTGAGGGGGGGGGGGCCCTGACGACGCCGCGACCTACTGCGGAGGATAATGACAAAACCTTTGATCGACAATAGTGAGAGGTCGTTGGTGGTTGGGAGCCCTGAGAGATGACAAAGATACAAACACTTCGAGCCGCTGATGAACGCGAGGGGGGGGGGGGGGGGGGGAGGCCCTGACAATGTCGTGACCTACTGCGGCGGATAAGAGCAAAACCTTTGATCGGCGATAGCGAGAGGTCGCTGGGGGCTGGGAGACCTGAAAGACGACAAAGATACAGACACTTCGAGCTGCTGAAGAATACGAGGGGGGGGGGGAGAGGCACTGACGATGTCGTGACCTACTGTAGTGGATAAGGGCAAAACCTTTGATCGGTGGCAGCGAGAGGTTGCTGGGGATGGGAGCCCTATGGGGATGACAAAGGTCGATTCCTGGCGTAGGCTTCTACTCACTGCCGGGGAGAAGGCCGAACCTTCAATCTATCGCGGTGAGGAGTTCACGAGGAGTCAGCCTTGTCTCATCATCGAGATGGCGAACCCCGTCAAGGGACTCAACCCATTGCCGAGGAGGACTAACCTTCTATCCATAATGGTGAGTAGTTCGCGAGGGCTCATCCTCAAAATTGCTGGTGGGAGAAGATCCTTTGATTGGTGCGTAGGCGAAAATTATCGGGACTTTCTCGAACTTGTTCTTATGATAACAATGTTAGGAGCAAACACAATATTTATAAGTCAAAAGTAAAACAGAAATAGTTCCTGCACGAGTTTTTTCTCGTGACTTTTTAATGTTAGTAGTGGTTGTTCTTAAACCAATCGAATAAAAATATGCAAATTATCTTGAGGAGACGAAACATAGTGGGGCTTTATTGCCCTGTTGGACTTCTAAGTTTCTCCTTCTAAGGTCCTCCCGACCTACCTGCTCGTGTCTTGTTAGCACCTGGTGCTCCTCCTTGCCCTAGGTGCATTTGTTGCAGGTAGCACATCCTTGCTGCCTCCTGGTTCCCTCTAGTGATCCCGACATCGACTGGCATGGCGAATTTCATGGCGGGATGGGGAATTGAGGGAATTTTCCCAAATGTCGACTGGTGTGGGCGATTGAAGATCGCATTGTACGAAGACTAGGTTTCTACTGCTATAAATTGAACATGATGAGTTGCCTGCTTCGGGAATTCACATAGTGTGACTTGGAGGGTGATTGTTCCTTCGACTGGGACGACCCCTCCGTTGAAACCATAAATCGGCCCTGTTGTCGGGTGAAGTTGTTCCTTTGGGATGCGCATCCTTCGGAGGGCCGACATAAACAACACGTTGATCGGACTACCATTGTCCCCAAATATTCGTTTTACTTGGAAGCTCGGGTCTTTGATTTCTACAGTTATAACCAACGGGCTCTGGTGTGGGGTCAACACTCCTTCTAGGTCTTCGTTCCCAAAGCTAATCCTTTCTTTCTCTGATGAGCTTGGTTTAGTCTCAGGTTGTGCTATGGAGTTTACAGTGGCAAACGGGTACCAAACTATGGTCTCTACCGTTCCCACAACTTGTCTGCCCCCTGCTCTTTCAGGTGCACAGGGGGTTGTTCTCTTCTTTGATTTCCTAGCTGGTTCCTTGTCCAATCCTATAGGAATCATCCGAGAATCCCCTGACGGACGATACACTCAATTTCATCCTTTAGCTTGACACATTCTTCGGTGGAGTGTCCAGTTCCCCTATAGAACTCACAGTACTTCGCACGATCCCCCTTGCCTTCGGGGATCTCTCGTGGCATCCGCAACGCTGGGCTGTTGCGGATTGTGTAAAGGATGTTGGTGCACAAAGTATTGAGTGGGGCATACTCTCGATATGGCTGGGGCGGTTGTTCCCTTTATCGTTCTTGTTAGCGGGGGTTCATTCTGCGCTCCTCCTGGCGTCTTGGTGCCGATTCCTCTCCCTTCCTCTTTGGGATGCTCTCGAATTGTCGTCGGTGCGCTTCAATCGCTTCATTGGACTCATTTTGGGCCTCGACTCTATGGACTAAATTTTGGTAGTTGGACACAGTTTCCCTCAATAAGGCGGGGTAAAATCCTCCTGGTCAGAGTATCCCGAGGAAGACCCCTAGAGGAGTTCTGGGTCCACCTCAGGGATTTGTCTCGCCTCCGTGGTAAATCGACAAAAAATTCGTTGAGTGTTTCCCCCTCACTCTAGCGAATCCTAGAGAGATGGGAGAGGTCCTTAACGATGCAGTGATTGGCAATGAACTAGTCCAAGAACTGTTAGGTGAGCTGGGAGGAGAAGTTCTAGACTGTCTACTCTCTCAGTGAATGGAACCACGTCCTTGCTGCCCTTTCAACGTCACGGGGAACGCTTGGCAGAGCAGTTGAGCAGAAGCATTGTAAATGCAGAGGATCATAGAGAAATGATTTATATGCTCAAGGGGGTCCTTAGTCCCATCGTAGGACTCAATGTTCTGCAACTTAAATCCGGTCAAGACTTGGTGTGCCTGTACTTCTGCCTCTAACGGTGATCCATTTCTTGCAGGTTAGTGAAGGTGTGCGATATGGCGTCCGAGATGGCCGAACTCCTCATCCAATAATTACCCGATCTCTTCCTTGGTCATTCTCCTGACGGGGTCCTCCGGGGCACCTGCCCACAGGTTCTGATGGTGGGGGCCAGTTTTAGCGGACCTAACCTGGCAGGCAGGATGTCCAGTACTGGCCTCTTGCGAGGGCTCAGAGTATTCCTCATGACCGATTATCTTCTTTGTCTTGCGGTGGCGGCATGCCGGCTGGGGCCAGGTGTGCCATCGGGGCTTGCAACATTCCGTGACTCCATAACAAGACCAGCATCTCGGCTTGCTGTTACTCCATCCGGGTAATGCACCCCGTCAAGAAGGTCACAAGTGTGTTCTCCTCCTCCTCTGCACGGGGAAGGTCAATGAGTGAATTAGACAGTCCTGGGTCTGCACCGCCCTTCTGGGCTGATCCTTGGGTGGTGCGTGTACTTCACATAGCCATTCTTTCCTTTTTGACTGCGTCGAGAACCTTTCGGGAACCATTTTTCATAGACAATGCCAAACTATTGCGGATCGCTTGAGCCACCTGGTAGACTGTGTAACGGCCTCCCCAACATAGCTCGAAAAGACGACCACCGACACCCCCAACATGTAGCTCGAAAAGGTTCAGCATCAACAAGTCTGCAAACCATGAACCCCAACCCCTCTCCATCCATGGGCGGGTTATTAGAGGTCGCAACCTCCCTTTGATAAGGGAAACTAGATTGTCAAGCACGCACCACGAGAATTTCCCAGGAGGTCACCCTTTCCGTGACTACTCTAGCCCGAGCATGCTTAACTATGATGTTCTTTCACATCTCATCACTAATTGAGCTGCATCTCAATTAGTGATGAGTTGTGAAAGCACTTAATAGTTAAGTGTACACAGGCTGGAATAGTCATGGGATGAGTGATCTCTTGAGAAGTCCCGGTGCTGTCTGCTTAACTTGAGTTTCCCTCATCAAAGAGAGGCCGCAGCCTCCAACAACCCGCCTGTGGGTCTGGAGAGGGGTCAAGGTGCATGGTCTATAAACCGGTTGAGCTGAACCCTTTCGAGGTGGATGCTGGGGGGTGCCAGCGATCGTCTTTTCGAACCGTGTGCTAGGGAGGCCATTACAGATCGGGCCATCCGAACCGTATTAGCCCGCTGAGCGGTCGAGTGTGTGATCAGTCAAAGATCTACATGGTAGTGAAACAGAGACTTGATGACGTGGATGACCAATAATTGGGGTGAAAAACCACATGACCAGTACAGTTTCGGCATAACTTCCACTATCACAGAGTTTATTACAAGGCTTCTTTGGACGAAGGCGAGGGCGACAGGTCGCTCCTCGTTATACTTGGAGAAATAAGAATGAGACAGCTCTAGGCTTGACAGGTCTCTGTGACCTTCTGGAAATGTCGCCTCCTTTGCTTCTTGAAGTGCGGACGTAACTTGGTCTTCCGGACAGTCCCGCCGTGTTGGCGGTGCGTGGGTTTGTCTCTAGCCTCCTTGCCTTGCGAGCGACAGGAGGTTCTATATCTCGAGCGCATGCCTGCACGCTTCCCAATGCTCGTCTTGCCACTGAGACAACTTCACTTCACTAAGCTCGACGTGCTTCGTCACCGCTCCACTAGAGTGCTCCTGGGAGAAAATACTGCAGAGAGAAGGAGAAAGGAAAGAGAGAGTGAGTGTAAAGAGAAAGATGAGCGCGGTTAGAAAACTTCTTGAACCGGAAAAGGATCCAAATGAAGTAAAAACCGGTTTATTTAGTCTTCTACGGAGGAGATCCAATATTTTTACCTAATAACTACCGGTTCGACCAATGCTCGATTTTGGGCAGACAGATCACCATTTTTGGGAAAATAACGACTCTTCCCTGGGTCAAAAAAGGGACCCACCCACGCTAGACATCAAATCGAGACCGGACGGCGACGGCAGTCGCCGTCCCTCCCACGCATGGCGGGCGGCCAGGAGGGGCCGACCACGACTGACCGCTCAGGTGGCCTTGGCTGGGAGGGCGACCGACCCTTGCTGCGCCCCGGCTGCTGCCGAGGCCACCCAAAGGAGGGGGCTGCCGGCCCTCGTGGGGTTGGTCGAGGCCGCTTCTAGGAGGCCTTGGCGGAGAGGGCGGCCGGCCCTCGCGGGGTCGGTCGCGGCCGGGTGGCCTCGACGGAGAGGGCAACCGGCTCTCGCGGGGTCGGTCGCGGCTCATCCTCTGCCCCGCCAACTTTTCTGACGGACACCTACCAGGTCACCATTGATGGAGACGGAGCATCTCGTCAATGACAGGCTTGATAATATTCTCCAATCAATTCGCAATAGAGGCGCAGCATCTCGTCATTGACGGGTTGAAAATATTCCAGTAAGCTCGACAGTTGAAACCCATCCTTTAGGGTTTCATCGCACGCTCAGAGTGGAGGCTTGTTCCCATACTCAATTTTGGTTCACTTAACTTCTACAAGCATCACCTTGTGTTTGGTGGCTCTCCTTTTGAATCAGCTTCATGCCAGCATGCCCTCTGCATACGAGAAAGAGTTGATAATTGCAAGATTGTAGGGTCGGGAAAGGAAATTAGGCTTGTTAATATTAAATGTAATTAATTGTGAATTTATTTTAGTCCTACATCGCCTGTGGTGTTTTCTCGCTCTCCTCTTCTCCTATATGTACACCCCAAGGGTCCTCCTTTTACACATGAATACAAATGATTTGTTACTTATAACATGGTATCAAAGCCAAGTTCTCCCTAATTTTTCCCCGCGCTTGCACCTCTGCTCGCGCACTCTGTCTGCGACCTCGACACTTTGTCCGCACGGTCTCGTTCTCGCGATCTACATCCTGCTCTGTTCGCGACCTGTTCCCATGAAGCCGCCACGACCTGCTCTAGCGACCTGTTCCCGCTCAGCCCGCGACCTCTTCCCGCGAAGCCGCCGCGACCTGATCCAGCGACCTGTTCCCACTCTGTCTGCGACCTCTTCCCGCGAAACCGCCACGACCTGCCGCCGCGATCTGTGCCCGTAACTTGCTGCCACGATCTGCCGCCACGATCTTCCAGCCCGTACTTTGCCGCCACAACCTGCTCTGCAAGACCGCAAGCCGCCAACGACCTGATCCGCCAGCCCGCACCTTGCCGCCAGCTCGCCAGACAACGATCAGTCCGCCAGTCCGCACTTTGCCACTGCGACCTACTCCACAAGACCGCCAGCCTGCACCTTGCCGCCAGCTCACCAGCCAGCAATCAGTCCGCCAACCCGCACTTTGCCGCTACGACCTACTCCACAAGGTCGCTAGTCCGCCCGACTCCTGAATACTCTGCCACCCAGCCAGCTGCGACTTGCCTCTCTGTCTTCTCTGCCCGGCTCTTGTTCGTCATTCCGACGTCATGGCCGCCCCTTTGATCTCGCCACCTCTGAAAGCTACTTCCTTCCAACTAGCCACCGCCAGCATCTGGTCGGACTGAGCACTTACTGTCAAAGCCGTCCTCTCCACCTGTGATCTCTGGGATCACATCACCGATGCTCCTCCCGCCTTTGCAAGCTCTACCGCTGCGAAATCTACTACTATCAGTTCTGACAGCACCACCTCCGCCGCCAGCACTCCAGACGACGTCACCCTTTGGCGACGTCACGATCAAGCCATTCGGGCTTACATCCTGGAGTATTTTGCTCGTCCGCTCCTCACCTCCATCAGCCGCCTATCCTCCGCCCGCGCCATGTGGGAATACCTTCGGGATCGGATTGTCCCCCGCGGCGGAGCTCGACATCATCGTCTCATCTGCGGCTTCTAGTCTGCATATCAGGAAGGGCGATCCATTCAGGATTTTTTCACCTTGATGAGCACCCTCTGACATGAAGTGGACTCCATGATCCCCTTACCCTACGGTTGTCCTCGTTCTTTGGAGTTTCAGCGTCATCTTTCCGAGGGCCATCTCCACCAGTTCCTCACTGCTCTGTGACCCGAGTTTGCTCTTCTAGCAGCCCAGCTCCTTCATCGGGTTCCTCTTCCTAGCTTGGACGAAGCCCTGATTGCCCTACTTGATGAAGAGACTCGCCTCCGTCCTCTCGTGGACCTTACACCTACTCCTGGGATCGATACTGCTCTTGCAATTCGACCACGCGATGACCCTATTACCTGCAACTACTGTAAAAAGGCGAGCCACATGAAGTTCGAATTCCACACTCGTCCCCCACACCCTGATGTGCACAACCATCATGACAACCGTCGTAACAGCCGGGGGCGGGGACGTGGTCGTGGCCCAAGCTCCCATCCCACTGCTGCTGCTGCAGATCGACTACAATGTCACAAGGAGTTACTTCTTCAGTCTCCACTACTTCAACCTGCCACCTCTGCAGCCCACAGCCTGTCCGTCGCTTCTGGTACTACTGTTGTTCGGGTTCACCAACTGCGCCTTGGTATTTTGACTCTGGGGGCCTCCTACCACCTTACCCATGATTTTAGCACCCTCACCAAGTGTACCACACCCCACTCACCTTCAGGTCACCACTGGTGATGGGGGTTCTGTCAATATTATGCAGTTTGGCTCGATCACCGCAAGATCTGCTCCCTCTGGTCGCCTTACCCTCTTGAACATCCATCATGCCCATCACCTACAAATGAACCTTATTTATGTCAACTCTCTTTGTGATCATGGTCTCACTGTTTTATTTCCTTCCTCTGATTGTGTTGTGCAGGATTCACAGATGGCTCAAAGGATCGGACGGAGCTGTAAGATTGGCGGCCTGTATCAGATGGAGTATCTTCACGCTCCACCATCCTTATCTTTTTCACCTCTTGTTCTTTTTGTTACCTCTAATGTCGACTTGTGGCATAGATGTTTAGGTCATTTGTTCGGTGACCAACTCCGAAGTGTTATCTGCTCCGGAGCTTTGGGTCGTGTCTCTTCTTCTCCCCTCTCTGTCTGTACGGGCTGCCGTTTGGCCAAGCAGCTTGCTCTGCCATTTTCAAGCAGTGCTTCTCAAACAACATCCCTCTCCGATTTAGTGCATTTTGACATTTGGGGTCCGACCCCGATTGCTTCTCATTCTAGATATCTCAATTATGTCAGTTAATTTTATTGATAATTTCTCTCGCTGCGTTTGAGTTTATCTTCTTCGACATCACTCTGAAATACTCACTGTGTATCATACGTTCACCACAATGCTTCACACCCAGTATCGATACCCACTGTGATACCTACTTTGTAACTTCTAACATTGCTAATAGCCAAATTCTTAAACAGATGCTTGGTATTAGAGAAATGCTTGCGTATAACCCAACTCTTAAAATTATGCTTGCAATTAATCATTAACGCGGATAGTCAAAAGCACGGTGCTGATATCAGTGCCCTTATTTATTTTGTTTGAACATTGAGTGGTTCCGATTATCAAATTTATGCAGGGACGGGGGGCGTAAAGTACAGCACGGTGCAATGCAGTCATCATGTGGCTGCACGGTGCAGTGCAGTCATCATGTGGCAGCACGGTGCAGTGCAGTCATCATGTGGCTGCACGGTGCAGTGCAGTCATCATGTGGCTATACGGTGCAGTGCAGTCATCATGTGGCTGCGAGTGCACCACATCTCGCGCGCACACATATATTAAAGACATACAGACATCTCCGCACGAGATGTGATGCACTCACAGCCACACAATGCCTGCATTGAACCGTAAAGTGCATTGTCTGCACTTTACACCCTCTGCTTCCGGTTTACGCTCACTGTTTTAACTTTTAAGCACGTGCATATCATTGTGATCAATACTGCCATTTGAGCACGTGCTTTGATTTTATTGCAATTTGACGCTGTCTTCATATTGATTTGATGATATACTGATTTTTCATTTTTTTTCAAGAAAAAAATAATAATTCCGCAAAAAATATTCAATTCCATTTTTTTGGTCGAACAGCAGAATTAAAATTAGGTTAATCCTAAATTCTCAATTGATCAATGATTCGAAATCAATCTCAATTGTAAAGAAAGGACGCTGCAAACTGCTACTCGCACACCAAATCTAAAAAAAACCAGGTTTTTTATTTATTTTCTAACCGTACTTGTTCTTATTTCTCGCATTGTAGCTCTCCCGCATCACCGCCATCTCTCTCCATCTCTCTTACAATCCCGCCTCTCCACCCCACCGCCTCGCTTCTTCAAGCGTTCCAACGGCCACAAACCGCCAGCAAAATCATGAACCATCACAGGTATCTTTGTCGTGACCTCGCCCCTCCGTCCCTCCGTATTGCTTTTTCAAGTGTTTCGGCGACCACAAACCACCGGCGAAACCACAAACCATCACCGCTATATTTCTCGCGATCCCTCCCCTCCGCCTGGCCATAACCAGCCAGTTCTTAGCCCAATCCAGCAAGACCATAGTAATGAGCTCGACTTCAAAAATGTAAGATTTTTGGCACTAAGCATTTTCCAAGTAGAATATTTTTTACACATTGGACTCTAAATATTTAATTTTAACACTTTACATCCCCAAAGGCTTTCCTATTGACATTATAGCACAAAATATCAATATTAAAACCTACACATGTGCAAAATATGACAATTAAATATTTACAGTGAAATGTACAAAAAAATCAAATAGCAATAGGCTACAATTGCAAGAAGAAAACCACCCAAATGGTCTGAAATATTCTTAAGCATAATTCTAAAAATAATATGATCCTGGGGCTAAACTACAAGAAAATAAGAACCATATTCAGTACTTTACTAAGAAGAAGACAGTAGAAACCTCCAGCCCTAGTGGCAAACCTGAGAGGGAACTGAGTAAGAAAGGAGAACACCTGGGAGCGTCTTCGATCAATAGGAATGCTAGTGTCGATATCCTCCCGGGATCGTCGAGCTCCTGAGATCGACTTCTCCGTACGAGTACTAGATGAATTCAGCCCTAGGAGCTCTAAGAACGTCTTCACCTTTGTCGCTATAGTTTTGAATGTGAGGGTAGCGAAAGACGAGTCTACTAGCAATTTACGAGAGTCAGGATTTTTTATTTGGATGAATTCCAATATCATTAGGAGGATATTGGGCCTATACCCTAAACCCTATATATATAGGGGGGGGGGGGGGTAGATATACAGGATATGTAATAAATATTGCTTTTTTCTCTGATAACAAAACTACTCAATATACAGAGAAGATGTCAAAATAATGGAAAATATTAAGACCTAAAAGGAGGCTAGCGGGTCACCATGACCCGATATTGTGCTTTGAATCAGTACTGAACTGAGTTTGATTAGAGGTCAGAAGCCGCAAATCGTACGATCATATCATCCCCGTCGAATATCTCACCTGCAATTAAAATCAGCAAATTGGATATTAAATATAGTGAAATTTTATATAGAGAACTGATTCTCTGAAATTTTATACAGAGAATCACGAGATTGACCCCCAAATGTATCTTATTTTAAAAAGTGATCAACATGAAAGTTGTAGATCAATGCTAGTCGTGTTCAAAAAGCCCCCGGGCCCGGGCCTAAACCGGACCTCCAAGGCCCGGGCTTTCCCGAACCGGCCCCGGGCCCTGATTGCAGCCGGGCCGGGCATCTGGCTCCGGGAGGGGGCCTGCTAAGGCCCCCAGGGCCGGGCTGGGCCGGGCCCAGGCTTAGCCCGGGTCCTGTTTTTATAAAAAAAAAATAAATTTTTTTAAAAAAGAAATACACGCCTTTTAAAACTGCGTCTTCTAGGTGTATTTTCGGGAGAAGTGTTCAACATGAAAGTTGTAGATCTCGACGATATCTACAACTTTCATGTTGAACACTTTTTGATTTGAAGCCGTTTAGGCCCCCCAAAAAAATCACGTGAAATGTTCCGCGTGATTTTTTTTGGGGGCCAAATCGGGGGCCTAAACGGCTTTAAATCAAAAAGTGTTCAACATGAAATTTGTAGATATCGTCGAGATCTACAACTTTTATGTTGAACACTTCTCCCGAAAATGCACCTAGAAGACGCAGTTTTAAAAGGCGCGTAGGAGCCGGGCCCAGACTTTGCCCGGGCCTAGAAACCGGGCTTTGCCCGGCCCGGCCTGGCCCGGGCCGGGCAAATGCTCATAGATGGGGCCTTGTTAGGCCCCATAGCCCGGCTTGGGCCCGGGGAGGGCTTAGCCCGGGCCCGGGCCTAGCCAGGCTTTTACCGGGCCGGGCCCGGTTTTTATGCACACCCCTAATCAATGCTGATCACTTTTTGATTTGACCGTTTATGCCTCCGATTTGGGCTCCGAAAAAAGTCACGCCGAACCCGGGTGTCCATACATATGTTCGACGTGACTTTTTTCGGGGCCCAAATCGGGGGTCTAAACGGCTTCAAATCAAAAGGTGATCAACATGATCGAGATCTACAACTTTCATGTTGATCACCTTTTGAAATAAGAAACATTTGAAGGTCAATCTTGCGGTTCACTGTATATATATAGGGCCATTTACCGGAACCTCCCCTCTAACTTTGCTAAATTACTGACAACACCCCTCTTATTTTCGAAATTACAAAAACTTCTCCTAAAGTTTTCATTTCATTACAAAAACCTCCCTTGAAGTTTTAATTTCATAACATCCATACAGAAAAACACCCCCTCGGTGTACAGTGTCCAGGGGGTATTTTTCTTCATGAATGCAATGAAATGAAAAGTCAAGGGGAGGATTTTGTAATGAAATGAAAACTTAAAGGGAGTTTTTTGTAATTTCGAAAATAAGAGGGATGCTCTCACTAATTATACTAATTTAAAGGGGAGGTTTGGGTAATTATTTCTCTCTCTATATATATATCTTCAGGAAGATGGTTCTCTGTGAGAAAAATTACTTGGATAGAAGGTTATATATATATAGCTGGTCTAGAAAAGTATGGAAAGATAGAGAATAATCCATCCAGGCATGGAGAAAACTGCAAATATATGAACCCAGAAGAGAACCGCGGCTGCTTCTTTCCCGCACCCTTGGAGGTTCGCAACGGCACCTGTTCCAGTTTTACCAAAAAAAGGGGAAAACTTGCATCCTGAGTTCCAGGTAAAATATTCAGTAAAATCTTAGTTCACAACTGTAAAAACGTGTGCTTAGAGAAGAATGTTTTGCGGCCTTCAAATATAAAGTACAAATAATTGAGTGCATGATATGCATGCATATTAAAATATTTGGTGTGCGATTTGTATGAGAATTAAAATATTAGGTGTGACATACATGTGTATTAAAATAATGGAGGTGTGATACATGTGAATATTAAGATATATATTATGCGAAGAGCCCTATATAGAGGGATGGATAGTTCATTTGTAAGTGCAAAGAAATGCACATAATAAAAGGAAATAACTGGAAATCTTTATTAATCTTTTTTCAATTACAAAATACATGACTTAATTGACTTTGTACATTTAAATAAAAGAGGAAAGGGGATAGAAAATCCTATTTTACAACTTGGGACTAAAACATGAAATGGGCCTAAACATGAGCCTTAAC
This sequence comes from Platanthera zijinensis, assembly GCA_039513925.1. Classification (NCBI taxonomy): domain Eukaryota; kingdom Viridiplantae; phylum Streptophyta; class Magnoliopsida; order Asparagales; family Orchidaceae; genus Platanthera; species Platanthera zijinensis. The sequence continues at coordinate 39,036,452 of CM077093.1, forward strand.
ATTAGGCTCTTTTACATATTTCTTCAACACTCCCCCGCAAGCTGAAGCATACAAGTCATAGGCACCAAGCTTGGACATAAACTGATAGTATAAGGATCTTGATAGTGCTTTTGTGAGAATGTCAGCAACTTGCCTGATAGCAGGGATATGTTGTAACTCCAATTTCTTCGATTGAACCATCTCCTGAATAAAGTGACAGTCAACCTCGATATGTTTGGTTCGCTCATGGAACACAGGATTTTTGACAATATGTATAGCTGCTTGACTATCATAAAATAGAGTTGCAGGTGAGGGAGGTTTGACCTCTAAATCACGAAGAAGACTTTCAAGCCAGGTGAGTTCCGATACAGCAGCGGCCATTTCCCGATACTCTGCTTCAGCAGACGAACGCGCAACAACAGATTGCTTCTTACTACACCAGATAATCAGGTGTTCTCCAAACTAAGTGCAAAAACCAGTTGTGGAGCGCCGATCACAAGCAAAATAGCATAATCAGCATCAGAGTAGACAATCGGAGATAAGGAGGAAGAAGAAGCTGGTTTGTATACGAGCCCTGGTCCAGGTGTTGTCTTCAAGTATCTGAGGATGCGCTCAATGATTTGAAGATGAGAGGTCCGTGGAGCATGCATAAAACGACTGACAACTCCAACAACAAAAGAAATATCAGGCATCGTCACAGTAAGATAAATCAGTTTCCCAATAAGTCGACGATAATACTCAGGGTTTGGAAGTGACAGATCTGAATCAGAACCTTGAGTACAAAGTTTGTGGTTGACGTTCATGAGAGTGTCAGTAGGCTTGCATCCCGAGTAGCCAGGATCCTGAAGAAGATCAATGTGGTATTTCCGTTGCGAGAGGACAAGACCATCAGAGCGACGTGCTGCCTCGAGATCAAGGAAATACCAAAGATTCCCCAGATCTTTAGTTTGAAAAGCAGAGTTTAAGTGTCGCTTAATCATCTCTATTCCCACGGAGTCATTTCCGGTGATTAGGATATCGTTAACATAAACCAAGAGAATAACAATGTCAGTTGGTCGATGACGAGTGAAGAGAGAGAAGTCAACTGAGCTTCGAGTGAATTCAACATCCTGAATAACTTTACTGAATTTGTCAAACCATGCATGAGGAGATTGTTTGAGATCATAGATAGATTTCTTAAGGTGACAAACACGTGACTCCCCCATGGTCTCAAACCCGGGAGGTTGATGCATGTAGACAATTTCTTGAAGATCGTCATTGAGAAACACATTCTTGACATCCAACTGATAGAAGGGCCAATGATGATGAACATCCAAAGAGATCAAGACCCGAACAATATTCATCTTGACAACAGATGAGAAGGTTTTATTGTAGTCGAGGACTTGTTGCTGAGTGAAGCCACATGCAACGAGCCGAGCTTTAAGGCGGTCGACAGTCCCATACGAAACATGTTTGATGGTATGAACCCACTTACATCCGACACAGGACTTGCCGGGAGGAAGTGAGATAAGATCCCAAGTCTGGTTAGCCCAGAGGGCGACCATTTCCTCATCCACAGCAACATGCCACCCAGGATGTTGAAGAGCCTCCTGCAAAGAGTTAGGTAGCAAAATGGAGGAAAGATACAACGCCAATTTGAGAAGAGGGGAAGAGAGGCGATGCAAGGAGACACTGTTCGCCAAGGGATGAGCCGTGGAGGAGGAGGCCGAATCAGCTGGCCGCACAAGAGCATCAGTAAAGGGCACCTGCTATTCTGCTAATGGGCGTCAGATTTGGGAGGACGGCGAGTGTATACACAAAGAAGTGGTTTAGATGGTGGTGGCGTCAGTGATGGTAGGGGAAGAAGTGGTGGAAGAGGAGATGTAGCGGTGACGGTGGGACGGGGTAAGGGAGGAGGTAGAGGAGTAACTGGAGGAGAGGAGTGGAAAGGCAGGTCCTCAATGGAGGTGACATCCGCAGAAATGATCATTTTGCGGGTGTCGGGAGAGTAACACACATAGCCTTTCTAAGTGCGGGAATACCCAATAAACATATATTTGATCGCCGAGGAGCCAATTTGTTGACGGAGGGTCCAAAGTTATGGACATAACAAGTACAACCAAAGACACGAGACACAAGAGCAAATGACTGTTTGGAAGGAAAAAGAAGACTAAATGGTGTTGCAAAGTCGAGGAGGGAGGAGGGCATTCAATTGATGAGGTGAAAAGCAGTAGAGACCGAGAAGTTCCAATAGAGAGAAGGAACCTGCATTTGAAACATGAGAGATCGAGTGACGTCAAGAAGATGACGATTTTTTCGCCCGACCACACCATTTTGTTGAGTATACAGGCACAAAGTTTGGTGAATGATTCCAAACTCAGTACACATTGTAGAGAAGGTACGAATTGAGTATTCGCGCACATTATTTGTACGAAGAACTTTAATATTTACGGAAAACTGAGTACGAGTCTCAATAATGAAAACACGAAAAGTAGATACAATTTCAGCACGATCACGAAGTAAATATAACCAGGTCATGCGCGAGTAGTCATCAATAAATGTAACAAAATAACGATAGTCATAAACACTCGAGACTTTATATGGTCCTAAAACATCTGAGTGGATTAAAGCAAAAGAACTATCACTCCGAGTACAATGAGATAAAAAAGATACACGACGATATTTGCCATAGATACATGATTCACAAGTAAACTCTTGAAGAGATACATCAGGAAGATCCTTCTTGAGAATCGGAAGGGGGCATGCCCAAGAAGACGATGTCAATCAACAAATGTAACGGAGGAGAGAGCAGAAGGAAGAACATCCAAAAGATATAGCCCATTAGATAGCCGCTCTTTACCAATGATACTCTGCGCCCGCTGATCTTGCACAACAAAGGAGGTAGGAGAGAAAGTAATGCTGCAATCCAGATCGTTAGTAAGGCGGATAACAAAAAGTAAATTGAAAGGCAAGCCCGAAACATGCATAACCAAGGAGAGAGTAAGAGTCAAAGTCAGAGGCAAATCAGCAGCGCCAGAGACCGAGGTGGTGTCAGCATTGGCCACGACAATAAACTTAGGATAAACAGAGGTCAAGTAGTAAGATGGTTGTTGCGGAGTAATGTGGTGGGTAGCATTGGAGTCCACAATCCATTGGGAGCTGTGGGAGAGACAGAAGATACTTTCATTGGAGATCAACATAACATAACCAAAGGAACGAGCGACCACCCCTTGGAGATGCTAGAGCTGGGTGCGGAGAGCAATGATGTCATCACGGTTGGAGGAGGTAGTCTCAACAACAGTAGAGACATTGAGACGAGGAGGCAGACCATGCTTGCGATAACAAGTGACCTCAAAGTCACCGTCCCGACCACAATGAGAGCATTTAGGGCGAGGTCGCCCAGTATGGTCTCGTCCCCGGGTGTTGGTGCGACCCCGAAGAGCCGGAGCAGAAGGAGCGGTGAAGGGCTGCTGGAGAAGAGATGGAGCAGGAGGCCCAGGGGCATCAAGTGGCAGCGTGACTGATACGCCCAAACAGGTATACGTATTACACACAAGTGCATGTGCCGGATCAAGTAATAAAAAGTGAGTAAAGTTCGTTTCCACGGAGAGGTGGTGGATTTAATGCTCGCAACTACCAGTTATTCCTTTTCTTTAAATGCAAGTCAGATAAAAATAGTGATTTGTTAAATGTTATAATTATGAATAACAAAGACTACGAATGAAAATAGACTACGATTCGCTAAGAGAAAGTACTTGGTTATCGAAGAAATAATCTTGTATTATGATTTCCAAAGTCTAGTGTGACGAATCTTGTGAAGATGACTTTGTGATAGTGAGTGGTGACACGTCTTGCAACGATTTTAAGATAGAAGATCCGTACCTCTCGATATCGGAAATCCCTAGCCTCTATTTCCCCCTCGGGAGAGACAAATACCACATAAAGATCGAATACCGAAGTTGCTAATACCAAGGGGAAATCTCTTTCTCCCTTCAAATACTATACCAGATCTATAACACACTTACACAACTGCTCTCTCGAATTATGAAGCGTAGTAAAACGACGAAACTTTGGCCAAAAGTTTCAAAGTAAAGATTATAGATTCGATAAAGACATACACCAAACATTCACAAAGAAAAGTTTAAGATTCCATCAACACAAAAGACAAGGTACTTTCATAATACAAGATTAAAAATATTTAGTTCATGGCGGCGGAGAAAACACACTTAACGGTTGGAGAGATCTTACAAATCATGTTGAAATTAAAGATTAAACGAGTAGGATTTCTTCGTCGGAGTCGCTCGCTCGATCAACCCGGAAAATCTCCTATTTTTCTCTAGCCGCCCCCTTGAAGGATGAGGAAGAAGAAGACTTTCTCCAAGAAGAATGCCAAATCTAGAATTCTTTTCTTGAAAACCTAAATGCTCCCTCTTAAAATCCGAAATTTTCTCTCTCCTCTCTCATCTTTTACTCCAGAATATTCTCCCAATAAAGACGTGCATCCCTTGCCCAAAAGGTGCCTCCTTCCAAATCTGAAAACGGCGCCAGATTTGAATTTTAAATTCTGAAATTCGTCCAGGAAAGATTGCAACCTATTTCAGGATTCTGCAACTTTTTCTCCAGGACAGCATATTTGACAAAATCCTTCTTCCAAGTCGTTCTCTTTGGCTTCTCTTGCACAAACACCTAGGAAAAAACCACTTTAGTCATAAATAAAATAAAAGTGAATTTACTTGCATTTAAACTTCTACTAAACGGTTTTTCTCCCGGATCAACGAACAAAAGGTCCGAAACTTGGACTAGATAACTTTTTTTGAGAAGTTATCACACCTCCACACTTGAACCTTTGCTAGTCCCTAGCAAAGAAGATTCTAATCACAGAATTGGGTGAGGTGATAGTTAACAAAGTAAAGAACTCACATGATCCTTTTTCTCAAAGATAACTTAAAAAGGTCTAGTCCAGAGTACCGATTAAACTATTTGAGAATTTGCCGATCATTAAAAGTTCAAAACATTTGAGAATTCGTTAGTTTGATGGAAGAGAAATCTCAATTAAAATTTCTAGTGTGGTGTGTGCTACCCTTTAAAATCGTTCACTCCCCTCCAACTTTCCCGTCGAACTTCCTTTAATGACTAAAAAGGAATGAGAATAAGCCGAGTCTTTGAGTTAACCTCCACAAGATTTAGTAGTTAGGTTTGAAGAGACATCGTGACGGTTAATGGTGAGAGTGAGTTTTGCATGGTTAGAAATGTGTATGGATGGTAGAAGGTGTCTCCCTAGATGAAAAATTCTTAGCGACTCTCCAAACTATGAGGTTTATTTTCTCTTCCTTTTTTTTGTCCGTAGTTGAGATCATTCCAAGTAGGTGCTCACATACTTGGGCCACATATCACTATGAATTTTTTTCTTTTTATAATCACAGTTGAGATCATTCCAGGTATGAATGCACATACCTAGGCCGCATATCACTATGACACATTTTTATATATATAGTTTTTTTTAAGAGAGTCCATAGTTGGGATCATTCCAAGTGGGTGTACACACACTTAGACCACATATCACTATGACTCATACATTTTTATTTTAACAAACACTCATAATTGAAGAGCATACTAAGAATCATCAAATAGGCGCATAGGGGAAATATGCGTAAAAGTTCAACATTCAAACTCAAAAGGGGTACAAATGATGGTCACTGCTTTGGTTTATATCTCCAACTCGGTTCTTGCTCATCCTCCATTATTATTTTTAGAAGTTCATACGAGTCTATTTTTAAGATCGCTCTTTTTAAAGGATAATGTGGGAAGATGAAATATTAAAAGAAATTTGGCCAATCTTGCTAACTTCAAATCAAAATGATGTAAACCATTAGGGTCGGCTATCCTCCTAGATTAAAATTATCATGCACTGTATTATTCATTAGTTATTTGAGAAGTAGGATCAATAATTATTATATTTTCATTCCTCACCCAATTGGTAGGGGTCACACTACCCTCACCTTTACACTTTTGCCCTTTGCTAGTCCCTAGCAAAGCGACCTCACTACTCATAACGATATATGTGTTTTTTTTTGTTAGAGAACGTGCATAAGGTCAAATATAATGAGGTTAAGAAAAACAAGAAATATTGAAATCTGCATGCTTGTGTTCAATAGACTCCTTTACAACATGATGGTTCATCAATCCTACCCGTGTGTTGCAACCTGCAAAGAACTCAAACCACAGACTAGACAACCATTTAATTAACATTTATAGTAACCCATGTCGTAACCACAAATACAGAACATTATTAAAAGACATGTCACAAAATGTAGTACAAGTAGTATTTCAAGACAAGCTATATCCAACAGACCTCATTCACTTAACTCTCAGCCAGCTTATCACAGTAGTGCAAGATAATATTTTTCAACTCATATGGAAAGTAGTGCAGACAAAATGTGAAGCAATACTATAATCAGACAGAATAGTATCCAAAATGAATCAACAGTCCTGAACGTCATCACAGAATATCACACAAAAATAAATCATGTCCATCAAAATAACAAAAAAATAACCTGTCAGCACCCTAAACATCAAAATGCCAAATCAGTAATCGAAGATGGAGAGAACTACTAGTCGCCCTTGCTATCCCCAGACTCCTCTTTGTCCTCACCGTCCTCGTCTTCGGATTCGGTCTCCGCCTCCAAGTCGGATTCAGTTGCAGCGATTTTGGCGGGGTTGGCTCGTGACCAGTCGCTCTGAAGCAAATATCCCTCTGAGTCGAACTGTGACTGAAGCTGGTACGAGGGTGCCTCCACCGGGATCCTGGCCGCGTGCATAAGCTTCTCCTGGTTCCGACGGATTTCCTCAAATCTAGACTCAAATTACACGTGTTGGCATCTGAGGTAAGCCTTTATATACTCTGCATTCTCTGTTGCTAGGCCACGTTCTCCCTCATACTTAGAGCGTCCAATCACCAACTTCATAGGGGCAGCCAATGTAGGTTTTTCAGATGTCTCGGGTCCCTCACCCCGTAACTTGCTCAGCTTCGATTTCTTCTCTCCGGTTTCAGCAGCAACCTTAATGTTAACCTCTACTACCGTCTCAGTGATGTGGTGTCCCACATGCGTCACAAGGTCTCCTACCTCACTCCCAACACTGGCCAAGCGACATAATTCTGTGATAAGCGTGGGAAACCAAAGCGGCCGCGCCCTGTCCTCCATCACTCTAAGAGCCAATTGCTCAGCAATGAGCCTGCCCATGTTGATCCGTTTACCCTTCAAAATGCTGTAAATCAAGGTTAGGCGGTCTAATGAAATGTTGTTCAGGTGGCGAGTTGGTAGAATGTCGACGTTGATGAAAAGGAGCCACACTTTGGCCTCCCTCGACAGGCTAGTAGACTTGATTGCTTTGAAAGAACGGCGTGCCCATTCAAGTTTAGGTACACAACACATGGCCGCGACAATGTCATTTGGTGGCACGGTCGCTTAGAGTGCCATTAGGCTGCCCTCGGTGTTGTCGTCCAGCTTGAAGAGGTTGTTGATTGTTGTTGCGGAAAAATCCACCTGTGTGCCTCTGACTGGAACAGTGGTGCCTTCCCGGTATCTAGCGTTGGCGTAGAACTTGTATACCCAAGGAAGCATGGCCTCTGTTCGTGGATGGAAAAAAGTCTCCCATCGGAGAGCCTTGATGTGTCCGACATACACCCGACTCCATTCTCTGATCTCCATTTTGAATCCCCTCTCATAGATGAGAGAGGCGGACTTGAGAGCCTCGAAACGGTGCCACACTTCCTCCGATAGGAACTTCACATTGTTTTGGGCCACCCCCCTTCTCCTTCCCCTTATCCTTTCTCTTTGGGGCCATCATCAATCTAATGAAAAACGAAACCAACACTAACAACGCACAGAACTGAAGCAATCGAAGGATTCTTCCATTTCGGGTTTAGGGTTCAAGGATATACCTGTTGGAAATCTCGCCGCCTAGGTTGCAGTTGGTCGTGCACGCTCTTGTTGATGTAGATCGCCGGAGCCCAAGATTCCCTTGTTAAAATTGAGACCACCGAGCGTCGCATACTCCAGTCGAAGCAGATCGCCGGCGGGCCGGCCCGCTCAAGTCGAAGCCGAACCCAGAAAGCCCCCCACGCTTCCTGTTTCGAGAAACCAAGTGCCCGACGCCGCCCTTGATTCTGATGAAGTCGACGGGCTCCCGTTCTCCTTCGTTATGCAGATCGCCGGAGCCCAAGCTTCCCCTTCCCGAAATCACCACTCCTGATCGTGCCCTAGCGAGATGGAGGATAAATTTTTTTTAATAGGGGCTGAACCGGGGCTGCGATCATGCCTTCTAATTGGGTCGGTTTAATTAGGACATAATGAGATGGGGCTTAAGATGGGAAAAATTTAAGATTAAACAAGAGATAATGACGGTTTAATAATTTAAAATCTCCACAACTGCTTAATGCGGTCCAATAGGCGCACCGGTTGAGTTGAACCGGTGCGGCGGCGATTCAGCAGCGCTTTCCTGAAGCCCGAGGCAGAAAAATAAAGGTTGCATCCTTTATTTTCTGGGTTACAACAACTCAAATCTGGCCCAAGGACTGCTTCGGTTCAGCTGAACCAGGTCAAGCTTTGTATTCTTCATGTCCAAGCAGCAGAATAAAGGTTGCAACCTTTAATTTTTGAGTTGCAACATTCGAAATATGCTTAAAACTCAAATCCGGCCCATGGATTCTTCCTGCCAATTGCTATTACAGAACTCGAAGTACACAAGTTACTTGACTTAAAATTTATTATTATTATTGTTAAAACTAATACGAAAATATATAAAAGATGGGTTGCCTCCCACCAAACGCCTAATTTACCGTCCCGACAGGACGGTACAAAACTAGTGGAGCGTCACACACAACACCGCTCGGTCGTCGTCCTCCCTAAGATATAATTTCAGTCTCGTGCCGTTCACTTTAAACTCCGTTCCATCACTTTCGTTTAGGATAGTCACCGCGCCATACGAATGCACCTTTTTGACCAAAAAAGGGCCCGACCAACACGATTTAAGCTTTCCGGGAAATAATCGTAAACGAGAATTGAACAACAAGACTAATTGTCCCGGCTCGAAATGTTTTTCTTTCAACCGTCGATCGTGCCACTTCTTTGTTTGCTCTTTATAGATTTTAGAATTGTCATACGCTCACATCCTAATCTCCTCTAATTCGTTTAATTGCAAGAGCTGATTTTTTCCTGCATCCCTGAAATCATAGTTGATCTTCTTTATCGCCCAATAGGCACGGTGCTCTAACTCGAGGGGTAAATGACATGATTTTCCATACACTAGCCTATATGGGGTTAGTCCAATTGGCGTTTTAAATGCAGTGCGATATGCCCATAAGGCGTCGTTCAGCTTTTGCGCCCAGTCTCTACGGTTAACACTCACAGTCTTTTCTAAAATCTTCTTAATTTCTCCGTTTGAAACCTCTGCGAGCCCGTTCGTCTGTGGATGATAAGCTAATACGACCTTATGAGTCACCCCGTATTTCCGTAGTAGTGCAGCAAATTGGGTGTTGCAGAAATGGCTTCCTCCATCGCTAATTATTGCCCTCGGCACTCCGAATCGATTGAATATGAAATTTCTCAAGAAGTTAAGAACCACCTTAGCATCATTCTTAGGCGTGGCGATGGTTTCTATCCACTTTGATACATAATCTACGGCTAGAAGAATATAAGTGTTTCCACATGAGTTCACAAACGGGCCCATGAAGTCGATACCCCACACGTCAAACAACTCAACCTCCAACATGATGTTCATGAGCATCACATCATCCTTTTGTATGTTCCCTACTCGCTGACATCTATCGCACTGTTTAACGAACGAGTTGGAGTATCTAAATAAGTTAGGCCAAAAGAATCCGGCCTCTAACACCTTCATGGCCGTCCTAGTGCCCATAAAATGACCTCCATATGGCGAGTTATGACATTTCTCCAAGATAGCTCTCATTTCCCCCTCAGGAACGCAACGTCTCAACACTCCATCAGCTCCAATCTTGAACAGATAAGGGCCGTCCCACAAATATGAACGCACCTGGTGTAAGAATCTTTAACGCTGTGGATAGGTAAGTTCAGCCGGCATGATGTTGCTTGCCAAGTAATTCACGTAATCAGCATACCAAGGTGTGTCACCCTCAGATATAGCAAGAAGCCACTCATCGGGAAATCTCTCGTCAATCTCAGAACGTAGTGACGGATGTGCACACTCAATCCTAGACAGATGATCCGCTACCGGGTTCTTTGCTCCTTTCCTATCTCTAACTTCTACATCAAATTCTTGTAGGAGTACCCAGCGAATCAAACGTGGTTTTGCGTCTTTCTTCTCCATCAGATAGCGAATCGCTGCGTGGTCTGTGTACACAATAACCTTTGTGCATAGAAGATATGACATGAACTTTTCAAACACAAACACTATCGCTAATAACTCCTTAGTGGTAGTGTAGTTGACTTAGGCGTCAATGAGGGTTTTGCTAGTATAGGCTACCGTATGGAATATCTTGTCCCGCACTTGGCCCAAGACAACTCCCACCGCATAATCACTTGCGTCGCACATCAAAACAAAAGACTCTTTCCAATCAGGTGTCACAACGATCGATGCCGTGGTCAAACGTTTCTTCAGTTCGTTAAACGCTTCTAAACATTCATCGTTGAAAAAAACTTCGCGTCTTTCTCTAATAACCCACGTAGCGGCTTTGCTATTTTTGCGAAATCCTTGATAAATCTACGATAGAAGCCAGCATGTCCTAAGAAGTTCCTCAACATCTTCACACTCGTGGGTGGAGTAGTTGTTCTATCACGTTTAGCTTCGCCTTGTCTACACCTAGCCCACTCTTAGAGACATGGTGACCCAAAACTATCCCTTCACGTACCATGAAGTGACATTTCTCTCAGTTCCAACACCAAATTCGCCTCCACACACCGCGTCAGCACCCTCTTTAGACAAACCAAGCAAGCCTCAAATGACTTGCCAAATATAGAGAAATTGTCCATATAGACCTCGATTCCATAATCTTCAGGGTCTTCGCCCTCTTCTAGAAGATCTGTGATGAGTGCGATTATGCAATGCTGGAAAGTAGCCGGTGCGTTACATAGGCCAAAAGGCAGCATTCTAAATGCGAACGTCCCGTAAGGACAGGTGAAGGTAGTCTTTTCTTGATCCTCTGGATCCACCATAATCTGATTGTAACCAGAGTAACCATCTAGAAAGCAGAAGAAATCATTCCCTGCCAGTTTGTAATATTTGATCAATGAAGGGAAGGAGAAAATGATCCTTCTTGATGGCTTTATTCAACTTTCTATAATCGATACAAATTCGCCACCCGGTGATCGTTCTAGTGGAAACTAACTCACCCTTCTCGTTCCTCACTACCGTCATCCCTCCTTTCTTTGGGACACAATGCACCAGCGACACCCACGAACTATCTGAGATAGGATAGATGATCCGTCTAGTCATTTAATAATTTCTTTCTTTACCACTTCCTTCATCAGTGGACTTAGACGGCGTTGGGGTTTAATCGATCCCTTACAAGATTCATCTAAGCGGATCTTGTGCATGCATAATGATGGGCTGATCCCCCGGATATCCGCTATGGTCCAACCTACTGCCGACTTATAACGTTTTAAGAGTTCAATAAGCTTTAGTAGTTGTTCCGGTTCTAATTTGGAGTTAACAATTACCGGTAGAGTATCGTTCTCACATAGATACACGTAAGTAAGGTGTTTGGGAAGGGGTTTTAACTCTAATGATGGTGGCTCAATAATGGAAGGCTTTACTAAGGTGGACTTCTCGGGCATCTCTAGTGGCTCCGGCTTACGAAACCAAGCAGGCTGCTTCTCAAATGCTTGTAAGCATTCTTGAACGTCTTCCTCCTCTTAGGATAAATCCTCCTCTGTCAATATGTGAGTCAATAAAACATCTTGTTCTTCAGACAATGTGCGAGTCGACTCATAATCATATATCGACACATGATTTACCACCTCCATGTTGTCCTCCTCTCGATGGGGAAACTTCATTGCCTTAAGTTAAATGTTACTTGCTCGTCGTTCACTCTCATTGTCAATTCTCCCTTCTGCACATCAATCAACGTCTTACCCGTGGCTAGGAACGGTCTCCCTACGATAATAGGAACTTCCTTGTCTTCCTCCATATCTAAAACCACAAAATCTGCCGGAAAAATAAACTTACCCACCTTTACTAGTACATCCTCAACTATTTCCTTAAGAAATGCCAGGGTTCTATCAGCCAGTTGCAATGTTATGGAAGTCTTGGAGACTTCCCCAAACCTAGCTTTCTATATATCAAGAGCGGCATTAAGTTAATGCTTGCTCCAAGATCGCACAGGGCCTTACCCTCAAACTTATATCTTATGGAACATGGTATCGTAAAGCTCCCCGGATCTTTCAACTTAAGTGGGAGTCTTTTTTGAAGAATGAAACTACACTCTCGAGTGAGTGTCACCGTCTCATTCGTACCAAATCGTCTCTTTTTAGATAGGATATCTTTCATGAATTTCACGTAGCTTGACATTTGTTCCAAAGCTTCTGCAAAAGGAATGTTAATTTGCAATTTCTTGAACATTTCAACAAATTTTTGAAATTGGTAGTCAAGTTTACTCTTCTTCAACCGTTGAGGGAATGGTGGTGGAGGATAAACTATCGCACTACTCTTCTTCTTTAAGTTTTCAACGAGTGGCTCACTTTCCTTCTCTTCTAACACTTCCACTCCTTTGTCAACCTTATCATTTTGCCTCGGCTCCTCACTAGGCACATTCGGACTAACCTCCTCCAATTCATTTTCTTCGCTTACCATCCTTCTCTGTTCCCTTGTTGGCGCACCCACTAACTCCTTACCATTTCTTAAAGTGACCGCCTTACAGTGTTGATTATCTCCCTTTGGATTTGGAATGGTGTCCGTTGGGAGTGTTCCTTGGGGTCTAAGGCTCAATGCACTCGCAATCTGTCCTAATTGCGTTTCTATCACCCGTAAGGAACCCTCTAAACTAGTGATGCGGGCGTCACTCTTTTGGATTGATTCGACAATCAACTCATCAGAATATTTCCTAGAAGGTCCTTATTGATTGTAGTTATTATGTTGGGGTGGACGCTGGTTTGAGTTGAAACCGGGTGGGTGTGCCATTCCGGTATTGTTCTTCCACGAAAAGTTAGGATGGTTACGCAACTCCGGGTTATAATAATTTGGGATCGTATTGTTGTTATTATTATACCTAGGTTGCCCTCCTATGTAGTTGATTTCTTTCTCCCTTCAAATACTATACCGGATCTATAACACACTTACGCAACTCCTCTCTCAAATTATGAAACATAGTAAAACGGCGAAACTTTGGCCAAAAGTTTCAAAGTAAAGATTATAGATTCGATAAAGACATACACCAAACATTCACAAAGAAAAGTTTAAGATTTCATCAACACAAAAGACAAGATACTTTCACAATACAAGATTAAAAATGTTTAGTTAATGACGGTGGAGAAAACACACTTAACAGTTGGAGAGATCTTACAAATCATGTTGAAATTAAAGATTAAATGATGTATGATTTTTTCGCCGGAGTCGCTCCCTCGATCAACCCGGAAAATCTCCTATTTTTCTCTAGCCGCCCTTGAAGGATGAGGAAGAATAAGACTTTCTCCAAGAAGAATGTCAAATCCAGAATTCTTTCCTTGAAAACTAAATGCTCCCTCTTAAAATCCGAATTTTTCTCTCCTCCTCTCTCCTCTTTTACTCCAGAATATTCTACCAATAAAAACGTGCATCCCTTGCCCAAAAAGTGCCTCCTTCAAATCTGAAAACGGCGTCAGATTTGATTTTAAATTCTGAATTTGTCCAGGAAAGGTTGCAACTTATTTCAGGATTCTGCAACTTTTTCTCCAGGACAACATATTGACAAAATCCTTCTTTCAAGTCGTTCTCTTTGGCTTCTCTTGCACAAACACCTAGGAAAAAAGACCACTTTAGTCATAAATAAATTAAAAGTGAATTTACTTGCATTTAAACCTCGACTAAACGGTTTTTCTCCCGGATCAACGAGCAAAAGATCCGAAACTTGGGCTAGATATTTATTTTTGCGAAGTTATCAGTGACCTTCAAGATCATTGAGCAAAACATCTGAGAGAGGGTGGTAGATAAAGAGAACATGATTCCGAATGCTGTGGAGATGGAGTGATACCCGAGACATCATCATAGCGATCCCGACAACCACTTTCTGGCCCGCTGCACAACTAAATCCGTCGTAGGAGGCTGATGTTGTATCCAGGCTTGACAAGCATCTTGGAGCACGAAACAAAAGAAGTTAA